>CM060260.1:22847878-24265378 GCA_030684275.1 Acipenser oxyrinchus oxyrinchus | reverse complement strand
GTAGGCATATAGTCAGGTGTATGATTAAACAATTATACCAAACAGGTGCTAATGATCATCAATTCAATATGTAGGTTGAAACACAATCATTAACTGAAACAGAAACAGCTGTGTAGGAGGAATAAAACTGGGTGAGGAACAGCCAAACTCAGCTAACAAGGTGAGGTTGCTGAAGACAGTTTATTGTCAAAAGTCATACACCATGGCAAGACTGAGCACAGCAACAAGACACAAGGTAGTTATACTGCATCAGCAAGGTCTCTCCCAGGCAGAAATTTCAAGGCAGACAGGGGTTTCCAGATGTGCTGTCCAAGCTCTTTTGAAGAAGCACAAAGAAACAGGCAACGTTGAGGACCGTAGACGCAGTGGTCGGCCAAGGAAACTTACTGCAGCAGATGAAAGACACATCATGCTTACTTCCCTTCGCAATCAGAAGATGTCCAGCAGTGCCATCAGCTCAGAATTGGCAGAAAACAGTGCGACCCTGGTACACCCATCTACTGTCCGGAGAAGTCTGGTCAGAAGTGGCATTCATGGAATACTTGCGGCCAACAAGCCATACCTCCGACGTGGAAACAAGGCCAAGCGACTCAACTATGCACGAAAACACAGGAACTGGGGTGCAGAAAAATGGCAGCAGGTGCTCTGGACTGATGAGTCAAAATTTGAAATATTTGGCTGTAGCAGAAGGCAGTTTGTTCGCCGAAGGGCTGGACAGCGGTACACGAATGAGTGTCTGCAGGCAACAGTGAAGCATGGTGGAGGTTCCTTGCAAGTTTGGGGCTGCATTTCTGCAAATGGAGTTGGGGATTTGGTCAGAATTAATGGTCTCCTCAATGCTGAGAAGTACAGGCAGATACTTATCCATCATGCAATACCATCAGGGAGGCATCTGATTGGCCCCAAATTTATTCTGCAGCATGACAACGACCCCAAACATACAGCAAAAGTCATTAAGAACTATCTTCAGCGTAAAGAAGAACAAGGAGTCCTGAAGTGATGGTATGGCCCCCACAGAGCCCTGATCTCAACATCATCGAGTCTGTCTGGGATTACATGAAGAGAGAGAAGCAACTGAGGCTGCCTAAATCCACAGAAGAACTGTGGTTAGTTCTCCAAGATGTTTGGGCCAACCTACCTGCCGAGTTCCTTCAAAAACTGTGTGCAAGTGTACCTAGAAGAATTGATGCTGTTTTGAAGGCAAAGGGTGGTCACACCAAATATTGACTTGATGTAGATTTTTCTTCCTTTCACTCACTTTGCATTTTGTTAATTGATAAATATAAACTATTAACATGTCTATTTTTGAAAGCATTCTTACTTTACAGCATTTTTTCACACCTGCCTAAAACTTTTGCACAGTACTAATATATATATATATATATATATATATATAATTACTCCACATCCACCAGCCCTTTACATGTACTTCTAAAAAAAGAGTTGTGTACTGCCTCATTTGCACAAAATGCAACCAATTATTATTTGTTTATTAGCAGACGCCAGACACAGACGGAGCACAAGGAGGTTAAGTGACTTGCTCAGGGTCACACAATGAGTCAGCGGCTAAGGTGGGATTTGAACCGGGGACCTCCTGGTTACAAGCCCTTTTCTTGAACCACTGGACCACACCGCATCTAATTATACTCTGGGGAAACTAGCATATCATTTTGTGGAACATTTACGAAGCATTTGAATCAACACCTTGACATTTCCATTAGCCCTACACTTCAACAGCAATAATCACACTGCTAAAGACATCACCATCTGTAGAATCAGTCAGTGTTTTGGTACAAATTCTACTCAGAAGCAAAGAGAATGTGAGCTTATTTTCAAACTTGGAACTTTGGAGCATCTTGGAATGAACATTCTATTATGACAGCATCTTAACATCATCCTCAGAATATTTGAAAATCAACAAGTTTACTGCACTGTGTTACTTTTGCCCGAAACGTCCTGAAAAATGTTTTTTTTTTTTTAATCATTTAAACCTTGTGTACATATATTTTTTTTATATTTTTCATCTTATCAACCAATGCAATATTGTTGTTCAAACTGTAAACAACTTCTCAGTCTAACTTCCGTTTCTGTCTCTCCCTTTTGAATCAGTGTCTGAACTGAAGAAAAGCTGCGCTGGCACTTTATAACACAGACATCTTATTCAGCATTCGTTTTATAACTAAAGGCCTATTACATGGTTATCTTTCCTAATGTATTTACTTTTTTTGCTGCGAGAGGAGCTGCAGCTTTCTCCTGGAGACGAGACGCTTCAGCCGAATCTGGGGCGAGCCCATTCCCTCTTCCCCTCTCCCGACCCGCTCTCCTTCTAGCACTTGGTTTGCTTGTCTGTCGCTTCGAACTGAACTCCTGACCGCTGTTTAGCCAGGCTATTTATAGTTAAAAAAAACTGCTAATTAAAATGATCCACGAGTGGGAATGTTACCTTTTTTTGGTAACATTTTTGCTTCACTATACGTGCATTATAGAGAGGGAGTTATTTTCTTTTGTATTTTAGTCAGATCTGTGTTGTGTCCCGCAGTGCGCCTCACCCCCTCCCTCGTTTATAACACTCTTCGGTTATAACACTCATATTGTGTGTCCCTTGAGGCCCGTGTTATAGCGAGGGAGCACTCTATATATATGTCATTTTTACAAGGATCTTCTAGTAAGTCAAATAATAATAATAATAATAATAATAATAAACAACAACAACAAGCAGCAGCAATACTCCAGGTCTGTTGCCTTATAAGCATCACCCCCTTCACGCCTGTAAAAATGACAAGAGTGATGTGGCATTAAGACTAGAAGATATTCAGTAGTAGTTTAATCAATAGTAAATCATCATCTTACCACAAGGAAGTGCTGGTTGGATGTTAACAGGTTGTTTCTTGGACACAGGCAGCACAGTCTGAAGAGGCTGGATTAGTATTGTTTTAGCTGGAATAGTGCCAGTGTTTTGAGCAAAGGGAACTGCTGTGATTACTGGCTTAGGCTGAATAGAAATCTTTGGTTTCAACTGAATGGGGCGCTTTGGTGGATTTGAAGAGGATTTTCCTAAGCAGGGAGAAAAAGTGAGGAAGCATTTTATATTTAATACACCGTTTTGATTCATTACTAAAACAACTAGAAAAAAAAAACTAACAGTTTTTTAATGATGTTTTGAAAACAACTTTTTAATTTTAACAGGATTTATTAATAGCTCACCACAAGGAAAGTCAGTGATGTACTTTTTACCTGTGGCAGTCTTCCTCCAGGCTTTGTTCTCTACCTTCAGATCAGAGCTGCTGGTGTCTGAATACAGGGATACAGGAGACAGCTGAGACTGAGAAGAGATGTTGAACTCTTCCTGAAAACAAAAGATGCATAAAGAAATTGGTATGATTTTTCACAAAATACTGAATAAAAACAAATAAAAATAAAAATGGTAATTGGATGAAAATAAACACACTTAGGTGGGTTTCTCATCACATCCTACAATTGGGTAAAAGTGATACAGTGGACAATAACAGCCAAGTGACGATTTAACTTCAGAGAACAGTAGCAGGACTGGTACTCACAGGTACACTGTATGGTGAAAGGGTGTCCACAGAGGAAGGAGACGGGACTGAATTGATTGTTGTGGTCGGGGAGAGGGAGCCAGCTGCCACCTCCCAATCTGCATACAAAAACATAATTTTAAATCCAGTTTTAACTACATTTCCATACAGTTCCAACAGTACCAAGCTGTGTTGCTATGACAAAACAGGCAATGCTGGCATTTGCGGTGAGCAATTTTGTAATGCAAAATAAAGCCTGTTCTGAAGATGTATCAAAGGCAGGGGTCTCTATTCAATAGACATAGCTATAACGAGACATACAGTACTACCACCATCATTAATAAATAAATAAATAAATAAATAAAAGGTATTTGTTTGTGCCAAGGTTATGAAAATAAAACAGCACATGTCTCTTCAATGTATCAATTGACCCCAGTGTTGCTTAATCATTTAAATACACATTTCATGTTGAAGATTTAACTAAAATCCAATACATCACTTCCTGCTCGTAAACCACCTACTTCTCACATCAAACAGAGGGCCCTGTTTTTAAGCCAGTTGTGAAAAATACAAATTTTCAACTGACCAAAAATAAATGAAAACACACTTACCTGTGCAGCTACTGCTAGTCTCATCCCAGGGCACTAAATCAATATCAAAATCAAGGCCTGCATCATTATATACCTATAAAAACAAAAGAGGAGCTATTTAATCTTCATAGACCAAATGTACATTTATACATAGTATATATTTGAGAGGTAATAAAAATACAAAAAGCCTCTTGACAAAAGGATGCCTTGGTGAATGAATGAATATGCAATTATGCATTTCAAAGTTAAGTTTGGGTTCAGGATACCAAGACTCTTACACTGGGGTTCAGGGTTAATCAATATTAGACTCTCCATTAGCCATTCAAGGAATAGTCAACTTCAGAGCAGCAGCAACAGAACACTAGGCTGGGCAAAATGAGTGAGGGTCAGGCAATTGAAGAACCAGGTATCCTCAACTATCCCCACTACCCATCTGAACTGAATCACTAGATATGGAACAGTTCAACAGTTCAACCGGTTTTGCCTCTCAGTATACAGTACTCACATATGACTCATGAGCCAAAGACTGCAGAAGCTCTTCTGCATCTCCCAAATCTCCCAGCTCATCAAACAGGCTATAATCTGCAAGAAAAAAAAAATCCTAGTCAGCAAGATGATTTTTTACCACTAAAAACTATTCTTTAAAAATGAAACCACATTAAGTTTAACATGTAAGGAATGAACTTTGGTTTGTTGGGTCCAACACCCTGTACTTCCCTCAAATTAAGCTGAAGCCTTTGCTTGTGCTGGGAGTACTTATTTGCATGATGAATTGGTTTAAGAACACACCAAATCAGTAAAGCCTTGCGCAGATACAAAAAAAAAAATGTATCAGCATCCGAAGGACTAACTTTATCCGATCCGCACTCCTCGTGATATATCCATCTGCAAAAATGCAGACAAATTGCAAAAATATGTTTAGAGATGTTGGGATTGAGGGGAATATTGGAGAGCGTTCCTGGATGATTGGGGCTGTCACTGTTCACTGTTCACATTATGATCCCGTTTCCGTTTCACATGTGTTTTAGTAAGTTGATGTACCTGTTTCATGGCTACTGAAAGCAGAGACATTCTTGCATGAGACACAGGCGACTACAGCCACAGTGTGTCAGTTTTCATCGGCAAGTAATCGTAATGTTTTCCAAATTGATGACTTGCCTTTCTCATTTTTCTTAAAGCTATATTCACCCGTGATTAATTTCTTGTAAATTTGGTTCTACATATTAAAAAACAGAGTTAGAAAACTTCTTAACCCAAGGAAAGTGCAAACAGGTGACCGTGTCAGGTGACAATGTTGTCACACGTTTAGTTTACTTTACTTTACTATGTGTACTCTGGGCTCGCAGTGGGAAAAGAAACTGATGTGGCTTGACAAGGCAAGATAAACACCAGCAGAACTTTTATCAGCTGAATATTAATAATTATATCCGCAAAGACCTAAAACAATACACAAGCATCCGCGGATTTGCAGGGCTTTGCAAATCATATTTGGGATTTTATGTGTCTTCCATCACTATTCACGAAATGTGAAATTTGTTGTTTGTTTTTTAATGTAAAACAAGTTTTAAAAAAACCCTTATTAGGTATATACTGGATAAAACCATAAAGACACACACCTATTTCTGATCTGGCAGTACTACGACTAGTCGTACTAGTGTTATTGTTGTCTGAGTCAGACGTGCGTTACAGTCACCTTGCATCATACAGTATCGTTTAACTTAATGTCACTACCAACTAAACATCCAAGTACATAATCGAAATTGAGTTCTAATAGATGAAAGACTACAATATAATAAATAACTAAAACGGCACAAACACAAATTATTCTCAACAGTGTCACAAGAAACTTGGTTACTGACTTAGAAAATGTCCACAGCACAGCGTGTCCGACTAGGCTTTATATAAAGCAAGTGTGTGTTTGTTATATAAAATAAATACTTGCAACCCAGGGTGGCAGCAATACATTGTCTTTACACACAAAATGTCGTTGTGTAAATTATGTAACAAACTGCACTTACCCCACTCGCCACCCTGATCGATACAAATATCATTCATTGTGGAACTGCTCTGATTCAGGTGAGTTTCTAGTTCTGACATTAACCCTGTCGCCATTCTTCCTTGAATACATTAGTTACAAATAAATCAATTTGATAGATCCTTTAGGCTGGAAATTCTTCGCAAAAAGATTGATCTCGAAACACGCTTTACTTCCTGACACTCTATTGTCTTAAATACACGTCTGTTTAAATCCGTTTATGAACTATGGGTACGGTGGAGGGTCAAAAAGCTGAACACGATCGTAAAACACAACGCATCAGTTTCTGACTCAGATTTCAGGAACACAGCAAAACAATTCCTCTGATGTATTTGAAACATATTGTGCATTTACTGTAAAACTATTATCTACTTTTGTTTATCCGAATGTAGTTATTTTGTTCATTGATGGTTTACTAAGCTTTGTACGGTACTTGAAGAGTACCATTTCCATGTCTTGCAGCACACGTCATCTGTGTGCTGATCTGGACTTGTAAAAACTAGTGTTTACCTAAATTTGTTTTTCTTTAGTTTTGCCGAAAATTATATATTTCGTTTCTGACGTTAAGAATGACTTTATAATTAAACAAATCGGTATTTCAAGATAGTACAGTGTGTTGGGTATTGAGAACACAAAGTAGCATTCCCAGTAAATGACACGGCATTTAATACGTCTATCCCTCCTGCTGTCCCCTAGTTTGCAGGAGTGTATTTTATTGCATGTACTGATGGTACTTATGTATAATAAACTAACCCTTGTCAAAGGTTGTAGGCAGACATATTTGTAGTACAAACACAGGAATACTTCTTAACCATAAAGACTTAAAAAAATATATATCAATGTGTTCATCTATAGATAAGGATTATTAAAATCCACTGGAAAATGTTTTTGAAATACATAAAGAACTATCAACCAGTGAAAAGTATTTATTAAATATGTAAGCTATTATAGAGGGTATCAGGATAAAAGATATAATGGCTCCACTCCCAACTTTCCAAAAAATATGACAATATCAACAAACCAGTGTGTGAACAATTATCATCCAATTACAGACAACCAGGGTTAGCCAACAGAAGCAATACAAGCAGTTAAGCATTAAATAAAAGCAAATGCTCCACAAAACAACAAGAAAAACAAACAAAAAAAAAACGATTGATAAGAATTTTTTTTTTATTTTTACTGAGTCCAGCCAATAAAAAAGTCTGGAATGCTGTAAATAAAAGGCAATGCAATTGTGATTCTGCAATTACTGGTACACGGTATTTAACTGAGGAGAAGTGGTCTTGAGCAGTTCATTTTAATATTCATTTTAACCTGTGCATGTATTTGTTCTGAATCAGCGTCTTAATGAGAACAAGATCTGTCCTGTTAACTGTTCCCCAGTCTCAGTCCAGGTATCTGAAGGTGTTTGATCTCATCCACTCTGTTCTTGTGAATCTGAAAAGCAGGCGTCACCCACCGCCCACATGAACACTGCTCTCCAAACCAGTTGAAAGAACCCAGTTTTGAGCTGCATTTAGGGCACAGGAGCTGAAAAGAAAAAAAACATTTTACACACAGCTTCACTATTTCATAAAACATATTTTTTGTGATAAATGTTCAAAGGCTTTATTTGAATAAACATGCATATTATATGAATACACAAATGTTGTTTTTTGCATATGATGTTACACACTTTGCTATGGGGTGAAAGCATGGGGGCGGTGATATGGAAATAGTAAGCTGCAAGTTTCTAGATGATATAACAGTGGCTTAAATATAAGCTAAGTATCCCCTGTGGCACTTTTAAAATGAATGTCACTTCAAGACAACCCATTTAAGATTTTACTGGGACTATAAACATGTTTCTTTTACCTGCCCATCCATAACTCCCAGCAGTGCTTGCTCCATCCACTGCACAGGTTCAATGAAGTGTGATGTACACTGGGACTGATCCCCACCTACAGCTGTTAGATGGGAGAATTTTTTGTGAGTAAAGGCTGCTGGTCCAGTTCCTGAAGTATGGCTCAGAATGCTAGAACTGCGAAACAGAGAGCGTCTGTAAAATAAAGAAGCACAAAATGAATCAATTCACTTTTTAAGCAAACCCATATTAATGAATATAGTATGAACAAAACACTCAGTTAAGAGATTCTAAGGTAAAACTTATACAAAGCCCAGTCAAGTTAGACAAACCTTTCTGCAAGTTTGAATGTAATGATTTAGTCTCTACCAGTTAAAGAGCCGCTTCTGTGTGTGTTTGAGTAGTAAAGCATCGGACCTGCACTTCCTGCACCTGCAGATGGCTTCACTGCTCTGTGTCTGTCCAAGGGAGGTCGGGTCAGCTGCAAATACTTCCCTTGGAAGGTTCTTAAGTTCTGATGAAAATAATGAAACAGGTTATAAGGTTGATTTGCAAAGTTTTGTGTAGCAGTACTACAGCCCAAAAATCCTTTACCACGTGATATCCACAAAACCAAATAACATTTTCTAGCCACAAATTAAACACACTAGAAAAATGAAATAAATATGTCAATGGGAGCATAACCAAAGACAACAAGCATGTAAAAGCAGCTACACATTAATCATATGATACAATTTTACTTCTCTATATTAATAATTAGGGTAATCAGTTGACGCTAACTGCTATTCTCAGCAAAGGCTGTGGGTTAGCTGTGTAATTACCTGGGTATTTCTCTGTGACTTTTCGTAGTCTGTACTGCTTGTATACAGAACTTGTTTCATCCACTTTGCAGCCCATTGTCTCGTATAGTTCTAACTGGTCCAGAAACTCTTCAATAATTCTAAAAAAAAAAAAACAGAATAAAAACATGATAACCATAAGTTTAAGACAATCTAAATATATGTTGTGCAATAAGCAACATAAAATGTGTGGCTAATTAGCCCGAGCTAGTACGTGTTCAGTAACTCTGATCTTTTTAAGCCATTTAAAAAAAAAAAAAAA
Source organism: Acipenser oxyrinchus oxyrinchus (assembly GCA_030684275.1). NCBI lineage: Eukaryota > Metazoa > Chordata > Actinopteri > Acipenseriformes > Acipenseridae > Acipenser > Acipenser oxyrinchus. The sequence goes on along the minus strand of CM060260.1, from coordinate 24,256,273 downwards.
AAAGTCAAGTCAAATTCTTAATTAAGAAAAAACATTACTCACTTGACATCAGGTTTGATATTCTGCAGTTTAGCATATGCATCACTCACGGTTAAACTGTGTGTCTTCATCATAAACGCAGTCACCACAGCAGCACTTCGACTCACCCCTGCATGACTAAACGAACAGGAATATAGCACACTTCTGTAGTATTAAATTGTATTCATGCAAACTGTAAAGTAGCTGCATAAAACGCAACTAACGGAGGATGCACAAATTATAATTACGCAATGCTGTTTCAAATAATATAATAATCCATCCTTCATGAACTCATTTTATGATAAGTCTGCTTAATGTCAGTATTTGTTTTAGCAGATATTGCACTGCATTGAAATATTGCATTACTACCTACCAGTGTACCAGAACTGCAGCTGGAGTTGTTGTCAGGGCTTCTATGATGAACTCAACACAGTCATCCAGAATGCTAAGCAGATCACTGCTAGATTCATCCAGGGCATAAATAAATTTCCTTTGAAAAGAACCCTGGACTTCAGGTTCCTCGGAATCTACTGTGAGAATGTGAGTGATGGCAGCATCTGTCAAATTCTGCCAGTCTGTAAGGTCACTGGCACCTCCAATATACACCCCTGACTGCACACAGATCATGGTTAGCACCGATTATCACTTCCCGAAGGGCAAACCACCTAAAAGGAAATTAAAAGGTAATTTATTGATGACAATATATTTACAAGTATACAAGTTTTGCAGAATTATCCAAGGATTTTTTTTTTTTGTAAACGTTGAAGTGGTTCTGCATGAGCATTTTCCTGCTATGTTCACCTATTTACTGTTTTCTGTGTAAAATAAGTTCTGTTGGTCTTGGAGTGGAGTCCTGTATCACTGTTGAATTGTTGCCCTCTAGTGGTCTTTCAATAAAACGTCATAAGGTACAGTCAGAGTGTAATAATGTCACAGACACCACGCCGCTACCAAAGCATTATACAAGTCTGAGTGGACAGAGGACGTTATAATTGTGCCGTAATTATTTAGTTAACAGTATTTCAATATAAACTGCTAGTGTCACTTTGTAAGTTAGACTTTATTTACACTGTTGTACAGTCCATCACGGATCTTATCCACGTGCACTGTCTGAACAGCTGTCGGACTGTTTTTCATGTACGCTATTACAAAAAATAATAATAAATACACCGCAATTATAACAGCATTGTATAGGTTTTTTTCCGTAAAAAAAAATTTTAAAAATAGCTGAACACAAACCTGCTTTCTAACCTTTTCCGCTTCTGTTCCCGTGAAAAGGCTCCGATTAGAAACCAATACATTCAGATTTTGGTTCCTACCGAGCAACCAAAGTTAATCAACTGCTCTGTGAATAAATGCAAGCATATGCAATTTCTAATCTGAGTAGAACTTTTGCCATTGGAAATATATTAGTACATTTAATAGTAACTCATAGTCCTATTGTGTGGTCTCCTTGACAGGAACTTCAGGCTGGAAGAGTTCTGGTTATTTGATGTTCTAGTCTCTTGAGGCTCATTTTGTTGATCATTCTTTTACCAGGATTATTATTATTATTATTATTATTATTATTATTATTATTATTATTATTATTATTATTATTATTATTTTAATAATTTACATTTGACCTGTTTGTTTATATATATATATATATATATATATATATATATATATATATATATATATATATATATATATATATATATATATATATATATATATATATATATATGAAAGAAAGTATATATCAGTTGTTATACATTAAGGCAATGATAAGGACCCAATAAACCCCCTGTGATACTGTATGTAGAACACACTCTATGTCACGTATTCATTTTTAATGCGAATGAAGTTCCTGTCATACATTCTGCAGTGTAATCTGTTTCAGCACTGTCGCTAGGTAAGACAGCAGATCTGGCTTTGAAATAGGTCTAAAAAGTGATCACTGTAGGGTCGTCACATGTCCCTGTTTTCCCTGGATCGTTCTGGTTTTGAGGAAGGTGCCCCGGGATTTCAATATGCCTTCCCTGGACAGATCCTGGTTTTTAATAGTATCATGTTTTTAATCTCATGCTTCCACATCCATGTAGATTACTATCACAACACCACAATGCCAGTACTGTAAATTGAGCACAAGTTAGATAAATCAAGATACAATATTACTGCAATAGACCCACAATATGAATTGTTTATCAATACCATACTAGCAATATTATCAATGTTACATATTGGGTGACATAATTTTTTTGTTGCAATGTGTTCCAGATAATACAGTGGGAGCTCAACAAGTACAAGTATTGCTATGTTATTGTCCTTTTGTCATTTTTGTGTATTGTTTCTAAAAAGTTCAATTGATAAACAAAGGATAAACAAACTGACAAGCTGTCAGGGTAGAACACAAATCATTATATTGTTGAACCATTAAAATGACGCCCCATCCCCCTCAAGCACAATTACTACCCTACAACATTCATTTTACTTTAGATCTGAATTGAAATGCGGGGATAATTCTAGGTCTTCCTAGGAAAGAAAAATAAGTGGATCAGCTGCAGTGTCATCAGAGTTGGTTGCCGATGCTCAGAAGGCTGGTATAAAATTGCGCTAGCCTGGCCACTCCTCAGTTTAGGATTGGCCATCTCCCAGGATAAAATGACAACTGTGATTTTGCTGAAGAATGAAGCTGAACTGCCCCCTGCTAGTGTAGCAGCAGTCCCTGCCATGAGGAGATGGCATGCTGCGGCAATGGTGCGGCAGTGATGCTGGTGAAGTCTGGAGCAGCAGCACAAGGCTCAGGCAGCACTCCGGGATCCCAGTGGCACACGTGGCAGATGGCGGGAATGTGGCTGCTCTGCTCATGCTGAGGCCAGCTGATTGGCCAGGTAAGTGTGACGACCTCAGGCTCGGCTGTGGCAGCTCAATTTAAATCACGGTTGTGCTGCAGACCGCGATGATCCACGACTAGCGAAATAAGGTGTGTAAAGCATTACTGTAGCCATTCCATACAGAACCAAACCTGCACCGCACAATCAGGGCAGTAAAGATGAAATTATACATTTTTTTACTGCTCAATTGAGACCTGATGTTGAACTGTAGACACAAAATATTGCTGCAAGACTCTGAGCCCATTGATTGGCCGGGTATCCTCCAATAAGATTTTTACAGACCTCTCAACTTAATTCAGTACAGTCCTTGTTGCAGATGGTGGCCGACAGCACCTAAATGACAGTGTCATGGCAGGTGTTTCAAATATAAATCAGTATTGATATTGGCTGCTGCTTTACTTTTTATGAGAAAGAAAAGTGTAGGAATTCTCTGTCTTGTTTATAGTTACTCTGGGTGTTATTCCCCAGCCATCCAGATCAACCTAGCAATTTTATTTACCAGGGGAGAGGAGCAAGCAGCAAAGCGTGTAGAACAGTGGACTCTGTAGTGTGCTGAAAGATAGCATCTTAAATAAAGCTTTGAACGTGAAAGCAGCGTGTTGTCTTCTTCTCTTCTGCCTACTGCGTGAAACGCTACAGTATTCACTCTCCCCCTCCAGCCCCGTAAAAAAAAAAAAATGTAGCCTTGGTTGAGGGGCTTGGTCATACTGCTCACTTGGGCTGCTGGACATTTTATATATTTTTGCGATTCTGACTTCCTTCTTTCTTATTTATTTATTTATTTATTTTTGGTTTCAAAATACCCTCCATTAGCTATTGCAGACGCAGAGGTGCTCTTAAAGGGAATGTTGAATCCTTATTGGTTGTAACCTTACTCGCCCCACTGTACTTTGATTGGCTGGGCGCATTATTAGCTTTTTGATGTGCGTTAGCCCACGCATGAGACAGCACAAACAGATATCCACTAAAATGTGTCCTGAGGGCATCAGATGAATTTTAATGATTAGGTTTAGGGTTAGGTATTGGGTTAGGGTTAGGTTTTAGGGCTGAGGTTGCATAAGGTTAGGGTTAGGGTTGGGTTAGGGTCAAGGTGGGTTGATTTCGTAGAGTTGTTGAGCTCTGGTAGTGAAAGGTGGGAGTGCTTGGCAAATGCCCTAGAATCATCTGATGCCCTCAGGACACTTTCTAGTGGATATTCCTTTACACTGTGCATGAGTCCCGACTTCTAAATCACGGGGTGCCTTCAAGGAGATCATTCTGCGCAAATTCTGTGCAGAATCTGATCAATTTAGCCAATGATCTTCTAAGAATGATCCTCGTGAACGCACCCATTGGCTAAATTGGTCAGATTCTGCACAGAATCTGCGCAGAATGATTTCCGTGAATGCACCCACGTTTTCGTGCGCTGTCGCAGCAGCTACGCTGTCATTTTTGCTCTAGCGATAGCGGCTGTGCAGATATTTGCTAAACAGGCCCCATAAAGTTTAAATCTAAATTTTATAATCCCATAATCAAGTACATGGGTATGTGTTCCAAATCTTAATTGTTCAATAATTCATATTGAAAAAAAACACTGTTTATTTTTGAAAAAATAGTACAAGATCCTCCTCTTTCCTTCTGGTCAGAGATTAACCATAACAAATAAAAACATGTATTTTGTCACTGAAATTCCAATTCATTGCTAATTTGCCTCCAGCGTGTACCTGCAAGTGACAGAGTGCTGAAGGATCTGATCATACTAGATGGCAGCAAAACAGTTTTTCAGAGAACAGATCGGAGGACATGTTAAAGGTGATGGTGTAAAGCACACAACTAAAGTCTATATATCCAGAAAATAGGAGGCACTTTTTTACACAGAGAATTGTGAGGGTCTGGAACCCTGGGATCCTTCAAGAAGCTGCTTGATGAGATTCTGGGATCAATAAGCTACTAACAGCCAAACGAGCAAGATGGGCTGAATGGCCTCCTCTCGTTTGTAAACTTTCTTATGTTCTTCATTGTCTGCGCTTGATTAGTTTTGGTGCCATTTTCACTGCTCCGCTTATTTTTTAATTCAACATAATTTCTTCAGTTGGCTTTGAAACATCTTAGAAACACAAGTTGAATGGTCAAACTTACATGTTATTGCATGTAAAAAATATATACAGTACTGTGCAAAAGTTTTAGGCAGGTGTGAAAAAATGCTGTAAAGTAAGAATGCTTTCAAAAATAGACATGTTAATAGATTATATTTATCAATTAACTAAATGCAAAGTGAGTGAACAGAAGAAAAATCTAAATCAAACCCATATTTGGTGTGACCACCCTTTGCCTTCAAAACAGCATCAATTCTTCTAGGTACACTTGCATAAAGTCAGGGATTTTGTAGGCATATAGTCAGGTGTATGATTAAACAATTATACCAAACAGGTGCTAATGATCATCAATTCAATATGTAGGTTGAAACACAATCATTAACTGAAACAGAAACAGCTGTGTAGGAGGAATAAAACTGGGTGAGGAACAGCCAAACTCAGCTAACAAGGTGAGGTTGCTGAAGACAGTTTACTGTCAAAAGTCATACACCATGGCAAGACTGAGCACAGCAACAAGACACAAGGTAGTTATACTGCATCAGCAAGGTCTCTCCCAGGCAGAAATTTCAAGGCAGACAGGGGTTTCCAGATGTGCTGTCCAAGCTCTTTTGAAGAAGCACAAAGAAACGGGCAACGTTGAGGACGGTAGACAGTGGTCGGCTAAGGAAGCTTACTGCAGCAGATGAAAGACACATCATGCTTACTTCCCTTCGAATCGGAAGATGTCCAGCAGTGCCATCAGCTCAGAACTGACAGAAAACAGTGGGACCCTGGTACACCCATCTACTGTCCGGAGGTCTGGTCAGAAGTGGCCTTCATGGAAGACTTGCGGCCAAAAAGCCATACCTCCTACGTGGAAACAAGGCCAAGCGACTCAACAATGCACAAAAACACAGGAACTGGAGTGCAGAAAAATGGCAGCAGGTGCTCTGGACTGATGAGTCAAAATTTGAAATATTTGGCTGTAGCAGAAGGCAGTTTGTTCGCCAAAGGGCTGGAGAGCATACACGAATGAGTGTCTGCAGGCAACAGTGAAGCATGGTGGAGGTTCCTTGCAAGTTTGGGGCTGCATTTCTGCAAATGGAGTTGGGGATTTGCTCAGAATTAATGGTCTCCTCAATGCTGAGAAGTACAGGCAGATACTTGTCCATCATGCAATACCATCAGGGTGGCATCTGATTGGCCACAAATTTATTCTGCAGCATGACAACGACCCCAAACATTCAGCGAAAGTCATTAAGAACTATCTTCAGCGTAAAGAAGAACAAGGAGTCCTGGAAGTGATGGTATGGCCCCCACAGAGCCCTGATCTCAACATCATCGAGTCTGTCTGGGATTACATGAAGAGAGTGAAGCAACTGAGGCTGCCTAAATCCACAGAAGAACTGTGGTTAGTTCTCCAAGACGTTTGGGCCAACCTACCTGCCGAGTTCCTTCAAAAACTGTGTGCAAGTGTACCTAGAAGAATTGATGCTTGATGCTGTTTTGAAGGCAAAGGGTGGTCACACCAAATATGGATTTGATTTAGATTTTTCTTCTGTTCACTCACTTTGCATTTAGTTAATTGATAAATGTAATCTATTAACATGTCTATTTTGGAAGGCATTCTTACTTTACAGCATTTTTTCACACCTGCCTAAAACTTTTGCACAGTACTGTATGTCTTAATTACCATCCTGATTATAAGGAAAATACTGGATTGAATAGTGTTCTGGACTTCGGTATGCCCCTATATCATGTTTTGACTTTGGAACTATTTAATCAGTTATGGTAGGGTAATTTATTCATTTTTTATGCAAAGTTACTTGGTGCTGAAAGAGTCAACTTGAATCATTGCATAAACGGCTATTCTACACTGTGAGAGTTGAAAGCAGACAATGGCACAAACACAGTCCTTGATAATGTGCCTTGAGAGATGTGACATTTGAGCAGGTGTGACTCAGCCTCATTCTCTCACTAAACCCTGTCAGTTCTGGCTCTGATTTAAATTTGCTTTGGCATACAAGACCACATCCAATGACAAAATATATGCTAAGCAGCAGACATACTAGACAGAAGTTACTCTGAAATGTGTTTACCGTGACATTGAAAACAAACGTCTGCAGTTCAGAGTGGGTGCTCTGTGAATGAGTTAAGCCTCTCTTTCTACAGTATTAGGTAATGATTCCTTAATTAAATACAAATCGTCACATTTACATCTGTGGCTTAAGAGCAGGTGCTTAAACTATAATCTCATTGGTTCCCTCAGGACATATTCAGATTAGTCTGAGGTGGTCCTGTCAGAATCTTTTCAGCACCTGATCCAACCACTCATTTTACAAGATTTCCATTACACAAGAGTAGATGTTAAAACTTCATGCATTACAAATGCTTTTTTAAGTCTGACCTTGGATTTGTCCTTGAATATAAAAGATTCGATGCTTGAACGAGAAGATACTGTGTTAGCTCAGCCCAGGAGTAAATGAGAGGATTTTGACGTTTCATACTCTAATCTGCAAGAAAACATAACACGACTGCACACCACAAAGACTTTATATATCATAGAGACCTGCAGGTGTGTCTTTATTCAAATGGCCACTAGGGTCCACCTGTCAAAAGGAATTGTTCAGAACCTAGCTCTAATCCCTGCTAACACGAATCAGGAAGATTTGAATACTCTTGTGTGTCAACAAAGACATGACTTTAGTGGTGATGTTGAAATCTAAACACAGATAAGGATTACAGGACCCATTTATTTATTATTTTAAAAAAAACACCTGTTATTTTAAATATGTTCGTAGTTAGCAGTGACTAAACAAAAACCTTATTGAACACGATTATATATGGTATTATCTTATTACCTTTTCAATGGAACATACTGTACGTTATAAAATCCCTACGAAAATGATGCTGTAATGTGTGCATTTCTGATTTGAATGGTGCACAAACTCTCCTTTGGATGGAAAAGCATACTTTTTAAAGATAATTGTAATTGTTTTTGAGCTGTTGATTTATGAAAGCAAAAAAAAAAGTCTGTAGCTCAGAACCTCTTCAGCCTAATGACCTAAAGCCTGGAACTATTACATACAGTGCAGTACCTGTTATGTACCTGAAATAAATCTGAGATGGACAGGAGAGAAATATAATCTATATTCGTCGAGCTGGAATGACCCAGGGTTATTTTGTTAAACAAAGTGGATAATCAGCAACTCTTTTTCACAGTTTACATTTCTATAAATGGATTAAACTCTGAAATTACCATAGCGACAGTATGGTCTATGTGACCTTGTGATATGCTACACTTTTAAAAAACAGATTCTAATTAGAAAACAGTGTCGTTTAATGCGGTCTGTATGAGGCATTGTTGATCTACAAGGACAGGCTCATTCTCCCCATAGAGTACAAGACAAGCTTAAGTTGCAAAAATGTAACTGGCATCATTGTAAAAATAATAATAATTATATACTATGTTTCAACAGTAAAGCACAATCCTAGCAGGATAAAGCATTGTTGTTTATTTTTAGAGGCATGATAAATACATGCTTTTTACCATAACATTTTTTTCCTCTGTAGCCATGAATGATTTCTAAGACCCCAACAATCAATTCTCTTTGCCATAGTCATTTGTATGACATCTTGTCATCATTACCACAGTATGTTTTGACTGAAGAATGATTTGAAATATAAATTGCCTGCAGCAGGTTTATTATTATTCAGAAAATGTTTTATTTTTTTCCTAAAGTGTGACATTTTGTTGTTTAAAAATGCTTTTTTATTATTATTTTTATTCTCAGCAAATTAAATATTAATGAACTGTGCAGCACAGATTAGGAGGAGGACATTTCTTTTAATGTACATGTATCCTTCCTTTCCTGTTTTTAGTTTTTCTGAGGTCATTTCCTAGACTGTATGGCAGACTCTGAATGTATGCTCACCATGAAATTCTGACAATGAGGGTCAACTAAGTACTGCTGTTATGTGTTTGGTCACCTTGCTACTATCCAGGATACATCTAAATGGCTGATTTATATGTCTGGACTTGAGGCCTTTTAAAAAAAGTTAGATAGTAGTTTTATCAAATTGATTAGCACCGTTTAAAATGCGGGGTATCAGCCGAACATTTGATCGATTAATTGTAAAGGTCTCAATGCAATTGTGAAAAGTATCAGTATTTAAACGTGATAGCTGGTACTACACTAGGTTAAAGAAATCGCTGTTTGCAATTCAGTCTTTTATTTAGACTGTCTTGCACTTTCTGGGTCAAATTGTGCAAGCAAACAGAGAACTTAGCATAGTACCAGAAGTCTGTTTTCTTAAAACATGCGTTTCTTTAAAAACTGCCCATTCGATATATAACCAATGGAAGCGAAACATGAGTTACTAAAACTAGATACTAACAATTGAACAACTAGATCCTCATTTCCAGTAGTATCATCTTTACTGTGCAGATGGTAAAGTTATTCATAACAAGTCCTCGTGTGTTGGGTACTGCTGTGCTTGTTTGGAGCCCTGGAGTTTGCCAGTCAATGCTGTTGATTAAGGGTTTGATTTATGGTTAACTTCCTGTGCCAATAAGCATTGATTGATGGAATGTTGTTTTGGCCTTTTCTGTAGAGTGGTTCACTCCTCCAGGACATTTTGCTGGGGGTTGTGATGAACTGTATTGCGCAATGTGTGTCTTTTGATGCAAGAGGATACAATGCAAACTGAACCTTAGAGGAATACATGTTGGAAAGTAACCATGTATTCCCTATAGAGTTTCATGCTTGAAAGCATACAGTAGAATACATGAATCAATTGTGTTATCTTTACAGTGTTGTCTGCAGTTTTGTATTGGAAAGATGCACCAGATTTTCTAAATCAAAATTATTATTGTTATTATTATTTATTTATTAGCAGACGCCCTTATCGAGGGCGACTTACAATTGTTAAAAAATATCACAGTACAAAGTATCACATTACAAAATATCCCATTATAAAATATCATATTACAGTGATATAATATAATCAAATTCAAATAAGAGTAAAATAAATAATTCAGTAAATAATTACATTTAAGAGCGAGTTCGACTAAGAGCAGATAACTTATAGTAAAAATATTTGCTTATACGAGTAAAGTCCATTAAGAGCACGTAGTAAGTACAATAAGTGGATGAGAAGGAATTGGAAGCTGGCAAGTTATTAAACTTCCATAATTCATCTTAAAAGAATGTGTGACAACAGATTAAATTGCTTTGAGCATTTTTCTCTTAATTTTCCTTATAGATTACTTTTTTTATTTAGTAAACACTGACTGCCCCAATCCCCCCACCCCGCCCCCAAAAATGTATCCTTGCTTGAGGCGCTTGTGTTAAAATACCCTCCGTTTGCTATCGCAGACGTACGGAAGCCCTGAACCGCAAGGTAAAGAAAAAAAAAAGAATGGAATGATCTCGTACGTACAAAAATTGCAATTGATTCAATTACTTGTTTTCAACAATGACAGAACGTGCCTTGCATGTGGATTACTTTATAATGATACTTTAAAACTGGGATTGCTTGGCTACCTTGCGTTTATTTACTAGGTACACAAAACCAAGACAGTAACAGGTTACTTAACGACTGGTACATTTTGGGATAATATATAAACCAAGAGTAAAATTTAAAGCTACGGAAGCCCTGAACCGCAAGGTGAAGAAAAAAAATGAATGGGATTATCTCGTACGTACAAGATACTATCAGGACTTCGGTACAGACGCACAGGTCCTCTTAAAGTGAATGTTAAATATTTATTGGGTGTAACCTTACTCCCCCACTATGCTTTGATTGGCTGGGAGCATGATTTGCTATCACCTGCACATTGCTTGAGGACTCAAGAAAAGCATTGACGAAGGCTCTGAATTGATCTGGGTGACAGCAATGGAAAGGCCAGATTGGAAGGTGATGCACTATTAATGAAAGTGTTGATGGACACAAGAGGGTCATTATGTTGCCCAGAGGCGCTGGAACAATTTTTATAGTGGGGGTGCTGAAAGCCAATTTAACAAAACTATAAGCCCTGTATATGATGGAAGCGGGTGCACAGCACTTCAGTCCAGGGGTTGCTGCCGCACCCCCAGCACACCTAGTTCCAGCACCCCTGATGTTGCCTGAAGCAAAAGCCATGGATCTGTTGAAGGTGTTTACTACAGCTTTTGTTGATGATCAGGAGAAAATACATTCTACTGGGATTTTTTTTTTTTTTTTTGGTAAATGTTTCGGGTTCTGTTTAGCGTTACATTGTGAACAGAAGGTATGGAGTAAGAGTCACTTCATAATAAGGGATTTGCAATGGACCCATTCTCAAATGATGTCACTGATTATTTACCAAACAAAACTATATTTCTAGATTGGAGGGGCTGTATTTTTTATGACTTGTTTCATGATTTCAACATAATATCTATCTATCTATCTATCTATCTATCTATCTATCTATCTATCTATCTATCGAGATAGAGAGAGAGAGAGTTAAGTGGCTATTTTAATGTGCATATTGTATTTTGCAATTTCACATTTGTAAGTAGTTAATTGCACTTGTTTTAATTTAGATTTCGTTTTTTCTTATTTAACTCAATATTCTTCCCCTGAAAAGGTCACTGAAACAGTCCACTTTAAACAGCTCCCTCTTATTCTAAATTTCCAAATGTAAGATCTGTCCATGAGGATAATAACAGAAAATGAGCTTTCTCATCCAGACATTGAAAGGAATTACAAATAGCCTAATTGTGATAAATAGACATGTTTAGGGGATAACAGCTGGTTTGCTAAGTCATTATTGAAGAGAAAACTGACAACCAGGGAGTACATTTGGCAGCTAATATCAACTGGATGTAAGGTCATATCATGATCTGAGTTATAATATATTTATATAAGCCTATATGATTGCTTCTCGTAATCCCTGAAATGTTCAAAAGACATAGACCATTTTAAAACAGAGTACAGCTCAATGTTATTTCCAGCAAAAGAGCAGAGTTTTGATACACTGTAAAGTGATACAGTTGCCTCTGTGGTGGGATGAGTTGACATGTGGTTCAGGTTTGTTGTTGGATGAAGGATTAGTGCAGAGGTAATTGTTTGGTTGGCTAGTTTGAATACAAAAGGTTTTCTGCAGGAGGTTTGTTTCATTCACAGAGTGTGGGGGAGGGTCTTGAGGTTTTAGGTGGTGATGGATGCTGATGGGGGTATGGTAACCAGAGTATATTGAATAATCTGGGGCTATTGTCATGTTTGGTTTGCTAAATATATTGCAATATTGTCTTTTTCACCTCCTTGAGATTTTTAAAGCAGCAAAGGAGTACTGTTTTTTTTTTGTATTTACAACTTAGTCTTGTTTCAAACAATTTTATAAATATTATGTTTGTTTAGATCTAATGTTTTAAACTGAATTGTTGTGGTTTTATTATTATCATTTTTTTTACATATGTCATTAACATGTATTGGGTACATTAGAATGTCCAGAACAATATATATATATATATATATATATTTTTTTTGTTGCATTATTATCATTCCTGTTTTTAGTATCAATTTTAATTTTTCACATGCATTTAGTAATTCAATACGACTAGGTTAGATTGGTGCAACACTTTTAGTACATTTACTCTTTACACTTAAATTGGATGTGAAGTTACTTGGCTATGGGAAAAACATATTTATTTATAAGCATCAATAATTATTATGGAAAACAGTCAAAAAAAGGAGAATGAAACATTGGTGTAAAATGAAAAGTCTAAGGCAAGCATAGAAAGCTTGTTTTACACACCCATTAGCAGTTAAAATAGGATGAGAAGAAAACAAAACGAGGGTTATGTCCCTAGACCATGTGCCTCCATTAGGAGATAAAAGGAACAGGTTGATAAATTGCCATTTTAACCCTTTTCTTTGACTTTCATGAATTTACATTATCTAAAAGGGGGCAGAAATGAAAAGGCCTGAGTAGTGTGGAATGAGTTGGAAAAAAAGCCATTTATCGTTGTTAGCATCCTCCTGTGCTCCTTTATGGTGCGTCTTTACAAGGGTGGGAGCCGAGATGTCTTTTCCATTAGATTGAAGAGCTGGGTGAGTGGTCATCCCCAACAGTAGCAGAGTCTCCCAAACAGAGTTCAAGATTGGGAATGCGGGTGACTCCTGTATAACCTTCTGAGGTACTGAGAGCTCACCCTGAAATGACCCCTCACTCCGTAGAAAGATCTAGGGGAGCTCCAAGGGGTCTCCAGACATACAATCAGAACTTCTAACTAGCAAACAAACATAATAGGTTGATGTCTCTTTTAACCTCAAACACAGTGTTTTAAAATATAATAAAATATAATATATAATAAAAATCAAGTAATTATGTGTTATTCCTATTTGTTTAAAAAAAACAGCACACTACAAATCATTATCAGTAAATTGTATTAAAAAAACGCAACTTTTTTTACTTTATATTTTGCACTGTTCAACGATTAGTGAAATGAAAAGAAATGCAGCTATAATCTACAATGTAATTGATGCAAGATCGGGTTTAACGGCTATACCTATTTATATAAAGAAAAGTAATTGATAAACTGAAAACTCACTACTTTAACAATTAGCTACAACAGATAACATTGTAGAAATAGTTAGGTAGACTGATGTTGTTTAAGTTGAAAGATGCAGTGATTTACAGATGAATGTTCTATGACATAGACTATTTTGAGTTGGAGTTCCAACCCTAAAATAATGCATTGCTTCCAGGTTCAGTCCATGGGGAAATAAAGTCTTAAGTCTGTGATTCCAGAATGTTTCCCTTTTATCCGACATGTTGGGATTGTACACTTTTTCTACTGGAACAATCTTCATATCAGCAAGGCTCTGGTTTTGAGAGCTGAAGTGCTTGCAACAGGTTGATCCAGATTTTTGATAATTACGGCATATGTTCTGTAATTGGGTATATATCTTCGTTTTGAATCACGATGAATCTAAAAACATTTTTAAAAATAGACACAAATACAAGTACAATATTTAAAGTCTGCTAAGTTGTGAATGACCGAGCAGAGTAACTTTGAGCCAGTGGAATTCTGCTGTCAAACTGAAAGTATCTCTCGCCACCCCCTTAGCGAGGCCCCTCGGTGTGCCAGTTGTGCTGGAGCAGTGAGAGTTCAGTCGGCCAGCGAGAGGAATTCATAGAGGGCGATGCTGCTGTCTGTGACGGCTACCACACTAAGAAAACAACACAGCAATAACTCATACACTATGGATAATAATGAATCGTTTCTGCATCTCAGTAAGTGTTGCTTTTATTTGTCAAAGCATTATTTATCGCATATATTCTGTTGCACGAGTTTACACTTTGGTGACAGTGTATGAATATTCTGTATGGCGTATTTCGTAGTTCTTGCAACGATTGGGTAAACCGAATTCCATCATTGGACTTTAGACTGGATATAAATCTGATTGCTGTGTTTTCTGTTTAGTTAGTACTTGTCTTGTTTATTGACAGGACGTTTGTGCCAGTGTTAGGTCAGGTGAGTGCAATTCTCGTTCTCAGACAAGGTCAGGGGTTGGCACTTTAATTACTGTTCTGTAATTTATGGCTTTTTTCTAGCACGTCTCAACGTAGTGAACTGTTTGCAACCGCTATAGCCTGGAATGGAATTGAATGGGATAGTTAGTATTTGCGACGAGGCAGAACTGAGGAGAAAGCTCACATTTTGGAAACTCACACATCTCACCATTGGCTTGCGTGCATTCCTATTGGATTTTGACTTGTAATGTTTTACCTTTTTGAAAATAGTGTTTGATGTTATGAATTTTATCGCATTCTTCAGTCGTACAGTCGTCAAATGGAGTGGATGTGGTCTGAACTATTATGATAGTACTAGGGTAACAAAAAGCCACATCAACACTAATATGGGTGTTTTATTTGTGCTCCTGTTTTAATTCTTGTAAATAAAAACACGTAAGGGACCACAGTACACTTGTCGCTGTAAACTTGCCGTTTAGACTTTATTGTGTCCCACAGTTGATTGCAGTAAATCAGCTTTTGTAATGAAAAAGGAGACGTAGTTGTAAGTGACTGCAGCTGATGCATAGTTCACACACCCTAGTCTCTGTAAGTCGCCTTGGATAAAGGCGTTTGCTAAATAAACAAATAATAATAGTCCATCGAATTCGTTTGTTGAGTTAAGTTACATTTATAAATACCACGAACTTTGCTGGTGACTCTTACTTTTCCTGCTTAATAGGCTTATTGGATGCATAGCTGGCTGTCATTAACAATGGGTCCTGATATCAAACCAATTGATACAAAGCAGTGGTTCCCTTTCAATTCGAAGTCGACCACCAACAATACTTTTGGGATATGCCTGACACAGGTCAGGTATTCACTGAGCATTTTATATCAGAGCTGCCGATAGTCCCCTCCTGGGAGTGACGTCCTCGGTCCCGCCTTCCACGGAGCTCACTTCCGGTTTTGCTTCACACTGCGGTAAGGTAAGGCTCTGCCGCATCCCGCTGCTGAGTTGACTCTGCCGGTTGTCTTGCCCGCCCGCTCGGTGTGCTGGCTTAAAAAAAAAATACAAATAAATAAAACTCTCTTCAGTCTACCTGCCTAGCGTGGTGACTGCTCTACCACCATAGCCTGACACTAGAGCTCACCGGCTGTCTTGGCCCGCCCACCTCGGTGTGTTGGGCCTTCAAAAAATTATGTACGGTAGAATACGTACTAATTATATACAAGCGTACTATTTTTAGTAGTAGTAAAATGTGACTGATAACCTGCTTGGAATGGTGACTGTTAAATAAAGCTTTGTCTGCTGCAGTTGGTGCTGCTGCAATGCAAGCTTACTGTATATGTCGCAAACAGGCTCAGTTACGTGTAAATAAACAATTTGTATTTTTATTTTTATTTAAATTATAAAAAATATGATTACAGTTCTATATAAAGTATTTATAAACTACATGTGAATGTTTTATTCCATTTATATGGATTACCTGTAAAATAATAGGATTATCAATCAAATATAAACAAGTAGCTATGGTGACGTCACCAATAAATTATGCAAATGAGTACCATAGAAGGTTCGAACCTTCCTTCGGTAATGTGTACCGAACCGAAGGTTATAAAATGTACCCTTCGTTGCAGCCCTACTTGGTACTGACACCGCGTGCATGTAGTGCGACCATGATGGTGAACATGCAAAAGTTCCATGCCTGCACATCATGTGGCAGGAAGCTTCCTCCAGAGGACTCTGTGTCTGGTGCCTGGGCATGCCTCCTCTGCCTTGGGAGATGCCTCCTTTTGTGAGATATACGCAGAGTTCCAGCCTCGAGTGCTACGCAGCAGACTCGCCACGTTTACCGACGAGGCTTCCCCAGCTGGCTCGACTGAACCATCTGCGGCGCTGGGAGCCCCGGTCTCCCCTATCCTTCAGTTGTCCCAGAGCCCCTTGCAGAGTATTCCCTGCACTCAGGCTCCGGCACCTCAGCTGGAGTGCTAAGTGGGCAAGACAATCAAAACAGGCACAGGACATCTCCGACCTAAAGGACCAGATGGCTCAAGTCCTGAAGTTTTTGGCCAGGCAGTAGGCCCAACCCGTGCTCTGGCCCCGGCTCTGCCGCTAACACCTACCCCGGAACTAACCCCGCCTTTACCGATGGTCGCCCCCAGATGTTTCAGAACCGGACCTGGCAGTGGCCGAGGAAGACCATTATGTCCTCCTGGGGTGGTAGACCCTTCCCTCAGGATGAGGAGAGAGGAGATACCCAAGAGCTGACCTTTGAAACGGGTCCCAGCTCTGAGACGACCTCAGACGCCAGGCTTTTTCCTCTTCCAAGCTCGATCCTACAGGTACCTTGGATGGCAGCGCCTGAACTGTGCTGGTCAGGCTTCAGGACACAGGCAGCATTGCCCCACCTTCAGCCCTTCCTGGTGTTTCAGGACTTCCTGGAAGAGGTACTGTCCTCTTGGAATCATGCAGCCTCTGCGCCAAGTGTGGTGAAATGGGCAGCCCCGCTGGCTTCCTTAGAAAGCGCGGGAGCGCTGGGCTTGGTGGAGTTCCCACCTGTGGACTCGACCATCGCGCCCTGGTGCAAGCCCTCCAGTAGGGGTTTACCTAGGACCCTGCATGCCCTAACGCCAATGCAAAGTAACAGAGGTCTATGTGGCGGAAGCGCAAGTCACGGCGTGGCCAACACGGCGCCTTCCCTGAACCAGTTTCAAGCACGCTGCTCCAGTATATGGAACAGCAAATGGTTCACCTCGCTCTCAAGCATTTTCTCCTGGCGCTGCAAGGGAGACGGACAACATGTCTGTAGTAGCGTATGTCAACCGCCAGGGAGGAATTTGGTCCCCGGGGTTACATCACATAGCCTTCCAGCTATTGACATGGGCGAAACAGAACATGCCATCCTTCGACTTTTACTTTCCCGGATAGTGAATCAGGCGGCAGACCTCCTCTCTTGAGAGGGTCCTCACCGTCAGAATGGCGGCTCCACCTCAGGCAGTGGAGCGCATTTGGGAGCCGGTTTGGCAAAGCACGTCGATCTCTTCGCCGCGGCGGAAATGACTCACTGCCCCCTATGGTTCTCCCTCCACTGCTTAGGCCGTCCACTAGGCGTCGACGCCCTAGTCCACGATTGGCCCAGGACGCTTTTGTACGCATCCCCACCAATATCTTTGCTCTCGGCCTTCCGAGAGAAGGTCCAGAGAGAGAAGGCGACAGTTCTCCTGGTGGCCCCCAGATGGCCCAGGAGAATCTGGTTTTAGACTCTTTGCCAACTACTACAAGGACAGCCCTGGGAGATTCCACTATGTTTGGATCTCCTCAGTCAGTTTCCTGGCAACCCGTTTTTTGAAGGGCGCTCGGCGGTTACGTCCACCTAAAAGTTATTTACAGTGTGATGACACAAATACACATAACCTAGAACTGCTTTATTTGTTAATAAAACAAGGGTTTATGCCATGTGCAAAAATGAATTTAAACTATTCAGGTTATTAGATGACACTCCAAACAGCAGGAGTGCTTTGTGTAGTTTCCAGGGGAATCCAGTGCTCCTCAAGTTCAGCCTTATCACTGCATGCATGTGTATGAGATGCTGTTCTCAGAGCATTTCTGTCTCTTGCCTCAACTCAAGTCTTCATGAACTCACTCTTAGTAAAGGTACGCAATGCCTATGTTGTCTCTTAGGTATTCAAATCGCTCTATTTTGCAAGGGGTCTTAAGGAAGACAGGTCAGCAGGCAGCTCAGATTGCAGTTCTAATGCACTTCTTCAGTGCTAACATCCACATTACACCTTCGTATTACTGTAGCGCATTGAACTGATTCACCAGTGATGTAGACTGGATTCTCTCCAGAACAATTGTGTGTATTTGTGGTGCTGTAACAGATTAGGCAGTGTATCATACAGGTTAGAGGTGAAGACTGGGAACTGGGAGATTGTTATCTATACTGTAAGAGGAACAAAAAGCTTTTATACAACTACTAACTATTAGTGCTGGGATGACCATGGTATTGTCATGTCCGGATATCAGCTCAAAATTCAGACCTGTATTCAAATGTTCATTTGCAAAATGTAATCTAAGCCATTATATGTAACACTGTATTAAAGTTAAAAAAAAAAAATCTCAGAAGTTAGAATAGGTTGTGAAGGCGTTAGTTTACCCAAGTGAATTAACTACAAAACAAAGGATGCCATCTCGTAGTTTAAATTAAACTGATTCTGACTAGCTTCCAAAATGTGAAGCACCATCAGCGGTTCAAGGCAGAGGTCTCTGCAGTATGTGTGTGCATCCTAATCTGGACTGTTTACTTTGTGCTGTCTAAAACCTTTCAAAGAAAGGGTCAAGAGGAGCTGGTTAATCCTCTTTTTTTGTTTGTTTTATTAATCCCACACATCAAACAGAGCTCTTTTTTCACTTGCCATTTTAGAAACTGTTGCGCAAATTCTGGCAAGACGGTAAATCGGTGCAAGGCAAAACAGCTGTGTCATTTCTGGCAGACACGGACATGGATTTTTGCCTTTGAATACATGTCAAGAAATGTTTGTGCTAATATTAACCAGCACTATTAACAAATAACTAGTCCTTGCATGTACTGTACAGTACCTTCTGAGTTTTGTAATTAACATTGTTGTCGCACATTATTTTTAAGAATGCATTCCTAATAAATATGTTGACTGTTATAATTAGGCTTGCTACTGTTCGATTTAAATTTTTTTGCGAAATCGACGATTAATATCGATGTTTATTTTAGAAAGAATTTACCGTTTAAGTTTATATATTTTATGGCGATCGCCACTGTTTAGATCATTAAATATGACACTATGATATTGTTAGTTGCTCACGCTAGTTTTAAAAATGATCACTACAATACCATGTAATGTGTGCCACTACATCAAAGCTGTACAAAGCAATTTAGGGGGTCTGTGGTCATTTTGTCACAATTTACAAATCGTGTTTATATGTATTGTAAATTTAATCATTTACATTCTTCTAAAGGATACTGTAAATTGTAGAGTCTTGTAATGAAAAGAGTGTCTTTCTGTTTTATTTGCTTCTACAGTATTTGTGCTATCTTTTTATTCCTGGGAAGAAGTCTGCATGTGGGTTTGCTGACCCTGTTTCATTCTGTGCTCTTCTCCAGCTGGTTGTTCTGTGTTGTGCTTGTGTAAAGCCCTTGTTTGTCATGCTGCCTGATGCTTATCTTCAGTATGTACTGAACTCTTTTACTTCTGGGTTCCCTAGTTAATTCTTTCTTTGCTTTGCTTTAGGTCAAGGGTTTTCTCTTTTCCTTGTGCTTTGTCACCAACAACATGGATGTGACTAATGCAGGGTAAACACTCTCGTTCTAAATCAAAGGGAATGTGATTTCAGGTTTTTTTCTGCACTTGGATCACCAGCTGGGACAGTGTAAATTGCTTTCTTTTTTTTTTTTTTTTTTTTTTTTTTAAATTTAGTCGTTGCCAATTAATTTTTTTTCAGTATTTTCTCCCAATTTAGAATGGCCAATTATTTTTTAAGCTCAGCTCACCGCTACCAACCCTGCGCTGACTCGAGAGGGCGAAGACGAACACACACTGTCCTCCGAAGTGTGTGCAGTCAGCCGACCGCTTTTTTTCACACTGTGGACTCACCATGCAGCCACCCAAGAGCTACAGCGCCGAGGACAACGCAGATCTTGGGCAGCTTACAGGCAGGTTCCGCAGTCGCCCAGCCAGACTACAGGAGTCGCTGGTGCGCGGTGAGCCGAGACACCCTGGCCGACCTAACCCTCCTCCCCCAGGCGACGCCGCCACCAGCGGCGCCCTGGGAGCTCCCGGCCCACGGTCGGCTGTGGAATAGCCTGACCTCGAACTCGCGACGCCCAGGCTATAGAGCGCATCCTACACTCCACGAGCTTTACTGGATGCGCCACTCTGGAGCATTTCCTTGTGTTAGATCATAAAGGATATTTGGTGGGGCATGAGCAAAAGTCTCACAAAGCCCAACCCTTAAAGATGCAGAGCTAGAATAATATATATATATATATATATATATATATATATATATATATATATATATATATATATATATATATATATATATATATATATATATATACAGTACTGTGCAAAAGTTTTAGGCAGGTGTGAAAAATGCTGTAAAGTAAGAATGCTTTCAAAAATAGACATGTTAATAGATTATATTAACAATTAACTAAATGCAAAGTGAGTGAACAGAAGAAAAATCTAAATCAAATCCATATTTGGTGTGACCACCCTTTGCCTTCAAAACAGCATCAATTCTTCTAGGTACACTTGCACAAAGTCAGGGATTTTGTAGGCATATAGCAGGTGTATGATTAAACAATTATACCAAACAGGTGCTAATGATCATCAATTCAATATGTAGGTTGAAACACAATCATTAACTGAAACAGAAACAGCTGTGTAGGAGGAATAAAACTGGGTGAGGAACAGCCAAACTCAGCTAACAAGGTGAGGTTGCTGAAGACAGTTTACTGTCAAAAGTCATACACCATGGCAAGACTGAGCACAGCAACAAGACACAAGGTAGTTATACTGCATCAGCAAGGTCTCCCAGGCAGAAATTTCAAGGCAGACAGGGGTTTCCAGATGTGCTGTCCAAGCTCTTTTGAAGAAGCACAAAGAAACGGGCAACGTTGAGGACCGTAGACGCAGTGGTCGGCCAAGGAAACTTACTGCAGCAGATGAAAGACACATCATGCTTACTTCCCTTCGCAATCGGAAGATGTCCAGCAGTGCCATCAGCTCAGAATTGGCAGAAAACAGTGGGACCCTGGTACACCCATCTACTGTCCGAGAAGTCTGGTCAGAAGTGGCCTTCATGGAAGACTTGCGGCCAAAAAGCCATACCTCCGACGCGGGAAACAAGGCCAGCGACTCAACTATGCACGAAAACACAGGAACTGGGGTGCAGAAAATGGCAGCAGGTGCTCTGGACTGATGAGTCAAAATTTGAAATATTTGGCTGTAGCAGAAGGCAGTTTGTTCGGCCAAGGGCTGGAGAGCGCATACCTAATGAGTGTCTGCAGGCAACAGTGAAGCATGGTGGAGGTTCCTTGCAAGTTTGGGGCTGCATTTCTGCAAATGGAGTTGGGGATTTGGTCAGAATTAATGGTCTCCTCAATGCTGAGAAGTACAGGCAGATACTTATCCATCATGCAATACCATCAGGGAGGCATCTGATTGGCCCCAAATTTATTCTGCAGCATGACAACGACCCCAAACATACAGCGAAAGTCATTAAGAACTATCTTCAGCGTAAAGAAGAACAAGGAGTCCTGGAAGTGATGGTATGGCCCCACAGAGCCCTGATCTCAACATCATCGAAGTCTGTCTGGGATTACATGAAGAGAGAGAAGCAACTGAGGCTGCCTAAATCCACAGAAGAACTGTGGTTAGTTCTCCAAGATGTTTGGGTCAACCTACCTGCCGAGTTCCTTCAAAAACTGTGTGCAAGTGTACCTAGAAGAATTGATGCTGTTTTGAAGGCAAAGGGTGGTCACACCAAATATGGATTTGATTTAGATTTTTCTTCTGTTCACTCACTTTGCATTTTATTAACTGATAAATATAAACTATTAACATGTCTATTTTTGAAAGCATTCTTACTTTACAGCATTTTTTCACACCATACTGTGTGTTGTTTATTACAGGGGTGCACAACATACGACCCGCGGGCCAGACACGGTCCGCTGATTGCTTTAATATGGTCCTCAAGGACTTTGATGTTATAAATGAAAAACGGCCCGCGTCTTTAAGAAAATACACACTGTCAAAAAAAAAAAAAATTAAAAAATCAGAAGTTCTACGTCCGCCATCGCTGACTGGAAACAAGAAGCATTCGAAAGAGAGAGCCCACACATGACTCACACCCAGTCTACTAACAGTGAGTGTGAGTGGTAGACACCTCAAAATGCCTTGTATCATGTTAGCCAATATAATTACAGTACAACTTGACAGACAGAGGTGATTAAAGTTTAGAAGTGCTTGGAATATACACAAGCCCAGCCCATTTGGGTGGGATTCTGTCATGTTAGCCAATAGTAATACAGTACAGTAGACCTTGGAAAGCATGACGTAAGGTTCAGAAACAGGCGCCAGCTAGATGCTAAACGGAAGACAGCGATTCACGTTTATGGTTGTTGCTCTGCGATTATTTTCGAGGCAAAATATTTTTATACTTTCACAAAATTACGGTAGGCTGCCTCTGTAGTGTCTAAAAACATGTCTCTGTCAAAGCCATGTACAAGTAAAAAAAGAAAAATTGATCTTGAACAAAATTTAACCCAGAGAGGACAGAAAAATATTTTTTTGCTGAATCCAAACCCGGTGTCCATACATGCCTCATTTGCCTTGAATGCGTCACAGTTGCCAAAGAGTGTCTCAAAATACAACTACTGGGGCTGCAAGGTGTTTTTGAATGGAAAAAGAAAGAATCTGAAGCTGCCACAATAAGTTTGAAAATCATCACGTCCCTTTACCGATGGGGAATTTGTAAAAGACTTCCTGATGCAAATATGTGATGCTGTTTGCAAAGAAAATAACGATTCCTTTAAAAACGTTTGTCTTTCCAGATAAACAGTATATATGTGAATATTTACCAAATGCTGGTTTATTTTAAAATGAAGCTAAAATGTTACTGTGAAGGTAAATTAACAATAATGCATTGTACATAGTTTTACTCTTTGCCAGCTATCAGTACATAATCAGGTGCATGAAATCATGGCTGTATTACACAGTAAAATCTGCTCCGAGTCCTCAAAAAAGACAAAGAAGCACTTCAATCTCTCTGGTCCCTAATAGCCGATTAATTAAAAGCATTTCTGCAATTCCTTGCCTGTTAGTAATTAAGAGGTAAATAAATGGGTTCCTTTTGCAGTAATGTAGTATTTACAATGAAACTGCTCTGGTTTGGCAGGATTCCAAGATAAAGAACTTCCCCCAAAGGGATTCATTCTGATTAATGCCAGCAGATCTGTACTCTGAATGTAATTATAGCTATCAATGGAGGAGAGCCCAGCTGGATCCTCACTTGGCTTAATCTATGCATTTGTTCTCCTCAATATAGTACAGTGGAAAGGAGGCTACAGTATTTTCTTCATTGAAGTAGGGTTGTTGCATGCATCTGTTCCAAAAGATGTGTGACATTAGACATGACCAGTGAGAGTTGGGTCACACTGTTTTTTTTAGGCAAAGGGGCTTGCTTCGATGTTTTACTAATTTAAGATCATACTTGTTTCCTCTGTATTTATTCACTGGTTAGGAGAGACCGCATAGAAAATGGAAGTCATGGAACATTTTTAATGATGACTGGGAGTATCCATCTCTGCTTCTGTAAGCACGGTTTCTCCTATGGTCTTCCATATTGCCAATTATCCTAGCCTAAAAAACACCTCTGGGGATTTATCTGACCGTGTGGACACCTCTGTCTGATTAACTAATCTAATTACAGAATGTGCAGAAGCCCTTAATCAGCCTACAGACAGGTGTAGCCAATTATTACCCAGTAATGAAAACTGCATTTGTGTTTGAATTGTCCAATTATTGAATTAGTCCCACATCTTGTAAAGCAGTGCTATGACAAAGTAATTTATTGCAGTAAAGAGAACAGTTGACTCACATGTTAGAAACATGCATGGGTACATTGTGATTTAACAGGGTTGATTTGTAACAAAAAAGGATGATTTGACAAATTTGTAACATCAATAAATCTATTGTTCATGTGAGTCCACCAGCTGAATCATTCATATTTTCATTGTTCACTGCCATTGGATTTCATTAAGTGTTAACTGCTAATTAACTTTAACAGATTGAGCTGCAGTTCCTTTATGTAACAGACAGTGCTATCTTTTGTTGTAGGTAATATGTGTCCACAGTTAATTCAGGAAAGACAGCCAGTGAGGGGGCATGTCAGTGATACATTTCTTGAAAAAATAGCAACAAAATAATTTAGCTTAATTTTTTCATAGTATGTACCCCTCTAAATCCTTTGACGATCTTTCAACACATCATATCAGATTTTTTTTTTTTTAGCCTTATAGACAAAATGTAACTTTGGTATGTCACCTAATATGGCTGCTCTAAATACGAGACCAGATATTGGCTTCGCGGTTCAGCACTGTATTCTTTGATTACTGAGGGAAAACGCAAGCAGTATAGAGATGTAAGTTCCACAGAAAGACAAACAAGAGGTGGAATTTTATTTATAGATAATGAAATACACCATATGACCATGCATAGGGATGTGTACCGGTAGGGATGTGTACCAGTGAATGGGATTGCCATGCATGCAGCACTGATCTGCAGTGATTCCTCAGAGCCTGCCCAGGCAGATGGGGGTTGCCCTGGGTTGCTACAATAGTAGGCGTTTGCACACACTGAGGATGCAGTCTTTTGGAGTTGAAGTAGAATCCCCCTTCTGAACAGGAATGTTGTATTTTGTAATTTGAGAACAGGCGCTAGTTCTTGAAGTGTTACTATTCGGTGATCTGCCTTGTTTATCCCCCAGATTGGGATCTGGATAAGAACACACCATGAATACAGCTGCCTCAGTTCTGCTTGTGAACAGATAATCAAGTCAAAGATTTTCAGTGAATCACCCTAAAATAACCCAAAGGGCATTTTGCTGTAAACAAGGAATACACATTTTAAATAGAAATTATAGAAGCTGCAGGCAGAAATATCTGTAAATGTGTCTGACATTTTCAGAGATGTGTGATTAATGGTTTATTGATAATATACAGTATTTCTGCTCTGCAGCAGTGAAGAACAGTGTTTACTGGTTCACAGTCAGTGATCAAATGAGAATGTCATTTCTGCCAATATAATCTCCTTCATGGATATCCAGCATCAAGCTGCTGTTTACCTGTATGTCTGATTGAGTCATTTTTTATTGATCAGCAACAGTCGACCTTTTATTACTGACTGCATTTCAAAAGCTGGGATTTTTGTGAAAGCCAAAATAGACGCAATGGGTTTGTTGTGCTTACAGTAGGTGAATTCATTTGTCAGGCTCCAGCTTCGTCCCATAACAAAGTCGTCTTTCGAGAGTTGATCGCACATCCAAAACTGGGTGGTAGAGATGCCACTCAAGGGGCTGTTGCAATGGCAATGGAAAGATGGTGCTGGTTATTTGGTGATTCTGTTCTGTATATTGTAAATGATTAGGCTTGAATAAAATGTATTAAAAAAAAATCACCACAAGACTCATCTGTGATTTTCTGTCACTGCTGCAGATGGTAATGTATCTAAGGATTATTATTCAGTTTTAATTTTGCTAGCATTATTATTATTATTTGTTTATTTAGCAGACGCCTTTATCCAAGGCGACTTACAGAGACTAGGGTGTGTGAAACATGCATCAGCTGCAGATTCACTTACAACAACATCTCACCGAAAGACAAGGAGGTTAAGTGACTTCCTCAGGGTCACACAATGAGTCAGTGGCTGAGCCGAGATTTGAACCGGGGACCTCCTGGTTACAAATGCCGTTCTTTAACCACTGGACCACAAAGCCTCATGTGTGCATTTCTACAGTGTGCCTATGCTCAATCGATTTTTAAAGCTGCCGGAGTTGTGCTCTGCAGCCCTCGGGTTGGTGATCACTTGAGCCGATTGCCTTTAAACTTGGTACACAAAGATTGCGATAAGAGGGAGTCTGACCTTTGAGTTATGATACAACTGGCCAAAGGTCATTTTTCTGTTTGGAAATCAGTGTTGTCTCTGAAACCTGTTAAACAACTTCCCAAAAATAAATAAATCCCTATAACTGCCAGTAGGCAAGTGAAGAGAAGAAATGTAAGGCATTCTGTAATGTGCAATACAGAAGCTTGGTCGTTAGACTTTGCACGGTGCTAGGTTGCTGTGTGTCGCCAGAGTGCAGTGTGGGTGTGTGTGTGCGTATCTGAGTTTGTGTGGCAAAGAGCTGTGACACATGGTAGCAGAGGCTGTGTCACTAAGCTCAATCGCAGTGCAACATTGCTAAGCCCTCAGAACAGCTGCCTCGCTGGAGAGACAGGGACTCTGCTCCTATCACAGAGGGGGGGCTGCCTGTGTTTGGTTTTAACAGAATACCTTTATTTGATCAGCCATCCCCTCTGTGCTGAGAGATACTGTTCAGGGATGTGATCACTACTGAAACACAAAAGCATGGATGGAAAAGAAACGACAGAAGAACCTGTAACAAGACTAAACATGTATGAGAATCGCCATCACTTCATGATGTTTCCGATGGCCTGTGATAGTGAGTAAATATAAAGGGCTTTTTTTGGTTTTCAATTGAATAATGTCTTGTACTTATGAGATAAAAAGCATGTTTTTTGAGTGAGAAGTCAAAATGGAATAATGACATCATAACATTTAGATACTGGGACTTGTCTGATTTGGTGACAACTATTTTGGCACATGATCGGTTTTATTCAATTTAAATTGCTAATGTGCTCAAACTGGACATGCGGGCAATAGATCCTGCATGCAGTAACGTTGTGTAGCCTCTGTCTCTCTTGGTTTATACAGTAGAAACTCGTGGCACTAAAAAAAAAAAATAAAAGACTATATTGCTCTTGTATCCTTTTTCAGTTTTTGCAAGATTTACTACAGTAGATACATTAGTGCAACCATCGGGGAGCCTTTCTGAATACTATTGCTATTGATCAGTAGCTCTGTTCACAAATTCAGGGATTTATTTTTATTTTCCAATTATTTAATAGTTAATGGGAGCTGGTCACAAGGAGAGACAGTTATTACCAATGTGTGTGTGTGCGTGTGTGTGTGTGTGTATATATATAAACATTAAACAGGTTATTATTGGGTGTGTCTGTTACGTAGTGTTCTCAATATTTATTCCTAAGGTAGTTATGTCATGATTATTAATGGCAAATGCATCAATGTGTAACAAGCTTAAAAACCTCTCAGTTTGCGTTGAAGCAAATGTTTGTGCAGTGGTGATCAGCCCTGATGATTTGGCATTACAGAATCCAAATGTCATGTCACATTACCTTCGTGATTGACAGATTCTGTAAATGTGTTTGCTTATCTAAATGTCACGCTGTCATTCATGTTCACAAACAATAAATATTGGAGATGGGACATTGCTTTACATATCATAGTGAAGAATGTTTTGATCTACTAGCATGGTTTACCTCACTTCACTATCGGAAGTTTATCCTTATAGTAATTTTCGTCATACCGGTGTTTTTTTATTACCAAACAAAAAAGTGTCAACATTAGGGAACTGGGAAATAACATGGGTTATAAACAACATGATTGGGTCTTGCTGCCTGTGTTTAACAATGCAACATTGGTGTCAACTGAAACCCAAATGTTCTGTTCTGATTTCAGATTCTTCTGTGCAGGTTAACCACACATCTATGAACTCTCCTCCATCACAGTGTGCAATGAATACAATGGTTGGGCATCCATCAGTGATCAGTACATCAAGCAACAATTCAAGGTCGTTCACATCCCCAATGAACACACTAGGATCACCTATCAATGGATTAGCCTCTCCATATTCAGTTATAACACCGTCCTTAGGGTCTCCGTCTGTCTCACTACCATCCACACCTGGCATGAACTATGGGGCATTAAATAGTCCACAGGTAGGTGCCACATTTCAACTGAAATTTTTCTGGGCAATAAGCTACATGTTAAACAAAGACAAATGCTTTGCCCTTTTATTTAAGGGACATTTACAAGCCTGTATCATTTTTGCTTCAAGGTTGTTTATTTGACTGTTGCCTTAAAAATGTGTGATTTCTGTAACTGAGATGTGTACAGCTACGTCCAAACATTTTGCATTGCCTAGAATTTTAGGATTGAGACATAATAAAATAAAAAAATAAAAATATATATATATATATATATATATATATATATATATATATATATATATATATATATATTTAACATCATGTTCAAATTTTTGAATTTGTCAGTTTTTCGTTAAGTATATGCTAAACTACAAAGCAGCATGTAATTCAATATGTTAACGTAACATTATTCAGCAGGCTTCATTAGACTTTATGAAGCAAAATTAGTTAATTCTATAGGGTGATGCAAAACCTTTGGCCAGAGCTGTATGTGCCTGCTTTTTGTTATGTTAAACATGAGCGTCCATCAATAGTTTAAGATGGTATGGGTTGCGTTTATATTATTGTGTTGTAAAGTGTGCAGTTTATACTGGTATTTTAACATCACCACATGCTGTCTCTTTTCATTCATGGAGTGTTATCACCATTGCTCAATGGTAGGAATTGACATTCTGAGCCGTAAGCTCAGAGGAGAGCATCTTGCATGTATTCTCAGTAATAAAGACTGACAGCTTGGACCTTTGGGAATCTGTTGCTTGCCAGTTAATGGAACCAAATGTAGGTTGCTGTTCCGAATATCATATCTTTGCTTTTAACAGGAAGAACATAGCTCTAAATATATCTTCTAGTTTTGGCTCCGTTTCATTACTTTGGAAAACAGAAAAGAGCAATGTCTTAATTATTGAAGGCATTTAAAAACACTCTGTTCAAAAGCAAAGCAGGACCACCGCAAAGCCCTTTTACTTGTTTGCGGTCTATATTATTATTAAACCTTTATTTTACTAGGAAATCACATTGAGATTAAAACCTCTTTCAAGTCCTAGCCAAGAAACGTAGCAGCAGTACACTACAACATATCACAATACAAACATACCAATACAAAAATAAAATACTTTTAAAACACAAACAAGTGTGTTTTAAACTCAATACAAACTCAATACAATAAACAATCAGTTAGTGACAATCAATTAGTGACAGGCGTTATCAACTACTTAAAAAAAAAACAACCTCTCAATTAGATAATCATGCAGCTTACTCTTGAATTGTACTGAAGTTATTTGAGACTGCAACTTAAGTTTAGACTGTAATTCATTCCAAGACCATGGAGCAAAACAGGCAAATGATCTTTTACAACCTCAAAAGTACGCACTTTAGGAACCGTAAACTACAAATAATAGTTTCTTAACTGGGTAACCGCAGTTCACCATCTCACAGCCGCCGGTTGACAGTTGATATTCTTGGATCTTTCTAGCATGATCACAAAACCATCTTGCACACTGATGTTAACGCCCATTGGCTGGTGTCCATCTGACTATACATTGTTTCGTTGTGAATCAACAGATGACCTTGGTTGTCCTAGCAACAAGAAATTCTAAAAAGCTGGGTTGAATTATCTGCAACATTTTTCAAAGTGAAAAAAAGCATTTTATTTTATTATTGGATCACATGAGAATCATGCATTCTCTTGCAGGGATTAGTGTTTTTTATTTATTTTTATTAGTTATATTTTGTTGCTGGAAGTCACTGGATTATTCAATCCTATATATAACAATGTACAGTATTAATAATGTATTCTTCCATTTGAGTCATGGTGTCATTATGTCAGGGTTATTCGTGTCTTCATTAATATAGTCACTGGAGTCTAGACTGGTGTATTTACTGTATTTTTGACACCTTTGTTTCCTCAGTCTGTGGGGTTAAAGTTTTTGATGCCATTCTTACTTAAGAAATTAGATGTGATGAAGCAGGCACAACTGACTGTTTATGGTCACCTCCGTTAGCTATCCACCTCCATATTAAGTACTTATATATTCACATATTATTCCTTTTGACTGAATAAAAAGATTCAGGCCAAACCAGCTGATTCCCACAGGGCTGCAGTAAGGAATTCTGAATCTGCTGACCTCTGGTGGGAGAGAGTGGAACTGCAGCTGTCAAAGCAGACTGGTTTTAAACATCAGATTCCATTACAATGTTTCAGAATGTAACACTGTTGATAATTGCATAATACAAATATAGTTTATAATAAAACTGTAAAGATTTAACTAATGAGTAGTGTATTCTACAAGTGCATCCCAGTGTTTAGTAAATGTATTTCAAACCAACAGTAGTTTGCCATTTTATAACTCCTTTTTCCTACCACACCATATTATTCTTCATCTTATTCTACTACACAAGAAAGTAAGGTCATTGTGTAAAATGTTGGTAGCAAGCTGACTATATCAATTGTTTTCCAGATGAGCTCAATGAGCAATGTGAGCAGTACAGAAGATATCAAGCCCCCTCCAGGACTTTCTGGAATTGGAAACCTTAGCAGCTATCCATGTACAAGCCCGGGATCCCTATCCAAACACATATGTGCGATCTGTGGAGATCGGTCCTCAGGTAATCTGTTGTGTTTTTACAGATTTGGATTTCCTTTTGTTACTTTCCCTTGTTAAAGTTTACTGTGTTATTTCATTGCAAATGGCAAAATATAGTAAAGTGTAGTAAGAGGAAAGTATAGTTCAGCATATATGAGTATGGTAAAGCATTGTTAATACCATGGTTAAGCAGAATAAATGGATAGGATAATGGCAATGAAACTGAAAAATGGCATGCAACTGCACCATGGTAAACTTAACTAAAGGTTAAGATGAATGTGAGATGCTGAAGTAAGTGCATTTGGGGCTGAAGACGGGTCTTTATCCACAGAGGGCATACAGCAGAGGCATACAAGCTGTCCCTCAGTGCTCTGCAGTGTTGCTCAGCCTGGCCCTGGAGGGTGCGAGGGGAGCTCAGTCACCAATCCATCTTATATGTATCCACTCTCAGACTGCCAGCAAAAGAGCATATTAGTGTGTATAAAGATGATTTGAAGTCGTCTACTGTATACTGTACCTTTCAGATCTAAGACTTTACTTTTAAAAGTAGTTAAGTGAATTATCAAAAATTAAGGTATGGTTTGTGACAAATATTATAAATGTTACCCCAGTACCAAACTTTTAAAAAAACACATATTTACAGGCAAGCACTATGGCGTGTACAGCTGTGAGGGATGCAAAGGGTTCTTCAAGAGGACTATCAGGAAAGACCTTACATACACGTGTCGGGACAGCAAGGATTGCATGGTTGACAAGCGTCAGCGCAATCGCTGCCAGTACTGCCGCTATCAGAAATGTCTGGCAATGGGAATGAAGAGAGAAGGTGCGGTTTATGTTATTATCTCATTAAGAAGTACAATTCTGCTCAAGTTTGGAACTGGGCTTCTCTTACTGTACTGAGGGTAATAAAGACGATTAATATTCTTGCTTAATGTTGGCACCATCTAGTGTGCAAATATTGTAAGTGCACAAGTATGCTTGTAAATACAGCAATGGCCAAAAGTTTAGCATCATGCTATAGAATTAACTCATTTTTCCTCATAAAGTTTATAGAAACCTGCTGAATAATGTTACGTTAACATATTGAATTACATACCGCTTTGTAGTTTTCCTTATACTTAACAAAAAACTGACAAAAAATTGAAAAATTTGATGTTTCAAAGTCTAACATGAAACACTGTACTGCTACTTCCGGTAGACTTTTGCATTTGTAGTTTCTTTGATTACATGATGTTAAATAAAATATCAAAATTATGTTTATATATTTATTTATTTATTTATTTATTTATTTTAATGATGTTTAGGTGATTCAAAACTTTTTTGTCCATAGCTGTAATTTCAACGTTTTCATATTTATTTGTCCAAGATAATAGACTGTAATGGCTGTGTTTTCCTGAATGTTATTTGTCCACTCTATTTTCAGCTGTACAGGAGGAAAGGCAAAGAGGCAGAGAAAAGAGTGATAATGAGGTGGAGTCAACAAGCAGCTACAATGATGCAATGCCTGTGGATAAAATCCTGGATGCAGAACTTGCAGTTGAACCAAAGACAGAAATCTACATGGATGCCAGTACAGACCATTCTGTATGTCCTGTAATTTAATTTGAACCTAATAAATGTTTGGAATATAGTCTTCAAAATGCACTGCATTTGGGGTTCTCATTCTGTAATGTTACATTAGTGCTGAAAGAGGTAACATAAAGAAGATCTTTACACTACTGACATTTTATACACTAGTAACTACTGTACACTAACTACAGTCTAATTGCATTCACTTAAAATAAAGTGTAATACATTGTAACCCGTACTACTGTGTTTATACTGCATTATGTGCCTTATTTGTGCATGTTCCATATTCAATTCTCTTCTCCTTTTGCAGTTTAATGATCCAGTTACTAACATTTGCCAAGCAGCAGACAAACAGCTCTTCACTCTGGTGGAATGGGCTAAGAGAATCCCTCACTTCTCAGAGCTGTCTCTGGATGATCAAGTCATTCTGCTGAGGGCAGGTACAAACACTCTGAACTACACTTCAAAAATATCTAAATATGTATGTGTAGGCTCACGCAGACACATTTTAATGCAGTTTTTTTTTTTTTACAGTTTATAGTCGTGAAATGCACACTTTGAAGCATATTTCTGCCCAGGTGTTTTGGAAAGATCACTATCCATGTTCCTAGAGACTGATCTGTGTCTCTTAATTAAAAAATACTTTATTTATTTCAATGCAGTGCTTTTCCTCGTGGGGAAAACGTTTTCTGAAAACAGAAAAACACAATAGATTTGCCTATTTGAACATCTGTGATTTCCTGATTTAATTTAAGGTTGGAATGAATTGCTTATCGCCTCATTTTCACACCGGTCAGTATCTGTGAAAGATGGCATTCTTCTTGCCACTGGTTTACATGTACATCGAAGCAGTGCCCACAGTGCTGGGGTTGGATCCATTTTTGACAGGTTAGTGGCAGAAACTTTCCAAATGTGGCTTTATAACTGATAGTAGAGGTCCAGTGGTTAAAGAAAAGGGCTTGTAACCAGGAGGTCCCTGGTTCAAATCCCGGCTCAGCCACTGACTCACTGTGTGACTCTGAGCAAGTCACTTAATCTCCTTGTGCTCCGTCTTTCAGGTGAGACGTAATTGTAAGTGACTCTGCAGCTGATGCATAGTTTACACACCCTAGTCTCTGTAAGTTGCCTTGGATAAAGGCGTCTGCTGAATAAACAAATAATAATAGTAGTAGTATTGTTATTATTAAAGGGGGTAAAACAATTGTGAAAGTATAACATTGGCACTAAGTTGCAGGATATAGCAGTGGAGTTATTGTTCCGAGTAATGTCAGAGTAGCTTGGCTTATTCATTTTAGTAAGTTTAAAAACAAATGATGCTATTCTTGTGTATAACTTGTCATAGGGTTTACGTATTTCTTATGATACACAAGCAAAGCAGGTTGGCACATTGAAATGTTAAGGGTGGAATGGGTGGCATTAGTAAAGGAGGCATCCGTACTAGAAACGTGGTACAGCTACAGTGCCTCTAAGTTTTCTAACTGTAATGGTAAACATGCTTTTGCGTTTCATATTTTTTTTCAGTATGCTACAGCAATATTGGGTTTAAAAAACCAAATGGGATAAGTACCTTATGTGCTTGGAGTATACTAAACCTCAAACAGTTTAGATTAGATCTCTATAGATTTCTGCATATTCTTTGTAGTTCCCTGTTGACATAAGAATACATTTTATTTCCTCAGAGTTCTCACAGAATTAGTGTCTAAAATGAAAGACATGCAGATGGATAAAACAGAACTGGGATGCCTTCGAGCCATTGTTCTTTATAATCCAGGTAATATGCTACGAATGTATTTGAAATAAAAAATAAACTTATAACTTTCAGTTTCCCATACATATCGTGAATGTGGACTGTGATTTTGAAATGGAGTCCCTCGATTGTCTTAAGAGAAATCTACACAATGAGTACATTATCCATTGTGTTTGCAAGGAGCAAAGCCACATAATGTTACAAAGGTAGCTTTTTTAGCTATTTTTTATTAATGTTCATCCATGCTTGAAAAACGGGTAACGAAAAACACTGTTCCCAGCCCTGTGGTATTAAACAATATGAAAATGTTACTGTTAATTTTTCAGCAGTGTTTTTTTTTTGTTGTTGTTGCTGTCTGTATTCCTCCAGATGCGAAGGGCCTATCAAACCCACTGGAAGTAGAAGGACTGAGAGAAAAGGTTTATGCATCCCTCGAGGCTTATACGAAACAGAAATACCCAGAGCAGCCTGGCAGGTACACAGTCTACACCTTCGTTCATCGATGACTGTCATTTGTTTCATCCTATGCCTTGTTACCAAGACATCCTGTTTTTAGGACCTTTTTTTAATGGGACAATGTCAGTTGAAACCTTTAAAAACATGTTTCTTCTGTTTTAATTTGTACGATGTTCTGAAAGCGATTTTATCTGTTTTTTTATAGGTTTGCCAAACTTCTGCTTCGACTGCCTGCACTGCGATCAATTGGGTTGAAATGTTTAGAGCACCTCTTCTTCTTCAAGTTGATTGGAGACACACCGATAGACACATTTCTTATGGAAATGCTTGAAGCACCACACCAAATAACATGACACAATACCTCTTCTATTTGTAAATATTTTGATGACTATACAATTGAAAATAAAAGTGAATTATGGAAGTTGTAAACTACATATTTTGTATCAAGTCCAAGCACAATTATTAGTGTGAAAACTTGTAAAGGATAAAACTAAGCAGTCAAAATGAGTTTAATAGAAATGTAAAACAATGCTTTTGTAAATAGTTATGTCCAATTTTGCCGTATTAATTAATAGTTGTCTTACATGATATAAAATCTAATTTTATTGAATAATGAAAAATTATATTAACAGATTCAGTCTCAAGTTTTGGGGTTTCTAAGGCCAATATAATTCAATAAAAAAGTATTTTAGAACCGTTTTTCAGGGTGTTCATTTAGAACTGTATAGGGCAGCGCAGACAGTATTGGGGCGTTATTGGGGACCTCGATGACACACTAATTATTCCAGTATATTTCCAGTACCTTGTGCATTTTTTCTTATCTGTGCTGCCATCTATTAACTGTATTACAGCCACTAATTATAGAAGACAATGCAGCATATTGATAAATAATCCGTTTGGAGATTTCACTTCCTACCACTAAAACTGTCTCATGTAAAATCTCCATCTTCTTTTTCGAAAGTCAATTTGCAATGCACTGTATATTCATAAAGCAGATGGTACTAAATACTGAACAACTTCTGGTACAACACCTGCAAACCAAGTGTGGCGCCTGTGTGGTGCCATTGTCTTGTTTCCAGTACACTACTAATGTTGCACCACTAGGTGGCAGGCTGTGAATTGACGCATCATTCCTTGTATCCAGTATCCCAGTTCCATTTTGTTTTAAAGTGAAATCAGTAGTAAGGTATATAGCAAATAGCAGGTTCACTTAAAACATTTCCCTTCAGGTTGTATTTGAACAACTGGGTTTCATTTAATCTGTGTAAGTTATTGTATTTTGAGGCATCATGGTTTTCTTAATAACAAATTGATGAAAATAATTTCACCACTTAAAGAAACAGGAGCATGAAGGGGAATGTCCCCTCCCCTTACAAACTCATGATGTTCCTACTTACCACAACTATGACATTTGCCTAGGCATTTTACCACATTTATTGATGGCAAGTAAATATTTTAAATATTCTAAATAATAACACATATGCTGCAAATAAATGTAATAACATTCTCACACAAACATTACGTTCAGTTGACATTTAAAATAGTAAACAGGTTAGACAATGGTTGCTTTGATAAAGCTTGTGAAGAATGTATTACAGCTAGGCAATGACTTCCAGTACAGGGAACCACCATAACCAACAGCAGCTTGACCAGACTCAGTAGGAATGGGCAGACAATAGGTTCCTGCTTGTAGACAGTTCCAAGCATTCTAAATAGAATTGAGATCACGCTGAGGGACATTCCAATTCCAATTCCAAACTAGTGGCACCAACATGAACTTAAACAATGGAGTGCAGGATCGCAGCTCTTGCTGTACATGACAGCTGTTCACTGAGCCAGTCTTACTGATGCTATCTGCCATGATCCTGGACCCAGCATTGATGCATGATGGTACCTGACAATGAGTCTGGGCCTCACAGCATGGTAGCAAGCCTTTGGTTTCGACAGATGTATCTGATATCTTATACTTCACAATAAAGTTAGCACATATATGGATAAGGATAGGTGTACTGCAAACAATTGCGACTGCAAAATCCAAAGTGCCTAGCCTAATTATTTTGCACTGCGGCCTGTGTAAGCTTAGGAGCAATGCAAATTACTCAACACGCACAAATAATGAGCTGCAATCATGATAATGAGCGTCTCAATGTCACTGCCTGTACACCAGGATATTTAGCGGCCGCACTTACAGCCCAGAGGTGAGGTGAGTTAGGAGTGCAGAGAGCAGTAGGCACTGTATGAGATTTATGGAGTACAAAAATCAAACCAAACAAAAAAATGAGGAAGGCAGAAAAGTTCTCTTGGTGCGCGGAAAAGAAGATAAAGGTTTTCTGAGTAGGAGCTGAGAGTCCTTATGGCTGAGGTCCCTCAACATGAAATTGAGTTATTTGGAAAAACCTCAGCCAACATCAGTTATACTACCAAAGAGGCCATATGGTCCTCTATAGTGGAGAAAGTCAACCAGGTGATGAAAAGGTGAAATTCAGCTATTAGGTCAAGGATGACCTGCGGAGTGAGACGATAACACCTTACCACCGCATCCTCCGGCATCCCAAACAAAGTGAAATCCTTACATCACATTAAAATGTTTGCACCTGCTTAGTATCCAGATCCTGCCCAATTGCATGCTCTTTTCTTCATTTGAATACATTTCAATATCATTTAAATGGTTCAATGATGGAAAAGTGCTCATTTGATAATGGGTGCAGAACACCAGGTGAAAACCATTCTTTACATACACCCCATTTTTAGTGGCTGCTAAAGTCCCACATATGCCAGCTAAACATGGTTTGGGTGTGCAAAACGCAGATTTTGGCCGCAATATGGGTGTTTTGCAGCCGCAAATAACTTTGCACGTATCCTTATATCCCCTTAACCTCGAGAACTTTGTGTCTGCAGAGGCTCAATTCTTATCTCTGGGCAACTCCGCTTAATTTGTGTTTTAATGAATTGTCAGTTTTGTTTAATAATAAATATGGAAAGCAGAAGCATTTTGTTTGTTTATTGAGCTCACCTGCACTCGTGAATTGACCTTTGATGCAAAGATTTTTGTACTGACTCATTGCTCTTGATCCTTGCTTCTGTATTCTCTGACCGATGATGTGATCACAGCAAACATTCATTAGTGCACGGCTTGGAACATCGCCACAATTTGGTTAGCCACAGGAGTCCTTAAGTGATGCCTCTAACTCAAGGTTTACAGACAGAAGACTATAATGCAAAATCTCTTAATATTAGTGCTCACTGAGTGATAATATTGCATAGAATCCCATTGGAGATACACAATTTGCAAACAGAAAAGTGGCACTTAGGGTATTGGGAGCTTAAAATAAAAATAATAATTTAAAAAATTGCATACTATGAATCTATGCTAAAAAAAAATGCTCTTATGACTTTAGGTTTCACTTTTTTAATAAATTGTGCAGAAAGCAAAAGTTATAATTTTGTAACTGAAGCAAGGATTGGAAGATGGATGTAGAAATACAAGATACAAGAGATATTGTATTGCGAAATGCATTGTCCTCTGTCATTTTAGAGAAAAAAAGGTTCTCTACATTAACAGTTCTTCACAATGATGTAATTCATTTTTCATGTTAGTCAACCACATAAGCATTAAACAGAGTGCTCTTTTGAAATCTACCCAACCCACCTCAATTTCCGCTTCAGTGTGAGAATTAGGAATCCTACTCACCAGACGACACCATTTTGGATGGACTCCCTCACTTGGTAGCTGACGTGAGATTGACAGCTGTTGTAGGGCGCTCCAACTTGTTTTAGTTTTAGTTCTGTCCATGGCTGTCAGTTATATTTTTGGCCTCTGTGCGCAAGTAGTCTTTTTTTTCTTCTTTCTTGCAATGCCAGCTCATGGATGGATGAATAAAGTAAATGCAGATTCAATGTCCCAGCAAGGGGAGTTTCTTCAAGCCTGGGGATGCAGGGAGATGAGGAATTACGTTTGTTGCTAGGTCCCGTATTGTTAGATCAGGCACTAGAACACTTAACCCTTAATCCTAATCAGAGGCATGGTTTCACGCATCCTGCTTTTCCACAACTTGATCCAGGGTTGCTACAACTATAACCCTTTATTATGGTTTCCAAATGTTAAGCATACCATTATAGAGGCCCTGATGGTTCTAATTATTATGATGTAAATTCATTTATATAGAACAAACTTCAAGAGTTACAGAGAAAGCCCTGAAGAACCACAGGGATCCCTTTTCTTAAACGTGTGGGACTGTTTATTTTAGACCGGTATTCATTTTCAACTGATTTCCCAAACCTAATGTTATAATCCAAATATATTATGCACAGAAAAAAAAATTGGCTATGTATCCTTGTAGCCTATTTGATGTGGAATGTTTTTGAAAAATAAATAAAGAAATCATGTTCAGTATAAAAATAAATCTATTTAATCCTATTGTTGTTTCCTTTAGCGTTTCAGTGTATACTAAAGGAATATTCATGTATATTTATATTGTGACAGGGAGCAAGAGGGCATAAGCTAAAAATGTGTTTGAGTTATGTATTGGGGTAATTAATAATGGTTAATATGGTTGTTTGTTGTACACGGGACCCTGGTTTTAAATGATAATGTTAAAATAATAAAAAAGGTATTCTCAAAATGTTTGTTCTCCTTAACCCAAAACCTTAATTTAACACTTTCTTTTTTTTTTTTAGAATAATCTACCGATTACTCCAAACTACATGTATTTAAATATATTTAAAAAAAATTGAATAGGATTTTTATTGTAAACTCAAACAGAGGAACATGAGGAACATGATAAGAGAATACTAAATTAACATTTTGAAATGATCCATCTAAAAATATAATGTTAAAATTAATAAATTGACAACTTTTTAACGAATTAAACATGATGCAGTATGAAAGATAAGGATCAAGAAAATGAAGTGATAAATCAATACTACACAACTGCATCTTTGTCTGTCTGTCTGTGCATGTATGTATGTATGTATGTATGCATGTATGTATGTATGTATGTATGTATGTATGTATGTATGTATGTATGCATGCATGTATGTATGTATGTGTATGTGTGTGTATGTATGTATGTATGTATGTATGTATGTATGTATGTATGTATGTATGTATGTATGTATGTATGTATGTATGTATGTGTGCGTGTGTGCGTGCATGTATGTATGCATGTATGTATGTATGTATGTATGTAGGCTTCTTTGAGTATTCTGTTTCTAAAAATAAATCAGACATAACAAGCAATATAATATAGGTTTAATAATCAATTTAGTTCTGAACACTTCCAAGCATTTTGTTAGGCTCATTATTGTTGTTTTTTAAGAAGCCTGATATCTTTTAATTCTGGCAGAAAAACATATTCCATTCACTGACACCTTACTTTGTGAAGGGTGCTTGGCAGCAGGGCTCAGGCAGAGATGGGAGGAGAATAGGAAAACAATTAGACAGTACAGAAAGAGAAGAGACAGGAACTGTTCAAACTCATTCCAGAAAGAGAGACGGGCAAACGCAGCCCTGGATGGATTAACAGATGGGTTAATCGAAAGATTTTCACACAAACCATGTGCTCCTCACAGTACAGTGGCACCGTCTGAAAGCCTCGAACAGGGAAAGTTAAGAGCTTGCCATTCTTCAACAAGCTAGTGTTCTCATGATCGGAGAGCACGGGATCATTCCTAGCTTCTGAGTTTGGAATCACATTTGACATTGGAATAGATGGAACTAAAAAAAAAAAAGAAATCAGTAAAAGGCTGTGGATTACTGCATTATACATGTATTGATAACCTTTATCGCTAAGTGCAGTTCACTTAAAGACAATAAGTAAGTTCAATTTAATAAATAAGTCGGCTATGTACTGCTCTCATTTTACTTTGCAGCATATTTAATGTTTATTGCTTAATAAGGAAGCGCACCTGTGCTGTGGTACACCTCGAATAACAGCTTGTATAATGGCGGTACTTATGTTTATTTGCCTGCAAAATCCGTAACATTTTGTGTGCTACCTGTTCTATATGCACTCAAAATATTTCTAATATATATATCTTTTCAACAGAATATGCTGGATGGTTTTACAATGGAAGGAGGGACGCCAAATCAAACATCTCTTTTATCATTACTTGGTGAGTTTCTGTTATTCAGATAACTACGAATTATAATGTAGCCTTATATATTTACTTACAATGTTATTTTTTTTTCTTTAAAAGCATGCATACATTATTGGACGATAATGAAAAAAAAAGTTTCTTGTTATTTATTTATTTTTTTGTCACTTTTGCCTTTTACTGTACCGCTAAATTAAAACCTTAACGCAATGGTTATACTTGAAAATTTTAAAAAAACGTTATTAATTAATTATTATTAAACTAATAATAAGTATGATATACTTCAGATAAATGCTGTTTCAATATTTCGTTCATTTATCGTTGAATTAAACATCAGGCTATAATATGAAGAAGAAAAAAAACTTTGATTTGGGCCATGAGGAGAATATAATTCACGTTTGAATTTACAGTTAGAAAGCATTAAATTCAAACTTGAAATTTCTCCTCATGGCCCACATCAAATGTAAAATAAATATACTGTTAAATACACTTAATGTAACATATTTTAAACAACATAATTCAAACACAGGAAAAGTTACCAAAATAAACATAATGTAACGTATAGACAATACAGTACAGGCACTGAAATGTATTGTAATCTGTTTGCATAAGATGTATGTTTCCTGTAATTTTTAAACAATTGATTTACAGTGTAACAATCTCTCATGCAATATTGTACATTTATATTGGACATTTATGGAGTGTTTGAAATGTGTATAACATGTAACAATACCGGTAATGCTTAACAAAAATGAGTTTGATGAGAAATAGAAAATAGATTTAATAGAAAATATGCCTTCAAAACTGTAAGATTGTCTCACTTTTTATCTTACAGGCAGTGTATGTATTCTCAAATAAGTTCCGATATAGAAGAGGCATTTTCTTCTTCGATGTACTTTTTCTATGAATTAATATGCATTTATAATTTGTATTATTTCCAATCTATATAATCTCCCCGTTTTTATGTTTTGGCGTACAGATATAAATCAGAAAGCTGTGTGTGAAGGCTGCCAGAGTGTGATCGATGATAAATTTCTGCTGAGAGTTAATGACAGTTTCTGGCACGAACAATGTGTTCATTGTACAGCTTGCAGAGAACCACTAAAAACCACTTGTTTTCTTAGAGAGAAAAAGATTTACTGCAAACACGACTACGAAAGGTAAGTATCCTATGTTTTATTTTTATTTTTGTATTATATATATATATATATATATATATATATATATATATATATATATATATATATATATATATATATATATATATATTATTTAATCCATAACATATGGCTAGGAAAGTGTTCGTATCAAATTCAAATACAAATATTTTGAATGAAACATTAAACCACTGTAACTACAAGCATTCCCAGAGAGGACCAGGAGTTATGAACAGAGAAAATCAAACAAATAATAATTTAAACAAGCATACTTTCCTATTCAATGTGTTCAAAGAAGATGGAGATAATAATAATAATAATAATAATAATAATAATAATAATAATAATAATAATAATAATAATAATAATAATCCTACATATTAAATTAAATAGGCACATGTGTACAAATAATATTCTGAATGAGAAAGGTACGTTTTGATATTAGATTCTCTGTTTTGGTTAGCAATAAGGTACAATAATATGTTTATTTTAAAATCTTATAATTGTTCTGTATTAACATTTTATTGATGATTGTTTTTTTGTGAAGGATGTATATAGATATGATGTCATTTTGTACATGTACTGTATTGAATATCAGCTACCAGTATTGGAGCTAAATTCGAGTGAGTACGGTAGATTATTAAAACTAAAATACATAGCCTAGACTCCTTAAATACATAAACAATTGTAGCAATGTTCATGTTCTTTTTTTTTGGATTGTGAAACAAAAAACAAACACAAATCCAAACTAAACTGATATGACATGAATTGGTACATACCCATGTATGTACGATTAGATGTTTTATTCAAAGCTATAGTATGCTGTTATTACCCTTATTAAAGTTTACCAGGGTAAAAGCATGGTAAAGCACTGGAAAGCATCACAGAGAGATATAGTAAAGCATATAAATAAATATGGCAAACCAGGTTAAACTGTGGGAAATGCATATGGGGAAAAAACATGTGCAAACATACCATTAAAAAATACAGTGGTAAATATATATATTATATATATATATATATATATATATATATATATATATATATATATATATATATATATATATATATATATATATATATATATATATATCATAATAAGACTGGCAGGAGAAAGAAAACAGTCACACCTTTAATGGACATACCTTTTTTTAACTAATGTTGTTCATTATTAAGTTTACTGTGTGTAACTTATCATCTGAACATGGGCATTGTAATCAAATTGCCAAATTAATTATCAAAAATGCACTATGCAATATATTTTTTAAATTGTCACTGTTTTCGATTATTAGTATGCTTGGGGCACGGTCTACATACTGTATATGGAGTCACAAAGCAAGCAAGGGCATGGTAATGGAGGCATGCCACAGACATTACTGCACTGATGTACTGATGTACAGAAGAATTTGTGTTCCTGAATCTTCTACTGATTAGCAGACATTTCATAAACACAGGTGATTCTGTTTTAGCATTACAAACATTGCAAGCATTAGAAGACTGAAATCATTCCATAGTTGAGTTATTCTGAAAGCAGGGGTTATATTTAGAATGAAGTGTAATTTAGACTCACTATGAATATTTATTGGCAGATTGAATTCTGTTTGCTTTTGCATAAAGGGGATTTGTTGTGTGTGTTGATTAAGGAAAGCGATGGCACCATGTCTGTCTTGATACATCTTTTGATGTTTTAATGTATTAATTGCTGTATTGTGTGTGACGGGTTAATTCACAAATACTCAAATTTAGTAAAGTTATGCATTTGGTATCAGCTTTGCGCACCTACCTAAACCCCAGTTGTGCTGACTCTAACATGCACTGTCTTGGTTGTGGATGTCTGGAGTACTGATCTGGGGAGAGACTGGTGCTTGCAGGTAGGTTGGGCAGTGGAATGTGGGAATGCTGTTACAGGCAGGGAAAGAGCTGGAGAGAGTTAAAGTGACACATTGTCAAAATCGGTTAAGTTAGTGAAACGCAGTGGCTTGGTAACTTCAAGCTGGGGACAGCATATGGCCATGTCAGCATGGCTTCTTTCTTTTCCGCATGAGAAATACATAAATAAACAGTAATGCCGTGGTTCTCAAATATTTTTAAAATAGATTCATGATCACTTGGAACATCTCA
This sequence comes from Acipenser oxyrinchus oxyrinchus, assembly GCA_030684275.1. Classification (NCBI taxonomy): domain Eukaryota; kingdom Metazoa; phylum Chordata; class Actinopteri; order Acipenseriformes; family Acipenseridae; genus Acipenser; species Acipenser oxyrinchus. The sequence continues at coordinate 24,212,500 of CM060260.1, read as the reverse complement.
AAGTCCACTTTCCGCAAACTAAGCTATGTTCTCTTTCAAAGACTGGCAGGTGGGCTCACGGAGAGTGCACAGAAGCACTGACATCTAAAACAGTTTGATGGAGAGACCATCCACAGACAAGAATTAGCAGTTGGTCAGTGCAATTATTATCGACACACGCATTCAAAAATGACCACTGAGAACTTATTAGATAGTAATAGACTGCGCACATGGTTGATAAATGAAGTGTGGAATAGCTGTGTCCCAGAGGCACAACTGATACAAAACCTGAGAACAACAATATACACACCATATGTTACAGGCATATTTAAACTTGCAAAAAGGACTACTTGAGGAAATCCAAGTGCATGAGGTGTGCTGAGGCATCTGGATACTCTGCCTCAGGAGCATTTTTGTAATATAGAAGGGTATTGCTCATCCAGCCATGTCTTATCTGACCTGACCAATTATTCACATACATTACACCATGCCTTTCTACTCAACCCCTGGCACTCTGACGCTACCATCATCTAACTTACATGGTTAAGCTTGCTGTCAGCGACATATGCATGGATAATGCACTACCCTTTATTGGCTAAGAGCACTGCCCTTCCACCACACAGTTAGACAAAATCAGAGCCTACTGTCTGATTGAGGTCTAACGATACAGAACCTTTGAAAGACCTAATAATGAATGAATAGCTCTTAAATTCTGTGCACTGTCTTTATAAAACTTCTATTCGTCTTCAACAGTTTTGAATTGTTTTTCTTATAATATAGTTCCAAAGTGATATCCCCTATATTAACTTGAGCAGCTTCCTATTTTCCTTTTTAAGGAACTGCACAGGTATTTTATATTTGATTAGATGTGCCATATGCATTAGCCTTGAACCATGTTCAATCTTCTGTAAGTGTTTAACCTGATAAACTTTCAACATCATTAAAATTTAAAGCAGGCGCAGTGGGCTTCTATAAGCCGTGCTATAAGTGCTTGGTGGAGCAGTGTGAAATTCATTTTTACTGTTATTTCCCCTAATATCCAGCCACTAATGGCTTTTATAATTCACTGTGTCCCTTTTCTCCTTCTGAGTGTTTTCAATACAGCTTCAACTTAGTGGCTGTCAATAGCTTCAGTGAAAGGGTTAAATTATTAAGCAAGTCCGCTTTTTCGTACACCAATTACTGCAGATTTTTTCCCAATGTTTTTTTTTTACTTTGCAGGAAATGCTAAATGATAATTAAAGGCTACTTTGAACTCTGGTAATTTGGTATTTTATTTATTTAGTGGATTACATGGTGATTATCTTTTACCAGTTTTGTGAATTCTAAATATAAATATATAAATATAATTCTAAATATAGTTGTGCATATATGTCATGCTGAGGCATTGACACAAAAAACGATAACATTCTGAAGTTTGTCTAACAAAGCAACATGTAATATAAAGCTTTAAGTGTTATAAGTACACTGTAGTTAGCTGCATATGCACTTATAAGTTCATATCAAATTAATATCTGAATTGTGGATCTCTTGTTTCCATTAATTTAACTGTGAGGTGGAAGAGCTTGTTCTGTGTCATGATTCAAAAAGAGTTTGAAAGACTTGATTAACGAAAAGGGATGAAAAAATTACAAAAAATGTTTTACTCTGTTATTGCTATAATGAGTAATTCTAAAATGAATTGGAGACAAATTAGGCATAAATTGATATATTTAACATGGGGCTGTGTGAGCCTCTTTTGTTTTTGGTTAGTAAAGTATAATTAAAGTAATGCCATGGATCAGCCTACCCAACGGGAAACCTAATTCTTCCCCTGACTGGAGCCATTGCATGGGGAGTTTTATTCTCCTCTCTCCGTAGGACTGAAGTCCTCAATACAACAGCCAAAAAATCACTCATAGTTTAAAGGCTTAGTCCAAGTTTGGTTGCCAGGTGCTAAAACTTACACTTGCCATTCTCAGAGGGAAGGGGCACTCTGCAGCGGGGGGCCTTGTCAACTACAAGAATAAAAGCAACCACTCAGCAACATTCTAAATAACTTTGACATATTCCTACAAGGAAAGGAAAAGTTAGTCACCAGTAAGCCTACCAGGAGAAAAAGTGACACACAGGGAATCAGTTCAATGGTGCTGTAAGAGTGAATAAAAAAATTATATATATATATATATAATTGTACCCACATTATTGTACTATTCCTTATAATTTAGATATTTACATAAATAACATTCATAAATGTCCACAATATGACTTATAAAGCATTTGCATTTATAACTTGCTCTATAGTCTTAACACATTCAGCATAAGCTTTGTATTAATCTAGAAAGTGCTGAGAAAACATCAACAGATTACAACTTGGCAGGTTGGGGTTTAGGATCCAAATCCTAATCGATGTCTTAAAGCACAGTTTCAAGGCTACCATACGCATGCTGTACTACAATTATTTGCTATGAAAGACTTGAACCCCTGGCACTGTGTTCATTGCCTTGTGTGAAAAAGCTAATGGCGTATTTTCTGACAATCTGAAATCCTGTCACTCTTCTTTCCTGGGTAGATTGTTTGCAGTGAAGTGCAGCGGTTGTTTGGCGCTGATCACCCCTGCAGAGTTTGTGATGCGGGCACAGAAGAGTGTGTATCACCTGCACTGCTTCTGCTGTTGTGTATGTGAGCGGCGGCTGCAGAAAGGAGACGAGTTTCTGCTGAAGGAGGGGCAGCTGCTGTGTAGGAGTGACTATGACAAGGAGCGAGAGCTTCTGAATCTCGTCAGCCCAGCAGCTTCTGACTCAGGTACAAGCAGAAAACAAGCAGCAATCGTGGTTCAAAACCACGTCGTATAAACTGGACCTGATACAGCCTGCTCAAACACCACTTGAGTAATTCTTATCACGCTATTTTGCAGAAACATTTAACTTTATTTAATTTAATTTACTTTAAGGATACAAAGTATTTAATAAATCATACCAATAGTGCACATCCTGGGGTTTGAAACAAAGACATCTATAATGTTTTAATATAAAATATTTTAATGGTAAAATTGTTAACTGCACTGTTTGGTGTTATTTTTGAATACCTTTTGGTCACTTTTGAGTCTTACTCTTTCATATAATTTAGATAAAAGTGATGAAGAGGAAGAAAACATTGGGAAGCCTGGCAATGCAGGGAGAGGAGGGGAAGACAGAGATCACAAGCGACCAAAACGCCCACGAACTATCCTTACAACCCAGCAGAGACGGCATGCTCAAAGCTTCTTTTGAGGTCTCCTCTAAACCTTGTAGAAAGGTTCGAGTGATAGTTTACTAATTATGGCTTAATCCATTTACCTGCATTATAGTGGAAGTTAAAGGTTGTGATTTGAGCATACAGAACCGTATTCACCAGACTAAATGTATTTTATGCAATTCATCTAAACACTAGCAGATCGACATTTTGCCACTGGGATAAATTACAATCAAATCAATCTAACAGTGCAAGTGAGTCTCTTTAGTGTATTTCTTTCTGTAAAAGAGAGGACAGTGCTGTTTAGATCTGACAAAAGGATAAAGACTTCTGAAAATCTGGAAAGGAACAGTTGAGATTTTGTCTGTCTGGAATATAATTAAAGTTGTTTTTAGCTTATCCATAAGATGTAAACATTATTTTGCTTATTAATCTAATAAGCATTTTATTCCTAGGTAAGAGAGACACTGGCAGCAGATACTGGACTAAGCATTCGAGTGGTACAAGTTTGGTTTCAAAATCAAAGGGCTAAGGTAAATTATTTTATTTGTTCAACTTCTTTCTATCTGTGAATGTCATGAGTGTAGATGTCACTGTTTAACTTGTCTAATTATCTTTTTAATTTAGACATAGCGATTACTTTGTTTTCCTAACAGATTAAGAAACTTGCTAGAAGGCAACAGCAACAGCAGCAGCAGCAAGATCCCTACAACCCCCAAAGACCGCATTCAGGTATGGTTGTTTAAACTGGCACCTGTACAGCACAAGATAACTGAAGCTCAATAATTGCATCAATAATCCAATTCACATTTTTGTCTCACCCCTTCTATTTATCCATGTCATTCCAGTGTCAATGATGGAAGGTATCAATCCTGACCTAGATGGTGTGCACCCATATTCACATCTGCACCAGCAGCAGATTACAGCTATGGAACAGGCCTTGTACAAAGTGGACCCTTTTCGTCATGGACTAACGCCACCACAAATGCCTGGGGATCACATGCTCCCATATGGTAACAATTCTATCACTCCAAGATCATTCTACGATTCTCTGTGAATTAGTGTAGGACTGCAAGGCGCAGGGAAGGCAAAGGAATGAACATGCAAATAGTAACACGGGCTGGGCAGGTTTTTTTGGTCCAAAAGGCACCTCAATTTGACCTCATCATCATATCCCTAACTGTTGAACACATTCTTCCTCTTTCAGATAACGAATCCCTGTTCCATGAAATAGACAGCGACACATCAGTCACTAACCTGGGAGATTATCTTCTCGCCACGTCTGATGCTGGACCCGGAGTGCTGAATCCCATCGACCGGCTCTACTCCATGCAGGACTCTTATTTTGCCTCATGAGCTCTTCATCAGAAGCATTTCTCAAGACCTACATTACCACAGCTTAGATTACAGAACGTGAATACTTTTAATGAATAGATTTACAACCAGGATTTACAGTAGCAGAATGCAATTGTGCAGTACAAGATCTGAAATTGCTATTTATCTTTCACGTTATTTATTATATGGTGAATCATATTGGATATGAATGTAATAATGGTATATTGCCTGGAGTGCAATGCAAACCATTAAAATGCAATATTGTTGTTGTTAAAATACTTTAAGAAAGAATGCATCGTTTTTCATAAATCAACATGTTTACTTTATGAGTTACACCACAGAAAACTTAGCTATCTTATAATATGCACAGAATGTTATGCTATTTAAAAAAATCCTTTATGCACTTGTAAAATAAATTAACTATATATTTAACTTAATTGACATTTGTGTATCATGCCACTGTTGTATTAAACCACCATATAAGTCAAGGGGTGTAGAAAACATACATGAACTTCTTGGGACCCTTGACTCTGAATATATTCCCAAAAATGTATATTATATACAAGCAATTCTATCTGATATATGCATATAGAACACTATTCCATTTGAAACCAGATAGCTATTTTAAAGTGTTCAGGGGAGGTCTCGTTGAATGAGGTTTTCTGAACCAGTTCTACTAGCCAGGTGACCTTTTAACATGATGTCTTGTGCTGCAACCTATACAGCAGGTGGCAGTCTGAAGAGAAAGAGTCAGTCACAGTTGGAGAGGCACTATTGGATCAGACCCTGTCAATCAAAGTAACTTAACACCAATTCAATAATGTAGCGAGTAACCGCGTGTGATAAGTGTCCAGGCAGAAAGATGTGAGGATGCTGTCAATAGCAGAGGCCTGGACAGGGAGAAAGAACAAGGACAGGAGTCTTCTGGTACCAAGGTTATATAAAAAAAGAGCTGTGAAATTAATAAGAAAAACAGTTTAATAACCTACCCAATCTGACATTTAAAAGGCATTTTTAAGTGACCATCGCCTTTCAATTCATTAAAAAAAAAATTGCTTTCTCTATTCCAGTTTATCAAATGTACAGTATTATCAAATGGAAATTTGGAAATGTGAATGTGTGTGTGTGTGTGTGTGTGTACTCGAGATTCCATTGTCGCTGCTTGGTTAAGCACACCTATTACAATACCAGTGGAGCATTATCACAGAATGTTCGCCACAGAACAAAATGTTGTTGTTGTGTACAGTATGTGTTGAGGTGTGTCCTTATTTACCTACCAGTAAGCAAAATTAAAATACAATTCTAAATACAAATGGTCTCCAGTGTATTATGTTTAAATTCATTGTGTATGTATTTCCAGGAGGCTGTGTGGTCCAGTGGTTAAAGAAAAGGCCTTGTAACCAGGAGGTCCCCGGTTCAAATCCCACCTCAGCCACTGACTCATTGTGTGACCCTGAGCAAGTCACTTAACCTCCTTGTGCTCTGTCTTTCGGGTGAGACGTAATAGTTCACACACCCTAGTCTCTGTAAGTCGGCTTGGATAAAGGCATCTGCTAAGTAAACAAATAAAAATAATAAGATGGGAGGGTGGGATGGGATTAGCTTTAAAAGAAGCTAATGGGATACAATTGACAAAAAAAGTCGAAATGAGAAAGCCAAGCCTCAGAAGATTGCGGGATATTCTTCTTCTTAATCTGGAGAAGCCCAAGCACTTGCTCTCCTCTAAGGGTTCATCAGATCCAGCCCAGGTTGGGAAACAAGCCTATCAAGTTCATAGCACAAGCTGGTCAGGGGTTCCACAGGGGGATTGCTGGAAACAAAGCTGCGAGAATATCTTTTATTCAAACAATATGTGCTGAAAATACCCTTTGTGAATATACCACAAAGACCACCCAGGTACAGTGCATATTCACATTGTTAGGGTAGTATGTGTGGAGGAAGGAGCTCAGATCACAAAACTGAAACTTTATGTTAGAAGGCATGACACACAAATATGAAAAAAAAACCTATGAACTATTAACTATTACCTCTGTGCCCTTATTGTGAGCTTTGTGCTTCAGCTCAGATTTCTTTCCATGAAATCCGAGCTTGAAAAAGAGAGTGCAAACCATTGGTCACGAACAATTTAACTGTCTGTCATAGAAGTCTGTCTCAGCTTTTACTCTCTGTAAGAAATAAAAATACACTGGCTTTGGTATATTTTGGTTACATAAATGGAAGGATGTTTATTTTGCTGGTAACAAATTAGGTGTCTCTTAATAAATGAGTTCCGGCACAAGTATTTACAATGTAATTACCATGTGACATGCTTAATATAGCTGTTTCAATGCAGTTTGAGATGCAGTAAATTAAAATAATGAGATAATTTCAGCATTTGAAATATTTCTATTAGTTAGCCTAATATTATTTTTGTTTTGTTTAAGGCCGGACAGTATTTTATAAAAGCTTTTTCAGTAGACGACTGCAAGTTCTTTCTTTTTCTTTTCTTTCTTATTTTGACTTTTTTTTTTTTTAAGTCAGTTTTTGACCACTCACCACTCATTCCATCACACTAAATAGAAGCAGAAAAACTTCTTATATTTACACTGAAACAGTGCTCCAAACAATTTCTTCCGTGTGACTGGGGTTCTGCTAAAAAATTAGATTCAAAATCTGATTACGTTTATTTTTCAGATTCTGCAGATTAGTCCAGGTACAGAAAAACACATTTTAGTTTAACATTATCTAATAAAACAAGGTTGTTGTGGCCTACTGCTGAACCGTAATATTACCATACTTCCCTAAAGAAGATTTGAAAGCAAAGTTGCAATAAATGGCTATTGGTGCAGCCAAACAGCAGGCAGCAATAACCTAATTATTACTCTGAAAGTCCCTAAACAGCAGCCCTTCTGTTGACCATTCATTTATCGTGGCTTGCCTTGCTAATGAATGGCTACAAAGCCCTTACTTTAGAACTGTTCTTACTGGCATCACGCTGTTTCATAGCACAGATGAGTCCACTTTGTAAAAGCATCCCATAGGACACATATATGTTTAATTGTATGTAAGAATAATGTGTAAAAAAATAATGTAATTGTATGTAAAAAATAATGTGATATCTTGTAACTATTGTAAGTCGCCCTGGATAAGGGCGTCTGCTAAGAAATAAATAATAATAATAATAATAATAATAATATAAATCAGTATTATTAGTCAGAATGTTTCACTTCATGTTCTTAAAAAAGAATAGCAATAAGAAGCTTTGGATTAAATTAGAGTAGGGTGCTTTGTATATGTTTTTTTTTTTCTTTTTGCATTTTTGGTTTAATTTTATATCATTTTTTTTGTGTGTTTCTATTTTAAATCTCTCTCAGCTTGGAACTATGAGTTCTAGTGCTAGTTCCAGTGCCTGTATGCTCCATCTGAGTGACAGGGTGGAATAAAGGAGTGTTTTGCTGTGCCACTAATGGACCAGGATCTTTGTGTGTTCATGTTCCATCCTAGTTATAAGGGACAATAATTCCAGATTACACACGAAAAACCTTACAGCCCCTTTCAATAATTGTAACCCGTCCATCCTCAGAGCTCCTCAGACTTCATTGGTGTTCAATAATAAAACTTACTACTACAGTAATGCAGCCAGCACTTTTATACAATACAATGAATTGCTTGAGCCCTAAACTTGACACCCCCAATGTTGCTTATCAGTGAAGAAGTTCTCTTCCTTTTCTCAAACAGTATGTTTTACTTTTCCTGGGATGAAAAAAATGTATATGAAAACAAGCAAACCAACACTTAAATTGTTCACTTGATCAGAGCACCCACTGATTCAAGATGTAAGCTATAGTAATCCACGAGAAACAGTATAGATCAATTGTTACAGTATGTACTACTACTGAATGCACAACATACAGTGTAGGTCAAGTGAAATGCTACTGCACACATTTCACAGCAGGTGGCGCAATTTACTAACTGTCACTATAGTACTGTACTGCTATAATAGAGTATATTATCAAGAAATTTTTTCAGTGGGGAACTTGTACACTTGCAGTTGAAATTATTGTTATAAAAACGAGAAAGAACGAACTGTGTGTGGTACAGAAGTTAGAAGTGGGCCCTTGTGTTTTTCTATGTTTTTTGCAATATATCATATTTTGTTATCAATTTTCAGTTTTTTTCTATAGTATGTTTTTCATTCAATTAAATGGGGATCATACAAAACAGAATTGAATATCGACAGGCAGTGAAAATAAGTTTAAACAAATTAAACAAAAGGATTTAGTTAAATAAAATCACATGTTCAAATGTTCACGGCAAATGATTGCAACATAAAACATAGAGAGCAAAATTCATTTTGACATCATAATATGATTATGCCTTTATTCCTAGACTTTTTTGGTTAGAAAAGCAGAATGCATATATTGTGAAGCTCATATTTCAGGCATCTGTAACTTATTCTTCAATTTCACTTGTTGTAAATACTTGTTCAACAGTAGCACCCACTGGGAAAGGCAGGGGTAGGCCTGCTGCTGCCTAACACTGGGTCTTTAAAATAGCAGCTTCCCACCTCCAATTCATTTCAGATGATCTGACCTGTATGGGAGGCTAATTTGGGTCCATGTGTTTCCGGGGTTAAAAAAATAAAAAACTTACTGTAACATTAGTATAATCACTTAGATAAATGATCAAGTATCGATAGGTAGACAATTTAATTTATCAAGAAAGAACCATTGTATATTAGAATTTGTTTTAGAAATGTATTATCACAAAGGTTCAATGTGTTTTATCTAGTCTAGCTGAATGACAAATGCAAGATAGATTGATCCAGCAAAAAAAAAAAGCTTTAAAAAAACCGTACCATTAAATTTGACTAGAACTCTCAACATTGTTATATTAAGTTCATTACAGAACGCACATACAGAGTGCAATATTTTAAAACCAGCCACTCCAGCTTTCTCTCTCACAAAGCAGGGAATAAATTTAACTGAACCAAAATGGGGTCAAATTGTCCTCTGGTCTGCCATAAACATTCACAGTGCCGCTAGAAAACAAGAAGAGAACAAAACACGATTATAATTTGTAGGTTTGTGTGGAAGTAAGTAGCATTTCCTTATTTCATTAAGGGTTACCTACCTAGGGGTCTTAGATTCCATCATATGCAGGATTTGCACATTCTTCCAAAACAGCACTATTCCTGTCATAAAAAAACATGTAACATTAAATCAAATATTTTACGATTTTAAATATCAGCATGGAAGTGTGTTTAATAATAATAATAACCACTGGAGGATCAAGAGCTATCTGGAAAAGTTATGATGATGGATTCCAACAAAAGAATAACATGCAAGAAATCTTACCCTTCAGGACAAAGTATTTGTTTGTCACCTAAATGGAAATGAAAAAAAAAAAAACATTATAAAACTAGTGAATTAGTTAATCAGAAACACAGAAATTAATAATAGTTTGGCAAAAAAAAGCATACAGTAAAATGGCTGTTATATATACTGTATTAATTTGAAGACTGTAGAGGTTCAAATAAATATAAAATGACACACATTAGGATGGATATTTCCTTACTTTGCCTGGAAAGACGTTTTACAATCAGAAACACAAATCCACCAAGAAGAAGCAGCAAAACCGCAGCTCCTGAGCCCACACCAGTGTACAGTAACAGTGCCATTCCAGTAGACATCACCTGTGCTTAAATTAAGAGGAAGAATGAGAACGAATTACTTTGAAACTACCATGCATGTTGTAGCTAGAACTGGCAACAATAAAGTGAAAAAATCAATGCCAGTATCTGGATACCGATGCTTTCTTTTGAGCAGAAAGGAACTGGCTCATGACATGAATCTTATTTAATGTATGAATTGTAAAATGCTATTTCGTAGTAATATAGTAGGTTTGATTCAGATATGATCAATACCTGCACAAGAAGGAAAGGTTCCAGTCCATTGCCCATCAGAGGTGCAGTGAAGCCTGTTTGTTCCATTAAGCTTAGAACCGTCTGCACAGATAAAGTAACAGCTGGAAAGGAAACTAGAATGTCCAATAGGATGGGAGCAGTTCATTTCCACTGCTGATGATATAGGCAATGGAGGACATTCTACAACTGCAATGATTACACAGAAAATAAATATCAGGCCAGTACAGACAAATGTATCAATACAAATTGCAAGTATCATTAGCCTGCTTAAAGATACTAAGTAAAGCAGTCCAACAGAATTGGTCATTAAATTCACTGTTTCTTCAATGTTTATATGCACTTGAGACACCAAGTATATCTCAACAGCTGTCATTGTTATGCTAACAAGTACATTGAACAACAGCAAGGAACAGGTACTGATACCTCTATTTAAACCAATTCTCCAAAGTAATAGGTTCACCTTGGCATGTGGGCAGGGGTTCTGTCCACAATCCAGAGGCATTACACTGCAGGATGTCTGAGCCCCTCATTATGAAACCTTCTTCACAGCCCATCTCACAGCTTGAGTTGAATCTGTAGTCTCCAAATGGATGTGAGCAGTTCATCACACCTCGGATTGGAGTCTTTAATAACTCGCATTTTAAAGCTGAAATGATGTTTAAAAGTCAGTTTCAAGAAGAATACTTAACATTAAACAAAACTGACAAAATGATATCAGTCAATCAATCAATCTTTATTTTATATAGCGCCTTTCATAGTGGACCACCATCAAAAAGCACCTTACAAGATGCAGTAACAACAAGAACATCCATAATACATTAAATACAGCGGAAAGTGCATAATACACGATAGTAGTATAATACATGAAATAGTAGCAGCAACACAGCAGCTAATAGCAGATATCAGGCTTAAAGAGCATGGAAAGCAAGAGAGAACAGGTGGGTCTTGAGAGTTGTTTTAAAGCGAGCGACAGTGGGAGCATCACACACCAAAGCTGGGAGAGAGTTCCAAAGAGTCAGAGCCATGAAGCTAAATGAGCGTTCTCCAAGTGTGGTGCACTTTTGCTTGGGGATAACAAGCAGGCCAGAGTCGGATATGTTGTGATTGTGATTTACCTTGACAGACTGGAGTCTGTGCAGACCATCGCCCCTGTGAAGTACACTGTGTGGAGTTTGTTCCATTGAGAAGAAAGCCTTCTTCACAGCCAAACCAGCACCCTGAGTTATAACTGAACTTCTCAATTGGATGCGCACAGTCCATTGAACCATGACTGGGGATACTTAGCGCTTCGCATTTTACGACTGAAATGAAAATGTAAAGACTATAAGAACTATCAATAGTGTCTATATTGTGTAACTAATTTATTTCCCTCCAGATTCTATCCTGCATAGAATATTGTACATCAATAGTGAAATGACTATTTCGATTTTACCTTTGTGTGTGACAGATAACATGTAATCAAACAAGGTGCACACGTTGCAGATAAGGACAAACACATTAGAACTTTGAACTAAAATAAAGAATAAAGTAACAATATAAAAAATAATATTAAATTCTAAAGTCATTACACTATATTTAGAAAAACTCATGACAATATTTCAGCTGTTATGTGACACTAGACATTTATTTTGTACCCATAACATAAGGTTCTGTCAAAACCAATTGCAGGACTAATATCTACTTAACTGATGTCTTCAGCTGAGTCACAAACCTTGGTGCTGTTTTCATAGAGCATTGCCTCTCCAGAAATGGCATATTATTATTATTTATTTATTTAGCAGACGCCTTTATCCAAGGCGACTTACAGAGACTAGGGTGTGTGAACTATGCATCAGCTGCAGAGTCACTTACAATTACGTCTCACCCGAAAGACGGAGCACAAGGAGGTTAAGTGACTTGCTCAGGGTCACACAATGAGTCAGTGGCTGAGGTGGGATTTGAACCGGGGACCTCCTGGTTACAAGCCCTTTTCTTTAACCACTGGACCACACAGCCTCCTATATATCCCTAAGGGTGGAGCTGTCATCTGTTTTTATAGAGCAAATGCTGGTTTGGTGTTCCAGCTATATACAGTGCCGTGAAAAAGTATTTGCCCCCTGTCTGATTTTCTGCATTTTTGCATATTTTTGACACTGAATGTTATCAGATCTTCAACCAAAACCTAATATTCCTCCATGCAGAACTGCTTCAACTCAGTGACATTTGTGCGTTTTCGAGCATGAACTGCTCGTTTCATGTCCTTCCACAACATCTCAAATGGGGTTTAGGTCTGGACTTTGACTAGGCCATTCCAAAACTTTAAATTTTTGTTCTTCAACCATTCTGATGTAGACTAGCTTGTGTGTTTCGGATCATTGTCTTACTGCATGACCCAGCTGCGCTTCAGCTTCAGCTCACGGACGGCATAGGATTGCAAATCGCTTACCTGTCCCCCTGGTTTCATAACATGTATGCATTTTAAAATATAGCATTCTAAAATATATTATAAAGTCTACAAGACAATATCAGTTTATACCTTTGCATGTTGGCATCTGTCCTATCCACTGTCCTCTTGCTGTACACTGTAACCTGTTTGGTCCACTCAATGAAAACCCCTTTTCACAACCAATCTCGCAGGTGGAGTTAAAACTGTTGTCTTCAAAAGGGTGGGTGCAGTTTAGGATTGCTCTTTTGGGAGTATTGAATGCATTACACTTTTCAGCTGCAAGATTCACCAAGAGATACTGAATTAGTAACCTCAACAGAAGGCATGTGTTATGTCTGACAATAGAAACAGAATAGGGTGCCTTTCATTGGTACATTATTGTGTTGTAGTTAAATTCCCCCGCAGTACCAGCAAACATTTGTATGCTAGTGTGGCAAGGCAATATATATATATATATATATATATATATATATATATATATATATATATATATATATATATATATATATATATATATATATATATATTGGGGCTGATATGAGCAAGTAAAGCGCATTTAAGGAAGAGTGATAAGTGTCCAGAAGGAGAAAAATAAGAGATACATATATATATATATATATATATATATATATATATATATATATATATATATATATATATATATATATATATATATATATATTGGGGCTGATATGAGCAAGTAAAGCACATTTAAGGAAGAGTGATAAGTGTCCAGAAGGAGAAAATAAGAGATACATATATATATATATATATATATATATATATATATATATATATATATTTGTATTATATGTATTATGTATTATGTATATCTATTTGTATTAGGACAGCAATTGGGGTTAAATCTCTAAATCTCTTGGAATTCAATGAGAGTAGGTGTCTATTTGCTCTGTCCTGGTCACTATGGTAGCTAATTTGCTTGTGCCTCACCCTGCTTAAAGGGCCACTACCCTTAATCTGTATTGGGTATATTTTGGAAAATAAAAGTGCTTAACCGCATTTCTGAGTCCTGAATCTGCTCTTCCTACTGCTTGCTTGCATTGAACATTGGCTACCCTTCCACAGCCAGATGAATAATTGGTGTTAATTGAAATCAGTTCATTAAAGATCCATACCTTGGCATGTTGGTGAGTCTGTTGTCCACTGTCCTGAAGCTTGACACTGCAGCAGCCCTGATCCAGCCATCACAAAGCCTTGGTCACAGCCAAAATCACAAGTTGAGTTGAATTGAAATGGACCAAACAAGTGGCTACAGTTCATGGTGCCGTGGTGTGGGGGGTGTAGATTTTCACATTCCATAGCTTGTGTTCCAAAAAACAAGATGATATTTACAAAAAGGGACAGCAAAGGAATGGTGTAATATCTGCATGCTATTAAACCTGGGTGGCATTTAATAATCTTACAGTACTTGTATTGCTGCATACCATTTGATTGTTTTGAATTGTTATTCACATGTTCACATAAAATATTCCAGCCATTTCTTTTAAAATGTTTTTTAAAAAAACATCCATAAAAATATGTTGCCGTTTTGATTGATTACACCCCCTAGCTTTCTCATATTTCAGTCAGGTATTTAATTCTGCGTTAGACAAATACTAATATCCTAATATTCATCAGATTCAAGAAATGAATAAAAAAAACTAACCATATTCACAGCGTGGTCCCTTGAATCCTGGGTAGCAATGGCATGTATAGTTTCCAATTGTTTCTATACATTGCCCCCACAGGCAGTGCAGGAGGAGGCTGAGCAAGAGGCTAATAAAGAAAAAGGTTGTCTTCAAACCCTAGTAACTGTATATCATTAAACAGGAAGGACACTGGAAAACTAGGATTATGGATGATATATTATTATTAGTTTATTTAGCAGATGCCTTTATCCAAGACAACTTACAGAGACTAGGTTGTGTGAACTATGCATCAGCTGCAGAGTCACTTACAATTACGTCTCACCCGAAAGACAGAGCACAAGGAGCTTAAGTGACTTGCTCAGGGTCATACAATGAGTCAGTGGCTGAAGTGGGATTTGATCCAGGGACCTCCTGGTTCCAAGCCTGTTTCATTAACCACTGGACCACACAGCCTCCCATGGTGTAAAGCGGCATGCTGTGGGTCCAAGAAACTAGATTCCGATTCTAATTAATACAGAAAGGAGAAGTAGCCATATTGGAGTAAATACTTGATTATTGAATTTGAAAGTTTGTTCAGTTTGTTCAGAGGGAATAGCCATTGTGTAGATTGCACCATTTTGTCATAAGTGAACAAAGCAGTTAATTTTACAAAATATAAAAGAAACAGCAGAGGCCTGCATTTGATATTACTGACACACAGATATTACTGATACACAAACAAGCTTTAAAAGTGACTGGCAGCTATTTTCTAATATAATTACCTTGAAAGCACAGCGCTCCCTTTTGTCTTGTACACCTTTCGTCGTTCCATTTTGAAGCATGGGAAGAACGCTTGATGTAAATCTCCACGCAGTCCTGAGCTCTTCCTTTATTGTTTGGCTCACCAGGGGCCCAGTTTTCAGCTTCTTTCTTTAAGGTTTTGTTAGTTCCAACCCATGTCCACCTGTCATTGATCTTCCTGATACCAATCCAGTAGTAGTTAGGGTTACTTGGTATGACATCATTCAGGTATTTTATCTCTTTTTGATTCTGAATTGCAACTATATCAGTATAGTGGTCCCTGCACCACTGTCGAGCTGTGTCCCAGTTCATGTTTGGAGTAATGTTATAATGGTATGTCCAGGCCTTCACGCCCCCCTTTCCAGATAAAATTTCTGTTACAAACAAGAGAGCATTACAGTCCGTTACAAATTAGTTTAAGTGCAGCATTATTTACTGTGTTTCTATCAAATGTACTCCGTTGACTTTTCTATTGCTTGTCTTCCCCTACTTAATCTTCTGCCAATATCTTGCTTTACATTAGTCATACATTCCTTATAAAAAGATAAAGAAAGGCTTCTATTAAATGTGTCTTGTCTTTGTACTTGCTGCAAAATAGGACTCAAAATGCACTGTAGAAAATAGTCGGAGAAACGCATCTACAAAAAAATATCTGAGTTTGTTTCATATTTTTTCAGTCTCTGAAGGAATGTGAGTATCCTGCAGAGTGCAGTGGGGCTTAACACTAGAAAGTGTTAGGAATTAAAAGTTTTGAGAAATAAGCAGGAACAGAAACATACCATAACTGATGGCAACCAACGAAACAGCTTGTATTATATGCCAGTTTAATTTCCCACTTGGATAATTTGCCCTGTAAAAAATCTGTAATTTAAGTGAAAAATAGAAATGAGATGTTCTTAAAAATCATACTTGTTTTGCAGATCTCATGTTTAATTACTGTATTCAACAATTTCAAGACTGAATGTTATTAAAACCAATTCCATAACATCGCCTTCGTTTTAAGTTAACAACTACAGTACACACCTATAGATATTTTCAGTCTCAATGTGACACATTTGCATCTATCAATTGTAACAGAAATTAAGTGTAAAACCTAATTGTCTAAACATATTTAATTATGTAATCAAACACTCCTTATAAACACTATGTAAAAATAACTATCGATCTTCTTATCACAAAATATTGACCTTCTTAAGGATTTCCTTAGAAAGCTTTAACTCATAATTATATAATGATAGATATCCTTGAAATGTTTCAAATAGATCTTTAAATAACTCTTAAAAAATCTTGAAACTACTCATGAGTTTAAGCTCTATGGTAGTTTATACCCAACAACATGTAAAAAGTGCAAGAGTTTAGTCTTCAGTATATAGAATTAAAACAAAGACATAGCTTACCATTTCCTAAACTCTGGAGTTTGTGCCTCTTCAATTTGAAGCTGTATCCCTGCTCAGTTCTTGCTTATGTGCATCCACTTCCTGTTTTCTTAAGTTTTGACAAGATTCCAAAATGCCAATGTTATCTTTAAGACTCACTTCATAAAATATATACTGTTGACTTGATATTGTATGTGAAAATAATCAAAAGATTGTTAGTTAAAAATACTATTGGGTACCATTGACCCTTACTGCACAGCCTTTATACTGTAATGGAGTAATGGTTAGGGCTCTGGACTCTTGACCGGAGGGTCGTGGGTTTAATCCCCAGTGGGGGACACTGCTGCTGTACTCTTGAGCAAGGTACTTTACTTAGATTGCTCCAGTAAAAACCCAGCTTTATAAATGGGTAATTGTATTGTCTGCTAAGAAATAAAATAATAATAATAATAATAATAATAATAATAATAATAATAATAATAATAATAATAATAATAATAATGACTCAGTAAATAGAAATACGTTTGTGTGATAAGAATGCAACAACGGGCGTAATTATAAAATAATTAAAAAAAAAAAAAAGCCAGTTGCTCGTGTCAGTGTAGTTCAAGGCAGTTAGAGCATTTAAAAGCAGGGTTATTTTCCACACATTGACACAGGGGGAGTGCCAGGATGATCTGAAAGCTTTGACAGACAATGATCACAGCCAAATGAGACATACATAAAGACACTTTTTTCAGGACATCCCTGTAGAAATACTGTACAGTATATAGAGCAGAATAAATGATTGCTTTCCTATACCTCACTAAACTCAAATAACTGGCATAGACTATCATCCATGATAACCACATAGAATGAACTCAGTATGGTAACATGTTACACATAATTACACCTTTATTATGCATAGTTACAATGGACTTTTGCATGAAATAACCCTAACCCTAACCCTAACCCTAACCCTTTCTGCTACAATTGTGTGCTTACATATACTGTGAAAAAAGATTTACACGTTAAGTACATTATAACTATGCATAATAACATTGTAATTATGTGTAAGTACACATGTATTTACTAAGTAACTGATATATAGATACACAATATAAAGAGTTACCCTCAGTATAAAATGAATTCAATAACTGCAGATAATAAATTCAGAACTCAGTCTAATAACACATAACACCTGTCCACAGTCAAACCCCCAGACTCTCCCCTTCCGCCCATATTGTGTACTTCTCTTTTTTTAACAATTATTTTTATTCATTTTCCAATTTTTCTCCCAATTTTGGAATGTCCAATTGTTATTCAACCTATCTCATCGCTGCAACCCCCGAACTAACTCAGCAGAGACGAAGACGAACACTCGCGTCCTCCGAAATGAGTGCCGTCAGCCGTCTGCTTTTTTTCACTCTGCAAGCCTGTCGTGCAGCCATATTCAGAACTTACAGTGTCGGAGGACCACGCAGTTCTGAATTGCATACAGGGGTCGCTGGTGTGCGGTGAGCCAAGGACTCCCCAGCCTACCTAGCCCCTACCCCGCCCAGGCAGTGCTTGGCCAATTGTGCGCCGCCCCCTGGGAACTCCCGTCCACGGTCGGCAGTGGCATAGCTTGGATTCGAACAGGCAATAGGGCACATCCTGCACTCAGGTCGGTGCCTTTACCGGATGCGCCACTCGGGAGCCATGTACTTCTCTTTCTAGATTACTGGGATCTTTAAATTAAAAAGTCAAGAAACCTGTTAATTACACGGGTCGACTTGGTGTCTTCAGGTCATAATGTGATGAAATTAGATTACCCAAAATATAGATAACATGTTGCAACTATCTTGGGTGGTACCTCTTCCTTTGTTTTGTAACATGTGCAATGTACAGTACAGTTAGGAACTGAGCTATTACGACAATCAGTTATTCACAATGCAAGAAAAAAAAGAACAGTGGCCCAATACATCAAATGTAACAAGGAGGGGATGGGTGCCAGTAGGTTCTGCCCTGTGTTGTGAATGTTATACAGAAGGCCTGTGGTGTGAGAGGTGTATCTTAGGTGCTCCTCAGCATGTCACCCTCATGATAGTGTTACACCCACACAATATGACAAAACTCAGGTCCAATGGTTCTTTTCTTCAAGCTGCATTTTTATTAATTAGATCTGAGCTGTTTCCAAAGTTCAAAGTACATTTAAACAGCAGATTGGTTTACCCACCAAGCAAGCCGTCTGTAGGGCAGTGGCCTTTTTTCCCTTTTGCAAGTTTTCTTTAAATGCAGAGGCAGTACTCTACAGCACTTATTTGTGAATACTCAAAATACAAAAAACTCTCCCACACTATTTTGAAAACTAGAAATACTTTTGCATTATTTAGCATTTTTAACCATTCATATATAATAGTAATATTTTCCAGTGCTGAGCAATAGCAAATATATGCATGTGGGTTCTTCATTATAAAATGAATGCTAATTTACTAATATAAAGGAACACTTGAATGAATCAGTCTTAATATACTGTATAGTGTCACAGTTACAGACAGTAAAGGTAGTATTTTACTTAATAGGAACATACAGTACAAATACAAATACATTATTAAGATTTAATATTTGTGCATTTTAAACATTCCCAACATTTAATATCAAATACATGTTATTTATTTCGGCACTTGTTGCATTAAGAGATAAACAGGTTAATATACAATAAAAGACACAACAGCATTAAAGTGAACAGAAACATGGACTGCTGTACTGCAGCAGCTGTTTAGCCAGCTGCAGTTTACATTTCCAAAGAAGTACAGAGTATGTTGATTAGATAAGCATAAAGAGAACAGTATCTCAAAACACAGCACTAGCACTTTCATTGATATTCTTTAGCGGTTTGAGAAAAACATGAGAAGGATGTGATTTGCTAAAGCTTAAATCATATCAAGTTTGGTATAAACAAAACTGTCGGCACCAATACCAATACTAGAATAAAAAAGCAACAATATTTGACATATTATTGGTTAAACAAGTCGATGCAAGACTTCTTTTATACACATATTTTTACCATGGGAACTAAGGGCCCTAACTCTACTAAAATGAAGCATTCTTTGTGTGAAAGACTGCTATCCAGAGTGAAAGGCTATAGGTGTCTCACTATCAATTCATGGCCCTTTTCAGGTTTCATGAGCACATTTAACTGGAATTCTACGAAAAATACATGATGCGTAACGTGTAGTTATTGTTATTTATTCATTTTTTAATCAATGCAAATTACAACAATAAAAGCTGTGGAACAGGCATGCCAGTTTAGAAGTAAACAAATGAAAGAGTTCCCTTGAATAGCTTCGGCCATGTTCAACATAACTTGTTTACATCGATTAGCATTACATTTGATTTTCGTTTTCATATCTTTGCTAGTACTGCAGCATTTAAACGCAAGGCGACACTGTTATAAATACAGATAACCTTGTTGCAGGACACTATTACAAGGCAGCAGCCTCTTTGAATATGTAAACCAAACATTTCAAAATGGACAATCATTCAACAACCAGCAGGGACACCATTTTCAGATCTTAATACCAACCCCTTTAACATCACTGAATATAATACATTAGACGGCTTTGTTAAGAACTGTTCCACTTTACATCATTAAAACAGTCATGCAGTTAAATGATACCCAGGATACAGAAACATACCTGTTTCCTGGTTCATATTTTATAGGTTGCTTTGAGCTACATCAGGGGGCTCCATCCCTGGCAGTCTGTTTAAGAAAAATGAGAAATGAATATGGCAGAAACTTCCATTTCATATGTGCACGACCTTCAATGTTCAGAAAAAAATTATAATTTAGGGTATGTGAATAGATATTGTCTTACCTTGCGTGAAGATGCTTCTTTTCTTGAAAATAAAAATTAAAAGTGTATATCAGATAACATCAAACAACAGCATTTACAATTAAAATGTATATTGTAAGAGTGACTTTTACAGTCACGCTGTATAAGTCATATATAGTCATAATATAATGCAATGTACTTACTCTTCAAATGATGTCTCAACAAAAAAAATATAATCAAAGAGACTGCAAGAATGGAGGCACCAACTACAGCCATTGTCAGATGGCTATAGTCTAGAAGATCACTTTGAACTGGAAAACAATGAGAATATTGAAAAAGTATTACAAAATAATCATCTTCTTTGACTATTTACTGTCTCAGTTTGGTTGTTTATCTTTTACATATTAATATTTAACTATCTATCAACCCACAATGGACCTAACAATTAAAGAAATCATTGGAACACACAATGTAGGTGTTAAAAATAAAGTAGATCATTGAACACCAAACGGCTTTGTGACATTGTCTTTCCTTCTGCTTTGACTTTGGTGTTAAAATAAGATTATCTATGTCTATACACATACATATTCTCATAAATATGTATGCATAAACATATTTTACATATACAATTAGTATTTCTGTTTAAGTTTCAGTTAATTTGTACCTTCTAAACATTCAGACGTGCAGGTTGAGTTGAAACTAACATTTGCAAATTTGTCAGGGTTAATTATGATTTGGCTTGGTTTTGATGGGTCTTCAAATTTCACACCTAAAATAAAATTAAAAAAAATACATAAATTACTTGGCAAGCTGTTCAGTAAAGGTCATTGGAGAGCATACATTCCATTAAGTTCAGTCAACTGTGTACCTGTACATGTTGGTATTGTCTCTGTCCAATGCCCTGAAGAGTTGCAGGTAACCATGCTCGATCCATTTAAAGCAAAGCCTTCTGAACAGCGAAACTGGCAGGTTGAGTTGTAACTAAAACTCCCATATCGGTCAGAGCAGGTAATTATGCTGTGGTCTGGTTCTGACAGGGTGTCACATTTTACAGCTAAAAAATAAAAGTTTAAGAACATGTGCAATTTCAGACATTTCCATAATCAAAGTTTAACATCAATTTGAATTGAACAATACAGGTATTTTAACAATTTTATATATATTCTGCCTAATTTTCTCTTCAAATGTAGATTACATCTTGAGCCACAGGTAGAAACAACACCTGTATACAATATGAGTGAATGAAGAGGATTGTCATGTAAATATTACATGAAGCAACCGTAGTGGACAAAAAATGGAAACACCAATGTAAAGTCACTTAATAGGCGTTGGGCCACTATGGTATCCCGCTCTGTGGAGTTCTCGGTGGACCGCTTTTGATGAAACTGGCTGCTCGCCCCAGGTTGAAATTTGCATTCAATTGTTCTGCAGTTGCTCGCCTGTTTTGCTTTCCACTGAATTAATGCTCGGATATCACAATCCTGGAGTATGCGCTTCCGCCCACTGTTGCCCTTTGCTGATGATGTCTTTCCCTCGGAGTTCCATGCTGACATCACTTTAGACACCGTTGCTTGTGAAACATCAGCAAGTTGAGCTGTCTTGGTCACTGAAGCTCCTGCCAACCGCGCCCCAACAATCACCCCTCTTTCAAAGTCACTGAGATCTCCTCTTGCAGCCATGCTAGCCATAATTATAGGCAGCCAGGCCTGTCCTGCATTTTTATACATGACCCTAAGCATGATGGGATGTTATTTGCTTAATTAACGCATGAGCCACACCTGTGTGGAAGCCCTTGCTTTCAATATACTTGGTGTCCCTCATTTACCCAGGTGTTTCCATTTTTTGTCCACTACCTGCATATATATATATATATATATATATATACACTACCGTTCAAAAGTTTGGGGTCACTTAGAAATTTCCTTGTTTTCGAAAGAAAAGCAAATTTTTTGTCTATTAAAATAACATCAAATTGATCAGAAATACAGTGTAGACATTGTTAATGTTGTAAATGACTATTGTAGCTGGAAACGGCTGATTTGTAATGGAATATCTACATAGGCGTACAGAGGCCCATTATCAGCAACCATCAGTCCTGTGTTCCAATGGCACGTTGTGTTTGCTAATCCAAGTTTATCATTTTAAAAGGCTAATTGATCATTAGAAAACCCTTTTGCAATTATGTTAGCACAGCTGAAAACTGTTGTGCTGATTAAAGAAGCAATAAAACTGGCCTTCTTTAGACTAGTTGAGTATCTGGAGCATCAGCAATTGTGGGTTCGATTACAGGCTCAAAATGGCCAGAAACAAAGATCTTTCTTCTGAAACTCATCAGTCTATTCTTGTTCTGAGAAATGAAGGCTATTCCATGCGAGAAATTGCCAAGAAACTGAAGATCTCGTACAACGCTGTGTACTACTCCCTTCACAGAACAGCGCAAACTGGCTCTAACCAGAATAGAAAGAGGGGTGGGAGGCCCCAGTGCACAACTGAGCAAGAGGACAAATACATTAGAGTGTCTAGTTTGAGAAACAGATGCCTCACAGTTCCTCAACTGGCAGCTTCATTAAATAGTACCATAAAACACCAGTCTCAACGTCAACAGTGAAGAGGCGACTCCGGGATGCTGGCCTTCTAGGCAGAGTTGCAAAGAAAAAGCCATATTTCAGACTGGCCAATAAAAAGAAAAGATTAAGATGGGCAAAAGAACACAGACACTGGACAGAGGAAGATTGGAAAAAAGTGTAATGGACAGACGAATCTAAGTTTGAGGTGTTCGGATCACAAAGAAGAACATTCGTGAGACGCAGACCAAATGAAAAGATGCTGGAGGAGTGCTTGACGCCATCTGTCAAGCATGGTGGAGGCAATGTGATGGTCTGGGAGTGCTTTGGTGGTGGTAAAGTGGGAGATTTGTACAGGGTAAAAGGGATCTTGAAGAAGGAAGGCTATCACTCCATTTTGCAACGCCATGCCATACCCTGTTGACGGCGCTCGATTGGAGCCAATTTCCTCCTACAACAGGACAATGACCCAAAGCACAGCTCCAAACTATGCAAGAACTATTTAGGGAAGAAGCAGTCAGCTGGTATTCTGTCTATAATGGAGTGGCCAGCACAGTCACCGGATCTCAACCCTATTGAGCTGTTGTGGGAGCAGCTTGACCGTATGGTAGCGTAAGAAGTGCCCATCAAGCCAATCCAACTTGTGGGAGGTGCTTCAGGAAGCATGGGGTGAAATCTTTTCAGATTACCTCAACAAATTGACAACTAGAACGCCAAAGGTCTGCAAGGCTGTAATTGCTGCAAATGGAGGATTCTTTGACTAAAGCAAAGTTTGAAGGACACAATTATTATTTCAATTAAAAATCATTATTTCTAACCTTGTCAATGACTATATTTCCTATTCATTTTGCTATATTTCCTATTCAAACTCATTTCATGTATGTTTTCATGGAAAACAAGGAAATTTCTAAGTGACCCCAAACTTTTGAACGGTAGTGTATATATATATATATATATATATATATATATATATATATATATATATATATATATATATATATATATATATAAGATATATTCATACAGTAAATATATGGTTAGTTCAGTGTGTAACCAAGAATGGAGGTTACTTGGCAAGCTGCTGAGTAAAGGTCACTGGAGAGCATACATTCCATTAAGTTCAGTCAACTGTGTACCTGTACATGTTGGTATTGTCTCTGTCCAATGCCCTGAAGAGTTGCAGGTAACCATGCTCGATCCATTTAAAGCAAAGCCTTCTGAACATTGAAACTGGCAGGTTGAGTTGTAAATAAAACTCCCATATCGGTCAGAGCAGGTAATTATGCTGTGGTCTGGTTCTGACAGGGTGTCACATTTTACAGCTAAAAAATAAAAGTTTAAGAACATGTGCAATTTCAGACATTTCCATAATCAAAGTTTAACATCAATTTGAATTGAACAATACAGGTATTTTAACAATTTTATATATATTCTGCCTAATTTTCTCTTCAAATGTAGATTACATCTTGAGCCACAGGTAGAAACAACACCTGTATACAATATGAGTGAATGAAGAGGATTGTCATGTAAATACTACATGAAGCAACCGGTAGTGGACAAAAAAATGGAAACACCAATGTAAAGTCACTTAATAGGGCGTTGGGCCACTATGGTATCCCGCTCTGTGGAGTTCTCGGAGGACCGTTTTTGATGAAACTGGCTGCTCGCACCCCAGGTTGAAATTTGCATTCAATTGTTCTGCAGTTGCTCGCCTGTTTTGCTTTCCACTTCGAATTAATGCTCGGATATCACAATCCTGGAGTATGCGCTTCCGCCCACTGTTGCCCTTTGCTGATGATGTCTTTCCCTCGGAGTTCCATGCTGACATCACTTTAGACACCGTTGCTCGTGAAACATCAGCAAGTTGAGCTGTCTTGGTCACTGAAGCTCCTGCCAACCGCGCCCCAACAATCACCCCTCTTTCAAAGTCACTGAGGTCTCCTCTTGCAGCCATGCTAGCCATAATTATAGGCAACTAGGCCTGTCCAGCATTTCTATACATGATCCTAAGCATGCTGGGATGTCATTTGCTTAATTAATGCATGAGCCACACCTGTGTGGAAGCCCTTGCTTTCAATATACTTGGTGTCCCTCATTTACCCAGGTGTTTCCATTTTTTTTTCCACTACCTGTATATATATATGTAAGATATATTCATACAGTAAATATATGGTTAGTTCAGTGTGTAACCAAGAATGGAGGTTACTTGGCAAGCTGTTGAGTAAAGGTCATTGGAGAGCATACGTTCCATTAAGTTCAGTCAACTGTGTACCTGTACATGTTGGTATTGGCTCTGTCCAATGCCCTGAAGAGTTGCAGGTAACCATGCTCGATCCATTTAAAGCAAAGCCTTCTGAACAGTGAAACTGGCAGGTTGAGTTGTAACTAAAACTCCCATATTGGTCAGAGCAGGTAATTATGCTGTGGTCTGGTTCTGACAGGGTGTCACATTTCACAGCTAAAAAAAAGACAGATACGTGAGTTATTTCTATTTCAACTGCAAATGTATTTAGCTTCTTTTCACTACATTGCTGTGCTTTTTGTGTTTTTATCTATTAATCCTACCTATGTCATATTTAAACATCCACACATTACATTTTAGTTTACTATTAATACATATTTATACCTTTCCTAAGTATTTCATTTAAAACCACAGACTTAAAGAGTATTTGGCAATATGATTAATTTAAGAGTAAAATGAAAATCTGAAACATGTGTAATTACAGAAGGTGTAATTATAGCATCATGTTGTGGCATTACTTCATAATGAAGTGAAGCTTTATCATTACAGCTCTGAGAGGGGTGGAGAGGTTAATGCAGCAGCTTCAGAGCAGAATGGAGACATGATTTCAGTGTGTAAATCTTTGAAATGAAATGCTCTGAAGTGTAATGTATATTTCTTAAAAGAGTAAAGTCTACCATTTTGACAGTGTTTCCCGTTGAATCCCTTCTCACAATTGCAGGTGTAATTATTAATAGTTTCTGTACATTCACCATGACCACTGCATGTGGACTGGTTGCACTGAGCTGATGGAGAACAAAACAATTGGTTATTACAATAGAATTACTCGCTTGATTTAGAAGCACACACATTTTACATTCAGTGTGTTATATAAAATGTGTACAATTCTGAACGTCACTATGTTCCTAAACCAAACGTTTCATATAGTGGTTGCCATGATTCTGTTTAAGTCCAATCATTACATGTAATTGCATACATGTGTATACAACCTTGTCTCTCAGAACAGTTCAACTTAAATCTTATGTTTCTATTACAGAATTTTTAAATGGAACATTCTATTAAACCTTTAGTTTTTTTAGGCACACTATTCAAGTATGGGTTTAAAATCTTTCTGAATTCTTTCCTGACTGAATTCATATCTGTGTAAGTTACAGTACTGCACAAATGAAATGTATTGGTATAAAAATCAAGATGAAAGCCTGGAGTACTAACATGAGGTGAAAACGTATATGTGGCTTCTTCGTGTTGCCATTAAGCATTTCACTGTTATTATAAGCCAACCACATTCCAAGAATTCATCCAAGTATCTCAACTGGATTGCTGCTAAAGCAATGTTAACAGTATGTTTACAGCATTCAGACTTTTCAGATTCACTCCATACCAGAACGTAGATTTCTCTTTTTAGAAACTACATTCTCTGAAATGATCAATAACAATCTAATTGATTTACTATATAAAACAGATCACACAGACTTCACTCATGTATGGCATACAGTACCTTTATAGCACAGTGCAGTTTTTTGTTTCGTACAAGGTTCATCGTTCCATTTCCCTGTATCAGTTTCTCTTTGTATATACATTTCTACGCAGTCCTCATTTTGTCTGTCATTAGGTTCACCTTTAGCCCAGTTCTCTGCTTCTTGACTGAGGGTTTTGTTGGTTCCAACCCAGATCCAGGTTCCATTTAATTTCCGAATCCCAATCCAGTAATATCCCCTGACCCTTGGAAACACCTTATTTAGATGGTCAATTTCTTTCTGATTCTGGATTGCCACCATATCAGTGTAGTGCTTTTGGCACCATTGCCGTGCATTTTCCCATTGCATTTTATGGCTAGCACTGTGGTATGTCCATCCCTCAGCACATCCCAGCATGGTGAATTCTAAAAGAATCAAAAACATGGAAAAAAAAACTGATGTGGGCCTAAAACATTCAAATAAAACCAAAGGTAACAAACAATAATGGTTTTATACTGTCTGAAGTAACAGACAAATGTCTCCAAAAATAAAAATGTGAAATACAGTATAAAAATGGCTATACATGTCATGTATGAAACTCAATTGGTGTCAGTCCATACCGTAACTTATTAAGATTAGGATCCAGATGGTATTCCTCTGCTGAAACTCAGGCTTTTCATTCTGGAATTTCTATTTAAAAAGAAAGATATTTTTTTAATGGAGGCATTTACAATGTAAGAAGAAACCTGTTTGATTGAACATTTTATTTTATTTCAATTCACATGGTATAAACATATGTGACACACAAAGAGTAATAGTAATTCTTACCATTTTAAAGCTAATCTTTGTTTTCTTGGTTGACAAAATGAAGGTCTCTATTAGTTTCCTGTTTTGTTAGCAGATGTAAGCCCTGGCCTGCCTGGTGATGTGTGGATTCTTGCTAGTGCTCACAATGTATGAAATGTAAGCACCCATTGGTATATATACACCTCTCTTTGGTGTCATTTCGACAGTTTCCTTTGAATTGTTAAATGATTAGCATGAAATGGTGGGATGTGTCTAATATGGTAATAAGCAAAGAGGGAAAGAGAGAAAAAACTGCAGATGTTATCTTACATAAGAGATTGGTGAATGTGGCAAGAGAAGCAACTTCACTCTAAATGTCATTGAGATCAACTTGATAAGCTGAATAATTACAAAGGCTAACTAAAGTTCTAAGGGGGAACTGTCAAGATAAAAAGTGAGTCAAAAATATATATATACAGTATATAAAAAAATAGAACTGGACCAAACAAAATAAAAACATATTCACATAAAACATACAAAAGTCAAAGGATAAAAAAATACCTGGGAGCTTTCTGTTTTAATTACCATGCCAATATTAACACCCACAACCGTTTAAATGAATTGAGTAGACCCCCAATACTCATTGGTCATTATAAATCCTGCAGAATATAAAAAACATTTTCTTTATGGTATACAGTAGTGTGCAAATGTACCTTAAGATTTGTCATTTATATCCTTTATATACCTACCTGTATGAAAATCTCAGGGTGTGAGCATTACAATTTTCATTCAGTAATCAGTGATATAGAAACAATAGACACTCATGTGTGACAATGTTAGACCACTTTAATTAAACAACTTCAAAAAAGTCCCATCAGTTTACCATTTGTTGCTCTGTTCCTTTTATCTTACTATTTTTATTTAATTACAGGTGTGGCCTATTCAAGTCATCAATTAAATTAGACAATCGCTAGTTTGCCTATTCTGACAACTTTCCAAGATGTTTGGTTAGAGTGGTTTAATTTCATATGCACAACAAATCAAAACTAGAGAAGCAATTGGGTGTTCTAATAAATGTACTTTAGGGTTCAAACATAGCTTTTTAAATACAAGTTCTATTAATTAGGATGTACTCTGCATGTTGTTAAATCGTGTCACCTTCTGTTTGGTAAAAGGCACTGGCCAGTTATGGATGCAGTTTCTTTTTTTTCTTTTTAATAAAGACGTATTTGCAATTGGATACTGTACATTTGTACTGTGAATTCCTATGGTGATGTATGCTGGCTCCAATATGATAAAACTCTTCCTATCCTGTCTACAGGAGTCACCCCTTGGGCTTCCATTTTTCCATATGCTGTATGCTTTTCTAAATCAGTTGATGCACAGGAATGCAAATAAGGCTCTGCGGCAAAGTGGTTTGTAGTGTGCAGGTGTAGTGAGGACACAGTGATCCAACAATAACACACAGACAGAGTTCACGGTGCAGACAGTTCTTTTATTTTTATTTTTCCAGACTGTTTAGCCATGTAATAATTACAAATAAACAGTTATAAACACAAACAAAATACAGCACGGTTATCTTATCTCTGTACTCCTTTTACAGGTCAGTCCGTAACCATAATAAAGGAACAGATCGCTCGCCCACACACCCTGATATACCTTCAGTCACGCCCCCTTTGGTAGCAAGTGCAATCACGTTTCCTCCAATTCATGACTTACACATCGCCTACTGCAGTAAGGCGCTGACTTCTAGCATTGTGGTTTCGCCCCCTTTTTGGATGGCCGACTTCTGACTGACCCTGGAATGAACTGTCAAACCATCCAGTCCGGGGCACACTGTTCCTGTTATACCGTGTCCTCACAGGTTGGGAGGGAGATTGTTGACATGGATTAATTCACTCTCTGTCACAGGCTCCAATTGAATAGTTTCAGTCATTCCAGGTTTTACTGTACAGTTCTTAATGCCAACCTGTGCTTTTCTACAGATTGCCTGGAGTGACTCAAACTGCTATGCACATGGACCCTTATTTCTAATCTACCACTGATGTGCTCAAGGTCAACCATAGTACTGTACTTTTCATGATGCTGACATATGTGTTGTTTATATCCCTTCTGAAGAAATAGAGCTGTGAAAACACACCCTATAATTTCAAGCACAACTTCCTCTGTTGGAAAAAAGTCAAAGATAACACCACCACACATCTTGTTATTATAAAGCTGTGGGTAAGTCTTCCCAGGGTGTACCTGCAATCTATCTTCAGCATCTGTGATGGCAACCTGATAGGATGATATTAGTCTGAGAAGATGAAATACAGCTATTGTGATGCTGCTTGGCTGAGTGACTGAAAGGGACAGACCAGTGCATTGTTGACAATGTAAGTGAGAAAATCAGACTGAAAATGACCTACTCAAAAAACTCAATGAAGGCTATAATGAGCAAGGGGCATTTGAAAAGCAGCCTTAACCTTAAGGTTAAAAAGTTAACCTTCTCTCTCAATGTGTTGCAGTACCAGCTGTACATAAATAGAAGTGACCTGAATCAGTGAAAAAAAAAGACATTTTATTTTAGTTCACAAATCACACATTTACCTTATTTTTTACAACATTGATTATCAAAGAATTCACATACCATTATTACAATATATACAAATAGTCTTATAAATAAATAATGAACAATACAAAATAAATTATTGTTAAGATACAATATGATCATGAGGTTTGGTTACATTCATACAGATATTATAATATTCAAAACAGTAGATAATCTAATGCCATGTTTTCATATTTCTTTAAGTAGCAAACGTCATTTTCCTAAGCACACAGTGCTAAATAATATGAAGCAGCTCCATATAATCATCAAATTACTGAAGTTGGGTATTTTCTCATTTCATGTGTTGTTTTCACAATTTACGCATTCCAGCACCGTTGTTAGGTTCGATGTTCAGTGTTCTGCACACCTGTAAAAATAAACAAGCAAATGTAAATAGAAATGTCTTTTTGTAGACAACATACTAACCAGCTATAGTAAATTACCATTCTGGAATCTTTTCAACTGCAGCTAGCCCCTGTAACTGGTGAGGCATTATAATATTCAGTCCTAATATTAATATTTAGCTTAATTGAATTCAGACATACATTACACAATCCTTATACCCAACTGTTGAAGTTCTCAATTGTCTCAGTAGTTATCTCTTATACTGAGTTTTTGCAAAGTAAACAGGAAGATCTATATGTAGGCATTATAATGTAATTTAATGTAACAGAGAGGATGAAATACATAGTACTGTATATATTCATAATACATATGAACAGGCCTAACAATTGCATGTTCTATAACAGAACTAGATACAGTATATATAGAAAGTTAGATTATATTTTAAAATTGAACTTACCTTTCTAAATCAAATTGCTTAGCTGGAAATAGAGAAAAATATTAGAAAAGTTTAATAGGAGAATTTTTAAACTAGTTAAAACTATTTATTAATAAAACTGAAATCCTCATACGCCGCTTACTCATTAAAGAATGAAAACAAATTGTTTCTGTTAAATACACAGACAGGATGCGGGTAAATCCTAACATAACCTAATGAATTCTATCTTGTGTGACAATTGTAAATGCTATAATAATAGCAGGTTATTGATGATGAATAAACCTGTGGTGTTTTTTTTAAAAATGTATTATTATTATTATTATTATTATTATTATTATTATTATTAATATTAATAATCATAATTTATCTCTTAAATCTTTTGACAAAAAACTAAAACATGTCTTACCTTTCTGAAGGCGCTTCACAAGCCATATTATGAAAGTCAACCCAGATAACAGACTAGCTGACGCAGCAGCCAGGCCGATATATCTGTAATCTTCGAACACTGTATTTAAAACAGAATACAACAATGAATAATGTGTATAGACAGAACTAACTTTACAATCTAACTAATTTAGCACTACAGTAGATTCATTCTGAATGCTGTTTGTAAAGCATTACCTTCTTTGCATATTGGTATTTCTGCTGTCCACTTCCCAGAAGAGTTGCACTCTAAACTACTTGATCCACTCAAATGTCCTTCTGGACAGTAAAAGGAACATTTCGACTTGTAACCAAAGTGCTCAAATGGATGAGAGCAGTTCATGAAGTCTTTCTTCAGCACTGTCAGTGGATTACATGTTACAGCTGTAAACATAGAGCAGAAAATATAATGAATACAATCCTGCCTGTATATCCTGCCCTGATCATCAAAAACTTTTTCAGCCAGCGGTATGCATGTGAAGTAGGCGTGGGGTTTACCTTTACAGGTTGGTGTTTCTGCACTCCATTTCCCAGAAGCTGTACACTGAAGACTCCCTGTGGTGTTTAACACAAACCCCTCCTCGCAGCTGAGCAGGCAGGTTGAGTTGTAGACGAGACTCTCAATGGGATGGGTGCAGTTCAAAACCCCGTGGGCAACTGTCTTTGGACTTTCACATTTAATAGCTGAGAGAAAAAGAAAGTATGTGCTTAAAATACTGCTACACAATTTAATACTTTTTATTTCTTGATATTGCTATTGTAAGTCACAAAAAATGTGTTTGAAAAAAAAAACATTGCACAGGATTACAATACAAGCCCATATAATTCATGTTTCATAAGTGTTTGTTTTTATTCACCGTGTTGACGGCGCTCTTACCTTCGCATTGTGGAGGCTCTCCTGTCCACTGCCCAGATGCTCTACAGGTCAGACTCTCGGCTCCCTTCAAATCAAACCCCTCCGCACAGCTGAACTGGCAGCTGGAGTTGTACCTGAAGTCAGAGCAGTTCATGCTGCCATTCTGGGGGGCTTCCAGTGTGTGGCACTTCACAGCTGCAAAATATGTAAAACAGTAGTACAATAAATAAACATTGTTTTTAAATTAGACAAACATTTCAACGACAAGTCTCTCACAGAAGTTTAACTGTGATTGGAAATGTTTGTTTTTAATAAAATAGGGTTTCCAATGTAATATTCATAAAGTGGATCCTTTCTCTTATGATTATAGAGTCATCTTTCCACACTTTGGGTGAAAGAGCTGCTTAGAAGATTAGCTACAATGCAAAGAGCTAGTGTTTTATAAAAGTGTAAATATAGAAATCACATCCTTTCTGCTGGCATTATCTTGATATTTTCTTGCACAGATGTGCCCCCAGTGCTGGCTCATGAGCAGAATTAAAGACAGACAGATAGATTACCTTCACATTTTGGGGTCTGCCCTTTCCATTGCCCAGAAGCAGTGCACTGCAACCTGTCAGCTCCTGTTAGTGTGAACCCATCTTCACAGGTAAACTTGCAACTGGAGTTGTAGCTGAATTCTCCGGTGGGAGGGGAGCAAACCAT
This sequence comes from Acipenser oxyrinchus oxyrinchus, assembly GCA_030684275.1. Lineage (NCBI taxonomy): Eukaryota > Metazoa > Chordata > Actinopteri > Acipenseriformes > Acipenseridae > Acipenser > Acipenser oxyrinchus. Next base: position 24,179,637 of record CM060260.1, on the reverse strand, counting down.
GTTGCCGTGCTCTGGTTGTGTCAGAGAAGAACAGGCGACAGCTACAAACAAACATGGGCATTAATAGAAATTATTTAATAATGATTGTTTGATCTTGTGAGTGTGAGCTAAATTTAAAAAAATAACAATTCAAAGTGTTTTGTTTACAGTCCCATCATTAATCCTTAAGATGTATTTTGCATTGCTATCAAAACCTCATTGTTACAGCACTGATTGCAAATAAACAGAATTCTTTTTAAAAACCAATGGTATGCATGTGAAGTAGGCGTGGGGTTTACCTTTACAGGTTGGTGTTTCTGCACTCCATTTCCCAGAAGCTGTACACTGAAGACTTCCTGTGGTGTTTAACACAAACCCCTCCTCGCAGCTGAGCAGGCAGGTTGAGTTGTAGACGAGACTCTCAATGGGATGGGTGCAGTTCAAAACCCCGTGGGCAACTGTCTTTGGACTTTCACATTTAATAGCTGAGAGAAAAAGAAAGTACATGCTGAAAATACTGCTACACAATTTAATACTTTTTATTTCTTGATATTGCAACTGTAAGTCACAAAAAATGTGTTTGAAAAAAAAAACATTGCACAAGATTACAATACAAGCCCATATAATTCATGTTTCATAAGTGTTTGTTTTTTATTCACCGTGTTGACGGCGCTCTTACCTTCGCATTGTGGAGGCTCTCCTGTCCACTGCCCAGATGCTCTACAGGTCAGACTCTCGGCTCCCTTCAAATCAAACCCCTCCGCACAGCTGAACTGGCAGCTGGAGTTGTACCTGAAGTCAGAGCAGTTCATGCTGCCGTTCTGGGGGGCTTCCAGTGTGTGGCACTTCACAGCTGCAAAATATGTTAAAGAGGAAGTTCAGCCTTTAGCTCAGGTGAATCCTGCTGTTACCTACAATTAGCAAGTCTTTATATGAAGTGGCAGGTTGAAATGCCAGGTTAATGGAAAGACCTGTGTTTTTAGTTTTTGTAACATTAGGGTTAATCTTGCAGTAAATACCTCCACATTGTGGTTGATCTTCATCCCATTTCCCTGACGAAGTACAGGTAAGTTTGCTAGATCCAGCGAGTGAGTATCCTTCCTCACAGTTAAACTCACAGGTGCTTTTAAAGCTGAAATTGCCAATCGGATGAGAGCAAACCATATCACCATTCTGAGGGGCTGTAAGAGTGTTGCACCCAAGAGCTGAAAAAGAAGACAACATTGTTTGTTGTAATCTAAAATAAAATACACATACACAAATTAATTGTAGTGATAGCATTGATTGTTCTAAAATTGCATCATTATTAAACATCAATATAGTCAGCACTTACATAGAAACTATGCATTACCTTCACATACGGGAGACTGCGATGTCCACTCTTTGGAAGCTGTGCACTGGACCCTGTCTGAGCCATTTAATTTGTATCCCGCTTCACAGCTGAAGTCACAGGCAGAGTTATAAGAAAAAAATCCAAAAGGATGAGAGCAATCCATAAACCCTTTTTGTGGTTTCTCCATAGCGGCACAGTCCACAACTAGAACAGATAAGGAAAGCTTGAATGTAAAACACAACTTATTATATTGAAAGAACCATTTAAATAAATCCCAAACCACAATAAGACAATGGCAAAAAAAAAAAATGAATGTACCGTTTTCACATTTGGGTCCATAGAATCCTTCATGACACTTGCAAGTGTAATTATTGATCGTTTCTATACATGCACCATGGCCACTGCATGAAGATGCATGGCAAGCAGCTGCAAGAGAATAACAAGAGTTTACTATAGTGCATTGATTGTTTTTGCACTTAAAGCAACTCAGTCACATCATGACACAGAACTCAAAATTGCAAATGTATACAGCAATCTGTATTTAGAAAATGGGAAAACATGATTTAACAAGTTTTTTTTAACCATTCCCTTACCTGTATAGCACAATGCAGTTTTTTCTTTCTTACAAGGTTCATCATTCCATTTTCCAGAATCCTTTTCTCTTTGTATATAAATCTCTACACAATCCTCAGTGGTTTTACCATTATTGGGTTCATTTTCAGCCCAGTTCTCTGCTTCTACACTGAGTGTTTGGTTGGTTCCCACCCAGGTCCAGGTTTCATTTATTTTCCTAATCCCAATCCAGTAATATCCACTGACAAATGGAATCACCTCATTGAGATAGACATTTTCTTCCTGGTTCTGGATTGCAACCATATCAGTGTAGTGGTCTTGACACCATTTCCTTGCATCTTGCCAATTCATTTTATCAGAAGAGTAGTGATATGTCCACCCTTCAACACATTTCAGCATGGTAAATTCTGAAAGAAGAAATTAAGCAACATATCTTAATCAGCAGTTCTTTTTAGCAGTCCAGTAAAGGATTTCACACATATATCGCAGCTCCATAGCCCTAACCACACTTTGCAATGGGAATTAATCAATGAATAAATATCTGCTTACCATAACAAATAAGGCTCAATAAACACAGGTGAATTGAAGTCTTGGGAATCTGCTTCAAACATTTTCCAACAGCCACAACCTATTGAACCATTAAAAAATGACATAATAAAAAAGGAAAATGCTTAAAAAGTACAATTGATAATAACATAACTATTGATATAGTATTACTGTATTTAAAGAAACTAAACATATAACATTTACAAATTTTGTAAGCTTTCTTTAACATTTAAAAATATATATTCAAAGTCATTGTATTTAGTTCTGGTGTTTAGTGAAATCCAGGTGTACATATAATCCTTACAAGCCAAAATGTTGTCATATTATGTCATATATAGAATATGTTTTAAAGAATGCATACTTGACTGAAAAACAAAACAAAAAAACAATTCAAACAATGTAACAATTGATTTTCATAAGCTCACTAAATGTTAATATGTTTACAATATCTTTCTCTATTAAGACTTACTTACCATTGTGAATTAATAAGTCTGTGGTTCTTAATTCAAGGTAGTAGAATTCTTAAACTTTTTTCTAGCTGGCAAATCTCAAACACTGCATCTAAGTGCTGTTCAGCTGCTTATATCCTGTGCTGAGATCCCTGCCATCCCCACTGTTTCCTGGAATTTTTTTTTTCAAAGATTTTTAGACAGTGAAAAATCACCGTCAAGCTTAAAATACCTCTTGATATATGAGTGACCTATTTGGAAATGTTGTAATCACTGTTATCTAATAACAATTAGTTAACCTAAATACATATGTATCTAAAAAGGTAGGTATTAAAAATAAATAGATAAGTTCAGAAATATTTATTTGCTTATCCTAGAGCTTTTGTGTTACTCTCAAAAAAGTTAAATCCTGTCAGATACCCTGTCTACTTGTAAATCAGTATACTGTGTTTACCTTACTTTAGGTAATAAGTTATTATTTCACTTCCTAGGCCTGAGTCTTCCAGGTCAAAGCATGTCATTGGTTGCACAGCATGTCAGACAATAAGGGCAGCAGTTGGTTGGTAATGACCTAAAATCAGGTGTTAAAAGGGTGAAGAAGTGCAAGACTGCCTGAAGATAAGGCATGCAAATGGAAGTTTCTTTAAATTACCAGATATCATAGTTATAACACATTTCAAATGAAAACACGTGATGTTTGTTTCTCTGCAGCCTTGTCAGAAGATTCTTTGAGGGGATGTTTTTCTCTGCCACATGGTACCTCTCAAAATTGAGGTTCTATGGAAGCTAACACCTTTCCTAAGGTTTCCAAATGCCAAACAATGTAATATTGAATTGGTCTACTGTTTCACTTACTGTAAGGATAATGCAATCCCAAGCTGTGCATTTGCCATAGGAACACATTCATATTATTAGGCAGATTAAAATTCAAAATTAGTTGAAAACAGTTGTTTCTTTAAAATAAAATATCTAACCTAATAGCAGACACAAAAACAATCCATTCAATAGCTGACACACACATATAACGTGTACTACCTCGCATAACATGTACTGAATTATATTTCCTCGCATGCTATATAAAAACAAAACTACTGTAAATGCACTCAATGCCTCAGTATGTAGTAAAACTAAAACCTTTTTCAAAGAATATAAATATAAGGCGGCTCATTGAAGACATTGAAAAAAATAAAAATAATCTCGACATAACACATTTCTATTCCCCCCCCCCCCCCCTGTCCTCAATAAGCCACCATTTAATTAAGTAGTCAAATTGTATCATTCTTTATTTTTTTTAATAAATTTTGTCGGTGCCAATTATTTTTTTTACCACCCCTGCGCTGACTCGAGAGGGTGAAAATGAACACACGTTGTCCTCCGAAGTGTGTGCCGTCAGCCGTCCGCTTTTTTTTCACACTGCGGACTCACCATGAAGCCACCCAAGAGCTACAGCGGAGGACAGCGCAGCTCTCGGGCAGTTTACAGGCAAGCCGGCCAGATAACAGGGGTCGCTGGTGCGCGGTGAGCCGAGGACACCCTGCCAACCTAACCCTCCCGCACCCCGGGCGGCGTTCGGCCAATTGAGCGCCTTCCCCTGGAAGCTCCCGTCGTGGGTCGGCAAAGGGATAGCCTGGACTTAAACTTGCGATGTCCAGACTATAGGGCACATCCTGCACTCCACGTGGAGCGCCTTTACTGGATGCGCCACTCGGGATCCCCAAATTGTATAATTCTTTTGAACAACATTTAGACTCCTTAGTTCAATGAATTCGACTATGTTTTACTTCCACTATAATCTGTATCCCTTTCTGCCCTGGGGCCAGGAATGTGGGGATTTCCTCATTCATTCTGCATAAAATAATAATAATAATGATAATGATAATAATAATAATAATCATTTTCTAAGGCATGTGTTTATTTATACTTATTGTATTAAACTTTCAATGTCAAGGCACATCATGGCTGGAGTTGTCTACTATGTTTTAGTATCCTTTTCTGACCTTGCACACAGAAATACAACTGAAAAGACCACTTTTAAACTTCAGGCTACCCTATAAAATCTAATCTGAAATGTGCTGGTATCTGAGGGGCGACATACAGTAAAATATACAGAGGTGATACACAGGGTTGTATGAAACATGATGAGTGTGGACGTTTACAAACATGTGTCTTTTATTTCGTAGTGTACAACACATTATATATTATATATTATTATCATATCTTGTAAGAATTGTAAGTCGCTCTGGATAAGGGCGTCTGCTAATAAATACATAATAATAATAATAATAATAATAATAATAATAATAATAATAATAATAATAATCTAAAAGCTCAGTTCTCTATACAATCTTCTATAAGGATAAATTAAGACAGAAAAAGCCAATTCATAGTGTGTATCTATCTATCTTAGGTTTATCATTCGGAATCACTATAGAATAATTATAGTAGGTATAGAATTGAGAAAACAGTTTTTGGCATTGCATTTCATTGTCCTGCTTTATGACTTTTATTTATTTTTAGAAAAAAGCTTGCAGAACCCAAGAGGGATTTACATCCAGTAATTTCACTGCTGACCGTCAGGAAGGAAATAACAGTCAATGTTTATAGGAGCTTTTTAGCACTTTTCCTGTAGACGATAAGTCTATAGATGAGGCCAGGGGAAAATCCCAGTTTTCCTTAAATGTTACAAAATGTTGATAATTCACCCTTCCCAGTTATGGCCTGGTATTATTATTATTATTTATTTCTTAACTTGCAAATATCACATTATTTTTACATACAATTACATTATTTTTTACACATTAATTTTTTTACATACAATTACCCATTTATACAGTTGGGTTTTTACTGGAGCAATCTAGATAACGTACCTTGCTCAAGAGTACAGCAGCAATGTCCCCCACCTGGGATTGAACACACGACCCTCCAGTTAAGTCCAGAGCCCTAACCACTACTCCACACTGCTGCCCCGTATTACTAATTAAGTGAACTTGTCCATTTAATTATATGTGTGGTTGCAAAATAAAGGTTTCTGGGCGTGACATGCTTTATCATGTAAGCACACTATAATTACAACTGTAGTTTTGTAGTTACAAAGTAGTGTTCATGTAATAAGCTAGCAGATGCCTGATAATGGCACTGTCATAAAGTCTTAGAGCTGGTTTCACCCACCCCGATTTGGTCTAATCTTGGACTATTCAATTAATATTAATTTTCCCATTTAACGGTAGACAATTTTCCAATCACATAGGTAATATTTTTATTTAATGTACTGTGTTGAACAACTGGAATGGGAAACTAATTTTAATTTTATAACTGAGGCTTTTTGTTCTGACACGTTAGCACTTGTTTGTCATAATAAGGATTTGCAAAGACAAGATACATTGCTGAGGAGCAGGGCATGCTACTGTTTGCAGCAAGCTATTTTCATGATGGCAGTATTTAAGGAGTGATAACAACGTCTTTATATTTTCTTATTAGCACTATAGTGACATCCCTTATTACTTTTGAGTCCCTTATGAGTTTTTTTTTAAATTTTTGAACACAGGTTATACAGATGTTTTAAATACCATGTTAATAGTTTACATGGGCTGTGCTACGTACTTTAAATGGAGTATCCATTTATTTTACCCCAGATTTCTCCCCAATAGAGAGGGCCAATTATGTTTCCTCACCGCAACAATTCCCCACATAGCTCAGGAGAACTGAAGGTTCAGTGAGCGTCCTCCAACCCACAACCAAGCCAGTTTCCTCTTTTTACACCCAGGAACTCAAGAACAAATGTCAGAGAGCTACCGGCCTTTGGAGGACAAAAGCACACTGAGCTTACTAGGCGTCAGTCCAATAGTGTCTCTAGTTTTGCCTCTCGCACCAGCAAGACGACCAGAGCCAATGCAATGCTCCTTCCAGAATCGCCAGCGAAGGCTGCTGGCTTCGCACAGCCAGGGTGCTTAGAGAGGGGCTGTCCTAGGGTCCGTGACAGATGAAGAGCTGGTCAGATTGACGCAGAGCTCTTGTCCTATGCACGTAGCATCTCAATGCCCGCACTGGGCAAAGGAAATTGAATCTCTCATCCTCCGTTGAAGCAAACAGAGGTGAATCACCTTGGGGAGGAAAGCAGGGTTGGTGCACAGAGACACATTGCTGCCATCCTCCCAAATACGCATGCAGGAGCTGTGCAGAGACAGTGCCTGCAGCTCACTGACCTGCTTAGCCGAGGTGATAGTCACGAGTAAGGCTGTCTTCATAGACAGGTACTACATGCACCAAGTACCATGCAGCACCGTGCGCTCTTGCGCTAGTTGGCAGTGGCCAAGCACCGTGTGCACCGTGCACCGTGTGTACCGCGTGCACCGTGCGTACCAACTGCCGTGCGCACCGAGTACCATGCACTGTGTGCACCGCATACCATCCTCTGTCCTAATTCTCCTCGACCTCTCTGCTGCCTTTGACACTGTTGATCACTCTATTCTACTATCATCTCTTGCTGACCTGGGGATCTCTGGCACTGCTCTGGCCTGGTTCTCCTCCTACCTCTCCAACCACACTTACCAGGTAACCTGGCGTGGAGCAACCTCCACACCTCACCCTCTCTTAACAGGAGTCCCCCAAGGGTCAGTCTTGGGTCCTCTCCTGTTCTCTCTCTACACCCGCTCCCTGGACCCCCTCATCGCATCCTATGGTTTCTCATACCATTTCTATGCTGATGATGCTCAGATTTTCCTCTCCTTCCCCACCTCTGACTCCACCATCTCCTCCCGTATCTCTACCTGTCTGTCTGCTATTTCCTCCTGGATGCACTTTCGCATCACCTCAAACTTAACCTCTCTAAATCTGACCTCCTTTTCTTTCCCTCCTCCTCCTCCCCCTCCTCTGATCTCTCTATCTCTGTTCCTCTGGAATCTACCACACTCTCTCCCTCTTCCTCCGCTAAGAACCTCGGAGTCACCCTGGACCCCTGCCTCTCTTATTCCCAGCACATCTCCACTCTGGCGCGACTTGCCGATTCTTCCTGAGCAACATCCGAAGAATCCGACCCTTCCTCACCAACTACGCCACCCAGCTCCTGGTCCAGGCCTTGGTACTCTCCCGCCTAGACTACTGCAACTCCCTCCTGGCTGGCCTCCCTGCGTCCGCCACCCGTCCGCTCCAGCTCATCCAGAACTCTGCTGCCCGCCTGGTGTTCTCTCTGCCTCGCTTCTCCCACGCAACTCCACTACTCCGCTCACTCCACCGATCACCGCCCGCATCCAGTTCAAGACTGTTGTACTAGCCTACAGATGCCTTGACCAGACTGCACCCAGCTACCTCCAGACCCTCATCTCTCCCTACACCCCCACTCGACCTCTCCGCTCCGCCTGCACTAGAAGACTGGCTCTACCTCCTCTACGCTCCCCTGCCTCCAGAGCCCGCTCCTTCTCCACCCTCGCTCCGCAGTGGTGGAATGACCTACCTACAGATGTCAGGACCGCCCAGTCCCTGACCACATTCAGCGCCTCCTTAAGACTCACCTCTTCAGACAGCACCTGTAGAACTCCTCTGTTTCTCCCCTGGGACACTTTCACCCTTCCTTAAATTTGCTTTACTTACTCTTACCTGCCCCCTATTTTACTGCATTTAATCCTGTACTTCAGAGTACTGTAATCTGCCATGTGTTTAAAATGTAGTATTTGGTATTTAATCATATCTTGATGTAACTATCACTGTCACTTATCTGCTGTATTATTGAATTGTATTTTGTCACACTTGTACTTGCTTGAACTTGTCATTGTATTTATCTTGCTCTTATTGTATTACCTGTACTGTAACACTTGAAATGTATTTGCTTACGATTGTAAATTAAGCCTGGATAAGGGCGTCTGCTAAGAAATAAATAATAATAATAATAATAATAATAATAATAATAATAATAATAATAATAATAATGCAGCACTGTGCGTTCGTGCAGTGGGCACCAAGCACTGTGTGCACCGCATGCACCGTGCGTACCGAGCACCGCATGCACCGAGTACGGAGAGCACTATGTGCACTGAGTACCGTGCAGCGCTGTGACTGTGCACTGACGCTGTAGAGCTGGGCACCGTGTGCCATATGTACTGAGCACTTGTGCACCGAGATACCTAAATACTAAGTGCTATGCATGCGCCACAGTACTGAAGCACCAGGGGGGCCGCTACGCAATTGTGCCTACCCTAACCGTGTGGTCACACACACCTGCCGAAGCCACGGTGGGCAAGTTGAAGCAGACAGCAAAACCACAGTAGAAAGATAGTATAGGGGAGAGCACACTGTTTGTCTACAAGGCTCGACTCACCAAGGTGGGTGGGCCTACGCAGCAAGGTCTACTTGACAGCGGGGATGCGGCAAGGCCTAGCCCCGTGAATGAACTGTGTACTCTCAGAAAGAAATAGACAACCATTCGCGGGTGACTGCACAGGCAGTCCCTCACACACGACAGACAGATAACAAAGAGCGGCTTACCACGCAAGTGAGGAGGTCGCTGAAAGACAGAAAGGCAAAAGGCTTGGTCTTTTCAAAGTCGTTGCTTCCGAGAAAGCGGCGAGCCAGCTTTCAGCACGAATGCAAGGGAAATACAATCGACTGGATTCGACTCGAGAAGCTCTTTTCTATCAACATGCTCAGCTCAACACAGAGGTCTTACCGTACTGTCTTGAGAAGGAAAAAGAGAAATGGCTTACTCTGGATGACAGTTTTATTCCCTCAATGGGCGGAACCGAGTGCATCATCCCAGGAAGAGGCCTATCGGCAGCTCTGGTATAGCAAGGTCGTAATGTCATTGGTGGCTGTCTTCGAATTGAAAGGGAACTTATGCTGATTGTGAACTGGTGGCAGTATACTGTAAATTGAAAACATAACATTTATTTTGGCTTTCATTAAAATGAGAAAATATTGTTTTAAAGCACCCTTTGGAGCCCTCAACTAGCCGGATCGAATGAGTCTCTTCCCGGTATTTACTGTTCAGGCAGGAAGTTGTGTCTGCAAAGATAAGTTTCATGGTTATCACAAATTCTTATTATCTCATAATAGATTTTTGTTAGTTTTTTTTCGTACGTTTCTTCCCATTTTACCCCATTCAAACCCAAGTTACATAGATGGTATTACAGCTTCCTACTGCTTTGCACTTCCTAGAATTGCAATAGATAATGTACAAACTGTATGGTGGGACTTCAGTAATAAAGTCAACCGGAGTACTCCAAGGGTGTTATAAAGAAATAAAATACAGAGTTATTTAGGGGCTATTTACTGATTAGATCATTAATATAAACCTCAGCGATGGTAAGCAATACACCTTCAAGTTCAAATTTGCCAGTATAATTTTAAATGACATTCCTCGAAACAGATCATTCAGCATTATAAACAATTCTGACAATGTTGTTTTTGGAGATGTTAAATGAAAAAAGGAACAATATGTCGCATGATTTCTCTGAGAATAAATGATGCTGACAAGACTTATCCAGTTTTGTCATCAACCATCCTAACGAGCGCATTAAGATATCAGCACTTTTATTGTTGACTGTGACAGAAATATAATGAGTTCTGGTGATAAATCTTCCTCCCGACCTGTGAGGGCGCTAAAGAACGGGAGGAGAAGTATCTGGAAGGGCTGGCCTGACAGTTCGTTTCGGGACCGGAAGTGGGTCAGCCTGGAAAGAAGCGAGACTCTGTTGTAAGACCGTTTTGACTTGAAAGGTAAACGAGGGGCAGCTGCAAGTAATAAGGCAGCTGCAACCGTTTACCTAGATATCATGCGGGATTACATATAGGGGCCAGGGTAACGCTGATCTTTTCCTTCGTTTGGGTAAAACGCTAGGAGAGAAGGACTGAGAGAGGAGCTCTCAGAGAATAAGAGGAATAAGTGTTACGTGTTGTGTGTTATTTCTGTCTGTCTGTAATTGTCTGTCTTTATCGCACCACTAGACAGTTAAAGCACACCTCCGGAGCTGTCGCCACGAAAGCACTATCCGGAGCACCACTGCACAGAGCACCTGCACGTTTGGATTCACCCAGGACTGGTGACCGTGCCTTTGTTTTCTGTTCAGGACTGTGTTGCGTTATTCACGCTCCCCGCGCTTTACACATTGTTGTGTACTGCCGGGGATTTATTATTTGACGTTCGCCAGACCTGGAAACGGCACAATAAACACTTATTCACTAAATTACCGTTGTCTGCCTGTCACTCCTGCATCGCATCACCGCTACACCTGTTCCCCTTACCAACCACTTTGCCACACGTGGTGTCAGATCCGGGATCATGGATCGCAACGCACTGGCGGAGCTGCTGCAGGCGCTGGAGGGCAGACGCGACGCAGAGGAGAGAAGGAGGGAGGAGCGCTACACGGCGCTCATTGAACGAGTAGGGCTGGCCGTTGCCGCAGCGACGGCCCCTACCACAACACCGCTGATGTCGCCCCCGAAGGCACGGGCGATGAAGATGTCGGCGGAGGATGACCTGGAGGCGTATTTGGTGGCGTTCGAGCGGCTGGCTACCGCGGCGGCTTGGCCGCGGGAGTTCTGGGCCAGCCAGTTGGGACCCTGCCTGATCGGGGAGGCTCAGGCAGCCTACCAAGCTATGAGTGACCATCACGCCACCGATTACGACCTGGTCAAACAGGCTATCCTCCGCCGCCTGAATATAACTACGGAGACCCACCGGGCGCGGTTTAGGGAGTACCGGAGAGCCCCGGAGACACGCCCCAGGGTGGTGGCAGAGCGGTTGTGCGACCACATGGTGCATTGGCTGACCCCCGGGAAGAAGACCGTTCAACAGATGGGGAAGCCATTGTGGTAGAGCAATTCTGCCATGTGGTCGGCGCCAAACCCAGGCGTGGATACGGGCGCCACAACCCTGACACCCTGGAGGAGGCGGTCAAGCTGGCAGAAGATTTCGAGGACTCCTGACTTCTGCCCGGTCGGGATCCTGTCGGCCCCTGCCCTTCGGAGCAGTCGACCTCTCCCTCCCTCTCCTCCAACACCACCACCACCACCCTTGTTCCTGGGACCCAGACCTCCGAGGCGCCGACCCCATTGGGCCCCTTGCCTCCCCCCCATGGAGACCAAGGTTGGCCCCCAGCTGGGGTAGAGGTGCTGCCCCTGCCCCGTTGCCATACCAGCAGCGGGACAGATTTACACCCTATGCCCCCTCTGTCCCTCCTATCTGTTTTAGGTGCCACCAGCCGGGACATCTGGCCAGGTCATGCCCCGCTGCCATGGAGTGTGACGTGGCCGCGTGCAATTGGGCACCTGAATCGGGTAAGTGTGGGGAAAATGGTCGGGAGGGGCCTTGTGTGATTAATGTTGTTTTAGGGAATGTGAAAACCCACGCATTAGTGGACACGGGGTGTGAGCAAACCTTGATTAGGACAGCTCTCCTGGGCGGTGTGTCGTGGCGGCCACGAGGTCAGGTGGCCATCTCCTGTATCCATGGAGACACGGCGGCATACCCCACATTAAAAGTATATTTATCGGTAGGACCGATAAAACGTCACCTTGTAGTCGGGTGGCGGAAAGGTTGCCACACCCAGTTATTCTGGGCCGAGACTGGCCAAAATTCAAAGAATTGATACAAAAATGGCAGTCTCAGCCACACACGTAAACGTGGCAGAAAAAAAAGGAACGGATTGGTGATGTGTTTCCTTTTCACACTGAAATGTTTTCCCCTATTTTCCGCCCTAGAAAAACAAATAAGGAGAGACGGAACGCGAAATGGGAGGGAGCGCTTTTGAGACAAGGCTGGGGTCTGGTGGGAGAGTGCTGCAATGGTAACAAACACCAGTCGAAGGGAGTGGGAACGCAGTGTGACCGAGAGCGAGGTTACTGGGCCGACTAGGGCAGAGGTTATTCCAGCCCCTCTCAATGTACCGGACCCGTAGTACTCAAGCGCGGACCTAGTGTGGGGCCAACATAACGACCGCCACTGGTGCACGCTTGGGGCAGGTCCGGTCCATTGAAGGTAAGGATGTTGATGGCGCTGGGGCTAGTATATCCACATTTCAGTATCAAGGGGCAATTACTGTATAGGGTAAACCTAGCCGCGGGCACAGGACAGCCTGTAACACAATTGTTGGTTCCCCGCCTTGTCGGACCGAGGTCATGAGGCTGGCGCATGATATCCCTTTTGCGGGCACCTCGGAGCCGAGAAGACGAGGGAACGGATATTGGCTCGATTCTATTGGCTCGGTCTTCATACTGATGTGTCGAGATATGTAGCCACATGCCCAGACTGCCAGCGAGTAGCGCCGGGTCGAAAGTCGCCCGCCCTTTGGTCCCACTGCCGATTATTTCCACTTCTTTCGAGCGCATTGCAGTGGACATAGTGGGCCCTTTGTTACCTTCTGACTCCGGGTATACGCATATATTAGTGGTGGTGGATTATGCAACGCGATACCCGGAGGCAGTTCCATTGAGGTCCACTAGTGCCGCTGCAATAGCCACCGAGTTAGCGCAGATTATGGCTAGAGTAGGGATCCCCAAGGAGATTTTGACCGATCACGGAACCAATTTTTTGTCCAATACGTTACAGCAGGTGTACAAAATATTGAAAATACGTCCCATCAGGACGTCTGTTTATCATCCACAATCGGACGGTCTGGTGGAACGCTTTAATCAGACCTTAAAGTCGATGCTGAGGCGGTTTGTAACACAGGAGCAAAAACATTGGGCACGCTTCTTCCCTACCTCCTTTTGCGGTGAGAGAAGTGCCGCAGAGTTCAACAGGATTCTCCCCTTTGAGCTCCTGTACGGCCGGCAGCCTCGCGGCATTCTCGACCTGCTGAGGGAGGGTGGGAGGAACACAAAGGCTCGCCCAAAATGTAGTGAAGTATGTGCTCCTACTAAGAGATCGCCTGGATTTGGTCGGTCGTTTGGCCCAGGACAACCTCAGATCGGCTCAGCACCGATAGCAGCAGCATTACAACAAAATGCACGGATTCTAACCTTTCGACCAGGGGACAAGGTAATGCTGCTACTTCCCTCATCAGAATCAAAACTGTGTGCTAAATGGCAGGGGCCGTATGAGGTGATTCGGGCTATAGGGAAAGTAAATTATGAAATTAGACAGCCCGATCGCCGGAATGAACGTGAAATTTACCATGTTAATTTGTTAAAGCCCTGGCAGGCAAGGGAGGTCTTATTTATAGCCCCAGGCAATATGGAGGATGATTTAGGCCCCTGTCCAGAGACCCCGAGCACAAGAGCGATTTCAATGGGGGAACAATTGGTTCCGGATCAGCAAAGAGAGCTGCGTAAGCTTATTGAGGAGTTCAGCGATGTTTTTTCTGACGTGCCCGGCAGAACAAACTTAGTTGAACATGACATTATCTCTCCACCAGGTGTCACAGTGCGAGAGAGACCGTACCGGATCCCGGAAAGTCGACGAAGTGGCGTTCGCAAAGAGGTATGGGATACGCTCGAGCTTGGGGTGATTGAACCTTCCAGGAGCGAGTGGTGCAGTCCAATTGTCATAGTGGCTAAGAAAGACGGCACCAACCGCTTCTGCGTGGATTTCAGGAAGGTAAACGCTATTGCTAAGTTCGATGCGTATCCCATGCCTCGGGTCGACAAACTTTTAGACAGACTGGGAAAAGCGAGGTTTATTTCCACTCTGGACCTGACGAAGGGATACTGGCAAATCCCTTTAACCCGCAGCTCCAGAGAGAAAACCGCATTTTCAACACCAGAAGGGCTGTTCCACTTTAAAACCATGCCATTTGGGCTACATGGTGCACCCGCTGCCTTTCAGAGACTGATGGACCAGGTTTTACGCCCACATCATGAATATGCAGCAGCGTATATTGATGACGTGGTGATTTACAGCTCCACCTGGCGAGAGCATTTGGCTAGGGTTGCAGCCGTTCTTCAGTCTCTAAGGGCAGCCCGCTGACAGCTAACTTGAGGAAATGTGCGCTTGCAAAAAAGAAACTCAATATTTGGGATTTTTAATGGGAAATGGAAGGGTGAGACCTGTGGTCACCAAAATCCAGGCTTTGGTTGATGCAGCGATCCCCAAAACCAAGACTCAGGTGAGGTCACTACTGGGCTTAGCCGGTTATTACCGCCGTTTCATCCCCGAGTACGCCACAGTGGTTAACCCATTAGTTGACCTCACCAAAAAGAGTGCTCCAAATTTAATTAAATGGTCAGCTGAGTGTCAGGGGCGTTTGATACTGATTAAGCGTAGACTTTGCCAGGCCCCCACTCTTATTACTCCAGATTTCACCAAGAGATTCATCCTCCACACCGACGATCAGATGTAGGTTTGGGTGCAGTCTTGTCCCAAAAGTAGCTGGAGTAGAACACCCGATAGTGTACCTGAGCAAAAAATGTTACCTTGGGAACGTAACTACTCAGAGTCGAAAAGAGTGTTTGGCCATTAAATGGGCTACTCACTCTTTACGATACTACCTGCTGGGACACTCATTTGATCTGGTTACAGACCACGCCCCACTCAAGTGGTTAAGCATAATGAAGGACAGCAATGCCCGGATAACTCGGTGGTATCTGGCATTGCAGCCCTTCATGTACCATATGGTACACCGTGCAGGAAAGACCACCAAAATGCGGATTATTTTTCCGGAGGGGGGAGTAATGGGAAAGGTAGATTTAGCCGAGTGTTCCTTTGGCTCCACTCTGAGCGGTGGGATATGTGACAGAAATATAATGAGTTCTGGTGATAAATCTTCCTCCCGACCTGTGAGGGCTTAAAGAACGGGAGGAGAAGTATCTGGAAGGGCTGGTCTGACAGTTCGCTTCCGGGACCGAAGTGGGTCAGCCTGGAAAGAAGCGAGACTCTGTTGTAAGACCGTTTTGACTTGAAAGGTAAACGAGGGCAGCTGCAAGTAATAAGGCAGCTGCAACCGCTACCTAGATATCATGCAGGATTACATATAGGGGCCAGGGTAACGCTGATCTTTTCCTTCGTTTGGGTAAAACGCTAGGAGAGAAGGACTGAGAGAGGAGCTCTCAGAGAATAAGAGGAATAAGTGTTACGTGTTGTGTGTTATTTCTGTCTGTCTGTAATTGTCTGTCTTTATCGCACCACTAGACAGTTAAAGCACACCTCCGGAGCTGTCGCCACGAAAGCACTATCCGGAGCACCACTGCACAGAGCACCTGCACGTTTGGATTCACCCAGGACTGGTGACAGTGCCTCTGTTTTCTGTTCAGGACTGTGTTGCGTTATTCACTCTCCCCACGCTTTACACATTGTTGTGTACTGCCGGGGATTTATTATTTGACGGTCGCCAGACCTGGAAACGGCACAATAAACACTTATTCACTAAATTACCGTTGTCTGCCTGTCACTCCTGCATCGCATCACCGCTACACCTGTTCCCCTTACCAACCACTTTGCCACATTGACATATCACAATAACAGCACATCCTGCTGTGTATTATTTTCAGCACCTAAATATTATCGAGATTAGAGGTCATGCAGCTGTTGATATTAGCTTGTCTGCATGATTGATGAATACCAAGCGCAAGCTGAGTCAATAGTTTCCACACAGTTGTCAGTATGGAAGTTCGCACAATAAGCTTCAAGGATGTCATGAAAAAACAAAAACAAAACAAGAATGGAAACCAAATACAGTGAATGATATGTGGATGACAAAATGGCATTGATCCTCTATCTTTAAACTCTAGATACGGGTGTGTATTCAATTGATCCAAACAGTGCTGGGTCTTAATACTGCGACCACTGAAATCATTCAAAAACAGGACAATTACCACCTCAAACAGTGCAAGTCGGTTTCTTTAGTGCATTTCTTAGTCATGTGTGTAAAGTCCAAGAATGTAACACTGTGGCTTTTCAGGGAAAGGACATCTATTGTCTATTTGTCTGGCATGCGTCTCTGTTCTTTCTAATACAGTGGCTCCGAGCTCCTTTGTCATATAGTCTGATGCTTTTCCCATTCTGGCCAGGAAACCAGGAATTTCCAAATCCAAATTTAGGCTCTATCATACTGGCTATGTTTTATCAGTGCTTCTCATTTTAGAACAGAATATAATGTATTTGTAAATTTGAGAGTTTGCATTTCAGGTTCTTTTAAAAAATACTAAACTGTAAATTACTTTACTACATTTAAAATGTGCTGTTTTATGAGAATCTTGAGTTGATTTGGACATGTTTTCAATACTTGTCATGGTTTATAGCATATTGATACATTGCACAACACTGTGTGTGCAAACAAATGTCAAACTTGAAATACATAAAAAAAAATTCTGATTCGCAGGTATTTATCCGACCAGTCCACGGTTCATATACTGTACAGCTATGGACAAAAGTTTTGCATCACCTAGAATTTTAGGATTGAGACATAATTTAAAAAAAAACCCATATATGAACATAACTTAGATCTTTTATTTAACATCATGTAATCAAAGAAACCACAAAATGATATTGCAAAAGTCTACCAGAAGCCGTATAGTAGTACATTATTTTATGTTAGATTTTGAAATGTCATTTTTTAAAATTTTTGTCAGTATTTCATTAAGTATATGGAAAACTATTATTATTTGTTTATTTAGCAGACACCTTTATTCAGCAGATGCCTGTTTATTTAGCAGGCGACTTACAGAGAATAGGGTGTGTGAACTATGCATCAGCTGCAGAGTCACTTACAACATCTCACCCGAAAGATAGAGCACAAGGAGGTTAAGCAACTTGCTCAGGGTCCCACAGTAAGTCAATGAGTGAGCCAGTATATGAATTGGGGACCTCCTGGTTACAAGCCCTTTTCTTTAACCACTGGACCACACAGCCTCCTATAAACTATAAAGCGGTATGTAATTCAATATGTTAATGTAGCATTATTCAGCAGGTTTCATTCGAAGCAGAATTAGTTCATTCTATAGGAGGATGCAAAACTTTTGGCCATAGCTTTATGTGCTGATCTCTGCATTGCAGTTAAACACAAATAATTCAATTACTGATCTTAAAAGGAGCATGCAATGGTCTTCCTCTGGAATAGTCGAACATGCAAGCTGAGGACACTGGACAAAAACAGTAATCTCTGACAAAACAACAGGAAGTGACTGTATGCTTTTCTCCTGTGGTTTGATCCACTTATTATAATACTTGCTCAAGAAAGACTGAACTAAAAAGACGGCCTTTACTGAGCACAAGGCAGCTGTTATGTTGAGCTGTGTATATAGGTAAAACTAAGTATGACAGTAAAAGGGATTAACACAAAATGTACATCTGCCTTTGGGTCATCATTGTTGGTCTGCATTTATTGAGGTGAAAAAGCAGCTGTGTTAATTCACCTTCTATTGAGAGATGTGACTCTCAACCCAGCCTTCTGAGGTCTCGTGTCACTTCATATTTCCCTGGACTGCAGTCTTGCCCATAATGATTCCATAGCCGCTCGTCTGTTTGCTCCGCCCAGTCAAACCTCCATGAGACAGAAGTACAACCGAAACCGCCATGGTAGATAATTTAAGCAACGTTTCTGCTGTAGAAATCGACCCCGAAGGAGTGTTTAAATACATTCTTGTGCGGGTGAAAGCTAAAGGGGGTGCTGGTGAATATAAAGACATAGTTAGAGGTACTAAGAGTGCTGAATTCCACAGTAAGTTGTTTCTCTGTGTGGAAAACAGTCTGACGTTCTGAGTACACTACTTTAATAGTGCCTGGCAAGTTGCAACAGCCAAGTATTTGAATCTGCAGATATTGTTACTGTTCAAGATGTTTTATTTTTAAAGTAGCAAACTATTTTAGCATATTGTATGCACTTTTAGCTAACCATATGGTATAAAGACGAGCTTTAGTTACTGCATTTTTTTAACTGAGTGCATGCTGCTTTCCTCACGTATGCTTTGGAAAATGAGATAAAGCTTTTGGAAAGGCCAGTCAAAATGAACTGTCATGTTATTATTCTTTTTAATAATCGTTTTATTAATAAATGCTCTTAACTCACAGAATTATAAAAGGGAAAACAAGTTATGGTTTACCTATGCAATATGCCTAATCCAAAATGACTGAAAATAATAATAATAATGCAACATTCAAAGATGAAAATATAGCTAAACAATTAAACAATAATTAAAAAACTGAAGCCACCGTTTACTGCTCTGTTACCCTAAAGATAAAGTTACTTCTTTGATGTGCACCTGTTTCTTTACAGATCACATATTTGAAAAAATAAATCCTGACTTGGAAAAGTTAGGACTTGAATGTAACTGTCTGGGAGGTGGAAAGATTGAACACAACAGCACCGAGAAGAAGATCAGAGTATTTGGGCTCTCCACAGTAAGTAGTGGTGGTTACGGAGTGCCATTTGTGCCAAAACTATTCATCAATTAATTAGTCAATTAATTAATTAATTAGTAAATTCATCAATTCATTAATCAATTTGTGCACAAAGTCATAGATTAATATGTCCATTCGTCTGTACTTTTATTTTTAACCATATTGGTAATTCTATCACAGACTGTGGATCTTATAACTGGTTCCCTTGTGTAAAATAAAAAAAAAATAAAAAAAATACAGTATTCACAATAGGGCCAGATTCTCAGAGCTTTTTACTCCAAATCGTCATTTAGCATGTTTTTTTTTGTGAGTTATCTAAAGCTCTTTATTATTCTTTTTAAAAATGTAAATGTCTTTTTTCCTTCAGGGTTTTGGCAAGGCTGACCACTCTGTCACTGTTGAGAAGCTGAAGACAGTCTTCACAGACTACGAGATCACCTGGTCTGATGATAAAAAGTAGATCAGCTTCATTTAGCAAGTCTGCCAAAGAAGGGTGTCAATATATCTCCTTGCAATGCAGCAAAACACAATTCTTTGCTCTTCAGTAAAAGTCAAACATTTTGTCCAGGATTCATCTTTGCTTAAGTAATCTTTCTTTGGGGGGGGAGGAAAAAAATCATTTTTAGTTTGTGTACATACTCCTTTGTATTACTGTTCCAAATGTAGAGGTTGACTAAAATGTAAACAGGAACGCACAATATAATGCAGTACAATTGCCTTGTGTGTTTATTTAATAATTTCATTTATTTTAAAATCTCTTGGCCCACAGCCTTATTTTTTGAACCACTGAGACATCTTACCTTGACAGCTCGGTTTGACATCTTTCCTGAACATAATCAAATACTGGGAGTGGGTTTTCTCGTAATTCAAATGGCTATTGTTCTGTTGTGCAATTATGTTTTCTTTATTAAGATTAACTTGAGTCTTCTGAATGTCTTTGTGTAATTAAAATTCAATCAAGAGCTATTGTGCCATTTTTTTTTTCTTTATTAAGATTAACTGGAATTTTCTAACAGGAAAGCAAACGTTAAATAAGTCACCAGGACATAACACAGGCTGATTAATTTCCTGCTATTGTCTGTCTGCAGTCGGCATGCCCACCAATGGTTTCAATGAGCAAAACATGTAAAACGCTTGCAAAGTAACTCATTTGAGTAAATATCTTTATACCCTTTGGAGATTTTTGTTAAGTAAAGCCATGTTGTTACCATTAACCCAACCATTTTTTGTTACAGTTCTTCTGCTGAAAACTTCCTTCTCTGTCCTGGTGTTGAAAACCAGAACTGCAGATGTGAGATGCCACAACCATGGGTTTTGTTAGGTAACTGCACATTGGGTATATCCTGTAGTCTTAAATGGCTTCCTGTCTGTTAAGACATTTTCACATAAGCACCCTTATAACTTAGTTGCTGAGCCATGTACTTTGTATTTTTTCACAGGACTTTTGGACTGCCTGCTAACCTGTAGTTTAAAAATAGGTGATATAAATGACAGTTGCTATTTACTATAAGGAAATACAAATAATTCAGAACAATTACTGGAATAATTGCATGAAGTTCAATTAATTTCAAACTGGAGCCATGCTTAAGGCCCCAGGATTAAAGTAGGTGCTGGAATCTATCCAAAAGCTAGACCATTTCAATCCCCCAGAGTCATATGAAAGAGTGCGATTGTGGCACATTTTTCAGGAAGGCATTTGCTGCTGTGGAGTTCATAAAGGAAACTGGCATCAAATGGCACAGCTGAAATGAATATCCTGTCTCCAGTACCGGGAAAGTAATTGTAAGTTTCTGTCAGGGCCATGCAGAGATATCTTGAAGCGCAACTGAGTAGACAAAGGAAATACAAGACAATAGGATGTGTGAGCATCTTGTACAGAACAGCACGCATGCTGATGTGTCTCCAGTAAGATAGACAGATGTCTGTATTACTTTCAGCTACCTCAAGACATAACTGATGCAAGCAATATGATGCTGTGTTTTGTGTTATCATACTTACGTAGTTAAGTAGTTAATATTGAATGATTGCTTAATCTAGCCTGGCTATTTTATTTTATATTAATGGCTGGTTTCGTAGTTCCCGGTTAACACTTGGACATATTACCTTAGGTAAAATATTCCCAAATGATTGATAATCTGTGTCTGTGAAACCAGCCATTAAAGTTTTTCTTGATAAAAAATTATGCCAAATAACAAGTTTGCTTTTTTCTGTTTCTGTTGCCTCAATACATCAGCATCAGACAAGCGCATTGCCCATGCTGCAGTGTACAGGAGCACTTGTCCTATTGCCACAACCTTTGGGATCACAAACTGATGCCTCTTGTCCACTGGATGCTGGCCAGAAGTATAGTATACAAACATGGGTAGGCTGTGTGGTCCAGTGATATAGGAGGCTGTGTGGTCCAGTGGTTAAAGAAACAGGCTTGTAACCAGGCGGTCCCTGGTTCAAATCCCACTTCAGCCACTGACTCATTGTGTGACCCTGAGTGAATCACTTAACCTCCTTGTGCTTGTTGTAAGTTGTAAGTGACTCTGCAGCTGATGCATAGTTCACACACCCTAGTCTCTGTGAGTCGCCTTGGACAAAGGTGTCTGCTAAATAAACAAATAATAATAATATATAACTGAAGGTCATCTCTGATATAAATCACACAAATCCCAGCTTATGATTTTCTGGCTTAGTGTCCAGATGAGTGTTTAAGTGCACTGTGGTATTGTTAGAGAAGACATGGCAGATGGAACAGGAATGCTTTTATTGTTTCTTATGAGCAGAGAACAGGCGGTGTTTGGTTTTACATTTCCTTGTAATTGTCATCAGGAGTTTTAATACATTTCAATGTGGTTGCTGACTTTTCATTTACAGTTTATAAAACAAGGGTTAGAAGGTCATACACTTTTTCTTTTCTTTTTTCTTTTTTTTTTACATCTAATAAATCCAGGAGTGTTTGGTATTATAAGATGACATCCATTTTATAAGCCCTTTTCTACAGATGATACTGACATATAAATGTTTAATCTTTTATCTTACCTTTCATAACCTGATTGTAAATAAAAGGAAATGTTTTGGCAAAAAAAAAAAAAAGTACAGCTATCTTATTTCCTTTTCTTATTTTTCTTTAACACCCAGATCCAACAACAAGATTGAATAACAAATAACACTTATAAC
Organism: Acipenser oxyrinchus oxyrinchus; assembly: GCA_030684275.1. NCBI lineage: Eukaryota > Metazoa > Chordata > Actinopteri > Acipenseriformes > Acipenseridae > Acipenser > Acipenser oxyrinchus. Next base: position 24,157,328 of record CM060260.1, on the reverse strand, counting down.
AAGGTTTCCATTATTCAAATCTTATCAGTGAATTGTAAGTTAGTATTAAGTAGGTGTCAACAGCTAAGCTCCCAGTCTCCAGGCTCCTATAGAATGCATGCTGACATCATCTTTTCAAAAAACAAATTGAAATATGACAATTTTAATCTATATATTGATGAAATATGAAACAAAAAATAAAACTAGACACACATAAAGTAAAGAACAACTTGCCAATTAAAATAAATGGTTAGGATTATCGAGGGTCTACTGTACATATTGTAGAGGATGATTACATAAATACAGAAAATTAAACAACATATTAAAAGTGTACTGTCCTGTTAGTTTATTATTATTATTATTATTATTATTATTATTATTATTATTATTATTATTATTATTATTATTATTAAAATAGGAATTTCCATAAGTCTCCACTTGGGCAAATTAGATACATGTTATTAAAGATATAGCATACAACTATTACATTACATTGTAGGTCTGTGCCTGTATTCAATGTCTGAGTGATATCATAGTTTTCTCCTTTTATTGTACAAACTGAACACTTCCTAAAGTATTTTCTCCCTGCCAAAATTATAATTAGATGACATTTTTGACTCATAACTAAGTAAGTTGGGTCAAGACTCAACACCTACTGTATCTGATCTTTAAAGCTCATCTTTTTGCTTGCATAAAACGTCTGGGTGTGGTTATTACTGGGGATATTTGCAAGCAGTTGTGCAACTGGTTGCGATGAGAAAATAACTTTTAAGAGATTAGATCAATCTGTTTGTGCAGTACATGTTCTTAACACAGCTATGGCCAAACATTTTGCATCACCCTATAGAATTAACTAATGTTGCTTCATAAAGTCAAATGAAATATGATGAATATTGTTACGTTAGCATATTGAATTTCTTTTGTACGCTTTTGAATGCTTTTGTAGTCTTCCATTTACTTAATGAAAAACATTCAAAAATTGAAACATTTGACATTTTGAAATCTAACATGAAATGCTGTACTACTATTATGGCTTCCAGTAGACTTTTGTGATATAATTTTGTAGTTTATTTGAATACATTATGTTAAATAAAATAGCTAAATTATGTTCATATATATATATATATATATATATATATATATATATATATATATATATATATATATATATACAGTGCCTATAGAAAGTCTACACCCCCTTGAACTTTGTTCACATTTTGTTGTATCAGTGCCTAAGAGTTTCATGCATTTAAATAAGGATTTTTTTCCAATTATCTACACACCATACTCCACACTGTTAAGGGGAAAAAAGTTTTTATTGAGAAAAAAATTATATATTAAAAATACAAAACTGAAAGATCATAATTGGATAAGTCTCCACCGCCTGAGTTAATACTTGGTGGAAGCACCTTTGGCAGCAATTACAGCCGTGAGTCTGTTGGGATAGGTCTCTACCAACTTTGCACACCTAGATTTGGCAATATTTGACCATTCTTCTTTACAAAACTGTTCAAGCTCTGTCAAGTTCCTTGGGGAGCGTTGATGGACAGCAATCTTCAAGTCATGACACAAATTTTCGATTGGATTTAGGTCGGGGCTCTGACTGGGCCACTCAAGGACATTTACCTTTTTGTTCCTTAGCCACTCCAGTGTAGCTTTGGCTGTGTGTTTTGGGTCGTTGTCATGCTGAAAGGTGAACTTCTGTCCCAGTTTCAGCTTTCTTGCAGAGAGCAGCAGGTATTCCACAAGGACTCTTTACTTTGCTCCATTCATTTTCCCTTCTATCCTGACAAGTGCGCCGGTCCCTGCCGATGAGAAACATCCCCATAACATGATGCTGTCACCACCATGCTTCACAGTAGGGATCAGGGGTGTAGTGCTGGTGGGTCGCAGGGGAGCGCTGCTCCCACACTTCTCTTGGGCAGGGAGAGCACCCCTTCTGTACTTCACGTGTAGAATATTGAACTGTTCTGTGAATAATGTATTAACGCTGTGCTGAGTGTCAGCGTTTTACAATTAGATGTAATAATTGGAACAGTTCTTATTTTTAGACCCATATATAAGACATTACATAGATAATATAAGCTAAATATTTATTTAAAAGATACAGCTCAAACGCAACAAATAAAGGGAACCTGTGGCTACACATCTTTTTTTTGCAAACGGATTGTGGCAGAGCAGGCCTCTGCCCTTGTAAATATTGGCAGGGATGGGGTTAAATTCTCCTCCCTGCCCAGGTTTATTGCATCAGGTGGGTGCAATTATCAATCAATTAACACCCAGCCACCTGATATAAAAGGAGGCCTCAGCGCCTCAGTAGGGGGAGGTAGCTGAGGAAGCAAGGGTGTTTTTCTTTGTGTGCGGGGGTTTTTGTTCATTTTTCCAGTGAAGGCAAAGCTAAGCCTGGAAGCCTTATTTTTTGTAAGTTTTACTTTGTGTTTATTGTCTTTGTGTTTAAGAACCTTTTTGTTTGGCCATTGTGCCTATTTATTTGGTGTCTTTTATTTATTAAAAGTATTTTGTTTGAACTGCAGTCTGTCTCTGGGCCTCATCCCTTGCGCCATCCTGTCACATGTGGTGTCAGAAGTGGGATATAGAGCAGCCAGGAGGTTCAGACCAGTATTGCAGGATTTTTTTTTTTTTTTTTGTGAAAAGTGAATTTTTTTTTGTGAGTGTATTTGTTTTTGAAGAAAAAAAATGAACAAAAAAACCCAGCACACAAAGAAAAACACCCTTGCTTCCTCAGCTACCTCCCCCTGCTGAGGCCTCCTTTTATGTCAGGTGGCTGGGTGTTAATTGATTGCAAATTGCACCCACCTGATGCAATAAACCTGGGCAGGGAGGAGAATTTAACCCCACCCCTGCCAATATTTACAAGGGCAGAGCCCTGCTCTGCCACACGGATGCACCTCTGTTTCAAAACCCCAGTCTCATTCGCTGTTAAGTGACTGCAATAGGACAGTGAGACGAGCTGATTCTGGACCAAACCACTCAATATAGGAGAAGAGGAAGTGGGGGAGTGTTATGCATAGGATTAATAATAATGACAGTGTTTTAATCATGTGTGTATTAGTGTATGAAGCTGGTTGTGAAAATATGTACATTTTTTGTTTATTTATTTATCTTTAATATAAATAGCTGTACGAGTTGCTTTACAATAATACCTCAATAACTGATTGTCTGAATTTGTAATCAATTGGTACACTTAGCCCTTTCAAATACCGTAACTACTAGTGATAAACTGCGGTTCAGTGTATGTGAAAACGGGGACTGCAGGCTGCGTGGTAGGGTTCAGAGTGGGGGGGGGGGAGGGGTAGATAACAGCGACCCCTCACTTCTAAATATAGCACTACACCACTGGTAGGGATGGTGTTCTTTGGGTGATGTACTATGTTGGGTTTGCGCTAAACATAACGCTTTGCATTTAGGCCAAAAAGTTCAATTTTTGTTTCGTCAGACCACAAAACTTTTTTGCCACATGGCTACAGAATCTCCTGAGTGTTTTTTTGCATACTTCAAACGGGATTCAAGGTGGGCTTTCTTGAGTACTGGTTTCCTTCTTGCCACCCTACCATACAGGCCAGCTTTGTGGAGTGCTTGGGATATTGTTGTCACATGCACACTTTGACCAGTCTTGGCCATAAAAGCCTGTCGCTCTTGCAAAGCTGCCATTGGCCTCTTGGTAGCCTCTCTGATCAGTTTCCTTTTTGCTCGGTCATCCAGTTTGGAGGGACGGCATGATCTAGGCAGGGTCTTGGTGGTGCCATACACCTTCCACTTCTTAATAATCATCTTGACAGTGCTCCAAGGGATAGTCAAGGCTTTTGATATTTTTTTATACCCTTCCCTGATCTGTGCCTTTCAACAACTTTGTCCCGGAGTTCTTTTGAAAGCGCCTTGCTGCTTTTTTTTTTTTTAAATGATGCCTCAATCCTAAAATTCTAGGTGATGCAAAACATTTGGCTATGGCTATATTAACCAGCCTTCATTTTTCAGAAGGACTAGGTGCCAAAAGATTGTGAGCTCAGCTATTGACAGCAGTCCTAATCAGACAGAATTAGTGAATTATTAATAATACAAACATTCACTGATAAGCTTGAGCGTGAAAGCCATTATTTTTTTTATTCCATCATGATCTGAATGTGGTTGTTGTTGGAAAAAGAAATGCAAATAAAACAAGAAGTCACTAAGGTGTAGATCAAATTCCATAAGCAAAATGTGGGTTATTTGAATGATAATGTGGGGGTTCACTTCTACCTTTATTGATACCATCACTAAGAATTAACTATGTTATGTCATTAAGATACATACCCTGTCATGGCTGTAAATTCAAAAGTAGAGACATCAGTATGATGAAAAAGTGGATGAACACATTGTATACCAACATCATGTACAAAGTAGCATAATACCGGTATATGAAATTGTTTCCTGAAAAATGATTCTCTCTCAACGGATATACATGCACCTTCATATGTCCTCAGATTGTATTACTCTCAATAACTTACACTAAGAAATGTTTACACCAAGCTTTATCAAAATTAGATAAGCGGTTATACAGATACAAATAAGTGTTACATATAGACAAATATACAGAGAGACACTTCCATATATACCCACAATCTAATTGTAATAGTAATAAAGGTAAAACAAGTATATGTCAATATAGTAAACAGCACTGCAGACTTTTGTTAGTCAATTGTTAATGTAACTAGCGTGTCACCAGCTTACTTGGTGAAAATTTGATTCTCATAAAGATTGAAGTGATGAAAGATTCCAGGAAAAAAAACCCTATCAAAAGTTTTCAGTCCTTCTCTCCACCTATCCTGTGCAGTTTTCAGAATCAATGCACCTTGTACAAGACATTGTATTTTCCAACATGAGTGCGTCTAGTTCCCATTATTGTTGCAAAATTTGTGACCAGTCACTGCTACTTGAAACAGTAGAAAAGAAAATATAGCATAGAAAACAGTAGCTAAAAATACAAAACTAAAGATATAAGCTGCTTTATTTTGTCTGATTTGGGTTCATGAAGTTCATTATTTCTAGATGGATTTGGACACATTGTTTTTGGCATATATTGCAGACCTAAAGGTTGGCTTTGGAGCAGCTAGTTGATTCAATCCACCACCTCACTCACAAAACAAATCAGAAAAAAAACAACAGTATCATTTTGAAATATAATTGCGATTTCTTTTTCACATGGGCTATATCAAGCTACACAGAGGAATACGTAAAGAGTGCCCAATCATGTATTGTACCCTGTTTCCACTTTTTGAAATGCCCAATTTGAATGTCATCTCAATGCTGCAACCCAAGTACTGACTCAGGAAGACTTCTCATCATTTACCCTGAGGAACGAAGCAGCTCATGTTGCTATGCTACTGAAACACTGCAGGCAAGAGGTCAGCCTGGCTGGTCTCAGCTTGGCTTCGTTTGGCGTCTGACCAGTTGGGGATGCTATGGTGTGGTGCGCAGAACCAACCTCAGTCCATTTTCCTCCCAAGCCCATGAATGCAAAGCCCAGTGCAGCGCTCCTTATGCGTTCCCAACCAAGATCAACCACTTACACAACCAGAATTTGAACCAGCAGGCTCCCAATTACATACACTCCATGCTGCAGTGCCTTTACTATGTGAGCCACGAGGAATATTAGCAGTTTCAATTTACAATCTAATCTAAATTCATTAAAAAAATCACTTCTATAGTTTTCAAAACTAATGGTTGTTAAATTTCGAAATACATTGTTTTCTTTCTTTTAGGTGTTTTGTTACTTTGCAATAAATAAGTATTGCATGGGACATGTATGTAATAACTATCTAATGGATTGTGACACACTTATTTTGTTTGACCGAATCTAATCGGAACATCTTGCGTAATTGGTGCTTTTCATAGTAGTAGGGAAAGGTCAGGGCAGCATTCTGACTACATTCCGTTCTTAGTGGTGATTTGTGGTTGTGTTTCTTGTGTGTACTGGATTTGTTGATTTTATCATTATACATGGATCTGATTACAGTTTCTCTAGAGCAGGTTTTTGCTATACTTCAGAACCGTTGTACAGTTGAATAAAAAAAAATAAAAAACAACAAAGATTCCATATATGCAAGGGTTTACAGTAATTGTGAGATTAAATTATTATTTCCTAGTATTAACTTTCAGCACATTGGGCTAGGTTTTCCATGTCCCCTCCTTACGTTGTGTTGAAAATGCACCTTTATTAAAATTACATATCACAGTTCATAGGTTCAGCTGGTGAAAGTACAGTAAGAATTAAACCAGATTAGAGATTAGCTTCTGAGAAAGCTGCTTTGTTCTTTCTTTGCCATTCCAAATAACCCCCATAAAGCAGTCTCTGCCATGGCATTGTGAGTGAAAGTCTGTTTTGCATCTGGTTGAGAACAAGCCCACCACCAACACCTTTTTTCTTTTGTTTACTCAGTCATTCCTCTGGGTGAAATGGTTTCTTTGTTTTATACTTACCCACTTTTACTGGTTATATCTGAACAGCATGGAAATACATGCTTAAAAATAAGGAACATAATTTACGATTAATGAGGAACTCCTTATCTTATGACTTCCTTGCTCTTTAATGAAAGAAGTTATAAACATCGGAAGGAAGTTATATCTTTGAAATTGAAAGTTTTCTGGGAATGCTTTCACAAACTACATAAAATTCCAAACAATGACATACTTGATATTAGTTAATACAAGTAGTAATACTCAAGCTAAATAGTATTCATAATTGTAGTGTTTTCATTTAGTTCACCACTAAGAGAGGACACTATTTGACAAACATTTAAACTAGAAATCTTTCTCAATCTAAATGTTGAAATAGATTTTAGGTCACATTTTACCATTTAGGACATTGAGAAAGACTTCTATTTGAAACATTTGTCAAAGGATTTAAATGGGTTATTTTACGCAAGCAATAAGAAATAACATTAGACAAGGATAAATCTCCCCGTGTTTTGATCTACTAGCCAAACATTATGGTTTAAAAGCCACACACATTTCTGGGACACACTGCAAGACAGCAAAACAACCATGCTTTAACCTCCTCGATTGACTTGCTTCAGGGGAAACATCTCTCCATAGATATTTCAAGAGTTATACTTACAAAGAAACAATATAACAAATACGGTACTAGTATTGTTGAAAGGTCTAATCTGAATGTTCCCTGTAGACCTACTGTACGATTCATGATATCAGTAGGAAACACCACATGTTGTGATTTGTTACTGTAAACACAGAAGCAGCTTTAAGATGTTGTGACAGGGTAGCGGCGAGACACTCAGAAGCCAGGAATCTGCAGTACAAGCACTAAAGTGCACTTTAACACAAATAACACAAAAGTACAAAGAAAAAGGCACAAGGCCAAAATAAAATAAGGTTTAAACAAAAAATACAAAAAAATGTTCAGGCTGGGCAGAGCCTTCACTGAACTTTTAAAGACAATACAGAGACAAAACAAACAAGGGTTCACCCACCAAACTCCTCTCTCTAAATGGAGCCCTGGGCTCTCCTTTTATGGGATGTGGCTGGAGCCCAATTAATCAACAATTAGTGATTATCTAATTAAGGCTCCAGCCTTACACCAAACACCAATAAATATACATGGGCAGAGCTCTCTCTCTGTCACATACCCATCCCCTTGTGCAACGCACACAAGGCCATTCCACGGCCAGCTCCCCCCTAAAATCCCGGATAGAGTCCTGCCACTGGAGGAGGCAACAGCAGGCGACCCCAGGCGAAGCAAGCCAGGCAGCGACCCCAGGCAGTGCAGGCCAGGCAGCGACCCCAGGCAGTGCAGGCCAGGCAGCGACCCCAGGCAGTGCAGGCCAGGCAGCGACCCCAGGCAGTGCAGGCCAGGCAGCGACCCCAGGCAGTGCAGGCCAGGCAGCGACCCCAGGCAGTGCAGGCCAGGCAGCGACCCCAGGCAGTGCAGAGATAGTGCGAGGCAGAGACTCAGAAGCCAGGAAACCACAGTACAAGCGCTTAAGCACACTAATAAACACAAATAACATAAAAGTACAAATAAAAAGACACAAGGGCAAAATAAAGGTTTAAACAAAAATACAAAAACTGTTCCGGCTGGGCAGAGCCTCACTGAACTTTTGAAGACAACACAGGTTCACTACCCAAACTCCTCTCTCTGAATGGAGCCTGGGCTCTCCTTTTATGGGATGTGGCTGGCCTAATTAATCAATAATTAGTGATTATCTAATTAAGGCTCCAGCCACATTCTCACATGTTTTTGGCAGGGAGGAATTAACCCCATCCCTGCCAACCACTACCAAACACCAATAAATATACATGGGCAGAGCTCTCACTCTGCCACAGATCTCCTTATCATTATTGAAACAGTTTTTTTCCACATAAGGTACAGAATGCAGAATACATCTCATGACATCAGAAAACTTGCACTATTGTGATGTGATGTAAGCTACAAAACCATATATGCAGTGTTCACCATAACATCAACTACTGCTCTGTTTTAAGTGGAATATACTATGATTGGTTTCACACAGTGAACTTGGTGAAGACCTAGGAGGGACCCCCTCACATTCGTAAGTTGTCGACTGCCTTCTTTGGAGCTATCTGACACTTGAATATCATTACATGCTTAAAACAAGTAGAAAACTATTCTGCATCATTAAGGGTTCAGGACATTAACTTTATCCACTTTATACCATTGTACAAAATGTTTTTTCTTGTATACATTGAGTAAATACTTTCTATGGTTCATGCAAAAAATGTGTTAACTTGCATTACTTTTATTGGTTGTATTATTTAGATACCATGGCTGCCTGTAAAAGTTCTCCCTGTGAGGACTGCTAGACTTGAGACTAAAAGGTAATTTGACCATTGTAACCTAATGATGGCTTAGCTGAAGGAAATCCTAAATGGCCCCTCTGTGTGGCTGCAGATACTGTAACACGCCAAATGATTAAACAGAAACAGTAACATCCACTCTCTGCTTCCTCTAATCAGTGTTATTTTTTTTCAGAGCCCTTGTTCTTTGCTTTTAATGAACATGGTTTGTACGGGAATAATCTCTTCTGGTATTTGAGGCTTAATTTGTTTTCATTTACTGGCTGTGAACACGCTTGGAGGTATGGACTTTCTGAGGTCAGTTGAAATCATAGCAGTCAATTTACTGGTATAACAAAACACACTTACAGGCAAGAGGGGAAACCCACCTTCCATTTCGAACTGTCATTCTCGTAATTGCTTACAGTAGGTATTAGGGCAGTGGTCCTCAAAGTGGTGCCTGCGGGCAAATTCGTGCCCGCGAAGCCAGGCCATCGTGCCCGTGGCAGCTGTTCATAAATTATGGGTCGTGAACACATTTCTGGGAGGTCGTAGCGTGGGAAAGTAAATAAAGCTTTAAACACGTTTTCCAACAAAAGCGTCACAGCAGTCTGTTGACAGTGCTGCTCGCTATGAGGCGCCGTTAGGGACATAATTCAAACTGACACCTCATACACTACGCACTGAAATTGCATGCGGTACACACTGAAATCTCATACACTACATAGTGAAATCTCATACACTACATACTGAAATCGCATACACAACATACTGAAATCTTGAAACTTCACACACTACACGGTGAAATCTCATACACTACATGGTGAAATCGCATACGCTACATAGTGAAATCGCATACACTACATGGTGAAATCTCATACACCACATGGTGAAATCTCATACCGGCCTACATACTGAAAATTCAAACAAGGTCAGTGACGTCACATCATAAAATACTCCCGCGTCAGGCAAAGGAGTTCATTTCAGTTTCACAGGTTGTCAAAATGGAGGGATTGAGGTGTACAGCGGCAGAGCTAATAGAACAAATTTTAACTCGACCTGGAATCATAAATACTCTTTCAAATGATTAATAATCAGTGTACCTTCGTCCAATTATTTAACACTAAGAAACAAAAACTACAGAAATACAGTGCAAAACAGATATTTCCTAATAGACAATGCTGACATATTTTATTTACAGATCTTTATATATATATTGTAACGTGCACAGGGGTAGGCAGCAGTAGGGCTGGTAGGTGACGTAATCACACACAAAAGACATTGTATTTGTGACTCTTGGTGCTAAGAGTTTGTATGTTATACATACATATATATATATATATATATATATATATATATATATATATATATATATATATATATATATATATATATACAGTACTGTGCAAAAGTTTTAGGCAGATGTGAAAAAATGCTGTAAAGTAAGAATGCTTTCAAAAATAAACATGTTAATAGATTATATTTATCAATTAACCAAATGCAAAGTGAGTGAACAGAGGAAAAATCTAAATAAAATCCATATTTGGTGTGACAACCCTTTGCCTTCAAAACAGCATCAATTCTTCTAGGTACACTTGCACAAAGTCAGGGATTTTGTAGGCATATAGTCAGGTGTATGATTAAACAATTATACCAAACAGGTGCTAATGATCATCAATTCAATATGTAGGTTGAAACACAATCATTAACTAAAACAGAAACAGCTGTGTAGGAGGAATAAAACTGGGTGAGGAACAGCCAAACTCAGCTAACAAGGTGAGGTTGCTGAAGACAGTTTACTGTCAAAAGTCATACACCATGGCTAGACTGAGCACAGCAACAAGACACAAGGTAGTTATACTGCATCAGCAAGGTCTCTCCCAGGCAGAAATTTCAAGGCAGACAGGGGTTTCCAGATGTGCTGTCCAAGCTCTTTTGAAGAAGCACAAAGAAATGGGCAACGCTTGAGGACCGTGAGACGCAGTGGTTGGCCAAGGAAACTTACTGCAGCAGATGAAAGACACATCATGCTTACTTCCCTTCGCAATCGAAGATGTCCAGCAGTGCCATCAGCTCAGAACTGGCAGAAAACAGTGGGACCCTGGTACACCCATCTACTGTACAGAGAAGTCTGGTCAGAAGTGGCCTTCATGGAAGACTTATGCCAAAAAGCCATACCTGACGCGGGAAACAAGGCCAAGCGACTCAACTATGCACGAAAACACAGGAACTGGGGTGCAGAAAAATGGCAGCAGGTGCTCTGGAGTGATGAGTCAAAATTTGAAATATTTGGCTGTAGCAGAAGGCAGTTTGTTCGCCGAAGGTCTGGAGAGCGGTACACGAATGAGTGTCTGCAGGCAACAGTGAAGCATTGTGGAGGTTCCTTGCAAGTTTGGGGCTGCATTTCTGCAAATGGAGTTGGGGATTTGGTCAGAATTAATGGTCTCCTCAATGCTGAGAAGTACAGGCAGATACTTATCCATCATGCAATACCACCAGGGAGGCATCTGATTGGCCCCAAATTTATTCTGCAGCATGACAACGACCCCAAACATACAGCGAAAGTCATTAAGAACTATCTTCAGCGTAAAGAAGAACAAGGAGTCCTGGAAGTGATGGTATGGCCCCCACAGAGCCCTGATCTCAACATCATCGAGTCTGTCTGGGATTACATGAAGAGAGAGAAGCAACTGAGGCTGCCTAAATCCACAGAAGAACTGTGGTTAGTTCTCCAAGATGTTTGGGCCAACCTACCTGCCGAAGTTCCTTCAAAAACTGTGTGCAAGTGTACCTAGAAGAATTGATTGATGCTGTTTTGAAGGCAAAGGGTGGTCACACCAAATATGGATTTGATTTAGATTTTTCTTCTGTTCACTCACTTTGCATTTAGTTAATTGATAAATATAATCTATTAACATGTCTATTTTGAAAGCATTCTTATTTACAGCATTTTTACACTGTTTAAACTTTTGCACAGTACTGTACGTACTGTGCAAAAGTTTTAGGCAGGTGTGAAAAAATGCTGTAAAGTAAGAATGCTTTCAAAAATAGACATGTTAGATATATATATAATATGTCGGGGGAAGGCAGTTTAAGATAAGAACCTATGCAATAGTCAGCATGCCCGCAAATAGCCAAGCAAGATCAATTTATGCCCGTGCCCAAATTACTTTGAGGACCAGTGTATTAGGGTCATATGTATTAATTGCCACATATCTAACCCTTACAACAAAACTGCTAAATTAATAAATACAAATAAAACACTATTTTAAATTGTTCATGCACTGACATAATTTTTTTTAACTTCTATATACTTGTAGTCTATATATTCCCTCTTAATCAGATTGTGTGAAAAAAAAGAAAAAAACACTTGACCCAACTACTGCAACGACAAAACACCAACTAACATTATTTAGCTCTGTGGGCAAAATGGTAACTTCTGAGTACTGGCGTTATTAACCAGAAGTGACGCAGTTCTGAACCAACGCGCAAAATCTAGCAGGGGACACCACATACCGTTTTTTTTTAGGGAAACCCTTCAATCCTAAATAATCCAAAATATTATTTTGTCGTCAAAACGTAAAAAAAATATTTATGAGGTAATTGTCTATATAATAATATCAATATGTAATACCAACTAGCTGTTATTTTTGTAAAGCGCTCGTTCTTCTTTATGTAAAAGAGTAGCACCATAAACCCCCATTTTACTGTAAAAATGGTCTGACTTATTCGTCATTGCAGGAGGCGGAACGGAGGCAAAATTAAAGCTTGGAGTTGTTTGTTATTGGTAATGCTAAAAGTTTGTTTTTCAGTAAATTACCCATATTAATAAATTACAACTTTTAAGGTTTGTTGTACTCTTAGAAAAAGTTATTACGAACCGCTTCGTACGGTATACAAAGGTAAGAAAGATCACTGGATTTTGAAACCACTTGATTCATGATTACTTCAGGAGTATATTATTATCCTTCACAAAAATTATATTTGTTCTCGAAGCACGCTTTTTAACACAGCTAATGTACTCGATCAGCATGCACAAACTAGACTGCACGCACGACAGTTTGTTTATGTCGTGTCAGTACTAATGGCAAGTCGTACAGGTACAGTATCAGTGTTATGTCAAATGGAGTTGCACAGAGTGCTCATAACTGATTGTTTATACCACCTTTCACATTACATTAGTACTGTTGTCATTTTGGTCAAACTTAAAGGCAGATAGTACTACCAGTAAGGTTTGTATTAGCACATTTGTTCTGTAATTAATCACCTATTTCCGTTTAATAAAATATTAATATTTCTTTACTCGCAGCACTTCAAAGCACTTTGGAATCACGTTATATTTACAATATCAATGGTTAGTGAAAATAATAAAAATAAAAACAATTATTTAACTTTAGAATGGTTTGTACTAAACTATTTGGAAATGATTTGTCATTCGAAGAATATTTTCTACCAATAATATTTCAGTGTCCATTGGGAACTCAACAGGGAGAAGCACAAAAATGTCCCAAACAACTCTTCTGGAGGAGATAACCCAGTGGAATGAAGACACGTGCCGGAAAGAACTGAAATCTGTCCTGCCTACGCTTGTCATATCCTTTCACATTTCTTTATACCTACAACATTCATGATGTGAAAAGTAAGATGAGTGTGAAGGAATTTTGGTTGTTATCTACAGCCTGCTCTCATACAGTAGTTTGCCTTTTAAAAGTTAATTCCATTTGTTTGTTTATTTTTTTCTTTAATATTAACTACTCCATGTATCAGCATGCTGACAGTAGGAGCGAACACATTCGTAAGTATTATCGATCAAAACTTTAGATTTTAAAATAAAAATAGTTTGTTAATACATATGGTAAGTTGTGGCTGAAGATAAATATTGCTTCTTGCATATTTAGAGGGCTTCAGCACTTGCAAGTTTATCTGGAAGAGTGATATCTTTTATAACCTTATGAAAATATGTTTACATATACTGTATATATATATTTCTTTTAGGGGTGTTGAAAATTCTTACAGAAATGTTTCTTCCTCACCTAAACCTCGCTGAACTAGAGGAGGAGTGTTTTTCAAAGTTATTACCAAAGGTAAGTGGTCATTCTTTGTGTTGACATTTTGGTGCTCTGCAAAGGAGCACATCACAGTAGTTGGCAGACAACCCATATTTTCTACATATCTCTGATTTGATTTAATTAGGTTTTGTTCTGTGGTTCCAGGTTGTGAAGATGTTTAATGATTTGATGGATGAGTTATCTAACCAAGCAGGGGGGTTATCCAGTCAGAACACAGAACTGCGTGCAGTGCTGAGAAACATTTTACAGGTATGACAAAATAACAGTTTGCAAACTGCACAGTGTGTTTTTAAAGTAGCTTCAGGTTGTGTCTGTCATTTATTTGTATTGGAAAAATAAAAACAGTACTGAGTTAGTGGCTGGTAAGAGCAGGTCATTGCCTAGTTCGGTGACAACTACAATGTGTCTTTAATGCTGTTTTTTTTTTTTTTCACATTTGTTCCAAATTTTGGTCCACATTTCAGACCATGGTACAGGTTCTGGAGGCCTTGTCTGGCTGTGTTCGTCATGTTTGTTCATTTGAACAGACCCTGGTCCTGGAGAGCATTCGTTCCTTACCATCCTCTGTTCTACACGTATTGAAGAACACATTTCTGCACTGCAAGGTGAGCCATTTACTGCAATAAAAGTGTTTAAGCAAGGTGACTAATGTAATGTTTCCATACAGATTAAGTAGACATGCTTACTTATCAGTCTCCAAACACACACTGTACTCCAGTATACTAAGATCTAATGGGTTTTTTTTTTCCTATTGAAAAAAATGAATGTACACTACAGGATATAGCGAATGCAACTTTAATGATTTAACAAGCATTTCCTCTACACCCTGTAGGAGAGTGAGTCTGCGTATAGTGGACGTTTGTCGATGGTGGCAGACCTGTTGCAGGCTCTATTCAAAGAAGCTTATTCCCTTCAGAAAGTGCTCATGGAACTGCTGGACAGAATATCCCTGGAGCCAGCAGCAGCAGAGGAGGTGGTCGCCATGGTGACAGGTGTGTCTACTTACTGTCAGTAGGGAGTAGGCTCAATAGAAGGCTGGTCGGCAGTGTCTCTGTCTTGGCAGGGATTGAAAATAGTAGGTATGGATGAGTACAGCTGGATCATTTTAAGCCCATTACCCACTGGATCTGTTCCCTTGCTGTCAAATCGTATTGTATTGAAATTATTTTGCTTCCAGAAATGTATCCATCAATCAAGTATGGACTTGGTGTGGACGGTCCAATAAGAAATACACATGTCTGTTAAATTAGTATTCAGATAAAGAAAGCAATCATCTTGCCACAATCTTGTTTGTCTTTTTTTTCCTTCAGTGATTCACAGTCTCCTGGATATATGCTCAGTGATTTCCAATATGGACCATGCATTACATGCTAATACTTGGAAATGTATTATCAAGTAAGTGAAATTGTTTCGCATTTATATATATATTTTTTAACATTATACAAAAAAAATAAAAATAAATTGGTTAGGTGGACATGTTTAGGCAAAACAGTCAAGGAAAACATTAATTCAGTGTGTAGTATTAGTAATACAAGTAATGTATAGGCATATTCTGTTGTTTTCAGACAGAGTATCAAACACCAGTCCCTGCTTGAAGAACAGCTGCGACACAATGACATTGTTTTCAGTTTGTGTGAGGACATGCTTATCACCTTTCAATCCTGCATGCAGCTAGCGGAACAGATGTATCAGTCTGGAACACAGGTAAGTGCCAAATAGAATGTCATCCTTTTAGCAGGAGTTCAAGCACTTTCTTTGCTACATGAACCACTTTATTGTGTCATCCAGCAAAGAAGACTGGCATGAATACAGATGCTATGTTAAGCACTTTTTATACCTTTTTGATAAAATATAGGACTTGTGATTTGAGCAAAAGGATTGTGTGTTTTAAGTAGTGTAACATATGGACATTTTCTCTTGTTGGTATGTCCTAGAAACAACTGACCAAAATTTTGTTTTGCAGCAAGTCACGCAAAGTGCAGAATGCAAATTGTTCCAGAAAACAGGGAAGTTGTGTCGATTCTTTGCCCACTCATTAGTACACTATGTCAAGGTAAGCCAAATATATCTAATATCTTCAAGTATATTTAAACTCGGGGCAGCACGGTGGCGTAGTGGTTAGCGCTGCTGCCTCACAGCGTCAGGGTCCTGGGTTCGAATCCGCCTAGGGTACTGTCTGTGTGGAGTTTGCATGTTCTCCCGTGTTCGTGGGTTTTCTCCGGTACTCGGTTTCCTCCCACAGTCCTAAGACATGCTGTCCAGGTTGATTGGTCACTCTAAATTGCCCTCTGTGAGTGTGTGTGTGGTGCCCTGCGATGGACTGGCATCCCGTCCAGGGTGTAGTCTCGCCTTGCGCCCTGTTTATGCCGGGTTAGACTCCGGCTCACGCGACCCTGTAAAGGAGCAAGCGGTTAATGATAATGGATGGATGGATGGATAGATATTTAAACTCTGAGACAAATAATAACTGCAGTACAGTATTGTGATGTTTTGTTTACTATTAAATAGGAATTTAAATCTTTTGTGGCCCAATCCTGTGGTCGACTGCATCTGCTGTATCTCCAGATTTACAGGTACTTTATCTAAAGGAAAATTTCCCATTCAAATTAAATAGTTGTACTTCAGGGCATTCCAGTACATAGCTCAGTCTGCTGGTTCACCATTAGATCAGGTGTTTGGACCAAATGCACAGTCTGATGTTTTTTGGTTCCTATTGGCAAACCACACAATCAGGGCTACTTTCTTAGGCGGAAACCAAGAGTCAGGATATAAACAGACTTATGGAAAGCCCTAATGTTTATAAAGGAAGGTACAATTGAAATTGGAAAATGCTCATTGACTATTGCAGCACTAAGTAACTTTTCAAAAAGCCAACCCTATTATTAAATAGCTCTAGTGTCTGAAAATGTAAATAAGTCATAAAAAAATGATGAGGTCATAATCAAGACCGGGACTGTTTAACTGGTCTGTTGTTTAAGTGGAGTTGTTTTTCCCAGAATGCATTAGTAATCTGCCATTTTTAGTGCATTTCTTCCCCTAGACCTCTTAGGAAGTCTGCAGTGTTGAAATAACTAATGCAGCACTTGCTTAGGCATGACACTTCAATGATGACGCTGAATTATTTTATGTTTTCCAGCAAGTTTCCCCCCAGTGCGTATGCATCAAAGTTATCTGACGCACACAGCGGTGAGATAAACGCTGTTATTCTAGTGGCTCTGGACCCACTTATCACCCAGCTGCTTTCTTTGAGACCTTTTGTGGAGGAAGTGTTGGCTGACAGGCAGCGTAAGTGTACTGCCCTTATGGGCTCTGTTCACAAAACTTTAACTCAGCTACAGTATTTGAAAGGCATTCTTTATAGCAGTTTCAGACTATAGCAGTTTCATGGTCTAAAACTTTATTTAATTCAGCAACATTAACTCTTTGTCAGCAGCAGGGCTCACACAGAAGGAAAAGCAAAAAAACAGAAAAAAAAAAATCATTTAAAGCCCAATAAATGCTTTATATTATTATCTTTGATAAGCATTTTTGTTATTTATTTTCAAAACAAAACTGCTATCCACAGTACATGTCTCTTAAAATTCCATTAACACAAATATACTCTACAAAAATAAATATGAAATCATACTTAACCTCAACACATACAAAAGCTAGTAAAAAAAAAAAATTACCAACAAAATGAAAAAACAAAAAAAAGAAACCATAGCACACAAAGAGAACTTGCATGCATAACAATAAAAATAAAGATAGATAAGCCAAGGCCAATCCAAACAGCGACTTTATCAAAGTTTCAAGGTCCTTTGGGGCACATTAACTCAGAATTGCCTGTCATCTCTCTCAGGTGTCAATCCTAAAAGTCAACAGGAGCAATAGTGGTAGCCTGCAGTTTATGAAAGATGTCTTTTTTGCAACTCACAAAATGAAATCCTATTCTGTCAGTACTGTAGGTAATCAACTGGATAATATAAATAATGCCGTTATCAAATACAGTGCTGAAAACTATTGTATTATACAGACTTAGATGCACAGTGACACTTGGCAAAATTAAATACAAATATGTAGGACTAAGTCAGTCGTTTTAGAACCACAACATTCAGCAATCTATTTTGCCTGTTATCAGGAGTTGAGTGTGGTACAGTATGTGAAAAGTGTATACTTTTTGCAACACTTGGAAGGCAGAAAAAGGTGCAAACGCACCCCAGACATTTTACATGTGCACTTTTATGAAGAAGGATTACTCCAGTATTACTCCAGAGTTGGACAAGGGCATTCTTGGTATCAACATAAAGGTAATTGATTTAGTATTTAGTTGCATATAAGGATATCCCAGAATCTTTAAATGGTTTTGAGATATTAATTTTAAACAGGCGGCATCTACACACCTTGTTGCCGACCAAAGGGCTATTTTTTTTTTAATTAATTTTTTACTTAGCACTATTTTGCTTGTTCCCTGCCTAATAATAATAAAAATAAATAATCCTAGCCTTTCTGTTTCAGAGTCTTCTGCTGAGCTGTTTCTCCCGCAGTGCCTGTTGCTCGTCACCATCATGGATAAGCTTCCTACTCTGCCAGAGGAGGTGCTGGGGCTCTGGTGTCAGGGCAGTCAGTTTCCCAAGGAGACTCCAAGGTAGGGACAGAGAAGCCAAAGCAACTTCCTCTTGTTTCAGTTATTCTATTTACCAGAGGCAATTTAACCGACTTACTTTTCTTTGGCCAGGCTGTCCCTTTTCCAGGCCATGTTCCTCAGTTTCCAGCAGTGTTACACTGAGCTGGCTCTTCCCATTCACTTGCCAGGGGTGATGATGAACGGGCAGGCGCAGAGCAAAGTCACACTGCATCACCATGTCTGTGTTCATCTCTGCGCCTTCATTGCATCAGTGCCGCGGGAATGCTTTCCTCCGTTGGTAAGTCTTTACACACAGACAGAGAGACGGACAGACAGCTCTTAGAGGATCATTACTAGGTTATTTAAGGTGTAAAAGAGAGCAGTGATTCTGATGTATTTATTTGTCAATGCAGGAGCGCTCTCTACTGGCTGCTCTGCTTTGTCCAGACACAGAAACTGCTCTTCTTTCTGCAGATGCATGGTGCTTTCTTGCTCGGTAAGTTCCTTATTGCTAATTGCTTTCGTTTTTACCCCAAGGAGCAACAGTGTATTACGCCCCCTAAACCTGAAGCTAAATCAAAGATAAAAATGGTGTGGTTGGAATGTATTCTGCTTATTTATGTGAATCTCTTGCTTTCGGCATTGCATTTTACATCGGATAAAACCACCTTTAGGCAGCTAGGCGGCAGGGTCTTACAGAATATAGATTTTTTATAGAATGGTAATACAGTTATATTGATAGTTGTGGGTGACTTTTCTCTGCATGTAAAATGGGTTATGAACAAATATATACTGTAACTGCAATTTAATTAAGGAAATAATTTATTTCCAGCTATGGGTCGGCAGAACTGTGTAAGCATCACATGATCATCATATCTCAGCTGGTGAGTTTAAGGATCATCAGTTTAATTTTCCAGGACCAACACCATAGTGTGTCATACTTTTTATATGAATTGTTTGGATGGAAAGTGAGAGTTCCAGAACTTTGTTTTATGTTACATCTATAATGACTGCAGTTTCAGCTATTGGTTTACAGAGATGATACAGCACAGTAAAAACCTCTCACATACACACAGTCTGCACTACAACCCCAGTTAATGTGCCTGAACCTTGCCCTCTAGAGGGATCAAGATGGTAAATTTGCCTCTATGCCCATTTAATGGTTGGCAACTCTGAAACTCCCCACAAAGGTGACAATTAGTGCCAGTTAGTATGTAAAGTGGACACCTGTCATCTAGAAAACTGGGTATAGACCACCAGCATAGACACCCCACCCACAGTCACCAGATGGACGCAGCAATAAATAAAACATTTTTAATGAATTAAAGACAAGAAGATTATCCAAAAAAAACAAAAAAAGTTAAAAGGCAAAATATCTTTTGTCGATCCACAGTGCATCTGTGAAATCTCAGTTGTATAATGTAATACATGTATGAAGTGGAATAAATAAAATCCATTCAATTTGTAATGACAGATCAAGTCCTGTCCTGGAGACTGTTACCAGCTGTCGCACCTTTCCTTGCTGTTGAGACGAATGATGTTTCTGATGACTACACAACACCAGGCAAGTTAAACTGCACTGCATAGGAAGTGAACAAAACAGATTTAAACATTCTAACTTATTTTTCCAAAAAAAAAAAAAAAAATGTAGAATGATTCTTCGTGAATAATTGTGTAGATTTTGCTAATCACTAAAAAATTAATAAAATGGAGGAAATATATAAAACTATGCAAGTCGCCCAGTTGTGCACAGATTCTTAAGGTCAATACTCTACTTTATTAGCAAATCCAGTAACATGTGTCTTTTAAAATTCAGGTTGAATTTGTAGAAAGGTTCTCTCCAAAGGAGGTAGAAAATTTACAACTTTGGCAGCACGTTCTTCTAAAAGCGCTGACCCCAGACTTGAGGAAGCAGGTTGTAGATGACATCATGAGGTCGGCAGGAGCAGTCTGCAGTAGATGGCTGGAAGGCAGGTGCATGCTGGTAGAACTAGAGCAAGTGGTGAGGACTTTTATTAAAATGTTCTTAAGTTTGTCATTGTAATTTTGCAGGACTGTATTAGATTAGGTATTTCACTGTGTAATATAAGAAGCAGCCATTACCAGCAACATTATTTATTCTCACAGTAATTAATTCAAGTGTAATATTAGTGCTGTACTATAAAATATAAATAAGAAAATAACTCCTGCACTTTACTATGTGATAGAACACGGCCCTGTCTGCCATGCTGTGTGTGTGCAGAGAGTCTTCTGAAGTTATTGAGGAAAAGACCCTGGCGTTTGTGATGGGGCTTATCAGCCAGCTTTGGACTTGTATGTCTGTCAAGCAGGTAAGACTGAGAGAAATGTTACACTCAGCATTCAAGTAAACAGCCTAAAAATAGTTTATATTTCTTATTTGTGGCAAATGCAAGTCATTCTGTTGTTAAACAGGCTACATTTTTCAGTTACGTTGATGGTTTTTTATTTTGAATCAGAAGTGTTTGTCTAATTTATAGGTGCGGAATCAGCATTGTGTTCAGTGCACACTGCGACTGCTGCTGTCCCTCTCTGCAATATTTGTGCAGAATTTAGACCTTCAAACTATCTGTGAGGTAAGAGCCTTTGTAATTTGCACATTGCTGATAAAGGTTTGTTCAAATTTGGCTAAAAAAAATTGTCAGTATCAATTGTCTCAGGTTTTAAGTTTAATGTAAAAATATTTAATACAACTAATATTCTTTAACTTTTAGTTAAGTCAATATTGTGAAATATATTTGTTTGTAAGTAAGGCCCTGTGTAAATTGTGATTTCACGGGCTGTGTGGAATCTGAAATTAGCCCAATACCGTGACTTTTATAATATTCCTAAGAAATAAAAATACATTTTCATAATTTGTATTTCATACAAAAAAACACATTAAGGAAACTGTACAGCTCTGCTGTGTGCCTGTATGTACTATTTGTGATTGTCATGTGACTATATGTAATCTAGGTGGGAAATTAAAATATTAAACACTGTAAACAAGAAAATCGATGTCTCTAAAAAGGCTAAAAATGTGTCTGCAGCAGATCAGGTAAAGCAGTATCCAGCAGGAGTTTTACACAGCGATGGAGGTAAACTCTTCTGTACGTCTTGCAACGTTACTTTAGATCACTACCGAGAATTGTGTTGACAGGCATTTAGATTCAAGTATTCACTGAAAGAGAAAGGTGGAAATCCAGAGCAGTACTGCGACTGCTTTACTTGCAAAGAAACAAAAAACGGTGACTTCTATGTTCCAAAAGTCCACTGAAAACTGTGAAGCAGGAAACACATTACATTTTGACCTGACAGAGACCTTTTGTTTGCGCAAATATCCCTCTTGAAAGATTGGACAACCAAAAGTTACGTAAATTCTTCAAACTGAGTAGCAAATGGTGGAGTGATTCCTTCAGCCCAGCTGAGACGTGAATACTTATCTAAAGTTGCCAAGCAAAACCAAGCTGGAGATTATGGAATTGGTAAAACAGTCTGGTTGCTTGTCAGTGGTCACTGAAGAGTCGACTGATGCCCAAGATTAGTATGGGTAACATATTGTATTTGTTTTGCAAGACCTAAATGGTTAACATGCACCTGACATGCTAGAACTGAGTCCTTGCAGATACACTTTACCTACAGGCTGTTAATTATAACACAGTTTCACAAGCTATTTATTTAAGCAAGTAACTTTGACGTTGATTTTGATGTCAGTGCATTTCTCTCTATATTTTATGTTTAAAAAAAAAAATTAAAAAAAAATCTGTACACAATTTATAAAATAGTTCAATGCACATTCCGCAAAATAGGATACTTTACCTGTGACACTGCCGTGAATTTTAAAGAATTTCCACGATTTTTACAGGGCCTTATTTATAAGCAACTGAAGAAATGCTTATCTAATTGTGGTATAATATAATACAGTATAATTTCCTAATTTATTTTAAGGTTGTCACATTTTTAAGCTCCCTTCAGCCTTTGAATTCTGTGGACCACATTTTTTTGGCTGCGTTGGACTTCCTGGCATCTTTAGGAAAATTCTGTTTCGCACAAGAAGTACAGGTGTGTGGAGCCATACAGTAGTTAGTCAAAATCAACCATGTTTATTATTAAACATGTGCAGTTACAATTGTAGCAGTATATTTTGAGTAGATGTTATTTTGCTTTCAGGCTATATCTTACATTGTATTTTCCAATACATTTCTTATTTTTATGTAGTTGATAAAACTTCTAATCTAGACACAGAATATCAGGAAATACTGTATTTGAACCAGTCAAATGTGTTACCACAATTTATTTACATACTGTAGTTGATCATTTTTTTCCACTTCATAAAGATATAACTTGTGCAGAAAAACAATGTATTTGTTTGTCCTGCTCAGGGCCAGGTACTGCCAAAACTGTCAAGCCTTTTTGCCTCCTTACTGGCAGAAAGATCCTGGCTTCTTCACCAGCATGCCCTAGAGGCCTTTACACATTTTGCTGAGGTAAATAGATATTTTTGTTATTTTAATAATAAATAATTGAATTGTACATGTTCAAGTTGTAATTACTTTCACAACAATTTAACATTAGAAAGAGACATTTATAGCTGATAATTTGAATCCCATTTTAGGAAACAAGCCATGAAGAAGTGGTCCCAAAGAGTTTGTCGTCAGAAGAAATAAAAAATAATGTTGTGAATTTTCTAAATAAGGTAAGAGTTTCCTCCTCCTACTAATATATTTAAGTGCACACCACAGGGTTGATATGGAGAACAGTCTTTGGCTATATTGCTTGTGTTTAGCACTGACCTCATTATAAATAAATAAATAAATAAATAAATAAATAAAGAACAGATTCATTTATTATACTTTATTAAAATTTGGTTTTCCTTTCTCCAAGAAAATTGTTGCAGTAGAAAATGAGGACACACGAGTGGAGCGGTTAAAATCAGAAAGGACCGTTCTAGAAAGGCTATGTGCTGGACTGGAACCGGTGTCAAAGGAGGAAACTGGAGATCTACAGGTATGCATACAGATGTATTAATTGTTATGCAGGGCAAGAGAGGAAATAGTTTCCAAAAGTTATAATTTTGGTTACCACATGCGAATACACATGTTCAACTTGAAGTTTTACCTTCAGAAAGAATAACCGTACTATTCTCCAGCAAGTGGCAATTTAAATTAAAGTACTGTAGCATTCTACAGTATCTGATGCTTTTCATATTGTGGTGGGTTTTTGAAAATAACAACATAATCATTTACTCACTGTGAAGATGCCATATCTATGTATTTGTGAGTAAATGTCACGGTTGTTTTTTGATTTCATTCCTGTCTCAGCCCTACCGGAAGCGAGCTCGACAGGAGACCCCTGAAGAGGAGGAGTTTGAGAAGGTGCTGCATACAGCAGAACATGCTTTGAAAATGCTGCAGTCATTGCTTCAGCAGACTCCAGCCCCAAACTGGATGGCAGCCAGATTACAGGGGCTTGCAACACAGATACACAGTTTAAGCAGCTGCAAATTGCAAGGATTGTAGTGAACCTTGCACAGAATCTGTTTAAGACAATTTAAGTGTTCCCACATTGAAATCAATTGTACATTTTCTTTTCTTTTAAGTACATCCCACTTTTTTATTTTTTATATACCTCAGTTGTGTTTACAACAGTTTTGTTGAACAGAGGTTCAAAATGTACAGATTTACAGCAAGCACCTGACTGCTTATTTATATGTATTTGTTTTTAGATTTTGCAATAAATTAATGTATCTCTTGTTTAATAGTTGCCCCTAAAATGTGTATTTTTTCTTGGTACCCTGTATGATCATTAGATTATGATATTATTCTGCTTCTTGCCTAAGAATAACAAATCTCAAGGAATAAATCCTAGAATGACAATGATGAATTATAGTGTATACTAATACTGTTTACGTGGTTGGAAACCAGTTGCTGTATTGTAGTTGAGCTAACATTATTAATCAGTTTACTACAGAAATAAAGATACGGCTCCCAGTAAGAAGGACTCTTATGGCTAAGTACTGTATTTGTACAATAGCTGCTCCTGTAAATTATTTCCCTATATCAAAGTTTAACCTACAGAATGTATGAAATAGTTATAGGGGCTTTTCATACCCAATTTAAACAAATGTATTTTCAACCCACTCACAAAAAGGACAGGACTTAACAAATAATGTTGAATGGGCCTATTCTATATACAATCTTTAAATAGCAAGCATTTGTTTTTTTTAGTTTCACATCAAGTCAAAGGAAGGAAGTCAGGTAGAATCATTTATTCCATCAACAGTAAACACAAATAAATTATACAGGGCAATTTCTCCCCAAATTAAAAATATACATTCATTCTTTTTTTCCCTTTGGAAACATCAAATTAAAACTCAAATTAGAGCTTGTTCTGTGATTAATGCAAAAGAAATAATATGGCACAAAATAAACACATAAGTTCATATATACCTATGTTACAATTATAAGCTCTTTTCTCACCACTAGTTCTAAAGTTAAATTCCAGCATTATCATTTCAAACACCCTAAAAGTATGCAAGCCACCAACATTAGATATTGTTGAATTGCCTGTATCCTATTTTCAGCGGATAAATATCCAAATTTAAACTGATTAGACTAAAATCGGTCAAGTTTACCTTATTGACCTGTCTGGCACAAATTAAAGTAGTAGTTGAGAAGAAAGTGAGCACTTTAAAAAAAAAAAAAATTACAATTTGGCCTAAAACTGAATACAGTCACTATAAAATCCATCTTGAGATTTAAGTTCCTGTCTTTAACAAAGAGAAATGCGATGCTTTCTTTCAATGGAAAGATGACTTGTTACTGTGCACTAACTTGGCTCATGTGCAGCAGCAGCTCATTGAGTGAAAGAACTGCAACAGTAAGCATTACAAAGCAGTACATCTAATGCCAAGTCTTTTTTTTATTTTATTTTTTTATTTACGGGACTTCATGACAAAGTGCAATGTCCTGGCTCTGGGTATGACTTTATGGCGCACATACTCTCACCAGTTGTTCTCATCTTCCCAATTTAGGTCATCATCGTTTCCCCATCCTGCAACATCTGTCTGCAAAAATAAATAAGCAATACATGAATTGCATTAAACACATAAGGGACCATCTGTCATTTTAGCTTATAATAATGCAAATCCATTAAGAGCTCATTTTAGCCAAGTTCACCAGTGATGCTTAATAGAAACAATTCTGCCTTTAGTCACTTACACCCTTTTCTCCAACCCTACAGATGGAAATATTTACCATAAAACAAGAGACTAATAAAATGTTAAGCAATAACTCTTAAGAGCACCTTTAAAAAAAGTAATAATATGATGACATTTAGTAATGGCTAGAATTCATTGAGTTTAGCAATACAATAGTCATATTGTATCAAATTTACACTACTCACTAGACAACATACGTAAAACTTACTTCAGTCAAATCAGCAGCAAACTTTGATGCAAGCATGTTTAGTGATGTATCAATTTCAGCTGGTGCTGTCCTTTCAGGTATAACCAACAACGCTGCAGAAGACAATTTAATATCTGGAATCATGTCGGCAAAGAAGTCTAGTTCAGGATCTTTCTCTGGCTTCTTTTTTATGTCTATTGTGAATTCTTCTCCTAAACCAGCACCTGAAGTTTTTTTTACTGGATGTGGTTTCATGGGGAGCTGTTGTGCCTCCAGTGGCGATACTTGATTCTGGTTCCAGCCATGGGTCCCAGAACCTAATGTGTTCTCAGATCTTGTTTTTTGTACTGAACTGAGCTTCAGGGTATTGGATTGCCTTGTGGGTTCAGAAGATTGGCGGATTTCACTTGTTGCGTCTAATGTTGATGTAAAAGTAGAAAGATTGTCTGTACTCTCCCAAACCTCGCTACACGGCTCAAAGTCATCCCAAGGTTCAGCTTCTCCACCCATGGTGTTGCTGATTTGGTTGCTACCTCTTATCTGGTTTTCTTCAGAACAAATATGTATTTCTACAATGTTCTCTTTTTCTGTCTCAGCATCACTCCAATCTGGCCATTCTTCCACAGTCCTAGCAATCTTTTTCACACCCTCCTCTCCAACAATGGCAACAGCACTTTTGTCAGTATAACCGTTTAATGAAAATTTCATGTCAGGTTTACTACCTGTTGGGGGAGAAAAAAAAACCCAATAGATATTCAGTTTTTAATGAGCACCCTGTAGTGAAACAAAAGAGGGCAGATAAAATGAGCTAGACTTTATTTGAATAGGAATACATCTACATGGACTTTAAATCCATGCAAAATAAACAAAATATAAGATCAAGAAGGTGAAATGACATTTTGTTACTCCTACCGGCTTCAGCTGGCACATGAAAATGTGCAGATTGCTCTGTTTGCTCCAGGGAAGCCATGTTTCCCAGGACTAGCTCTTTTGTTTCAGACGGTTTTGAATGCAGCTTCATGGTGTTTTTTGGTGGCTGGGGCACCAGTGTTTTGAAGCTATTAATAATGTGAACTGGAGAGCCTTCATTAAAAAAAAAAAAAAAAAGATTGGTAAAAACACAAGAATCCACATGCGTCGCTTTCAAAAATATATTTTTAGTCTGTGTTAATATACTAATTACAGAAGGTGCTTTATGGAAGCCTCTATATTTACACAAAGCAAGTACAAGTCATAAGAACCTGTAATTATCTCTTGAAGTTATCTGGGATTTTAGCATGCCCACAGTCATGCACTGGGACTGATGCTAGTTAGGGTGCCTTACTTTCAGGTGTGACATCTGTTGACTTGGTGAAGTTGGGTGTTGTACGTTTGAAGACCTTTGTTCTTCCTCCACCGACTACTACCTCAGCTCCAAGCAAGGGTACTAGCACTGCCAAGCTCTGGAGGGTCATAGCTACTAGGCAATCATTAGTGTCTCTCATTCCAAGTAACACCTTTTAAAAGACAGTGGAAATAGTTTACAGGCTTGTAAATAATCTGCAGGATGAAACTGTACAGTATTTTAAAATTCTAAAAATTATGTTGAACACATTCCCAAAAATCACTTGCTGATATTTATACCCTAAAATGAACTTTCTAAACTAGCAATGCAGTTTTCTTTTTGGCCTTTTTCTTTCATCTGTTTATAAAAAGCTTTCCCAGGCCTCTTACACTTTTAAAAGGCTCATTTTAATAACAGTAAAGATATTTAACAATTAAACATGGTAAATATAATAAAAATAATTTTGATTTGAATGCATTATTTTAAAACAGTACCTAAATAATTACATTGTACCTAGAAAACAAACAATAAAACAAATAAAAAAAACAGACCTGTGGTAGTATCTGGTTCTTAAGATCATCATGTGAAAAAAATTCAGCATATAATTCAATGTGGGACAGCAACGCAATCCTAACATGCTCCTCATGAACTTTAAAGAGTTTCAGCAGCTGGGGGATTACATGTTTACGGTAAAGAGACACCGACAGAAGGCAATCCTGGCTGCTACCAACTGGACCTGTTTAAAACAAAAATGTGATCAAGATATTTTTCAAGATATGTTTATTTTTTATTTAATTTAATTATAGTTAATAACAAAACTGTTTAATTACTGTAGGTTTATCATGGCATACAATGCACTCCAAATTAGCTACAGTATGAATAGTAACCATTACAATGAACATTATGTGAATGTGCTGTTTAAAATTATTCAGAATTACCTTTCTTTGGCATGAGGAGATGGGGAAGGAAACATTTAACTGCTATCGGCTCTGCAAATACCAACTGATTCAACAGCTTATGGGCAAGTCGAGTAGCAATCAGCTCCTCAGGCAGTGTCTGAACTCTGTCCAGGAGAAATCTGTAAGGGTAATAATCCATGGCTTTACAGAGGTAATTACTTGCTTTGTCCGTTCTTTGATGTGAGTGGACTGGAGAAATTAAACCTTCTAACAACTTTAATATCCAGTCGTTAGAAGTTCAGAAGTTGTTATCAGCTGCTACGCAAAGGGGTAAGTTAACTCTCAAATATTTTGAATAGGTGTACAATTCAAACAGTAGGCTCAAAAACACCAGTAAGGCCATGCTGGTGCTGGGCATGGATCCCAAACTTCCAGCTCTGCTGGAGACAATCCCAGCAAGGTCCCTTCTGTGTATGGCATTTTAATTAAACTATTGTATCGTTCACTTACTTGAAAAATTCATTCTTTTCCTCTTCAGTTTTTATAGTCAAGCTCTTCAGGAAATTCATGATTTCCAAGAACTCATTCCTATTTGTATTAAAACATGTATGTTAGTAACAATCCTTGCTTTGCTTTCCTTTGCATTATTCTCTCATCATGTATTCTATTTTCACTAATCTTTATAGCTACATAATTGTCGTTTTACTACACTGTTGTACGTATTATACTTATTGTTATTGTGTTTTGCTGCAGATTATACTGCTAAAACTAAAAAGATGTGCACACATTGGCTTACCTGAAAAATTCGT
This sequence comes from Acipenser oxyrinchus oxyrinchus, assembly GCA_030684275.1. Classification (NCBI taxonomy): domain Eukaryota; kingdom Metazoa; phylum Chordata; class Actinopteri; order Acipenseriformes; family Acipenseridae; genus Acipenser; species Acipenser oxyrinchus. The sequence continues at coordinate 24,128,431 of CM060260.1, read as the reverse complement.
GGGACAACAGGCTGCAAAGGGGTAACCGAGCTGACGGATCGGGGTTCAGAAAGTTACTCCGAAGGGTGCACTGGAAGCCTATTGCCAGCTCTTCAGAAACTACATCATTGATCATGAAAATGAGCTTGGTTAGTTCATTATTTAAAAGGAAGGTACATGTGTTCTGAAAGCAACATCTAATACTGTGTGATCTAATCTGCATTGTCAATTGTCTGATATAACAGTTGGAATTTACAAGCTTATTATTAGTTTGATAGGTTTGAACTACTCTTAAAAAAAAGATATGTTGTTAACATACATATCCCTGCCAAAGATATAAATATAAATGTAAAGTTTAGCCAAAATTGTGTCAGCAGTTTTGAAGATAAGCCAACTGATTTAAAAAAAACAAAACAAACACACAACAACAACAACTTAACTTACCATAATCACTCAGCATTGGCAAAAAGTTTTCCACCATTCCTCCAAAAGAATAGGCATCTCGAGCATGTCCATTTTTGTCAGGCAGAGTTTTAAAGCCTTCAGCCTAATTTAACACAGAACATACATACGGTATTAATTTAGAATGTACATATGAGCAACTCCATTACAACAATGTCTTTGACAGTACATACTTTTTAAACACACACAAGGGGAGTACTTTGTTAGAATGGTATACTCTTTTATTCAATTGTACCTTAAGGGAAGAAAATGAGCCCGGGAAAATTGTCAGCACTACTTGAAAATCTGAATTAAAAGGAATTAGCAAGAACAATGATGTAGGTTCTCCCTTTTAGCAAAGATTCAGCTAAAAGGTCAAATAATGCCCTATTCACACTAGCATTTTTATACCGGTATCGTTCTTGAAACCGTGCGAAACATCTGTCCAGACTGGAGTTTTTATCTGTGTTGTACCGATATAACTGTATCGGTACAAAACTCAAAAAAGAGCAGGTTTCGTATCAGTACTGTTTCAATACGACTCGGTACAGCTTAAGTGTGGACAGGCAAACCGACACGGTATCGATACAGTTAAGTCAATATCATGAAGCACTCGCATGTCTTGCTTTACAGTTTAAATACTTTAAACAGCTTTCCATTTTACGGTCAGCTGCAGTACCTTTATCATGGCTACACCAAAAAATGCCCAAATAAGTGACAAAATAATCTCCACAAAATTAGTGATGATGACTAGGAGGTAAAGCGTACTGCAGAGCAGTGCCGCTCTAAAATAATATCTCTTGTGAGGGAATATCAAAAAGCAAAAAAACGAAACAAAACATGCATTCCCAAAGCCGTGACGCAAGCCCGTCGTCTTCACAACCTCATGCTTTTAAAGACGGCTAATTGTTTTTGCCTTTTTCTTCGTCTCATCCTTTTGCGTTCTGCTCGTCTCAATAATGATTGAACACCAAAATAAAATACTGTACATGGACAGGATGGCAAAACATGCTGTATTACATAACTGCGGATCCATTTCTAACAGATGTGACAGCGGTCATCATGGAAACGAATTCAGAGCCCGAACACTGTCGATTTAAACATACATGAATGAGGACAGGTATATCACAACTGTATTGGTACTGTACCGGTATTGAATAGTGAGTTAGGACAGAAAGTGGCTTTGTACCGGTATATTCTATACAGAAACAAACTGTACTAGTATCGTACCGATACAAGTATGAACAGGGCGTAAACAAGTTGCATGTTTAATTCTCAATTAAAGACAACATACCTTTTCCTCAGGTGGAATAGCATTTTGTTCTCTCACAGTCCGAATGTTGCTTAGGAACTGACAAAATAATCAGAAGGACCATGTCATTTGAATGCCAATTTCAACGAACCTGATAATACATTGCAAATTGTGTCTATATACAGTGGCTCTCAACAGTATTCACCCCCCTTGGACTTATCCACATTTTATTGTGTTACAACATGGAATCAAAATAGATTTAATTAGGAGTTTTTGCCACCAATCAACACAAAAAAGTCCATAATGTCAAAGTGAAAAATAAAATCTACAAATTGTTCTAAATTAATTACAAATATAAAACAGAAAATAATTGATTGCATAAGTATTCACCCCCTTTGCTATGACACACCTAAATAAGCTCTGGTGCAACCAATTGTCTTTAGAAGTCACATAATTAGTTGAATGGAGTCCACCTGTGTGCATAAGGTATTTCACAAGATTTCAGGTTAAATACACCTGTCTCTGGGAGGTCCCACAGTTGGTTAGTACAGTTAGACGAAGGAACATTCAAAGCAAATCCGAAATAAGGTTCTTCAAAAGCACCAATCAGGGGTAGGATATAAGAACATTGAATATCCCCCGGAGCACAGTAAAGTCAATTATTAAGAAATTGAGAGAATATGGCACAACTGTGAATCTGTCTAGAACAGGCCGTCCTCAAAAACTAAGTATCCGGGCGAGAAGGGCACTAGTCAAGGAGGCCACCAAGAGGCCTATGGCAACTCTAAAGGAGTTACAGTCTTCCACGGCTGAGCTGGAAGACACTGTGCATACGGCAACAATAGCCCGGGTGCTTCACAAAACTGGCCTTTATGGGAGAGTGGCAAAAAGAAAGCCATTGTTGAAAAAAACTCACATCAAATCTCAGCTAGAGTTTGCCAGAAGGCATGTGGGAGGCTCTGAGACCAAGTGGAAGAAGATTCTATGGTCTGATGAGACCAAAATAGAACTTTTTGGCCTCAAAGCTAAGCGCTATGTTTGGCGCAAGCCTAACACTGCACATCATCCTGAGAACACCATCCCTACCGTGAAGCATGGTGGTGGTAGCATCAAAGGTGCCTCTACCAAATATTGACTCAAGGGGGTGAATACATATGCAATCAATTATTTTCTGTTTTGTATTTGTAATTAATTTAGAACAATTTGTAGATTTTATTTTTCACTTTGACATTATGGACTTTTTTTGTGTTGATCAGTGGCAAAAACGCCATGTTGTAACACAATAAAATGTGGAAAAGTCTAAGGGGGGTGAATACTTTTGAGAGACTATATATATATATATATATATATATATATATATATATATATATATATATATATATATAATACATTTATTTATATTCCAGGGCTGGCAATGAAACATGAAACAAGCAATGTGATTAGTCGAGCAAGGTTCCAGCTGTCCATATATTGGGTGGATACAGACAGTTGGAGCCTTCACACTTATTCTAAAATCACTGCGCTGCCTCACAGAATTTAAAGTGTCGGTAGCCATCTTGATTACAGTTACAGATGTACACAGTAACTAAAAACAACACTTCTGCAGATTATCCACCCCTCTCTGACACAGACAAATGACTGAAATCCGAGACGTCGTTGAATTTGTTTTTACTCCTCACATCTGTTCTGCTCAAACAGTGGGTGCGTTCACGACACTTTTTTGTCGGCTAGATTGCAAACGGGAGTCTGCGCGTAACGTCACGGTCTGTGCAGACGGAGCGTGGACAGCTTTGGTAGAGGAACAACAGTTCTGAGCAGAACCAAAATGGAGGTGGTGTTGAGAGAAATTCTAATCGCAGAAGTGGATGCAATCGAAGTTCCCTTTGTGCTCCACCAGCTTCATAATTTACAGCATGATCAGAAAATGTATAGTAGAAACAATCCCTGCTATAGAGAGATAATATAAACGTATGTTTTGTGTTGCGAGACAAATTAATGTGTATTATAACGGGCAAGATTCCCCCCCACCTTCTCACAAAGTGGTTGTTAGACAGTAATGTATTTTGATCTGGGACAAAAATAGTTCAAATGCTTGCACATATGGACACATATCTCACTTCAACTAACTGTTAATAAAGCTGATTTATTCTCCTTAATTAAAAGTAGGTTATTCCCTGTCCGATAGCCTTTCATCAATAACCAATTACACCTGCTGAAAATAACAGAGCGGTTTTAGGTTTATTTCAACCGTTTAGCAATATTATATTTTTATGTTTAAACCTTTAGAATAAATATCTGAATATTTGAAAAGTATAATAACTGTGTGGAAAAAGAGTCAATCATTTTAATTTGTATTACAAATCATTCATAAGATAATTAATGACACGACTTCGAAGGCGAGTCACACCCCCTGACTAGGTGGCAGTAGCACATGGAGTGAGGATTGTATGTGGTTGCCTACACACTTCTTTGTCAGCCAACGCTCCTCTATTGTTTTGAGCTGCGGCTGCTCCAGCGCAGTACCTCTTGAGAAGCTGCGCGGCTGTGCAGACTTTTAAGCCCGTGGATGCGTGACCTGGTGACGTCTTTTCCGGCTGAGTTCACGCAGACGATGAATTTGGACAGGTTTTCCGCCAGAATCTCGCGAGACTTAGCAAAGTCTGCGTATCTTGAACGCAGCCAGTGTCTGCACTGAGTGACAGGAAAAAGAAATAACTCAGTGCTCTCAACTTCGCCCCTGGTGTATTTTTTCAATGGCTATGTACACAATATTAAAAATAAAGATGTACTTTCTTTTACATGTTTTAATTAAATTAATTTACTCAGCTTAACTTAGTGTGTAGTTCAGTTATAAATGGGACTACTTTATTAGTGTAAGGATATTTAATTTTTTGCCCTATACATGACTTATGCTTTTTCTCTTCAAATCCATTGTTTTACCTGGATTAAAAATGCAATAAAGCCCTTAAGGGTGTCCGTATACATTGAATATACAGACTTCTCGGAGGTTGGAGGCACTCAACTTCATCTCCGAGTCGTCCGTATATATTCCACGTATGCAGACACCCTGTCGGGCCTTATTGCATATATACAGTACTGTGAAAAAGTATTTGCCCCCGTCTGATTTTCTGCATTTTTTCACATTTTCCACATTGTATTTGGTCAGATTTTTTTGTGGGTTAGAGTAGTATATAGAGGGAGTCAGAGAAAAAATGACACCAAAGTTTGGTGCTTCTTTCATTTGTTTGGTGTGCAAGGTAATCAAACATGCAATCTTCAGGTGTGAAAAAGCTATTGCCCCCCCTAGTTAACTCAACCCAATTAAATGGATAATTAGGGTCAGCTGTTTGAGTACTTTGGTTAACAACCAGGCCTGATTTGGGCCAGCCCTGCCCAATATAAATCTGACTAACTTTGGCCCTTACCATCAGAGTGAAGTTGTCAGCACACAGGTTCTGAAAGCACATCATGCCACGAACAAAAGAAATTCCTGAAGACCTCCGGAAAAAAAAAGTTGTTGATGCCTATCAGTCTGGAAAGGGTTACAAAGCAATTTCTGAGGCTCTGGGGCTCCACCGAACCACAGTCAGAGCCATATTGCCCAAATGGAGAAAGTTTGGGACAGTAGTGAATCTTCCCAGGAGTGGCTGTCCTGCCAAAATCTCTCCAAGAGCAAGGCGTAAAATCGTCCAGGAAGTCACAAAGAACCATAGAACAACATCCAGGGATCTGCAGGCCTCTCTCGCCTCGGCTAAGGTCAGTGTTCATGACTCCACCATCAGAAAGACACTGGGCAAAAATGGGATTCATGGCAGAGTAGCATGGCGGATACCATTGCTCACTAAGAAGAACATGAATGCTTGTCTCAAGTTTGCCAAAAAGCACCAGGGTGATCCTCAAGAGTTCTGGAACAATGTTCTATGAACAGATGAGTCAAAAGTGGAACTTTTTGGCTGTCATGGGCCCCGTTATGTCTGGCGAAAACCAAACACTGCATTCCACAGTAAGAACCTCATACCAACGGTCAAGCATGGTGGTGGTAGTGTCATGGTTTGGGGATGCTTTGCTGCATCAGGACCTGGATGCCTTGCCATCACTGAAGTAACCATCAATTCTGCTCTGTATCAGAGAATTCTACAGGAGAATGTCAGGCCATCCAGCCATGAGCTGAAGCTGAAGCGCAGCCGGGCCATGCAGAAAGACAATGATCCGAAACACACAAGCACGTCTACATCAGAATGGTTAAAGAACAAGAAATTTAAAGTTTTGGAATGGCCTGGTCAAAGTCCAGATCTAAACCCCATTGAGATGTTGTGGCAGGACCTGACACGAGGCCTGTAGTATGTGTTCATTATATTCAAATATGTATTACAATTACCAATCTCTCACCTCAGGTGAAGCTTCTGAGAATTTGCAAACTGTCTCCATTCCTCCAAGCTTCCAGTGGCCATCTTCACTCACAAAGACTGATGAGATGCACACATTATTGTGACTTGATTTACCCTGCAATTAAAAACAAAGTAATGCCATGTTAATATTGCAGTTAACAGGTAATACTAGTTTGATTAGATACATGAGCATAAAGTTATAGGTTTCCACAGTTTATTAATTACATCAGTATATTTGTAAAACTGAAAATACTACAATAGCAAACTTTTGTCAGTTTTGTAAAATTCCAGTACAAGTGTCTGAATGAATGAATATATATATATATATATATATATATATATATATATATATATATATATATATATATATATATATATATATAATTTTTTTAACATACTGTTTCTTTATAGTCACCGACACCATTTTATCTTTATTGTACAACATTTAAATAATTCAGCAAGTTTTCCCTTGATCTTGTAAGCAGAAATGTTGCAATTAAAAAAAAACGTGAACAGCATTAGACAAAAAAGGACCTAAAAACACTAAGCCCACAACTTTGATAGAAATGTTCTCACTCGTTCATGAAGGAAGACTAGCGCTTGTAATATGTCGTAGATCCCGGCACAGATTTCTTCTGCAGAGAGGCTCTCAAGCACCAGCTCCAGGGGCTGAACGCGCTCCGTCACCAAGTGGATCCCATCAGCTACAACAGTACAGGACAAGAAGCGCAGCAGGCAGGGGTGGCGCAGGGTTTTCAGATGCTGCAATACAACACCAACCATGAAACAAAAGAAAAGTTCTAGTGAATAAACATTCATTAAACCCCTAGACTGATTTTTTGTGACTCATTTTATGTATTCATTTATAAGCAAAATAATTATCGACGAATAGTTGTTTTTTTTTTGGACTGAATGAATGGTTTAAAATGCAACTGTAAACTTTTCAGCCTTCTCTGTATTTCACCATTTAAAAAAGCTAGAACACTCAATAATGGGTGAATGGCAGTATATCACTGTTAAATAGGTAACTACAGCGGGTTAGCTGCTTATAAATCAGGTAAAATCAGAAAATCAGGTAACCTACATCTAGGTAATATTCAGGGATCAGTAAATTCAGCTTTACTGCTGACAGAAAATGTGTTCCTATTGTGTATTACAGCTATTGAATTAAAAAAATAATGTGGTCAAGTTTATAAATGTTGATTATGGACTAACAAATGTCATGTGCTGTAACCACCCTGAGCAACAGGCCACACTGTTTGAGGCGTTGAAGATTAATAATACCTCATAGGATTCCATGTCCAGGCATGCCCAAGCTGACCCTACTTCATACAAATGAACAGAAAGGGTGGTCAGGACAGGGGCTGGGACATTGTATGAAGAAAAGGACAAAGAAATACAATAATCCTAGTTAACTACTAAATCCTCACTGGTTTGAGCTAAATTTACAGGACTAAATTGTGGCCTGTTCTTTTTCTCTGGTATCATCTTAGACCTTGGACAAACTGACTAGCTGCTTACTGGCGAGTTTTAGAGTGACTTTAATGCAAGCTTGTGTTCTTTACCTTGGCAGCTTTGTTGACTTTATCCTCATTTTCCTGCTTGTATACAAAGACTGAGGCAAGCTTTCGATCCTCTAAGACAGCCGGGTAGATTGTGAGTCCAGATGGCAGTGTCAGAAGGGGCTCTTCCAGTGTGCAGCTCTTAAGAGCACTGCTCTCTGAACCCATTTCACTAGCAACACAGCACTTTGCTACCGAATATAAAATGGAACAGAAACGTTACAGTATAAACACAGGAACCAATTCATCGCAGCAACTTGGAAAAGTGCTGATCAAATACACAATACAAGATTGTGACCTTTCCAATATATTGGACCCAGCAGCTCTGCACTCAGCTTTAGAGCAGGCAGACTCAATATAGTTAAATGGTACTATTTAGACATTGCTGTGGGGAAAATTATATTATTTTAAGCAGAGAATCAGAACTCAGGATTGTAAACCTCTGAAACGTGTAAGGTATTTAGACACAAAAAGAGCGATTGGCCATACACCAAAAAAATTAAATAAAAACAAGCAAGCATTACAGTATTCACAGGGGTTCTTATAATTTAATTTGTTAGGAACTGAAACTTAAGTGAACATTGTATTTTCGCTAGTCTGGCCAGTGGCCACCTAATTGAGAAACGCTGTACATTTATATCAAATACATACCAACCTACAAACCAGTTGTCAAATTCACATAAATACAACTGAAGCAAGTGATATTTTTTGTTAAGGTAACATAGAATCACAATTACCTTGGTGTTTTATTTTTTATTTTTATTATTTTAGTTTTTAGTTTTTGTTTTTTACTTCGGTCGCGCTGCACGGTTTTGCTCTTCCGGGAGCTTTTCTTAATTGGCGGTTCTGTAGCTTGTAAAGAATTTCGATACTTACATTTCTATATACATCAATAACATATCAGTTTATAACAGCTGAGTTGGTTTCATTTTTTGTTTTGAAAGCTTCTAAAACACTCTTCTCCCTCATCAGAACTTCCTGTGTCGTGCCTGTAAACACCGGCCCTTCCTGTCAGGGTTTTGGAATAAACCAACGCAATTGGTGGTGCACTGTATGTAAAACATAGTCATATTTTACAGCTAAACGAATACGTTGGATATCAAATGCTTTGATAACCATACATTTGTACTAGTAGAGTATAAAGTTATAAACAATTGTTCATCAGGAACATAATGAGGACGATTTTAATATACATTAAGTTCTCACGACACCCTTTAATCGTGAAGCAGTTTTTCCTGAACACTTCATAATTAATTTCTGTCTTTAAGTGTAAACCGTCCACTCTCACGGTTATAGGTTTTTACGCATAGGTAGGTATGCACATGCTCTGATGACGTTTATTTTTTTATCAGACAAATACAGAGCAATAAGATGTTTAGCCTCCTGGAAGTAAGGTCGAGTCAGTCAATGCAGTGATGTGTTGTAAAATCACATAAACCTGCGAGTCATCATCATAAAAATAACATTAAGAATTCTACTGTTCAAAACATGACCGAAGGTACTGTATATATATATATATATATATATATATATATATATATATATATATATATATATATATATATATATATATATATTTTAATTTGACTTGCTGTGTCTTATTTATTTATTTATTTAACACTCATTTGTTGATCAGGAATCATAGCTTCACACTTTTTATTTTATTTCTTTCTGAATGACATATGAAAATAAAATAATTATAGATTTTCTCTGTTTATTGTATGGATTTATATTTTCCTAAAACTCCTTTCTTAATTAAAAGGTAATTGAAGTAGGCCTTTCGTTTAACAGGCTTCCCTATGGACGTGGTTTTGGTTTCTGTAAAATATAGGTAAACATTCATATTAATGCTTTCTTTGGTGTAAATTCTCTAAAAATCACAAAGTTACGACGCACAAAGTTTCATTCAAATTAACCCAAAACATTGTGGGAATTATACTGTCCTGTTTTCTTATTTACTTACTCTGCCTTCTGATAGTCAGGTATCAGTGATGGGAAGGAACTGTGGGTCTCAAACTTCAAATAAATGGTTCCTCAAACATCTCTTGATTACTGCCAAAAAGTTATAAAGTATGCATAAAATACATCAAATCTAACCACATTCTTCTAAACCCCAGTCATGGGAATAGGAGAGAAAACAGAGACCAGAACTCCCCTACTACTGTATGAAATGTTGCACTAACAATACCATTCACCAAGGACATACATGTACAATACCATTCACCAAGGACATACATGTTTTATTTTTACCTTTCTGTAGAAAGTTTAAACAGCATTTATTTTTTTTATTTTTTCAGTTCAGTAGGACAGCGCAGGCATGATATTGGCTTTAGATACACCACAGTGAAATAAGTCTCTGGTCCCCAAGGTCGGTCAAAATCCAAGTGAATGTGAAACAAAACCAAAAGACTGGAGTGCCATGCCCAGTGAAAATGATCTTAAATGGAAAATAAGCTTTTTCAATTTCAAGAAACACCAATGTTTCCATTCATACAGTATACTATATTAAGAAAAATGCAATATTTAAACAAGCAAAATTCCTCACACTCCCTAACATTTGGAAAGCTAAAACCAAATGTTCTTTGTTCATATTGATACTGGAATACTAAAATGGTTCCAAATGATTATTTCCTATTAAAACTTCTTGCACTTAAAATTCTTTAGGACCAAAGGCGTGACTTTTAAGACTATACTCTGTCAGAAGTCTTAGAGACAACCTGTGTGTGTAAAGTCATGGAACATTAAATGTTGGCAGTTTCTGATATACAGATGTGCTCTTCATCTGGACCTGTCTCACAACAGCATGGAAACAATACTTTGACGGGATTTCTCAGGGTTAGAGGACTGAGGAAGACAGGTAGGCATTACAATTTTGAAATTGGATTTTACCATTTAAATATATGTAATCAATAGAGATTACAGAAGTTAGAAAGTTGAAGTGGCTGCTTGATATATAATAGCTAGCAAAGATTTGAAGCGTGATGCAATTCAAAAGCTGACAGCATTCACCAAGAATCACAGGCATGAAGAAACAAGATATAATGCAAGGTGAAAGCTTTCCTGTTTATGAGAGGTTATGCTTCAGTTGCCAATGCATATAATAGAGCATATGTCATAAATAACTTCTCAGGAAAGACAAGGAAAAACTGGAAGCAGAGATATCCACTAGGTGTCACTCTGCGCACATACATGCCATGCTGTTTACAGCTGTAGTTTAAGCCACTTCCAGTAACACAAGAAGCACAACAAATATTGTTATTTTTGGTCATGGTACCAAAGTGCTAAATTATTATTGAACCAAAATGTTATTGTCTCTTAAAAGGAGCCCTTTTCTTCAAGTTTCTGTAATTCCCTTGTAATTGATTTGCTGGAAGTCAGCTTGCCAGTACCCCGGAATCAGAACTCGGCAGCTGAAGCCTGAGCAAACGCCACGCAACTGAGGCAGTGCCTGAGCAAGCTTCAAACCTCCAGCCTTTTCCAGTGTTCCCAGATTTTCTGGAGGTGGTTCTGTGGTCCTGGCAATGACCAGCCTCAGCGCAGAGCGTCTCCAAGAGTGCGGCCCCTCTGGCCTCCTTGGTAACGTGCCTTGCCAACACAAGCAGTCTCTTGACGGCTTACCTGGATGGCATGCTGCGAGCTATAGCCCTTCCCGAACCGCTAGTTTCAGAGCTACGCCTGGTCTCAGGTATGCTACTACAAATTTCCAGCTTCCAGGGTCAAGCCTTGGGTAGAAGCCTGGCAGACCTGGTGGTGGCACGCAGACAGCTGTGGCTGTCACAGGTGAGGGAGACAGTTCCAGCGGAGCCGCCTCAGCAGCCCCAGCAAGGGCCCTGAAGGCTTGCAGCCTCAGAACCATCCCTTCTCACAACACTAGCTACAGTATTGGCGCAATTGCACCTCAGATTCTTGGGTGCTAGCCAACTTACACACCGGACACGCACTGCAATTCCAATCGGGACCTCCTCCCTTTTGAGGGATCACGACTACATCCGTGAACGACCCTCTCCAGGTCTTGCCCCTCAGGCAAGAAGTAGAAACATTACTTCTCAAACAAGCCATCCACCTCATAGAACACATCTTTCCAGAAGAGGGGCTCTACTCGAAATACTTTCTGATGCCAGAGGAGGTTCCAGATGGTCACACATCGCCACATCCTCCAGTCTGTCCGGCCAGGTTGACTGGTTTACAACAGTGGACCTAAGGGATGCGTATTTTCACATCTCTATTCATCCAGTACACAGAAAATATCTCTGCTTTGCCTTTTAGTGGAGTGTCGTCATGTTTTCCGTGCTGCCTTTCGGCCTATCCCTAGCCCTCCGCACCTTTTCAAAGTGAGTGGATGCCATCCTAGCTCTCATGGCTGCAAGGGATCAGGCTGTTGAACTACCTAGACGACCTGTTGATCTGCTCCCAGTCTCAGAAGGGAGCAAGGGCTCACACGGCGATAATGACAGAGCATCTGGTGAGACTGGGTCTCACCCTCAAAGATGCCAAAAGCCAATTAATACCGGCGCAGAGTACGGTCTCCAGCTGGATTCCCTTATGATGCGAGCCTACCTGTTGAACGACAGAGTGGCCACAATTCACAGCTGTTTAGCCCTGTTTCAACAGGGCTTCACAGTACAATTGGTGTTCTGTCAGAATCTATTAGGTCTGATGGCCGGAGTTTCATCAGCCATTCAACTCGGGTTACTCCATATGCGTCCGATCCAAGCATGGCGCATTGGTTTTTGGCTACACCCCAAGCACGACATACACCGTCGGCTGACTGTGTCTCACTCATGCTGGGAAGCCCTATGCTGGTGGAGACAAGCCTCTCATCTGCGCGAAGGTGTAAGGATGGGATGATACACAACCAGCAGGTGGTGAAGACAGACGAATCCAACTCGGGTTGGGGTGCGGTCTGGATGGGCAGAGGAGTCCACAGGTACTGGTCGGGTCGCTGGACATCCCTGCACATAAATACGCTGGAGCTCCGAGCATCTCGCTCTCCATCATTTACTTCCTGTGCTCCAGAACAGACATGTCCTTGTCCGCACAGACAACATGTCAGTAGTAGCATACTTGAACCACCAGGGAGGGCTTCGGTCCCTGGGGTTACACCAGGGGAGGATAGGAGACTGAATTCCCTCTGCCCAGTGCGGGCATTGAGAAGTTATGCAGATAGGACGAGAGCACTGCATCTGTCTGACCAACTCTTCGTCTGTCATGGTGAAAGGAACCTGGGTCAAGCCCTCTCGAAGCAGCGACTGTCCCACTGGATAGTGGACACAGTATCGACTGCATATACTAATGCTGGCCTAACCCCACCTGGGAGTTGTGGCTATGTCATGGGCCCTCTTTAGAGGTGCCTCATTGACTGATATCTGTACAGCGGCCAGCTGGGCTACTCTGCATACATTCATCCCTCCATGCCTTCATTAGGCACAAGGGTCTTTGAGGTTGTACTCTCATACTACCAACACTAGTTGGTGGTAGCGAGGTGTCCCTTGTATGCTGTCTGCTCACAATCCCTCACAACGCCTTTGGTATACTATTCACGAAAGTATTGGTTGGTGGTCGTCTTCAAATTGAAAGGGAAGCTGACCACCAAACCTTGCAAGGTTGCATCACTCGCATTCTCGGGTTCAATGCAAAAGAGAAAGCTTTATATAAAATGCTCAGTGAATACCTGACCTGTGGCAGGCATATCCCAAAAGTATTGGTTGATGGTCATCTTCTCATTCAGGGGACCGGGGTTACATCCGTAACCTATCGTTAAGTGTTGGAACCTGAAGAAACTGGTTGTGAATTAGACTAAAGGTTGAACAGTATCCCCTAATCTGCTTCGGAAAAAAATGTGTGTTTGTCACGCCAAATGAATGAGTCATGCCAAAAACAAGGTTGCCTATTGGCTCAAAGAACTGATATTAACATAGGTGGGGTTTTGGTGGTTCTAGGAGACATTACCTCAGTTAAAAAAGGACCAGACCAGACCATGCTACTGGTTTCCGCTCCATCATTTGGTTCTGAAGATATTATCATTCACATGTTTTAATCAATAAAAGAAGTAAAAACAGTTACATCAAAAAGCCATTACATCATCTGGTGGGCAGTTAACATCCTATGTGTCTATTGCAGTTGTATTAAGAAAAAAAATACTGTTGCCAAAAAGGATTGCAAACAGAAGTTTCTCAATAGATAGAAATAAATTGAATTGAATGTCAGGACAGGTGTTATTTTAAGGGGTACTCTTTTTTTCCAAAAACATACCAAAATATAAACAAATGTTATTTTTTTATTACTTGTTAGTTAATACTCTATATAGTAACCTTTTTTTATAATTGAAAACTCCAACTAAAACTGTTCAGAAAACCTAGATCCCTTCTTCAGGATTATCAGTTTATCATTAACATGAGGTTACGTTTGTGTCAAGGCAATTTTCTGTTTGTGTGTTTTAAACTGATTTTTTGTCTAATATAAAGTTTTCTACACTTCGTTTTTTGGCTCCATCTTGAGAACCAACCATCCAATGCTGATGGCACTTGGTCTGACACCTCCTGGTCTGCAGTTTTGAAAGCTGTATCACTAATTCTGTATTAATATCTTTGATGGGAATATATGTATATATTATTGAAATGGTGGAGCTTGCGTCTTTAAATGTACTGAAATAACAAGTTGTTCAAGACTCCCCTTTTTCCATTAAATCAAAAACATGAGTTTTTGGCATGCACACTGTAAGTATAAGCAATATTTTAGAGTGTAATATTATGGAGTACATTTCAGGGTTGTGTCAAAATGTGAGATCCGGTAATACTGTATATTAATCATCTACAAAGCATGTAACTATATCTCGCCAATTTCTGGCATTCTTCCATAGCTTTAAAGACTCAATCATAAACTCTTAGGTAGAACTAGAAGACAAGCAGACAACATTTCCCGTAATGGCATCTCTGTATGGTTATGGTTGAGGCTTAGTGGAAGGGCTACAACCACTGGAAACAGCTGCAGGCCATTGATGGATTTCAACATAAATATAAAAAGCCTTTATACCTATGCTGGCTTGTTTCTGGCAATCCATAATACTATCAACCCATTGAAACAAGCCCCCACACTCTGCTTGTGAAATGCAGCATTGAACAACCCCAGTACAACCCCACCAAGCAGAGCTGGCAGCTTGTTACATGCAGAGTGGAATAACATTCCTCAATGTGTCCAAAGATTGATTGGTTCAGTGAAGTGCAGGTCTGTTTACAATTTGGTTTTATGGACTGTAATCAATCTCATTGTAATTCTACAAAAAAAGGTACTTGGTAATACATTTGCATTTAAGGCACCATAGTTTATTTGAATACAGATAATTACATTATTTTTATTTTTTTCTTTTGTGATGAAGAATGTATAGAATGATCTGGTTCATTACTATGCTGGTCACTACAGGTATGTTAAAATGTCAACATAATAAACAAAATCCCATATTAAACACACAGCCGTATATCCTCAATCCTCCTTCTGTCAACTGTCATTTACTTTTTGCAATCTTGGAAATAGTGCTGTAGGTTAGGGGGGCCTGGTTAACTATAAGTTTATAATTTCCACAAAGCACCATAATATTCATGCATACTGTAGGTATCCAGTATATTTCTGTAAGAACATTTTGTTTCGAACTAGTCTAACCGTGTTCTCGTATAGATCCACCCTTCACTTATTACGCAACACAGACAGCTTTTTGATTACATTCCAAATGTTTTGCTAGGGTGAGCTTGCAGTCTAGGATCCTTCCTGTATTTGTGGAGAAAGTTTGTATTCCCAGTCTGTACATCATTTGTAGTTTTGTTGTACAAGATTATCTAATTAGGAGGACCCGCCCAATAGTCAAACTGACAATATAAAAACCAAGGACCACTTGAAGAAACTCGATGAGCTGAGAAGGGATTTCTTCTAAAGGTTTGGAGGCTTTCATACAATATATTTATTTATTTATTTATTTTATTGTTTAAACAAGTCTTTATTTCTGTTGTGAATTAATATTCCAACATTTAGAAACAAATGAATATTTTTTGTGAATATTACAATATACTGTGTATGTCTATAAGAAGTTTGTTGTTATTATTTATTATTTTATTAGTAGTTGTAGTAGAAGTATTTCTGACAAAAAGCCTAATAAAAAATAAGTATTATTGCTACAATGAATCATTGGGTGTACCAGGTATTTTCTTTTCTGTTTTCTTTTAGTTGAAGCTTTTTAGCAATGGCCATTTCATCGTCACTTGGTTTTATTGTTATGCTATTTTCCTGCATCGCCATTCTACCAGACTTCTCATCTGCTCAGGGTAAGAATATTTTTTTCAGAACCTGTAGTAGTATATTAATGTGACACAGAAATAAATAAATATCTGTTTCAACTTATTATCGGACTCCACGCATTAAAACAGCTTATTTTTTGTGTTCAGGTCAGAGTTCATGAACCTCTCAATGCTACCCAAAGTCAAGTGCACTGAACTCACTTGTGGGAACATGACTAATGAATGTGTATACACACAATAGCAAATTATTAACAGTGTATAGTTAAACAACAACTACGCTACTGGAATTAAAGTAACAGCTATGCTTATAGTCTTCTCTTAGAGATTCTTTTTAACACAACCTCATACCCCCCCCATCCCAATTCTAGTGGAATTTTTAAGTGTCAAGGTCAATCATTCAGAATATAGCCACCCTTTAGAAAATATAGGGTGCTGGAGGAGCTCATTGATAGCAATGCAAATGAAACATATGAGAAGCAGGTGGCATGAAGGAAGAGATCAAACAAGCATTTATAACATAGAGGTATTAGCTACCAAAAATACCAGATCAAACTATAGTGGTAGGATATACATAGCCCTTGAATTTCACTTTTACTCAAGAAGCAAGTATTGGAAGGCATTGGCATTTGCTGTATTATTTGACCTTGTGAAGGGAGCTGCCGTACACGATGTGGAGAGGACTACTACAGGGGCCATGCATGCCACTGCGACTACAACTGTCTGCTTCATAAGGAATGCTGCCCAGATTATGAAGGGCTTTGTACCACAGGTAAGGCTGCTATTTCTTTTTTTTAAATTTTTTTTTTTTATAAAACTTCCCCTTGAGATAAATGTGATAAATCTCTTTGTCAACATGTAAAGGTGTTAAACTCATTGCCAGTTAAAGGGTAAAAGTGTTGAGTGCCCCCTGTTTTCTACTGTGTTGCGCAGTTTGCGTTTTTTTGGAAATGAAAGAGAGTTAATGCAATAACCTAGAATTGTGTTACCTGTTATTGAACTTAAAATAAATAAACATCTATTTGTTTCACAGCAAACTCCTGTAAGGGGCGCTGTGGAGAAGACTTTCAGAGAGGTCGGAAGTGTGACTGTGATGCTGGCTGCTTTGAATTTAATCAGTGCTGTCCTGATTATCAAAGCCACTGCTTAAAAGGTGAGGTTAATATTCTACGGGTTAGATTTATTGAACTGGAAAATCCACAGGATGCTTAAATGTTACCTGTATAGTTATCAACCTTCTCATAACTACGATACTTTTTTAAAATTATATGTGTATTTTTATCGCAGAAACTCCAAAAACAACTGTTGCTAATCCGACAACTGTGCCCATCACAACAAGAGCGAACACCCCCCAAGTGCAAGGTAGGACAGCCTCTTCAAAAGCAATATTACACAATAAACACGTGTTTTAAAAACAGCTCACCTTTAAAATAATTGTGGTTATATATATTATGACGTCAAGCAAAACTTTAAAAAAAAGGATTTGGCTATGTTATGCCATTTCATCTTGAGGGTGAAAAAAATGGCTGATTTTGTTATAATCTCTTTTTTTTGTTCTTTTTCTAGCAACAAAGAAATTGGCAGTAAACCTGTCTACTTTAATTCAGAAACCAGTTCCAACAACTCAGTCAGCTTCCACAGCTTCGTCCAGGTTTCAAGCCATTGAAACAACAGCAAGTGATTCCAACAGTGCGAATGAAGAGATGATCCAAGGTACAGTAAGCAGACAAACCTGTGTGCAAACCTATCTCAGTTCAAAATAGAATTCACTTTAAATATCATTAACACTTTAAACTGTAATAGCACACCAGCAATACATTTGCATCTTTTTAGCAATTTGTTATCAACCAAAATAAAAATGTAATTATATTTGTCACATAATAAATAACACATAGAAGGCCCACTGCAGTGCTTTTTATGAAGTTTTTAGCAAACAAGCAGGGCGAAATTGTTGTCAAGACTATCATACAGAAAATATTATGCTTAGGAAACAAACTTTTTTTTCTCAAGACAGGAGATGGAAGCCAATATTCCACAAATCATTTTGGATAAAAACAAAACAAATTACAACTCATATATTTGGAGTATGACCAGTCTTGAAAGGCATACTTGCAGTACCAAGTAAATGACCCACTCAGGCGTCGTGATTCACAAACAGCTGGCAGGGTGATTGACTGAGAATGTATGAATCATGACTGGAGCAAGAACATTATGTTGCAAATACATCTCAAGGATAACAGTCTCGCAGCATGGGGGACAGGCCAGATGCATGGCTGGTTGGCTACTCCTAGCATTAAATAGGCAGGTTCACACTTGTGGGCTACAGTAGTTTTGCTAATCCTACTCTAATGTGGTAAACACTTCATTTCCTCTCATATGTCCTCCCAGATCTGTCTAAAAGCCAGTTGATCACCCTATCCACTTTACCACCAGCCAACCATCCAACTTCCAGACCTGCAGTTACTACAATGCAACTAGAAACCCTGAAGTATCCTGAATTTCAAAGGGATGATGAGACAGTCCTACTTGGTGAGTTTGTACAGCTTCAAAAGTTGTCCTAGTAGAAAGGTTGTAACTATCTTATATATATATATATTTTTTTTTTCTTTTTGTAGAATTAACTGAAGCAATGCCTTACCAAGAACAATTCCTCCCAAGTATTACTCATTCATTTTCCACTGAGCCAACAGCACCTTCAAGGGTATTTTCCATTCTTCAATCAACCACAGAAGCATCCACAAAGCCTGAAGAACATGCAAACCCAACAGGGCCCCTAGTGTTAGAAAGTGATACCATAAGACCTGCTGTTACTGAGCAAACTACACCTTCTGCAGCCATAAACGATCAGGAACCAGAGACCCCGTCAGAAAGTGATACCACAAGACCTGCTGTTACTGAGCAAACTACTACACCTTCTGCAGCAGTAAACGATCAGGAACCAGAGACCCCATCAGAAAGTGATACCACAAGACCTGCTGTTACTGAGCAAACTACACCTTCTGCAGCAGTAAACGATCAGGAATCAGAGACCCTGTCAGAAAGTGATACCACAGGACCTGCTGTTACTGAGCAAACTACTACACCTTCTGCAGCAGTAAATGATCAGGAACCAGAGACCCCATCAGAAAGTGATACCAAGAGACCTGCTGTTACTGACCAAACTACACCTTCTGCAGCAGTAAATGATCAGGAACCAGAGACCCCATCAGAAAGTGATACCACAAGACCTGCTGTTACTGAGCAAACTACTACACCTTCTGCAGCAGTAAATGATCAGGAACCAGAGACCCCATCAGAAAGTGATACCACAAGACCTTCTGCAGCAGTAAACGATCAGGAATCAGAGACCCCGTCAGAAAGTGATACCACAGGACCTGCTGTTACTGAGCAAACTACTACACCTTCTGCAGCAGTAAATGATCAGGAACCAGAGACCCCATCAGAAAGTGATACCAAGAGACCTGCTGTTACTGACCAAACTACACCTTCTGCAGCAGTAAATGATCAGGAACCAGAGACCCTGTCAGAAAGTGATACCACAAGACCTGCTGTTACTGAGCAAACTACTACACCTTCTGCAGCAGTAAATGATCAGGAACCAGAGACCCCATCAGAAAGTGAAACCACAAGACCTGCTGTTACTGAGCAAATTACACCTTCTGCAGCAGTAAATGATCAGGAACCAGAGACCCCATCAGAAAGTGAAACCACAAGACCTGCTGTTACTGAGCAAACTACTACACCTTCTGCAGTAAACGATCAGGAACCAGACACCCCGTCAGAAAGTGGGTTTGATCCCTCAATGACAGATGCACCTGAGACTGACACACCCTCACCTCCTGAGGGAGATGTTCCTTCAGCAAGCCCAACCCAGATCCCTGCAAGTACCACCACCACAGCTACAAACAATCCAAGTGACATTTTCGTACCAGGTATGAGCTCCTTATTGTCTAGTTTTCATCATCCTATGGACATGGCATGTTGTCCTCTAAGTGTATCTGTCAGGGTGTCACTGCACTACCCAGTATGGAGCACTCCGAGTTCCACCACCACAGACCCGACCAGGAATGTTTTGTTAGCAGGTATGCTGTACATGCATGCTGTTTACCATCATATGCAGATACTGCAAGAATGACTGTCTGTAACCTACAATGTGCTGTATTGCAGATATAAACAATTGCTCTGGGTGCTTAAAACAATCCCAAATGGTATTAATTATCAAACTACCAAAATAGTACAGGGCTGCCATGTTTGGTATTTACACCTGTATTTATGATATGGCAGAAATTAACCTTTTTTATTTCCATTTGAGTATGCATGGGCATTTCCAAAGAGTTTATATCCTGTGGAGCACAGTGAGTCAAAACTCTGGAGGGCAAAAGCACTGTCATGCCAACATGCCAGTTTTCTATCCAACAGTTGAGTTTTTGAATGCAGGTGACACTATTTCCTTTTTAACACACCCAGACACTTTCCAAGAGTTACCACAGTTAATATATATATATATATATACATACAGTGCAGTGAAAAAGTATTTGCCCGTCTGATTTTCTGCATTTTTGCATATTTTTGACACTGAATGTTATCAGATCTTCAACCAAAAGTATTAGATAAAAGGGACCCTGAGTGAACAAATAACACAAAAATTTGGTACATATTTCATTTATTTATTAAAGAAAGTTATGCAACACCCAATGCCCCCGTGTGAAAAAGTAATCGCCCCCTTAGACTCAATAACTAGTTACGCCACCTTCAGCAGCAATAACTGCAACCAAACGCTTCCTGTGGTTATTGATTAGTCTCTCACAGCGCCATGGAGGAATTTTGGCCCACTCCTCCATGCAGAACTGCTTCAACTCAGTGACATTTGTGGGTTTTTGAGCATGAACTGCTCGTTTCAGGTCCTGCCACAACATCTCAATGGGGTTTAGGTCTGGACTTTGACTAGGCCATTCCAAAACTTTAAATTTCTTGTTCTTCAACCATTCTGATGTAGACTTGCTTGTGTGTTTCGGATCATTGTCTTGCTGCATGACCCAGCTGTGCTTCAGCTTTAGCTCATGGACGGATGGCCTGACATTCTCCTGTAGAATTCTCTGATACAGAGCAGAATTCATGGTTCCTTCAATGATGGCAAGGCATCCAGGTCCTGATGCAGCAAAGCATCCCCAAACCATGACACTACCATGCTTGACCGTTGGTATGAGGTTCTTACTATGGAATGCAGTGTTTGGTTTTCGCCAGACATAACGGGGCCCATGTCGTCCAAAAAAGTTCCACTTTTGACTCATCTGTCCATAGAACATTGTTCCAGAACTCTTGAGGATCATCCAGGTTCTTTTTGGCAAACTTGAGACAAGCATTCATGTTCTTCTTAGTGAGCAATGGTTTCCTCCTTGCTACTCTGCCATGAATCCCATTTTTGCTCAGTGTCTTTCTGATGGTGCAGTCATGAACACTGACCTTAGCCGAGGCGAGAGAGGCCTGCAGATCCCTGGATGTTGTTCTAGGGTTCTTTGTGACTTCCTGGACGATTTTACGCCTTGCTCTTGGAGAGACTTTGGCAGGACGACCACTCCTGGGAAGATTCACTACTGTCCCAAACTTTCTCCATTTGGACAATATGGCTCTGACTGTGGTTCGGTGGAGCCCCAGAGCCTTAGAAATGGCTTTGTAACCCTTTCCATACTGATAGGCATCAACAACTTTTTTCCGGAGGTCTTCAGGAATTTATTTTGTTCATGGCATGATGTGCCTCTAGAACTTCACTCTGTTGGTAAGGGCCAAAGTTAGACAGATTTATATTGGTGTCATTTTTTCTCTCAGACTCCCTTTATATACTACTACAACCCACAAAAAAATCTGACCAAATACAATGTGAAAAATGTGCAAAAATATATATAATATATATACACACACACACACACATTTCATCATATTGCCCTGAAATTATTTCATTGTTAACTGGTGATAATTGACAATATATTAACTTGTGTTTGACTTGAAGGTGATGATAAGCAATTTTCTACATTTGTTTAGATGACAACGATGATGACAATCTCTGCAGTGGCCGACCGGTAAATGGGATAACGACTCTACTAAATGGGACAATGTATGCGTTTCGAGGTAAGATAGAATATTATTTTATTTTTTTAAAATCACAAGCTGAACTAAATCCTATAAAATAACCCCCTCAGTCACTGCATGTATAATTATACCAAATTAAGTTTAATATTTTCTAATGCATGTATGTTTTGGCAGGGCAACTTCTCAAGGTAGTGCTCACACAAATTGTTTTAAAATTTTGAAAAATAAAATAAAAAATGTGACCAAAGGGGATATTAATATATTTTCAGTTAATATTACAGCACTGGGTGCATAGTGGGGAAAATGAGGTAAGAATGAATCATCCTATTTATATATTAAAAACAACTGTGGCCAAGATGTGTCAGTCATAGTTCAAGAAAGCTACATGATCTTCGAAAAACAAAAAGGAACAGTTAACTCTTTAGTGATACATTCTCTCTCCCCCCACAGGACATTGGTTTTGGATGCTCAATTCCTATGGGATAGAGGTGGGATATCCTCGCAGGATCACAGACGTCTGGGGCATTCCCTCCCCCATTGACTCAGTCTTCACACGCTGTAACTGCCAAGGAAAAACCTTCTTTTTCAAGGTGTAGGCTTGTAGGCAATCTGACATTGCTTAATGATTACGGCCTGTTCATTTAGGGTTTTATCGAGATATAGTGCACAATAATATTTTGCTGCACTAGAAGAGTACTGAAACATTTGAATACAAGTCAGTTTTATCAAGAATTTCTTTCAGACTTACTCCTTGTTTCATGTTTAAATCCACAGGGCAGCAATTACTGGAGATTTGAAAACGGGGGCATGGACTCTGGCTACCCTAAATTAATTAGCATTGGCTTTGGAGGGATTAAAGGACAAATAACTGCAGCTCTTTCAGTTTCTTCAAGCTGGAGAAGACCAGAATCAGTTTACTTTTTTAAACAAGGTTGTGCGTTTTTCTTTTTTTTATCCAAGTGGTTATGAGGAAGTCAATAAAAATAGTGTCCTTTGGAAAGGGGAAGGGGGATAATATGTGTAATTGAAAATGCACCTGTATTAACCTGGAAAAGCTCCTCTTGCAGCAATCCCAAGCATGCTGGAGGAAATCTTTTTGAGATATACAGTACAAGAGTGATGTTCAGACAAATGCTGGATTAGAGCTAATTTGAATATTATTTACAGATTAGTTCAATATGCACTCTGTAGTTTATTAAACATACCATAAGGAGAAAATATATACAACTATTAGTGAGACTGAAGACATTTTTGTTTTTTGTTCTTCCAGACTTGCTAATGAGTGAATGCATTTTATTTTGTAGGTGGTTTAGTCCAAAAATATTCCTACACTCAAAAACCACCACAAACCTGTAAAAAGATGCAGACTCAGTACTCCATCTACAGTATTAGGAACCGGTTTGCACGTCAGCTGAGCAGTCAAAGCAAAGCTACAGGTAAGCATCAGCCTTGTGTTTATCATACTGAAAAGAAAAACTACAGAAGAAAACAATATGCACATAAGCTGCTTATGAAACTGGATTTATTTTTAAAAAGTGATACAGTAAAAGTACTTCTGCAGACAGTTTAAAAATGGAAAGCAAGCAAACATTTAATTTGAATTCTTGTCTTTTGTCTTTTTAAAGTTACTCTTGGTCAGGAAATCAATATAAAATTACAGTGGAGAGGATTTCCCACATCAGTCACTTCAGCCATATCTGTGCCCAATGCAAGGAAGCCAGATGGATATGACTACTTTGTGTTTTCCAGGAGTAAGTGTCAGAAATTATCAGCTGCCATAGATGAAAAAATGCCTTATTGTATAGCCTGATGTAACAAATGGCAAACAAATTTCCCTGAACAAATAGTGTTGTACATAAATCATTTAAAATGACTTTAAACTAGTTTTGCTGAACACATACAGCACATCTGGTTGGCAATATGTAGCTGGTACAGTATTTTCAGTTGGATCACATTGAGGCTTTTCCTCTGCCTGTTACTCTAATTATTGCCATTGCACCCCCCCCAAAAAAAAAATGAAATAAAAAAGCCCTACTATAAAAAATGTGTAAATCCTTCGCTCCCTTCATAACTGCATTTCAGATGATAATTTTACCTTTTTAATGTGGTTTTCCTTCCATGTCCATGACATGTTCCGGTCTTATACAGTACAGTAAAAGGGTCAAATGATAAACTTCATCCACAAATTGGGAACTTTCTCTCCAGTTTCTAACAGTATAGCAGTTGGACAACTTAAAACATGGGATATAGGTCACCATGCCCAGCTAGGAAGACATTTCAAAACTGACTGAGGGATATTGGACTATTTCTCAATAGTTCACATCCTCCAACTCCTTCAGAAGCTCGGGTTCAAATTTGCTGCAAAAACCTTTTCTCCAGAACAGCAGACAACATAATTTTAGATTGTTCCTCATAAAACTCAGTAATTTTGTAGTCTTGGGACAGGGAGGTATACAATTTGCATATAAAATGAACCAGTCATGTGAGGGCAAATTAAGCGTTTCGGATATTTTGTTCAACCTGTGTTTCTCACTCAAATACAAGGCTGTGTTGCAACAAAGAAGCACCAAACTCTGATTCTTGTTCATTTTATTTCCACAGCTCGATACTACAACATTAATATTCTTGCTGATCAACCGACTGTAACCTCCACTTCACCTTCTTCAGAAAGGCAACAGAGCACAGCAAAGGACTGGTTCAAGTGCCCATAGTGATACACCTGGGAAATAACTTGGAAGCAGACATCGGACAACTAATCGTCACCTTTTATTAATAAAAACAAAAAGCATACAGGCAAGAGGTACTCAAAACTTCCAAAGTACAAAACGGCACTATTTAAGCGGTTTTCCATAAACGAAAACAAGTGATAGCATGTTTTTAATTAGCAGTTCAGTTACAGGCAGTGCAGAATTAGCACTGTGGTTAACTCATATTTCCTCTATTATACCGGCCTCTACTGCCCATAGCATGGCTTACACCTGCAGAACAAAAAGAAATGTATTACGAAAAACATTTGGGGTGGCAACTATAAAATGTATTTTGAAAAATAAAATGATATATCTATATTAAAAGGTCGCTCTGTATTCTTCATTTCACTAGTGTGGGTCAGAGTTAGGAGTTATCAACTCACCTCTCTGGCGGGTTATTTGACGTCCCCGGGTTTCTGTTTTCCCAGACTGAGGCTGCCGATTCACCAGCCTGAAAGGTTTTGGCTGGCTGCTGCTGGTGTCTGATGGTATAAAAATAAGTAAATAGAATGTGATAAAATTCTGTATTACTTCAATTTGGCGCTGTAGCATTTATTTTAAAAATTGATCAAAATGACTGCGGCTCTTAAACGAGGGCTGTGATTATACGAGGGTGGCCTTTATTAATAATACTATGCTTTACAAACGCTGCAATATTTTATTAAATGATTTAAGGCATTTTAGAAACGGCGCCATGAGAGGCTCCGATCTGCAGCACTATACTCGTGTGTTTTTGGGGCTTGAATACAGTACATTTACTGACAGTTAGAAAGCCTATTAGGTGGGAGTTGGGAGATCAGGAGAGTACTGTACCAGCGAATCAGGAGTGTGTACTGGTTGCTATGGGGCGGGACAAGAGGAGAGGGAAACGGTAGTTGAGTGTGAATATCGGTTTGATTTCTGTTAAAACTAAAATATCCTACTTTTTTTTCTCACTGTAATTTACCTGCTTGTTTGTAATTTCTCTAAGAGAAACCGAAACTAAATCTTCGACTAGGTAAACAGACAGCCCTTGTTTTATCCCCTGCTATGTTGGCACTGAACTGAACTGAACTGGAAAGAAGGGGACGTGAAGGACTGCTGTGCTGCAAGTAGTTCTATCTTGGGTTATCTGTCGGGACTGTACTATAAAATAACATTTGCTTACTAAGGTGGGTGTACATTAGTTTGTATTACATGCTGGATTGAGGTTGCAGTCTCTTCGGGGGTGTCATGGACATAGGCAGAGTTGCGTGTTTCTTTCTTTATTTTTGGAGCAGGGGTAGAAAAAAAATACCTTTACGTTTCTTTATTGAGAGCAGCGTTTATTCGTGGTATAGGTGGTAAAAAATTTCCCAAAACCAGGGGTATTCATTCCTTGGAGTAGATACAGATACAAGGCTGTCTCCTAATATGGTCATCTACTGGAAATACACAAGTAGGACCTCGTTTTAAAAGGCCTGAATCTTCTCTGTCAAGCAAGCAGGGCTGTCTCTCACAGTGCCCGAGTAAAAAGAGTTAAAGGGCCAGGTCACCGGCAGTATATTTAGCATTGGGCGGACCCTATAAGGTTAAAATCCTAGAAATATCCTTTACAATCTATTTCTGCAAGTTCTGCACAGCGCTATAAACCGGTACTCAGCCATGGTATACATACCTGCTGAAGAGCTGGAGGGAAGGTCCTGGCTTGTGGAGGGGAGATCTGCATCTCCGGATGGCTGACCTGACTCCTCTGTTTCAGACTGGTTCTCCAATTCTAGTAAAGCTTCAACTGCACTAGCCCTTAAAAAGACAGCCCTCTGGGTCTATTAATCACACACAACACAACTTAATACAAGCAAGTCTAGACCAAATTAAAAGTTTTAAAAAAAAGTTAAATACTTTGTTCTACATTAAGCCAGCAATATAAAGAGTCCCTACTGTACCTCTCAGGCTCTGCTTCCATGAACACTTCATCTCCATCTCCTTGCCCAGCCTCGCTGGTGGTGGACAGGTTTCCAGTCGACGTGGGGACCATCGGCACCGACTGAGAAGCATGCTCCGAGACGTCAGAGGGGTGGCCTTCAGCAAAGACATTAACTAAGACAGAGACACAATCAAGGACTGATCATTTACACTTTAACCTGTGAGACCAACTATCACGCCTCCAATAGTATACTTGCAATGGTCCAAAAAAAAAAAAAAAACCACCACACACACACACAACACCTTTACTAATGCAATTACATCCTATGCTGTTTTAACGGAAACCTGCTTTCACTTTTGATTAGAAACTGTAGACACAGTGAAAGGGTCCTCCAAAATTTTCTGTGCAGTTGGACTAAGAATGCAAAAAGCAAATTCAAACATGTGTGATCATTCAAATGGCTGTCCGTACTGCAGAATTCAAAATAGTCCCTGCTGTTGCTTGTACTTGAAGCATTCAAGTACACACACCCATACACAAAATAACTTGGAAAGGGTTTGTAGAATAAAATACATAATGGTAGGGAATTACCTGGCGCGGCAAACTGCAGTGGTGTGGTTGGAACACTCCGTCCACCAGACTCCTCTTCATGTGTTGCAAGGAACAGGGGAGTTTCGTACATTCCTAGACCTACAGAGCAGATTTTGTTTATAAAAAAAAGTGATTTAAAACTTACTCCCATTTCAAAAATATTTTATTTTTTTGGAGAAGAGAGATTAGAGTACTGAGGGTTACTGCTGTACTTACTGGGAGAGGCTTTGAGTTAACACTATACTCTACCTAGTCCCATTTCTTTAGAAGAGATGGTGTTGCAGCAGGGGAACACAGTCCAAAAGAATTACCATATGCTTGCATGGATGGAAACAAAGCTCTTCCATCATGCTAGCATTACTAGAAACCACAATAAAATGTGTATTTGAAGACTACAAAATCATTTTGTAAGCTCTCCTCAATCCCATTTACAAAAAAAAGCTTTGAGGAGACATTTGTCAGCAATCCTAACTAGTTGATAACATCCCAAAATAACACTAGTTGGATTTCAAGATGCAACTGGAAAGAATAATTAACTACCTCCTTGTGATGCCAGCTGCCCAAGGTCCGAGTGGCTGGAGCCCGCATGGGGCATGTCATCAAGTGGGCCGAACCTGAATCTGGGAACTCCAGCAACCTGGGGAGAGCTGAACACACAATGGGTCAGCTTTAATAATGTCAAGGAAATGGGGGTGAACACACACAACCACACATGGTCTGAAATGCAAGACAACCACCTAGTCATCTTTACCAAGAGAACACTAGTCCTACTTACTGAATAGCTTCAGCAAAGCCATCTGTGCGATGAGGCACGACCAGTGTTGGTGTGCTAGGTACCATTCTATCATCGTCATCGAAAAAGTGTTGCTGTAAATCCAAGAAAATAGCACAGTATGCAGAAAAGGTTATGAAACAGAACAATTGAGACTGACCTATCCCTGTCAGAAGATTACTGTAAGATTACTGCCATTAAGTTCTCCAATTCAAACTGTTACAGTATTAAATCCTAGAACTCTTCAGTTCTCACAAACTTTTCCTGGTTCCTGTGCCTTTACAACTGTATGTGTAACAGTTTTGACAACTGTGTAAAGAAAATGCTTGGCAGGAATTTTCCTGTGCCCAGCTAGAACAATATTAGTTACTCACCATGCCACCAATCCCGGGTGTCAGCTGAAGCCCTCTGCCTACAGACTGGCGACGGACAGGAATGCGCTGCACAACACAAAGGACACCAGTCACCAGCATGTTCAGCTGTATGTGCTTCAATACAAACCAGACCCTGACCATGCCAGAGACTGACAATGACTTGGTATAAAACAATGCAACCATTTTACCTGGCTATACCAAACAGGCAACACTTTATATTAAAAGTGACATTGCACAGCAATTGCATTTTTAATGTATGTGCCATTAACCTGGATATGTAATTAGCCACTTTAATTACTGTATATTTACACATACAGCACATTAATTCAAGTTTTGCACAGAACTGGTTAAAAATGTCATTTAGCACACCAGATTGTGCCCAATTCAAAAACTAGTTTGAGTGCAACCCATCACGTCCCGGAAGGGAAAAGCAAGCTGAAATCAAACGTGAATGCACTGCACAGAACTAGTCTTCCCTACACTAAACTGCTGCTGCTAAAAAAGTTCAAGTCTTTAACACAGCAGCTGTCACTAGTCACCCATTAGTGAGGTTTATAACGCAGCTCATTTGCTTTCTGCACACAATTATAAGGAGCATGCTTAAAAATGACACAGGACTGCAAAATTACACATCTAGAGGAAAACCTACTGCACTAAAAGCAGTCAGAATTGTTAAATTACATGAGCGCCATTAGGCACTTGAAGTACTTGGCATTCCTTTGCATGATTTGTGAATATCAAAACCCAGTTATTTTGTGCATATGGTTTTACTCAATTAGTAATTTGCATTTTAGTCTGCTGGGTTTCTGAATTAGTGTTGCAAATACGTCTCAAATTAAACATTTAATGCTCAAAAGTCAATCAACAAATTCAGGTTTATTTAATTAAATCTAGTGCTGGGACGAACACACGATTTTCATGTTCGGATATTCATTGTTTTCCAAAAGTAAAAGCCATTACATTGCTCAGAACGCAGGCAGAGACCGCACAGCAGCAGGGGAAGGGGGGCGTGGCCCGTAAGTGTGCCTGTGTTTTACAGCAGGATGTTACAGTAACACGTCAGAGTAGAAAAAGATCACAGGAGTAAAGAATACGTTGTGTAGGCCTTACTTTACCCCAGCGAATTAACTACAGAACAATGGATGCCAAATAGCAGTTCAAGTTAAACGTTTTGTTTATTCCCAAAATAAATGGTACATAAAAGTTGACACCAGAGCTCACGTTTCCACAGAATTCTGTGTTACATGCAGGACATTAATAAAAACACATACAAAAAAAATAACAGCAGTGCGTTTCTAAAACACAGATGTAAAAGAAAATAGATGTAGTGAAGCAGTTTTATGCAATGCAACGTGTAAAAATGGTTCCACTGCTCCCTGCATCCTCTTTAAAAAAAAAAAAAAAAAAACGCAACAGTGGAGGTCTCAGTATCCCATGTAGCACTGCACTCATCCCTGGTACTAGAGTGACTCAGTAATCTGTATCACAGCATCTTACCTGTTGACACTCAGCCAAGAATTTGGACAAGTAAAAAACACTCAAAAATCATGGCTAAGACTATGGATGAGGCCTGCAGAACTATTCCAACATCTTTCCTGCTTTCACACAACTTGCAGCAATTCCAATTACAATACCTGTATCTTGTGTACCAGCAGAACAGGGTTTTAGCTGTCAGAGCACAGTGCAGACCAGCAAACACTCATTTACGTGAGGATCATTTAAAACATGACCATTTCAATGGAAGGTCCTGAATTAAGACTTTGATTTGGAAAGAGCACCAGCCATTTTGGACTTGGGTGCTAAAAGGAAAATTCAAAGAACCTTTAAACAGCAAAACTGTAAATAGTTATGATGTTGTCAGCTACCCGCAGAGACATTGGTACATGTTACACAACACTGATTTTTAAGCCGTGAATGGGGCCTTTTCAAAGGAAAATGTTTCATGGTAAGCTTGTCTTTGTCTGTTTCTACCATTATTTATACCGTGTACTGTTTTGCATGTTAACTTTGTTAATCTGAAATGGTTACATTGAAAAATATAACTAATGTTGATGCAATATGCCAATGTTATGGTTGAAAACAGAGATTTTGAGATGGTAAGCTTTTTACAAATGCACATATTTAAAAAGGCTAGCACGACCTATGTCGGAATTTTTTTTTTTTGTAATTCCTTGTCATTTCTTCACAGTAAACAGTGGCCACAGAAACATTTTCATAAAGTAACAACATGATGTTTACTTGTGCCTTATTGTAGCTGAATGAAATCAAACAAACTTTAAAATTAAGGAGGCTGTGTGGTCCAGTGGTTAAAGAAAAGGGCTTATAACCAGGAGGTCCCCGGTTCAAATCCCACCTCAGCTACTGACTCATTGTGTGACCCTGAGCAAGTCACTTAACCTCCTTGTGCTCCGTCTTTTGGGTGAGATGTAATTGTAAGTGACTCTGCAGCTGATGCATAGTTCACACACCCTAGTCTCTGTAAGTCGCCTTGGATAAAGGCGTCTGCTAAATAAACAAAAATAAATAAAAAAATAAATAAAATTTAACTTTAAACACTTCAAATAAAATAATGTGGAAATGGCACTGTAAAATTAAGGTTTTCGTTTATTACATTCCACATGAATTAGCAACGAAAAATATATAATATATACAATCTATATAAAAATCACTATACAACAGTTATAACACGTTGGCCACTGTTTAAGCGAGTTATTCCAGAATGACGTGCTTGCCTTTTTTCTGTCACGAGATTCTCATTTGCGCTAAAGCAGCACTTTCTT
Organism: Acipenser oxyrinchus oxyrinchus; assembly: GCA_030684275.1. NCBI lineage: Eukaryota > Metazoa > Chordata > Actinopteri > Acipenseriformes > Acipenseridae > Acipenser > Acipenser oxyrinchus. The sequence continues at coordinate 24,097,291 of CM060260.1, read as the reverse complement.
GACCCAGATAGCTTTCCATAGAGAGCACTGTGCTTGCACGCGCATAATCTGGTTAGTTTACTTTTTGCAGTCTAAAACTTTTAAATAGAGGCTCAAGAGCTGCTGTGTTGATTCCTGTGTTTATTTATTTATTTATTTTTAAATGCATATCACACAGAGCTCTTTTTCATTTGCCATGTTTGAAACTGTAGCGAAACTTTTGGCAAGGCGGTAAATAAGTGCAAGTTATTTTTGTAATTTCTAGCGAACATGAACATCTGAATTTTGTATCTGAATACATGCCAAAAAATATTTGTTCAAATATTCTGATATTTGTCCCAGCTCTAATTACATCTCAACTTAGTAGAACAGTTTCAAATGTGCCATAGGTAAGATTAACAAAATCATACTAAAAACTTTGTGGTTAATAAATTACCTCATTCAATTCCATATAACTGATGTTTTATTTGTGTGCTTTGTAAAAATGCCAGATCATCAGCAATGTAGACTGAACATTTTCAGTTTACTGTACATGTACAAGCAGCTGCATTATAATACTCCCCAATCTGCCTGGTAAATAAGCTCATCTTTCCCTCCTAAGGGATTCCATGGGACAGCCACCAAATCTTTGCCCTCAGAGGAGTAATAAAGGTGGCAATTATTATGCCGACACCTTGTTTTCATGCAAATCCTCAAAACAGTTTCAATATTTATGAATGATTGAAGGCGACAATAAATCTGTCCCAGGCACATGCCCTATTGGTTTTATAAAAGGTTTTGATTGTAGTTCTTTGTTTACAACATTCAAAATTACCAATCTTAAAAGTTACCAATTAGAAATATGAAACGTTACACACTACCGTTTTAATCAATGGGGGGACACAAAATCTGGTCTTCAGTATAAACTGAAGGAAGTGGTTACAAAAGAGAAGTTTGAATGTTATTTCTTGGCTTGCGAGTGCTCAGTAGCGTTGTGCACCTGTGGAGCCTGGATGGTCAGACTGGGTGGCAGGGAGTGCAGGTGTCTCCGTGGCGACTGAGGGTGCAGAGGGGCTGGTCTGTCGGTGCTGTTCGGAGCTGGCTGCAGTGGCTCACTGGGTGGCTCACTAGAGAAGGGGGTACTGCTGCTGCCTTCGCCTGACAGAACAAACATAACTACAACAAGGATAGTGGGGGAAAGAGAGCAACTGTTTAAAAACTGAACACATTTTGCACAAGCATTACTTTCATAAGACTTAGCAACTGTGCTGAGCAAAACTATTTTTTTTAAAAAAAGAATTAAAAGAAAAAGACAATCAACCCACTCGTATAAGATACTGTCAGTTAGAAGCAGGTTTGACTGGAATTCTTTTTCAAAATTAATCCCCCTCTTAAACACCGCTGTCCTGTGAATCTGCCACTCTTTGGCTCATCTCGGTTGCTCCTAGACTCTCCTCATTTTCTGTGCCGGGGTCTGTCGCTTCAGCGCCCTGCTATACACAAAAAGAGAACTTGATACATCAATTCTTGCCAATTCTGGGTATTAAATGCCACCACTACAAAATTAGGGAAAGCTAAACTGCAATTACAGGCATCAGAAAACAGAATGGCTCCAAGGTGCAATACTTTGCTAAACTGAAAATCTTAGGAAATTTTGCTTCACATGTGTATCAGATTCTCTTAAAGCTTTGCAAGTTTAAATTTGTGTTCTTGAAATTAACACAAATGCTGTTTTTTTAACACCCCATTAGGTGATTCAATGTAGAATTACATTTTTAAACAATGAAATAAAACAAAAGCAGACACAACAATGTGTAAAAGTACTTGTTTTTGTACACAGTCTGGTAACTAATAAAATGATTTCCTGGTTACAAATCAACAAAAAATATATTAGATTTTACAACTGCTTCTTAACCCTTTTGTCTATTTAAACCAATCAGCACATGAATACATTTCCTGAAATAGTCTGTCCTAAAATCGGATCTAAAAATATAAATGTAATATAAAAAATTCTTGGGATAGACCCAAAAACATTTATTATAGTCAAAAAACAGAATTAGATTTACAGTAAAAAGGCAGGAGGAGTATTGAAGGTGCACTGGTTACACGAAGGCTCGAATAAACATCTCCAGGAACTCCAAGTTTCAATGCCAACAGCCAGAGGAAGGAGTTAAATTTGTAATGGCAGTGCTGCATTTTACTGATAGCGTGTACAGTACACTGTGAACATCGTTATAGCCAGAATAGTCTGATCACCTTTAAATATTTAGCCAAACACTTCAATGCTCTGCTATACTATTCTGTATTAACCATTTGATGGATTACTCTATGTCCTTTCAAAAAGGGCAAGCTAAATCTGGTAAGGAATATTAACCTCTGTGTCATCTCCTTCATAAGCTTCGTTCCCGTCTGCACTCCCACTTCCTTCATTGCTCTCCTCCCCTTCGTCTCCCATCCCAGTGTCATCTTCATCCTCCTCATCTTCATCCTCCTCGTACTCCTGTGGGAAATACACTTGGATTAGGTGACCCAGACTAAAAAGGAATGCGTTAATATAAATCAAAATACAAAACTTAAATTATATGCCTGTTACAACCAAACTAAAAGTATGGGTTTCTAAATCCAGATGGCGCCAAGATGCTTACATGTTCACTGTGCATTGGCTGTTGCCCAATACTTTGTGAGCAGTTATTGCAAGCTGAAGTTTCTAGTGAAGTATACCTGCTCTTCTCCTTCATCATTCTCTTCCTCTTCTGTGTCGCTGTCTGTGTCGATCACAATGACATCATGCTGCTTTTCCTCCTGAGAGTCTTGGGTGTTCTGCTGCTCTGGAAGGGGTGGGACCATGTCCGCACAGACAGACGGATGTAAAAGCAGCTCATTGTCCACTAGGGGAGTGTACACCTCTTCAATAACCAGCTGCAAAAAAAATAAAATAAAAAGACCAGGATTGAGGTGCAGACACTCAATGTTGTTGAAAATGGTGGAATTAAGTAGCAATACATATTTAAATGCTACATATACAGCATAATTAACTATAGCTTGCCAGCCTCAGGCAGATACCATACTTCACTACAAATTTTTTTTTGCAGATTTCATGTGAGATCTGATGTTACCTGTGCAGGTTCTTGGGATTCCTGGCCTTCTGCTGGAGTTTCTATTTCAATATCAGTGCTCTCTGCTAGGACCTCCTCCTTAAAATATGAAAGGAGAAAAAAATGTTGACGTTAATGCAGGCTGTTGCTCTGCCAAAAAACTTCCAGACACAAGGTCTAGGCAGATGTCAGATTCTGAAAACAATTGTGGGCAACACTATTAAAGAAAAAGTCCACATCATTTATAGCAACTTCATTTCTCAAACTAAAAGTGAAATATTTCTTGCTATGTAAAAAGTATTGCTCCCGCTAGACTGAGATTCAGTTGTGTTGAGACATACCTCAGGGCCAACTCTCTGAATGATTCGCAGCTTCTTTGGAAGAGGTTGATCACCAGTTTCCTCCTGCACTGGCTCTGCGACATCAGTTGTGTTTTCTTCTTCCTCTTCGCGAGGACGCTTGGACAACGAAGAGCCGGCTGTAGCTGAAACTACAACAGCAAAATGCAATTTAACCAAACAGACCTGCACTGCAGTGTCCAAACCTCAACATTTAAAAACGGAAATATTTTACCAGTGTGCCATATCATCTGTTAAATCAGTAATATCTCTGCTAATTCCATGTTTGTTGAAATACACATCTTTCACTTCCCCATATCCATGTCATAAAAGTATTGAGCAAACATGAATTTAAGAAGTAAACACCAACCTGTTCCGAAAACAGCAGTGGAGGTGGAAGGCCTGTCAACTTGGGTGCTCTGCACTGCCTCCCCCATGGCGGGGGAGGGGGCTGGGGCTGGCTCCTGACTGGCTGGCTCGATCTGTGGCAGGCTCTGCTGGGTGGGCTGTACGAAGGCTGTGGCTTGATTCTGTTGTTGCACTGTATGAATGGGCTGGGACAGGGCAGTCTGAACATTGGGGCTTGTAGAGCGAATTGATCCGCTGGCACTGCCAAACACAGTGACATGTTCCACTGGGCTTTCAGACTGCATGGCTGAAAAACAGTCATAACCTCAGCACAAAAAAAAAAATCAGACAGACAAAGTTTATTTAAAAACACACCATCTTCACAATATGACTCCGAAGTCAATACATGCCTAACGCTTACCTTCCTGGGTCTCCACCTGAGTTGTTGGCATGACGGTGGCTGTGGGAGTGGTGGTTGGTGGGGTGATCATTGGACGGATGCTGGCTCTCGGAGTGGACTTGTTACCAGGAATGGCAGCAGCTTTGCTAGGCGTTGGAACCAGAGGAGTCGGCTTAATGTTGGCTGTAGGTGGCTCTGAAGAGCTAGCACTAAAATTGGAATAATATTTAACCAGTCAGTGTTGGCGCAGAAGTATAAAAACGTAGTTATTTATGCTTTTCATTTCAGACATTAAACAATAACATTATTCAAAAATAATAAAAGCTTACCTCCCCCTATCAACAGAGGCAGGTGTGGTTTTCAGTGAGATTTGCCTCTGCTCAGTTTGCCTTTGCTGTTCTTGAGCCTGAGAAAATAGATTTCTTTTGGTTCATTCTCAAAGCCTAGATATTTTTAAAAACTAATGCAAAGGGCCAAAGTGAAAACAAGAACCCCCCCCAACCAACCACCAATAAGAGCATACCCATCCTCCCCTCCAACCAAACCTGCCTGAAGTGTGAGTTCACATTACAGGTAGTCACCAACGCCTCCTTGATATTACTAATGGGCCTCTACTGTACCTTGCTGGGTGTTTCCGGGGGCTCATCCCTTGGCTCATGGTGCCTCTCCTGCTGATCACGAAGCTCTCTCTCCAGACGGCAGATCCTGCCTTCATACTGGGATTTCAGGGCACTCATTCGCACCTCCTGCTCCTCCCTGTGCTGCTTCAGCTCATCGTTCTCTTTCGACAGCTGCTCCTTGGCACCTAGAAGAGGAAAAAGTCAGAATCATTTCAAGTAAAAAAGTAAGACTAAGCAGGCGTGCAAAAACATAGTAAAAAACACAGAACAAAAATTTAAGTAACAAAATGTGCTACATCATGCATATTTGTACAAGCTATGCCTTAAATAACCTAACCAAATGAGCAGTTAAAACTCATACCAATCAGCTGGTTTATCTTTTGCTTTGCCCCCATGAATGCCTTCTTGGTCTTCTCCTCTTTCTCTGTCATTTGCTGGCGCAGCTGCTCCTCCTGGGCGGATTTCTCCTGAAGGTCCTGGTGCAGTCGGCTCAGCTCTGGCTGCAGTTTGGAGAGCTGCTCCTGGACACTCTTCACCTCCGCCTCACGCTCGCTAGCCAGCTGAAATCATGAGATGAGAGCCATTACAAAACCCACAACGAAGGAACATGCAACAAAAACAAAACTGAAAAAAAAAAAATCACCACACTTTAGAAACAAGTTTGCACATCCCCAAATCTCACAATTTGGGCATTAAAACAGATTTTAAAATTGTTAAAACCCTAAGGGTTCTCCAATGTTGGCCAACTGAACGTGTCATACCTTCTGCAAATTTTCAATCTCTCCCTCCAGCTCCTTGACTTTAGTCTCTGCTTGGCCAAGAGTATTTTTTAGATCCTGAATTTCTTGGGCAGATGCCTGCTGGGCCTCCTGCTCAATGACGGGCTTAGCAGCAGCTTCAGTGACCAACTGAAAGATACAAAATCAGTTGAGACATTTTAAAAGCAGTATGAAAAAGGTTTTCCAATGTATATGACAATGTTTTAAATGGTTTAAGAGATATTAACACACATTACACCCAACTACTTTGCAAGAAACTGGGGGAGACTGCATCCAAGGATAAGGAACAGTAACAGATTCATCTGTTACAATACAATTAAACAATTCAAAATATTGCTTTTTTTTTTTTTTTTAATGCAAATCACTTAACCTGTTCCCAAGCATTTTAACCAAAGTTCATATCTGACGGAGGATACCACAGTATTTGTTTAAAACATTTAGTAACGTCTGCATCCCGACAAACTAAACATTGAATAAGGTCTGGTCCAAATGACACACTCTAAAATTACAGCAAGATCAAAATGTGCCCTCATGCAAAGGAGTTTAAAAATCCAGCCAAGGTTTTGAATAAGTAACAAATCATTGCAGTTTAAGCAGATTTCTGTTCCACAGCAGGACAAATGACATGTTTTAAAGATATGTCCAAATACATTTTAAAATAGGGACTTTGTGGCAACTCATTCACATACCCTGTCATGGTGTGCTTTGAGCTCTTCGTACTGAGTCTTGTACCTGCGGCCAATCTTCTTCACCTGCGTGATGGTCTTTGCCTTCTCCTGGATATCCAGTGCTTTAGCCTCTAGATCCTTCTGCAGTGTCTCTTTTTCAGCAGAGACCTTACCAAGATTCTCCCTCAGACCACTGACTTGGCTCTGTGCTGTGGACACGGATGCATGCAACCTGAAAAGTCAAAAAAAAAAAAAAAAGTCAGCCCACAACCTTCACAATACAATATGTAGCAATGTATTAGTTAGCCACTGTAGTCCAAGTTGCTCTGCATGTCAAAGGCCAACCTTGCAATTTCAGTCTTCAGTTTGCCAGTTTCTTCAGTCAGCTGTTGAATGCGCTTCAGGTGGGCCTCCTTCTCCGAATGGAGCTTCTTGTACTCTTCAGGATCAGCATCTTTTTGTTGGCTTAGCAGGTGCTACAAATTAAAAAGGAACAGATCTTTACAGGAAATCCAGACAAGAGGAACATGTTTTTGTTATACAGCGGCATATGTGCACAGAAGAGTCTCACAAATGTTCAAAAAGTATTCTACACTTACCTGTGTGCGAGTTTTCCAGCGTTTGATATCCTCTTCCAGCAGCTTCTTCTCAGCCTGAAGCATCCCGCTTTTTTCACTCAGCTCTGCATTGGATTCCTGTAGTGGCATTATATCTGCCTCCAGCTTGCGCACCTGATAATCCAACACAACCAAAATGAGCTCACTATTCAGAACAAACATGTGCACACAGACAGAGAGAGAGAGTCCTCACTTAAACTCAAAATCCACAAAACAAATCAAGATTACAAATCAGTTATGTTGCAGTTGATGTTGAACAAGTTTTTTTTTTTTTACTCAAATGAAGTAGCAAGTGAAGTCACCCGATATACTTACTTTAGCCTGCGTCTGCTGAAGTTCCTGCTCCAACCTCTCCCTCTCCTCCCGCAGCATCTTATTAGTCTCCACAAGGACGTTCATGGAATCAGTCTTCTTCATGAGCACATCGTGCTGAGCTAGAGTCTTAGCTGTGACCTGCAACATGAGGCAAGTAAATTCTCTAGGCAGAAATCCCGAGACATTTTGAAAAAGGGGCATCTTTAAATAAAACATTAAACTGTTCACAATCCAACACAATTTTAATATTTATTGGGGTATGCCTAAAACCCTTATATCTGACCACATGCTAAGACAACATTTTGTTGCGCCCTCCCCGCCCCCGACACTATATTAACAGGTGTTTGTTTTACTGATTTAATATAAAAATAGCATATTTATCCCTAGATTTAACCACCAAAAAGTCCAGATTTAGCTAAATGCATAAATGCTAACACACAAGTTTTCAAAAAAGTACTTTGATTCAATGTATAAATGTTGCAAATTTATTTATTTTACACTTGGCGAGTCAACATTTAGCTAACATTTCTAACAAATAAATCTGTGAAACAATACATACAATCTATTTATTTTTACACTTGGCGGTTCAACTTTTACCTAATAGATAAATCTAAAAAACATTACCGTTCAGCAATTAAATCTGAAAAAATAAAATCTGGGTTTTCACAAAAATAATTATTTTGCCAGCTAAATCTGAAGCTAAATGAGCCCAGTGAACCACTTGATTTGGCATTGTATGCTGCAGAGCTGCTGTTACCCTCTTTCCCACCTCCTCTGCATATTACAATGCCAAAAAATGTACACATTTCAAAACTTGCAAAAATGTGTTTAACATGTATGTATTAAGCTAAATCATAACTTTTTTTGGTTACATCTAGGAAGAATACACAATTTACATTAAATCTGAGAAAAACACTGTTAAAATATAAATACATGCTATCATTTTGGCTCTGTTCACTGCCGTTTCACTGACACTCACCACTTCAATCATTTCTCCCGTTCTACAAGTCCTAAAGTGATCGTCAACGGCTCATTTGAAGGTAATAACTTGGGACTAATTACCTGTCATTTATGTATTTAAAATATTCTATCCTTAAAAAAATGATTATTATATATATAAATTTTTATTTTTTATTTTTTTTATTTTACAGAACTGCCCGCGCATCCCTTACCAACTCTCCATGCCCACCCCCACGCACTTTGTGCACCACTGGTATAGACTATATATAAATATTTAATGCTACCTCAGACAACAGGTAATTACGGTAACCTTCTGGTCAATGCAGAGATCACCTGTAAACCTCAGATTATACCTGTGCTTTCTCCCGCTCTGCATTCAGACTGTCCTGCAGCTCCTTAAGCTCCCTTTCCAGGTGCTCAACTCGCTGGCGGTGACGCAAACTCTCCACCTGAGCCACTTCGTACCTGCTCTCCGAAATCTCCTTCTCCCGGCGGACAAACCTTAAAAACCGAAAGTGCGAAATTTGTTGGTCATCACAACGAATCTACAAATCAAATACAAACAAGCGATTCTGAAGCTGTATTTCAACATTCTGTTGCCCTCAAAACTGGAGCTAAATATACACACTGCTACTGGAGGAGTACTTCTCTAGTCTAAAAATGTAAGAGCGATGCATTTTACTCTATTGCAACTGACCTGAGAATCTCAAGGATCTGCTCGTGGGATTTTCCTTCCTCACTCAGGGAGATGTTCAGATTGCTCTCTTGGGTAACTTGCTGTACAGAGGCCACCATCTTATTCCCTAGGCTTTCTACCTGTTCATGTAGCAGACTGTTCTGCTTCTGTAGATCCTCACAACGAGATGCCAGCTTGGACACCTCATCCTACCAAAAAATAAAGAAGATTAACAAATACAAAGTACAGACAAAAACACAGGAGTGGATTTAAGTAGTGCATGCCCACATAAGCAAACTGCAACATAAAAGCCTTTAACGTTTCCACGTTACCTTCAGTATCCTTTCTTGCTCCTCCCAGGATATCTTGCCCTCCAGAAGTTGTGCCTGGGCTCTCTGTGCTTTCTCCTCCAGCTCTTGCCGCATCTGGGAGGTCTGAGACACCTGTTTCTTAGCTGCTTGCAGGGCCTCCACATCAGCAGCATGCAGCATCAGCTCACGTTCATACTTATTCTGGGACTCAGCAGCTAGCTTAGCCTTTATATTAAAATAAATAAATAAAATTGTTAAGACATCTTTGAAAAGAATTCAGCCTTTTATTGGGTGCCGCATAGCTAGCCAGTGCAAGGCTTTACAGAACACCTGCTGTGTGGTGACACTATTCGAACATGTTTTGCCACTACATTTTACACACCTGCAGCTGGCTGTCCTGGGTGGCCGCCTGCTCATGTGAAGAGGCTACAGCTGCCCTCTGAATGGCATCCTGGAGCTCTGCCTGGATGTTGGTCAGGTTTTTCTTCAGCTCAGACATCTGCAAAAAGGGGAAACCGATTAATTAAATCAGCATAATTATTTGTTTACTGTACCTTTTTTTTTTTTTACAAAGGATCTGTTTAATATAACAGGCAGAAGCACTGTTGACTTTTCATTACCTGCTCTTCCAGATTCACAATGGCTTTGCGCTTCTCCTCCTGCAGGTCCTGTTTTTCCTTCTCTGCTTCAACCAGTTTCTTCTCCAGCTGCACCTGATACTCGCGAGACTCCTTCAGACGAGCCTCAATAGTGGTGCGAGCTTCATCAGTTACCTAAGGCGACAGGATTTAGGACATTTACCCAAAGACGGCAGATCAACCAAGGTGTATGCTTCTAAGCCTGTTTTACAGTTGTGCGAATTTCCTCCAACTCATTTTCAAACTGTAGCCAGAACAGCAGCTTACAGTTTCGCCTATTGGTTCTTTCCATCCACAGTAGGAAAAAAATTACCTGAATGAAACAGAATAAATTGTTGTGGATAAAAACAGTTTAACAGAGCTATTTGGACAGAGACTAAAGATCAAGAACCCCACCTGTTTCTCCTTGTTCAGAGACTCCTCTAGACTAAGCACCATGGACCTGTACTGCTCTACATTGCTGGTGGATATTTTCAGGCGTTCCCTCAGATCATTGTTCTGTTCCTCTGTCTGACTGAGGCGAGTGCAAAGATCCTCAAAGTCCTTCTCTGCACCCTGGGGTCCTAAAAATCAAACCATGTCAACTGCATTATTTACAGTTTAAAATAAAATTGGTGCACATTGACAAAGGACTGAGATTTGTCACTTTTAAACTCCTTTTAAGTTTGTAGCCCCGATCTCCCCCCACTCGACACAAAATCACCTGCCTACACTTTATTGAAGTGGTGCATGAGGTTGGATATTTACTGGTCACCCAGACCTACTTGCTACGGTCTTAAGAAATGCACTATTGTATGGAGCCCCTCACATTAAAATGATTGTAAAACTACAGCTGAATATCAGGACAGGATAATTCCAGCTGTCCATCTGTTGTGTTAAATGTGCCTTATTCTACACAATCTTCAACCATAGAGCTTAAAACAGACTGATTTGTTTCACACGTCCCTTACATAACACATCTTTTAAAAGTATGATCAATGTAGTTTAATTTATGTAACTACATTTCTTGAGCTGTTCTAATGGAACGATAACATTTTAAAAAAATACTTTGGAGGAGTCTGACTCAATGTATAAAACATTCAAGAGATGTTTTAGGATTATCAATGTTAAATTAAGTTGGCATCATAAGACTTAGAAAACCCTGTATTTATATTAGAGCAAATTAACAGCTTCCTTACAACAAACAGTTCAGGGAAATCCCACCCAAAAACATACAGGCCTACCAAAACTGCTTATAAAAATAAGGCCATCCAGTTATATTTCTATAACACTACAAAAAAAAAAAAATCCAGTCTAAATTAAAATGAAGTCTTAACATAACATCAAATCAGCAGCAGAACAGCCAGTGTATTTGTAATTGATTACCTTTAGTACCAGCTCCCTGCGACACCTGTGATGCTAGCTGGGATTCAGCATTGCTGATTTGCTGTCTCAGTGTAGCAATCTCCTTCTCAGCATTTTTCAGCAGCTCCTTGGTTTGGAGGTGCATGGCTCCTTGTGTTTCAAGCTCCTTCTTAGCTTCTAGCAGCTGCAACTGTGACAGAAATTTCCATTTACCTAAGCTTCCATACCAGCTCCACAAGCATTTCCAATTGATGAGAGCTACTTTGTTTATGTTTAGCTTATGTGTTTGCTGTCTGAAATGAAAACAAATTTCCCCAAGTATCACATTCTGAAAATACAATACAAAAGGTTTCCTTTTGTGTTCTCAAAAAAACAGATCAGAAAACTTAGACGACTGGCACTTACATCCTGGTTTCTGCCAAGTAAGTGTCTCTGCTCCACCTCATATTCCAGTTTTTTTTTTAGCTGGATAATCTCCCTCTCTTGTTTCTCAATCTGGTTGTTAAGTCGCTGTTTAGTCTCTGTCTCAGAGCGATCCAGCGTCACCTAAAAATGTATACACAATTAAGACATGTAGGTCTTCAGTGGACTTGACTTGTGAATGTAGTCAATGACATGTTGAACACCGTCAACAGGAGGGAGTTAAAATTGCTCATATAGCTACTTATTGGCATACACAACCAAGTTTTAACCTGCCGTGGATTACAGGGATGGTTCTACCTGCAAAGGAAAGTCCTATATCTGAAAAGCTTGGGCACATACCTGAATGGACTGGAGGTTAGTTAACAGCAGGTTCTGTCCCCTCTGTTCTGCAAGAATAGATTCCTTCTCTTGAGAAAGCCTTGATTCCACCATCTTCAGCATATCCCTTTCCTTTCTAATGTTTTCACCTCTGACCTAAAGGAGGACAGGAAAAAAAAGTGTCACATGAGTTTTCTTCCACTTGCCTTGGGCTGTGCAGCATGTACAATGACAGAGTAAGGATATTTAAAAAATTTGTTGTAGCCTTCACTCAATTTCCATAGCTCTTACCTCGGCTACAGCCAGCTTCTCATTGACAGCACGGAGATCCTGGGTCATGGTGTGGATGATCTGCTCCTGTTTCTGGGTAGTGGCGGACAGCTTTTCACACTTCTCCCTCATTGATGCAATCTCACGTCGGTATCCATCCACATTATCCTGCAGCATCTCATAACTGTAAATTCAAAAATATAGGAATGAAAATATACTGTATGCCTCCGAGCAACAGTCTGGGTTATATTTTAGCAACAATTCCATTCCTTACCGCTTGGAAGCAAACTCCAACTGGGTGGATATTTTGGTGTTCTGAGAACGCAGTTCAGAGACTTGCTCTTGCAGCTTCTCGCTATGTTCATTGAGGATTTTATCATTTTCAGCTTTCTCCTTCTTGTTCATTGAAAATACTTCTTGTAGCTACAGAAGACACAAACAAAAGTTGTGTAAGAAAACCATTGAATAGCCTGTGCAATATTATACATTATCCAACAAAGCAAAAATATGCAAGCATTATAGTGACCTCTGGTGGCCCCATTGAGCTTATTTTCTGAAGTCAGATTCCTATTACATGTATTTAGCAAAATCTGAGCAGCAACAACCACTCAGCTTTAACTCCCCTATTCTCTTGCAAACTGCACAATGTGATATCTATTGTACAATGAGACACCCTAAACACATACATATGTTGCATTAAAAAATGTACATTCTCTGCATGCATGTGCAAAAAGACAGATTTGACACATTATAAAAAAAAAAATTACAACACAGAAAATGACAAATCAAGTCATAAATAAAGGAACATTTGTTTAAGGAGGTTTAAGCTTTTCACAGCAACTAAGAACAAGCCTTAAGGAAGGTATCAATACCAGTATCCTGCCTAAACTTCACCTTAGCCCAGAAATGCAGCAAAGGTGGTAATGGCAATGAATACCTGTTTAAGTGCTGCCCTGGCTTCGACCAATTCAGTTGACTGTAACGTGGACATCTGAGCTGGAGTGGACACTGTTGGAGTAACTCCAGGAGAGCGTCGAGGAGTGGAGGTCAGAGCGATCTCTTCTGAAACACCTGGACATACAAAGTACACATCAGACTACAAACCTTAGTGAATGTTATAAGCAATGGGCCATACAGCACCAAAATAGTAGCAATCTCAAATCCATCAAATGAAGCAATTGTGGGTAATTTTAAAAGAGATTGCACGGACTATGATGCTTTTCAAAGACACAAGCACTCACTCTGCATAGGGAAGGAGACTCCTGTGGTCTGTGCCAGCAGGATGCGGTACATATCTCGCTGGCGTACGATGGACTCCACCAGCTGCATCTGGTGATTGCGGCCGTCCCGAAGTCGTTCCAGCTCACTTAGAGCTTTCTCCAAGTTCAACTGCAGCTCTGCAACCCTGTCAAATTAACATAAACCCATACGTATCAGGGAAAAGACATTCCTGTAATGCACAAGTAGGAATCGGATGAAAAGATCCTTTTATAAAACCCGTTTTAACAAATCCATACTTTGAAGATGTGGTTTCTTGCTCTTCCTTCTCCTGTGCCTCTCCAAGTTCTCTCAATGCCACTAGGAGGCGCTGGTTCTGCTGCTGCAGTTCCTCAATATTGCGGTAGGTGACAAGGCGTTGAGATATGACCTCAGAGGAACTGCTGATGTCAGCAGAGCTCACCTCTTCACCAACATCATCGCGGATCACATGGTTCCCTCTTGCCTCCTCCAGCTCGATCAGCAAAACTCTAATCTGAAAAATAAATGACAGTTCAGACCACATAGAATGGTGAGAGGCTACATCACAAGCACAGCAGTCTTTTCCTTTGTTATTAACACTGAAAATATACAAGCCTAGCCAAGCTACCTGTTGAGACATGTCAGTCAGCTGGAGCTCAGCTCTTTGGTTGTCCCTCTCCAGCACAGAGGAACGCTTGTTGGCCTCATCACTATCTTTCTGGAGTCTGTGAACTTCCTGCATTGGAAACAAAAACATCCAAATCAGAATTGGTGAATTTAGCATGATTCCAACAGCCAAATGACTAAAGATCTTTTAATATGGAGTCATACCTTCATAGCCTGCTCTAGTTTAGCAGAAAGACTGGCAACAGACTTCTGCATGCGCTCATACTCCTCACGCTGGCGTTTCAGGATAGGAGCCTTGGCCTCAACCTCCTGTACAATCTCATCCAGGCACTTGTTAACACGTTTGACCTCCAGTTTTTCCAACAGCAACTGATCCTGGGTTTCCACATAGGCATTATAGAGCTGCAAGAGGACAGAGTGAAAAATCAACACAGCAGCAGGGGCTTGTAAATGGGGTAAATGTTTTGTTTTCAATTATTTCATACCTCTGTCAATTTCATTCCAGGTTTTACTACTTTTGCTACAGCTGCTGCAGTGGGAGACATCGTTGTCAACTCCTCTGTAAGTGCAGCCACACCTGAAAAAGAAATATATACACAAATTTAATTTAGGTATGCAATTCTAGTGCATGTTTTAATCCAAAGCTGTAAATATTCCCCTTTTGACATTTGCCCATTACCAACAGGAAGCTCATAGTGCCATTTTCAACGCAAATACATTTTGCACAACAATGAAGAGGGGGGATATTTCAGCAGATGATTAAGTGAATCCTGAATCATGCTTTACCTTTCCGTTTAAACGCAGAGAGCAGGTCATTGGCATTGTCCAGCTCTTTCTCCAAATTGACAATCTTTTCCTTTAGCTCTGCTTCCATGCTTTCTTTGGAGGCCTCTATTTCTGTCTGCCGTTGTTCAGTCACTTTGTTGGCTGTTAAGAAAGGGGAAGAAAAAGCAGTTGATACAGTGAAGCAGATGTCTAAATTCTTGCAGTGCTGCTTACTACTACTTTACTACCCTCAGGTTCCTACCTTCTTCAGCCTCCTTTAGCAGCTTGTGGAGCTCCTCCACTGCCTTGGTTAGCTCACCAGCCTTGGACTCAGAATCTGCTGCAGAGCTCTGAAATAAAGAGTCAACTTAATAGTCCGACTACAGTATGGACTGTTACAGTAGTTTTACATTTTCATTTTCCAACAACGATGTGTTAGACAAGGCCGAGGCAATGCATCGATTTATTGACGCATCGTATCGTTTGACAACTATCGATAGTCAAGCCTGTGCATCGTTTTTGTATAAAGGGTTTAAGCAAAGAAAAGCTTTTTTTTTTTTTTAAATTAAATTTGGAAATCGGCCATTATTTTTTTGCATTAAGCATGGCGCTTCTCTGCTCCCCTCAGGTCTGACTCACTTAATCTGCATGAGATTGAGCTCACCTTCTGCCCCCCTGCCCCGCCATTCATTATTATCAGTACTAAGGATAAAAAACGTACCCGATACACTTACATGAAATAATACATGCTTATATCCACTCGTTTCTTGACATTTATAAATGTTGTAAAAACATATATTAAAACACATGACAGAATAAATGTTCTAATATAATTCTAAGTCAAATACATCAGATTTACAGTGTTTCCCCTTTTTTTATTAGCACTTTATTAGCACTAAACAAGTGATGTTTTGTTTCTGCTTTTGTTTCTGCAGGCTGCTGTAAACTGTCTCTGCCCTTCAGACACTAAATGCCCCTCTCAGTGAACGTCAGTCCCTCCCCTGACGTGTTTCAAACCTGTATTGCAAAGTATGGTGGCCCTGTAAGTATAAATAACAAAGTGCTTTTTTTATCGTGTTTACACGATTGCGGTCCTAGAAGCATTTTTTTAAATTACTACTATATATGCATAAACTGATGTAATCCATATAATATGCATAATAGTTTTTAAAGCGTTACTAGCAATGTTACACAGTAATCCACAGCTCCACATGTATTACTGTGTTTTGTTTTTACCCTTTCACAACATTGATGAAACGATGCATCGGCTTTTTTGGAGAACGATATATCGATAGAGAAAAATTAGGCATCGCCCCAGCCTTAGACACATGTAATTACATATCAATACATGAAACAAAGACTTGCACTTGCCTTATACAGATTGGAAAGTTTTATATGTGCGTTGAGTTCATTGCGGAACCTTTCTTCCATGCTGGCCTGCTGTTCCTTTGCCTAAAGAAAAAAAAATTAAATAAAGAATAATGTTTTTTTTTTGTATATGTAAAGAAGTTTTTTATATATGTAAAGAAATTACATCTTTCAATTTGCCCATCAGGTCCTCTACTTGATTCCGGAAGTTCTCATTGGATGCTTTCAGGGTGTTCACTTGCTCTTCCAGTCTGGTAACCTGGACAAGTAAGCATAAGATATCAAGAGCTGGTTATGCATCACTATACTTTCTACCCTCAACATTTGTATACAATAAATAAATAAAAAAAAGCTTTCCGTGTTTATCCAAGTCAGCACGGTTTACCTCATCCTTTTTGTTCTCCAGGTTGCATTTAAGCTCCAGGATTTCATTTCCTTTCTCACGGGAGACAGAAAGCAGCTCATCAGTCTTGGCGGACAGCTCAGTGTTTAGCCAGGTGTTCTGGCTCTGAAACAGCTCCTTCTCCTGCTCCAATCGCTTTTCACGGTACTGGAATAAAAACCATGACAGCACCCTTATAGTCATTTCCGCTACAGGCAAGCCAAGTACAGAATGAATTATTTATTTAAGTACACTACAGATTTCCAACCTTGATCGAAACCTCTGAAGATTGAAGTTCATCAAGTTTCAACTGGAGTTCCATCTTTGCAGTATTTGTTTCCACAAGTTTTGTATTCAAGCGTCTCAGGTCCTCTGAAAATGAAGGACAAGAAAAACATTAATAAACCGGTGCTGGCTTCAAGCAGCAAGCCCACACAGGAAAACATCACCAAACGCTAGTGTTGTACAGGTCCAGAAAAGGTTTTCATTTAAACCAACGCCTTAAATAAAAACTGAGAGCAGTTTTGCACATTTTCCATCTTATTAAACAACAATTTATTCCAATAGTATTAGCGTGTGTTTGTGAACATCTTGAAACACATCCATTAAAAATGACTGATGGATTACAATAAAGATTCTTACCACCAAGATGTTCCCCCTCCTGGGAACTTTTCTCAAGTTTTCTGACCAGTTCCCGTTTTTCAGCCTCAAGCTCATCCTTAGTTCTAGTAAGCTGACTCTTAAAAAAAAAATAATAATAATAATAATTTTAAAAAAAAGTTTTTTTTAGGTATAATGAGAAGCTATCTATTTAGTTAATATCACATATTCACATCGCTTTACAATATTTAACATGGTTATGGAATGTTAAACAGTAATGCCTCTTGTGAATTCTTAAGTTGTAAAGAAAAATAAGTTAAATACTGAAAAGTTAATGATCCAGTGATCATATTTTTAAAAATACCTGTTTTAATGAAAAACTCTCTTGTGATGTTTCATATTCTTTAATCTTCTCCTTCATAGCCTTCAATTCCTCATCTGCAAAAATGGGATCAATTGAATATATACACAGGGTATGTTTACCACATCAACACACCATATCATTGATGTGGTAAAATTACATATTATACTCCCCACCTAGCATTACCAAATATGTGCTGCTGATTAAATAAGGTAATTTGAAGGTACTTACTGTGCTTATTGAGCTCCTCTTGTAGTCTATGACGGTCCTGCGATTCAGAAACAAGCTTATCCTGACTCTGAGCCAGTCGCTTCTCAACCTCAAAGTATTGTTGCTCTGTTAGAGAAGCATAACATTTATGCACATCTGATGCGATTAAAATGCGACGTTTTACCATGTGTAAAATACAGCTAAGGTTTTATCGAGTTTGCCACTGTCCTGCTATGGATTATTTTAAGTTTACATTACAAGTAGGAATATACTCTACTACTTATAATACACAGCACATGATGTGTTTGAGGCCGAAAACGAAACACAATCTAACATATTTGTATAGCAACTATACACTGCATCATTAGTAAAGTAAAATATTAAAAGACCTTTCTTACATGGCCCAGTATACGCCTCAAAACAGGGCAATTTAGTACAAAAAAAGACCGAGGTTTGGTTTCTTCAAAACTGTATTCGAATGAATAAGACAAATACAGTTTTCAAAACGTGACAATAAAAATAATTGGATAGTAAAGGCAACCATTTATCGCCGTACTAAATTAATACCGTGCATGCATTTCAAATATAGCCTGATGATGATGAAAGTGCATTACGCACTGCAGTACCGCCATACATTTGCTTACCACTATCTACTTTAAATCGCTCGTGACGGGCTTTGAGTGCATCTATTTCTGATTGCTGGTCCGAAAGCGACTTCTCCAGCTTGTTCTGGACAGGTTTGGGGAGTTTATTGAGCTCAGTACGCCCCAATATCTGTTGCAGTACCGCCGCCATCTTCACCCCTTTCGAGCGCACTTGGAAAACGCCGCTACTCTCACTTTACAAGCAAAGCCGCAGGGAGGTATGGGACTTGTATTTTTTTTTTTAACAGAAAACAGAAATGTGTTTTGGGAGTTGTAGTAACACTGTGCTGAAGGCTAAAGGCAAAGTCCTTTTAATTTATTCTTGATTCTAGCGCTATATTCAGATATTTTGTGACATGATCGACTTTCACTGATTTTTGTATTATTAATACAATTACAGTTTTCAAAAGTGAAAACCATTCTAATTATAGTTTGTTCTGTAATTTATAGCAAACGCCAAAACATCAGGCACGTTACATTGACAGCTCTGTGTTGCACGCCTCTCTACGTGGTTTAGTTTTAGTTGTCCAGTAGCGTCATATACGCGCGTCTAGCTTGCTGGTGCCGTTTGTTGAAATTGACAGTTTATAGTATTAGTTGCTGCAGAGGTTGTAGGCATATGGTTGTTAATTTTTGTTCCTTACGAAACGTGGGTTGATAGGTGTTCGATCAATTGCAAACAACACATTTTCAAGGTAAATCAGGAGTTTTTTATTTTTTGAAAATTGTGAAGTTACTAAATAAGGAATGTGAAGCTAACAGAAAATGAATCAAATATAATGAAAAATGTTTCCTAGCTTTGATGACGTGAAACTACTGTGATACGAGTTATTTAATGAGGTGGCGACAGCGCACATAGTACTTCAGATACCCGTGAATTGTACATGTTTGGTTTTGCAAGTATCAATAACCACTGATTACAGAATCGAAACTTGATAATAATAATAATAATAATAATAATAATAATAATAATAGAGATGACATGACATTTAAAAAGTAAATGTCTGAATGTTGTTGTTTTGTGCAGACCTGGCTAATACCATCAAACACTAACAGCAAAGATGGGCAGAACTTACTTTGTGGAAGACTCTGTTGAGCAGTACCTGCAAAACATTCTTGACACGTCAGGGAAGGCCTGTGTCACTGGTCTTCTAATTGGGCAGGTAAGGTTCATTCTTAATTAACCTGACGTAGTAAAACCAGGAATGGATCAAACTGCAATGCAGCGGAGTCTTATTTTTATCCATGATCTTATGGTAAAAAAGTTAAGCTTTAGAAGCATTTATGCTAATTATTTACCATAGTTAAGAACATACTTTTGATTATAAAGTATCTCTGATTTCCACTGGTCTCCTAAGAAAGTTGGCTTCATTAGTAATATCATTGATCTTGACTTTTTTGTTGTTGTTTTTTTTTTTGTTTTGTTTTGTTTACAGTGCTCCCCACAGAGAGATTTTATTTTGGTAGCTGTCCGGACCCCACCAAAGGAAACACAGAGTGATGAAGTAGATGAAGAATGGGTCGTTGAACATGCAACACAGGTATGTGATTTTTCTTTATTTCCCAAAACACTGAATTGCCATGTCTTGGAAGGTACCAGACTTCAATTTTAGTTCATTTTGAAATAAAAGGTGACTATCGGTTACTTTTCATCCAACAAGCTTTTTAGTTTCTTCTTTGTTTGTTCAGTACTTTCACAATCACTCCCAACAGGTCCTACTCACTCTTCTGATTTCCTGAGGACGGGGAGTCTCATATTGATAGCTTTGCTATTTGAGGACACTTCTTTATGCCTACTGATGTTGCTCCAACAAGGAAAAGGGCTTTGTATTTGTAAATTAAAAACCATTACATGAGATATAGAAATATCTGTAAATATTAAATGTGTAGTGTTGATTATCTCGGCTGTTCGGGTATTTCCTGTATATTGTCGTCAGTACTGAACATGTTGAGGTTTGTCCTGAACAATACTTTGGTGCAGGTGTCCCGAATGTTGCCAGGAGGTTTAGCAGTCCTCGGCGTGTTTCTGGGATCCGCCCCAGAACTGTCCATTCAGGCCCAGAATATTCTGCGCAGGGTGAGTAAACTCGTTCTAGTAAGCTTAGTAAATCATAAATATACAGTAGGGTGGCATAGCATTATTTGCAGCTGTTGGGGCAAAATTTGTTCTACAATATTTAGTATTTTGGTTGCCATGTGGCAAAAGCATGAACAAGACATTATTCCAAACGGTACGTATGACTTGCGCCCAGTGCAGAGACCCGATGGGCTGAACTATTGAAGGCTGTATCTTGGGAATCCCTTTTGATTTTGGTAAAACCGTGCTTGGCTTTTATTATGATGCACTATTCAACATACTGTTTATGGCAGCCTGTTTTTTTATTGTATTATTATTTATTATTATTTGCTTATTTAGCAGACGCCTTTATCCAAGGCGACTTACAGAGGCTAGGGTGTGTGAACTATGCATCAGCTGCAGAGTCACTTACAATTATGTCTCACCCGAAAGACGGAGCACAAGGAGGTTAAGTGACTTGCTCAGGGTCACACAATGAGTCAGTGGCTGAGGTGGGATTTGAACCGGGGACCTCATGGTTACAAGCCCATTTCTTTAACCACTGGACCACACAGCCTCCTTGTACTGACCCCAGTGGTAGTATGCGATTTGCAAAACTTAACAGGTATGCATTATTTGTATGTATGCTATTTACATCTCTGTTTTTATTTGCAGCTGGTTTTTGCCGTGGAGAAGTCAATCACTAAAGCAAGACTGTGGAAGCTTGCTAATGATGAAGTTCATGACAGAGTGGCTCTTAATATCTCTTCAGAGACAAAAAAGTATCCTTCATTGCAGTGACTCAAAGTATTTTGGTGGGGGAAACAAATCCCAAAGTTTGATGCTTCAGCGTGTTTATCTAATAATAACTGTTGGGTTTTAGTATCTTAAAATTAAAATAACTAGTTTTAGAGATTAAATCAACAAGTATTTCCTTATGTATAAAAGGAACTGCTGAAATTACACTGTATGCGTGTTTGTGTGTGTGTGTGTATAGTATGCATAGACTGGGTGACCATGATAACATAATTTTACACCTTCACTTGCTGCTTTTAGAGTACTGTGTAGGACATTTGATGTTAAAGATCCCAAGGTGAGTTTAACAGTTAACTAAATTGTAGAAAATCCTACCAATATAATATGCCCTACCACCTGGATAAGGGCATCTGCTAAGTCTGCTAAGAAATAATAATCTAAAATCTCAAATCTCAGTCACACATTTTATGTGAGGCCTGTCTCTTTTGAAAGGGATTGCTTTAAACTGACACATATCAAGCTAAATCGCTCTTTTTACCAACCCCAATAAAGTGAATTGGCTGTCTTTTCCAGTAAATATGCCTTTGTAATCGCATCAGTAATCCACAAGGTGGAGCTATAGGATAAGTATGATAACAACAAAACAGAAGCCCCTGCATCTGACAACCAAACAAATAATCTGTTTTTTCAAGCTCTTTGAAGTTAAATACGGTACTTACCTGTTTTAGGTAGGATTTTTCTGTCACAGATAAAATATAATTTATCATCCCACAACATGGTTGCCATCTGAGAAATATTATTTTTACCTGATTATTTCAGAAATAAAAAATTAAACATTATATGAACATTATAGAAACCTCTGCAGGAGCTAAAGACAATAAAAAGACCCTTAAATATATACATTGTTTTCTGTGTTTGCAGAGCTCCGCAAAACCAGCAGACTGGAAGTATCAAACTGGCCTGTCAGCCTCATGGCCGATATTGGAGTGTAATGTTGAAGTAGATCTGCAGATACCTGTGCCTGCAGACTCCGCCAACAGAGAACTAGACAAATGTATTGAGGTAAGAGGGTCATTTTCTGTATATGTAACCTCACAATCTCCAACATCAACAGTGTCATATGTTCCTTACTGCTTTTTCTTTTGTCTTAAACAATAGACTTACCTAGCATTAGATACTTTTGGCATTCTCGAAATAAAACTAAAGAAAATCATTAGTTCACTAGACAAATGTTTTGGCTTTCTATGTGTTTGTTTCATGAAGCTCAGCACAAGAAGGGAGATGAGCATCAAACCTGACATATGTAAGTCTGGCTTCAAAAGACAATCTTTTTTTTTTTTAATTTTTAGAATGGACTTAAAGAGTGGGTCAGGCTAATACAACAGTGTTCTTGTATTCTCAATGGCAAAGTTATGGGTCTGGATAAAGATCTCCTGGATGGGACGGTGAGTTCAATTTGGAAAATTCATAATGTGTATATAGAATGTATTTGGTTTGCATGTAAGAAAAACACACAGTGACAGCAAACATGTTTATCAGAAGTGTGGATGCTGTAATACCAAGCTACATTTTTTATGTATCCTCCAATATCCCAAAATGCTCTTTGATATGTTTTGGTGAAATACTCAGAACAGGTGCCTGAAGGACTTGCCACTCCATACTGGGTATTCATTTTTATGCTTTAAAAAAACAAATCTGTCAGGATATCTCTGTTAAACTAGTGGAAAATATAACAAAAGACCAATGTTAAATGCAATTTAAAAGTAGGATCGGAGATGAACAATTCACATAATTTGTCAGCTGTGTTTGAAATAAAATGAAGGGTACCAGAATTAGGCTCAAGCAAGATGTGAAGGTAAAAACAATTAACCGCTTTTTGTCTGAGTTTAATTATGAAACAGAATCAGCTCAATTTGTTTAAAGGGACGTGTGATGAGATACTCCCTGCCCCTGTGTGTATTTTATTTTTTATGTTATTTTGTATGTGTTGTATTATTATTATTTAAGTGTACTGTTTTGTATGTAAAAACACAATGTTTTGTTATTATTGTTTACAACCTGGATGGGGTTAAAATGCCCCATCCAGATAAAATCGTGAGAATGCGTGGTCAACAGTGAGTGATTATTGATAAACTGGCTGTTGACCATGCATATGAGAAACCCTGTGCTGAATGTGGCAGAGGGATAGACTAGGTCATTAATAGCCAGTTTATCCCTCTGCCACAATATAAAAACCCTCATCTTTGGCTGAACAGGGAGAGTGTTCAGAGGAGGAACACACTCCCTTATTTTTCAATAAATCTGTGCAACAGCGCATTCATTCATAAGTCAGTGCTGTCTGTGTCTGTCTCCTCCCTGGTCTGATGTCACCCACCAAGGCAATCCATGACAGGACGTCACCTGATTAAAAATAAAACCTGAAAACTACAAGCCCTGCTTGTGTGTGTGTTCGCATTCGCTTTTTCCAGATTACTTATTTTTATTTATTTTTAGCAATATGGACCTCTATTAATATAGGGCATAGCACAGTGCATGGTGGGATACTATAGTATTAATTTCCAGTGTTCATTGCTCTGTTAGGAACTGTAACTGCCCTATTTTAATAATGTTTGTATGCATTAAGACTGACTAAACATAAAACAGTACTTCAGTGAGGGCGCTTTGAGCTGGATTAATTACGGTTTTGAGTACAGTTCTCGAGATCGGTTATGTAGTGTGGACAGGGCGTAATTCTCTGTTGTACTGGCTTCTAGTTTTTAAACATGACACATTTGAGCCAGGTATCTTTTTTCTGTCAACATCTAATTGGGTAGTGAATATTTTTTGGTACTCTATCTGGTATGTTTGGCCAAAGGATTTTCTTGTAAATGTCAGTCCTGTTAAGTGATCCCCATATAAAATGATTTGTGGAGCATTGGAATAACACCATGTACTGTGTAAATACTAGTGAATATGTAATAGTACATTACACATAAAAGCAGGTAGCATGGGAACCTTACAAGGCTTCTGAACACATTTCAGTTTGTTTTGAATACATGTTTTCATGTTGAAATATAATATAAATAAATATATACATTTCTGTAACTGTTTAAAAAATATATCTTTATAATGTATCTGTTACAGAAAAAGAAAGCACCTCCACAACAATGTGTCCAACAGCCGTTTGTCGTTCAGTTTCTGAGGCCTTCGGTAAGGATTTTTCATTACTCTCAGTATAAGTGGTTAATACAAGCAACACAGACTTTGCCAAGGATCTCTTTTTTAGTTCCTAAGCCTGTAGAAATGGAACTAAAATCCTGATGATTACATTAGCGGTAATTAGAATTCCCCCCGTGGAACATGCTGTGTATACTGCAGTTTGCCAGAGCCCATCAGAGCCTGTAGGAGCTTGCAGACGGACACACTTCCTCAAGTATTATTTGTTTATTTAGCAGACGCCTTTATCCAAGGCGACTTGCAGAGACTAGGGTGTGTGAACTATGCATCAGCTGCAGAGTCACTTACAATTACGTCTCACCCGAAAGACGGAGCACAAGGAGGTTAAGTAACTTGCTCAGGGTCACACAATGAGTCAGTGGCTGAGGTGGGATTTGAACCGGGGACCTTCTGGTTACAAGCCCTTTTTTTTAACCACTCAGCCGCCTCAAGTCCAGGTTCAACAACTTATTCGGTGGACATATGCTATTACACCCTGAGTTGGCATTTAGTGAATTTTTTTTCTTCATTTTTTTTTTTTTTTAATATAGTATGATTTGGGATTTTTGTCTTGACTCCATTTAAACGTGTGATTGTTAAAAAATGTGTTAGTTGACTTATAGTAAAACACAAAAAACACTGTGGGATATTCGTACTTCACCTTTAATAATAAACATTGTTTGACACCAATACCCTGCATGGTCTTTGCGTCTAGCATTGCAGATTTAAAAACTCACAAACGTTTCTTTGTTTTTAAATCTGAAGAAATTTAAAACAGATGATCGATCCACAGCTTTGGTGCAAAAAAGCAGTGGAACAGTTGTTCTGAAGGGTGTTGTACATTGCAAGGCCT
Source organism: Acipenser oxyrinchus oxyrinchus (assembly GCA_030684275.1). Taxonomy (NCBI): domain Eukaryota; kingdom Metazoa; phylum Chordata; class Actinopteri; order Acipenseriformes; family Acipenseridae; genus Acipenser; species Acipenser oxyrinchus. The sequence goes on along the minus strand of CM060260.1, from coordinate 24,072,157 downwards.
ACATTCACACCAACAAACCAAAGGTGAAAGACGCTGTTCAGGTAAGTGTCCCAACCTTTTTCACTGCAGACACCGTACCCACTTGCTGATTCTACAGACATAAAAAAATAGATGTTAAACATCAGTCCCCTAAGTCTGTCAGTCTGGCCATTTAGCTTGTGGGGTGGCACACACACACTGCAGGTCTACAGAATTCACAAAATGTGTTATGTGGCAAACACACACATTGTTTTGAATTTTAAACAAAGTTTCCTAGTGTCATTTTTTTGGAACATGCTTAACAAAAATGTCTTTGGGGTGGGGGGGGGTGGGGGGGCACACAAAAAGAGAAAATGCTTGTAATGATGTTTATGTTATTCCAAAGGTTGCCAAGACACTCTGGGTTTGATAAAAATCGCCTTTTTCCTGACAGGCCTTGAAGAGAGATGTGTTAAACACGGTTGCAATCCGAAGTCAGATGCTTTTCGAGGACTTCCTCCTTAACCCAGAGGGTTACACTGAAAAAGGTACACGTTTTATTGATTTATTTTGCTTTAAATTTGTCATGTTTGTTGTTGTTCAACAGATTTGGAAGTTATTAGCAAAGTAGCTTGATGTCCACTAGGAGGCGTAGTTGATCCATATTTGCTGAACTACTGTGTAAATGTTTTTTATACATTCATATTAAAATGTGTGTGTGTAATTTATAAAAAACATTTTTAAACTGTCGGTAAATGTAAAAAAAACTTTCTTTTCCAGCTGTAACTTTGTGGAACACCCATGTATTTGATAGGGTATTGGTTTTTATTGTTGTTTAACATATATTTTCTCTGCTCTCCAAATCTCACTAGGTGCCAGGACAGAGGAATACCCGCTGCCCAAGCGAGTGTTTGTTCCACTTGCAGGGACTGGGGTCATGATCTGTGACTACATGTTTAAAGATGAGGCTCCCAAAGACATCCAGTTTAGAATCAAGGAGTTGCTGGACTTGGATGTGAAGGCGGATCAGCTGGATATGTTGCTTGAAATGGACTCAGGTAGGATCCTGCTAGTATGCTGTATCAGAAAACTACATTACTAGGCAGGGGTCAAAATACATATTTGATAAATAGTATTTATTACAAAGCAAAGCATGCTTTCTGGGTACAGGAATGATAAATGTTTTCTGGTATTCATTCTAAAATAAACTATCAAATTCACACATTGTATAAACAGAGCACCCCATACACGGTCAAACAGTATCGTAGTTATTTACACTTGTGAGAATGACCTTAAAAAACTCAAGGACTTGGAGTTTCCTCTATGCAGCCCATAGGGTCTGTTATACTTGAACAGTAATAATTTAACTAACTTTATGAATGTAGAGTAGCTGATTTAGCATAATTAAAAATGTAGATAATGTAATGTAGAGTACTTGGTATCTCACCATTTCTAAATTACTGAGACCAATTTGCTTTTTATGTATATGCCTTTATCCAGTTATTCTGAAATATGATTTCCTTCCTTCTCAGCAATTAAACTTGCCCCCAAGACCTCCCATCCACAGAGCAGTAAGTGATGTTTTCATAATTGGACAGTGCAACAAAAATAACATTTGTAACTGAAGTCTGCTGTTAAAATGAAATAGATTTTTTTCAGGCATATTCTCTTGTAAGGCAGTTAACAAGATAGCAATAATCTGTGCGTGTTTTATTATTATTATTATTATTATTATTATTATTATTATTATTTATTTTCTTAGCAGAATCCTTTATCCGATACAACATAGCAAAATATCACAATAGAAAATATCACATTACAGAATATCACATTATAGATAAGAGCAGTTGTAAAGTACAGTAAAATCAGTAGAAAATAAGGTCAAATTCAAATAAGAGCAAAATAAAGAATACAGTAAATAATTACATTTAAGAGCGAATAAACTTATAGTAAAAATAGTAAATTCCATTAAGAGCACATAGTAAGTACAATAAATAAATAAGAATGATTTCAAATAAGAGCAATTACAAAAAACGTGAATATGGATACCGATAAGAGTAAAATCAAATACAAGATACAGAAAATAGTTATAATTAAGAGCAGTAGTAGAATACTTGTTGTTTCTAACTGTATTCAGTGTAGTTAAGAAATTCAGTAACATCTTAGCTTATCACTCATTCATTCATAATAAACAATAAAGTGCACATGTGGTATAAACAGGACACAGTGAGTACCGTAGTTATTTACACTTGTGAGGATGGCCGCATCTATCAGAACCAGCCACCTTGTGGAGTATCCTCTTAAGTATGCCAAAGGATCTGTTGCACTCGACATGGCATGACCTTTGACATGCTGTGTGACTGATTAAGCAGAATTGACAGCTACATATATGCAGTGGTTGACGTCTCGCTATTTCTGAGCCATTGAGACAAATCAGCTTTTTACATATATGACTTTATCCTGTATTTTCTTTGCTTTTAAGATATTGTTGTGGCTGAACCTGAGACCTCGCAGCTACTGGGGAGTAAGTTTTCATAGTTTTTCAGACAATTTGTCTTACATGGCATTTTGTAATATATATGTTACCTTTTGTAACTCATCATAGAGAGAGAGAGAGAGAGAGAGAGAGAGAGAGAGAGAGAGAGAGAGAGAGAGAGAGAGAATCTATTTTCTATTAAAATCCTGTGGAATAAAACCACAGATGTATTTTCTTTGACTTGCGGAATAACACAGCATGAAGAAATTAAAGTATCCTCTTACAGCTCACCTAAACCAGTCAAGACCTATTTTCCCATAAAAGCATGTGATTAACCTTAACAGAATTTGTGTTTTGGAGACATAAAACACTGCAGACATATTATTGACAGCTTCAGGCAATTCCTATTTTATATGTTTGTGTAGAATACAAAATGAGAAATGCATTGTATTTGTAACTGTATGATTTTATAATCTTAAATCCCTGTTTAATATTAATATGGAAAAGTGCAGGCAGCTAGCCTGTATGTTTTTTTAAATATTATCTCCACTGAGATAATATGTTCCACTATCTCAGTTGAGCAGCTGCTGAGCTGGGATTCAAACACACTGATTCTTAAACATCACTTCCTCCTTGCCCTATATGTTAAGTTATATGTACTGTTAATCGGCCAACTTTACTGTGTGTGTGTGTTAGTGTTTTTTGTAATGTTTTTGTCCTTCCAGTAGTGTTTCCTGATGACTGTAACCTCGTGCAGATGAAAGTTGGTAAGTTAAAGATGATAGGCAAAGGAATTTGAAAATGTCTTGTCATTTTCACAGTTGTTACTTTACATAATGATATTTGCAGGTGTGGTTTCCTTTCTTAAAAAGAAGACAAACTGCAGTTTGCCCCTTGGCCGTGAGGGCAAGGCCTGTGACGTCTGCTTTGCCCTAAAATAAACAACGGACTTACTCTGACATGATGGAGAGTGAGTCTGTCTGTGTCTCTGTCTGAAGACCACGGAGCAGCTTGTTCTAATAGTAACACAGACACAGCATATTATTATTACCAGCATATTGCTTTAGTTTGACGATAGAAAGTTTTCTAAAGTTTCCCCCCCCAAAAAAAACAACGAGAAAACAGTACCTTGAAAAAGTCATAATATAATCCAGGTTCATCAATAAGAAAACAGTGCCCTGAAAAAGTCATAATATAATCCAGGTGAATTGGTAGATAGTTAGATGGACATGTAAAATAACTAAAAGTCTGAAAATCTGTCTCTGAAAAATTTCCCCAAATCATGGTGTAGTCATGGTAAATTTATTAAAATTCACAGAAGCAGAGTTTGTGTTGTGTGAAATCAATAGTATTTAAATCTCGACGAGGGGAAATAGTATGCTTATAGACAGTAAAATACATATATTTAAAATATTCATAATGATTTTAACATCAATGCGAACAGTGATTCAAGCCTTTACATCCTATAAAATCAGTAAACATCATAGCGAAGAGTTTGTCAATAAGAAAGCTGCTAAAACACGGTAGTTAAATTAACGGAAATATTTCAAAGCTGTTAAATAAAAAAATGGTGAATGACCAAATACAGACATTGAGCGTAACATAGCTTGCATGACCGGGTCTCGGAAATATTACATATGTGGCCAGTAAAGGGAGGGTGGCGTTATAGTGAGGGTAAAAAAAAAAAAAGTAGCATTATAGAAATAAATTAACATAGACATATTCGAATGTCCACCTTTAGCCTTCAACATTACAAGCCTATTGTAACTCCAGTAGATACACATTTGTAAGGCCTTGAATTAAGAAAATTTGGAACTGTTTCCTCCATGTTTTGTTCTCTCCGTATCACTCTTATGAAAGAGAATGGATTACTTAAGTAACTGAAATACAAGTTTATTTTTCAGATCACAGTTAATCTGTAGCAAACAGTGCTTGATTGATTAGATCTAATGATCCTGGACTGTTTGAAGTTCAGTTACGCAAACCGGAAAATTGTTGCCTTGAAGATAAGTTTCTTTCTAAGAAAAAAAAAAAATTGGGTAAAGAAGCTGAATGAAGTCAAGCCTGTTCGATGAGAAGCAAGCCTTACTTCATCTTTCAGCTCTGAAAACGGCATTGTGTATTATTGAGCAATAAGTCAAAAACTGTTTAACTCTGCACAGTAAATGAGTCTTTTTTTCTTTTCTATTGTGTTTATTTTAGGTGTGGCGATAGCTGCTGGGGTGGTCCTCTTTGCCGTAGTCTTTTCACTTCTTTTTTTCAGTGACTAAGCAATAAAATTCAAGGTAGTTTAATAACAGGATAACAGTCTTTTTTCTGTTTTAAAATATACTAGAACATAGAAAAAGGGGTACCCTGTTACTGGGACACACTGTACATTTAACAAAAGTCGCATGGCAAACTACACAGGACTCTGCAGACCAGTATTTACATGTAGAGGTATAGAAACCAAGCTAAGAGAGACAATGAAGCCTGAATGCTGAAGAGGTGTGTTCCGTTTCGTTTCAGATTAAAAGATCTGTCAGGACTTGCTCTATAGCAGGGGCGGGAGAGATTTTTTTAAAAGGCCGGCAGCATGAAACTGATTTGAAAACTGTGAGTGCTGCTCTGATGAATAAGCAAACTGTCATTTGTTTGAAAGCAATGTGACTGAAAGAAATTAGTTCTGGGTAAATTACTGTAAACCTTTATGAAAAATGTATGTGGTTTTGTGACCAATTGTGGCCTTTTCCAGAAACTTTGTGTTTTAAGGGTGATTCCAGTAGCGAATAAAAGCAAACACACCCTATTCCGTATGTGATTCATATACTATACACAATTCCTTTTTATTAGTTTACATTTTTTGGGATAACAGGGTGTGTATAATAGTGCTATAATGTAACCAAAGGGATCATAGGGAAAGGGAAGTGGAAGATGACCAGCTGTATTTATTTTAGAGGTTAAAAAATAGAAATAGAAATCTTAAACGAAATATTCTGATGCATATTTGAAAATGCTTAGAATGTGAAATAATGGCTGTGTTGTATTCAAGGATAGTTATTTTATCCAAAAAAAACATTTTCTTCTATAACACACAACCTTCTTTATTTATGGTAAATTAGAAATTAGAAAGCATTATGGCTGTTTTTAATTTGCATTTGCTTTCTAACTCTGTACAGTATGTGATTCCATGTAGTTTCAATGCAATTATGCATTATTATTAGTCAATACCATAGAGAAGAATCCATTTGTAGTTACACAGTTATTGCAATGTTATGACATAGTAATGTATGCTCCTTGAAGGGTACATAAGGACCTTTTTGTTTTATTGTGTTACATGTGTTGCTACAACTGTTTACGTAAGGTGTGTGTATTGTTTTATTTTTTTTATTATTTTTACATTTTGACCACTTTTTTAAACTTTTAAATTGCATTCCCTGCCTCAAGATGGCTTCACATGTACCTGCATGGACCTCTCAGAACTACATTTCCCATCATCCTCCTGCTCACATATGTATCTGAGATGGATTTACCAGTGACACAATAAAATAAAAAAAGGTCCTTATGTACCCTTTAATATGAAGTGGTTCCGACATATTTACAGAGGTCACAAATATTTTTATTGGTTCAAATATATCCATTAATACATTCCTTTGACTGATCAGATCAGGAGGATTCTACATTCCTTTGACTGATCAAAACAGGAGGATTCTAATAATAAGTAAACAAGTTAATTTCATAGTGTAATAGAAACAGTTGTTCTGTTGTAAAATTATTTCAACTGAAAAATGATTTTGTTGACACCTTTATAGTGCCTATTAATGTGAACCGTGTGTTTTGTAATTTTCAAACCACAGAGTATTTGTTGCAATGTTTTCTAGGTCCAATTGACACAGTGTGCAGGACCTAACACTTTAGGTAATTATATATTCTCATGCCAAACATCACACGCTCTGTATTTGTTGAAATATACTGTGTATGTTTGTGTGTTGTCCCCACAACCCCCTGCCCCTATGTTATATGTTATATTTCATGTTCAGCACGTTTGCATGTTTGTTTTAATAAATTATTACTATTCTTTAACAGTATTTTCTTCTGCTGGCAATAAAAAGCCTTTTGTGTGTGTGTGTGTGTGTTATGGATATATTTAAATAATGAGCCCTTTAGAACAATTGCTGAATACCTACGCTGTTCTGTCATCACATTGAAAAACTCTGTGGCTTTGTTTAGAGACGCTCATCCACATAAGCTTGCCCTGCTGCATTCCAAATAGTGCCCTGTGGAAGAGCTGTGATGGGTGTCAAACGGTTTTTATACATACTGTTATAATGTCAATTATATGCATTTGTGACTGAAATATTTTTGTCATTCAAGTTGTGTGTTAATTGGGCAGAGGAAAAATAAAATTTTAAGCACAGTTTTAGGCAAGGCAGGTGAGGTGTATTATTTTTGATTTATCATTGTGTGGTATGGAAATGCAATCTAAAATGCTCACTTCCCTTTGCTGTGTAGGTGCCATGTGCATCTTTGATCATTAAGTTATAGCAATAATTCATTTTCATTTTTTTAAATCGTTTAATTCCATTTTAATTAACTATTTTCCTTTTGACTTGACCCATGAAGTAGTTATCAACCTGCTGTTGCAGTACAAAACATTTCCACTGGCAAACCATGTCCGGCTGAGCCGTTTTGTGTCTCCAAAAATGTGATTTTGTTGCTGTCCGAAACAAAAGAAGTCCCAGAGAAGGGGTGTAGGGGCAGAAATTGTTTGATTCTAAGAAGTCATCTTGCTGCTTTTAATTTCTTTGATGGTATTAAATCGTTAATTTGGGATTTGACACACTGTGATGTTTTTCACTGAGGTCCTAGGGGAAAGAATAACGTGTCCAGTTTTCAGTAATGTCATAATAATTAGAATTACATTAATGGGAACCGTTACTTTGTTTTAGGTTTGACATGCAATCCACTATATAATTGGTTTGATAGTATTTCTTGTTATACCTTCATCATGCTTACCAGTGTAGCGCACACACTGGTAGTCACATAATTACCACTTTCTTCAGTTCAATATCATTGTGGGAAGAGAGGTCCTATCAATTCTTTATTCTGCCTTTTCAAAAGCAAAAGCCCAACCCAGTGTTGTTGATAATCCCATAAAAATGTTTGTCACAAATTCACACAAAGTTGCACTGCCAATGACATTAGTTTTCTCTTGAATGAAAGGCTAGCCCTCTTTTCTTAAAACACTGTAATGAGTACTTCTTAAAATGAAATTTTTTGCAAGGTGAGAAAAAAAAACATTCTGAAGTGGATGGATAATAGTTATTCCTTCCTCAAACCAACATCCGCACACAGCATGCATATTTAAAGTATGCTGTGAAGTGTTGCCCTGGCTTGCCACGTGAATGAAAGCCGCTAGTGGGGAATATTTGTACTTTGTTGCCCAATTGTGACTTTCCAATACTCGGGATCTGCAGTAACATCATTAATGTACAGTACTGTAGTATCCGTAATTGACCCAAGTGATTTCTATTTTATTTTTAATTTTTACATGCAACTCAAAATTTTAAATCATTAAATAATATGTTCCATTCAAATTTGTGTGTTTAGTTCAGGACTGGGAATGGCCAAAGTACTGAGGTCAAACAGCTGTATGGAGTGAAGCATTATATCATCCAATACAATATAAATGAGACTTCCTGTTAAATAAATACATGGCAATGCATGTTCCAGGTTTATGCTTAAACTAGACTTCTGCAAACAAACAAACAAACAACAAAAAAAAGATGTCTGCGTACATTTATGATAATTTGTGCCTTGGCTTCATGTTATGTAACTCCTTCGTAACCCCTTTCATGACTTTACCATTTAAAGGAAATAGGAGGCTGTTTCATCCTGTTTTTAAGTCATCACAGGCTCTTGAGAGGTGGGTTTGCGTGCAGCAGAGTTATCACTGTGGAGGATTGCAGTCTGGACCGTACCTTCCCTTCCCAAGTGTGAATTGCTGACATCAAAGCTTTACCTGTAGCTTTAATTATTCCTTAGCTACGAATAAGAGCTGTTGTTAACAAAAATATTTGGCTGTGATGGTGCTGACACCTAGTTACTCGTGGATTGGCTTTTATGTCTTAAATAAATCCTCCAGGGACAGACTTTAAACTAGTACATAAATACTTAAAGGGCACCATTTTCCACACAGCTAACTTCAGATGTCTAAAATGTGTTTTGACTGATTTTAATTTCTAATCTCTATTTTTAAAAACTGTTTTAACCACTGTGAGACCCTGACATTCAGTTTTGGTGCCAGACTACAAGCCTCCCATTTATAGCACCTACAGAACTGCAGATAATAATAGGAAATGTCTGTTTTTAGAAATACAAATAATCATTGTTAGTAATGATAATTGTCAGGTATATTTTACTGTCTGCCTCCAGACATCACCCATTTGCTCTAAATGATTAAGCACCTCTGTTATAATTCAATTCCTGGTTGTGTTATGAGCCAAAACACATTTATTTCTCATGAGGCTATAGTTATGGATGTTTTACCACTTTCACTGGGATAGTGGTTCAATTTGGGGTTACAGAGATATTAAAGAAAGCTGTGTCTTATCAACTTTATCTAGGTAATAAGCATTTTGTAGTTGGATTATACCACTATGCTTTTCATCTACAGTACTGTTTAATAGAGGGGAAAAAAACCATTTATAATATTGATAACAACTCTGAGGAAATGGCCTTTCTTGTTTAGTAGAGAAATAAGGATTGATAACAGTAACTTTATTTCAACTAAACTCGTGTGTGGCCTCTCAACATTCAGCTTTAAGAGATTAGCTATATGCACTATTAGTGTATACAGCTATGGCATCTTTGATTACATGATGTTAAATAAAATATCTAAATTATGTCTCAAAAAGTTCTAGGTGATGCAAAACTTTATTAACTATTTGATACGCACACAAGCTTAAACAGAGCCCCTTTATGACTAATGGCAATAGAAGCATTGTGTTGACCTTGCTTGTGTTGTGCTAATACCAAACTTTAGCACTACATTAGGAGCTATATTACAGGTGGATGCACCCCAAAGTCAAGCTTCTGTATATTACTACTTTTATTTGTGCTTACCTATACTACACATACCTATGTATATTGACACATTTGAATAGAATAGTAATACGTTGGGAGTCTAAATTAAAGCAGGATGTTGCACATAACAGGTAATGCCAACTAGTAAAGTTCAGATAAAGCAGTACTAAATTAAAGAATGGTTTTGAAGTACTTTTTAATTTGACTGCCAATACACTCAAAAGTTATGTTAAATTGTTTATGTTTTTTATTAAACATGGTATGTATTTGTATAATGTATGTCAGGAAATAGATACAGACATTCAAGTTGGCTAGGTCACATGGCCCTTTCACAGCACAATTAAACCTGACCACACTTCTAGCACGAGTCATCTAGTTGTATGGTTAAAACTGGTGAGTACGAGATCTGATCGATCTCGAATCACAAAAGTAAAAGGAATCACTATACTGTACTGAGGTTGTACAGCTGTAGATTCCACAGTAAAGGTTCCAGAGCTGCAGTTAAACTGTCCATGTGATTTTCCATTCACCAATATATTTTAGATTTGATTTTATTTTAAATATGTGTTCTAACTTTTATAGTTTTAAAGTTGTCTACTTAAATTTCCCTAATTTCTAAATATGGCATTTCAATCCATTTTTTTTTTACACACAAAATATATAGCAATAGTTTGCAGTTCATTTTATCTGAAAAGAAAAAGAACAAAATCAAGAAAACATCAACGTCTTCTAAGAAACACGTTGTGTGCGTTTGTGTGGTTCTGAAGTACTTTTTAATGATTGAAACAGGATGTTGATTAGATCTCAATACTGCTTGTTTAAAATGTATTAATTTGCTGCTTATTTATTGTTTATTAATGATGTTAACAAAGATGAAGCAATATTTAAACCCATCGCTGTCTAGATCACTACAATGAAATATGTAAATAATGCCCACAGACACACACAAGTATACAGCACTGAAGAGTTACAGAACATTCACAACAAATATCCATATGTGATAATGGCAGTGTCAAAGTTAAACTTGTAGCTGTTTTAATACAATGATCTTTTTCATTGGTATAGCTGTACTCCAATGTTGTATGCATATAAATAATGCATAAACTATTTAATTACAAAACATTGTAGAAGTATGTTTCATATTTCAAAGCATCTAAGAAGTACATCTAATCTCGAAGTGCTTCCATTATCTTAATCAAAATACAATATTAATTTTACAAAACCGAAGACTGATGAAAATGTAAGACCATTTTGCAACCTTGAAAGTTGAATAAAAACATAGACATCTCCTCTTCAGGTTCCACAAGTGAATCTAGTGGATAATGTTAAGGAACAATAGTTAAATACCAATTATAATGGCCTGGATAGTTACCCTGCACCTTTTCAACGTAGATGTTTGTTTTTTAAAAAGTCAGTTGTTGCTATGTAATATAAACAATTCAGAAAATAATGAATGTTGGACTTGTTGAAGGTAGCACATGCTGTATGTTGTTAAATAGATTAAAAGTATTCTTGGATTCCAATGATTTAAACCAGGATGTAATTCATAGGGCGCTGATGGGTCAGTAACATTTGATTCCAATAGTAAATTTGATTGTGGTTGCCTTACTTGAAGACAACACTTTACCTTTTTAGAAAGGAGCCAGGGACAGTTGAGATCCCCTCTATAGAATGCTACTGAGAAGTATAAATAAAACGTATTCTCTAACTATCCCCTAACACGTCCATTTTATTCAACATCCTCCTGTGCATTCTGACAGGCCCCAAACACTTTCTCCGGCAGCAAGCCGTACTCGTTTAAAAAAGGACTCCACATCCACTGCATAAAACTCCTCGTTCAGATGCTCGGAGATGCTCAGGAAGTTGCCCACCAGCTCCCCTGCCTTGTAGACCAGAAGGGCGGGCAGCACACTGTCCAAGAAGCGGTCGTCTGCCCCCGTGTCGGAGGCCTTGATCTTGCAGAACTTCACAGTGGGGTACTCCATAGCCAGGCAGGTGAGGCAATTGTTCAAGGCATCACAGCCCTTCACTTTGTCCTCATAGATGTGGACCACCACCATCGTCAGCCTGTGCTCCTTCTCGATGACATCCAGGAACTGCTCCCCGCTCTCTAGCTCATACAGGCAACCAAACTTGGGCCCGAAGCTCAGCAGCTGGTGCATTTCCTGCATACACTGCTTCCGGTACTTGCGGAGACAGCCTTCATCCTCGTCCTGAAGCAGATCATACTCCTGCATGCTCATCTGTGGAGGAAATTAAGAGATTTTTTTCTTATAACACCTACAAACTGATCTAGGCCTGATGTGGTAATTTACCGCAGAGCAGCATTGAATTCTCCTTATCCTGGTATACATACAGTAAGTGCAATCACAGCACAGGAGATTAAAGTATTACCCTTTGTTGTGAAGTGTACAGCATAAGTATATAAAGTGATTTTCAATAGACACATACAGTACCTACTGATTTAACAGTTATGACAAAATTGTGAAGAAAAAACAAAAAAAGCAAAAGAAAACAGATTAACTAAGGTTTATGAAACTGGAAAGCGCTTCCCCTTCTGTATGCTATTTGTTATTTGCAATACAAACAAAAATCAATATGAAGTGAAGGTAAATAAAATCGTCAGTTGCAATATCTTGGCGAGGTACAGAACAAGCACTCTCTCCTGCCCGGATTATTGTGTTGACTGTAAAAAGTTAACCAGATTGCTGTGTATTATACACATCCTCTATACTGATAGTCCAATTGAAAAGCTTACAAGGTGTTTTCTATTTTAAATCTTTGCCAAACAATTCAAACAAACTTCTTCTTTCTGTTTTTCACAAATTGCATGTTTGCATACATGCCAACAGTCCCGATATGGTGGGGACAGTTCCAATTTCCTAACAAATGTCCCGCGTCCCGATGCATAGGAAGAAAGTCCCGATATTTACTCATTAAAAAAAAAAAAAAAATTATTCTGGACAGTAGAGTTAGTGAAAACCACACGCTGTGCTCTTTGTGCAGCTCACACATCTGCTCATCACTAACATACTGGTATACAAAGGTAAGAAGGTTTCATTGTGTCTATGTTTACTGTCATGCTGGTCGTGCGGTGTTGAGTTGAGGGGATACGTCTTATATGATTTAAATCCCGCTAGCAAGCCTCCATCCTGATTGTAATCTAATTTTAAATCTCGCAAGCGGAGTCTCCAATAGAAATGTATGAATGTGCTGTCACTCATTAGCTGGGGCAGGTTTAAAGTATTCAGAAAGAATCAATGATAGATACAAGTCAAGAAGGCGGGACATTGCCCAGCAGCACTGGGAAAAGTATTTATTATTATTTTTGTAGTAGGTTTTATTTTTTATGGGAAAAGGGTAAAGTCAACATAGTAGGGATTCAAGGAAATACATGCACATGGATTAGGGAGTGGTTAACATGTAGAAAACAGAAAGTACTAATAGAGGAGAAACCTCAAAATGTAGCGTGGTAACCAGTGGTGTACCACAGGGATCAGTATTAGGTCATCTGCTATTCCTAATCTACATTAATGATTTAGATTCTGGTATAGTAAGCAAATTTGTTAAATTTGTAGACAACACAAAAATAGGAGGAGTGGCTGTTGCAGCAGCAAAGGTCATTCAAAATGATCTAGACAGCATTCAGAACTGGGCAGACACATGGCAAATTACATTTAATAGAGAAAAGTGTAAGGTACTGCACGCAGGCAATAAAAATGTGCATTATAAAAATCATATGGGAGATACTGAAATTGAAAAAGGAATCTGAAAAAGACCTAGGAGTTTATGTTGACTCAGAAATGTCATCTAGACAATGTGATGAAAAAATATAAAAAAGGCCAACAAGATGCTCGGATATATTGTGAAAAGTGTTGAATTTAAATCAAGGGAAATAATGTTAAAACTTTACAATGTATTATTAAGACCTCATCTAGAATATTGTGCTCAGTTCTGGTAACCTTGTTACAAAAAGGATATTGCTGCTCTAGAAAGAGTGCAAAGAAGAGCAACCAGAATTATCCCGGGTTTAAAAGACATGTCGTATGTAGACAGACTAAAATAATTGAATCTATTCAGTCTTGAACAAAGAAGACTGTGCGGTGATCTGATTCAAGCATTCAAAATTCTAAAAGGTATTGACAATGTCGACCCAGGGGACTTTTTCGACCTGAAAAAAGAAACAAGGACCAGGGGTCACAAATGGAGATTTTCTTAGCAAATTAGATAAAGGGGCATTCAGAACAGAAAATAGGAGGCACTTTTTTACACAGAGAATTGTGAGGGTCTGGAACCAACTCCCCAGTAATGTTGTTGAAGCTGACACCCTGGGATCCTTCAAGAAGCTGCTTGATGAGATTCTGGGATCAATAAGCTACTAACAACCAAACGAGCAAGATGGGCCGAATGGCCTCCTCTCGTTTGTAAACTTTCTTATGTTCTTATGTTTCAGACTGCATTTCACTGGATTACTGGATTCTGTTAGCGGTAAAGGCAGATTTTATGTAAGGACTGGGAATCACCAACCCGCTTAATTGTGTTAAACTGTATTACTGTATACTGCAGTTTTGATAGACCAAGGCTGACTGAGAAATATGTCCGGGTTTGGTCTGTGGAAAAAATGGCAGCCCTACCCTGAGTACTACTTCCTAAACATGAACACGTTACAATATACTAAATTAACAGATCAAGCGTATTATGATAGTTTGCAAAATTAGATGAAAACGTTCAATGTAATCGGGATAAAACATAATCATTATTTTTCAAAATCTTGTTCATCTCGTTACTTGTTATAAAAACTGTAACTTTACTGCTATACTACGTGCAAACTTGCATACTACTTCGTGGCGTGAAAGCTAACGCACCTGCACTGCAACCTGCATTAGAAGCATGTCTTGGGTTCGATTCCCACACAGGGTTTATATTGCAAAAAAAATTGAATGTATTTTATTTGTGTAAGAAACACATTTTTACTAACTTGGCCTGTGTTTTTCATGTGTCTGATCCGCGTTTATTGTGCCTGAAAAACACAAGCCAAAGCCAGAAGAAACAACTGGGGCAACCTTGGCCCCCATCAGTTTTACAGTTGTGCCTGTTTGCTTTGTGCTGGGCAAGGTTGCCCCAATGGATTCTTGAAACTTGGCTTGTGTTTTTGATACCTCTACTTTAAATGGCTGGGCACTTTTGATAACTTGGTGTTTTTTCACATTTCCAATGTGTTTTTGTTTCAGATATTACATGCATTGTCAATATTGCACCATAGTCGTTCATATTTTTAACTCCATAACATTTGCGAAACATGGGGTAAATAACTTTTTCTTTTCTGTTAATAGTTGTAATTGAATTTGGTTGCCTACAAGAGGCTAATCTTTGGGCTGCCAGATGGTTAAGTAATGTTGTTGAAGAAGGAATATGTTGCCATGGAGATAGATGAAAATACACTGAGACAATCATGAAAGAAAACCTGATGTCAGGAAGAGTAATTTAGCCTAAAGCTACAATCATTTTTGTTTTATTGTTTTACTCTCGTTACATTATGTCATAAAGTTACAGAGTATGGACATTTACTATTTTTTTTTTAAATGTAAGCTGTTGTTAATTTCCTGTTTTTTCAAACTGACCTTGCGGCTTAATCTCCTCTGGATGGCTGTTTCTTCTTTGCTATTGGATTGGTAAGGAGAAGACATCTGTCTGAGAAGCTCCCACTTGCTGGGTGGAATAGACTCATGGTCCTCGCTCTCCAGCTTGAATTTTCTCCAGTCATTGATCACCCCTTTGGGTCCTGATACAGAACAAATTCAAAGGGTGATGAAATACGTCAATCAAACTAAAAGACTAGTACACTCATCCTACTATTTGTAATATACACTTTTATCTGCTACTATGCAGTACCACAGTGCCACACATGAACTAAAACTTCCTGTGCTTCTCTATACTGATATCACAATGAATTGTGCAACCTTTACACTGGGGCAAACCCATCCCCCAATTGGTAGTGCAGGATTGCATCAGTCCCCTCAAGGAAAGGGACTGCTTTCCACCAGTGTTTGTGAGCCGAGAATTTAAAAAAAAAGAAAAAAGCATTTGAAGGCAAAGAAGAATGGGAAGGGGAAATGGGAAACACTGCTAAGGTCTCTAGAGAGATCCTGAGGTTAGTTAAAGCTGAAATAACATTGGTTTTTGGAAGTGCTGAATGACACTCACTGTAATATATTCTCAAATTGTTTTCATAAAACTTCAAAAACCGTTAAAACAAAAAAAACAATAACAACGTTCACATTATATAAAGTTGATTTAAAATAGGCAATGTCAGGCAATCCAATAATGCAAAGGTTTTCAGAAGCAAGTAGACACACTTTTAGCATAGGGCATGAGCCGAAATGTGTGTCTACCTGATGTGAGGTGAGCCAGGGCACTGATTGTCTCTCATCGTGTTACAGAACCCCTGCAGTGTTTACAAGAAACACACCTTACCTTTGCTCTATCCCATGTTATCCATATCACAGAATTTTTCAACATATTCACGATTATTGGAATGTTGGAACTTTGGAACATAAAACCAGAATTGTTGCAGGAGGGAGCGTGACCTGAATACACGGCGATCCTTCAGAGTCGGCAATATGTAAAAACATAACGCTGCGATATGGACAACACTGGACACGGCAAAGTAATGACATGTGTTTTTTGTACATTTTGCAGGGTGCTCTGTAACACTTTAAGGATGCAATGTTCAGTAGCCAGTGGATGCAGCAGTTAGAGCAATATCATCCTATACAGCTTTTAAGGGCAGTTGATGCCACTATAATGCAATTCTAAACGTAGCATTGCAGTACAACATGGTCATCACTTCCTCTTACTTCCTCATTGAATGTATTTATTATTGTGGTTTCATTTTGTAATATTTGGATTGATATTTCTGTTTCAGATTCTCTAGAAAACCCTTTTGTCTCACAACATTCTGTAATATGCTGTAATACAGCAGATGAGCCAGATGCAAAATGAACAGTGCAGAAGCTGGGTAGAATCACCTGTCCTTCCAAATGCAGACTCAGTCAGTCCCTTATGCCTTTGAAAAGCTCCTCCTTACCTGTGTTTGTTGCTGGCAGTTCATCGAGTTCTTCATCCACACTTCTAGACATCGCTGTCTAGAATGACCTGCAGAAGACTAAAGATAGCTGAGTTTGGAAGTTTATGTTTAGTATGTATACAAGTAAATCAGTAATAGGGCAGTATTACTGTAAAACAAATACAGGAATGCTCAAATTGGGTTCTATAAACAGTCAACACTGACAGCTTTTATTTGCACATAGTAATGCATTCTGACGACAAAATGGAAGAATTCTCCAAACACAAAAGGTGGACAAAGAAGTGCTGTAAGATGCCTCAAGGAGCCTAGTAACAAAACTTTAAGGATTTTCAAGAATTGTTTTGTTATGGGCTGTTTTTAAAGCCCATTTTTTAAAACAATAAATCAAATAAATTGCAGATCTCGAAAAAAAAAAAAGTTTGAGAAGGTTAGAAGTTCATTCTTAGTTTAAAAAAAATTGTCTTAATGTTCCATTATGTCATTGCCTTACTGTCTTATTTATTGTATTGTTATGTCATTACAATATATACATTGGTATGAAGTAACAAGCTTGCTGGGAACAGGGCGTTGCAGTCTTACTTCATGGTGAGTGTTGCTGCCTGATTCTACAGAACTCCGCTGGCCACCTCAATGTCGCCATGTGATTTTTTTTTTTTTTTTTTTAATGGACAGGTGAAAGATTTACATCCTACGCTTTGTAATCACTATTGTACATAACGAATGGAAAATGTAATCGGTATTGTTTATCTTGCATATGCATACATAAATACTAACTTCCTATTACTGTTTTATTTATTTTGATACTTACGCCAATGCAGAGGAGGGCATTTTTAATGTATACAGGGATTTGTTTAGAACCAATTAGTAACAATCACTAAGGAAAATGACTGTGACAGCTGTGGCTCCCCATTGCCACGTGGAATGTAATTGGGGGCTTATAGCATATAATTAACTGTTACTGTACCTGCAGCAATGGGAGCTTATACTTATTACCTTCCCCTTAAAACAGGATAGGGTACAGCACTGTGTGAGTTTCCATAGTTGGACATAAACTTTAAATTTACATTTGCCTATAAACCCCTCTCTCACACATCTGCTGTATATAAACAAGTTGCTCCAGGTTTTAAGGTCAATCAACACACTCCAGCCTTTAAACACTAGTATTAATTACACAACACATACCCTGACCTTGATATGCTTGCTTATACTGGATTTACCTTTTTCTTTGCTAGATGGAAAAACCCTACATATTACTATTGCAAAGCTATTTCAAGGCTTCATTTAACCACATTGCCAGTGCGATGTTCCAGTACAAACTAGGAATGCATTGTCCTCATAAGGTAGGCAGACAAGATAAGGAGGAACAGGCTAAATTAGCCTTGGCTGAGTGACATAGGGAGCTGTCTACCTCACTCAGTGCAAACTGGGTTGATGGGGTATTAATGGATTATCTTAATATCCAACTTGTGTCACTGGTTTTGTTGGAAATCGTATGACATCATTTCCACTTGAATTGTAAGGAGAAAATGAAACATGACTTTCTTGAGAATGTTACGAGCCACAGAGATAAAATGATAGAGAATTAGGATTTTAGAGCAGGGAGGGGACATGCAAGGCTTCTTTGTTCAGCTACAAAGTCTGCCTGTACTGCAGTGTACAGAAAGAGGACCCTTATAAAACTTTACCATGGTATATCTACACAATCAGGTTACACCACGCATTTACTATAATCATGTTAACATGTTTTACAATACATCTCTGTAATTTACAATGCTTACCTATGTTTTACCTTGCTTTCACTATGATTTATTACACCTTGCTATGCCTTTACTATGGTAAACATTTAGAAGGAGAGTTACCCACAACAACCTTTTAAATTAGTTTGTACCTCTACCTGTATGACTGGCTGCATTAGAATAAGGTGCAGGTGAGATAGATAGAGATAGATAGCTAGATAGAGATAGATAGATATAGATATATTCTGGCATAATTACGACATCATCCACAGAATGCTTGAAAAATAACAAGTTTAAATTGGCTGCCATTTTGGCCGATTCTTGGAGTGATGTACTTAACCCACAGTGTGAACCACTTCCTTGCTAGTCTATCTCATGTAAAAGCAGGTGATACTGTTTGTTCTGTTTCTAAACACAGAGTAAAACAACTGAAAATAGATCAAGATTGCAGAAGAAATGTACAATAATGCAAGTAATCACAGACATGCATTATTTGAAGAGACACTAGCTTATTAACATGTTGGCTAATGTTATTCATGTTAACAGTAAAATAGAATTTAGAAACCTATAACAACTAAAATGATAACAATAGCTATTTTTAAAGAATGTAAACCCATTTCAAGTTGATCATCTCTAAAGTAAGTTTTTTATAGCTGAATTATATGGGTTTTATTTGAGGCTAGTAGAAAATGCATGACACCTTACCTGAGTGATTGTTTTTTCGTATTGGTAAGCTGGACAGCTCCTGTTTATGTGTTTACTTGCCCTTGGTTTTGTTCAGGACAAGACAAAATCACATACTATGAATTGCTGGGCACTGGCAGATGTGCTTTGTCTGAGATTTAGGCTTCAAGATCATGACACTGCTTATAGAAACAGCTCAGGGTGGGTAAGAGGATTGTGGCTGAGGAATTAACAACCTGTATCCATTAGAGACAGCCAATCAAGTGTTATGGTTGATCCGGTGCCAATGTTTTATAACGGACACAAGTAGGACCCAGAAAATTATGGGATGTATAAAATGAGCCAATTCACTTTTGAAGACAATGAAAAATGTGAAGCATCATGGTCATGTTTTCAAAACTAGTCTTTGTGACAAACAAGAACAATTTCTGTTTTCATTTAACTTAATTTGACAATGCCAGAACAAACTATTGAAACTGCCGACCAGTTTGAGTTCACCTGTCCCACTTTACCTGTTGGTATTCATTCATCACTAATGCATTTATTCATTCACTAAACTTTTTAAGAGGTGACACAACTGAATTGTCAAACTAAGGGTACATGTTAAACCGTAGGGAAAAGAGCAAATGTGTTAGTAATATTTATACATTATTGTGGATATCTACTACATAAATTGCCACAATAATATCTATGTTAACAAACAAGTATCGCAAAACCCATCTCCAAATGAAAAACAGAAATACGCTAATTATAAACCCTGTCAGAATATTTTTTTAAAAATTTTACCTTAACATTAGAAAATCATATTATAAGAATATTAGGGCACCAGTATTTAGTATTCAAATCGATTGCTCTTAGTTCCAGATAGATTCAATTTTTGTGTGTGTGTGTGTCAGATATTGAAATAATGCTATGCGTGAGAAGTCCCCAGGCCTTGACTGAAAGTTTTCAATAAAGTCAGTAGTTTAATAATAGAATTTTAAGTGCTTGGCATGAAATAGGAAGAACATAAAAAAATGACTATGTAAAAGCATCTTCTAATTTGCTTCATGGAGTTTACCTGTAATAACATGACTTGTAGAAATATGTCAAAACCAGTAAATGATTGAACCCTTCCCAGGTAACACCTCAAGGAAGGAATCATGAAGAACAGTTATATGTAGGCTGGGAGTCCATAGACTTGTGATGTTATGACAGGCCGTGGGAAAGGACCTGTGTGCGGCCTGTGTGCACTTGCTTTAAATACTTCCTTAATTTATTTGTTTTAATTATTTCATTATTTTACTTTGAGGACATACTGCACATGGACATTTTTACAAAAAGGAAATACCGACTATAAAATAGAAAACATTTTGGATAACCATGTTTGCTGGAGTGAGGTAACCAGTGGAGTACCACAGGGTATTAGGTCCTCTGCTCTTTAAGCTATAAGCTTTAAGCTCTGATCAATAAGCTACTAACAACCAAATGAGCAAGATGGACCGAAGGGCCTCTCGTTTATAACCTTTCTTATGTTCTTATGCTAACATTGCTTCTGATAATTTGGTAGCCTAGCGCGTCACTGGTTGAATACATTTGTTTTCAAGAAGTAGTCCTGTAGCCCTGTAATTGTCAGAACAACTTTGAATCAGTGTTAGGTTGTGTCTAGGGGTGTACATCATTCGTTTCTAAAGATGTTTGTTCCAAAGTAAAAGCAGGTACGCAAGCCCTCACAATGACACAAGAGTTTTCTTACATTTCTGAAAGGGAATATAAGGAGGCCTATTGTGGTGCTCGTTGGAACGTTTCTGTCATAATACAATGTCAAGCTAATAACCACGAATGCTAGTTTTTCGCAATAACATGCTGATTTTAAAAAAAAGAAAGAAAAAAATGTAATCTGCGTTTTTTCATGATTAAAGTAAAATACTAAAATTGATTTTCCCCAGCCACAATATAGACAGCCACAATATAAGCAATACATTATGTAAAGTCAGTTTAAAGCTATTGATAATTGTATTGATTTTGTTACCAATGAAAGGTTTAAAAACAGCTTTTTGGGGGGCTATTTTTGCTCTGGAAAAAAAAAATCTATTATTACACATCAAACAGATTCCTAGAATCCCTGCTAATAACCAAACTGATACCATAGAAAAATGCAAATGTTTTTTTTCTTTCTTGTAAATTCACATCCTCTAATTGCTCGGGGCTGGATTCTAAAATGGAAACCACAGAGTTATGAAGCATTGTGTTGGGAAGGCGTGGGGAAGTGCTTCCCCCATCTCTCATTAGCCTGAGGGCAGTGTTGCTGGCACTGAGTCGAATGTTTCCTCACAATGGAATGGACACACCTGATAACACCTTTGCTTCAAGTATTTCCAGCACTGTCACAACATGAAGCCCAGCATGGGAACCCCTGGTTGTTTCTATAGTATATTCTCTGAGAGCTTTGGTGATGAATTTACTGCTTAAGGTGCAAGAAAGGTCTTTACTGCTTCCTTGACGACAATAAATCACCCCCCCCCCCCCTCCGTCCACACTCAATAACCTTACATTGTATCTAGTATTGCACTCTACGCCTGTATAATTAACACAATATTCCAGCAGTCCTTTTTTTAAATTAATGTTCATTACATGTAACAAGTTCAAATTATCATGCTAAGACATTTTAAGGCTCTTTACAAAAATACAAACAAAAAGAAAAACGGATATTTGGAAGTGTCCTTCTCTTCTGTGAATTTTACTGTATTGTCTAAAATATATTTTGTTCATTAACAGTTCATTTCTCAAATGATTTGTATATTTTAGTTACAATTTCAGCCACGAGGCACATTACAGTGTGGTAGCGCAGAGCTCAGTTCTTAGTTTTATGGTTAACCAACTGCTCAATTGGTAACATAGCAAATAATGAGTAGCCTTATGCCAGGCTGAAAATGCACAGCCCTTTTAAGGTCTTTCAGAGGCTGTGTGGATTTCAATAGTATATTAGTATTCTACCAGGGTAGTTTTAGTGTGGAGACTGTGGGGATCTGAAGACCCTTTTGAACCCTGCAGTGAATTTAGCTAAACGTGACCCCTACATTTCTCCAATAAATACAGTATATTCAAGTATGTATATGTATAGTATTTGTGAATGTTGTTACTGTAGTTCAGTTTATATCAAGTTGTAATGGCAATTTAAAATAATGTATCCCTTTTATAACATCAAAGGTGTGTTTCAGTCACATGATGCATGTTGGTGACAGTTTAAAAGACATTTCTTAACTGAGTTTTGACGTTTTGAAAACCACCCTATTGTAAGACCAGGATTAAAAAAAAATAAAAAATAAAATAAATGTAGGAAATAAGAAATTCTACAAACACTGAATTATGTTCTGTACAGTTAAAGAGCCCATTATCTGTTCTTCTGGACCCTAATGCTCCAGGATTATCGATTTCAAAAGTAAAACTTTTTCAACCATAACTCAAAAAACATTCAATTGACAATGATATAAATGCAAATAAAGACACCCACAAAGGCACTGGTCGAAGCATGTCTTATAAGTTTTACCTTAAATGTACCAATCTGCTTTGCTTTTTTTTTTTCAACCAATACATTTGATGTTCTGTTTTGCTCATTGAAGTTACTTTGTTTTAATAAATATGCAAACTTATCACTGAGGTAACCCACATGCTGTGTCAGTATGACACTAATATCTTTCCAGTTCTATGGTGTAACTGACTTATTACTCACCGTCATAAATGAATAAAGGTTTCTTTAACTTTAACGACTGAATTAACAACAGTTTTACTCAATCACACTTTATTCACTCATTCAGACAACACACCTTTTATGGTGACTTTTCAGTGACAGTACTCTGCAGCATATTCTGTGGTATGCCTTTTTAACAAATTAAAGAGACACCATTAGTCACAGCCACTTATAGTATTTGAAGTGTGATTATGTTTCATTATGATATCATCTCCAGGATTTTCTCCTATGATCTTCATTGATGATAATAATGTTATAGAACTGATTTACTACTATGAAATATTTCAAGCAGTAAGCAACAAGCTATGAATATTATAGTTTTTTAACAATTGCTGTGGGATATGGTGACAGATTTAAGTGTTTTAAATAGCACAGGAGGAGAAATAAAACTGTTCAGTTCAATGATGTTACATGACTGCAGGTTTGGTGTCCATTCCTGTTACTTGAATTTTTCTTGGTTAAATACAGTAATTTAAAAAATAAATACTGCACTGACAAAGATCCTATTATCATTGCTAGTGCTTATTTCTGCCATTTTTTGTTATACCGTAAAGATTGTTTTATAGGTCGCACTGACGTAAAAGACGCTCCCCCCTTTTTGAGACTTTGCGTTAAAATAGCTTTTTTTTACAATTGATTTTTTCCCTACATGCTCAACACCGATATATAAAGAAAGATACAGGTTTAGTTTTGAAATAACCCTTGTTTGCAACATTTTATTCCATTAATAATTTTACAGTCTTGATTTTCGTTTTTTAGTTAAACTGCTAGAAACCATTCTATTTTTGAAAATGTCTAAATAATTGGTTCAAGTAAATTTGAATGCAATGTCAAAATACATCAAATATAGATATAAAACTACTACAGTACTGAATTCCAGTAGTAACATTGTAAACCACTGACAAATGGTACTTGAATGGATTTAAAAGGTAATAACAGCATAAAATCAAGTTGTACATCCCACATCGCATCTGTATTACCCTATTTTATTTTAGCTTATCAAATACCCAAACAAGTTCAAGAACATATCTTCATTGCTTTACTGAACATTTTTTTCCAGAACCATAGACAATAGTTCCAGCTGCATTGGCTTTTACAAATGTGTTGTGTTAATTCAAATTTAAATGTATTAAACAGTGCTGCTTGCATCAATTACAAAAGCTAAATAAATAAATAAATAAATAAACAGTGCACTGTCTAATAACCAGTAAACAAAACATTTTAGTGTTGCATACAGTGCAGTACAATTGCATTCAATTTCCAGCTGTAAAAATACATTACTTTTGTTTTGTTAATCAGAACCATACACATACACATACTTTACAAGTGTACCACTGCGCTGCACTGGCATGTAGAACAAGTTACATTATGATATATTAAAGTCATTCAAAGTACTCCATTCAAACAAAATGTTTTCTACATCAGGCCATAAACATGTTCCTGCTCTATCAGCTCGTTTTTCTTTCGCCATATTGCCATATTTCGCCTTTAAGATCTCAAGATCACTAACATTGCATGTTTCTCCTACTTCTATCGTCCATCACTATAAAACACTCACAGCTGGTTTTTCAAAACCCAATCAGATTACCTAAATCCTGAGGTAACATTAGCTAGTCGTCTAGTTTGAAACACTGATGTTTCACCAGTTTAGGCTGTGCTTCAAGTTCAACCTTGTATACCATGCATTTGCTTCCACAGTTTTAGACTTTCGTATACTTTTCCCCATAAATATATTTACAAGGCTTTACCATACTTGTCTGTGATTTACCATATTGTTTATGTGTATTTTACTGTTTACGGAGGCGAGGGAGGAAATGGAGGAATGGTGTGTGAACAAGAATGGTGACCTGTATCTGTTGTATAAATCTGACCTTTTCCAGTAAGTGGTTTAAGGAAACCCAAAGCCATGGCAAAACTATTATTATTATTATTATTATTATTATTATTATTATTATTATTATTATTATTATTATTATTATTATTATTATTATTATTTTAAAACTCTGCCTTATGAATGGAATTAAGACATAGAACCTGAATAATGAATCTCAATTGATTTATCTGACTGTATATAAATATTTTCATTGTGAGGTTTATGTACCTGTGATCATCTCTGTTTTTCTGAGAAACTGCCAACAGATATCAATTTGCCCAAACTGTGACGTAAATCTGGGACATGACACCCATCTACAAAGGTATACTTTCTACTTGCTCAACACTTAGACAGGAATGTAGGTGACAAAATATAGTCAATATGTGGTTTGTGTTCGTTATTACTTATTGTTTTGCTAAGCTGCCTTCTCTGTTTGAAATAAAGCAGCCTCAGTATTGTTAACACAATACAGGTATTAGAAAGATAATACAACCACTGCTTAGTGTTTTATTAATTATATGTATCTTTGTGTAAGACTGCTGTGTGGTACATACAGTAGTAATTATATTGATATCATCATTGACTATAGACATTGTGTGTATTGTGTTGCTGTTTCTGTTGACAACAACCGGTTCAAATATTTCAGCAAAGTAGGTCATAAAAATAGCTGTTATTACCTTTCACAGAACCTTCAACTTTTATTTCATGCCTTGTCAGACTTGGACAATTAATTTGTCAATACGTTGAAAATGGTAATGAAAGGAGCTAAAATATCCTAAACACATCCGTTATTGGTCATAGTGGAATACTGACAATATAATTTATGTGGCTGTTTTTACAACTGCCTTCTACTTGCATTAAAAAGTACATTGGATTGACGTTTAGAGTCGTTGCTACAGTGTTGCCATGCACGTCATCAACATTCATTATCAATGGGTATCTAAAGACATTTACTACTGGGCTGGATTAACAACCTGGTTATAGGTTATCTGAAAATACTAGAAGCACTATGAAGACATGGAGACACAGGGAGAACATGAGATAGAACTGACAATAGTTTCCAGTGACAGGTAATGGAGGTGCCTTTTAGTCACACAGTCCCCTGGTGTCTATGCCCAGACAATGATGTTTTGGCTTTTTTTTGTCCTATAGTACAGACAGGAGTGACAATAAAAGTATATCTGCAAACTGGGGTTTTTAAGCTATTCTGGCATGACTCTTTAGAAATCCTGACTCTTAGCTAGCTCATCTGGTTAACATTGGACTCTTGGCTGAAACTTATTTTCCAATGGAATTCACCCATGGACACACACTTTCGAGATGTGGAAATATTTTTCCACACGCAACTGTGTTTCATATGATCAAAGAATGAAACAACAGAGCTGATTCATGTATATGTAGCAGGTAGTTACCTTTGTTGCACCGTCTTTTGCTTCTGTAAGGGTTTTGTTCTCTGCAGTAATTGTTATAACCAGGATGGGAGAGGGGTCTTTTATTTTAAAAAACAGTTGGCTAGAGCTGAAATAGGGAAACCGTCTTCTTGGTGCTGCGAGGTCTAAAAGGTTGCTGTTCATTTTATATCTCTGTAAAGAAGCCAAAGATTGCATTTTGTCCTGGTCATGCTGCTGTAAACAGACTGTATCTTGTTAAGGTTCTTATCTGGCAACTAGAATATTGTCACTGTTTTGTTTTTACTTGTTTCTACGTGTTTTTGCTTTTTGATTTGTTTCTTTGTGCTGCTTAATATGTGTTTGTTTTTTGAGATTTATTTGCACTAATTTGGTTTGATTTAAGTTCTCCACGATTTTAAAGCTATTTAATAAATACTTATTTAACTACTGTGAATGTAGTAACTATTAGAGTGTATAAACAGCCTTGTTGTAAACCTACCTATACAGTTCCACTGTACAGCTTTTCTTAAGAGTTAAAGCAACTGCCAGTCTATCTTGATGAGCCTGATGTTCCTGATATAATATTTTACTAATAAAATACTTGATTTGTTCAATTTTACCCATTGCTGTTTGTCCTACTTATTAATTTATGTAAAACCTGTCCCTTGGTAAATCTGAAGCTAGCACCCCCTTGAGTAGTAGGGGTGCTACATTGTGACAGGCTGGCTTGCAGTGGTGATGTGTGATGACGTCACGGACCAGGAAGTACAGAAACCAAAACAGTGGATGGGCGGGTGAAGCTGAATGCTGCGGCACTCAGCGTGTTTAATAAACAAACAAATAAAAGATTTAAACAAAACACAAAACAAAAGGCGCGTTGGCCAAACAAATAAACAGACAAACAAGTAAGTGTCGTGCTGGCTAATCCAGCACGTTTTAGCAATTGTTTTATGCTGTTATTTCTCCTCGCTCTTTCTCTCCGCTCTCCTGTACTCTCCTCTCTATCCTCAACCACTCTACCACCAACCCGGACAGCTGCTGGTTCTTATACTCTGGCCGAGGGTTAACTAGTTGTTAATTATCTTATTACCCTCGGCCACAGTCTGCAGCGTTTGGTAAGGATGCATGACTGTCAGCTAGTTAAATAATCAGTAGCTGATCAGTCATGCATCCTCACGGGGTTTTAAATTATAAATAACAAAAGACGCGGCGCTTTTAACTGCGCCGCAAACAAAACACAAATAATAATAAATAGGGCGGGACACTCCGCCACACATGCCCCTTGTGCGCAGCACACATGGCCTTTTCGGCCACCTCCCCCTTATTCCCTAAAGTCCCGGCTAGCAGTCCCGGCGCAGGAACAGGGGCAGCAACGGGCCAAAGGTGGCGGCCACGGTGGGATGTCCTCCTCCCACCCAAACAGCCGTAGCGTTCCAATGGCCAGCGCACAGGCGGCTCCTCTGGCCAAAAATTTTTGGGGTGGTCTCCAGACCTGCCCCCTTCTTCATGGCCGGCAGCTCCCTCTGTGGGGCTCCGCCACCCTCTCTCCTGCAGCGAAATTGCTGCGGGGAGCTAGTCTCCTGACCTCCCCCTTCTTCATGGCTGGCAGCTGCCCTTCATGGGGCTCCAGCCACAGTATTTCCTGCCGCGAAGTGCGGCTGGGGAGCTGGTCTTCTGACCTCCCCCTTCTTCGTGGCGGCAGCTGCCCTTCATGGGGCTCCAGCCACAATATTTCCTGCCGCGAAAGTGCGGCTGGGGAGCTGGTCTCCTGACCTCCCCCTTTTCCGTGGCCGCAGCTCCCTTCATGGGGCTCCAGCCACAGTATTTCCTGCCGCGAAAGTGCGGCTGGGGAGCTGGTCTCCTGACCTCCCCCCCTTTTCCGTGGCCGGCAGCTCCCGTTCATGGGGCTCCAGCCACAGTATTGTCTGCCGTATGGCAGGACTGGTAGCGACCCCAGGCAAAACAGGACCCTCAGGAGGCGACGGCAGCAGCAGCGGACCCTCGGGAGGCGACGGCAGCAGCAGCGGACCCTCTGGAGGCGACGGCAGCAGCAGCAGTAGCGGACCCTCCGGAGGCGAACTCGGGAGGGGAGCCCCTGGCCATGGAGGCGGCAGCGGGAGCTCCACTTCTCCCTTGTACCCTATAACTGGTGGCTCTCCAGGCGATGCGGAGCAACAGGCAGCCCCAGGCGATGCGGAGCAACAGGCAGCCCCAGGCGTCGCGGAGCAACAGGCAGCCCCAGGCGTGCGGAGCAACAGGCAGCCCCAGGCGATGCGGAGCAACAGGCAGCCCCAGGCGATGCGGAGCAACAGGCAGCCCCAGGCGTATCGGGAGCAACAGGCAGCCCCAGGCGATGCGAGGCAGGCATCCTTGGGCGGTGCGAGGCAGGCATCCTTGGGCGGTGCGAGGCAGGCATCCTTGGGCGGTGCAAGGCAGGCATCCTTGGGCGGTGCGAGGCAGGGCAGGAGCAGTCCTTCCCATGACAGTGGAGGTGGAACCAGCAGGCATTCACCCTCTGCTGGTGGAGCTGGGAGCGGCAAGCAGTCCTCCCACGGCAGTTGAGGCGGAACCAGCAGGCATTCACCCTCTGCTGGTGGAGCTGGGAGCGGCAAGCTGTTCTCCCACGGCGGTTGAGGCGGAACCAGCAGGTATTCACCCTCTGCTGGTGGAGGTGGGAGGGTCAAGCAATCCTCCCACAGCGGTTGAGGCGGAACCAGCAGGAATTCACCCTCTGCTGGTGGAGCTGGGAGCGGTAAGCAGTCCTCCCACGGCGCTTGAGACAGAACCAGCAGGCATTCACCCTCTGCTGGTGGAGGTGGGAGGGGCAAGCAGTCCTCCCACGGCGGTTGAGGCAGAACCAGCAGGCATTCACCCTCTGCTGGTGGAGGTGGCGGAGGCAGAGGCAGCTCCTGCTGCTCTGCTCCTGGCGGTGGTGGAGACAGAGGCAGCTCCTGCTGCTCTGCTCCTGGCGGTGGTGGAGACAGAGGCAGCTCCTGCTGCTCTGCTCCTGGCGGTGGTGGAGACAGAGGCAGCTCCTGCTGCTCTGCTCCTGGCGGTGGTGGAGACAGAGGCAGCTCCTGCTGCTCTGCTCCTGGTGGTGGTGGAGACAGAGGCAGCTCCTGCTGCTCTGCTCCTAGTGCTGGAGACAGTGGCGAGGGCTCCTCACCCTCTAACGCTGGAGACGGCAGCAACGGCTCCTCTCCCTCTGGCGCTGGAGAAGGCAGCGACGACTCCTCTCCCTCTGGCGCTGGAGACGGCAGCGATGACTCCTCTCCCTCTGGTGCTGGAGAAGGCAGTGACGACTCCTCTCCCTCTGGCGCTGGAGAAGGCAGCGACGACTCCTCTCCCTCTGGCGCTGGAGACGGCAGCGACGACTCCTCTCCCTCTGGCGCTGGAGACGGCAGCGACGACTCCTCTCCCTCTGGCGCTGGAGAAGGCAGCGACGACTCCTCTCCCTCTGGCGCTGGAGAAGGCAGCGACGACTCCTCTCCCTCTGGCGCTGGAGAAGGCAGCGATGACTCCTCTCCCTCTGGCGCTGGAGAAGGCAGCGATGACTCTTCTCCCTCTGGCGCTGGAGAAGGCAGTAATGACTCCTCTCCCTCTGGCGCTGGAGAAGGCAGCGATGACTCCTCTCCCTCTGGCGCTGGAGAAGGCAGCGATGACTCCTCTCCCTCTGGCGCTGGAGAAGGCAGCGATGACTCCTCTCCCTCTGGCGCTGGAGACAGCAGCACTGGCTCCTCTCCCTCTGGCGCTGGAGATGACAGCAATGGCTCCTCTCCCTTTGGCGTTGGAGACGGCAGCACTGGCTCCTCTCCCTCGGGCGTTGGAGATGACAGCAATGGCTCCTCTCCCTCGGGCGCTGGAGACGGCAGTGATGGCTCCTCTCCCTCTGGCGCTGGAAACAGCAGCGGGGCCCCTCCCATATCTGCAGCCAGGTAGTTGAGCACCATGGCTGCGATGTCTGGGAGGGATGCTGGTTGGTGTTTCTGTTCCCAGGCCTCCCAGCGCTCCCCATCTCTCACCCACAGGAGGTTGATCACAGCAGGGAGGGCGACCATTATATCCCTCTCAGGCTCCGCCAGCCAGTCCCAGATCCCCTCCGAGGAGACGGGATTCTTCCGCCTCGGAGGATGCGGGTCCTCTCACCCTTGCTGGATGCTCAGGCTCCTTCCTCTCCTGCCATGGAGGGGTTGGTCCGTGCCACGTGCCCAACCTCACCAACCGCTGGCACCACTCCTCACCCTTCAGGCAGGTGAGGCAGACATCCAGCGTGGTAAGGACCCGCTGCTGTTGCTCGCCCCTGCTGCTGTTGTTGTTGCTGCTGCTTTCTCCTCCGGCTACTCTTCCCCATTTTTTATTTATTTTTTTCCAAAAAACACAAAAAAATACTTTTGAAAAAACAAACAAAAAAACCGTCCTTTTTCTTTCCTGGTCCGGCTCTTGGAGGCGTTGTTTGTCCCACGCAGGACACCATATGTGACAGGCTGGCTTGCAGTGGTGATGTGTGATGACGTCACGGACCAGGAAGTACAGAAACCAAAACAGTGGATGGGCGGGTGAAGCTGAATGCTGCGGCACTCAGCGTGTTTAATAAACAAACAAATAAAAGATTTAAACAAAACACAAAACAAAAGGCGCGTTGGCCAAACAAATAAACAGACAAACAAGTAAGTGTCGTGCTGGCTAATCCAGCACGTTTTAGCAATTGTTTTTATGCTGTTATTTCTCCTCGCTCTTTCTCTCCGCTCTCCCGTACTCTCCTCTCTATCCTCAACCACTCCACCACCAACCCGGACAGCTGCTGGTTCTTATACTCTGGCCGAGGGGTTAACTAGTTGTTAATTATCTTATTACCCCTCGGCCACAGTCTGCACGCGTTTGGTAAGGATGCATGACTGTCAGCTAGTTAAATAATCAGTAGCTGATCAGTCATGCATCCTCACGGGGTTTTTAAATTATAAATAACAAAAAGACGCGGCGCTTTTAACTGCGCCGCAAACAAAACACAAATAATAATAAATAGGGGCGGGACACTCCGCCACATACATATAAAATGTTTCTTTGGTCTGGAAGATCCTAGCTAACTTCAATGCTACTGTATAACACCCGGACCCCACAGAGAAAGACCTAATGACCAAGAGCTACCCCCCAGTAACCTGACTAGACGCTAAAATTAATAACCAACGTTACATGAGATGGAAGAAAGTAGTTAGGAAAATCCAGAGAAGTATTTGACAATTAGACAATTCATTCCCAGGGTTAGGTGGAAGTTGGTCATCTAGAAAGGGGGTGGGGCTACAGTATGGTACGGTAATCATCGACCCGGAAGGGAAACGATGTGGCAGCCGTGGATTGGAGGAGCGGTTGCAATCGGTAACCGAGGGGTCATGATTGATGGTATATAAGGGGACGTAGCGAGGTGATCTGTTCCTTTGTTATGGTTAATGCTGAACCAGAAGGAGAACTGTATTGCCTATCGTGAGTGTTTTGCTTGTTTTGTCGTGTCTAATTATACTTGTTTGTTGTTATTAGACGGCTAACATGATCCGGAGCTGTCGCTACAGGCCAGCACAAAACCTGGACGATAAATTGTATTTGTATTTGCACCACAAGCACTACAGCACTCACTTCGGAATTGGTGACCGTGTTTGTATAATGTGGGTGTATTAAAGACTGTGTTTATTTTTTCGGGACTGAACCCCTGGGTTAAACTGTGTAGTACACAGCCTTGTGTACTACCATTACTTATTATTTGAATATCGTTGTCTGTCAGTTATTGAGCACCGCATCACTCCTGCACCTGCATACTGCAAACCACTTTGCCACACACTACTTAAGAGAAGGCACCACTTCAGATTCGATAAACACAAAATCATAAATACCAAGTATTGAGTCTCTGCTGAAAAACATTATTCTTTTGAAGAAAATGTTTGTGGAATGTTAAGCAACTGAGCTCTAGGTTCTGGTTCTCATCTAAGGTGTGCTTAGGGGTGTTTCATTTAAGATTTATGCCAGTATTACCCTGCTGAAATGTTTTTATGCATTTATGCACAAAAAAAGTCTTCAAAATATCGCCTTGCAGTTGGGGCCCCAGGAATGACCTACAAATCTGTGCAGGTAGCTTATCACTCCCAATACAATTAAGCTTCCTTCAGCCAGTCTGCCTCAACAATACCACCACTGGTGCATATTTGTGTAATGAAAACCATATTAAATAAAATTCTGAAGAAATACCCAGTGCATTCCTTTTGCAAATCAATGCATTAGGTAATGTAACATTAACATTAGGAAGAAAAACTATTGCATGTCTTAATTGTTAGTAACATACAATTCTACACATTTGTAAACATAATGTAAGATTATGATCCTTTTAAATAATTAAAACAATCTTATTGTTTGCATTAAAAAATATGTGTTTCAACAGATAATGGATTTGAGTCTTATGAATGGTTGCATCACTTTCAATGTACAACAGTTATGCCCCTCTCAATTAGACAACATGTCAGTCATTGGAAGACATGCTCTTAACTCACACAGCAGTTTTCTAATCAGCAATGTGATTCTCCTGGATGGAGCTCATATTAAAATATATAAGACAGGGCTGTTGCTAGTGGAAACTATAGCAGCCACAACCATTTCACAGACTGGAGCTATGAAAACAAGTGTGTAACTGACAACATTGTTGCTTATGGTCTCCAGTAGTGTATTTTCATAAACACAAACAGATTGCCAGGTTTGAACACTTGAAGATGAGGAGCTTCCTCATAACAGTTCTAAGGCAATGACTGGTTAATGGAACAATTATTACATCACCATCTCAAATGGTTTGGTATGAAATAAGATTGCAGGTTGTGGGTGGTTAGATCATTTAGCCTAGAAAATAAATCCTGTCAATGTAGAATATATGAGAGAAAGGTTACTTTCTGGAGAAAGTTATCTTAATAGTGAAAGTTGCCCATCGTTTCAAACAGTGGGCTCTATGTATCATTGATTTTTCTTTCGTATCTTTACTTTACGTAGGTTTTTGTGTCTTCTCAAACACAACCAAATCAGGACAGCAACAACAACACGTAATTGGCAGCACAGCGCCCTTTTATAACACAACTCCGCCCTTTTATGTTAATCAGTTGCCAGAGCTTTAAACACATCCCATTGGTCCTCAGTCGCACACCAGGACCAATGGGCACAGACAAACAACAGCCAATTACAGGGAAGACACAGACAGCATCACACGCGCAGGTTACATTTACACATAGACACAGAGACAGGGTTTTCAAGCAAACGGCGGGAAATACAGGGCGGAAAGGGAACACAATACAGCGGGAATTACAGTACGCAAACACAGTAGGAACAAAGTACAAAACATAATTGCATGGATCACTTCAATATTTTAAGTTGCTTTATGTTAAACTTTACATTAATAATGGAAGGGAAACACTGAAACAAATCATTGCAGAGTTATTTAATTAAACACAAACTGAAATCTTTTCTTATCAGTATTTAATTATGTAGTGCACAGAGAACTGAAATACGACGAAAAGTATTTACTTGTGTAGCCTATTGTATATTTTTTTCCTTTACACAAACGAAATATACATCGACTCAAACAAAAGCTTTCTGCAATATTCTTAAATTAACATGCTTTTGGGATATTCATTTGTTAAGTGTGTTCATAGAATTATGTTATGAATGCATTTGTACTGCAGGCTAGGTTTTGAGATGCACATGTGTTTTTTTATGTATATAAACGTTTTCATACTAAATTTTGTACTTGATAACAGTAATTTAAAAATCCAATTGATGCCTATGATTAATAGGTTTTGTGACTTATTTGAAGATATTAATATGTTTCAATATGATCTAAATCGAGTTATTAATCAAATTGATTCATCTTGCTACATAATTGATTTATTCAAATGTTTGGTTATATTGTTACTTGACTGATTACTGTCTTGTTAGAATAGGTTTTGTTAAAGAAAAAAAAACGTTTTTAACCAATTCAGATTTTGCTGCTGATGTATTTATTTTCGAAAGGTTTTCTCGTTGTGCTGCAGCAGCACTCTGTGCCACCGTAAGTCGAGAGATGCACCATAAACCTACCTTTATGAAGCTACCTTAGTTTTAAACAACATAGCTACTTTGATTTAGTCTTAACTATCAAAACGCAAGATCACGTGACCTTACCGCTGGGATGGCTGCTTGCTGATAGAGCTCCTATCGTCACTTCGCTATTTCATTTATAACTGAACAACTTACGCTTTATATAATTTTTTGATTATTTTTTATACAAAAATTGTTTACTTACCATTTTTGGGTGCTTACTTCACGCAAGGGACCCGTTGCTTCCCGTCAATCCACACCGGAGGGAAAGCGTATGAAGAGGTCACTGGTTAATCCACACCGGAGAGAAAGCGTATGAAGAGGTCACTGGTTAATCCACACTGGAGGGAAAGCGTATGAAGAGGTCACTGGTTAATCCACGCCAGAGGGAAAGCATATGAAGAGGTCACTGGTTAATCCACACTGGAGGGAAAGCGTATGAAGAGGTCACTGGTTAATCCACACCGGAGGGAAAGCGTATGAAGAGGTCACTGGTTAATCCACACCGGAGAGAAAGCGTATGAAGAGGTCACTGGTTAATCCACACTGGAGGGAAAGCGTATGAAGAGGTCTCTCGTTAATCCACACTGGAGGGAAAGCGTATGAAGAGGTCTCTCGTTAATCCACACTGGAGGGAAAGCGTATGAAGAGGTCACTGGTTAATCCACACTGGAGGGAAAGCGTATGAAGAGGTCACTGGTTAATCCACACCGGAGAGAAAGCGTATGAAGAGGTCACTGGTTAATCCACACTGGAGGGAAAGCGTATGAAGAGGTCTCTCGTTAATCCACACTGGAGGGAAAGCGTATGAAGAGGTCACTGGTTAATCCACACTGGAGGGAAAGCGTATGAAGAGGTCACTGGTTAATCCACGCCGGAGGGAAAGCGTATGAAGAGGTCACTGGTTAATCCACACCGGAGGGAAAGCGTATGAAGAGGTCACTGGTTAATCCACACCGGAGGGAAAGCGTATGAAGAGGTCACTGGTTAATCCACACCGGAGGGAAAGCGTATGAAGAGGTCACTGGTTAATCCACACCGGAGGGAAAGCGTATGAAGAGGTCTCTCGTTAATCCACACTGGAGGGAAAGCGTATGAAGAGGTCACTGGTTAATCCACACCGGAGGGAAAGCGTATGAAGAGGTCACTGGTTAATCCACGCCGAAGGGAAAGCGTATGAAGAGGTCTCTCGTTAATCCACACTGGAGGGAAAGCGTATGAAGAGGTCACTGGTTAATCCACACTGGAGGGAAAGCGTATGAAGAGGTCACTGGTTAATCCACACTGGAGGGAAAGCGTATGAAGAGGTCACTGGTTAATCCACACCGGAGAGAAAGCGTATGAAGAGGTCACTGGTTAATCCACACTGGAGGGAAAGCGTATGAAGAGGTCACTGGTTAATCCACACCGGAGGGAAAGCGTATGAAGAGGTCACTGGTTAATCCACACCGGAGAGAAAGCGTATGAAGAGGTCACTGGTTAATCCACACCGGAGGGAAAGCGTATGAAGAGGTCACTGGTTAATCCACACCGGAGGGAAAGCGTATGAAGAGGTCACTGGTTAATCCACACCGGAGGGAAAGCGTATGAAGAGGTCACTGGTTAATCCACACCGGAGAGAAAGCGTATGAAGAGGTCACTGGTTAATCCACACCGGAGGGAAAGCGTATGAAGAGGTCACTGGTTAATCCACACCGGAGGGAAAGCGTATGAAGAGGTCACTGGTTAATCCACACCGGAGAGAAAGCGTATGAAGAGGTCACTGGTTAATCCACACCGGAGGGAAAGCGTATGAAGAGGTCTCTCGTTAATCCACACCGGAGGGAAAGCGTATGAAGAGGTCACTGGTTAATCCACACCAGAGGGAAAGCGTATGAAGAGGTCACTGGTTAATCCACACTGGAGGGAAAGCGTATGAAGAGGTCACTGGTTAATCCACGCCGGAGGGAAAGCGTATGAAGAGGTCACTGGTTAATCCACGCCGGAGGGAAAGCGTATGAAGAGGTCACTGGTTAATCCACACTGGAGGGAAAGCGTATGAAGAGGTCACTGGTTAATCCACACCGGAGGGAAAGCGTATGAAGAGGTCACAGGACCCCGATGATTGGGACGTCCGCTTGGCAGAGGTTGCATGCACTTTCCATGGATTAGATCAGGTGGTAATTGACGTGGCTTTGCGTCCTGTGATTCAAAACGTAACCGAATCAGCTACTATGCTCAACGCTCTTAAACAGGCAGTTTTTGATATTGCTTCCTCTATGAAACAACTAACTTCCAGACAGGATATCACCAGAGCGGATCTTCGACAACAAAAAGACGAAATCAATCACTTTATTGTTTGTATTGATGCTATGCAGGATAAGATGACGGTCCTTGAGGACAGAAATTGTCGCTATAACGTCTGGTGGGGCTTCCTGAAGGGGTTGAAGGCGATGACCCCATCCACTTGCTTCAGCAGAAAATTCTGCATTGGTATCCGACCCTGAAGTCCTCTGATGACCTCCCTTTTCTGGAGTTCAATAGAGTGCACTGTGTATATGTAGGGGGCCCTCGGGATTCCAATAAACCACGCACCATGATATTTCAATGTCTTCGTTACACTGATCGACAACGATTCCTCTACGCTGCTCAAAAATCCGCTCCGGTCATCATTCACAGGCAAAAGCTCTCTTTTTATGTGGATTACTCTGCTGTCACCGCCGTGAAGAGGAGGGCCTGTGGTGAAGTGAAAGCAAAGCTTCGCTCCCCGGTATGGATAATTTCTTGGTGTATCCAGCTGTTTTGAAGATTAATCATGGAGTGGAGCATCTGTCTTTCACTACTCCTGAAGAGGTTGATTTTTTCTTTGCTCAGCATTTTCAGGATACGAAGGGGGCTATGGATCCTCTGCGTGCAGGGCCCTGCGCTTCACATCCCTTAGCCCCGATGGAACGTCGGTATCGATGGACTAACTTTTTTCCTGATTGCTATTTTTTGTACCTTCACGGTATGGAAGTGGAAACATTGTGCTCCTTTTATGATTGAGAGTGGCCTATCATGTTTGCACATTTCCACTTGCTGTTTCTTGACATTAATCTAGTCATTATGTCTTATTAACTTCTGTGACGTTGATGTTATAGTTGTGACAATCTGTACTCTAATTAATTACCTAAACATTGAATACATGGGCTGCTAGATTATATGCATTATTATTATTATTATTTTGTTTATTTAGCAGATGTCTTTATCCAAGGCGACTTACAGAGACTAGGGTGTGTGAACTATGCGTCAGCTGCAGTCACTTACAAATACGTCTCACCCGAAAGACGGAGCACAAGGAAGTTAAGTGACTTGCTCAGGGTCACACAATGAGTCAGTGGCTGAGGTGGGATTTGAACCAGGGACACTCTGGTTACAAGCCCTTTTCTTTAACCACTTGACCACATAGCCTCCTATGCATGCAGTGTACGGTTGTTCAATTGGCGGTTCATTTTTCCTGTTCATGAGGTGGTTTGGCTCACAGCAAGTCCACTCTGGGTAATCTGGTTCACACTGACAGTTGTTGGATTGGTTGACGGGGTGGGGAGGGATGATGGGGGGGTGAGGAGGGTGGTTAGGAAGTATGGAAGGGGAGGCTGGGATTTGGGGATTAAAGGGGTAGGTAGGGAGCGGAATCTGCGAACAAGAGGGAGTACAGATGTTAATTGTGGCTTTCTGATATGTAGTATGCTCCCTCTGGCTCTATTCTTTATCGCCTTAATTTTTGTA
The DNA here is from genome assembly GCA_030684275.1 of Acipenser oxyrinchus oxyrinchus. Taxonomy (NCBI): domain Eukaryota; kingdom Metazoa; phylum Chordata; class Actinopteri; order Acipenseriformes; family Acipenseridae; genus Acipenser; species Acipenser oxyrinchus. Next base: position 24,034,310 of record CM060260.1, on the reverse strand, counting down.
ACCATTCCATCTCTGTTTATTTTGCTGCATTTTTGTCATTACTATGCTGCTGTCCTATAGGATATTACTTTGATGAGTGCCGAGTCTGGGATCTTTCTCCATGTCATAGTGTTTTGCTCTCTGAGTGCTACGTCTTTTACTCGATCATTCTCCCAGATCTTTGTCTCTCATTTTTGACCATGGGTAGTTTTGTCATTAATTCCTGAAAATTGCGAGGGGCCAATCATCCTGTAAAAAGAGCACAGTGCTTAGATTATCTTTTAAGAAAAAATGTTGATATTGCATGTTTGCAGGAAGCTCATTTGGTTTCAAGTGATGTTGCTTTTTTTAAAATAAACATTACAAGGTAATTGCATAAGTATCCTGTAATATTTTGCGGTTTGTGAAGTCCACAGAGATCTAAAATATATGAATCTCGCACCACACCCCTGTGTCATGCACTTTCAATTGTTCATTCTTTTGGCTCGGCTACACTTAGCCACCGCTAACGCGATGGCAGCATGGGATACTGCTGCCAATAAAGAGGCACAGTTGTTTGAGTAAGATCAAGAGCATATTATGGCATTACCCCCTAGGACAACTTTCATTCAATTAATTAAGGTTTATTCTTTCTTTGATATTTTAGTTGTAATAGTTTATTGTATCTTGTTGTAATATGCTTATTTCTGTCTTGATATTATGTTGTATTTCTGTATTGTTATGATATATTTTTGTTTTCTGTACTTTTTATCTGTCTCCCCCATTTCCCTCTTCCCAAGGTGTGGGGAAAAGAAAGGAACATTTATACAAAATAATTGTTCACAAAAAATATAAAAACGCTTCAAAATCTGTTGTCTTCATTTCAAAATGGAATCTGACAAACTAATACTAGGCTTCATACGGCTAGTTAGCAGGGAATAGTATATATTGAGGGCATCTGGTTTTCTCTGTTTTTGTCGTGTTTAACTACTTTCCATTTAAAATGCTTGAACACTGTTTTTGTGTTTTGGTTTATGAAATAAAACTGAGAAATGTGTTAATTGTGAAATTAATTTGTAAAAGGCGAAAAGTCGGACAAAAACACAGAAAACCAGAAGCCCTGTAATGTAAGGTGTGTGTAACTCGACAATGAGAAGGGAGAAGGTCTCTCGGTGAAAATTAGGGGTAGTCCGTTTTCATTTATTTAATTTTTAAAGAAAAAAAAACCTTCCAACTGAATGTACATTTAAAAAAAAAAGCAGCACTAAAGATCAGTCTTTTTCCAGAGAAACACTTCACCATTTCACTAACAGGTACATTTCGTCTTTGTGGAAATTTGTTTTCCTTTTCTTTTTGGCCGGTGCCATAGTTGCGTCAAGGTCGGAGTCTGCAGAAGCCATAGCTCGATCCTATTATATTTGCCTACTACTTCTTTCTATTCACTATACCACTTATTAATCTTAGCCAGAAGGAAATTCTAAATCTTGACTTTCAGCGTTGCACATTTATTTATAATGAGATGCAAATTCCTATCTCTCCTGTATAATGAGCAGTACTTTATGCTGTTCGTAAACTTGCAGTGATATTACGGTAGTTGTTCATGAAAAAGAGCTGTTTAGTACATTGCACTTCTATGAAGAACGGAGGCTATGAATTAGCAGTATTTACGAACACATAAGAAATATTAGGACATAGAGCCCAGCATTTTTAACTACACTGTAATAACAGTGCATGTGTGGTTATTATTACATTTCAAAGAACCCCATGTGTGAATACAGTGCAATTACAGAATACTGTAGCAACTGCCATCATTTTCTATTTATAATGATGCATGATTTTGTAATTATCGTGCTGTTACAGTGTAATCACAGTGTCATTAGCGACAGGTGATTTTAAGTGTTTACCAGTTCTTCTCCTTTTTTATGATGCACCAAGTGCATTACTGCCTCTACACAAGTAGTTAAGGGGTAGCAGTTTTTAGTTCTGGTGCTGCTTAGATGGCCCATATCTACTTAGCAACAACATACTTCTTATAAAAACAATAAAACTTCCATTGTCTGCCATTAAAATATTGTAGAATTACACATATCATATTTTATTCAGAGCTCTTATTACAAAGCCCATAGCATTGTATTTTAAATTGTTTTGCTTTAAAATTTCATCACATTAGAATGTCATCAGTGGTTACTAATTATTACCAATCCTGTCACTCATATAAAAATTTTAATGTCGTACAGAAGCTGAAACTGGGAGTGAGAATTAAACTCTTCTAAACAGTAACCCGACCCTTCATTTGTTTCAATAGGGACATGCTTTATGTATTTGGGTTTAAGACACAAGATGGCAGCATAACTTTCTCTGAATAGAAACAAACGCTCTCACAACTATTTTTATGTGGCAGTAATAAGTATTGAATTAATATGCATTTAGTCATCAATTAGTAGTTTTATATATGCATATAATTTAAATTCTTCTTGATGCCTCACAAAATAAAACATTGCCGGGATATCTGTTTACAAAATCTCAGATGAGAGGGAACATAAATTAAAGTGTAGATAATATAAAGTATCCCATTTTAATACTAACAGGCACACGTTGTAGGTGTAATGTAGCAAAGAAAAGGAAATGCAAAATTTAAATTCCTGGGCTATTCTATCTCTCTCAAAAAATGTAAATATTCCCTTAACACTTTTCACAGACAGATAAATGTACATATACACTGCCAAAGCTAAATCCAAGTGTGCACAAAATTAAATAATTTTAGAAAGTGGGCTGTGCATATATCAGGTTACAACTGGGTGGACGTGAGGCACAAGTGACTGGCCCGACGTCACACTCAGTCATCAACTGAAATGAATCTGAATTGAAAGACTATGTAATCTTGGAAAAACTAAACAGTAATTCTACCCTGTGATTTTGAAAATGTGAAATGAATAAGCAACTCACATTCATTTGACCTTGTCAACTTCCAAGCCACAGTAAAGTAACAAAAGGATATTACTTAACCATTACACAATATATCTACGTCAGTAACCTAGTAATTATAGTAGATTACACTGATATTTTCAAGGAATTTGTTTTTTAATTGTGTCTTTATTTTGCATGGAAACCCCTTGTGCTTTGTTTGAATGTTTGTTTGAAAAGGGATCTGTATTTTTACTGTCTGCTTCTTGTTTTGAAAAGGGAAACAAATAGACAACAACAAAACAAAAATAACACACAAGTTAAATAACCTACGAGACAAAGCACTGCAGCTTTGGCCAGGTAAAATTGGGAACTCTCATCGTCTGTCTCAACACCCCATGCTGGCTAACTCAGTAATAAGACCTTATGCAATGGATTATAACTGCATACATCCATGTGATAATGATCCTACAGCATCATATACTCATTTTCTCTTATGAACTTTAGCCAAAATATGACCTACTAAGCCCTTTGTTGACTGTGAAAATAAAATGAAAAAAGTACAATTATTTCCTGCAATGACACTGATAGGTGCCCGTCCTTCAAAACCACTTTGTGAAGAGGGTGGGTAACAGGGCCCTTAGGTAATAGGACTACACCCAGAACCATTACATTCTCTCATACCATCATTAACAGATTTAAACAAGATACCTTGAGTCCTGATCGGTTTGCATGATAGTGTGGGATTATTCATTGGGAGACTATGCAGCTGTAGCCAGATTTCTAAACTCACCCTCTTGGCATGAAATTTAAGACTTTAGTTGTAAAAATATACCTGTCAAAAGGATTAAAGGTCACTACACTTTTGTTTGTGTAATAATAGAAGGCAGTTTTTTTATTATTATTATTCAAGTTTCAACAAAGGCTACCTAAACTTGTTAACACGGAAGAGTCACAGACCTATAGTCATAAGAGACAATGGAATTCCAAAGGATGATGGGAGATAGATTAACCAACAACAGAAAAGATTGTCATTGTTGTTTCTCTTCTTTTAATGGAAGAATGGCTTTACATTTCAGAGTGTAGTTAAATCTCCTAAATACCGCCACTGTTTAAAATAAGGCTCTTTGTGTACCAGGTTCTAAAATCAAACATCTAACAGTGCCTGTGAGTCTCTTACTTGTATTTCATTATTTATAGAACTGCTGAGCTCACTTGAAGAGGGACCATTAACCTGAAAGAAAAAATATTTCATTTTATAGTTAGACGTCATGGTAGTTACCCCTAGGCTAAATTTAACTCTTTAACTAGTTATCATCCAAGTGCCTTACCAATAAGAGCCACTGAGCCAGCCTGCCGTGCTGAACAGCCCATCAAATCTATTTATTTTGTTTTTAATCTGTGACAACTGCTGCAAGCTGTGCTCGAACTCGTGGACGTATTTGTTTGCATGTTTCATTCATAGACATACTGCATGTTAGAGTTATCAGAGAGATCAAATAAATTAAAGATGGTGGAATTTATCCTTGCTAAGGCTTGCAGTGTGGTTTGCATGCAAGCCAAAAATTGCATTTATTTTTTACATTAACATATTTTACATGGTGAACTGTACATGCACACATATCTATGAAATTGAAAAAAATAAACAGCAACTGTCTTGTTAGATTAATATCTTGCATAAAAATTGCATTTTGAGTTCTGGCTAAAAAACAAATAAATATATAAATGCATTTTGGTGTACAAATAGATCTGCCTCACAATGCCTTGATAAAAAAAAAAAAAAAATCTAATGACGTCAGTGTTGAAAATGGAATGAGTTTGAACTGGTTCTTGGTTTCTAATGGGCATAATGCAAATACAGTATAAGGTAGCCCTTTCTACAGAGGATCCTTCAGCCTCTCCATTGCTACAAGCTACTGATCCAGGCTAAAGGACAAATGAGCTGTCTCTCAGCTCCTCTTTAATACATGTGGGATGAAATAACCAATCTAAGCTTAATTACATTCTGCATATGCTTTCTCTGCCAATAAAATAAAATAAAATTCTGAAGCGGGAGGCAGTCCTTGCCACTTGGAGCTAGGCATATTCTTAGAACCAATGACACATGTGACATGCTTTAGGTTCGATTCTGTATGTGAGAAAATGAAACATCATCACAAAGATTTCTGTGAATGTGATAGTAATGTCTTATTGTCAAGCTATACCGGTATATGAAAATGAGAGGTATTGGAGATAAATCCACTTTAGACTAGGAAAAGAACATAGAAATTGTGAAACCAGGTGAAACCTGTCGTGTTTGCTCAGCGCATGACCAGTATCGAGAGTAATTGATAAAGAAAAAAACCTATGGTCCATTCTAAAATTGTATAGCTTTCTCTAAATAATGCTTAATAAGAGATGGAGAAGTTGCACAGATTTGGAAAGGCCAACAGTGGCTCATTCACGGAAGGAACCTGATGAGGAAATGTATACATTTCTGTCTGTTACTATCTCGTTATTTTGACTTAGGATCTCGTTATTTTGACTTGCTATCTCGTTATTTTGACTTAGGATCTCGTTATTTTTACTTGCTATCTCGTTATTTCGACTTACTATAATAAGTCGAAATAACGAGTTACGAAGTCAAAATAACGAGATAGCAAGTCGAAATAATGAGATACTAAGTCAAAATAACGCAATAGTATGTCAACCTTATAATGGAAATTTAAAATGTATTTCTTTTTTTTGTGGCAGAAATGGGCTTCCATAACTTTGCGTATTGTAGTAACCAAAATGCAAATTTCTTGTGGTTCTGGCTGCATATTCTGCCTTTGGGTGTTATGGAAGATTTTTCAAAAACTGACATGTCATTTGCTTAAGCTAGAATGAGCCAGCCTAAACTGAACTTGGCAGTCTGACTCAGTAAGTCTATGAAAGCAAAAGTGCATGTCGAGACACAAATCAAAATACTGACTCATCAAAAAATATGAAAGAAAACTTTAGTGAAACTTCAAGTCGGATTTAATTGCCGACACATGTGAAAAAGACATTACAACACACCCTCAGTAGCACTTCCTTCCTTACAATTCCTGTCAGTGACCTCAGGGTAACAGGAATCTCTGCATACATGTGGCATTTCACCAGCATGAAATGAGCCCCCCAATAGAAGGTCACATAGAGAGTGAAATGGAATTTTAAGATACATTTTTCTGTGTTTTTTCTGTGTTTTTACTTAAAAATGCATTTGTCCCCTCAGGAGTTTTCTAGAGTAATGGAAAAACACAAACCTCCAACAACTCGGTAGAAATAATTTAGAAATAAAATTGCTACTGCATCACAACATCACTGCCAGTAAACCAAATTGGCAGGCATTATGCATTCCACATGTCTAGCCTAACTCTCTCCTGTTTTCATTACAAAGCAATGCCATGTCCTGTAGTAGTCATTACTTTTTTCCATTTTTTATGAAATGAAACAGGAAAGGTTGTTGGCTACTGCACTGTTAGCCTTGGAATATTCTATTCAGCCCACAATCATAGATCTGATTTGTACATTTTGTTTTCTATTTGGTTTGATTTTATTTCAAACCATATGTATGCTAAACAAATTATGTTTTATCTAGATGAAAAAAAGAATCATTTTATTTTGTATGTTGTTTATTGTTTGTGTGTGGCAGCTCTCCGTGGTTTGCAGATGTTTGGCTTGGAACAAATGTATTAGATTTTTCTCTGACCTAAATTGCATTGTTTTCTATTTCTAGCTGCAAATAAAATAATATACAGGGAGTTTAGACTACAAGTTTAGTCAATGAGGGATGGTCACATATCCTCAGCAATTTCTACTAAAAGGTCTGTTACCCAATTTTTTCTTTATTTAATTTTAATTTGAAAGACTTAATTCCATTATTTTTGGTTTATTTAGCAGACGCCTTTATCCAAGGCGACTTACAGAGACTAGGGTGTGTGAACTATGCATCAGCTGCAGAGTCACTTACAAGAACGTCTCACCCAAAAGACAGAGCACAAGGAGGTTAAGTGACTTGCTCAGGGTCACACAATGAGTCAGTGGCTGAGGTGGGATTTGAACCAGGGATGTCCTGGTTATAAGCCCTTTTCTTTAACCACTGGACCACACAACCTAATTCCATCTTAGATGTTTCCACTAACCCTAAACCTAATAGAGGCCATGAAATATAGCGAAGATGTATGAGATTTGGTGAGAAAATATGTTGCCCTAGACAGAAATTGATGAGACATTATTTCATGATAGAAATCAGAATTTTACAAAATCTCTCATGCAACATTGCAATGCTCATGAATAGATGGTGTTTCAATGCTGTATGACTGCATGTAAAGAGGAACAAACTAACTATTTATATTTAGATTTATAGTTATAATTACTTATGTTGACGGTCTAGTTACAATATTACAAATGTTTACCATTACACAATTCCATAGGATACCTTTACTTAAATTACAGAATCACCTGTTACCAATCATGCAGAATGAGATATTTTTAGGGGCTACTACTGTCAGTATGTGCTGTACAAGATAAAACACAAGCAGAACAAATCATTACTGCAAAGCTGTAAGAATGATCATTTCATGCCACTTCTATCTGCCCATTGAGCAACTCTGGCAAAGTACCAGCATTCATTTGCAATAGTGAGTGTAACATAAAGCAGACAGGAAGAATGATGAAAAAGAGAAAACCCCAGCCACTGGTGAAAGTGATCATTACCGGGTTGAGCAATACTGAAGCCTGATTGCCATATGACATCTCGTTATTCAACCTCATTAATGTTGTTAACATGTTGAAGTCTGACCTGACCTACGTGACGATTTTGTTTATGAGTTGTAATGGGATATTCTGGATGTTTCCAGTTTTCAATCTTTTCAGCCCTCCTACTCAATTTTTTTTTTTTGTAGTAACTATCCTGATCACTAGAGGGAGCTGCAAGGACAGTAGTGCTGCAAGCTAATCTGGGGGTCTATATTGTAGCATGGCCTGCAATAAAGTGATTATGGAGCACTATTTACTTTTCAATGATGTTAATTCAATTAAAATAAATATTTCCCCACGTCAGCTTATCATACATATACACGTTGAAAAGGTTTGACGAGTTTTTACAAAAATGTAACATTCCATGAACACAATTATTTTATTTTAGAATATAAACATCACATCACGTAGTGTTCTCAAGTTTCAAGATTGATTCCATGCTGAATGGAATGGACTTTGGTCTTTTATCTCTAACATTATTTCTGTATTGCCCTTCCCTGTCTTCACTAACATCTGATGGGAACAAGATTTATTTATTTATTTATTTACTTATTTATTTCATTTATATAGCACCTTAGGTCATAGACCCCAAGGTGCTTTACAGAAAACATAATACACACAGCATAATAAAACATTAAAATAGCATAAAAAAAGATTATAATAAAAAGACTATTTTAAATAAAAGTAAATACATTTCCAATCATGTATATATATTTTTTAAAAAGTAATAATAAAAAGATTATAATAAAAAGACTATAATAAAAAAGGCCTGTGTATATAAATAAGTCTTCAATCTTGTCTTAAAAACAGCAAGACTCCTAGCTTCTGCACAGGAAGCCAGTGTAAGGAGGCCAAGACATGAGTAATATGTTCACCTTTTCTGGTTTTAGTTAGAATTCTTGCAGCAGCATTCTTAATAAGCTGCAAGCGAGACACCAAATACTTTGGAATCCCAGAAAAAAGTACATTACAATAGTTGATTCTCAATGAAACAAAGGCATGCATTAGCCTCTCAGCATCAGATACAGAAATCATAGAATGAAGTTTAGCTATATTTCTCAAATGATGAAAAGATGCTTTAGTAATGTTCCTAATATGGGACTCAAATGATAATACAGGATCAAAAATGACCCCCACATTTCTTGCTTCAAGTTTTAGTTCTGAGGAAAAGCTGCTGAGATCTATTTTATATAAATCAACATTTTTTAATTGGTGCTGTGAACCCACAAGCATGACCTCCGTTTTATCAGAATTCAACATCACAAAATTCTGTGACGTCCAACCCTTTATGTCCGCAAAGCAAGCAGCTAATAGCGCCCCAGTGGAGGGATTGTCTGGATTGAAAGACAAGTACAGCTGAGTATCATCTGCGTAACAATGGAAATTCACTCCATGCCTGCAGATAATATCACCTAATGGCAACATATATAATGAAAACAACAGGGGACCTAAAATAGAACCCTGAGGAACACCACAGACAATCTCTGACAAATCAGACTTCATCTCCCTGACAGAAATGTACTGAAACCTATCGGCCTGCCAAACCCACTAAACTCCCAAGCCGATTTAATAGAATGGAATGGTCCACGGTGTCAAAGTCAGCACTAAGATCAAGAAGAATTAAAACTGAAGGAAAGCCAGAGTCGGAGCTTGTCAAAAGATCATTTGCTACCCTAACAAGAGCTGTCTCAGTGCTATGTGCAGATCGAAATCCAGACTGAAATTAATCAAATAAAGCATTACAAGCTAAAAATTTGAGTAATTGATTGGCAACAACTTTCTCCAAGACCTTGGCTAAAAATGAAAAGATTGGAAATTGGCCTACAGTTGTTAATAACTGCAGGATCCAAATTACTTTTTTAAAGCAGGGGTTTAACCACTGCAACCTTAAGTGCAGAGAGAACTATACCAGATGAAAGGGATTCATTTATAATTGTTAAAATGCTTATATTAGCAACACTAAATACATATTTTAATAGTTTAGTTGAAATAGGATCAAGGGCACAAGTGGTTGGTCTCATATGCCTAATTAACACTGTCAGCTCTTGCAAAGTAACCAATAAGAAAGCCTCCATCATAACTTTATCAGGTCTGGTTAATTCAAAGTAGGAGGAAAGGTCCATAATAGAAGGCGTCTGTAAGATCTGATCTCTAATGTCAATAATTTTATTTTGAAAGAATTTTAAAAACTCAGTGCAACTAAAAATTGAACCAATATTAGAGTAATAGAAGGTGGATTTACTAATTTATCTATAGATGCAAAAAGGAAATCTAGGATAATTTTAATTTTTTTCAATCAGGTTAGAATAGTATATAGATCTAGCCTGGGACAAAGCCTTCTTATATTTAAGTTGGTGGCTTTTCCACGCAAGATAATGAACATGCAGTTTGGAATTCTTCCATCTTGTTCCAATTTACGAGCATCACATTTCAGTTTCCGAGTAAAATCATTAAACCATGGAGTGCTTCTTTTGGAAAACACCCTCTGTGTTTTAACTGGAGCTATAGTATCAAAAATGTTAGTCATGGAGGTGTTATAAGTGTCAACCAACTCATTTAATGATACAGCCTGAGCAACTGGCAATAAATTAAAGCCTCACAAAACTTTGTAGCTGTTAATGAGTTAACTACCCGAGCTTTAATTATACAAGCCTGGTTCTTTACAATTAAGTGTAGTTTAATCTCAAAATGAATTGCAAGATGATCAGAACTAGAAAGGTCAGATGTTACTATATTTTGAACATCCAAACCTTGAGAAATCAATAGATCAAAAAAAAAAACACACACACACCTTTAAGTTTCCAAGTTTGATAGCTTAGAACTCCAAATATCTGAAAGTGCTACGCTGTCACCTGTAGCAGAAACACAGATCCAAAATGTCCAGAATAATATAATACAAGCCTGGCACAAGACAGGACAACGCAACACCACAGAACAGCCACAAAACAGCCAGCGTCCTTAATCTATTGTCCTGTATCTCTGCCGCTGTACGCTGCCATTGGCATGGAGAGCGTTCATCATTAGGCTTGCCTGATGATGTACAGGAATCAATTCTCACAACAGTGCTCATATCTGCTCTGAATTAAAATTGAAATATTACATTGCTTCCACTTGCCAAGCATCAAACGGGCCAGAATGCATCCAGAACCGGATTCAACCTGGTTTTGTTGCTTGTCATACAATCTTGCTTAACACATCTGAGATGACCTAACATTTGAAATTCATGACAGAGGATTGAGATTAATCCAGTATTAAGGGTTGCTGTTGAGTAAGATGTGACCTACCTATATTAAATGCTGTGTAATTTTGACAACTATGCAAGGAATTCTGAACCAAGATGCTTCCTTTAGTGTCAAATTAGCTCTTCTTTTGAAGTTAAATGCACCCCAGAGGTTCTGGCTTCTGAGACACTTTATGTCTTATTTTAGCAAGCAGTTTGGAGGTGTTTTAAACCCTTATCTTGTGAATCGACACCCATTTATTAAGCCAAAGCTTCAGGGCAATCCCTGTAGAAACAAATGCATCTGTACACCCACATTCTCTATCCCATTATCTTTCCCATCATCTGTCCCACCTTAAAAAGATGCATTGTCACGTTATCAAGATCCACTGTGTCGACATCCCTACCCTAACGTTTGCCTTACACAGCAGGCATGCTTACCTAATGGCAAGTTAATTAGCTCAAGATCCCAGTATACTTTAAGAGATTTTAAAAAATATAATGAAATATTAAAGTTGAAAAGAGCAGGGTTTTAACCTCCTAACCTGTTATTAGTTGGTCCATGGGAAAAAAAGCAATTGATTTGCTAAGGATCAGTCTTCCTGGTATGTAATTGATGGGACTGTACCATCATGTACCTGTACAATGTATATATATATATATATATATATATATATATATATATATATATATATATATATATATATATATATATATATATATACAGTAGTATGGGGGTACAATGCAGGTGGGATGGATATCAGCTTGTATCATACAGAGCACTACTGTATATGGTATTCTATAAATCAACATAAATGTGCCACTGCAACACATTTTACTCTAAGAGAGGAAAAAACAACTTTAGTTCTTCCTTTAGAGCGGTTTGAAAAGTGATTTGAAAACAATGTCAATAAAAAATAAATTATCAAGCAGCAGCAAGCTGCCACAGGAAGTTGCCTGCCAGGTTGCATGCAGTGAGGGAAGTTTTGTATATGTACTCCAGCCTTAAATATGTAAACTACATCAATCGAATGGTAACTTCCTATTTAATCACGCCAGATTGATTTAGTTACTAGTTCATCCCCATGAGAAAATGGAAAAACACTGATAGCCTCACACAAGGATGGAAGAGCTAGATAGTAACAATAGTAGCAATCCTCCAGTTAATGGCCCTGGTCATGTGGCTATAAATATTAAAACAATTGATTATGTTTAAAAATACATTTATTAATAACTTTAAACAACTTTAAATGCAAAATCATAAATTTGGCTTCACTGTTATGCCACTATTGTTTGACATTACTACTTCACTGTAAACTATTTTAAACTATTAAGTCCACAGCTAACAAGAGCTTATACAAGCCTTTACTGGTAGAGAGAAATTCGATATATTCAAAATAGGTCAGCTTGATGAATTTCCTTTTTATATTATTATCCTTAGATAACATGGCTAGAAAACACAGGAAGGGCACTACATTACAGATTCAAACTATCTATTTGAGGAATCAATGTTATGCTGTTATGTATCTATAGTATAAAATGACATGTCAAATGTTTTAAAATGTTCCACTTTTCATTTATATGTTTATTATGATAAACAAATCACAGATCAAATTTCAGGATCTATTTAATATACAATCTCATGTCTATAAGCTGATCATTACATTAAATCAAGACATAATAAAATCTAGTACACAATATTTTCATTACAGGACTCATTGAAAACCAGTTTGGGGAACCTCAGAGTCATTCTGATGAATTATATACATTATGTACGTGTTCTGTGGGACTAGATTGGAAAAAAGGTAATGCTCCCAAGAACCTTCAACAATTGCCATGAGTAGTGGCCTACATAGAGCAGAGATTAGGTATCCACCAAAAACTGCTTATTTCTCTGTAAAAGTCATGTATCCTGAGAAATTTGAATCTGTCTCAGTCATTACTGATGATAAAAAGAATAATGTCCTTGAAAATGCAATGTTCCCTGTGGAATCCCTAGCAAGACTTGCGACCATTGCAGTTCAGCAAAGTCCTAGCTGAACTTCTTAGTTTCTTCTTCAACCTCTCTTGTGGTTTTACTTTAGATGTTAATCACACTCCTCACTGTCTATTGTTCACTTTCACATAAGTTAAGCCTGTAAGACAACTACAGTTTACTATAAGTGTAATTACAGCCTGAAAGAAAAGAGCACACTGATTGTGCATTTCTGCCAGGTTCCTTTTAACTTGAACTCATTATAAAACAAAGGAATCTACAAGAAGGGAAATCAGCCAAAGCAATGACCTTTTATGGCTCCGGAAAAAGAAGGAATCGGATTACTCCTCATTCTTCCCTGCTGATGACATAGATGGGTTTTACTAATCTTTAGGGTTTGTCTATGACTTTTTACTGTATTAGCAATTAAATAGTGTAACCTTAAAGTAAAGTAGTACACGCAAAAGACATTCCTTGCATGGCACATCAAGAACAGAAATAGTACCAGTATTTATGCAAAGCATGACTAAGTAGGGCTCTTGAATACCTGAGACAGTGATTACAGACTACGAAGGAAGGCATTTTCTATTCCTTTTCCATGATGCTGTGGAGGTTCCCTGTCGAACAGCATGCTGTAAATCCTAGTCAACAGCAGGGTTTCCCTACAGTGACTCACAGAAATCTCACTCCATCAAACCAAAAGAAAGTACAGCTGTATTCTTGGCAGGAAAATGCTACGTGTGAAGAGTAACAATATGTTGTTTGCAGTATTATAATAATAATAATAAGAAACTTTATTTTATATAGCGCCCTTAAAAGCAATTGTCTCAGAGCGCTTCTCAGAACAAAAATAAATACAACAAAAACAATAACAAGTAGAAACATAAACAGAAACAAGCAAAATGAATCATAAAATGCCTTTCTAAAAAGGTATGTTTTTAAGCTAGATTTAAAAACACTCAAAGTTGCTGAATCCCTGATCTCTAATGGTATAGAGTTCCACAGTTTTGGGGCATAGCAACAGAAGGCCCTGTTGCCCATAGAGCGCAGGCGAGCAGAAGGGACACACAACAGTCTAAGATCGGTGGAGCGGAGGTTGCGATTGGGTGTGTAAAAGGTTAAAAGATCTGACAAATAAAGCGGAGCCAGCCCACGGAAAGTCTTGTAGGTCAGGAGAAGGATTTTAAAATCCACTCGAAACCTAACAGGCAGCCAATGCAAGGCCTCCAACACAGGCGTAATGTGATCCCTAGAGCGTGACCTTGACAAAATTCGAGCCGCAGAATTTTGAACAGATTGCAATTTGCTGAGAATGCTATTAGAGACACCAGTGAGCAGGGCGTTACAATAATCAATCCTAGAGAAAACAAACGCATGAACCAATTTTTCAACCGCAGATACAGAGGTGAAAAAATGAAACCTTGACAGTATTCAACACATGAGGTTCAAAGGTTAACCCAGGATCAAAAATCATGAAGTATTAAAGACATATAGAAGACTGCAGTTTAATTGCACTGGGGCTGCAGTTTCAGAACTATAAATTCAGTAACGTTGCAAGAAAACTGGGGATAAGTGACTTGTTGATTCACCCTAAGTTTTGTACAATTGACTTTATTGAGCAGGTAGGAACTGCAAATCAGATGAAGAATATTGTGTAAACATAGCAGAGTTGGTGAACTAATAATACTGATTTAGATATTTGATTTAGAAATATGCATCTAAACACTGATGAATTAAACCCTTTTCACACATTTACACCCACCTCTGGACTAGACATCTAATGCTTTATGAAGCAACAGAAATGAATGAATGATTCCAGACCTCTACACTAATCCTGCTCACGTATTTCCTGCTTCTTTCTATCTTTAATCATTTTTGCACAATAGCACGGTCACTCTGATGGATGGTCTCTGTGTAGGTGGCATTTTTGGCATGCAACATAAAGCTGTTTAGATACAGTATACAAAGAAGCATAATGGAATTCCAACCATTGACAAACATTACAACCATTCAACATAAAGCAAGTATATTTCTTGTTTTAAAAATATATAGCATTTTGTTTCCTAGTTTTCTGTGATAAAATGATCAGAGACATTTGGGATGTGTTGTCACCTAAACCTCACTAACCCTACAAAATGTTTGTGTAAAAGCAGCCTAAATTGAGGAGCTGTGACAAAAACAAAATCAAACTTACCCCATTTCCCTATACAGGGTTATATTTTTATCCAAGTGATGAGATGAGTTTCAATTAAGCTTGACATGCTTTCAGCACATACCGGTAATGCTTTTGGTCAGACTGAGAATGGAAGACAAATGCAGTGTAAATGCCATCTAAGTAAAGCAGTATCAAACACTAGGTGTAAGAAAGCAACAACCATGACAACAGGATGAATAAACAGAAGATAGCAAAGGGCTTTATACTGTGAAAGACTTATACACAAGCCAGTAAGAGACTAGATGGGGTTATTACTGTAGTTTTATTTTTAGATGCCACATATATCATTCCTTGTGTTTCATAATTCAGTTGATCTTAAACTTGGTTCTGACAGGTCAAGTGTTTTCATTCATTTCAGTTTTCCAGTTACCAACATTGGTTTCCTTTTTCCAGTTCATTTTTCATTGTTATTACACCTGTACTCTATATCAGTGAGAGATCTTTTCACAGTGTCAGAAAGTTTTAAAAACTGACTATTGGCCAGACACCACACTTTATTGGGTTGAAAGCAGGTGCCTCCTCTTTATCATGACTTTCCTTTAATTTAAGCACGGTAATCACATTAATTCCTGAGGTGTGACCTGGGGTTTTGCAGGGATTATGGGCAGTTATGGAAATGATTCATATGTCTATTTGATTCAGCTGCATCATTACAATTAGAAAGATAAGCAATAGGGACTTCCCTGCTCAGTGTGTTTCTTTGCAATAGGACAAGAAGCATTTCTTTTTTATTCTAGGTTTTTAATCTCGCCTCAACTTGTTTGGGATTGAAAAATGTGTCCTTTGTAAATTCCATTGGTTGCAGCTACACTGAGGAAGACATTAGCCGAAATGTTTGTTTACTTGACTTAATTTCTTAATAGGGTTTCAAAGTTGCAGGTGATCTCAAGAAGTAATAGTGTATTACATACCAAATATTGATCTCCAACAGCTCACAAAAAGGCAATAACTGAATTGAAAGAGAATGTGTTTTAGCAATCTTATAAAATGTTTTAAAAAAGTAAACACACTCTCCTCTAAATGGCAGCTCAAGTGTTCAACCTGCATCCAGCAGGATCATCCAGGCTAATAATATAAAAATGGCTGGGTTTACATGCAGGTGAAAATCGACTCTACAGTCAGGGCTGTGTGATGTTGTCACACGAATACATCGAATACATCATGAAACAGCAAAAGTAAAAACACGTAAACGGCACTGTAAAAACAAGTCGTTTTTAATCTAAAACGAAAGTAACATATGATTTATCTAGCGTCTGTGTCACGCTTGTACAAAACGAAGGAATTGATGGCTGCTAGGTCCAGTAGAGATAACAACAGGCTTGTGTCTCTCTCTCTCTCATATATATATATATATATATATATATATATATATATATATATATATATATATATATATATATATATATATATAATATTGTAGGTTCTATTCAAAATAAAAACATGTATTGTAAAAGGTGGTTAACTTTTAGATGTTCCACAAACACAGACGCGCGCGCGCACACACACGCACACAAATATAGATTCTAAGTAGTAAAACGTGCACTTTGTAGAAATTATATTTTATATAATTGTGTGTGTGTGTGTGTGTGTGTGTGTGTGAGTGTGTGTGTGTGTTGGAAAGGTAACCAGACAAACAAATAGCTAATACGAGGCGTAATTCAGAATGCGCGCGACAACACGTGAATTCATTTCTCTTGTTAAATGTTTTTATCTTCATGGCAACGCATGAAGCTTTCCTCACGATATTCATAGTCGTTCTTTTCCTACTTAGTAAGCAGACACGAACATTTAAATATCCCGTCCCCTAAATGACTACGAATTGAGTAATCTGCGGTGGTAACCCCCCTCAATCAGAACTGCAAAGCAACGCATTTCCTGAAAAGTATGGAAAACACGTCGTGAGGCGAATTTTACATTTTCCTTCACCATACACTCATCTCACATACAGTATGGCTATGTGGTCCAGTGGTTAAAGAAAAGGGCTTGTAATCAAGAGGTCCCCTATTCAAATCCCCCCTCAGCCACTGACTCATTGTGTGATCCTGAGCAAGTCACTTAACCTCCTTGTGCTCCGTCTTTAGGGTGAGACGTAATTGTAAGTGACTCTGCAGCTGATGCATAGTTCACACACCCTAGTCTCTGTAAGTCGCCTTGGATAAAGGCGTCTGCTAAATAAATTTTAATTTTTTTTTAAAATATCTTGCTAATATTTTATTTCTTAGCAGACAGATATCTCCCTTCAAATGTATCAGTGACTACATAAGAGAAATGACAAGATAGTATTGTTGCAAAAGTTACATAACAGTAAAAAGTAGTGTTTGCCTTTACCAATTTCTGTAACATTTTTCATGAGCCGTGCTATGTGCGGATGGACACATTTTTTCCAACAACACGTTCAGATTTGAATACGTCATCCTTCGCACTAAAAGGAATGCATGCATGCAAGTAGCTGATACTAAGAGTAGTGCATCATGGATGATTCAGCTCTGAAACTGTGTTACACATTTTGGGAACTTTCGTCTGGGAATTAAACAGATATGTAATATGTTTCACAAAGAACCAAAGTTTTCTGTAAACAACAGTAAAACTGTTTAAAAAAAGAATGAGTATAATAAATAAAACATGTTGCGTGTTGCTAGATTTTCCCCTCTGATTATAGTATTTACTCACTTCCAGTTAGAAATCACAGTTGCTTGAATAAAGCAATAACCAGGCTTCTTAGGCAAATGACTATGTTATTATGAAGATAATACTACGTAATTCTGGCCTGAATTTTCTTAGGCAAATGACTATGTTATTATGAAGATAATACTACGTAATTCTGGCCTGAATTTTAACAAGTAGCCTTACACAATAGTGTGTTTGTGTTTGTGTGTGCGTGTGTGTGTGTTTGTAAGCACTGTAGCAGTGATTCTCCAAAATTCCAAAGAGGAAATGACGTCCTCTTTGGCCCAGTCTAGGTCAATTACTTTTTTTTTAATGCCTTTCCATTTCACTTACCGTATCCAGACTTTCGAATATCTGTTGGGACTATGAAAGGCCAGTTAACGAGCAATGCTCCTACTCGGCCAATGACTACAGTGTGTAATTATTCATGCTCATTCACACATATATAAAGCAGACATTAATAAAAACATCTTTCTGTTTCTAGCTCTTTTTTCATTTGTATTACGTACATTGCTCTACTTGTTTTATGGTGTCTGTATCCCATTAAAATGCTATTTATGGTTTGATTTGTGGGACGGGCAGTTTTGTGTGATATACTGCTTAAACATTTCTGTCCTCTGTGTGAGGTGAAAAACAATATATGTATTATCTGCTGTTTATGGATATTATTAAATAGACTATCTGCATAAAGATCATAACTGTACAGCTGAATAATACGATTGCAGAATGGGTCTTTCCAGAAATCAGGAAATACCCAATAAGTAAGGATTTAGATTTAGAGACGTTTTGAGACCTAAAAGCTCAAGTAGCCTATGACAAATCAAAGTTGCAATCTGAGGTGTCTAGTTTGACACAGTTTGGCTCTATGCGAGGAGGCACGTACTTCATCTCTGATGTTTTTGGAGCCCTGCTGTTTGTTTTGGCCATGAAGTGTGGGAAAACTCTGGCTGAAGCAGATGGATGAAAAGTAATGCATAATAAAGCATGTTGCACTACACATATAAACATAAAATTACAAATTTAAAATGATCTTTCTCTGATTAAGGTCTAAAGACTTACTATTTTAAATTGGCTTTTAACTGTACCTAACTGTACCTTTTCTCCAAAACATCAATAAGAAAAGCTCAAACAAATGTACAGGACACACTTCTGCTATCCTAGAGATTGACCTCTGCATTGCAAAAGCCACTTCCTTTTAATGAGTTGAAAGTAAATGTACAATTGTGACTGCTCTAATGTTGCAATAAGAAACTTTCTCATATTGAATTCATGGTTTAACACCAACCCCACACATTCGGTTAATATGTTAAATCCCCCAGCCTCTTCTTGTGAAACAATATAAATGCAAAGGGATGGATATATGGTGTATCTGCATTATAAAGTGCATTTTACATCAACATTTTACATCTAGGTTACTTGTTTGACTGCCAGTGACGCTGTCCTGTCACAAGAACCCATTAACATGAGGCATGCAATGGAGCCACGAGCATAACAGCAGTTAGAATATCAGGCCTTTCTACCTGTCTACTGGGAGTTCACGTGAGCATAACCCTCTGCGATGGTACAGCGAGGGGGCTGAAGGTCTCATGGGCATGTCTCACCGTGTCTCAAGGTGTTGATGCTGAGTGGACCACCTAAGCAGTGGAGGGAGTACCACAGGGGGCAGCGTGTCCTCTCCACCGAGGCTAAGAGATCGACCTGCACCCTCGTTTACAAATGCGCTCCACTACCTGAGGGTGGAGTCGCCACTCTGACAGAAGGGGACACTCCCTCGAGTGGAGGTCCGCTGCCCATTTCACTGCTCTGGGAATGTGCGTCGCCCGCAGGGACAGCAAGTTCCTCTGAACCCACATCAAAAACCTAAAGGCAATGTGATGCAACCCCGGGGACCTGGTGGTTGACATACGCCACCACTGTTGTGCTGTCCGTCTGGACCAACATATGTGTACCTGTTAGCACTGGGAGGAAATGGTGGAAAGCAAGGGAGACCACCTGCAACTCTAGCATGTTTATATGCAGGGACGTCCAGCGGTCCGGCCATGATCCATGGACTCCTCTGCCTTCCCAGACCGCCCCTCAACCCAAGTTGGAGGCGTCTGTCTTCACCACTTGGCGGTTTAACACTACTCCGCACACCATCACGCAGGTGGGAGGTTGTCCTCCACCAGCATAGGGCTGTCGAGCACATATGAGACACTGTCATCCGACAGTGTCTGTCGTGCTTGGGATGAAGGTGGAACGCATTGAGCCATGCTTGAAGCGGGCACATGCAAAGTAGACCTAGCTGAATGGCTGATATGGCTGCGGCCATCAGACCCAGTAGTTTCTGGCACAATAGGAGAGTTACCTGCGATCCCTGTTGAAACAAGGAGAGGCGCTCTTGGATAGCTGCTACTCTGTCATCCGACATGTAAGCACACATCATACTGGATTCCAGCCAGAGCCCCAAATACCCACCGGTGTAAGACGACTCTTTGCATCGTTAATGGTGAGGCCCAGCCTCGCCAGATGCTCTGTCACGACTGCCGTGTGGGCCACCGCTCCCTCTCGTGACTGGGAACAGATCAACCAGTCGTCAAGATAGTTTATTACTCTGATCCCCTGCAGCTACAAGGGGGCCAGGATAGCGTCCACGCACTTTGAAAACGTACGAGGAGCTAGGGAGAGATCGAAAGGCAGCACAGCGAACTCATAAACGCTTCCCTGAAAGGCGAAGTGGAGATACTTACTGTGCTCTGGAAGAATGGGAACGTGAAAATAGCCTTGTGGCCTAGCCCCGTGGAGGAATTGTGCTCTCTCAAGAAGGCAATAGACAACCACTCGCGAGGATGACTACATAGGCAATCGCTTACACATGACAAACAGATAAGAAAGATCGGCCTACCACGCAAGCGAGGAGGCCGCTGAAAGACAGAAAGGCAAAAGGCTCTTTTTCAGAGTCGTTGATTCTGGGACAGCTTTCAACACGCTCAGCTAAACACAGAGGTTCTTACTGTACCGTCTTGAGAAGGAAAAAAAGAAATGGCTTCCTCACAATGACGGTTTTAACCCCTTGGTGGGCGGCACCGAGTGCGTCATCCCAGGAAGGGGCCTATTGGCAGCTCTGATATAAAGAGCTCAGAATACCTACTCAATGGGCAGATTTATCCCATAGTCATGTTGGTGGTTGTCTTCGAATTGAAAGGGAACCTATGCACTTTCCACTCCTATCCCAGGGTTCTAGTTGCTTCAGGTTAATTCTTAACATACTTTGACCACATCTAAGTGTTCTCAGTCATCGGCTCTATTGTTTGTTTGTTTTTTTACAGCACTTGCCCTTTGGGCTACCTCTGACATTATAGTTTTATCAGCAGGTCGTCTGGACAAAAGCAAAGGTAATTTACATTTCTATCAATTTTACAAAGTCTAGCAAATAACGGTCACGATATTTCTCTACAATGTGAATAATATAAATCAACTCCCCTCATCGGTAATTACAAAACATGAGCTGTCATCAAATATAGATCACCATGCCCGGCATCTGCAATGTGTGCAGCATAAGATACTAAGTCAAGTACGTCACAAGCATGTACATATAAAAATGTATATGAGATATTCACACATATGAACAAACGCGGGCAAGGCTGGAAAACCATAGAAAACAATAGTAAAGGCGGAGTATAGTGGAGAATGTAAAGCAAGATAAATTGTGGAGTTATTGTGCATTTTTACCACGGTGAACAATGGTTTGGTAAAATAGATATTGGTGTACCTAGGCTGAAATGCTAAATAAATTAAATGAATATACTTGACAGTATGTAGATGATTTTGCTACGTACACACACTGCAGTTGGTTCGACAACCGTACACACGTTTGTTGTACACGCATTTCATAATTTTATCCAGTTTAAGAGATTCTGTTTTTTAAGCCCCCAAGCAAAATCCACTAATTGCACCTACACATTCCCTCCCAATTACAAAATAGTTCGCTTATCTCTCCGCGTGGGTGTCAACCGACAAGCTCACACAAGTCTATCATGGAAAAATACAAACTGCATCAGGTACATCTTAGATAAACTTAGCCATTTGTCCTGACATGCCTGCCTGTACAAGAAAGCCAGTCTGGATTCAAGTATCATTTGGAGAGCACTTGCTTGGATTAAAATGTGCACCATTCCTGGATTTCTAGTTCAGTCAGGCTGGATCCAGCACATTTTGTCTGCACTAGTTTTTTTTTTTTTTTTTTTTTTTTACCTGTAATCTGAATCACAATTGTGTTTCATGCAACTGCGTGGTTTGAGGGAGCATTCTGATTGGCTAGCGCCTAGCGACATTCTATAAGGGGTGGATTCATCTCAGATAAACAACTGGCTGCCTCCTCATTATATAAACACAACACTCCATACTACCATTCTATGAACAAATCTATTAAAACAATGCCTTCACTTATGTGCAGCGTAATTGTAAATTTAACATTTTGGTGTTGAATACCATCGTTTCCTGGTTTTCCAAATATACATCTTTCACTTTATACTCACATTTTCCTATATTTACTTGTATATTTGTCTCCATTTTAAATATTGGATTCCGCCATGTACCAGAGTGTCAATATAATTGTTTTTATTCTCTGTCCTGGAATAGCTTAATACTTTTATTAAAAAGCCAACGGGCCTTTGTAAACACTAACAGTTGGCTGATATGTATTTAGTCATCTCAACTAGTTTCTGCCCCAATATTATTTTCATCGGTCCTGTATGATCTGCATTATGATGATGTTGTGTAATGAAGATTGAAAGTCAATGGTAAAAGTTCTGTTCTCAGTGGCAGCCAGATTCTCTCCACCACATTGCTAGCGACAAAAAGTAAACAGTATTATTATGTCGCTCTTTTTAAAAGAACTAGTTTCTCAACAGCATTGATGCACATCCACTCAGTGAGAGAATAAAACAAAACAGTTAGATTATATTATAAAACAATGTTTTTGACTTAATATGTTGCATAAAAGCATTAAGGTAACTCCAGGGGGTATCATTAACATAAGATAATCACATCCCTCAAGGGTTAAGGCACTCCTGTCTTGTCTTAATGCCTAAGTGTACAATCTATATAAACCTCACTGATCATCTCAGCCAATCAGGTTCTGAGTAGAACGTCCGTTATTCTACTCTAGGTAACCACTAAGGCAAACGTCACTTTAGAATCTTGAAACTTTAAATGGTAACATAAATTTAAAGCAGCCTAAGGGATATAGACCAAAATATAACCTAAAAATACATTTTAAAATGTATTCATACACACATACTTAAACATTAGTTTGGTTTAAAACAGGATTAATATCCTCTGCAGCGGTCATTATCTGTACATAATTGACCTTGTCTTTCTTAAAGTGCCCCTGCCTTCAGTATCTGGCTGGTAGTGAGTGCTGTGTCAGACATTATTGCTTAAATAAGATATTTTCCCCACCACCACTCCCAGCTTGAATGTATTAACATACCTCAAGGCCACTTCCAGCACATTATGGAGTCATGCCAATCACGCCAATGATCAGGGCAAAGGGGGGCCCTGACCCAATATGACTCTAGGTGCAGGTCCAGGATAAAGCAGCCTGGCAGTGTATGTCTCTGTGGTGTATTATTGTATAGAAGGGTATCAGGGAAGACCCAGTTGTAATTACATAAATGTCAGTGTTCATTCAACCTAGTTTGATGGAATCCATCAAAAACAAGAACTATTTAAGGGAGCTGAATGAGTAAATTCAGTTTTCAGATTTTTAAAAGAAAAATACGAAAAGGACTAAAAAGGTTTCGATGAAAAACATTTTTTTTATTTTTTATTTCCAGCATACAGTACAAGATCATTGAAATCAAATTGATAAATTAAAAAAATATACCAAGCAAATTTATTTTTTAAAGAAACTTTTTCTCAAATGTGAATACAATGTGTATATACATACATTTGTTTGCATGTCCCTGAGAAAATGCAAATAATTCACGATTCCATATATTTTGCAGACTATATAGTCAGATCATTATATAGTGCACCACCTTTAAATATTAAAGGGGGGCAGAAAATTCAGGGTTGCTTTTTCATTTAACAGTGCCATTACTTTAACAGGCCTCTTTTTCTAGAACGATCATATACAATCTACATATGTCACAGCTTTTTCCTCCTGTTTGTCTAGCAAGACTATGCAATGACATGTAACATGATCATGTAACATCAATCCCTGTTATGTGCTTCACTCATCAGAAAGGAAAGGAAAATGAAGCCATATATCTTGTAATAAATTATGTAAATAACCTATTTAAGCATTGTAGGAAAATTAATAAATACAAAAACTCTTTGAAATGTAAAAGTGAGCAATTAGAAACATTTTAAAAGACATATAAATAGTAAAAAACATTTAAAAATAAATAGTATCTTGGAACATTTCAATAAATAAATTAATGAATTAATTAATTTAATTAAAAAATATGATATTCCCATAAATATGTGCAGACTTGTTTCTTGTACGTATTAATTTAACATTACAAATAAATAAATAAATAATTTGCAGTATTTTTCATCAGGTTTTTTTAAAGTTCAGAAGTCCGTTCTTTCAGTAGCAGAGTGGGGTTAACGTCACTTTTCCCTGAGTGAGCAGTGCTTGCATTGATGGTTGCAGAACCTGCCTGATCCGGTTCAGGCACATGAAAGGACGCCACTGGGCAAGGCCCTTTGACATTGCGGCAGACAAGTTTCTGCAGGGAGGCGTCCTTCACGATCTCAAAGCCCACTTTCCCGCCAAAGGTGCTTGCCTTCCAATATTGCGGGGAACAGATAGGATTGCCCATAAGGCCCTTGAGGGAAAAGGGGGCGCCCATTTCCACCATGGTCTCCCCAAAAATGGCACCAGGTCTAGGCTTCTCTACGAGTAAACCGGGGTACAACTCCATCGCGTCAATATCTCCATATAGCTCCTTCAGTTCAGCCGCCATTTCTTTCTCTCCTGCAACACAAATACATTTGAAATGCACTCCATTAATCTGCTAGTGTTCTGTAATAATCCTGTAATGTACATATTTCAGTGGCACTGTTGTACATATATCATCGTGTTTTTCACAAATGCAGAACAAAACCTTATATTGGGACTTTAAGCTATAGGCTATACCGTACACTCTTACCTAGCCTTGGAGAAAACCAATTAAAGTGGTCAACAGGTATTGTAACCATGCCGTCTAATATTATAAATACAATAACTAAAGAGGGAGCTTGGTCGGAACATGTTTTTCCAGATCCTTCTGGACACAACCGTGGAATAATTATATACCTGCACTTTACAGTAATTACCTACTTCCTAAATTCATTACATTTCACTTATTGACACAGAGGGCCTCAAGAAAATCCCAATTACATACCTTACTTCAAAAATTTCAAAAACATTCACCATCAGAAAATGGTTGCGTAATAACCAACCTACACACTGTCACACCCAGAATTAATTATATAACCATGGCTGTTTTTCTAAGGCTGGTATAAAAATAAAACAAGCACCTCTAAAGGTTGTAGTTTACTTCCAAAGAAGCAATGTAAATATAGCAGTTCTTACCAGTGAGTTCCTCGAATGAACTGTAAGGCTTCATGGTGAATTGTTTCCTGTACTCGTTCATGGACCGGTACTTCATCTGTCTGCTCTGTTCGATGGAAGCCAGTGCTACCTTCATGACAGCTGGGGGCACATTTCTGCCACCGGCAACCTGCAATGAGGGGTAATGGACAGTAATCTACTGAACTGATAGGCTAAACAATACATCCTTAAATGCAGTACTAAGATTGCCATTACAATGTATTAGATATCATTAAAAATTTACTGCAAAATATTACATTTCTGCCATCTATTTACTTCAACATGGTCATTTGAATGAGTTATTGCAGTGTGGATAATCCCAAGCATGGGCTAAATGACAGAGAAGAAGACTCTTACCCTGCCAGCAATTTGCTTGGTGAAAGACTCAACCAGGTTGCTGATGCCATGCTCCTTCACCAGAGAGTTGTTGAAGAGGAACTGTTGGTAGCTGTACTCCTTATCTTGGATAAGGAAGGAATCAGGCATGAGTGGGTGCCAATGGTAGAGGGTGTTGAACTCGGCTGCAATCCGATTCTGGTACTGGAATTGCTTGTTAAACAGCAGCTCAGGGTCGAACTTCAGCTTGAAGTGGTACCCGCTCAGGTGCTGAACATAATCTTCAATCACGATTTTGATGGTCTCACCTATTAAAAGAAAGAAAATGTTTTTTTTTTTAGCGGTTTACCTTGCTATATGCTCCAGTTATTTCATGTCTCAACAGACATTACTTTTGGAAAGACCAATCAAAACTCACCAATCATGATAAGTCTGGTGGTTTGAAAGAGCTGCTCGTCCTCCCACTCGGGGTGCTCCTGTTTCAAGATGTCACAGACGCGGTTGTGTTCTCTCAGCCAGATGGTGGCATACATCATAAGCCCAGGGACCAGGCCAAAGACTTCATGACCCACAGCAAACTTGTGCTCCTCTGGAACATGGGGAGGGTAGTGCATGTCCACTTGAACGTCCTTTACTGTGGGAGGGTACATCTCCCCATCAATCATCTGCAAGCATAACACATATCTCCGTCAGCATAAAATGGACAACAATGCACTCTTATTTTGACCTTTGTATGATATTATAATGGCACAATGCAGTAATTCTGTTATTTGAAATTACTGGACACCTTTCCTTATTTAACATCAACAGCAATACTTTATTTGTTTGCTTGTAAGTATGTTATGGAAAGTCACACTCCAACTGCTCTTAACCTCTTAATAAAATGAGTCTGGGGTCAGGATCATATCTTAAAGGCCATTGATGTGCCTTTGTTAAATAATTACATTTTCAGTCCGACCATGGGCTGCTATTGACTTACTGTGACATCAGTAAGTCAATACGTGCTTCAAGTGATAAAGAGTAATGCCTACCTGGTATTTCATTTTTCCATCTTTCTTGAGCCTGAGTTTGTGCTGCCTGTCAAGGGTCTGTCCATAGATATGGGTTAAGTCAACCTAAAACACAGGGAACAGGCCTGTCAGTACACTTGTGATACGGTGCAGAGCGGCATTGTGAGATAATGGGTTCCTTTCAGGACAAGACTGATCCAGGACAAAATGTAATTACAACTTGTCATTAAGTACTACGATTACTCATACTCTTTTCAATAACATAGTAAGCGCTTTTAATACGTTCTGTATCCATCTAACCTTGGGAAACGTTATCCTAATTAAGCAGACATGAAATGCTTTATTTAAATACAAATGCGTTTCATAACAGATGTTTATTAAAGTGCTTATATTTAAAAGATATCTATTCTATCAAGGTGCTTTCTTTCAGCTTCTAGATGTATACTTACACCATGTCCAGTTGCGCTTGTGAAGGCAGGGCCCTTTTTGTGATCTGTCTTGAAAAACTGATGGGTGAAGTGCTGAGCAAAGAACGCAAACATCAAGCTGGAACCTTGAGGATCCGGGATGAATCTTTTTCTCAGCAGGAATTTTTCCACAATTAATTTTGCATCGGGAAGTGTTTTCTTTCCTTTTAAATAAAAAAGAAGGACACCATTAGGTTACGCTTTTGATCATGCCTATATTCAAAAGTTCCTGAATAAATCTAGGTAAATACTTGATACCCATCATGTTTCAGATGTAGTACACTGATGCGTGAATCACAGTACAACATGCAGATACTGAAAGTGGGGTTTAAAATTCTGAATAAACTTGACCTGATGCACTTAGTCCTGTTCATCCTCAGTCTGTTGAAGCATGTAAACGCTTTAGTGAGTTAATCATAAATCGGACTACCTACATGTGCACGTCCTTTCAGACTCTTTTCTGTTACTTCAATGAGGGATTTTACAACGGCTCAGGACTGTTACTTTGAAATGTATAATTAAAAGAATAAGAAATCCATCAGTTGGTAACAGGCTGCTTTGCAAAGCCATTAAGGAGAGTTGATTTGGGGGGGGAAGGGTGGTAACGGTTTTCATGTTTTCATGTTTCTTTAAAATATCCTGGTTTAGAAATCCATGGCGTTCTGCTGATAGCTCACCTGCCACTCCCATAGGTGTTGGGCATCCCTCCGGCACGGGAGGAAGGCTCCTGGTGTAGTAGGAGAGATTAGAATAGGCTTCCCAGCTTTTGTATCCATAATCAAGGTTATAGGTAGGAGGGCTATCAATCAAGTGAGACCGTGCTGCAAAATACATACAATGTACAATAAATACATGTTATTAGCACTAAGTACTGCAATTTCACTGCATATGCTCTATTGTTAAGTTTAGACATGCTGTTAGCAATTAATCTGGATATTCACAAAATAACATGTTAAGAAATTGATATAATCAGATTAAATGTAACATTGCTGCAATAGAATATTTCAGAATTATCACTCATGTAGGAAAGATATGTTCATATAGCTTGGTTTAAATGTACTGTTTAAAATGTATTTTACTTACATGTTAACACATAACTCATTATAAAATTCCTTAGAAATGAAACGTTGTTAATAATGTTCCAAAACCCCTTGAAGTGTGTAAGAAAATAGTGCACAGCATTGGGGCTGGGCTTGATGGCTGCCTTTATCCTTGTAAAGAATTCGGCTGTAAGAAAAAAGGGACAAAAATCAGTTCAACAAGTACAAAAATCACAGACCAGATTGTAATTAAACAGCGTGAATTTAACAGTTGTAAGTGTTCATTAGCAAATTCTACTTGATATACTTACGTGTTGTGCAGTTTTCTCCATAAAATCCGGTTCCTGTGCAATCACATTCGTAGTGGTCAAACCCCCTTGTCATACACACTGCTCTGTTCTGACATGGTTGAGAACAGCATGGATTTGCTGTAATAGTAAATTACAGTACGATATTAGTTTGGATTCACAGATCAACATTTTACATTTTTTGTGCTATTCATTGAGGTTTAAAGTTTACACATTGCTTACAAAAAACCACAACCCGTATCTTTCCATAAACGTTCACAACCAACCAACTACCATCAAGTATAATATGTTCACATTAGTAGCCTACTTCACGTATACTACGTGCAAAGACAAACAATGAATACAAGCATCAATTGTAACATTATTAAAAGATTTCTACCTGCATCAATGGCGATTCCTGCAGCAATAAGTAAAACAAGAGATACGATTGTGTTCATCCCAGCGCCTTGCAAGAACATGTGTAACAACGCTATCTTCTGAAGTGAAACTGATCATTCATTGAACAGCAACCCATTTATAAGCCTGTTCAGAGGCGGGGCTGTAGAGTCATAGAAGTGAGTCACTACACTTGGCTCTTGTTCGGAACAGATTGGAAAAGTACATTAACTACACTAAACAACTAGTAGATACTAGTTAGGACAAGCAGTGTAGTAAAGTGTGTAACTACTTAGTTAGTGTATTGTAACAGTATTTTAAATTGTACTTAAACATTCAAAATGCAAATCACGAAGAATACACTGACGATATCATTAAAACGAGTTGAATTTAAATAATAAAGAGATAATTAAATAGTATGGTAATACAAATAGAGTATACGACAGCAACTGCCAAATTAACTAATGAACAAATTAAATCCGTAAATACATTTCACGTACAGTGTAAGTTTAAACTATATAATAAATATAAATACAGGTGTTACAGACAAACAGCAATACGTGCCCTTCAGGAAGTATAGTATTAGTGTAGTATGTTTGTCAGTAATAATAATAATAATAATAATAATAATAATAATAATAATAATAATAATAATAATAATAATAAAGTTATGTTGAAAAGATGTCCATACAACTAAATTTTTGCTGCTTGGAAGATGTTCTTATGTTTCATGCAAGGAGCTTTGGTTCTGAATGTTGTCAGCACTCGATATCCGTTGCGCAGATATCCTACACGTTAGTCGCGTTTTACCTCCCTTGTATTAAGAATAAAATCAATCCCATATATATATATATATATATATATATATATATATATATATATATATATATATATATATATATATATATATATATATATATATATATATATATATATATGTTACAAGATAATGCGCTTACAGTGTATTTAAATATCCGCCACAGCCCGCGGTTTTTTTTTTTTCGTTTTGTCTTTATTGTGCAGTTATGCGCGTCCTACAATTTCACATGACGAAAATGCAGCAAAAACAAAGCGAACGAGACAAGCTACGGTGATGTAAAAGTTAATCGTTAAACATTAAACAATCTGTGATCTTTAGTTGTTTTTGTGCATTTTCATTTGGAAGTGAACTGTGACATTATGTATGGCCTTATCGAGCACAATATTCTGCAAATTGGAATACTGACTTTGGAAACTGTTTTAATTTTGGAATCTGGTGTTTTGTTTAATCTTTTGCTAAATATAATTTAGTTTTTACGCACTTCTGTGCATGGGTAACATTTTGATTTCAATTTGCTCTTGGGTCGTTAATGGGGAATTGTACATACTGCTACAATACCTACCGGATTTAAAAACATGTGCTGTATTACAGTCCACGTGTCCACGTTCGTCTTTTTTGGCAAGTGATCTCTTCAGAATCATATCGTTCGGAATTAAAATACTGTTAAAACGACAAGGGTTTGAACCGGCCAAAATGAAATAATCAGATATGCGTGTTAACATTTTAAAGGGTCCGATATGTGAGTGCTGACTATACTCAACCACAAACAGACCCTGAGGCAATGAACCTCTGTATGCCTATTATGAATGTCTGTTTTAAATGTTACCCCCGCCGCCCCCCGCTCCCCCCTGCCCCAAATAACCGGAATCACTCGTTCAAGTTGAAATAACAATACAATTGAAGAGCCGCACCCATCTTAAATATGCACTGCGGTTGACATAATTGAGGTCCAAGTCAAGATGTTTTGTAAACAAATAACAATGAAAGAGTACAATGGAGTTCATGGTGTATGTAAAGTATTTAAACCTTTCCTCAATGTAAAGAAGCACTATTGCCATGCTTATATAAACCCAGAGCTGAGGTATAGACCTGTTTATGGGTTCAAGTCAGGTGTATAATTTTATTTAGACAATCCTTATCTAAGTACTGTCCTGCTTCCTGAAAAGTAAAGTTTCTTATGTAATTTGAATTAATAAGTGTAATGTTCTCAGTAATACTCTGTAGCTGTTATCCCCAGCTATATTTTTTTTTATTACAGTACTGCTGTTATTTAGGATAAGAAATACACCTAGCTTTACAGCAATTTAATTAGGAAAGCATTATAGGGGGGAATCTGTGGGGTATTGAGTAGTGATTCAGTACCATCTTATGGAACTTTGGACATTTATGTCTTTAAAAAAAAAAAAGTTTTTTCAGCATGCACAATATTTAGAATAAGTTGGCCAGCAGACCCATATTTTAATGTACACTAGGTTTCTGCGAACAAACATAATACCAAAGAAACTGAGTATGCTATATTATGTCACAAATAAACATTTTCATAAATTAACTCTTTATTCATTTCTATAGCACAACCTGATTATAAATAGAAAACCCCAAAGTTCTATTATGTATATATTTTTTTCTTGTAAATTGCGGTAAGCAGAAGAATTTCTTTGTGTATTATATAGTCCTCTATGGAGGTATCCAATTGTGATGTAACTTATGAAGTCACACTATGCTAACAATTTTGTAAAAACCATGCATGGATACAGTTAAAAACACACACACACACAAAAATGGTATCACCATATTGCGATGAGTGAATGCAGTGGCATATAACCCACACACATTTCAACTGTAAATCTGATCTTTATCTAGCAAATTTGCTAAAAAAATCTTGTTTCCCCCTTTAATCTTTGTGAACTGTCCAGCTGTTTTCATCTGTACTGATAATAATGTTGTTATCAGAGTCCAGCAGGACAGCTTTTATGATTGATTGTAACATTCTTCCAAATAAGAGCAAAAGAGTAGATGTGTACAGATTGCTGTCACTAAATATACAGTGTGTGTGATGAGGTCATCTGCCAGGAAGGTGGATCTGTTGTTTATCTATGGAATGCAATAACCAAAGATGCGTGGAAATGTATTGCTGGCTGTTGCTGTTTTTGGTCATACTGTATTTGTTAATCACTGTGTAATTGCCATTACACATTGCATTAAATTACATATACAGTTGCATGTATATGTAATTTAACCAGTTATTGTTTGGAACAGTAACAGGCCAACGTTAAGAACCAAATAAACATTTATGATCAAAAACAACAATTTATTTCTGCCAAAAGTTTTGCAACACCTAGTATATTAGGATTGAGACCTAATTAAACAAACAAAACAAAAAAAAAAACAAATATGAAAATAATTTAGATATTTTATTTAACATCATGTAATTAAAGAAACTACAAGATGATATCGCTAAAGTCTACCAGTAGTATTACAGTATTAGATTTCGAAATGTCAATTTTTTCAATTTGTCAGTTTTTCGTTAAGTATATGGAAAACTAGAAAGCGGTATCTAATTCAATATATGAACGTCACATTATTCAGCAGGTTTCATTTGACTTTATGAAGCAAAATTAGTTAAGTCTATAGGGTGATGCAAAATGTGTGGCCACTGTTGTATATATAGTGGATTTTACACCCTGAAACAATTTGAACTGTGTTCTTGCAGTTTCCTATGTTCTCCCCAATGCAACCAAGATAAAACATGAACACCATAATGGAAATTCTATAGAGTCTTAACAGTGTGGGTTTATGAATATTCTGATGAAATACTGTATAGACATTCTGATGAAACCCCTACAGTTTCCCATCTGTTCTATACCTCCCCCAACTTGATGCAATGTATTTCCATTGTGTGGGAGTCTCATAGCAATGAACACACACACACAGGTGTTTTGTTTCCAAACATAACGGTATGGTTCAAGTCTTAAACAACACCTCTGTTACTTTACATGTCCAGTATAGTCAAGAAGATAGTATAAAACATATATACAGTATTGTATCAGGATGTCAGCTGCGCATGCTGTGCTATAGTGGCCTAACAGTATGCAGGTACTTTATCACATTTTCATAGTGAAGACTGCATTAAAAAAGGATGTTCTGCACTGAATTTGTGAATTTAGTCTTTCATTCAAACCCTAAGAAAGAGCTTTCAAGTTGCAATTTTTTTAAATAATATACTGTATATTAAATATAATTTTGATTGGAAAGTTGAAGTGTTGGTGTACAATGTGTAACACTACGAATTTGCACTTTTACATTGTATCACAACATTAACATTTTAAAAAGTTAACAGAAACCGAGCAATACTGTGGTTAACCAATGGTAAAATTTATGTAAGTGATCCTAAAGCTCCCTCTGCTGGACAATTCCATGTTCTTTACAATGTGGACACTGTTCTGTCCAAGGCTAGTTCATATACAGTAAAAGCTGCGTTGCCCATTTTCTTCAGTGGAGGGACCAAGGGGCTGGCTATTCAGTGGGTCTGGCTCAATTGAACACAAATTAGAAAAACAAAGTCCAGTTGTATAACATTAGAAGCAATATTTGGGGTTACCACTGCAATTTATTATTATTATTATTATTATTATTATTATTATTATTATTATTATTATTATTATTATTATTATTATTATTGATTTGGGGATATGATTTTGGGATATGGTGGGGTAACTGAAGAACAAATGCCCCCACTTTCGTTCTACCCTCCTAGAAAACTGGGATACTGTAAAACTTTAAATGTATTGGAAATCCTTTTTAGTTTTAACATGGCTTGATCATTAAAACATATTCCAGTCCCGATTGGTCTGTTAGAGAACAGAGTCACAGAACTTTATAAACAGAACTAGCATTATAGCTTGCCAAAGTAAATCAAATATATGTGTGTGTGTAAGTTTATTGCTAAATGTCATTTTAATTAGCACTTTAGGAACATGAATTAACCATAAATAATCACATTTTCTAATGTGTACCCTGCACTTAAGCTACGTACACAAGTCTTTCATATCAGTAATTACATTTATCTTCCTAAAACTTTTAGCTTCAGTGTTGTGAAAGAGAGGAGTCCCTGAGGGAAATTCATGTGGTTTGCTAGTTTTTAACTGGCCTGGACCAGTAAACTGGTCCATGAAAAAAATGAAAAAAATTAGGTCCATTCAAAATAATTTTCATGGAAAGTTTAAAAGTCAACTGATTATCGTGTACTTGCAAAACATGAACCCCAAAAACATGTTTTGGAAACTGCTGCTTTAAGAGGGCTTTGAGCGTTTCGTCTGGCACCTCCTACTTGTGTAAAAGACTTAGCAGAAGTCGGCTAAGAAGTTTCTGTTTCTAACTCGTTTCATGTGGATCGCATCTGACCTGTTCTGGATTGATGGATTGATACATTTTTCAAGGTACAGTCACGTTGATTTTTTTGTTTAACTCTAAGAGAATAGAGGTAGAGAAAATATCATAGTCACTGCAAGGGTTGTGAAATATACTTTTTTTGTTTTGTTTAAATTGTGGGAAAAAACTACCTCCCAGTGGCGCAGAGAGAGAGAGAGAGAGAGAGAGAGAGAGAGAGAGAGAGAGAGAGAGAGAGCAGGCAGGCAAGTTCAAACGACTGTGATTATGAGTTGGAATGATGTCCATAGTTATCGATGATTTAATACATTTGGAGTGAAGCAATGTTAATATTGAATTAGTTTCAGGCACAGTGAGATTACTATCTGGAACTTTAATTTTTTAACGTTAAATTAAAAAAGAATCATAATAATACGTAAAAAAATAGAAAGTTAATTGAAGATAAAGAATCAAATAATCAAATAATCTTGACCTGAGCCGATTTTCATATTTACATTGATAACTGATAGTTGTGTGTTCAGTAGATCATTATGACCCTGGTAAAAATTAAGTTTTAATAATAATAATAATAATAATAATAATAATAATAATAATAATAATAATAATAATACATGTATTGTTATTATAATGCACCCTATGAGTGAAGGTTATATTTATTTTTTCAATCTACCACCACTATGTTAACTACTAATATCACATTTACCATTTGAGGAACAGGCTTCATATTGTCAATGTTATGGAACCTGTGACCTCAAATGACTCAATGTTGACCTGATGAGATATTGGCTTGATACAGTACTAGGACATGACAACTAATAGCCTTAAGCAAACCAGTACCAGAATTATTATTATTATTATTATTATTATTATTATTATTATTATTATTATTATTAACTTATTTAATTTACAGGTGTAATAGGGCAATACAAGGTTACAGTGCAAAAACAAGATTTAAATACATTGTAGTTTACAGTAAGTGCAAATACTACGAGAATACAATATGAGATAGCAACTTATGATCAAGACAATTTGCATCTACAATGACGTTGTAGTAGTGCAATAGCGAAAGGATAGTGCATCAGCTGAGCGTCCAGTAACATGGTATATGCCCATCACCTGTGGTTTCGTACCTTTTTGCAAGTAAAATATAAAATATAAAATGTAAAATATAAAATATTTTAAAACAACTTACCATGCACAAGACACTTTGCGTTCCCACCACCACATTAAAAAGAAAAACTCCCGTACTGCACACCCAGCAGATGTGCTTCTGTTGTGTAATGATTGTGTATCCAGACGCTGTCAAACACTTCCTTTCACACGATTTGATCTTTCGCATTTCATATTTTACTACACCAAAAAGCTGAAAAAAGGCATAGCAATTTTATGACTTTTAAAAACTTTAAAAGAACCCTAAAATTGCACAATATATACCACAATATGAATTATTATATTATTAAGATATATAATTTGCTCAAAACAACGTGGTGCAGCAGTTTGTTAGAACAATTGTATAGTGTAAAATAAATAAAGTCCTTTCTTTAGCTGGTGGTAAACACAATTAGAGAATGATCGGTTATATTGCTTAAAATACAAATATATTTACCAATACAGGCAATTAGTTAAGAGCAGAGATGAGTGGTTTATTTTTGGCACGGGATAAATAAAATAGTGTATAGCTACACCATTAAAATGTAGTTTATGCTAAACACGTATGTTATTTGATGTTAAGTAAGCTTCCAATTAATGACTATTACACGTGGAGTTTGTACAAAAAAAAAAATTTATTCACTTACCTAAAAAAAATGTTTGAATGCTGTAAATAACTTAAACATAACTACTTTGACAAAGAGTAAACTATCCTGCTGCAGATTTTAATTGGGATATTGGCGTTGTTGACAGTTTCCTTCAAACCCATTATCAGAATACTGTATCGGTTGAAATGATCTTCCTCAGACACTGCTAAGATTGCAAGTATCATTGCTTTGTTTAGAAGCTTGGTTTAGACTACAAAGTCAGATGAATGTAGTACCATGGGGCGACATACCAATCCTTCCCCGGGGCCCATGATGGCTCTCGGCGGCCCTGACTTTCTGAAATCACACTCTTTGACATCAACACATAACATGTTCTTTTCCATGTTGTGTTGGATGATGGTGCAGTATTGGAGCTCTGTCTACCTCTCTGCATGCCAGGGTCTTTCGTATCAGGGATTTGTTTATATTACAGAAGGTGTTTGCAAGGTCTTAAATCTGGACAGTGCTGCTCCTGGCAATGAGATGCAGTTCATTAAACAATGTATAATAATACATGTCAGGGTTACTGGTCTCTTTTGAGCTGTCCTCTCCTCATGTGTTGAACCCCTAAATTTACAATGGTGATAATCACACAAGAGTTTTCACAATTGCTCACTGGGGGTTTCTGAAGCTATATCCAGCATTTTTTGGAGCAACATCAGCAATTCATTAACACAAATTTGCTATTAGCTACTGAAATGTAATTATGGCTGCTTAATTCGTTCTTTAAGGGTCAAATTAATACTGCTCCCTGTACAGTGCTTTTCGCATGTGTGTACAGTAAAAATAGCTAGAAAAGTAGGGAAGCGCCTTACCAAAGTTGGATCACTTATTTCACAGTGGCTGAAATAACCCATTAACGGATAAAAACCCCTCCAGATTGGAGATCTTCACCCTAAGAACATCCTTTGAATCTGCCATCAAAACTCAAAATAACAACTGTTGCCAGAAACTTCAGGGCAAAGTAGACTACCCTGAAGCGCTTTTGCATTGGGCATGCTTAAAATAATAGCTTATATATTTTTAAAAAGTCACTGTTGCAGATTCTTCGACTGGTCATATCTCATAACCCACTTGAGCTGCCAACTCCATGTATGTGTAATGTTATGGGAACTCCTCAGGGACAAATCTACTAGTACCCTCAACTTTGACCTCAAACCTAATATGGATGGCATATTGTATTTGTGTGACTTTTTGGCTTAGCTCTTTGCGATGTTGGCTTAGTATATGATGCATGTCTTTATTCTATGATTCTCGTGTCGAGTTCATGGGTATCATACAAGAAAAAAAAAACTGTCTTGCGTCAGTAATTTCCCAAAGCTTTCGCTAATGCACATGTAATTACACACTTGTTCCATCACTAGTTACCATGTATTAACAGGAACAAGTAGTCACCCAGTTATTACCATACTCCGACCACCAAAGAGTAAAATAATCTTGATTAAGAGCTGACCCTATTGGAGATTGATCAGATGGTTTCCCATTTGAAAGGTTATCTCAGTGCATTTTGGCTTTCTTTGGAGCTAGTCATTTGGATTGGAATAATACACATCAGACCCAAATCAAAAGTAATTGTTAGTTGTTGGTCTGGTTTAGCAATACTCTTAATTACTGTGTGCAATAGTTCTTTTGGCATTACATCAGCTTTAGTTGACAAGTAGGCTTATGTGTCATCATAGAGATTCACCTAAATAAGTTAGGCAAACTACTACTGTGAGTTGATTACTTTAGAGGGCGAAATATGACACCATTTAAAATGATGCTGTGTTTTAATGTGGGGGTAGCTGGTATAACATAGTGCTGGATAAGTCATAGTAATTGAAATGAATTCTCGGCAAGAGTGCAGTTCACACGATGCATTTTGTTCTTCTCTCAGTCCTTTTACTGCCTATACCGTCATTGTTCTGTCATTGAGATTTGGCTAAGAACACTCCAAAAATGTGCCTATTCAGTTATTGTGTTGTGTGATATTAATGCTTCAGTTCAAGACTAATCCTTGGCATTGAAGCTACTGTGCTGACAACAGCTTATCTGACTTGAGTCAGAACTGGATTGGGAAAGTATATCTGGGATGATACACCTATTGCCTCATGTGGCACACCAGGACAGTAATGGCCTCACTCAAATAACTGACATTTTATTTATTCATCTAATATACATGCTACTGGAATGTTGAACAACTCATAAAGCCTGACATGACTAAGCTTTTGCACATTACTCCCAGATTTCCTGGTGTATATTTAAACTCAGGTTGGTGTGGTTTTGCACAGGCTATCTTGGGGTCAAAGGAAGAGTCTGCAGTGAAGAGAGAGTCAGAGTATCCACATTATGCAACATTTTGAAATGCTGGAACTTCCTCACACAGAAGAATTCCATTTGTCTTCCAAACTACTTGTGAATGAAAAGTAGATGTGGAGTAACAGAGCAATTCATTTTTTTTAGCCACTACAGTATGTTTAAACCTTCTGCTTCCTGGTGGTGTGCATATTTAAGTTGTTTGCAGGAAGTACAGTACTGTACACTTCAAGCATAATGATACAATTAACTTTCACTTCCTTTCACGTCTGGAGGCCTTCTTAGGAATATGGCTCAGGACACAAACAAAATGAGTTAACACTCAGTGGATGTAAGT
Organism: Acipenser oxyrinchus oxyrinchus; assembly: GCA_030684275.1. Taxonomy (NCBI): domain Eukaryota; kingdom Metazoa; phylum Chordata; class Actinopteri; order Acipenseriformes; family Acipenseridae; genus Acipenser; species Acipenser oxyrinchus. The sequence goes on along the minus strand of CM060260.1, from coordinate 23,995,855 downwards.
CATAATGATTAAAACAATCTGTCAATCTCTGTTGAGAGAGGCCAAGACCAGGACGTCATACCGCGTAGGGTATAATTGGGACATAACTTAATAATTTCCAAATGTATTATTAAATGGCATATTTAAGAAACTGTGCACACATAATTCTACCCACAGACACATATATAATAAAAAAGCTGTAAAGCTTAAGTAGAAAAGTCTTATTCAAAAAGACTATATGTGTTTAACAGTGCACATATTAAAGGGTTTGATTCTCAGAAATCTGCTATGTTGTACAATCTTAGATCTCATCTAGTGATATATGGCTACTGAATCCCCCTGCATTGCTGTGTGGTTGATACTTTTGAAACCGTTTTAACGCCTAGGGAGTCAAAACATTGTGGGTTCTGTTTATCATGAACTGCCTAGTAATGCATTATATTTGTATAAGACATGAATCAGAAAGTGTCATGTGTCTTAATGTATATTTATTAAATATTTCCCCTTGCTTTTATCTATACCTTGAATTTCAAAACAGGAAACTCATTGACAAAAGAGTCCTTGGTGTGTAAACTACTATGTCATATTAGAAACTAGTTCATTTTGAAGATTAGAGTTGCATGTGGGTACAGAAGCATCAGGTTATTAGATCCTACACACGTCAATGAGAAGACAGGTGGAACTGTCAGTGAGGAGCAGCCACAAAAAAGGGGTTTGTGGTACATGGGATTCTCAAAGAGACCTCATTTAAAAGGAGCTTGTGGTGCATGAGATTCTCAAAGCGAGACCTAATTTAAAAGGGGTTTAGTGGGGCAGACCCATGTAATTTAGTTGTAAAGCATTGGACAGTGAATAACACACAAAGTAGTTGATGACATGCCACATTGTGGTTCTGCCTATACACCCTTCTTACTGTATAAATGTCCTGAATGTCTAGCCTGTAAATCAATTCTACATGCTAGTTTTTTTTTTCTTGATGAGTCACCCCCACCATCAATTTCATCCATTTTAGCTATGCCCATCAAATTGAATAGATCAATTGAATATACCTGATTATATTATTGGTTCAGTAGGTCTTTTTATAATGAAATATTATTTATGTTATAGTTTTCTCTTTGATATGAATGGTTTGCACATCATATTTGCAGCATTGCCATGTATGTTTATATGGTGTTAGAGAAACATTCAAATTAACTGTTAGAACCAAAGTTACCAAACAGTGTTTTGAGGTACAAAACTAATAGAAAATGAGTCCAGAAAACAACTGAAGTGAAAGTATTTGATTGGTGGAGTTTTATTATTATTTGTTTATTTAGCAGACGCCTTTATCCAAGGTGACTTACAGAGACTAGGGTGTGTGAACTATGCATCAGCTGCAGAGTCACTTACAAGAACATCTCACCTAAAGGACAGACCACAAGGAGGTTAAATGACTAGCTCAGGGTCACACAGTGAGTCAGTTAGTGAGTCAGGATTTGAACCGGGGACCTCCTGGTTACAAACCCTTTTCTTTAACCACTGGACCACACACTCTATGTAATTTTTACTTAGAGTAAGTACAATCCTTATATGGATGCATTTTTAATTGGTATGGATTAAGTGGCATTGCTGAGTTAAAATGTTTAAAAGAAAGGGCACAGTGTTGCATCTCAGTGAAGATTTTGTTAGTTTCTTATGTTAAATCTTTTACATTTTTCAACGTCAGTAAATGCAATCCTACACCTTCGGAAGATTTGAATGTGCCTGAAGAAACGTCTGAAAGCGGACTCATTCATCTTCATCCTATAGCACCGGAATATCTTCTCAACGCCTCAAACTGAACAACGATGTCTTCTAAAGATCCCAACCAGTACATAATAGTAAGTATAAACCTTCACACCTTAACCCTAAGGTGCCAATCTTTTCTCAAAAAATCCATCATGGGGGACAGGTTTTTAAGGCTGATAGCAAACTGCCATATCTGTTTCTCCTTGCCTATGATGTGTACTGTTGCACCAAGGTCTAATGCAAACTTGAGTTTGGGTGTAAGCTTACAACACTGGCCATCTCTTTTTTAAATACTTTCAACCATGTTCTGTGCAAACCTCTTCTATTATTATTATTATTTGTTTATTTAGCAGACGCCTTTATCCAAGGCGACTTACAGAGACTAGGGTCTGTGAACTATGCATCAGCTACAGAGTCACTTACAATTACGTCTCACCTGAAAGACGGAGCACAAGGAGGTTAAGTGACTTGCTCAGAGTCACACAATGAGTCAGTGGCAGAGGTGGGATTTGAACCGGGGACCTCCTGGTTACAAGCCCTTTTCTTTAACCACTGGACCACACAGCCTCCTAAACAAGTTCTCTACACGCACACTTCCTCACAGGAGCAGGGATTCGATCCTGCGCTTGACAAGCATTTCTAATTACACGACTTACTAACTGCGCCACCGGGAAACTAAGCTTCTACTAACAACTATACTTATTAATTATACTTACGGTTTCACAAGGTACATGGCAGCTGAGAAAAGTATGCCCTGAGGGACAGATAGCCGGGTGTCGCACAGGTGTATGTTTTTGAAACCCCACGAATCCTACAATAATAGTTTTACCTGAATTTTGATTCTTGCTCTCAATAAGTGGAGACAAGTACCTGTTACTTTGTGGATGTGGGGGTGTTTGTGTAGAAGGACTGGTGGTATGGTTGGTGGTTTGTGTTTGTTTGGTGTAGACTCTGGAATCCTGGATGCACCTCACTCAGGAAGTTTGTTCAGAAGCTTGACTGAATGTTTTAAATACTCAGTACTAATCTGTAGGAAATGCCATATCTATAGACTTAGTACCTTATCTAATTTAACATAGAACTGAAAAATGAACTATCATAGGATTATAAAGCTCACAGTCTCAGCCAATCAGGTTCTGAGTAGAGTGGTCATTATTCCACAGGAAGGTACCCTTTTAAAGCTAAAATAATCTTGAAACTAGGGGTGTTTAAATGTTTAAAGTTAGTAATGTTTTTTTAATTTTGCTTAACCGTTTAAACTTTGTCAAAATGATGAAGATTTGCTGAGATACACTCTCTTTTGTCATTTTACAGTGATTTTGAGGATCTAAACATAATATTTAGAATGTCAGTAGCTGGCTCTCGAGTGGCGAATCCGGTAGAGGCACTCCGCGTGGAGAGTAGGATGTGCCCTATAGCCTGGACGTTGCCGGTTTGAGTCCAGGCTATTCCACAACCGACCGTGGATGGGAGCTCTCCGGGGGGGGGGGGGGCAGGGTTTAGGTCGGCCAGGGTGTCCTCGGCTCACCGCACACCAGCGACCCTTGCCTGTAAGCTGCCTGAGAGCTGTGTTGTCCTCTGATGCTGTAGCTCTTGGGTGGCTGCATGGTGAGTCTGCAGTGTGAAAAAAAGTGGTCGGCTGATGGCACACGCTTCGGAAGACAGTGTGTGTTTGTCTTCACCGCTCCCAAGTCAGAGCAGGGGTGGTAGTGGTGAGCTGAGCTTAAAAAAAAAATATTGGCCATTCCAAAATGGGAGAAAATAATTGGCAACGACTAAATTTAAAAAAAAAAAAAGAAAAGAACGTCAGTAGCCCTATGAACGCTTCTACAGGCAGTTAGGTCTTCTGCAGAATTCATGCAAAATAAGTACCACCACTTTAGTATTTCTGTTTTGCTGGAGTGATTTTTAAGTGCATGTTCCTTCTAAAGTACTTAAGAACATAAGAAATTCTAGAGGTACTCTCTCCAATGCCTCAATGTCTTTCCTATGATATGGGGACCAGAACTGTACACAATATTCTCGGTGTGGTCGTACCAGTGCATTGTACAATTTTAATATAACTTCTCTTGATTTGAATTCAATTGTCTTGGCTATAACCTAACATTCTATTTGCCTTTTTTATAGCTTTTCCGCACTGTTTAGTTGGCTTAAGAGATTCATCCACTACTACCCCCAAGTCCTTTTCATACATAGTCTCCTCTATTTCGTTACTGTTCATGTTATACTTGCCTCTAATGTTTTTGTTCCCTATGTGCAAGACTTTACATTTATTCACATTAAATTTTATCTGCCATGTGTCAGCCCAAGCTTGAGTCTTGTCCAAATCTCTTTGTATTATTGAAGTTGCTGATTGGGAGTTGGCTACACTCTAGTTCACTCTAGTAGTCACCTCCTGAAAGAAATCTAGTAAATTAGTTAAACAAGATCTATCTTCCTAAAGCCATGTTGGCTGTCACCTATAATGTTGTTACAATATAAATATTCCTCCATTTTGGTCCTTATTATAGTTTCCATTTACATATGATTGATGTTAAACTTCTAGGTCTTCAGTTCCCAGGGTGAAATTTTTCTCGCTTTTTAAATAGAAGAACAACATTGCCAATTTTCCAGCCCAGTGAGATGGCTCCATTATTTATAGATTTAGTGAATATATAACATATTGGTTTAAAAATCTGTTCTCTAATTTCCCTAAGGATTCTATCAGGCCCTGGGAATTTGTTTATTTGGGTTTCGCTAAATGAGACGTTTCTCAATGGCATAAAAAATTATTTCTAAAATAAACGTCAATATTAATCGTCAATTTGGCAGAAACATTAAAATCGAATAGTAGCAAGCCTACTTATAAAGTAATTAGGTTTTTTTTTCTAATGCCTTAATTTCACACTTTATAACACTAAATGCTACAGTTCTTAAAGTAATCACAAAATATAGATGGGTTATTTGTTATTCATAAACTAAAGTGAAGGGGGTCCCATTTTATGTGTAAATATAATAATTGCTTATATTTCACTTTGTGATAGTGATAAATATTATGTTTACTCTATGTTTGGTGCCAGGTGGAGCAGGGGGTGCGTCTAGTTTATGTCTGAATTACAAGGCAGTCATTTTGTATGTAATTCTGTTCTCTAAAAGCATGTTTGGTTTGAGATATTTTTACACACTATAAACATTTAGTCTGTGGCTTCCACTATCTATAAATCAAAGCAAAATACTTATAATCCAAAATAAATAGGCAAGTACAGTTATCAGGCATACAGGTGTAGCAGCCCTGTTTATTTATTTATTTATTTATTGATGTATTTATTTGGAGGGGGGAGGGGTGTTCTGTATTTGGTTGCTATCATCATATTATATCTTATACATACTTTACCAATATAGTCCTGATAGAAGTCTATCCCTGTTTTTATGGATAGAATTGTCTTTATAGATAATCATTCTCAACTATAATTATATATATTCTATGCGGGGGAAAAATGTCTTTGAACTTGAATATCCACTGTCAAGACTGATGAAATGTAATGCTTGGTGACATTGAATTACTTCCAGTGAGTAACTTGAACTGGCAGTTTTGTTTTGTTTATGTAAATACTCATTAAATCACTTATGAATTGTGTATTTTAATCTCTGCGTATTAAACAAAACAAACCAAATAAAATGGGGTAAATCAAACTTATAGGCAGTTGTATTTTTGTGCATGTGTAACCATAGGCGTAATTTACACCAGGGACATGCCCCCCTCACTTTTTCATTATTTCAGATAGATATCTTTATGCATGCATCAGCTACAGAAACTGTCCCCCCCCACTTTTGAAAGTTACGCCACTGTGTGTAACAGGGCAGTGGCTGGGAGCTGATCAGTTACCACACACACAGCAATCAAGCTTCTTAGCCATTGCACAAAAGAGCCAGGCTTGCAGAAACAATTACAGTTATTCTCAACTCACTAACAGGGATCCAAATCCATAGCAGCAGTTGTACAGCTTCAAAATCTAAATGAAGGTGCTCTGAGATGGCTCTAGCTGTGATGGGCATGGTATAAGTAGAATCTTCTTGTTGCCGTTGTTAGGGTATGGTGAGAAATTCGAAGTGCCCATGGCATGTCAGTACCCATCCTGCACTTCTGCTTTTGTGACAATGACACTATGTTGTGTTTATCTTTTTATAGATGCCGCACCCCACCCCCACCCCCAAGTGTAGAGAAAAGGTTCATGTATTTATGCCACACCACTCTGGAGGGCAGAGCTGCCAGTATGTGCACAGCTGCCATGCATTTTGTGTCTGGTATGAAGCCTGCATTCTTTCCAGTTACTGATCAAATGGGCTCCAGCATTCTACTGCATGTGAATTTACAAAACAATAAATATAACTTCTACCTAAATTACAGCTATAAACAACTCCCCAGTAAGAGGGTGGAATTATTACAAGCCCGCAGGAATCCAGAATCCAGTGGTGCCGAATCATTTAAAAAAAGCTTTAAAAAAGACAAATCTCATAGAGCCAAAGAAAGTTGCATTCGTATTAGTATTATAAAAATAAGCTTTGTTTCTTACTGTGGTCAGTTATCCAGGGTGAACACAGTTTGTTACTTTGAATGCACCCGTTGAAATCAGGCCATCATTTCATTAACTCTGTTGTGAATTTGCATTCTTGATGTTAAAATGTTTACCCTTTTAACCTGTGCCTAAAGAGTGGTGGAGCAAATTAACTGCAAATTATTTACAGTGATACAGAGTAAGTGGTAATATGCAGTTTCACTGAAATACAGTAGCAATAGCACTTCGTATCAGGCTATATCTGTGCTGACAATGCATTGTACATAGTACAACAGAGCGCTTGATTAAGAGTTAGTGAAAGTGTTGACCTCTGCTTTTACAGTATTTAGCACTGTAAATTGGAAAATATAGTAAATTGTGAAAGACAAGAATAGAGGATATGTACTGAAATATAAAGAGGAAGTGTCTGCAAAAGGAAATGACACATTTGGTCTGCTGTGTCTCAGCTTGTGGTCAGAAAACATGAGCATATTTATTAAGCATATTTATTGGCAGACCAGGTTATCTGAACTTGTCTGAACTGGATAGAAGTTTAACATGAAGGAATGGTTCATATCTCTTACCGTCTTCCATATTTTCATAGGGCCTCCATTTAACTTCTTATCTGAACAATGGTAACATCAACATTGCTGTGTCCCCCATCAACTATTCTTTTACAAGGAATTCATGTTTCAATTGGTACCAGTGGTTTAACAGTGTCAAGGGAGTTCTGCCTCAGGGGTATCAAAACAACAAAAAAATGTGTGTGCGCGTGCGTGCGTGCGTGCGTGCATGTACTTAAAAAGTTCCAAGTAAACTACAAACCTTTTGCTCTCATGATAAGTTTAATAATCCTGTCAAGCAATAACCTGGATAGCAACAGTATTTGTTAAGCACTATCCACTTTACTTTCAGTCCCATGAGCCATGATTTATTTCAATAGCTTTAATGAAATAAACATCATTGATACCAGAGAGGTCTTGTATGGTATGGGGAGCTTTTCAGATATAAGTACTCTTTATTCTTGTTTTTTCAGGTGGAACACCAGTATTGTCATAAGTTCAAAGTGACTGTGTTACGAGCTGAACATGTCACTAAGGGAGCTATTGGTGACTTGCGTAAGTATTTAACTTGCACATGAGCTTTGTCTGAGCAGTTCCTTGTGGTGTTAGGTACCGGTTGTTGGCTCATGTTGCACTCCCACCATTATTCTGTCCATTAATCTTTTGGCCTGATTGTTTGCCTGCCCCTGCTCTGGCCCCTGTCTTATCCTTGCTTCACACATCTGGGCTCTGTATTAGGCCAGGAGAACCTGGTTTCACTTCTGAGCCATCTCAGGGGTGGAGTTTGAGGATTCTGAGTTGTGTCTTAAAGGCACAGAACCTTAGCACAGATACCATATACAATTGAGCTGGGCATTAATGCTCTAAGTCTAGATTTGAGTAACAATCATATAGCATTACAGCCTAATAGTGAATGTGTCTAAAATCCAAAGTACATTGTGATTAGTCAACCATGTATCATGGGCTTAAATAATGGAATGCATATCAGTACATACTGTAGCAACAAACAATAAAAATAAACCTCACCTCACATAGATTTGACAGATATCTTGGCTGGTTGCTGATGTTAGGTGTGGTGGATTTAGTTTGAATATGTGCCTTTTTTTAATATTCACAAAGTAAAATGCTTTTTATGTTTAGTTCAGATTTTTCATTCATGGTCATGATGTTGTTATTTACTTTCTATGGATTTCATCAACAGTGATTCAGTCATTTTCTACTTGAACTTCAGTTATCTGTATTTGCAGCTGCCTTGCAGAGGCTGAAACATTACCAACATTATCCTGTCACTTTATATTACAAGACTAAAGATATACCAAAGACTTCTCATTGAAACATTAGTCAAACTATATAACCTAGTTTCTTTTTATTATTTATTTATTGCATTTATATAGCACTTTGTATACAAAAGTATCGCAAAGCACTGTACAGTACATAGCAGAAAAAAAGAACAAACCACAATACATTTGTATAGCATGTCACGCATACAACTGTCACACTCAGCCCATTTAAATAACAGATTTAAACAGTAGACACAGAATACAAAAACAGCAATTTTAAAGTTACATTAAAACGCACTAAGATAAGAAATCCATTTTATAAAAGTGCGTTTTTAGTCTTGACTTGAAAACTGTAAAGGTCCCAGCTTCCCTGATAAACGAAGACAGAGCATTCCATAATTTAGGAGCTCTACAGGAAAAAGCCCTACCTCCTGTGTTACTTTTGTTGACTCTAAGAATAACTAGCAGCCCCGCATCCTGTGATCTCAGAGTGCGGTTTGGAAGATACGGGGTCAGTAACTCAAATGGTAAAAAGATACTTTAGTAACTTCCCTAATGTGAGTCTCAAATGATAGATCAGGATCAAAGATGACACCCAAATTCTTAATTTCTAGTTTAAGTTTTGATGAGAGACTGCAAGGGTCGAGCTCATGTAATCCCACATTTCCTTTTAGCTGGTTCTGTGATGCCACGAGCATAACCTCAGTTTTATCTGAATTGAACATTAGACAATTCTGTGACATCCAATGCTTGATGTCTGTAAGGCAAGTAGCTAAAAACACCCAAGCAGAAGAAATTCCTGGCAAATATAGCTGGATATCATCAGCATAGCAATGGAAGTTCACTCTCTGTCTGCCCAACAGAAGCATATATAATGAAAACAACAAGGGACCTAGAATGGAGCCCTGAGGAACACCACAGACACCTTCCGATAATGCCGATTTGACCTCCCCAATAGAGACCAACCTATCAGAAAGATTATATTTGAACCAGGATAGGGCAAGGCCAGACAGTCCCACTGTGCTTTCAAGACGATTCATGTAGGATGGAATGGTCTAAAGAATCAAAGGCAGCACTTAGATCTAGAAGAATTAAAGCTGATGGAAAGCCAGAGTGAGAGCTTATCAGCCGATCATTCACAACTCTGACAAGGGCTATCTCGGTGCTATGTGCAGCACGAAAACCAGACTGAAACTTTTTAAATATACCGTTAAGATTTAGAAATTATTGTACTTGAATTGCAACAACTCTCTAGAACCTTATCTAAGAAGGGTAGGTTGGAGATTGGCCTAGTTATTGAGGACTTTAGGGTCCAAATTGTGCTTCTAAAGCATAGGCTTTACCACAGCTACCTTAAGTGCTGAGGGAACTATACCGGAGGAAAGTGAACCATTTATCATTTTTAAAATGTGGGTATTAATAACACCAAGAACATCTTTAGTTTTGTAGGAATAGGATCAAGAGAGCATGTAGTAGCTCTCATATGCTGAACTACCTCTGTCAGTTCCTGTAAGGTAATCTGTAAGGGAAAAAGCCCACATAGTAGCCTTAATAGGTGTAGTTGGTAAAATTGTGCTGGAGTCCTCCTTAATAAAAGGTGTCTGTGGAATCTCATTTCTGATGTCTAGTATTTTATTTTTAAAGAAATGTAAGAAGTCATTGCAGCTGTGAGAGGCTCCAATGTCAAGGGTAGGAATATCAGGGGAAGGATAAATTAATGTATCTAGGGTAGCAAAAATAAATCTAGGATTACTTGTATTTGTTTCAATTAAATTAGAATAATATGATGATCTAGCCAATGCCAGAGCCTCTATATTTAACCAGGTGGCATTTCCATGCGATGTAATGAACATGAATTACAGACGTTGTCTACGTTTAGCTTAAACACTTGCAAATCTTGACAGCTTCACCTGATGACAGCACAATCAGGTGATGTATCTGAACATCAGACCCAAGCATGCAAAATCTGCAGTTTAATCATACCTTTTCTGTTCTTGGGGTGCTTCACTCTTCAAATACATTTTTTTTAAAAAGCACAAGCCGTTTGTTATGTAATTGAAGATTGATTTTTAATAGCTTACTTTCGTCATAGAGATGCATGGGCAATTTAAATGAAAACCAAATAAAGAGTCCAAACAGTTTAGTAATATCTGGCCTGATCGTTGTGAAAGTGATGTCCACTCTCTTTCTGCCCTTTCCCTCCAGTTGATACTCCTGACCCCTACGTTGAGCTATTCATCTCCTCGGCTCCAGAAAGCAGGAGGAGGACAAGACACATTAACAATGATGTCAATCCCAAGTGGAATGAGTCATATGAGTTCATACTGGATCCTAACCAGGAAAATATACTCGAGGTAAATCGTCATTAGTCAAGCCTGTATCATGATCTAAAATAACAGAATGCATGTAAGTACAGTAACATACGGGCAGCAGTGTGGAGTAGTGGTTAGGGCTCTGGACTCTTGACCGGACGGTCGTTGGTTCAATCCCAGGTGGGGGACACTGCTGCTGTACCCTTGAGCAAGGTACTTTACCTAGATTGCTCCAGTAAAAACCCAACTGTATAAATGGGTAATTGTATGTAAAAATAATGTGTAAAAATAATGTAATTGGATTTAAAAAATAATGTGATATCTTGTAACAATTGTAAGTCGCCCTGGATAAGGGTGTCTGCTAAGATATAAATAATATGGGAAAAAAATGAATGCATTTTTCCAGCTCCAGGTGTCACATTGTCTTGGTGTAAAGTGGTACTTTTTTATGTGAGCTGAAGATGAAGACTTAAACCAGCCTAACCATTTTTTAACATACTGTTATTGTATTCTGGTTAGCCATGACTTTAAACTTTAAATGTACTGTATAATATAAGAAAAAAAGTTTGAAGCATGTGTAATGAAAATCTTGGTCCAGATAGCAAGAGAGGTTCCATCACACTTGAGAGCAGAGTCCTTGAAGATAGCAGGCTGACGAGGGAGCTAGACAGGACAGTTAGTGGATGAATAACATCAGCTGGAGGCTCAACTGCAGCAGCTTTGTTACTTATATTTGAGCATAAAGGGTAAAGCAGGTTCCTGTTTGAATAATACAGTATATTCTATCAGTGTTTAATTACTTCACACATTGGAAAAGCTTCCCACTTCCAGAGCTCATGTCTTCTGTTACACCCCTAAGGTTTTAAGCGCTCTCTCCTTCTGCACATGCTCACTGCCAGACTGCATACAGTCATTCATGAAATACATAAACACTCATAAAAGGGCCACATCCTGTTACCGCAGAATCAAAACACATGGTGAAAAAAAAGTTAAGCCTGAGAGGTAAACATACTTTATGAATACAACCTAAAAGGGTCCTCTCCATACAGTTACACTCCCAGCTACAGTCTGTTGCCTGCCTCTTTCTAGATCACTCTAATGGATGCTAACTACGTTATGGACGAGACTCTGGGCAGCACAACATTTCCCATCTCCTGCGAAACAATCCGAGTTGGGCAAACAAAGGAGGTGCCATTCCTCATCGGCAAAGTAAGACTGGATTCATAGTGTAAATAAACATGGAAATATAAGGTCATTTGGCCAAGTGCGTTAATGTATCTAGATCTTTAAGAACATAAGAACATAAGAAAGTTTACAAACGAGAGGAGGCCATTTAGCCCATCTTGCTCGTTTGGTTGTTAGTAGCTTATTGATCCCAGAATCTCATCAAGCAGCTTCTTGAAGGATCCCAGGGTGTCAGCTTCAACAACATTACTGGGGAGTTGGTTCCATACCCTCACAATTCTCTGTGTAAAAAAAATCCCTCCTATTTTCTGTTCTGAATGCCCCTGCAGTAATGATTACATTTGGGTACATTTTCACTTTAATTTTGCAGTTAACAGTACTCTTCCCATTTATTGTACATTCCTCCTGTTTTGCCATATATATTGGTGCCTTACCTTTCATGTATGTTTTTTACCATGCTTTCACTAGGATTAGAACAGACCTAATCAAGTGGGTTGTATTGTTGAAAAGACACATATTCCTCTCCACTCTGAATTCAGCAATCCTTTTTGTATTTGACACACACACATTCTTGGTCAGGACCAAGCAATTTTACTATTAAGGATTACCTTTTTTTTTAACAGGTTACTAAAGTGTTTCTAGAGATGACCCTTGAGGTGTGGTATGTATCACACTCCACTATTTAACTATTATGCTTTGTTCATTTCATAGTTCAGCATACCATCTCCTGTGAGTTACGATGGAAAACTTTATCCATGACCTTCAACACTGAAAAATAACATTTGAATAAATACACACACACACACACACACACACACACACACACACCTGCACAAATGGCTTATCACCATTAACACACACTGACATCATTAGACAGAACTCTCTTTCCTGTCTCTGTTTTCTCATTGTATTGCGGCAAGGCATAGGTAGATTACTGTTTTAATTAATTTCACAGTGATTGACATCACCAGTTTCAGTTGCATATAGACATCCAGATACAAACTCAAAAGCCCAACATTATCACTCCAGAAAGCACAGCTCAGTCCCTGCCTTCATATTGACATTGCCATGCTCTCTGCTCCCAGCTCGTCCACGGACCTGCGCTTCAGCATGGCGCTGTGCGACAAAGAGAAGATGTTCCGGCAGAAGCGCAAGGAGCGAGTGATGTTGGGAATCAAGAACCTCCTGAGAATGGAGAAGGGTCGCTGTCTTCCATCATCAGAACGGGATGTGAGTTAATAAATTAATCCAGGTCTGCTGACTACTTCATCAGGCATGCACTGTACAGTGTGCAACTTATCTCATACACACTTTCGTGTGAAACTGAGCTGAACAATGCATTACGAATCAGAGGCTTGCATTCAAAAGGTGCCCCATTCATACAGCAGCTCTAACCACAAGGAAACTCTGCCTCTGTCATTACTCCCTAACAAACCCAGTTGCATTTGACTAGTTTTATAGTAGTAGCAAGACTTTTTTTGTCTTACTCATTTTGCCAAATATAGTTGCTATAAACAGAGACAAAATCAGCCCCCAAAACTGCTGTGCCTAAACCCTGTTTAATGCAGACAACTGGCATATAACCTGACACCTTTCTTTCAGTGAACTCAAATTTAATTAATTAGCCCTCTAGATCCCCCTTGTTTGTGAAATAAATTTAGAGCAAGGGAAGAATACTGTACAGTTCTCCACAACATAATCACACTGTACTGCTACCTGGTAGCCTCAGAAGCCTTTTGACCACCGGCTAGAGTTACGTGTAGATCGCATTCTAAAATAAGTACAATTGACATGTCAATTGGGTGGAGTTATTTGCATAGTTTACAAACCCTGATTAGCACTAATCTTGGACTAAACAATGTTAATTTAGGTAAAGTAATTGTCATACTTGGAATTGGAAGCCTCTCCCTTCATGGGGTTGATGGTAACACCATGTAGTTATTCCAAGCGAAACTATGCTTTGTATGTGTGAAGGTGCCGGTGGTTGCTGTACTGGGTTCTGGAGGTGGATTTCGAGCCATGGTGGGGTTCTCTGGGGTGATGAAGGCTCTCTATGAATCTGGGGTTCTGGACTGTGTTACATATGTTGCGGGACTCTCAGGATCCACATGGTAAGTGCTATTGGAAAACAGATAGACACAAACAAACGGGACGAACACTAAACACACAACAAGTATCGTGCTGGCCCTCCAGCACGAAAGCAATTGTTATTTTTAAATTATTAATTTCTCTCTCTCTCTCTCGTTCCTTCTCCCTGAACACCCAACCCCGAGTGAGTGACTCAATTACTAATTAATTATTCACATGAATCCCAGCACATGAACTAATTTGTGCAATCCCCGTGCTCACAAACTATTACATACTTTATCTTCACGTGAAGTGATTGTGTAATCCCTGCGCCTAAATACAACTATGTATTTTAAATCACCTGTGCTACACAGACCCATTTATATCGCATGCAAAACTATAACAGACAACATGAAACCCAAAGATATGCACAGGGGCGGGGCACACTGCCACAGGCCCCCTAATTGCAATCAGAGCACCAGCTTTGTTGCAGGAGTGAGCATGAGCTGGATGCTTAGAAGACAAATTCTCTTTTCTCCTGGTGAACATTCCCTAGTAAAAATTGAAATAAATTGATTCCCTAATTGATTTACCGATGGTGCATGAATAAAAGCATTAAAAAAAAACATGGACAGCCATGGGATACAGCACAGGTAAAGTAATGTGTTTCCTGTAAACTCTATAGGGGGTTCTGTAGCACTTTAACTTTTATTTAATAAAGCCATTGCTGTGCATTAGGTACATGTCAACGCTGTATTCTCACCCGGACTTCCCGACGAAAGGGCCACAAGAGATCAACCAGGAGCTGATGAAAAGCGTCAGCAGCAACCCGCTTTTCCTGCTCCGGCCGCAGAACATCAAACGCTACATCGAGGCTCTGTGGAAGAAGAAGGCCTGTGGACAGCCAGTCACCTTCACTGACATCTTCGGCATGCTCATTGGGGAGACCCTCATCCACGATGTAAGAGCAGCCTTCCCTCGAGAGCTTCTTTGAAGTGTAATTGATTAAGTTGGAATTGCAGAGGTCTTTTGATTAAAATACTCTTCATATGTATAAAATGGTTTTAATTTGGGAGATACATACAAATATCATCCATAGCTTTTATTTTAACTGTGGCTTTGATACACAGCAAATTCTGGAAATGGTATTCAGATTCACTTCTCTCTGTTTTTTTTGTAAGGATATCCTGCAAGATAATTTCCTAGAGTATGCAAATGAACCTTGGCTTTGTACAGCTGCCTGGATGATGGTGTTCATATGGACTGGCTAGTTTGCATTGCACATTGATATTCTCTGCTCGGCACTCGAATACTGTGACACACAGGCACAGCTTTGTTTAGTGCACCTTCATACTGCAAATTATGCTGGGCTTTCTTGGTGTAGGTTTGTTAAAAACTAAATGTGGCTGTGAAACACACTATTTGTTTTACATTAGAGTACAAAATATGTGACCAATACTTGGGACCCCGAAATATTGAACGTTCAGCATTTTGAACATCCATACCTGAGAGCTGTCGGTGGCTTGGCGGTGGTGTGGACAATTTCAAATGAAAAATGTTCTGAACAAAAAGACCAAAGAGGGTCTATTTATATCCTATCAAAAATATCACAGCATTCTATATAGAACACTATAACCCAAGTATACCATGCACCTCCGATCTCATCCTCTTCTGGCTTTTCAACTGAATGCTCACCTTGTCTTTCAGAGAATGGACTTTAAAATGAGCCACATGCAGGACAAGATCAATGAAGGACAGAGTCCTCTGCCATTATTCACCTGTCTGCATGTCAAGCCTGACGTCTCAGAGCTCATGTTTGCAGGTAATCCGAAATATTTTCTCTTTTAGATTTTTTTTTTTTTAAATTGAGCAAGCTGACGAGAAGTGTAGTACAATTATATACTGTATAAATCAATTATAATGATATACTGCATAAACCAGCCATAGCTTCAGTTTCCAGGTCCACTATTCAATTTGTAGAGCTATTTATGGACCCATTTCTATGTATTCCTTTTACAGCTGCAAAGCAGGGATTTTAATAAAGCATTGCACTAGGTTACTATTCAGCCTGTATCAAATGTGTTCCGGCAGGCTCAGAGTATTTCCCTTATCATGATCTAGCATTTGCTATTTATATGTATATTTGCATAATTTTGCATTACTAAAGCATGCGGCTATGCAAATTTGCAAAAAGGGATATTTTTAGGCACCAGTAAAAAAAGTTTTATGATAGGCAGTGTTCATTTGAAATACACAGTCCAATGTTGGGCTATTAATCTAATGAGTAAGTTATGATCCAGTCTTGATTTGAATCCTTGTCCATCAGCAGGCACCTCCATTTTGTTGGTCAATCTTTGCACCTCTTTATACTGGTTTCTTGTTTGCTCTGTTGCTCTTGAAATACAACATTTCAACAATGACTTCTAGTTGATCATGTCAAGAAAATGGGCTCAGTCGTGGTCTCAATGTAAACGCCTCAGCTACTGTACTTATGATCTGTGATGATTTAAAACTGATATGCTTATAGAGACATAGGTTTGCAATACTTCTTGAATTACAACCTTGTATGAAACTTATTCCGCCATATATGGCGCTTGGGACACAGAACCAAAAAGGTTATACTGGTGTGTTCAGCTTCTAAAATCAATAAAACCAGACTACCCATACTGAATGTAGTGATCCTTTGTCCAAAGCACATTTTTAGATAAAAACAAAACTGAAGTAGAGATTTGAGTTCATAATGCATAGTAATGAGTCATTAACATATATTTGATTATAATACATTATTTAGATACTGTACTTGAATGTGTATTCATAAGTGTAATACACATTACAAACCATAGGAGGCTGTGTGGACCAGTGGTTAAAGAAAAGGGCTTATAACCAGGAGGTCCCCGGTTCAAATCCCACCTCAGTCACTGACTCATTGTGTGACCTTGAGCAAGTCACTTAACCTCCTTGTGCTCCGTCTTTCGGGTGAGACGTAATTGTAAGTGACTCTGCAACTGATGCACAGTTCCCTCACCCTAGTCTCTGTAAGTCCCCTTGGATAAAGGCGTTTGCTAAATAAACAAACAAACCAAAACTGGAATTCATACTTTGGGCTCTATAGATATTAAGGCTGGGGCGATGCCTAATTTTTCACTATCAATATATCGTTCTCCAAAAAAGCTGATGTCGACGTTATGAAATTAGGCGATGCCTAATTTTTCACTATCAATATATCGTTCTCCAAAAAAGCTGATGTCGACGTTATGAAAGCTTAAAAAAAACACAGTAATATATGAGGAGCTGTGGATTGCTGTGTAACATTGCTACTAACTCTTTAAAAACTAGTGTCCATATTACATTGATTACATCAGTTTATGCATATACCGTAGTAATTATATATATATATATATATATATATATATATATATATATATATATATATATATATATATATACTGTACTGTGCAAAAGTTTTAGGCAGGTGTGAAAAAATGCTGTAAAGTAAGAATGCTTTCAAAAATAGACATGTTAATAGATTATATTTATCAATTAACTAAATGCAAAGTGAGTGAACAGAAGAAAAATCTAAATCAAATCCATATTTGGTGTAACCACCCTTTGCCTTCAAAACAGCATCAATTCTTCTAGGTACACTTGCACAAAGTCAGGGATTTTGTAGGCATATAGTCAGGTGTATGATTAAACAATTATACCAAACAGGTGCTAATGATCATCAATTCAATATGTAGGTTGAAACACAATCATTAACTGAAACAGAAACAGCTGTGTAGGAGGAATAAAACTGGGTGAGGAACAGCCAAACTCAGCTAACAAGGTGAGGTTGCTGAAGACAGTTTACTGTCAAAAGTCATACACCATGGCAAGACTGAGCACAGCAACAAGACACAAGGTAGTTATACTGCATCAGCAAGATCTCTCCCAGGCAGAAATTTCAAGGCAGACAGGGGTTTCCAGATGTGCTGTCCAAGCTCTTTTGAAGAAGCACAAATAAACGGGCAACGTTGAGGACCGTAGAAGCAGTGGTCGGCCAAGGAAACTTACTGCAGCAGATGAAAGACACATCATGCTTACTTCCCTTTGCAATCAGAAGATGTCCAGCAGTGCCATCAGCTTAGAACTGGCAGAAAACAGTGGGACCCTGGTACACCCATCTACTGTCCGGAGAAGTCTGGTCAGAAGTGGCCTTCATGGAAGACTTGCGGCCAAAAAGCCATACCTCTGACGTGGAAACAAGGCCAAGCGACTCAACTCTGCACGAAAACACAGGAACTGGGGTGCAGAAAAATGGCAGCAGGTGCTCTGGACTGATGAGTCAAAATTTGAAATATTTGGCTGTAGCAGAAGGCAGTTTGTTCGCCAAAGGGCTGGAGAGCGGTACACGAATGAGTGTCTGCAGGCAACAGTGAAGCATGGCGGAGGTTCCTTGCAAGTTTGGGGCTGCATTTCTGCAAATGGAGTTGGGGATTTGGTCAGAATTAATGGTCTCCTCAATGCTGAGAAGTACAGGCAGATACTTATCCATCATGCAATACCATCAGGGAGGCATCTGATTGGCCCCAAATTTATTCTGCAGCATGACAACGACCCCAAACATACAGCGAAAGTCATTAAGAACTATCTTCAGCGTAAAGAAGAACAAGGAGTCCTGGAAGTGATGGTATGGCCCCACAGAGCCCTGATCTCAACATCATCGAGTCTGTCTGGGATTACATGAAGAGAGAGAAGCAACTGAGGCTGCCTAAATCCACAGAAGAACTGTGGTTAGTTCTCCAAGATGTTTGGGCCAACCTACCTGCCGAGTTCCTTCAAAAACTGTGTGCAAGTGTACCTAGAAGAATTGATGCTGTTTTGAAGGCAAAGGGTGGTCACACCAAATATTGATTTGATTTAGATTTTTCTTCTGTTCACTCACTTTGAATTTTGTTAATTGTTAATTGTTTTGTTAATATAAACTATTAACATGTCTATTTTTGAAAGCATTCTTACTTTACAGCATTTTTTCACACCTGCCTAAAACTTTTGCACAGTATATATACCTTATTCGTGTTGATTTGTACCATTTGGGGGGCAAAGCAAAATAATAATAAAAAAAAGTTGTTTAAATCCATAACTAGTCAGAGTAACAACCGATCGAGAGAAAAATTATGCAGGACATTTTAATAAAACACACAACAGCAGTGCGTTTCTAAAACGCTGATGTAAAAGACAACATTCCCCCTTTTCATCCCTATCCAATAATTTTGTTTATATTACGAAGTAGTTTTATGCAATGCAACGTGTAAAAATGCTTCCACTGCTCCCTGCACCCTCTCCAAAAAAAAAAAGAAACCCGCGAAGGTCTCAGTATCCCATATAGCATTGCACACGTACCTGGTAGCGACTCACTAATCTGTATCAGAGCATCTTACCTGTTGAAATCTCAGCCAAGAATTTGGACAAGTAAAACACATGCTCACAAATCATGGTTTTAAGACCATGGATGAGGCCTGCAGGGTTGTTTTTTTTATTGAGAACTATTCTGTCATATTTCTTGCTTTCGCAAAAACCAGCAGAACGGGGTTTTAGCTGTCAGAACAGAATACAGACCAGCAAACGCTCTCGTTTATGTGAGGATCATCTAACATGACCATTTTAATGGACGCTCCTGAGAATTATAAACACTTTGATTTGGAAAGAGCACAAGTCATTTTTTTGACTTGGGTGCTAAAAGGAAAATTTTAAGAACTTTTAAACAGCAAAACTGTAAATAGTTATGATGTTGACAGCTACCTGCAGAGACATTGGTACATGTTCTACAACACTGATTTTTACGTTGTGTGATAGATCGCACCACTCACGGGTTCGTGCCCCTTTAAAAACTACGACCCAGCACACAGAAAAATGGATTTTCAAGCGCAGTTGCGCTACTTTTTAATAAACACAAAAACAAACAAATACAAAACAAAAACCTAACTCCGTTTCGGAGTACTTACTACACAGGTTATTCCCTGACTAGCTTGCAGGACGGCTAAGCCGTTTACCTGGCACACAAACCATACAGGTTTACACAGCACTTACTTTTTCTTTCAGACTGCTCGGAAGCAGAGCACCTCTCTTCTGCTTCCTTCTACTCAGCAGCCCTGAGCAGACTGACTGCTCCTCTTAAATACCCTGCACCTGGTCCCAATTCAACAATAGCTACCAGGTGCAGGGGATAATAATAATAAAACAATTAAATTAAACAATTAAACAAAGGTGCCATTTCTCTTCAGGGAGGTTTTAACCCCTCCTGCTGTCTCACACAACCAGCTGCCTTACACATCCCCCTTGTCTTTTCAAGACACAGGCCATTCGACGGCCACCTCCTCCCTAAAACACAACCACCCACCCTCGAGTCCATAAATGTCCTTTTCGCCCTCTTCCACGGGCGGACTTGAGGTGGATCGATCGGTCCACGCCCAGCCAGCCAGGTAGGGACCGTGCCGGCGACGAGGACCCCAACGGTTTGTCAGGGGCGACCGGAACGACAACCGGGGCACTGAAGGCTGCAGCAGCGGGCAGAGGTCTGCAGCTGGGACCCAGTGTAGCAACGTCCGGTCACCAAGGGGGAGCGAAACAGTGACCAGGGGGAGCGTAAGCGACGTCTGGGAGCAGTGCAGCGACGTCTTAGTGTCCGGGAGGAGCGGAGCAGGGGACCAGGTGGAGAACTGTGACCACTTCTGCCGACTCCTGGGCTCTAGGTCCAGTGTGAGGGAGGGAGGTCCAGGCCAACCGACAGGGTGTCCAGGAGCAAGCGAGGGCCCGAGGCCGGCCGCGCGCGGACTGGACCGTAGGGGTGGTGGTGGTATGCTGTGGTGCAAGCTCCCCTCCCTCTCTGGGCTCGGGGCGCTCCTCCCCTCTGGGCTCGGAAGCGGCTCTCCTCCCCTCTGGGCTCCGGCGGCTGGGCGCTCTTCCTCCCCCTCTGGGCTCTGGCAGCGGCTCTTCCTCTCTGGGCTCTGGCAGCGGCAGCTCTCGCAGCGGCAGCTCTTCCCCTCTCTGGCTCTGGCAGCAGCTCTTCCTCCTCTGGCTCTGGCAGCGGCAGCTCTTCCTCCTCTGGCTCGGGGAGACTGCAGCAACAGCTCTTCACTCGGGTTGGCTCTCCCGCTCCTGCCTCTTCTGGGTGCCAACCCCATCTCTCTCTCCCATCTCTCCAGCTGCTCCCTCTGAGCAGCGGCATTTCTGTTGATCTGCTCGATCAAACACCATAAATCCATTTTCAGGGTCTTAGGGGCCCACACTTTCTGACACCAAATGTGAAGGATCCGTAGCACTCACGGGTTCGCGCCCTTTAAAACTACGACCCAGCACACAGAAAAATGGATTTTAAAGCGCAGTTAGCGCTACTTTTAATAAACACAAAACAAACAAATACAAAACAAAAACCTAACTCCGTTTCGAGTACTTACTACACAGGTTATTCCTGACTAGCTTGCAGGACGGCTAAGCCGTTTACCTGGCACACAAACCATACAGGTTTACACAGCACTTACTTTTTCTTTCAGACTGCTCGAAGCAGAGCACCTCTCTTCTGCTTCCTTCTACTCAGCAGCCCTGAGCAGACTGACTGCTCCTCTTAAATACCCTGCACCTGGTCCCAATTCAACAATAGCTACCAGGTGCAGGGGATAATAATAATAAAACAATTAAATTAAACAATTAAACAAAGGTGCCATTTCTCTTCAGGAGGTTTTAACCCCTTCCCTGCTGTCTCACACAACCAGCTGCCTTACAGTTGTGAACGGGGGATTTTCAAAAGAAAACATTTCATGGTAAGCTTGTCTTTATGTCTATTTTTACTACTATTATTTATACTGTGTACTGTTTTGCATGTAACTTCGTTAATACAATATGTAAAAATCCAGATGTTATGGTTGAAAACGCAGATTTTGAGATGGTTGCTTTTTACAAATGCACATTTTTAAAGGCTAGTGCGACCACTGCATCTCATTAAATGGTCACGCAAATTAGTTGTGTTACTGGAGTATCCCAAACATTACTTTCTTTACTTTTCTTTCCGTCTATCTTTAGAAAATAATTGTCAAACATCAGAAGGCAATGTAGCTCGATCGATACAGTATTTGTAATTCTAGCACAACGCTCTTAACATGCTCTGTTACTTTGAAGACTCACAGATCCAATCCCATCAGTAAACACTCACAGGGCGCGGGGCAGGGGGGAGATGGTGAGCTCAATCGCATGCAGATTCAGTGAGTCAGACCTGAGGGGAGCAGAGAAGGTCTGCGCTTAATGCAAAACATAATTGCTTTACTTTGCTTAAACACTTTTCACAGAAACGATGCCCAGGTTTGACTATCGATAGTTGTCAAACGATACGATGCATCGATGCATCGTCTCAGCCTTAATAGATATATGGTGTTGCTGTTAACCAGGGCTGTTTTAGGAATGAGAAAGACTTAAAAGGATCTGCTGACTTTCTCTTAGGATGTGCTGTGTCATCTTCAATTGGGAGTTTCAGGGTACCGGTTTGAATCCGGTTTGGGTGAAACCAACCTTACTCTTTAAGGTGGTGATGGAATGTACAGATAGTTTTTTAAGTTAGTATCGCTTTTTGGCCAGTACACCTTCTCCTGGGCTTTTTGATGTCTGCAGACAAGTGTGAATGCCAGTATGTCCATCTACACAACCACACTCCACACACAAGTCTGTTACCCTCCTGAGTAAATCTATTACCTTGAAACTGCAATACTGAAACATCCACATCATGTCACATGTAAGCAATAATGTTTCTTTAATCAGAAATAAAGTGACACACAGTTTAATCCAAACAGCATGGTAATGAGCTGTTTCTTTAGTATTTCTGTGATTGCTTGTCTTTTCTCTTTCCAAGACCTCTCGGAAATGAATGCTGTGAACACATACTGTAAAGGTTCAATAAATACATTAATCTAAATGCAGTTGAAAGTCTGTGCTGGTCTTCATTGTTTTTACCCTTATCTTGATTCACAGATTGGGTAGAGTTCAGCCCCTATGAGATTGGAATGGCTAAGTATGGGACATTCATGCCTCCTGATATGTTTGGAAGCAAATTCTTCATGGGAATGGTGGTGACAAAATACGAAGAGAACCCCCTGCACTTCCTCATGGGTAAGCAGCATTGCCTGGGTCACACATGACTGAGTGACAGAGGATGAGGTTAAACTGTCTGGAACATGAGTAAATTACAGGTTTAAATGATTCACAATGCAGTATTTTGTACACAGTGTCATTAGATAACTGAGGTAAGGTATCCGATCACTCTGAGTAAGCGATGGCAAAGCCTTGTTTGTGTATTATATTGTTGCCCTTGTCAAATGTTGTTGGTGATTTTCTTCATTGCAGGTATATGGGGCAGCGCTTTCTCCATTCTCATCAACAGAGTGCTGGGTGTCTCTAGCTCAGACAACTCAGGATCCACCATGGAGGAGGAGCTTGGTAAGAACACTGCCCCTGCGTGTGCTAACCCACGCTTTCCAATGCATTAAACGTTCTGATTTGAAAAACACAACCTTTTAGTTTAAAAGAATTAAGATTATAATTCAATTTCAATTTCTTTTATTTATATATAGTCCCCCGTGAAAAACGTGATCGTGGATTGCGGTGTGATTTCGCGGAATGCACTCTGGGTTGCAGAATTATCGATTTTCCACGGCAACAAGCCTAACTAGCATTCATAAGAACAAATTCAAGTTTTTTAAACGTTCCACAAGGTGGCGCAGTGAGATTTTTGAATACCTCTGCTTTGTTTATCTTGCTCAACCCGCTCTTAGGAAAAGCAAACCACTCGTTTTAGACACTGACGTGCTGTGGCTATTATAGTAGCAAAATGCATAGGTTTACGGAAAAAAAAGAATCTGCAAGCAGTGTCTGTTTGCTCAAACAATATAAAAACCCC
Source organism: Acipenser oxyrinchus oxyrinchus (assembly GCA_030684275.1). Lineage (NCBI taxonomy): Eukaryota > Metazoa > Chordata > Actinopteri > Acipenseriformes > Acipenseridae > Acipenser > Acipenser oxyrinchus. Next base: position 23,972,245 of record CM060260.1, on the reverse strand, counting down.
CAGAAAAGTAGAAAACTGAAGTTACAATAGAAATTAAATGCACAGTACTTACATTACTGTGTTGGAGCAAATAAGTCTTGAATACAGGTTTTTTGAAGGTTCGGTTTTTAGCTGCCATTGCTATCAAAGACCGGACAAGCAAAAGTTGAGTCGGATCGGTTTCAGGTTGCGCTATCAGTCACAGTGCTCGGTCCAATTCTAAAGTCTTGTGCTATTGTATACCTGAAGTGAATGTATTTCCAACTTTTATTTCAATTGTAAGCACAACTCGCTTTCGTTTTCCTGTAGCCATTTTGCATTAGTGCTGTACACGTGGGTGACGTTGCTGAAGAGCTTGATCATGGCAGATAAACGGTTAGGGCGGATATGTGACGGGCGGATACACGATGGATTACTGTATATATAATACATAATAACAATATAAAACTGAAATACAAAATGTAAGAAAACATGAAATTAATAAGAATGATAATAGTAATTATAAAGAAGGCAAAGTTACCAAATGAAGAGAGCATTAAGACCCAACTGAGTTAGATTACAGAGATGAGTGATTTCTGTAAAGAGAAGAAAAGCAACTCCAATGAGGGGTCAAAAGGAAATGACCCCAAAATAGCTTCCCCTTCATAATTTATAACTCTCGACTCTTCTGTATTATTTTATTTCTTCCTTCCTTAATGTTTTCCTTATGCGTTTCAAATGTGTTAACAATCACTTCCAGCTCAAGCAGTAATAACTTCTTCAGATGATTCCCATGGCTGAAAAATGTTGCTCAGAATGATTCGCAAAATACACCCACCCCTCGTTATATCGGCCCTCGCTATACTGCAGATTCGGATATATCGCCATCCTGGAGTTGTCTCCCCATTTTTACAGTCTAACTGCGTATGCCTTAGCTGCAATATACATAGGCAGTTTTACTTAGAATTACTGTTTGTTTTATTTTGCACTGCACACCACAAACAAAAGAATATACAAAACAATTTTTAAAAAAGCATGAATATCGTACTGTTATCATCTACACACGCATTGCACAATAACACAAAGTAAATTAAATATCTAGTTGCTGAAGCGGTATTTATTTTAGCCGACGAGGTGTTCACTTGTGGCAGCAATGCACTAGCAAAAGTCACAAGGCAGTGACATCAGCTCCCTAGCAACAAGCCTCCTATGTTTGGGAATGGATTCTTTCAATGCAGCGGGTTTGTGCATTTGAGAAAGAAGAGGAAGACTCGTGAAATTAATTGGAGACTTTAAGTTGATGAGAAGCAATTACCGCCGCAGTACCTAATTAAAACGGTGTGCTGCTTTTTATACAAAAAATGAGAAAAAATGTGTTGTGTAGAGGATTTATACTGGACCCTGACACCCCCGATAAAACGAGGGTGTGATTGTACAGTATTTGTTAGTCTATTTATTTTTCTATGGGTCTCACACTATGTTGCGGCCCTTGATATATAGAAGTTTTTTGTTGGACCCCGACACCTGCAATATATCGAGTGGGTGGTGTACTACAATTAGTCAGTTTAATACTAATACATAAAAATCAGCAAGCAATACGAAAATGGCACTTTATGCACAATTACCAATTTGGTGGATGGCAGAGTGTGCACCAAGCCGTTTCATACCCAGCCTGTGGTTACATCATTCTTTAACAATTCCTTCTTTTGAAACTGTATTCCAGTATAGCTTGATGTCCTTTTGGTCCTCACAATTCATGTTATAACGTTTCTCCATTACAGCTGTGGTACCCTCTTGGACCTTCTAGTAACAGTTCATGCATTTGACACACACACCCTTGCTAATAAGATCTATCACTACAAGAAATGACAACACACAAATATACTCCATATGTCATACTGAAAAAAGGAATGTCTTTATCAGTAACTTCCACAAGCTTGCCTTTACATTGTGAACTTACATAATTTGAATAGAAAGAAAAGAAAATACACAGACAAAGAATAGCAACATATAAAATTGGAAAATATTACATATTTAATAGTCGTCTCATAATAGAACCAGGGAACATACCTCTCCAACGAAAAAAGCTCTCAAAGATTGTTTTCTTTTTTAATGGTGTAAGGGGGGGGGGAGGTATGTGCTGACTATCTGGCACACGCGTGGTACTGCAGGAAGAGGGCAGCAGTCTCGTAAGATCTGCCTGTCAGTCATGGTGATGACACGGAGAGGTGGGGAAGAGGGTGTGTTGGCTTTCCCTCTCTCTGAGTGGCTGAGAGGCGGGCCTTGGGAGATTGCTTGGCCAATAAGAACTGTGCTTGGTTGTGCATTCGTGTGGCCGGAGAGAGGATACCCAGTGACGCTGGAGAAAGACGTCAGTGTAAAGAAAGAGCAGGCAAGCATGGCTGAGTGAGACAGCCTGTCTTAAAAGAAACAAAAGAATAAAAGAAATAATTCCGTACCCGAGGGGACGTGTTTAGCTGTACGGGGAACTCTGGCCACCCCAGTGTATAGGATAACTGAGCGTAGATCGGAGGCCCGTTCAGAGCGGCTTAGCGGCAGTGGGACCACTGCGTAAGCAGCACTTTTGTTTTGTAGTTTTATTACTGTTTTATAACATTATTATTTTGAGCACCTGTGAGTGCGCCAGTTTGTTTTACTGTTTACCAGTATTGGTATTCCTGTGGTCCTGTGTACCGTTGACGATACTCAAGCCACGGACAACAGCGCCCTCTGCGGGCTAAAAGAAAACCTCCGAAATAATAAAACTGGACACCAGTGCGGTGTTTTCAAATAAAACTTCTGTCTCCCGTGTGTGTCAGTGAATTGCCCACCACCCTTCCATAAATGGTTAGTGTAGTTCAATTGAATTTGAATTGAAATAAACTTGAGCACAGGAGAATCTGTGTAGAAAATCTGAAAACTGTGTTCAATTTTTGGCAGTTTTGTTTTTGTTTTTTACAGAAAATATTAAGCCTCAGCACATCGTGGGAGAGGACGGTCTGGACGTTGATGAAGAACCTCGCAAAGGTACTAGATGCATTTCACTGGGTCCAGTTGTGAAAAATAAATGAAAACAACTGTCCCATTAATAGAGAGATCTCTCCTTTTAAATCTGATCCAGATTCAAAACATTTAAATCATAAAATGAAGTAGAGTTGTTGAAACCACTGAGAATCCTGAGACTCTTTACCCATGACCATTAAACCCACCAGGAGATTTTTGAATTTTTGGAGCATTTCTGTGCGTAAGGTGGTTCTCTTTGTTGTTTTTCACTCATCATCCTGCATGCTTTACATTGTACATCTCAATAGCAAGGGTACCCTGTATTTTATATTGTCATTCTTTGGTGTTGTATTGTGTAATTCATGTGTTTTGCAAAGGGACGAACGCAATTCTTTCAAAAAATTGAGATTTTCTATTAAAAGCAGGATTTTAGTTTTCTACAGGGCTGTGTTTTTTTTTTTTTAGTTTAGTTCTATTGTTGTACAGTATTGCTGTCTTGCCAGAACTAATACAGCAAAATGACCCATTGCCTGTCTGCTGACTCTTTCAGTAGGATCAGAGAACCTGGAGGTGGAGGAGGAGTACCAGAAAAACGCACAGGCCAGCTGGGTTCAGCGCATGTTCACTGCCATGATCAGCGACTCCACTCTCTTCAACACTCGTGAGGGGCGGGCTGGCAAAGTGCACAACTTCATGCTGGGCCTCATCCTCAACACCGCCCTCCCCTACTCTCCCTTCAGAGACCTCATGTACCAGAACTCTGTGGAAGAGGAGGAATCCGTGGTAACAGGTAGTTAAACCACGGTAGCAGCAGCTTCAAAAATACTTTATAACCAGCCTGTATTTAAAGCCTTTCCTGCCTAAATAGAATGACCATATACAGGCATGAATGTGACCACTTTGTGTTTTAGCGCTTGTAGTTTGGCAACCTTACATCAGAAATTAAAAGCCAATATATCCACAGAAAGGCCTTACGATGCTGTTTCCAATGCTATCATGTCTTTTGTTGTGGAATGTTTTTACATTATTTTATATAAGCTGCACTTCCAAAAAAATCATAACAGCATATATAATAATAAATCATATTTTTAAAAAACTGCCAATTTCGACCCCTTTCTAAGTTAGATATAGAAACAAATATTAGGACATTACAGTTGCAAAATTGTATGAGGATTGCAAATAAAAAAAATCTGATTTCAGATGTCTTCCACCGTTGAGGAAATACAAGATTTTGTCCGAGCCATGGTCTGTATGACAAAACGGCCCTATTTACAGGCACTGTAAGCTTATGGAAGTAGTCCAGAATAAGCAAAATATCACAAAGTACATTTCCAAATCATATGTAAAACCTTTTAACCTTAAAATATATTAATAAATACAAGTAATAAATGCAGTTGTTTTTATTAAATTATTCAATAATTTTGCGAAAAATCATATTTATATACAAACATAGAATTAAATATAACAACACAATTTTTACTAACTATATGGTGATCATAAAGCAGTAATCATACAGATAATTTGGTGATGCAATAAATGTGGCCACCACTGTAAGCAAACAAATAAATACATTCATAAATAAAAGCGAAGTCGTGTGTACTGTCAAGTACAAGCCTCCTCTCGATCTTGTCCTCTTCCACTTCAAAATACGCTGGTAGACACGTTTCCTTTGTATGCGGTTTTAAAGTGTACCATCAAAATTGGTGTGTCGGGATGCATTTTTTTTTTGTTCCTAGTGCCTAGCCTTATTCATTGACAAAGCTCAGAAAGATTGATTTGATTGTCCCATGGTTTATTATTGCCGTGAGACATCCCAGAAAAGAGATTGCGTCATCAGTGGTTAAACTCCGAAATTAGAGCGGTCCGGTGCGTAGGGGTTAAGCAAATACATTTTGGTCATCCAGAAATAGATACCAAGCTGACGAATTCTTTGTGTTTGGAACGGTTAATCCTCAGATCCAGACGAGTTTGACCGCATCTACGAGCCACTGGATGTAAAGAGTAAGAAGATCCACGTGGTGGACAGCGGACTGACCTTTAACCTGCCATATCCCCTGATCCTGCGACCCCAGCGAGGGGTCGATCTCATTATCTCCTTCGACTTCTCTGCTCGGCCCAGTGACTCCAGCCCACCCTTCAAGGTGAGACGCTGACTCAAGAAGGAGGTGCTCATTCCACATTCTTGGACAAGCAGCACAGTAGTGAACCCATCCTAGATCCCACTTTTTACCTTCCTCACATCCTCCTATACATTTTTTTGTATTGAAAATATAAGATAAATATATTTAGGAAATTATTTCAATTTTTGTTTTAATGTTAGGGGTTATTATTATTATTATTATTATTATTATAGTTGCTGTTAGTGTTCACTCTGAGCTTGTTTGACAGACATACACTTGCTTTCCTCTCTAGGAGATTTTGCTGGCAGAGAAATGGGCCAAAATGAACAAACTGCCCTTCCCCAAGATCGACCCCAAAGTGTTTGACAGAGAAGGCCTGAAGGAATGCTACGTGTTCAAGCCTGAGAAAGGCTACAAAAACTGCCCAACAGTCATCCATTTTGTGCTAGCCAACATCAATTTCAGAAACTTTAAGGCTCCAGGTAGGTTGGGTGATTAGGTTCAACAAACATGGCAGTGCAAACAAAGTTGATTTAAGAACATGTGAAATGTGTGTGTTTTATTTTCACAAAACAATGGTGGACCAAGGATTAAAATCTGTATTGGTGCTACATTTTCAATGCAGTTTAGGCACAGATCATCATGTTTCCACAAGGCAGTTCCCCTAATAAAACAATGGACAGATGCAGAATGGGTGTTCTATCTATATTCTATTTGTGGTAGTCCCAAAAATGAGTGTCATTTCCTCTGACATTTTTGTAGTTGTCCCAATAACATTTTTCTTCTTGTTCTTCTTTAACAAGCTGAATGATGTCCTTGGGTATTATTTTATTTTATCAAGGCCTGTAATATTTACCCTTTAGTGTCTTGGCCACAATCTGTCGTCGTCGTCTCCCGCCTTTGAAAGCAGATGTGTATGTTCACTCTGACATTCCAGACTAGCTGCAGCAAAGTTTATTGCTGATTTTATTGGTCATAAATAAATTACTGATTTTCAAACAACTGTCATAAAAGTAACCATAAATACAATACATCCCACACAAATCTCTGACATCGTTATCAACTTTTGTGAAACGACAACAGTTCTACACTAAATTAATAAACACAAAATCTGCTCATTTAAGCCAGTCCTCTGCACTTCCAAATAATAGATGTGTTCTCAGTGTGTCTCTTTTTTAATTGCATTAATCTTTCCACCTTATTTCTGATGCTTATTGTAAAAATATTATCGATAATCCTCCACTCTTCATTTAAATAGTATCTTAATAACAATAAGAACTAACCTACAAAATGTTTTTTGAAGACAGAAATGTAATATTTTGGGTGATATCCCTGTCCCATATTACTGACTTACAGCTCTATATCCATCTGGGTATTGTTCAATTACAGGTGTTCCGAGAGAAACCCAGAAAGAGAAGGAATATGGTGAGTTTGATATCTTTGATGATCCTGAATCGCCATACTCCACCTTCAACTTCCGGTACTCCAACCAAGCGTTCAAACAGCTGCACGATCTGATGGAGTTCAACACGCTCAACAACATTGAAGTGAGTCCACTGCTTTCTCTGCTCTTCTGATGTGTGCTGACATATCATAGCTAATAGATCAGCTTACATACAGCTAAGAACCGTGGAAAAACGTGCTGCCATCTAATGAAATATTATGCTTGTTAATTGCAGGTGATAAAAGAAGCTATCATTGATAGTGTTAAATTCAGGAAGGAGAATCCATCCTGCTGCTCTGTGTCTCTCAACGATATTGAAGCCAGAAAGTATTTCAATAAAGATGCCCTCAGCAAACTCCACACCTAACAAAGCCACTTCCAACGAGGAGGACTGTACCAGCTGTGATTGTCATTGCACCCCATCAGCATGTTATCAGAAGCAATTACAGTATAGACCGTGAATGTTACCAGAAGAGGTGTCTAAAATACTTAGAGGCAGATAATCTGTGGTTTAGCTGATCATGGTAACAAGCCTTCTTAAAACTGCTGGATTCATTCTGTGCAAGTCATTTGGCTGGTTCCGCAGACCCCAATTAGCACTAATCTTGGACTATCTGTTACTGCAGGCAAAGTGGACTGCAAAGCCAGCTGATTTAAGCATGGTACACTTAGTAGTAGCTATATATGTAAACCCAAATCTGGCTGAACTGTGCATGGTCATTTGCATTAATAAACAGTTGAAGCTGTGAGGTTATGACAGAAGTGCATAGATATATATTTTCTCTGAAAATTTGGTGTGCTGGAAATATAATATTTCCAGTGTGTGTTTTATAAACCTTTTTTCTAGGGAGAAATCATGTGATAAAACAATCACTGTTATAACTAATAAATAAAAAAAAGAAGAAAAAAGTAATAGTGCATTACAAAGAGACTGGACAGTCCTATTGGGATCATATAATTGGGACTTCTTTATTTTACTAGTCTATTTGTATTATTTTAACCCGGTGTAGTTTATGGTCATTTACAGATGAGAGTTTATGTTCTAATCTGTATGGTAATAGTAAGTGTTGTCTGATTATTTAATGATTTGTGATATTTTGTACTTGACACTTGGTTCCTATAGTAATCCGTAGTTCATGATCTTATCTCTGTTAGTCATACTGTCTTTTTATTACAATCTTATTTGTTGTGTCTGCCTGTAACTGGCCTTCCAAGCATCTAAGGCAGAGAATGATTCATTCACAGCTGCCTGGACCCCTTCCATGTTAGGGCATGCATTTTGTATGTCTTTACTTAACTTAAACAGGCCTATTATGTCATGCCTCAATGCTAAGATGTTCAAGGATTCTCTCCAACAAGCACTTGAGATTGTAGGATTCTCACTGGTTTGAATTTGAGTTTCTCATGTTCGATTTAGTTTTGACTAGCAGGAAGTGGTCATATTATATCCACTCGGGTAAGTGTGGCATGAATTCCCCCAGTACTCAGCATTTTAGGGTTAACATTAGGATATCCGCATGCAATGCAGATAATTGTTTCTGGTGTGAACAGAATGTTTTATACTCTTTCTTCCAGCATTTGTAGATATTGTTTTTGGCTGTTTTTCCCCAAATGTGAACTTGAGGGTTGGGGTTCCTCTACTTGTTTCTGGGGAAAGTAAATTTTTGCATCATAACACAGGTCCAGTAAAGTCTTTTGGTTTCCTACAAAGGATGAGGCTGAGGCTTATCAGAGTGAGGCAGAATGCCCTGCATTATTGCTACCTACACTAAACTGTACCTGTCTTTAGAATGGCTGAAACAGAACCATGCTGCATTCAGACCACAGAGTGAGTTGAGACCATCAAATTTGCATTCCACAAATTCAAAATGTTGCGGTTTAGACCAACTGCCAGCCTCTGTTTTATTTTTAACTTTTAAAATGTGTGGGTGGAAAACAATCAGCCAGGAGTGATCTGAACACGGTCAGCCGTTTTGAAGTATATCTGCGGTCCTCCTTAGTCTTTTCAAGTGATTGAAAGGTTGGCCTATCCAACTGTCTATGTCAGAAAAAAGCAGTATATGTCAGTAGTCTGAATCCCCTGTGGTTCTTTATTTGGCAGTCACCTTTCTTTTGAATAATGAATCTATATTTAAGTATAATTACTATAACCAGCAGAACGGATGTTCATGCCTTCTTAAATGCCATATAGTTTCTCTTTGTTTTATGCAACTGGCAACTACATTTATTTTAATTATATTTGTTTTATAAATCACTAAGCCAATATCAAAGTCCCAGTCCCAGTTCTTTTTTTGTATGTACAAACTATTAAGAATTGTTAATATACTATGACTACCTTATTTATTGTTAAGTTAATATGACAAAGACTTCATTTTTATTTATGTATGGAACAGTAATTCAATTGTTTATCCACTTTGTATTCATTTTTGCTTTTTTTTAAAATCTGTTCAATAAACAGCATTTTAAACCTCACAAATTGTGTCAGCTGTTCAAGCTCTGAGTAGAGTAGTCATTATCAGATGGAAGATGCCCTCTAAAAGCTAACCAGAAATGAGAATCTTGAAACTCCCTTTAAACGGTGATATAAATGTCCAGGTATCTAAGCCGTTCAGTCCAAATTAAAACCTAAACACATTTTCTGCAATGATAAATACCTCTATAGTATTGTACAAAAATGGTGCTCTTCCCCTATGTAGCTTGGACACGTCTAGGATTGGAAGCCCCATACATTTCAGTGGTTTTTAATGCATTAGTATTTGTTTTCCAAAGCTCGGGGTCTGGCACATTCAACAGCAGTCAAGTTTAGCGCATCATTTTCAAACACTTCCTCTGGGGTTTCCAGTTCGGTCTCCTTCGCATCCAATAGGAGAATGTGCAAATTCAAAGAAGTGTCAGCCCTGACTTGTGTGGTATTCATAGTGGTGTATTAGATATTTATATAAAGTCAATCTTTTTATCTTCATTGAGTATAAACTGCTGATTAAAAGGGTATTCAAAAAGAAACCTTGAAAAGGTTATTCAAATACATCAAAATCTGAGACTTGGTTAAACGAACCGAAAAGCAAAGCCAGTACAGTTCAGGTAAGTGACAGTTGAAAACAATATTGCCAGTAAGGTATTGGCAGTTTTCCAGTTCTTGATTTATGAAGACTTACCCTGCTATTAAAAACAACCATAAGTTTAGTGTTGTGTATAGTTAATACAAAGTTTTACTTTTAACTTAATACAGTAAATTATACAGAAAATCTTTCAGTGCCTCACATTTCATTGTTGCCAAGAAAAAGCACACATGCACACAAACTGAAATGTATTGACCAAGCAAATCCATACTGCAGTAGGAGGAACTAGCCAAGGATGTTTTTTTTTTCTTTTGCAGAAGCAGAAGTTAAGTTTTAACACTGATAAGCAGACAAAGAGCCACAGAATGTGTACCAAAGCCTTACCGGAAAAGGATATACAGTATTTCACAATACCATGCAAATGCTGTATTTTCTGGCTATCTTTTCAGGAAAAATCCTACAATGTTAATATATTATACTCATGATTTCCCTGACGCCAGCCCAAACAATAACATACAAATTATTATTAATCATTTCCTTTTGCAACACAAGTCCACATCAGACAAGGTCTTCTGTAAAGTCGTTTCTGACTAATACCCCTTTGTTATCCGTGAATGACATAAATTGGTAATTCTGAGTGATTTAATCCACTAAACGTACATAACTTTCTGCTATTTACATAACAACTGTGCTCCTGTATACAATTTGACCACAGTAAATGTGTCTGTACAATGATTTTACTGTGCTTTTCTATGTTTACCCATGATTATTAGGATGATTTAGCTATAATCACAGTACCGTCTTACCGGCCTGTGCCCTTCCATGCTTTTGCTATGCTTTTACTTTCCTTTCTATACTTTCCCTTTTCTGTGTTACTCCAGCTCCCTCTTGTTATCACAATCAATAATCATACAGTATGCTATCTGTAAAGTGGGTCCTATATGATTGCAGCATGCAATGCTGGACATTTATATTCCATCAAAAATCTGTTTAAAAAATAAAAAAAAAAAAAACATTAGAGAAAAAATATAGAGACAGCTGTAAATGTTTTACACATTTATTAGAATTATTGTATTCAGGTAATGTATTTCATTATGGTTGTGTAGTTAAGATTATAGGAACCACTAGGTTCAGATTAGTGCATATGGGTTGCTAATTGTACACAGGCTAGTTAAAATGGATTACACTCCATTGCCTTGACACACACAAACACACGCACACACCATATATTTTGGAATGTTTTTGGACACATGGTGCCTTTAAGTCACCCACCTACATCCTGTTGTTCTGGGTTTGAGTAGTTCTGAGGTTGTGTAACATAATATGCGTTTAGTCTACAGAAAGTTCTACAATAAATCACCATAAACCAACAGAACTCAATCTATCTTTAATTATACTGTAGTATTATTATTTCATGTTCACCATTTGTTTACGACTGTAAGTCGCCCTGGATAAGGGTGTCTGCTAAGAAATAAATAATAATAATAATAATAATAATAATAATAATAATAATAATAATAATAATAATAATATAAATCAGTTGAATCTAGAAAAATAACACAACCGAATAAGAGAAAGGAAGATGGTGTTCTCATGCAATTTGGTAGCTGGAACGTTCTTTGAATATTACCAAGAATATGTGTGTTTTCACTGGTAAAAAAATAAAATAAAATTTGATTCATTCCTTTGTCGAATTTATCTCTGTGGTAATATCACATACTTTTACTACAGCTATAGCCACAAGATTTGCATCACCCTATAGAATTAACTAATTTTGCTTCATAAAGTCTGCTGAATAATGTTACGTTAACATATTGAATTACATACCGCTTTGTAGTTTTCCGCAAAACTGACAAAAATTAAAAAATGTGACATTTCGAAACTTAACATGAAATACTGTACTACTATTATGGCTTCTGCTAGACTTTTGCAATATCAATTTCTAGTTTCTTTCGATTACAGGATGCTAAATAAAAGATCTAAATTATGTTCTATATAGTCTATTTTTATTTTTTTAAATGATATCTCAATCCTAAAATTCTAGGTGATGCAAAACTTTTGGCCATAGCTGTAGTAGTGAAATACCCTGCTTCCACAATACGTCACTGTTATTAAAGTTGCTACAGGCTAAACATTCACAAATAATGCAATACCCAAAAAGCCAAAGAGAGAATTACTAAAAAGAACCTGCAGATCTTTGTCATCACGGTAAGTGTAAACCATTAGTCTGAGTTTCGGGGGGCGCTGGTGATTCGCGTCTAACCTTCTTTATATAAGTCTCCCGTTTCCACTTCCGCTCTCTCTAGCATTTGTTTGTTTTTCATACAAGCCGGTAGGCTACCAGTCTATTCTTAGTCTGGTATATTTTCAAAAAATATATATAATTGAAATCTCTTAGCCCAGAGCTATTAAAGCAGCAGCTGCCGCCATTCCTCAATCCCGGTAAGAGATCTGCTCCTTTTAATCCATCGCCAAGCTGCCTCTTCTTCAAAGACTGGCCATCCAACAAGTTATTTATATCTTTGTTCGATCTCGGAATATCCATACCAGCACGATCCGACAGGAAATCAATGTTTCTCCTCCTGTGAGTCCCAGTCAGCTAATCCGGTCTTTCCTACCCCGGCAGTGTCAAAACGCCGACCCTCCTCTTCCAAGCCATCGCAGCTGCGCCAGCTCTACAGCTCCCTGCCCAGCGCTTTCAATCTCAGCGCCAGGCTCCAGGTTCTTTCTTTGTTCAGTCCAGCCCAACTATCTCTCTCTCTCCCTTAACCTTCTCATGGATCAGCCTGCTAGCAAGCCTGCAGCGGCAGATGAGCATGAGCCTGCAGCAGCAGACAAATATGCAGCCAACTTATCCATGATCCACAGAGATTTTCTCAGACATCAATGGCCTTCTGCAGCCTCTTGCCGAGTCCTTCATCTCTCTCCTCCCGTCTTCAAGCCTTCGCCGTCTCCGCCTTCGCCTCCACCTCAGCCTCAGCTCCCACCTCAGACCCCGTTCTCCCAGCTACCGATCCTGGGGCCCCGCAGTACAACTTGGCTACAGCTGCCTCCGCTTCCTCGTCTTTCCAGCCTTCAACTTCCTTCAGACACAACTCCATGCCCTCTCATCTCCGCCGCCTAATCATCCAAGGTCGTCAACCTGTGTCCATCCTCATTGCAGCCTTCGTGTACCTTGACCATCGGGTAGTGGATCACGGCGACCTCTCCGCCACCCTTAAGTTCCGCGATCCACGAAGAGTTTGTCATCATCTTTTCAGCATACCGGGACATCCTCTGCATAGCCTACCCTCATAGACGCCGGGAGTTGGATCAATATCTCCTGTATGTTTCTGAGCTGTCCGTCAGATACGGGGGTACCATATTTTATGATTACCATAAAGCTTTCTCCGCCAAAGCAGCCGTAATCCTGGAAGGCGCTGCGAGCCCACGCCTGCTAGATCTGTGCTTCGACAGCCCACTCTTCATCTCTGTGCCCCCAGAGTCGCTTCCTACAGCTCTTGCACCCCACTGCCTTCTTCTCCACCCTCTACCCATCGCGTTACTTTCATCAATCCTATCCATGGCTCACCCCCATCTGCATCTCGCTCCCAGGATAAATATGTCCGCTCTATTAAATTCTCAGGCGGTAGGCAGATCTGCAATAATTTCAATACTTGAACCTGCCTGGTCAAAGGCTGCTGCTATCTCCACATATGCAGCTTTTGCGCTGACGCCCACTCCCAGTCCATCTGTCCCGTGTCCCGCAAATGACTAGCCACCCTCCTTTCCATTTCCACACCCATAAACATCACTGCCTTAGCCGAAGCTCTCAAACCCCACCAAGACCAACATTTCATCAAATACATAATTGACAGGATCAAATATGGATTGTCCACCGGTCTCTCCCACCTGCCTTCATCATCATTCATCTGCAACAACCTTCGCTCAGCTACCACCGAGCCCCCTTATTCAAGTCGAAGTCAACAAGGGTTTCTTAGTGGGGCCATCAAACCTCAACTCTCATATCTTCATTCCTTCAGATGCCAGAAAGGATATAAAATGTGGTCCGCTCTGCTCCAACATTGGAACGGCCTCTCCTTATTCTACCAGAATTTCATTGCAGCCCCAGACTCACTCTTTACAGATGCCTCCTACCATCCGTCTTACTCTACGTGGGATTGAGAGAAGTCTCCCTCCTTCCTTCCCAACCAGACTGCCCATCACCTTGGATATTCTCCTTAACCTGATTTCCATCCTCTGCCATGGCTGTTTCAATTCTGTCAATGATCTTGTTATGGAGTATATGTGCCTGACCACCTTCTTCGGTTTCCTGAGATGTGGAGAATTCACAGTGCCATTTGTTACCAGCTTCCCAGCCTCAGGCATCCGATCCAGCAACCTCTTCATCATTAAAAACCAACATTTCCTCCTTCTTCTCCAATCCTCAAAATCCGACCAGCTTCAATCTGGACACTGTATCCAACTCTCAAAGATCAACTCCCGTCTCTGCCCTTACTCATCTCTGCAGAAGCTCCTATCAACCAGGAAACCTTCACCCTCCAAACCCCTCTTCTCCGATCTATCCAGAAACATTATTACTAGGCATTGGTTCGCCTCTCACCTATCCTCCCTCGTCACCAAGGCAGGCCTGCCCTCCCAGTTCTACACACCCCATTCCATTAGAATCGGAGCAACGACGTCCGCAGCAAGAGCCGGACTCAGCCAACACGCCATCAAAGTCCTCGGTCACTGGGCATCATCAGCAGTCGACCTCTACATCAGAACCTCCCCAGCAGACATCGTAACTGCCCACCAGTCCCTAGCTAGCTTGCCCGGAGTGGGGGCGCTCCCTCCGCCTGGTTTTAGGTTTCCTCCTAAAAGAAGGGTTTTTTTCTCTCCACAGTGCGGACGGCTTTCCTTTAGGTCATCAATACTAATCTCTCTTTGTCTTGGTAGCTCCATTCCCAAGCCGTCACGTAAGAGGCTCTCCGCAGAGTGGGGGATTCTATCTATGTGTTTTCAGGTCTTGGGTTGCTGGACCAGCCTTCGGCTATAAGGTTCTCCATCGCCTAGAGCAAGACTTCTGTTCTATCCCTTTATCTCCCTTTAAGTATCCTGGTGCTCTCCGAGCTGTCATGAAGCAGTACACTTGCTACTCACCATTGCCCCGTGAATGTGTTGCGGGGGTTGTCACAATTAATTTTTAGGTGTGTCTGACTTTAAGCCAGATTTGTATAATATGAAATAAATATAAATATGAAATATGCAAGCCTGTGCGTCATCATTAATTATCTAATCCCCTTATTGATTACATATTGAAAGTTTTTGTTGGCTCAGTAGGGGCAAAATAAGCCATTTAAATTGGCATTCACATCACTTCAACATAGTTGACTTATTGTGAGAGGGAGGCAGGAAACTGGTGCGCCTGTGCGTCCTAGTCAGAATGGCAGATAATGTGTACACAGCACTGAGGAATGCAAGGCCAGTATTAGGCTAGAGACACAGCTCTGCTGTATAGCCTACAGCAATACTGATTGCAGAGGAGAATTACTGTAATTTACATCAGAGATGCTCTTCACAAATACTTGTTTTCAGATCCAGTGGACAGGAGCTATCAGACTGACAGAAAGCTCATGGTCTGATGAATCCTGAGCTCCAATGAAGCTTTTGACCTGGAGTGTATGATGCTAACTGGCAGTTATTGGTGATTCCACATTGTCACAACAAGGTTTATTACACTGAGATGTAACCCAGAATCATGTGAGCGTGTGTCTCTGTGTGTATGTATGCTTGATGCTGTAAGAGAAAGTTCTGGGTAGTTCCAGCTGATTCACACTTTCACAATATAGCCAGCTTGCACAATTTTACCCTTTAGCTGGATGGCTAAATCACTCTCTCATGACTAGGGTTGCCACCTCATGACCTCAAAAATAAGGAACAGACCCTAACGCAACACCCGTGCCCCCATTTTTATTTTTTTACTCTCACACATACAGTAGACCTCTTAAAAGATAATTATTAGTTAATGTATTTTAAGATATTTTGACGAATGAAAGCATCATAGGCTTTTTACATTTTCTATTGGCCATAAACATTTATTATATATAACTTTAGTTCCAGGGCACTTTTGTAGATTCTTGGCAACTCAAACAAATGTCAGGATTTCACACACATTCAGTACAAACAAATATCAATGAAAAACCTAGAACTATGTGGAATTACAAGTTCCCTTTAAAATAAATTTCTTCTTTAAAATAAATACCACAAAGCTATTGCACATTTCAAATTAAGCAGTGGACATGCAACCTGCCCTGGTTCCCGATGAAATTTCGGCTGACAGGAAGTCACATGTCAGAATGAATTGCTGCATAAAGCTAAAGATAAATAAAAAAAATATATATATTGATCTTCGTAAACTCTCTGCAGATACAAATTCTGCTAAATTCTCCGCCTGAGTTTTTAAGTCTTTACATAATCAGAGTTGGTTGTCAAAATGACTAAGATATGTGAATTTAGAAATTGTTAGTAAAGTAGAAGTTATTACTGATTTACAAATTACTTATGATGAGCTAATAACAATGCTGTTGTGTCCAGACATGGATGGTACCAACATATTCTTTATTGGCATGAATCTTTATTGGCAGCCATTAAGTTCTTTATTTCCTTTTCCATGCATATTTTTGGTTGCTTCTTGCAGCAGCAAGGAGAGGTTTGTCCTCCATGATCAAGGAGTGGAAGTCTGCACACCCCACATCAAAATAGAGGATCACAAGGAGCTCACTTTTGATAAGCTCTACTGAACACCTGTTTCGGCTGTCACTCCATTTGTTTTGCGATGGACACCATAGTTGACATGTATGTTGTCGCCACTAAAAGCTGAAACTGAGTTCAGAGATAATCCAAACCTCTCCAGTGAGCTGGTGATGCATTTCAAAAAGCCATCTGCAGATTCATCTGGATTTTCCACAAAATCAATCATTTTATTTGCTACACCATCCTGAGGAGTGAAGAACTGGACTGCAATAGGAAACATTTTCCCTTGGTTTGAGGCATTCGTTTGTATGGAAAAGGAAAGTGGCTTCTCATTCCCACTGGTGGATTATAAGGTCAGGATAACGTCAGCTACTGCTTTTGGGGCAAGCACATCCTTCACAAGTGACTCTGATTTTGTTCTGTGGTTGAGATTGGACATAGATCAATACATTTTTTAGAAACAAAACATATGCAATTGGATTTTGGGAATATCTCTAGAAATTGCTGTTTCGGCCTCTCCTACATTACTAATCAGGCAGAGCATTGGGTAGCCGGGGTAAACCTCTAGCTTGTGCAAGGGCCCATAAAAAAAAGCATGTTACTTATCAAATAATAATAAAAAATAGACTTGGTGAGTTCATAGTCCACAATGTACTGTAAAATATTATCTGGAGATAAGGCTGGGTACAACTGTCTGTAAATATTAAATCCAAACCCCTTTTGTATATTGACATTAAAGTCTTACAGCCTTGAAGTTGATAATAACCAAATGAGAAAGACTTTTTAGGCTAACACAAATAGACTAAGTAGGAAAGACAGTATCGGTATACAACACAGTGCATTGTAACAAGCAAACTATTGTTATTAGGAAGTGCATCTCAGCCTTGGATTGCATAGAAGAATGCGTAATAGAACTACAGACTATGAAATATAAAGTTACTTGTTTGTAAATATTGACTGACAGAGACAAAATTCAGTCGTGCCACTGGTTCTATTTATATAGCTCATAATTGTGTAGACACTAAGCTGGTCTTGTTCAGTCTCTGTTTTATCACATCTGACATAATTACTTTTTTTTTCTTAGCAGACACCCTTATCCAGGGTGACTTACAATTGTTACAAGATATCACATTATTTTTACATACAATTACCCATTTATACAGTTGGGTTTTTACTGGAGCAATCTAGGTAAAGTACCTTGCCCAAGGGTACAGCAGCGTCCCCCATCTGGGATTGAACCCACAACCCTCCGGTCAAGAATCCAGAGCCCTAACCACTACTCCACACTGCTCCCTAATAAAGTCTATTTAAAGTTGGAACTGAGGCCATAACACATCTGGATTTTATTCTGAAAATTTCTTTTGAAAATGTGCATACCTATCCCACATTTGAGAGAGATCTTTCCTCAGAGATAGGAAAGTTTAAACATTGACGTCAATCAGCAAATCCACAGTCAACCGTAGGTGGCAATGTTCCACCCACACTGCTGTGAATGTAATCAAAAGCCAAGTTTGTTCCACGTAATGTTTGCAAAACATTGGTTATTTTGAGGTAGAATTTAGTATAAACAAGTGAATTAACATAAAAGTATTTAGCACAATAGACTGCTCATATCCTTAGGGTAGATTCTGAGATTGTGAGTCATCTGATCGAGCTGCCCTTTAGGCTTTTTAGATTAAAAAAAAGCATACCGATGTTTCATTTCAGATAAGCACAGTCCTTTTATGAAGGAAACAAAGCCATCAACTAGTTGCCCCATGTTGTAGTGTTTTTGCTTACTCTCTAGACAACATGAAAGAGGTACAGTGATGAAGTCATGATGATAGAAAATGACTGCTTACTTGTTTTCTTGTTGTGCAGAATGCCTTGTAGGAGGTTGTTGTCTTAACACAAGACAATACAGAATAAAATCGGTGAAAGGTTAGATTATGAAATTGTGCAAATCCCAAACCTTGTAGTGTTCCATTAAGTTGATCTATTACAGTAAACTTGCTCTTCCAAAGACCTGCTCGCGGCCATTAAGAACACAATGTGGCAGTGTAACAGGGCCAGGAGCCCTGTACATGATTGTTTATTTATTTAACGGGGACTCCCCCTTCACCCTGTGTCTCATTTGTGCTATTTTGTATTTGTTTTGTTGTATTATTATTATTATTATTATTATTGTTGTTGTTGTTGTTGTTGTTGTTGTTGTTGTTGTTGTTATGATTTATTTATTTATAAATGTGACGGCGAAGCCGTATGCTTTGTTTATTTTCATTTAAATGTGTTCTGGCAGAGGCGAGGTCGTCAGCTCGTCATCTGCCAGTTGTATTTAAAAAACTTGTGCAGATTGTGGCCGAGGGGTAATGAGATAATTGATAGTTAACCCCTCGGCCATAGTAAACTTGAAATGTATTTGCTTACGATTGTAAGTCGCCCTGGATAAGGGCGTCTGCTAAGAAATAAATAATAATAATAATAATAAAGTAAATAAAACCCTGCGGCTCTGTGCACTAAGGGTAGGTGTTCAGAAGTGGAGAACGAGAGCGAGAGTGGTGTGTAAAATTTAAAAAAAAGAAGTACAATCAGTGCGATCAGTGAAGGCTACTGCCCGGCCTGATCACAGTACTTTGTGTTTGTTATTTTGTTTTTATTTAAAACCTTTATATTGCTCTGTGAGCAAGTGTTTTTGTTTGAATATTTTATTTATTTTTTGTTATTTAAAATAAAATGGCGCAAGCGTCATTGCACCGTACCTGCAGTGTCACCTTGTTTCCTTCCTGCATTCTGACCTGACGTCACCACATCGGCTACCCTGTCACAGGCAGGTTTTCAATTTACCATTATCTTCTATAAGCAACATGCACAATCCCTAATTGAGTCAGCCCTTTCTTTCCGGTTACAGTACCTTCTTTCTTTCCAGTCCCAGTTTCAAACAAACCAGTACATCACACACTTGACATTACAATCAAACATTCTCAACTAAGTCCATCTACCAAACAGTGTCCAGAAAGAACAGGTAGCTTCGTTGAAAACAACTAATCAGGAAGGACAGTGTTTGTTATTAGACACTTGCTTCTTCCTTAGCCAAGATACCAAATGACATGAAGAAAAAAACGTTCTGAGCCCATTGACCATCCCTAAAATGTCTTATTGGTCACAAAAGGGATTTTGAAGAAACTAGTAATTGTAAGCTTGGTGGGATCCAGTTTTTTTTTCAGACAACAACCAAAAGTCACTGCCGTTAATTTGGTCCCATCTAACATTCGGTATGTGTGGGCTTCAGATTCGTGCACATGGCTTTGAACCAGGCTTCCTATTGGTCCACACACAGGTAGAAGTAAACACCTCCCAGTGTGAGAAAGGTCAAAGTAACCGCTGGTAACGAACACCTTATACAACTCACATATTGTGGAAGCCCATACAATAACATTTTATGAGCCTTTTATCCTTTCCTTAATGGTTCCTGGTTGGCACATTTTAAATAGTTTTATCTTTTGCACAATTGATAACAATGTATTTCCTGTGATAAAGTGTTTCCCAATCCAATAGCCAGGATATATAAGCATCCAATTGAAGACCGGGAACGCAAGGTAAGAAATGTTTAATAGCTTTTATGAAGAGCGTTTGACAAGAGGCAGCATGTTGAGAGCCACTCGTTATTTGCTGTTACTTTTCACATTGTTGCCATTCATTAGCTCAGGTTTGTTGGGTTTTCTTTTTAATAAAAAATATAAAAATGTAAACAAATATATTTCAGTAGAATTTTTGTAATAATGGATATCTTTCAAAAACAGTCCTACTTATTGGTCAAAAGTAAAATAAATTCAACAAACAATTATATTCCAGACTCTGACAAAGGCTTTTCGTATTGCGTTTTAGGGCCACAAAACATGTAATGTTTCTTTTTTTTTTTTAAACCTGTTCTACAGAACTTATTAAATGTTCAGACACAGCCAGAAAGTTTAAGGAACAGAGCTTCACGTGAGTATAAACTAATTATGATTGGATTGAATTGTCTGGCATCAGTACTGAGTAGTTTTGTATCTGATGGAGCAGTTTCCTTCTAGCAGAACAAGAGGAGTAAGTTCTTGCTTGAACTTGTCATTGTATTTATCTTGCTCTTATTGTATTACCTGTACTGTAACACTTGAAATGTATTTGCTTACAATTGTAAGTCGCCCTGGATAAGGGCGTCTGCTAAGAAATAAATAATAATAATAATAATAATAACTGTAAAATAGATACAGAATGTATATTGAGCATCCTCTAAATGTGGATTACATTCCTTTTCCAGACTACCTATTTTCAAGTTCTAGTGCTTTCAATGTAATCGGTTTTACTTGCAGTTTTGCACTTCTTTAGACTGTTGAAAAGGTCTTTATGGATTTGACAGTCACAATTTCAAGAGGCTTTATCAAGGTGTTCCCCCTTCAGTAAGATTCAGCTCTCATATTCTTTGTGTTAAGCTTGCAGTGTCCAGCTGGCTGTGCAACAGACTACTATTCAGTGTGGGGTTCAGACATCTACACAGAGGTAATAGAATGTCTATAACTTTAAAGAGCTACATTTCACACTTCAGCAGTATGGTATGCTGGCAGCAATCTGTGAAAACGTTCAGTTTGTTGCAAAAAACATAAATGCAGTCTGATAGTGTTGATTTAATGGAATTAACTGAAAAAAAGGGTTTTGTCTGCAGCACAAAATCCCTGTATTTGCACTAGTACACTCAGCATGTCTCTTTATAAAGTGTCTCTTTTCTTAGGATTCCTCTATTTGTGCAGCTGCCATCCATGGAGGTACAATCCCTCATTCAGGTGGTTCCGTGACTCTGGAAAAAAAAGCTGGCCAGGGCAGCTATACAGGAACGACAAGGAATGGAGTGACGAGCCGAAGGTACAACTGGTACCCAACCTCTTATGTTTTCGTGTCAGCCTGTAAGTTCACAATAATAATTTCAAATATTCTCTGTTCCCCTTTGTAAAGCCAAAATGAGCATGTGATGTTGTATGTGTGTGTGTGTGTGTGTGTGTGTGTGTGTGTGTGTGTGTGTGTGTGTGTGTGTGTGTGTGTGTGTGTGTGTGTGTGTGTGTGTGTGTGTGTACAGGAATGAGTCTGAAAGGAGTACAATGTTAGAATGGAGAAAGAGGATTTAAGTTTCCTATTTTCTCCACACTTTTCTCCACTGTTGAGTGGAGAAAAAGGAATACATATTGTAAAGGTTCATTCTATGTGAAAGTGCTGTTTCAGCATAGTTTGAGACAGGTGAAACAGAGGTTTAGAATACAGAATCTGTAGGGATTGAGGTTTTGGGGTACCATATCAGGTTAACTGAGAAAACAACCAAATGAGTTGCTTGCGTCTTGAATGAAAGGAATACCTCTGTAACCTGTCTGAAATAGCATTCCCAGTTAAGAGGTGATATGGCTCAGTGACTACCATTATTCAACTAGAACAATGTGATGCAACAATTGTGATGTTTCTGTATCTTGAATAACCAATGAATTCAATCAAATGTAATCATATATTGAATGTAATCATCTGTTCAAAATAATATTTTATTAATCAGTAAATCGTTTAATTTGAATATTCTATCAAAGTAGAATGGTCTGATTCATTATAATAAATAATAAAAATGTGTAAGCTTGCTGTAGTTCAGGTAGAGCAGGACAAACCCCCTTTATCTTATTTGAAGTGGTTTAATCTGGGAGTACTTACCTGCCTGCTTATCTAAGGACACCCCCCACCTGCTTTTTATGGATTTACAATTTGTTGACTAAACCTTGTAAAGGTGGACCACTACCCATTCCACCCAAAGAACGGTATATTATGTTGAGGGATTAGGCCTAATAATGTTTATTGCCAGCATTACCATCTGCTTAACTCCCTCTGTGTGCTGCTTTGTAATGCTGAAGATCAGAATCTGGATGAGCCTCATGTTACCCCTAAAAGAGAAGCTGTCATCAGTCATTAGTTTTGTAAAGAGAGGAAGCAAATTCATTTGAAAGCTTGTTTAGATCATTCATTAGTGTCTGTTGTGTTTATGTTCTCTAACTAGGTCTTCATATTTTTATGTGATTTACAGCGATCCTTTCTTGCTCCCACCAAGCCCGAGCATTTGCTGAAAACCAATTTAAGTAAGTATTGCAACTCTCCTACAATGTAACAGCAGTATGGAAAATTGGAAGAATTGTCCACAGGCCTCAAATACAGCAGTCAGTATAGTTTTTAATGTAGTATGTTTTTTTTCACTAGTAGAAAAGAGCCTCAAGCCAGCTCTTGCTCAGCATTTTTTGCACTCATTGGCAGGGGCCAGTCTGTACAGGACTCTTCAGACAAACACTCAGGCTGACTCAAGCTTCACAGATCCCAGACCCTGCCTGATAAAAGGCTTTGACAAGTATTGACGTTTTTAAGGCTCTGCTTATTGAAATGTTGTGCATCTGTTAATGCATCAGCAACAGCTCTTGCAGTACTTCCTTGTTATAATGGCCTGCATGCACACTTATGTGTGTTTATTCAGTTGTGTTCAAACTTCCTTCTCCTTTGGAAAAGGAGAAGGAAGTTCTCCTTTGGAAAAAGAATCTGTATGTGTGGTGTTATTCAACCCAACTTAAATAGAAAATACCAATTAATAAGTACAAAAAAGGACATGTTTTCTATAAAAGACAGGAAAACATCTACAAAGTGGGATGTGTCTAGTCAAGGCAAGGGAAAACGGTCTTTCTGGCTGAGATTACATTAATTGACTTATACTGGCACCTGCTGGAAAAAAATATAATTACACATTATTACCATGTATACATTATGTGAAGACTCAGCTGCAATACAGCAGGATGTAACAGCATGTGCTGAGTTGAGTTCAAACACAAATGTGACTTTCTTTGTCCAGCACTGAAAGCATGGGCCTCAGATAAATACAGACAAATATCGAGGAGAGAGACGGCACTATATGTGTTGTAACTTCAGAGTGAAAAAAGGTTTAACTGCACAATATAATGTTGTTGAATCTGAGTAATGTTGTTGAAGCTGACACCCTGGGATCCTTCAAGAAGATGCTTGATGAGATTCTGGGATCAATAAGCTACTAACAACCAAACGAGCAAGATGGGCCGAATGGCCTCCTCTCGTTTGTAAACGTTCTTATGTTTTTATGTTCTAATGAAATGGGGAACACTTAAACCTTATTACCTGTTTAATACCCTATTATGAGGGTTCTGTAGATGAGTTAACATATTATAGTCAAAACTGTGGACAAAATGCTGCATAAAAGTGAATGACTTACCTTCAGATAGTACTGTGCATTTATCTTTATGAACAGAGTAGTTTATTTTTAAATATAGCGATGCGTGTATATTTGGCAGAGTTACAGAAGTGTATGTTCATGGATTATACTTTACTTTGTATGCTTCTTCACTTGTGTTTTTCAGAGTACACTGTCCTGCTAACTGTGCATCGCAAGGCAGCTCTGTGTGGGGAACAGACATCTACACTGATGTAACAATTCAACTTTTTAGCTAATATAGTAATAAGGATGAGGTGGTGGTAAATGTGCACAAAATAAATGAACAATGGTAGTATTTTAAAAGGATTTTAACAACATGCTACAATATGTTTCAAAAGCTATTAAAGAATGTATTGCACAGCTAAGACAGATGGTTACATTTACCGGTCATCTCTATGCTGTGGGGTAGAGAAGTCCCAGCGGGCAATAAAATCCAAATTAAGTACTTGCAGAATACAGACTAGAGTGGACTTGAATTGTGAAGACTTGAAGTATCAGTTTAAAGTGCACACTCAAAGACAGGCGACTCTGTCGATATGAGCTGCCCTAAAAGGTGTAGAAATAGGTTCTGTTTGTTTGTGATGCCAGCAATGTAGGAGTGCTCATGGCATTTCTCTCACTCCATCACAAAGGATTCCTCCATCTGTCGTGCCGCCATCCATGCAGGGAAGATCAGGGACTCTGGTGGAATAGCCGAAGTCTTGAAGAGACCTGGACAAAGCAGCTACTCAGCAAGCCAGAGGTTTGGAGTGTCGACCAGAAGCTATGGCTACTGGAGTAGCTCCTTCGTGTTTAGCTGAACCATGGAGTTTCAGCAGCAGACGACAGGACAGCCCCACTGAGGACGGGATGGCTTCAGATTGCAGGAGAAACAGGAACAATTTCCATTTAAAATGTTGTGATCACGCCTTTGTAAACCTTGTGAAACATTGTGGATAATAACATTAATAAATAATAAATAATAATAATAATAATAATAATAATAATAATAAACTGTGGTGCCGCTTTCCAATAAAAACGCATTTTGTAGTTTGTTTTTGTCCATAAAAGCTTGTGCATATAATTCTGGGTATAATGGTGTGTGATGAAAAATGCATTACATGATAAAGCCATTCTTTATGCCCCAGCACTGCATTGTGGGTAAGGGAAACCTCTTTAAGCCACCTGCTATATACCAGTGTATTAATAGTCTTTATAGCCAGCCTACAAATGACTGGCATGGTATCTAAATTGCATGCAAATCTGTCGAGTGTTTAGAATGGATAAAAAGCCTTGCTTATATCTGAGTGTTTTTAATAATTGTGAGACTTGGAGTGCACTCCTGAAGCCTGAACCAGTAAGACCCATGTGGAATTATGCAACTGTTCTGTAACAAAAACCTTTCATGCTCAGATGTCATGAAAATGCTACCAAGGGTAAAATGCACTTCACCTAAAGCTTAAGGCAAATAACTTTAAAATCATGCATTTCTTAATACAGTACTATTGATTGATTATAGTCGTCAGTATAGAATATTAATAAATGGGAAGGCAGCTATAATATATGCACTTAAATACAAAATGTATTACAGTAATGTTTTTTGTATAATATAATGAACAAATGAATTTACTTTCTGTATCAACTTTCAATTTAAAAAACAATAAGGTTAAGATTTGTAACCCTGGTTCCCTGAAAACGTAATGTCAACCATTGCGAGTTGGGAAATGACCCTCATGTCACATGACCTGAGCACATATTCAAAAAGCTGTCTGATAGATCCGCTGTGACTTCAGATCTGTTGCAGTCTGTGAACAAACCTTCACCATTCGATTTGAGCGACCTCGCAACATTTCTTTTCCATTACGAGTTGGGAAATGTATACCCAAGCTGTCGCAGTGAGCCACAAGCCTTGCCCTGGCACTAGCCTAACTGTCAGGCTTCCGTGCAAGAGGGCGAGCAGCTCTCTGGACCCCACAGAAGGTACCACTGAACCCGCAACATTCAATCGGTAAAACCTTATAAACGTATGTGGTGTGGCCCACACCGCAGTGTTACATATGTCTGGCAGGGATGCCCCATGAAACACTGCCCAAGACGTCATAGTCCCTCTAGTCGAGTGAGCTTGGAAAGTGCTTGACCCTGAGTACATGACCCATAACATACCAGTAACTGGGCTGTTTGTCGCCATGATTTAGACCTATGCATGTAACACCTCAGCACCCTGACAGGGCAGAGTGTGTTAAGTCTCTGATCTTCTTCAGAAGCGAAAGGAGGTGGATGGAATGGCTCCAAATCCACCGAATGGTTCAGGTGAAACTGTGAAACAACCTTAGGCAGAAGAGCCGGGTTAGTGCGCAAAGTAATCTTATCACCACGGCTGGCAAAAGCGCAAACAGGAATCCTCTATCGAGAGAGCCTGTAACTCACTGACACGTTTTGCTGACGTGACACCCAGGAGAAACAAAATCTTTAAGGACAAATATTTAGGGTCCACAGAATGCAGAGGTTCGAAGGGAGCCTTCGTGAGACCGTCTAGCCCCAAGTCCAGATGCCAGGATGGAACCATGGGTTTAAGGGGAGGGCGAGGCCTCCTAGCTGCTTTCATGATCTGCACTGCTAAAAAATGAGCTCCGGGAGACACAGAGTCAATTTTAACGTGGCACACAGATATAGCAGCCAGGTACACCTTCAACATAGAGGGGAACTTATACTCCTCTAGTATCCTGTAAAAACTGAAAAATAACAGGCATGGGTCAGGAAGTGGGGTCATGGTCTCTCTCCAAGCACTACTCCTGGAAAATCTTCCATGTATATGAATACTGCGACCTTGTTAAAGAGGTTCTAGCATTCTGTAGTGTGGCAATAACAGAGTCTGAGAGGCCGAGGGCACTCAGACGTTCTCGTTTAGGGACCAGACCCACAGATTGAGTGAGCTGCATGACCGAGATACCATCACCCAGCGGTGTCTGTTTCAGGACAGGTGAACCACTTGGGCATTGAGACCGAGAGGGAGGACAGAGGAGGCTGCGGCCAACAAGCCTAGCAACCGTTGGCACAGCACCACCTGCACTGACTGTCCGAGATGGAACAGGGACAGACAGACTTGCAATGCGCTTACCCTGTCGGCCGACCCTCTGACTGGGAGTCTGGGATGGAAGGTTCCTGTGTTCCCTCTTTAAATTAGCCTTCCTCCTTAGAGGCGGAATAGGAGGGACTAATACTGGGGTTGAGGGAGTAGGTAATCCCAAAAGGCTGGAGTGGGTGCAGGGGGGAGCTGCCAGATTAACAAGGAGCTCTAGCAACGATTGCTGATTAGCAACAGTGCTTGCCAGCTGAGACATTTGAACCTGTAGGGCTAACACGTCCTCATTTGGTGAGTGCCTACGCTTCTTAGGCTTCTTAGTCTTGGGCTCGGGGAAGCGGGACACAGACTGGGCACTACGGCCCTCAGAAGGCTCATGAGAGGGGCTTCTCGAGAGTGACAACAAAGGCCTCGGAGAGCCAGAAGAGGCGCAATTACCTTCAGCACAGTCGGCCCTCTTAGCATGGGTCCTTTTTTGAAAGCTGGTGCACACCTTGCAAAAGGTGTGGTCTGCCAGTGACCGCTTGGCATGTTCAGAGCCCAGGCATTGGATGCACATATTGTGACGGTCCTCCAGACGGAGGCTGGCCCCGCACCTCACACAGTCGTGAAATGCCATACTTACCAGTGAATAAGTGCACAGGGTGCTTTGCACAGGAGTGCTATGCATCTGCAGCGAACACAGAATAATATACTGGTGCTATGCACCTAGGTGTACAGAGCACAGGGATACTGGGTAAGTATGGCATTACGCAAGGTAATAACTTGCCAAAACAGTATCGAAGAGAAAGAGATTCTCACGAAAACTGAGCAAATAGAGACACATCTGTTCAGGTTGTAGTAAGGAATCAAATGGCGAGGGTTTGTTCCCAGACTGCAACAGATATGCAGTCACAGCGGCGTATCAGGCAGCTTTTTGAATATGTGCTTATGTCATGAGACACGAGGGTCATTTCCCAACTCGTAATGGTTGACATTCGAGATTGAAAGCGAACATATTTGACTATAGATAGATAGAGAGATAGATATAGAGGAGGCTGTGTGGTCCAGTGGTTAAAGAAATGGGCTTATAACCAGGAGGTCCCTGGTTCAAACCCGCCTCAGCCACTGACTCATTGTGTCACCCTAAGCAAGTCACTTAACTTCCTTGTGCTCTGTCTAGGGTGAGACGTAATTGTAAGTGACTCTGCAGCTGATGCATAGTTCACACACTCTGGTCTCTGTAAGTCGCCTTGGATAAAGGCGTCTGCTAAATAAACAAATAATATATATATATATATATATATATATATATATATACACTACCGTTCAAAAGTTTGGGGTCACTTAGAAATTTCCTTGTTTTCGAAAGAAAAGCAAATTTTTTGTCCATTAAAATAACATCAAATTGATCAGAAATACAGTGTAGACATTGTTAATGTTGTAAATGACTATTGTAGCTGGAAACGGCTGATTTGTAATGGAATATCTACATAGGCGTACAGAGGCCCATTATCAGCAACCATCAATCCTGTGTTCCAATGGCACGTTGTGTTTGCTAATCCAAGTTTATCATTTTAAAAGGCTAATTGATCATTAGAAAACCCTTTTGCAATTATGTTAGCACAGCTGAAAACTGTTGTGCTGATGAAAGAAGCAATAAAACTGGCCTTCTTTAGACTAGTTGAGTATCTGGAGCATCAGCAATTGTGGGTTCGATTACAGGCTCAAAATGGCCAGAAACAAAGAACTTTCTTCTGAAACTCGTCAGTCTATTCTTGTTCTGAGAAATGAAGGCTATTCCATGTGAGAAATTGCCAAGAAACTGAAGATCTCGTACAAAGCTGTGTACTACTCCTTCACAGAACAGCTAAACTGGCTCTAACCAGAATAGAAAGAGGAGTGGAGGCCCGGTGCACAACTGAGTAAGAGGACAAATACATTAGAGTGTCTAGTTTGAGAAACAGATGCCTCACAGGTCCTCAACTGGCAGCTTCATTAAATAGTACCGCAAAACACCAGTCTCAACGTCAACAGTGAAGAGGCGACTCCAGGATGCTGGCCTTCTAGGCAGAGTTGCAAAGAAAAGCCATATCTCAGACTGGCCAATAAAAAGAAAAGATTAAGATGGGCAAAACAACACAGACACTGGACAGAGGAAGATTGGAAAAAAGTGTTATGGACAGACGAATCTAAGTTTGAGGTGTTCGGATCACAAAGAAGAACATTCGTGAGACGCAGACCAAATGAAAAGATGCTGGAGGAGTGCTTGACGCCATCTGTCAAGCATGGTGGAGGCAATGTGATGGTCTGGGGGTGCTTTGGTGGTGGTAAAGTGGGAGATTTGTACAGGGTAAAAGGGATCTTGAAGGAAGGCTATCACTCCATTTTGCAACGCCATGCCATACCCTGTGGATGGTGCATTATTGGAGCCAATTTCCTCCCACAACAGGACAATGACCCAAAGCACAGCTCCAAACTATGCAAGAACTATTTAGGGAAGAAGCAGTCAGCTGGTATTCTGTCTATAATGGAGTGGCCAGCACAGTCACCGGATCTCAACCCTATTGACCTGTTGTGGGAGCAGCTTGACCGTACGTAAGAAGTGCCCATCAAGCCAATCCAACTTGTGGGAGGTGCTTCAGGAAGCATGGTGTGAAATCTTTTCAGATTACCTCAACAAATTGACAACTAGAATGCCAAAGGTCTGCAAGGCTGTAATTGCTGCAAATGGAGGATTCTTTGACGAAAGCAAAGTTTGAAGGACACAATTATTATTTCAATTAAAAATCATCATTTCTAACCTTGTCAATGACTATATTTCCTATTCATTTTGCTATATTTCCTATTCAAACTCATTTCATGTATGTTTTCATGGAAAACAAGGAAATTTCTAAGTGACCCCAAACTTTTGAACGGTAGTGTGTATATATATATATATATATATATATATATATATATATATATATATATATATATATATATATATATATATATATGAAATAGGTGTATCTGTTGCTTTCACGTCACGGTGATGTTAATCTACATGCAGTCAGCAGAAGGCGCTGCACTGAACTCATCACTGAAAGGAGGCGTTTCTGTGAGTTTGCGGAAGTGACACGACTGAGATAGGAAGGAAGCGAGGTAAGCGGGCGGATTTTTCACACAGATATTCTTTTCATTGAAAAATTATATATTTCTTTCCTTTTAGAAAACGAATTTAAATAAAAAGATAAAGCAGCCAAGATGTCGAAGAACGTGTCCTCTGACCGCTTCAGGAAGGTGGATGTAGATGAGTACGACGAAAACAAGTTTGTGGACGAGGAAGAAGGAGGAGAAAACCAACAGGGTCCGGATGAAGGGGAAGTTGATTCATTAATCAGACAATATCCTTAAAACCTCGGTGCATTTCATTATTCTCATCATTTCAACATGATTTTCTACATTGGTATATACGTTAATAGTTGATTTTAAATAGCTGTTAAACCGGTAGCGTCTGGAGCTTGTTCTTAATACATTATGTTGCAGAATTGCATTTAGGGTGT
Source organism: Acipenser oxyrinchus oxyrinchus (assembly GCA_030684275.1). Classification (NCBI taxonomy): domain Eukaryota; kingdom Metazoa; phylum Chordata; class Actinopteri; order Acipenseriformes; family Acipenseridae; genus Acipenser; species Acipenser oxyrinchus. Next base: position 23,942,074 of record CM060260.1, on the reverse strand, counting down.
GGTGCAAGTCAAACTCCTTGTCAAGTTAAACATTTCTGTGCAATCGTCAGTTGTACATACTGCTACGGCCAATTGACAGGACTGCCCGGTTGCTAAGTGCAATTTTGGATGGTATTTTGTTATTCAAATGGAAATTAATAGTATAACCAGCCTAGTAACTGCATATATGTTGAAGAGAACACATTTATGGTCTGTCGTACTTTACTGAAAAAACTGAAACAAGTGTGTTTTTTGGTAGCATTGCCAAGTGCTCACCTGCGGTTTGTCAGATCTGCTACGTCGTGCATATCTCGTATTTTAGTGTGGGTGTAATGCTTGCAAAAATCGTTCCAACGGTCTGTATCTCGGTAAGTAATACGAGGCCACTGTGAATTTACTTCATTTTATTGTAAAAAAAAAACAACTTCTGCTTAAATTAGTTAGATATTAACCAGTCAATTATCCCTAGCTGTTACCTGTTGTTTATTGTAGCACAATGTAAAATGATATACATAAACAGATTAGGGATGGTGTATTTGAGCCTAGGGTGGGGTTTCCTTGGACAAATGTTGCATTACGATTTGAGGTTTTAGGGGCAGCTATAAAGAGATAAGATTTAAATGAACACTTCCTGTTGTTATGTGGGCACTCTTAAATGCCAGTTTACCAGTGTGTGTTAAATCCTTTGTCACCAGTTTTTAAATTGCTAGCCAATTCAATTAAAAAAGGTTAGCCAGCTGGCTGCCCTGTGTTTAATAACGAACTATAGAAAATATCTAAAGATTGCTTATCATTGGTGCACTCTGGAATCTCTGGCAGATCAGCCCTGACTTGCATGATATGTTGCACTGGAGTTGTTGCAGGCATCCCTACCCCAACACCATGTTATTGACATCTGAACCGAAAGCTGTTGTTTGTGTGGTGAGTTAATATCAGTAGATTTGTAGGTGGCCACACCACTCGCACCAAAACAGATGGTCCAGCTCTTGAGACAAGTGAGGTTGCTTCACCATTGGCTGTTCAATTAAATGTTAATTCCTTATATGTCAATAATATAATGGTTTCACTCTCTAAGAAGGTCCTGTTTGTGTGCACTTAAATATCACAGTGCAGTTATTGCGTAGTTTCGACAAAATATAGCTACCCTGTCAGAATAACTGAAGTTAAACAGAAGTTTAATTTTTTTTTTAAACTTTATTTTACCAGGAAGTCACTTGAGATTTAAGAAATGTTAATGGGTCACTATCTTTTGTCCCCCTGATGAATAATAGAAACATGAGATCAAATGAGTAAACCGAATCAGATCAGATCAGAGATAATAATAAGTTATTAAGGACACACACTTTACATGCCTGCTTTAAGACCAGGATCATGACTGTGCTGTGCTGTTTTTGTCTAAGTTCTGTATGCTCCTTAACATCGCAGTGCACAGGAAACGTGATGGATGCTCTCCAGGCAGTCCTGAAAAATCCACCAATGAACACAAAGAACCAAGCACTGAAGGTGAGACATGTTTTTAATACAGCATACTGTGCACTGTATGTCAATTTTGTGCATACAGGCCCAGATATTGTTGTTGGACATAGAGAGGGATGATAGTGTGTGCTAGATGTACAATGTATATATATATATATATATATATATATATATATATATATATATATATATATGATCGTTAACTACCTACTGTAGTCCTCAGTGCCATGCCTTAGTGTTCAGTAAATCAGCCCCGGCTCCCTGTGTCTTGTGCAGGACCGGGCGGAGGGTCTTGTCCTGAAGGTCCTCAGCTCCTTTAAAAGCAGTGATATTGAGAAGGCTGTGCAGTCCCTGGACAAGAATGGTGTGGATCTCCTCATGAAGTACATCTACAAGGGGTTTGAGAAGCCCACAGAAAACAGCAGCGCAGTCTTACTGCAGTGGCATGAAAAGGTCAGTGAGTGTGTTTTTTTTATTTTTTTTTTAGGTTTTTAAAGCCTGCAATTGTCATTGGACTCTCCTTTTATAATTGAATTACGTACAATTTAGAATCTAATTATTCCTAAAATTGGGTGGATGAGCTAGTAAGAAATAAAAAAAAAAATCTAATTATTTTCATACTTTTTTTCCCCAGGCTTTATCTGCTGGTGGCGTAGGATCCATTGTTCGAGTCTTAACTGCCAGAAAAACCGTTTAACACATGCCTGCCTGGAACTGCTCTGCATAGAGAGGGATTTGCTGGTACAAAAACCAAGAGAGTCATTCAAAGGGCCCTGTGCAGGACTCCATTCTTCCTGTGGACCCTTCTGATATTTGCTTGCTTTATATCTTTTGTATTATTTTCCTAAAATAACTTTGTTATCAAGACCATGGTGCAATGTTACAGTAAGATTTGTGCTCTGTAGCGACTTTGTATCACAAGCATTTCAATTGGACTTTTCTTTTTTTTTAAGTGAACTTGTATAAAAAGACTGAGTTACAGTATATTGTGTATTTGAGACTTTTTTTTATTTATCCAGTAACCAATCTGTGGCTAAAAATAAGGCAAGTCCCTGAATATGCCTGTGCAGTTTGCAGGGGTCAGAAGAGAAAGGAGCTTCCGTTGGTACTGAATACTAGTACCCCAATGAAAATGACCAGGGGTAGACTTTTCTGATTTAAAATGGTGTTCTGCATCAATTGGCACGTATACACCTGTTCCATTGTGCTCTAGCGTATGGCCCCTTTCAGGATGCTGCAGTGTCCATTTGCTCAATGCCAGTCTTTTACTTTACCGTAGTTATAACTAGAAGCAAGGAGAGTGGAGTTCAGTCTATTCCTCTTCCTTTTTTTAAGGCTACAAAAGCAGACGTGTGGCTCGTTGTGCATTAAATATCCAAATCCTTTCAGTGGGGTGTGTATATGCGACTGCTCTGCAAACAAATAAATCAATGGCATGTTAATAAATTGTTTACACTTTTATATACATCAGCTGCATACAGTATTAGCGATACAATCTAAATGAACTGTTCAACAGTTGTTTTTGGAGATGCATATATATATATAGATAGATAGATAGATAGATATAGATAGAGATAGATAGATAGATAGATAGAGAGAGAGAGAGAGAGAGAGAGAGAGAGAGAGAGAGAGAGAGAGAGAGAGAGATTCTTTTTTTGTTTGTTTTGTTTTTTCTTTCAACCTTGCGGTCCAAAATAACGACATAATTTAGCCTGGTTGATCAAAGCTCCTATCAAGCATTCTATCTGCTCTGTGATTTTCAGTATTACTTCCCGATCAGCCAAATAGATGTTTTTGTGCCACAGTATCTTAAAATTTCTAAAAATAATTTTTGGACCAAAATATCACAGTTAATTTGTACCGTAATTCTCTCCTTGTTTCTTCTAGCTTTTGATTACTTCATCTTTTATAATTAAATTGCCAACTAGAACAATTAAATTCACAGGGCAATAAAAGCTGGGTGTGATTGTAAGGGACACAGACTGAACTCTTTCCTAAACATGTGTAAAGGGGAAATTGGTGAAATATTTGATTAATTGGGACTATTGGCATAATGAGTTGATCAGAATTGGTTTACTGACTGGTTTACAGACTGCCTTATCAAAATGGTCCTTTTTTATGTATGTGTTTTTGTAATGCGATAAAAAAAGAAATGCTTTAGCCTTTTATTTTGAATGCATTCAAACCGTGTTTATTTTGAGACTGACCATAATATATCATACAGTACATAGTTATTTATTTTTTCAGAAGTTTGGTTTCCACTGGTGAACTGCATTTTCTGTTGAGACAAGTTGTTCTAAAGTTTTACTCTCCTTTAACTCCAAAATGTGTACTGTTGATCAAAAAGTAATTAATTAAAACACTGCACATGGTAATTTTGTACTAAAGGAAGCATTTCATTATTTATCTTTCAAAAAAAAAAGCAAATAACTTCTTCCTAGTTATTTCGTGTTTGCTTTTGTTATATTACAATTGTAACTTTTACAAATGTACTGTGTATCTGTAAGCCATTTCATCAGTTAAAAAACATGAGTTATTGCGCTGAACTCCAGCAGCGACATCGGTAAAGATCTGTAAATTATAAGCAATCGAAATCAAAATACTCACCATCCAAATATCCAGTGTTTTAATATTTTAATAAACTGTTTATTCTTTCAGGTTGTATAGATAGGTTGCTGATTATCAGACATAACAGAGAAAGTAAAAGTAAATCATGTAAGGATATATGTGGAAGGGCTAATGACCATTTGTTGACTTGATTTAAAATTATAAAAAAGTTGGTTGTAATTTCAATTTAAATGAGTAAAAATGTTACAAAACTTCTCACATCTCTGTTCTGCTGCAGGATAACAAACAATATCCCGGGGGCGAAAATCTAATTATTATTATTTATTTTTTTTTTATCTCTGCTGTTACACATCTCTTGGTTTCCCAGAAAGGATATTGCATAGAAAATTAATGTTTAAAAAGAACAAAAAGCATATATACAAATCGTAAAAATAGAATACATCTTGGTAATTGAGCTCAATGATAGTAAAAAACAGAACAATCCAAAAGATACACAAAGTAGTAGCTGTAGATTGTAATAATCATGCATGCACCTAAAACCAGTGAGGCCCCTGTTTGGCTGGGGCATGCATTCACACACGTACACATTGCTCTCAAAGAAGGTGTTCCCATTTAGGAAAATACATGCATTTCTGCAAAGGCTGAGGACCTGTGGAGTTCAAATGTTTATTTATCTAACCACAAGGGGTTGTTAAATTTCCATTCACAGACACTGCAACTGGATTTATATGATGATTTCTATAAAATCCATAATGATGGAACCAAGCTAGTGCTGATGCATGTACTGGATTATGTGGTTGCATTAAGGTATGTATTTCAGAAGGTTATTGTCTGTAGGGGCCTCATACGGGCAATGTTATGAATGCAAACACTGAGAAATAGTAGTTATGCATTGAAGTCCTTAAAAATGCATCAACTTAATACTCCCTAATTGGATGTTTCCCAGGTAGCGATGGCTTGCAAGTGGCAATTGTTTGTTTTAGTGGTGGAGGATCCCGCTTGCTGTGGCAGTTAACATTGTCATGGCACCTCTGAAGTGCTCTAGTACGGATATGCAGACACTGCAATATACACAATAAAAGTGGTCTGGTACTCGATGCCTCCGTTCACGCTGTAAGACAAGGCTCGTACTTTCATTCTGTATGTGTGTGGCTCGCGTAGTGGCCGGATGGTAAACACAACACCCTTGAGGTTCTCGTCTCGGATGGCGAAGGGAATGGTGAGGTCCTCATCCACCACGAGGAAGGTGGTGCGGGGGTGCACGATGCCATCCTGGGTGTAGGCGACCAATCTGATGAGGTCCTGGTTAGCGGCGATTCCGAATGGAAGGGAGACAAGTTTGTACTCCAGGGCGTAGGGGCTGAGGGCACATTCCAGGTCATTGGGTGGACAGTTCTTGAGGCAGAACCTACAAAAGAAAGTGTTCTAGGTTAATGGAGTATTGTGAAACACATTGCAAAGATGTACTGCTAGTATTTACCACCTGCAGATGACTATGTTTAAGAATCAGAACCCATTCTAGATACTGACTTATTCAAATTATATTATTCTTTGAAGCAGCAACTTGGGCTTTGGCTGGTCTTTATCAGCCCCAGTTATCTGCAGTTAGTGATGCTACATCTACAGTAGATTGGTAGGTTTAGCCCTAAAATGTCAAACAGCACTGATGAGGCAAATGCTTATTGGTGGTCTAAAGAAAAGTATTGGCGACTTACCCTGTGGCTGGGTCGCGCTGGTAGTTTGGTGGACACGGTGTGTCTATGCACTGATAACTGCCTCTCATATTGAAGCACATTCGGTTGGCTCCACACTGAATGTTTTGTTCAAGGCATTCATCAATATCTAGAGACAATGAAAAACAAGCCGCACGTTGTAGTAAAGATTGCAAAAACGAAACAAAACAAAACAAAGGCACTTAAACAAAAATCCAGATACATCATCATTCTTAAACATGCATCACCCATCTGTTCATTTATTAGTTCATTTATTAGATGCTGTTTTTGATTATAACAAATTAAGTATTCAGAGAATGGTACAGTGCTCACCTTGACATGTCTTTCCATTAGCCATGAGGCGATACCCTGCTGGACACAGGCACTTGTAACTCCCTTGGATGTTCATGCATTCATGCTGACAAGCGTCTTTGTTTTCACATTCATTGATATCTAGACAAGAGGTCAAGAAACCAAATGATTAGAAAGACCATGTTCACTGCGGCATACAGCACTGTCGCAAGGCCTCTTGTCTAAAGCTCCGCAATAGAATGCATACACTCTCTGTCTGGTACACAATGCTTTGATTTGGTCTGTTCCCTGCGTGGTAAATCGGAAATAAGGTCACGTTTTTTTGCAAGAAGATTTCCATTATCTGCAGGTATTCGTTTGCTCAGATTGGAGGTTAGGCTTGTATTACTGTCTTTGCAGACCCCTTGACAGATCCTTCACCAGTACATTGTACAAGATGAAAACAAGCAGGGGATCAAGCTATATCCAAACAAGGAGGCAGTTCAATTCAAAATACAGATCTACAGAAATTGTTTACCATAGCTATTTACTGTTACTATTACATATTACTCCCTGTTGCAGTTGGATTTAAGTCATCATGTTCCAGAAGTTGGTGGGTTCATTGATCCAAGTCGGTAAATTTATCCTACCATCTGGTCCATCAGTGGCTACAGAATTCAACTACAAGGTGTGTATTAACCCTGGGGAGTTGGGTTGCGACCCTGGCCAATCTTAGTATGCTGTATGGAAAAAATATCAAGCCCACATTGCTTCATAAAGATATATAACTTCCTTCTCCTGGCTGATAATTACCTATGCATCGGCCAGCCCTTGCCTGAAAGCCTTCCGGGCAAGTCTCTCTAGTGTTCCTGTGTGATCTGGAGAAAGGTGCTCTAACGTTGCTATAGCCAGAATTGGTATTATATGTCTGGGAAGCCAGGTTGTGATCCTGCTGCTGGTAGTGGTTTCCAACAGGAGAGAACTGGGCTTGCCTATAGCCATCAGAATAGCTGCCATAGTTGGGCAACTTCTCCAGTCCGGCACAAGACTTCCCATCACCTAGTAATTGTCGCCCAGGAGGACAAAGGCACTTGAAGCTGCCAGGTGTGTTGAGGCACTGGTAGGCGCATGGCGTGGGCACCCTTTCACATTCATTAATATCTGCCCAAGCGACAAGTCCCAGTACACATGAAACGTTGCAAGGATTGGGGGGGTGGGGAGGAGGGGAGAGAGATAAAACAAAGGAAGGGTCAGTCAGTGGAACCACCAACAGAGATGCACCCAAGTTGAGTATTTCAAGTCTAAGTCCAGGCTTGGGGATATTTTATATTTTATAATCGTCAATAGAATTGGACTTTAATTGTATTGACCAGTCCGGAACTAGAAATGAATCTGGAATATCTGGAATCTGTGTTGACAAATTCAGTGCTAGTAATTGCTTGAGAAAGATGCTACAGCATTAGAACACAAAAAAGGAATCCTTGGTAATGGATTTTTAAAATAGAAGCCAGGACATCTGATGATGACGCCTGGGCAAAGAGCCAAATTAAGTTCATATAAAGGAATTATATGCTGTAAAATAAGACAAACTGAAGAACTGTATAAGAAAAGAGCATACAATATAGCGAGTAGGCCTGGATGATGATTTTAATAATGAGGATTTATTACAAAGACCCAGATACTGTACTGTAAAAGGGAAATGTCTGTTTTGCGTCTGCTATGAAACATTAAAGACTATTGTGTTGGCAGAAATTCCCGAAAATCATATAATCCTCTGCAGGAACCCTTAGGCACTGAATTTTGTTGATGAGAAATAAAGTTAGTAAAAGACAGAAAAAGAAATGCAGATCTGGGAAGAGCTCAGGGAAATGTCGCTATGGAGGTCAGTTAGTTTCATGGACCCTGTGGTTGCGTGTCTCAGAGTTTGTTATCTTTTCTCTGCTTTTCTTTTGATATTATAAACTCTAGTAATACCTTCCTCATTTAAAAAAGGGTATATGAAAGCAAGGTGTGATGAAGGCAGTTCCATAGTTTCTTATTGCTGATCATTCACCAAAAAACTGAAACAACTTCACAGATAATGTAACTGTAACTGTCACAGATAATATACAGGTTAATTAACAGTATCCTGCAGCTTGTTGCAAGATCTTTGTTGCCAAATACTGCTCAGTCTTCTGAAGAAAGTGCTGCTTCATTGTCTTTGCCACCATTCACAAATCCTGGTTATGCATTGCAACAAAAGACCTTAACAGCAAATATGAACATGCGCTACTGAGAAGCACTAATTCGATAGCTTAGGAATTCTCCTCCACTGCAAGACCCTGAGATGGTCTTTTGAAGTTAAATGCAATGAAATGGAGCAGGGAAGCAGAGAGAAGCTGTGGTGATGTTGAGTACATACCGAGGCAGGGTCTGCCCACTCCCTGGGAGCGATACCCGCGCGGGCAGGTGCAATGGTAGCTGCCGCGGGTGTTCTCACAGATCTGGTTATACCGACACTGGTGCGTGCCCTCTCTGCACTCGTCAATATCTGGAAGAAAAAGCAAAAACTGAGATCTTCTTTAGAATTACAAAACCAATACGTGGATATTGGAATGTAAACATCTGATTTAACTTGGTCTTGCCATTGTTTCTATGTCAGTTTCATCAATAATTAAATCCATCAAAAACATGTCCAGAAACAACCCAAGGCACGGGTACATAACAAATCAAACAGTTTCTATATACATTCTAGATATAGTTATTGATTGAGCTTCAGTTATCTGGTGTCCATCACCATAAAATAGAAGGCTATTTCTATAGTCTGAATGCTAACACAGATTTTTATTGAACTTGTAGCCAAGTTCAAATGATTGGTCTAGTTACACTTACCAACACAGGACCCGTTACCAGCTTTAGTCATGCCGCTGGGGCACAGGTCAATGCACTTGTATCCTCCTCGCGTGTTCTTACACTGCTGATCAGAACGGCACACGCTCTGTCTACATTCGTTGATATCTGAGAGGGAAATGAATAAACCGTCTTCAGTGAAATCTCTTTTATACGCTGCACCCTCTCTGAAACCTTTTTTAAGCAGGCACACGGTTTAAACAGCTAGCCTGGCATGCTGGTTGTCTGGTGGAAGCTCTGCTACGTACCGACACACCTCCTGCTCTTGAGATGGAACCCTGGGTTGCAGGCGCAGCGGAAGCTGCCGATGCTGTTGAGACACCGCTGGTTGCACGGGTTCAGTTCCTGGCATTCATTGACGTCTGAAAAGTTTAATGGTTTATATATAAGCATTTATTTTCCTCACTTAAGTCAAATAAATGAATGGAAATGACCCTGTAGTAGAATGCAATACAATACATTACAATACAAATTCATTTTTATATAGCGCTCTTCACTGTACAAACAAGATAGCTCATATATATATATAATGCACTCCAGTTACAACCAATTATATAAATGCACATTAAAAAAAAGCATGTTTTCAATTTAGACTTAGAAGAATCCAATGTCTGAACCTGCCTAATGGTAACCAGAATAGAGTTCCACAAGCAAGGCGAAAAACAGCAAAAAGCTTGGGTCCAGTTGATTTAAGACAACTTTTGGAACAACTAAAAGTTCTGCATTTTCTGAACTCAAAGAACGAATAGGAATATGCGGAGTTAGTAACAGTCACCTTGGCAGCTGATTCCATCGGGGGTCCTGCGGAAACCCCGCCCACATTGCACCACGCAGCGGTAGGAGCCAATGGTGTTCTCACAGTCCTGGCCTGCGTGGCAGGTGTGCCCTCCAAGCCCGCACTCGTCAATATCTGCAGCCAAACACACAGAGTACTGTCAATGCGTGCAATGGACCGATATACAAACCGTGTTTAAAACTGGTGGCAAGAACAGCAACAGGTTCGGCTGGAAGGTATGACCACAGGGCATTTGAATTACAATTAGTTCAAACAGTTTGCCGTTCTGCATGTTGAGTCAAAATCAGACTTTTACAGCAAGCCTTTGCAATTCAATCATACTTGTAGTCAGTAGTCACTAGACTGGAGGTACTTGGGAATTGCTTGAGTGTGGTATTTTTCTTAGCGTCCTACCTTGACATGTCCTCCCATCGGCCGATATAGTGAGTCCACGGGGGCAGGAGCAGTAGTATGTTCCAATGGCATTGTGACAGGTGTGGGAGCAGGGGTTACGGGCAGTGCATTCATCCTCGTCTGTTTCAGGAGAACCACAACAGAAACACTGAAGTTATACCGTTATTTATAGTAATAGTATATATAAAATGGTATAAAAGTAATATAGTAAATCTCTGTCGCTTTATTAAAACGTTCAGAAAGAATCAATGCACTTTGCATTTCATCCAAGAATTTAACCACCCAAGATGTTGAATTAAACAGTTGTTAACACAGATTATCAAAACCATTACAGAGTACATGCACATGATTTGTAAAACAAGTTCAACAGCCACCTATTTTCTGATCTTATATATCAAATAAGGACTATAAAACTGCTTGCACCCATTGTGTTGTGTTAAATATTCTCTTTGATTACTTGTTTGCAAGATCAATTGGGTGAATCATTAAAACATCTTGTATGAAGCAAATATACTATAGTACAATTACCTGCACAGTAGGGTCCGGCAGAGTCCAATCGGAAACCATTTGGACACTGGTTACTTCGGTCACCTGCAAACACAAAGATGACCCTTTTACTAACATCTGCTAATATGGATTCTTAGTGGTTATAAGGATCTACTAATAATACATTGAAGAAAAGGACAAAACACATACTGTGACCTAAGCAACTATTTTTATGATATAACTGTCAAGTTATAATGATTTGGTACTGCGTAACCATAAATTTGCAAAGCCCAGGTAAATCCAAAACCTAAACAAAAAGTATTCTCTGGACATTTTTGATAAGGGACATGATATAGTGCCAGATTTTCAAAACTTAAGCTACCAAACTTTAAAAAATCGGTCTGAAAGTGGAAACGGATGAGAACCTTTGACGATGGTAGCGTGAATCTTGTACTCCAGAGTCTCCTCCAGGGGGTGGTACTGTGCAGTGATTGAGGAGGCGTGGAGAGTCTCCACCAGGAAGGGCATGCGTCCGCGGGAGGTCTCGTACGTGATGGTATGATTCCAGGAGTAAGGCACGCTCACTTTATCAATGCTAAACATCCGTGTGGAGTATGCATACAGCTGGCCAGCACCTGTCTGGATATAGTCTTCTGTGTAGTCCTGAAAAAACAAACAAGCTTTTTTCTTTCTTCAAGAAGGCTATTGTCCGCAGGGATATCCTTTCAGGGGCACCACATTTTATGCAGGCAAGACAGTGATTCAATTTGATTATAAAACAATTGCAATAGCCATACCTTGACACTAACGTCAGCAGAGGAAGGGAGCTGTAAGATATACCCGTTCACAATGATGTCCAGTAACAAAGCACCGTCTGAGTCCAGCCCACGTGCTATATGAGTCATTCTCAAGATCTCTCCTGAAGTACAAAAGCGACAGTAAGAAGTCTGCTTGGCAAACCCCTTTTCATTTGGCATTCTCTTGTAATGATGCTGCCATTAATAGTCACTCCAGTTGCACTGTAGCTGCACATATAATTCCAGCTTTTTTCAAATGCTATTAAGAAAATAAAAGTTTTAACATATGCATGTTTATAAATTGTCAGTATATCTTTCAAGATTTTACAAACCGGTTGCAAACTCCACTTGTGTCTCTCGTCGGAAGACTCCCCCTGTTAAGCTGAACCCATTCACTGCCTCCCCAATCTCCTTGGCTGTGGTCCAGTAGATAGGGTTCAGGATTGAGATGAGTTTTCTCATTGCAGGACCTGTGGTAGGAGAAAATTGGGAATAAAGACATGTCTAATTGCTCTGTTATCAAACTATCCTACATGCAACCTCCATCTGGATCTTTTTTGGTTTGCTATGGAAGAGAATCCATTGCACCTACCAAGGCTTCTGGGCACATTGGTGATGGTTGCCTGTATAATCCTGGCACCAGATTCCTCACTGTCGGTGACTGTGGCATTCAGGATTGCAATTCCAAACTCAATGTCGTTGATGTTTCCTATAACACTTCCCCTTGCTTGCTGGGGTCCACCTGGATCAAAGGACAGTTTTAGTTGGAGATCTTGTGCATAAAAAATATCAGGGTATGATTTGCTTGATCAACTTAGAGTATCAATCGCTGATGTACAAACATCATAAAAGAGAGCAAATTACGATGATGCCAGGTAAACCTTGACCTACGTTGACTGTATGAATAATAGCTTTTCATAGCAAATGCCCGATGCACAGTTTTATCAAAATCACGTAATTGGTTTCCAAAATATAGCCTTCGATAGATCAGATTATCATGCCAGTACTGTGAAAAAGCAGGACTCTATGGATGAAAAGCCATAGTTTGTCCATGTTTAACTAGGTTTGATTCCCATGATATAGCCTTACCTAAGTATGCACAGTATGTATTTCCACTATCTCCTATCTCCAGTTAAGTGACTTACCTGGACATGCCTGAATATTACACCTGGACACCTGGGAAGTGTCTCCCGGGCAGGACCGACCCTCATTGGTTGGCGGTGGGTTGTTGCACAAGCGAATCCGGGTCCGTTCACCTGCACCACAGGAAACCGTGCACTCACTCCAGACCTGCCAGGGACCCCAGTTACCATCCACTGTAGACAAAAACATGATAGAAGAAGGACATCCAATAATGTTCAAGTACAGCTAACAAGGGATTCTAATCTTGTCAGAACTTAGGAGTTACAAAGGGTTATCATTTGGACTGGGGACTTCCGAGTGAGACCACTGCTGTAGAAAGGTGAAGAACATTTATCCTCATTGTTTGAATAAGGAATTAGTTTAAATACATTTAAATAAATGGAAGATTCCAACACCATTTTGCTAATTGGCTTTCAGAAAAACAAAACTCAACATGGCAATGAAATATCTGGATGAGGCACTGTTAGGCTCACCTGGACAGGTGTCTGTGTTGCACCTCTGGATCTGTGTGTCAGCTCCAGCACAGGCTCGACCCCCATTGGCTGGTCGGGGATTGTCACATGTCCTATACCTGCGCATCTGACCTCCATTACACGTCCGGCTACAGCTCCCCCAGCTGCTCCAGGGGCCCCAGTTACCATGGACTGGAAAGAAGTAGTCACCACAAACATTAGGGTTTGCAGAATATAGATGAGTATATACAGTAAATCCAATCCAGCCCCTCTGCAAACCAGCATTCTGTGTAATTCAGCATCATTTTTGAGTTCCGACCAAATCCTTATTGAAAATAAAGATGTGAACCTGTCTACTCTGGCATCCGGCATGATTTGTAAGACTTGTTTGCCTAAAATCAATGTTAATCCCACTACAAACCTTGAATGTTATAGCTGCACACTACTTTTACTGTATGCATTGTAATTGTTTTTCAAAGTATTAAAATAGCTTGTCATTTATATTTCTTTAGGTACAGTATAAGATTTTGCTATACCTCTGTAATCCAGCAAACTGTATAATCCAGCACAATTTTCCATTCCCAAGTGATGCCGGATTAGGTTTTACTGTAACAGCAGTTAGAGATGGAGGATTACACAGGATTGAGACTGGGCTGTACTCACTGGGACATGGTTCGCTGTTACAGAAGTCAATGTGGACATCGTTGCCTTCACACTGGCGCCCCCCGTACTGTGGTGAGGGGCTGGCACACGCTCGGGTTCTCTGACGTGTCCCTCCACCACACGACACGCTGCAGGCTGCCCAGCTCACCCACGATGTCCACTTCCCGTCCACTAAGGAATGAGGACACAAACACTGTGTCTTAACATATTGAGGTATTTGTTTTTCACTTAAAATAATTGCATTCACTCGATTTAGCAGCTCACACTGGTGCATCCTCAAAAACAACCTGTTTTTGTGAAATGCTTTAAATACGGCTTTGCAGAAGCTATTCATGGAGACATTCATCAATTTCTATTCAAAACAGTCTTAACAAAACAAATATTTTAAAATATTTGGTGTTTTCTGCCTTTGGGGTTTAGAATGGACAACTACATTTAATGCGCTATCCTCTTCCCTCAACTCCCTAGCCCCCTTATGTCCTTATTCTCCTTCACGTAGGCCTCCTCAACCATGGCTCACTCTTTCCCTTAAATCAGACCGACGTTCATTGCACCGGGCTGAGCGACTCTGGAAGTCCTCTCCCTCACCTTTGAACTTTCAAACTTATCATTCCCTCCTCTCATTTCCTCTCTGCCTTGGAACTAGCCAAACATGACTACTTCCAAACTCTCATCACTGCTTTGGCTCCCCATCCGCGTCAGCTTTTCTTAACCCTTAATAAACTACTCCGTCCCCCTCCTCCACCCCAATCTTCAGTCCTCCCAACCCTTACTGCTAGTGATTTCTCTCACTATTTCACAACCAAAATCAGTACTATTCGTTTACAACTCCGGACTCTCCCCAGACTAGCCCCCATTCCCAGCTCCCCATTCTACCTCCATCTGCGCTTAATGCCCCTTTACTGACTTTCCCCCCACATCTTATTTTGAACTTTCCTCCTTAATTTCCAAGGCCCACCCAACCTCTTCCCCCCTGGATCCCATCCCTGCTTCCCTCATACCCCCTTTACTCCCTCTTATCCTCCCCTATCTAGTCTCCCTTTTTAACTCCTCCCTGTCCACTGGTATCTGCCCTGCTGCTTTTAAATCAGGCACCATCATTCCTCTGTTAAAAAAACCCACTCTTGACCCTGCCTGCCCTGCCAACTACCGCCCAATCTCTCTCCTTCCATATTTTTCAAAACTCCTTGAGTGTCTAGTTCACGTACGCCTATCACAATACATATCCGCCAACTCCCTCTACCCCGATTCCAATCTGGTTTCCGTCCTTCCCATTCCACAGAGACAGCCCTCCTCACTGTCCAGAATCATCTGGCCAACTCCTCCCATGCTGGTCTGTCTTCAATTCTCATTCTCCTTGATCTTTCCTCTGCCTTTGACACAGTCGATCATTCCATCCTCCTCTCCACCCTTTCCAACCTTGGTATTTCTGGAACACCCCTTAGCTGGCTGCACTCATACCTATCCTCCGCACCTCTGCTGTTGCTTTCAACAGCCTCACCTCTCCCCTCCCTCTGACTGTTGGTGTTCCCCAGGGCTCTGTCCTCGGACCCTTGTTATTCTCTCTGTACACCTCACCTCTTGAAGCTCTAATCTCTTCATTTAACTTCCCCACCATTTCTTTGCTGATGACACCCAGATTTTCTTTTCCTTTCTTTCTTTCACCCTGACCTTTCCACCCGTGATAACTGCTTGCCTGACTGCTATCCAATCTTGGATGGCACGCCATTACCTCCTCATCAACCCATCAAAAACTGAAATCCTTTTCTTTCCTTCCCTTCTTCTCCCCTCCCACCCCCACCATTTCATTTCCTCCCTGTCCCTCATTCCGGTTAACTCTGCTCGTAACCTCGGCGTCATCTTTGACGCTACCCTTCCCTTGCTGGTCATATCTCGGCCACTACACGCACCTGTCGATTCCACCTATTTAACATCCATAAAATACGCCCTCCATCTCTTTCTCTGCCGCTAAACTTCTGGTTCATGCTTTCATCCTCACCCGCCTCGATTACTGCAACTCCCTTCTCATTGGCCTTCCCTCCTCGCCTTCACACCACTACAGCAAATTCAAAATGCCTCTGCCGCATCATCTTCAACCTCCCCCGCTCCTCTCATACCTCCCCTCTTCTCTTTCAGCTACACTGGCTCCCTGTTTACTATCGCTGCTTGTTCAAATTCCTTACTCTAGTCTATAAATCCCTCCATGGTCTCGCCCCACCCTACCTGGCTGCACTTATCTCTTACTATGTTCCCCCCTGTCCCTTACGCTCTCAAACTCTGTTGTCCCTTTCGGTTCCACCCTCGCCCTGTGCCCAATCCCGTTTCCGTTCCTTCTCCCTCCTGGCTCCCCTTCATTGGAATAAACTCCCACTCCATATAAAACAGTCACCTACACTACGCAGTTTTCATTCCTCCCTTAAAACACATCTTTTCACCCAAGCCTATCCCACTGCGTGCCCTAGCCCCTAACCCCGGTCAGGACCCTGCTTGTTTGCCCAACCCTGCCCTAGCCTCTGTTCTCACAGTAGCACCACTCTTTATTTTCTCACCCTTGCCCAATAAACGTACCTTTTTCCTTCCACCATTTATCTTGATTGTACCGCTTAGTTTAATAATTGTAAAGCGCCTTGGTCAAAGGCGCTATATAAATATAAATAAATAAATAAATACATTTTAAAAGCTTCTTCAGCTGCAGTAGGTGTTGTGGGATACAGTAATGGTTACTTCTGAATTACTGTGCTCTCCATGATGGCTTGTGTATGAAGCTCCTTACCTGGGCAGTGTCTCTCCTTGCACACTTGGGTCTGTGTGTCCTGTCCCTCGCAGTGCGGGCCATCAAATGAAGGAGGGGGGTTGTTGCACAGCCTCAGTCGGGTCTGTGTGCCTTTGCCACAAGTCTCGCTGCATGGGCCCCAAGGCAACCAGGCTCCCCAATTACCAGCAACTGGACAAGAAAAACAAAGATGTTAGTTAGTGTGAATTATTACATTGAACATTGATGGTGTTACACCTACTACACACAGCCACCCATGCCTTGGCCTGTATGCAGTACATGTTTAAACAACCAGAGATTGAATTTCTCTTACCAGGACAGGGTCTGATGTTGCACATAATGGACTCCACAGCCTTCCCCTCACAGGGTCTGCCCCCATGCTGCGCGGGGGGGTTACTACAAGAGCGGATCCTGGTTCTGTTTCCCTGGCCACAGGTACGTGAGCACTCTTCCCAGGCCCCCCAGTCTGACCAACTCCCATCCACTGCAGGACATACACAAACACCCAGCCATGTGAGACACAGTAGGATAACCTAATAGTTATGGGCTCTATGTAAATCGTTGCATTATAGATTTTGGTTTTTCCACAGAGCTATCCCTCTCCTTCTTTAGTCCAGTACTAACCTGGGCAGGGCTTGCTCTGACAGCTGCGTGTCTCTGTGTCGGCCCCGAGGCAGTGCTGGCCTCCATTGGCTGGGAGAGGGTTATTACACTGTCGGAGCCTCTTCTGAACTCCCTGCCCACAGGTCACACTGCACGGGGCCCACTCCAGCCACTCAGAAAACCCACCATGTACTGCAAAACAGGTTGATAATGACATACATATACAGACATGTATTTTTTCCACTAAACAAATGAATCCACTACCATGGCACCATGTAAATGGTTATATTCAATTTAAGTGAAATCTGGAAATACACACCCTGCACTGTCACGGGTACTCTGACAAGAACAGAGCCCAAGAGGTTCCTGGCCACACACTCGTACTCCGAAGTGTCCTCTTTCTGAGCTCCGGTCAGGCGCAGTGAGTTGTTGGACAGAATAGTGATCCGGTCATCTCCCAGGAGGGGGCGCCCCTGACGGGACCACTCAATGGTGGGAGGGGGCTCCCCATCCGCTTGGCAGTTCAGCAGAACCGTAGTGCCAGCATCTACCACCGTCTCCACAGGCTCCACCGTGACGGTCGGGGAACCTGGAGAACAGAGACCATCAAACGTTACTATGAAACCTTTCCAAGGAGAATGTTAATTGCACTTTCTTCTTATGGAGTGTTATCTTACTTTGTAAGGTTAGCGTGACACTGCGTTCAACCATCCCAGCATCGTTGGTGGCGATACACATGTAGCTGCCACCATCTTCATTCTAAAAATACAAATGTATCAGTAAAACCTGGTAAAACACAGATGACAGCCACTGGCAATGCTACTACAAGTAACACAATGTTAGAGCAGGGAGTGGATACAAAGGAAAGGAAAGCAGTGATCTGTATGTGTAAGTACCACAGTGCCGTAGATAGCGAGGGAGCCGTTGTCGAGCTGGCGGATGCGGTTGCTGATCTGAATGTTGATTCCTTTCTTACTCCACAGGATAGTAGGAGGAGGGTCTCCTCGGACCTCACAGTTCAGGATAGCGTTCCCTCCCAGCGGCTCAATCCGGTTTGAATGGAAATCTCCGTCAATGATAGGAGGCTCTGATGCAGTGGCAGCAATAGACGTGTTAATACTTTAAGATAAGCCTATTTCGGCCATGGCTTCAAAGAAGCCCTTGAGGTAATAAGCAAAGGGAATTCAGCTTACCTTTGACATACACAAAGCCTATTGACTTGATGGAGCCCACGCTGTTTTCCGCTATGCATGCGTAAGTTCCTGAGTCATCCTTGCTCACCCTCTCAATAACAAGTTCGCTGTGACCATTCACATTGTCAAATTGTGCTGAGTAGAAATGAGATACAAGTGTGCTGATCAGCTTTTAATCTTTGTAAAGCTGTGGTGTAATGTATAGATGTGGTATCATGTATGCATACCTGGAATAATGTTGTTGTTGAAGGCCCATGTGATCCGGGGGGTGGGCATGCCGACAGCCCCACAGGAAAGCATCAGACGCTCCCCTTGTTTAGGAAGCATCCCCAGCAGCTCAGTGAAGGCAGGGTGAACATGCACCGTCAGGCTCATTGTCTTGCTGTCTTGACCGACAGCATTGCTCGCAATGCAAGTGAAACTTCCTGTGTCATCAGGCTGCCGGAAAAAGAGACAAAAGTTTAAACAATCCCTATCAGGGTATCCTGCCCTAGTGAGTGCACAGTCATGTGCATAATCCTCTGTATGTAGTCCTTCCTTTCTGTGACTTACTTGAGCATTATCTACGAGGAGTTCCCCTGACTGCATGACAGTGTATTTTCCTAATGTATCAGACAAGGGCACTCCTTCCTTCTCCCAGGAGATGAGTGGCTGTGGAACCCCATCTGCGATGCAGGGCAGCACAGCCTGGGAGCTCTCGATCACAGAGTGCTCTGTCTCGGAGCTGCGGATAGTGGGTGGGACTGTAAAAAAAGTGAACAATTAGAATAGGCAAAGACAAGAATAGCAAATACAATCCCTGTAGGCCCTGGAAATGACAGAAATGATCTTGATAAATCACATACATGCATGAAAAGTGAATTTAAAATAAAACGTTCAGTTTATCCATAGGAGATGAGCTCAGGTCTTTTTTATGTGGCTGTTATGAGGCTCACCTACCGTGCACAATGAGGCTCATCTCGATGTTGCTTGATCCGGCCACGTTGGCCACAGTACAGGTGTAGCGGCCGGTGTCATCGGGCTGGGCGAAGGTTATTTGTAGTGCTCCGGAGCTGAGAACTCGCAGCCGAACCGACTCCGTCACCAGATGACCATCTTTGTGCCATATGACTTCAGGGGCAGGGTAGCCCTGAGCCTCACAGAGCAAGGGGACTGATTTATCCAGAGCCACAGTGTAACTCTTTGTCTGAGACACAATGACAGGAGGGACTGCGGAAACACACAAATGAAACAGTTGGATGTCTACTACCTGTCACCGACTTTAAAACAGGCACTAGTCATTTCAAGGCTTATAAGAATCACTTTATCTGCAGAGACACTGATGTAAGTCTGATCTAATACCATTATATATAGATTCTTTTCAATGAAAAAATGAAAGCCTTCTTTGGTGTCCTTTCAAGCAAATAAATATGTGTAACAATATTCCTGATGAGATAGTTGTTTGTAAATACCTTGCACTTTCAGTTTAGTCTTTCCCAGGGCAGTCCCAGCAGGATTCTGTGCAACACATATGTATGTCCCAGCATCCTCCACTTTGGCACGAGCTATCTGCAGTGCGCCATTGGGTAACAAAGTAAAACTACCTCCTGGATAGGAAACAGGTTAGCAGTGTTAATCTCTCAAAACCACACAGCTGCTCCAGCTGCACTGTTGTGTATTATTACAAGTCTATCTGCTTCGATGTAACTTACGTGTGGTGAGGATGTTGATGCCCTCTTTCTGCCAGGATATGGTTGGTCGAGGAGTTCCAGTGGCCTCACAGGGCAGGGTGATTGGGTTATTGAGAATGACGTCTATAGTGCTGGGATGCGCCTGGATCACCGGGGTCTCTGAAATGGGAGAGCAAGCATTGAAAAAATAAGTTATTTCTACTAACAACAACAATCAATTTCAACAGCTGTGCAGTGGTGTTAATTTGAGGATACGCCTCTTTATTTCTAGTCCATTTTACTTCCATAGACCCAGCTCTGATGCAGGATAGTTTAGCTTGTATACCCTTTGAGCTCCACCGGTTTAAGATGAGGCCTACCCTGAACAGTGAGATGGACGTGTCTGTGGGCAGATCCAGCAGCATTCCTCGCTACACAGGTGTATCTGCCAGTGTGGCTCAGCTGGGCAGTGCTGATCTCAACGGGTCCTAGAAAAGAAAAAAGAAAGAAAAATAATGATGACTGAACCATGTAACTTGAGCAGCATGCACCTCAGCAGCTGATGCAGCACTCCATCTTATACAGTTAGCCCTCTCTCCCCAGTCTTCATCATTGCAGGGTTACCTGTGGGGAGGATCCGGTAGCCCTCTCCGTGTGGTAGCAGTTTGACCCCGTCTTTGCTCCAGTGGATGGTGGGCTCAGGCACCCCAGACGCAGTGCAGCTGATCACTGCCGGGGACAGCTTGGTCACCAGCAGCTCTGTCGCCTCGTCAGCAATGGAAGGAGGAACTGCAATACATTACAGCAAAGACACTGATGGCAAAAACAGTGCAGCCCGCGCCACTCTAATTTCCTAGGACCTCCATAAATATACATAGATTGATATATTCACATATACCAATATTGTACATTAGGCTTTCTGTTACCCACAATAGTGTAGCTAGCTAAATCTGATCTAGATTATCAAACTACCCTAAAAGAATGTCCCTCTCTGTTTCCACACTTACCCTGTACTGTGAGCTGAATGGATCTTTGATCTTCTCCAGCTTCATTGGACACAATACATTCATAGACTGCAGTGTCATCCACTGTGGGGGTAATCACCACAAGAGATCCTGAAGACAGAAGCCTGGGTGCAAGAATGGTCAACAGTAAATATGTGAATATACACAAACAAATCACAGTGCTTCAAACCTTGCAATGCTCTAAGACAATCATCTGGGAGTTTGGATTCTTCCACTAACAGCACCCTTCATCTTCTGTATGACTAGCTCCCCTTTGCTGTGATTTTTAACACAATTAAGAGAAACCTTGAGTAACCTGTACATATTCTGGTTCTGGTCAGTGCTGAGGAGATGGCCGTTCTTCTTCCAGGACACATCAGGTTTGGGAATGCCGGTGGCCTCGCAGGACAGGGTGGTCTGGACATTGACAGTAACAGTGATGTTGGTGGGGCCCTGGGCAATGGACGGGGCCACTGGGGATAGAGAAAAGAGGACATGTTTACTGTGAATGTTGAGACGTGGTTAAGTTTTATTGATTTGATTATATTCTTGTATATTTACCAGGTACCTCGTGCTTATTAACACTGATAAATGCAGATGTTACAACCTTTATGAAAGTATATTTACCAAAGACTTGCAAGTCAACCCTCTTTCTCTGGGTCCCAGCGGGGTTTGTGGCCATGCACAGGTAGCGCCCCGTGTCTGTAACCTGGGCTGAGTGAATGTGCAGAGACCCGTCTTCTGAAAAGGAGAATCTAAGCAGACCAACGAGAAACAGAAGCACTTTACACATTCATTTATTTTGTAACGACCATATTATAATACTTAAAACTGTAAAATTGGTATATATTCTTATGAATTAATTTACAAAACATTTGATTTCTAGCTACAGCACGAACCATCAGACCATTACATATGCCATACAGTATGAGAAATAAAAAAAATTTTAAAAAAATGCAAAAATGACCTAGGATTGTTTCCTGCCAGTATGGCCCCGTCTTTTCTCCAGGTGATCCTCGGCTTGGGGAATCCACTGACAATGCATTCCAGCATGGCTGGTTTGTCGATGTGCGCAGCTACTGTCTGGGGGCCATCCTGTATAGCTGGAGCAACTGTGTGTAACAAAATACAAAATATTCATAAGCAAAGTTGGGATGGTACAGAGGTCAGGTTTGTAAACATGACATAAAAAGAAGAGGAATGTGTTATGTTTAAATCGTGACATTTTTTTAAATACCTTTTTTAGACCGTCAAATGCTGTGAAATGAGTCATGTTTTACAGGGAAAAAAATACTGTCCAGCACATAGATATATTTAGGGCTTCTGTTTTTCGGGTTTTGTTAATTGTATTTTTCGGTGCTTATTTTTAGCTATTTTCGAATTTTATGTAAATCATTTTTTTCGGGGCTTTCGATTTTGATATATTGTATGAAATTAGTGTTTTCGGTTACTTTCCAAGATGCTTGAGCGTTTTTTTTTGTGTGTGTGTGTGTGTGTGTGTGTCAAAACATGTATAGTAACTCGACAGTACTTGCGCAATTAAGTTGTACCTTCTTTCCTTTGCTGTCTTCCACAACTAAATCCCTATGGTCACGGGCACATTCTTCTGGGGTTTCTGTGTGTAGGCATTTTTGTACATTTTGCCACAATTCTGTTTTAAATCCTCAGTGTCTTAAATTGGAATACTGCTTTAAATCCTGCTAACAAGCCTCCATCCATCTCGTTTTAAATCTCGCAAGTGGAGTCTCCAATAGAAATGTAGGAATGTGCTGTCACTCAGTAGTTGGGGCGGGTTTAAAGTGTTCAGAAAGAATCAATGATAGACACAAGTCAGGAAGGCGGGACATTGCCCAGCAGCACAGGGAAATGTATTTATTATTATTTTTGTAGTAGGTTTTATTTTTTTTTAATGTGAGAAGGGTAAAGTCAACGTGAATAGATTAACCATTTCCACAGTTTTTACTGTGTTTTCCGGTGTTCATTGGCTATCCACCGATTGAATTTTTTTTTATCGGGGGTGTTTTATCTGGTTTTATCAGTTAAAACCGAAAATCAGAAGCCTTAGATATATATATATAAAACACACCAAACTGCATCGACCTTGATATCAGATATCTCCTTCTCCAACTGAGGGCTGAGTTACATTGGCTAAAGGAAACAAGGCTATATCTGGTAGGGTGAACAGAATCTACTGTACAGATGTAACATAGAGCAGGTTGTATACCGTGGACAGCTAAGGTAAACTCTCTGGTTGTCGTCCCGGCAATGTTACTGGCAACACAGGTGTACTGTGCCCCATCCCCATGCTCAGCGTTGTTGATTTGCAGGTAACGACCGTTGGATAGGATGCGGACACGAGGAGTGGCCTAGAAAGAAGAAATGAACAGAAAAGATGCATTAAGAGCCAATTAGTTTAAATAAGAAACATGAGGTTGAGAGGCTTTTTTTTTTCTCATCTCATAAAACCCCAATATGTGTAATGATTTCAGAATACAGATGTAAAACTTGATGTAGTTGATGTAAAAGAAAAGTGTGCCTTTATTAATCTGCATAGCAGGGCAACCTGCTTGAGTTGTCAGCTCTCCTTTTCTGTTCCTGCTGCTCAGTAATTCAGCAGTACCTGTAGTGGCTCTCCATCCTTCAGCCAGGTAAGGGTTGGGGGCGGGACTGCGTCCGACTTGCACTCCAGGATCACCTGTCTGTTCTGGAGCACTGAGAGGTCCTGGGGAGCGCTTGTACCAGCGATGTTGGGGGGAACTACAAATTAAATCCATGTGTTATTTGAAAGGCTTCAATTAAATCTAATAATATCAACAGGCATTCCAAAAAAAAAGCTAAATGTAATGCACACTGCTAATGCGCAAACATTTTTCATAAATGATCTTGAATAAAGAAAATGAAAGTTTCTTTTCAAGTCCAAAAGCAGCTTGACTTACCGTGTACTCGTACTAGAAACTCTTTGTCATCATCTCCTGCAGGACTGGATGCCAGACATGTGTATCTTCCAGTGTCCTCCACCTGTATAATAAGAGCAGTCACAGGCACTCTGCATTAGTTTGCCCACCCCTTACTTTGAGGTGTCATCACATACAGCCTTCCCCTCATGTGTCTGACTATAGCCAGTACCATTATGCCTGTCATTTACCCAACAGCAAATTGAAAAATGCACAAGACAAACCTGCTGCTGTAATGAAGACACATTAGTACCTGAGCGCTTGCTATGCGGAGCACCTCGCCTCCTCGCAGAAGCCGAATGCCTTCAGTTTGAGGGAGGGGTCGGCCGTCCTTCATCCAGGTGAGTTTGGGGGCTGGGATCCCGGTGGAAACGCACAGCAGCTCCAGGGCATAGTTCACAATGACTGACACCTCCTCTGGAAAATCAGAACCATTGATACGGGGCGGGTCTGGGGAAGCATAAAACAATGATATATAAAACATATGGAAACAAGAAGACATCAGTACTGCACAGTCACTTTGTACATTTTACTATTGTTTCACTGTTCTCTGAGTAAGTTTTAAGAACCTGTAAGCATTAAATTCTACAGGTAACAGACTGTGTCTATGCTGAATAATTTACTGTTGAATGAATGCAGTACTCTGTACTGGGTGTATTCTAATTATGTCGACCACCAAACCAGCATCTGTTGGAGTCAGATGCTTTGACTTACCCAGCACCTGGAGATTAAAGTGTTTGCTGTCCTCCCCTGCTTCGTTGCTGGCTATGCAGGTGTACCTGCCAGTATCCTCCACCTCTGTCTGGGTCATTTGCAGTGCCATGCCCTGGTTCAGCACAGTGGTTTGGGCACTGAGCTGCAGGGGTAGGCCATCCTTCAGCCAGGCCAGGGTGGGTGTGGGAGTGCCGTCAGAGATACACAGCAATGTGGTGGGGTTCCCTCGGACCACAGTCACGTCCTCCGCCCCCCTGGTGTTGTCTAGGCTGGGAGGAACTGATGAGGAAAAACAGAGTCAGTGTTTATTTTTTATCACCACTTGGTGCTGTTAATATTGTTCATCAGAAAGAAAACAGCAACGTGCAGCTTTATGAATTGAGCTTTCACAATCCCACTGTTAGCTAAAACTCACCGTAAACCTGCAGGTTGTAATGCTTGTTGTCGACCCCTGCCCGATTTGAAGCTACGCAGGTGTAGGTACCTGTGTCTGATACCTGTGCTCTTACAATTCTGAAAAATAAAGTAAAACCAAAAAGTTATTAGTGGTGAACCAAAATGTTTTGGCTGTCTGTTGTGAATCTGGCTCTGGATTTAAAAAGAAACTCAGTTATTTTTTTAATAGTATGTCGTATCTGTATGCCTTTGACATTGTAGAGTCCTTGACTTTGTAGAGTGGCTCTGAGCATTGAGCATGTGAATGGAAATGTAACACACCTGAGGACCTGTCCGGCGGAGAGCAGTCTGATCTGGGAGGAGATGGGCAGAGGGAGGCCGTTCTTCAGCCAGTTGAGCTGTGGTGGGGGAGAGCCTGTAGCTACGCACTCAATGTTGATGGAGGTGTCCAGTATGGCAGTCAGCTCATCTGGGATTTTCCCATTACTCTGGATTGATGGAGGGACTGCAAATGAAAAGAAGATTGAAGCAGAATCAATTAGAATGCATTACAGTTCCACAGGCTTTCCATCAGTCCAAGATGATTTGTCTACCTCCATTGTGTTCCATTTTTTGAGAACCTTCACTTCATCAGCAACACATATTTGCTAGCTTGTTCTCATAAAGATCATTACTCACCATATACATTGAGATTAAATATCCTGTCCTCTTCTCCAGCCAAGTTAGTGGCCACACAGGTGTACTTCCCTATGTCTGCAGTCTGCGCTCCTATAATACTCAGGGTGCTGCCATCTGGGGAAACTCTGAAAGGACAAAGCAGAGTTGGTCTACAAACTGGCTAACTATACATTGGCACAGGATCTACATGCCTAACACATCTTTACCATTCATGGAACTCCATGAAACAAAGTCTTTATCACCTTATCCTTCTTGCTTCAGTCACATTCAGTTTCTTCCCATCCTTCAACCACTTGATTGTGGGTCTGGGGATCCCTTCAGCACTGCAGACCAGTTTAATGGTTTCGTTTACCAGCACACTAACCTCACTGGACATCTCTGAACCAGTGATGTTCGGGGGGACTTGAAATAATAATACAAAAAAAACAAATTACAAGCACAAACACACCCAGATGATGTTGGTTTTTATGAAAACCACAGTTCTAAATGTATTCTTCTTGCGAATAGACAACATTTAACCACTTCCTCATTTTATGCACCGATCTTAGTTTTTAAAAAGACTCACAAGGACAGTATGAGAGCCCAGCTGTAGACCAATCATGTTAAAGGAACAAGTTCCCCTCTTGTTGTACCTTGGATAGTTAGGATGTAGTTTTTGTGTGCTTTTCCCTCCACATTTGATGCCACGCAGGTGTAGGTGCCGCTATCTGACAGCTGAGAGCGGGCAATCTGCAGCTTACTGCCACCCGACAGAATGTGCATCTCCAGGGACTCGGAGTTTCCTAAAGGAAAAGCAAACGAAGATCTGAAGGATTTCCTAATTATTAACATTAAAGCATTAACTGTAAATAACATTTTACACTCTACTTGACATCGCTATTGCATTATAATGGTGCTACTGTCTGTTTAATATCTAAGAAAGTGTTCTAGCAGGTGCTTGGCTTCTTTAACAAAGTGTAATGAATCCCAAACATTTATCCAGCAAAGCACTCTAAAATACTCTAGAGGGCACTGACCTATTGGTCTGCCATTTTTGAGCCAGGTCAGTGTGGGAGGTGGGATCCCCGTGGCATCACAGGAGAAGGTCACAGGGTTACTGATGGTCTCCAGCACCTTCACATCTTTAGGGCCATCAATGCTGGGGGGGACTGGGAGAAACAACACAGACAGCACTCAGGATATGCTTAGAAACCTCGATGTAGTGTTTAAAACAAAATTACTGCTTTATCAATACAGTACTGATCCAAATGAAATGCTGTATACCAGAAGTCCAGCAATGGAACAGCGATACTATATCATTTACAATTCTGTGATTTATTACTGTTGTAAATATAGTATGACTAAATAATGCCACAGCGGCATACGTGCAGAAAGGCAGGCCATGCTCTTTATCTGGTGCAGAAGGACGGGCCTACAACCTTTCAAACACATGAGCTGTTACCCTAACTCTAACCCTAATTAAGAAGTGATTGAAATCTTAAGCTCTTTATTCAGATTCTCCCAGCTTGACCAGTCTTTCTGAACCTTTGCCACGTAGTGTTTTTAATGTTGTGCCAAAACATTACATAAAGGTTTTTAGAAACAAGCTACTTACCATAAACATTAAGGTGGAAATTCTTGTCGACCTGTCCTGCAATGTTGGCTGCTTTACACACATATTGTCCCGTATCTGAAACCTGTAGTATAAAGAAAACATTTAGTAAAGGGCCCTGGTGTGTTCACAAGTAAAGGGTTTATGCTTTTTACCTCTCAGGTTTTTTAAACCTAAAATACTGCATAACCTGAACTGCTCATTCTATGAGAGTGTCCCACTTTACCTCAGCCCCTTTGATTTTCAGCATCTGTCCATCTGCCAGGACCTTGACGTTGGCAGACTCAGTGATCATTCGTCCATTCTTGTACCAGGTGATGCTGGGAGGGGGCACAGCGTTTGACTCACACTCCAGTGTCACCGAGTTTCCAACTCGCACGCTCACAACAGCAGGGTTGTCCCCACCGTGGTCTCTTATACTGGGGGGAACTGGAATAACACAAGGATCAGAATGCCAGTACACACAGAGCCTGCATTACAGTTTGAAGCAGCTGTGTGTTTTAAAAAGGCCTGCTCTGGATTGCTTTCTAGTACAGGTTACAAGCATTCCGACCTGTTTCAGCAATCCTAATAAACTTTTACATAACATCCCATAAAAGCAGATAAATATATTTTCAGTTTACTGGCAAGTATCACTACAGAATTTTTTTTCTTTAAATCCAACAAGATGTAAATTCTGTAATTTAATAACAACAACACGTTCCAACAACATCATGTTATCATGAATATCTGTATGTACCCAAAGAAAGACACCGGCTCAGAGTGAGTGAGTGCGTGAGTGAGTGAAGCGGTAAATAAACAAACACCAACCAAACACAGTGAGGAAGATGAACTTCTCGTTCTCCCCGGCCTGGTTCATTGCTACACAGCTGTACTTCCCTCCATCTGACAGCTTCGCTCGCTGGATCTGTAAGGTACGTCCTCCTGATGCCCAGAACAAAGCTACGATTAGCACTCAGAGTCATTACACAAGAGACACAGGACTGCAAAACTACAGTACCTCCATTCCAGTTTTAAGATTATAAATAAGGTGAGGGGAGCATGCGCAGTGCTGTGGTATCTGATCTGTGAATTAACACATCAACTGCAAGTTATTCTTAGAGCAGCTGCATGGCTCTTCGTTTATCTAGTTTGCTTTCATATCGTACACACATAAACAATGCTGTAGGATATGCATGGTAGACAAATCTGCACATACTAGGAGTTTTTCGCAGAGTCCAAACAGTAAAGATAAAGATTCACTGACCAGGCATTATGAGCGCATTACTGTTCAGCTGCACTGGCTTCCCATCTTTCAGCCAGCTAAGGGTGGGAGGAGGGAAGCCTGTAGCCTCACAGGTCAAAGAGATGAAGTTATTCACCACCACCGTCACATTCTCAGGGTTTCTACCCATAACAGTGGGGGGCACTGCGAAGAGTAAAACAGTCACTCACAAACCGCACTGCAGGGTATTAAACAAGGCACATTCTACTGCTGATGGAAGCAAAGCCAAGTGGTCATATTGAGATTCAGATCTCTTATATTTAATAAAAGTATTGCCTGCAATGATTTGTTTGTCAGAACAGATCAAAGCCTTACACTTCCAAAATGCACCTGGAACATTAATTGAGAATCACTTACCGTGTACATTGAGGTTGAAATACTTCGCGGCACTCCCTGCCACATTCTCTGCCACACATACGTATCGCCCTGTATCTGTTACCTGAGCATTCCCCACCTAACATGAGCCAAGAACAATGCTATTAAGACGCAGCAGTAAATACACAATTTGGCCTCACTTAATGAAGTACATGAAAGGCGTTAACAGTAGAGTAGGCTGCTCACCTGCAATGTTCTTCCATTGGACAGCAGCTTGTGTGTCTTGCTCTCAGTCAGAGGCTGACCGTCCTTCAGCCAGGAGATTTTAGGGGTGGGATTGCCGTCCACCAGGCACTCCAGCATAGCGGTCTTGTTTACCAACACAGTGACCTCGTCTGGCAGGTCTCCATCTGCACCCCTGATGGAAGGTGGAACTGCAGACACACGCAAACCCTTTGTTAAATCCTCTGTGGTAAAATATTTTGAAGTTATGGTTCTGCTTTTTGGGTAAGGACGTGTGAGAGCAAGTTAGGGTTTAGGTTAGCTGTCATGGCCTTCGAAAAAAATAACTTAAAGCGCTAATGTAAAAAGGAGAAAAAAGGGCCATATACAGTACCTAGACGCCGCACATTCTTGGTGCCAAGAAATCGAATCTGGCAGCCATATCTCTTTAAGCCAAACTAGGACCTAAGTTACTCAGCAATCAGCTATATTTCTGAATTATACTCCATAATAAGTAATCTATGCATCAAACATACTATAAAACAACTATAGTTTTATCATGGGTGTTCGTAGGCGGTCCTTTCAAAACTCCAAACCTACACTATTCAGCAAATGACAGCCAACAATATTCTGTCTCTGATTTTACTTACAGAGAACTCTGACGTCATACTGAATGGCGTCCTCTCCCGCTTCATTCGTGGCCACACAGGTATACCTCCCAGCATCCTCTGCCTGAGCCCTGGGGATCTGCAACACCCGGCCTCCTTACAGGAAGAAACAACAGGGAAGCAATATTACAAATGGGAGGGGTTTGCCATTCAAGGACAAAAACGTAAGCTTGGCTCTCATCCTTTACCTGGCAGTATCAGCACTTTGTCACTAGAGGTCATGGGTTTGCCATCCTTGTACCAGGTCAGAGTGGGTGGGGGGACGGCGTTGGTCTCACAGTAAAGGGAGATGGGGTTGTTAATGACAACGTCCTTGATATCAATGCCACTGATGCTGTCCGTAGAAGCTGAGTCTTTGATTCCTGTGGGTTTCTGGAAACTTGGGGGGACTACAGGTCAAAAAGAACATGTTTATTTGTCATTAACAGTTCTTCCAGCTAGTCAGAAAACAACAACGATTAGTGTAGCCTACCCAGTGACCCCAATAAAATCCCAAAAGCCAGCAGCACGAAACTGAAACTTCAGTGGTTTTAGTTATCGTAATATGTTAAAACACATATGTTCCTAAGGAACTCCCAAATGGTAACATCCACACATACCACAAGAGGGAGCTCACTCAATTCAAAGAGAAAAAATGACAATATCTGTTTCAGCAGCAGAGTTGAGTGCCTAGAAGCAGCACTTCATATAATGAACACATTTTACCTTGTATATTTACATCAAAGTCCTTTTCGTCCTCCCCAGCGATGTTCGAAGCCACACAGGTATATCGACCGGTATCTGACACCTGGGCTTTCCGGATCTGGAGAATACGTCCATTTGCTGTGATTGTAACGTGGTCATCTGTTTTCAAGGGCTGCGAGAGATCCAAACAAACAGGTCTATTTATATTTCAGACTACATCAAATAAAATCATTGTCATTAAACTACAATAATAATAATAATAATAATAATAATAATAATAATAATAATAATAATAATAATAATAATAATAATAATACAAATTTTGTTCCAAAACTGGCCAAATGACAGCATTGCTGGTTATGTGTTGTGTAAATCCATTAACTGTTTGATTTTACCTGTCCGTCTTTGTACCAGTTCAGGGTGGCAGAGGGGATGCCCTGAGCCTCGCACTCCAGAGTCAGGCTGTTGTTCACTTTTATCTTCACTTCCTTTGGAGAGAGGCCAATACCTGGGAGGTCATCTTTGCTTATCATTGGGGGGACTGGGAAAATAAACATATAGTCAAACAACTATGATTTGCGTTTCATTACAAACATGTTACTATTGGGTCCTCATAACAGATTGTACACAGAATCTGCACAACAGTACTTACTGTTAGAATCTGCATAACAGTACTTACTGTAAACTTTGACTTCGTAATTCTTGAGGGTCTCCCCGGCTTCGTTGGTGGCCACGCAGGTATACCTCCCAGCGTCCTCCTCTTGAGCATTCAGAATCTGTAGGGTGCGTCCACCTTTTTAGTGAACACGTTAGACTTATTAGTGTGGATGCCGATGAGACCCTGTCCTAGCCTGTAACAGAAACCCTGTTTTAATGAAGCATTGCTGTGAATACGTTCCTCACCTGGTAGAACCCTGATGTTTCTGTTGGATTCGAACTGAACTCCATCCTTGAGCCAGGTGATGGTGGCAGGTGGGTAGGACTGAGCCTCACACACAAGGGAGGTGGGGCTGTTCAGAGTCACCGTCACATCTTCAGGGGTCCCCTGCACGTCCACTCCAGCTATCGTGGGAGAAACTGCCAAGACAAAACAAAATGCTATGAGAGGATTCTAGTATTGGGGTATTGGGGAGGTTGTGTCAATCTTCTAGAGTGTTAAAGGGCCACATCTTTAAGAACCCTACCCAGTACATTGATGTTGAAATTCTTGCTCTTGTACCCGGCGGTGTTGGATGCCACACAGGTGTATCTCCCCGTGTCTGCCACCTGGGCGTGGGAGATCTGCAGGAAGCGTCCGTGAGACAGGACCTGGTGCTGCTCATCCTCAACCAGGGGCTGCCCATCCTTCTGCCAGCTGATCTGTGGCACAGGGTTACCTGCAGGTTGAGCACACAGCAAGATGTAAGTGCAGCCCCGGAGAACAATGTAGATGTTGTGAAATTCAATACATTAAATACAGTATGTACAGTATGACACATTCAATATGAGATTTCTTTAAATTACATTTTGGTTAGCGACTGATTTTTTGATTACTGTAGCAAGTCTGCAATATCTTGTCTGGTTGTTCTGCAATCTACACAAAGTCTAGAACTTACCTGTAACCTCACACGTCAATGTCACACTTTGCATCTCTTTCACTTTCACATCTTCCAGCTTCTCTTCATTACCAATGCTTGGTGGAACTATTTGGTGGAAAGAACAATTCCAAATCTTTACAAATCATGGCACACTCAACAGCAAAGAACACTCTTTTTGTTTAACTGTTCTCTATTGGTTTATGCTTTCAAACGAGTGGCTCTGGTTGGACACATACCCAGGATATCAAGGTCAAAGTTCTTCCTCTCTTCACCAGCGGTGTTGGACACCACACACGTGTACCTCCCAGCATCCTCCACGGCAGCATGCATTAGTCGCAGCAGCCGACCACCTGCACAAAACCGTGAGGTCTGGATCATTGTAAGGGCTAAAACAATCACTAGCTTTCCCAGTAGGGGATATACATTGATAACAATTAGATCTCAAAGAAAGAATCAGCTGTATTAATATTTAGTGTACCGTGTGTAGCAGCAACTGCATGGAATTCCTATGCCTGTATCTGCCTGCTAATGTTTTAAACAGGCCTAAATGCAAATGAGTGCTGAGATTGACTATGACCTGTGCTTAGCAGGTGACTCTAATCTTGACTCAAGCCTGGATCAATGAAGAAAACCCACAAATCCTAATTTCCCTTAAAATCAAGCAAGATAAGTCACTGCATAAAAAACAAGCAAGAACTTGGTTTTTCCAACCAAGCAGCTGTTTAAACAGAACATCACAGGAATCTCCCTTCTCAGTCCACTAGACTACAGTTAATGTGCTTCAGCACGTGGCTGACTGCACCTCAGGAAATACAAAATGTCGGTAGAATAGTGTCATTTAAACTAGACAATTGCAGCAGATTCTATAGAGGCTACCAGCTCAGGTAGGTGCCATTGCCCTGAGGTCCTAAGCTGAATAACCTGTTCTGAAACAGCTGATTCCATATCCTACAACAACAGCACTATCATACAGCAGACAGAGCAGGTCTACCAGCATCTGTAAGAATTCCTGCTGGATTGCTATGAATTTGAATATGCTCACCCATGCACAATTATTTGGGGAAAACGTCTCCTGCACTTTCAGTGGTACTGTATGTTTCTCTTAATACTATAATGCTGTTTATGAGACATATGCAGTAGATTGCATGAACAATCAAGACTCTCTGAGCCTGTAGTGCGTGAGGCTGAGCTGTGGACGTACCAGAGAGAATCCTGATGGAGTTGGACAGGCTGATGGGGCGCCCATCCTTGAGCCAGGTTATGGCGGGCAGTGGGATGCCAGAGGCCTCGCAAGACAGGGCCACAGGGTTTTTCACCACCACACTGATGTTTTCCGGGGTCTTCAAATCTCCACTGATACTAGGAGGCACTGACAGGCACAAACAGGGGAGCAAGGTGTTCTCATTAACAACACACTCATTTTTGATTTAAGCATGATGTATGTTGGGTTTCAACTTTACAATTCAGGTATAAAAAATTAAATAAAATGTAAAGTTTTTTCAAAGGCACAACAGATACATTAAACAGTGGTAAAAATGAAACTTTAGATTTTTTTTTACTTTGTAATGTACTCACCGTGGACATTGACATCGTATTTCCTGTCAGCTTGTCCAGCCACGTTCACAGCCACGCACATGTAGCGGCCTGTGTCAGACACCTGGGAGTTCTTGATCTGCAGCAGGCGGCCCTCGTTCAGAATCAGCACCCCTCTGCCATTTACCAGGGGCCGGCCGTCCTTCAGCCAAGTCACCGCGGGCCGCGGGACGCCCTGCGCCTCACACTCCAGCGTGACGTCATTCCTGCGCGTCACCGTCACGTCACTTGGCCGGTTCCCGCTGTTCAAGATCGTAGGCCGGACTGTAGTATGTATACAAAAATTCTACAGTTTAGACATGTAAGCAACACTACTGAATAGTATCATTCTCTAACATGGGTGTCGCATCACAGTCCTGGAGGGTCAATGAGACAATTAACTACTTCAGGGTCTGGATGGAGGTTTCATTGGTTCAATTAAGCAATTCAGAAAAGGGTTGGAACTAAGACCAGGAGTGAAAGGGCCAACTTTGCACACCCCTACCCTAACTAAAGCTGAGAGGAAATTGCGCTCATAACCTACAGCACCTTGTGTTTCCTGGAGTTTAATTCACGTAATTACCAACCACAACTTTTTCAAGTGTTTTTTTCTGGTTTTATAGAAAAAAAAATGCACCAAAAAGTTATTACTTGCAAACACCTGGCACCTCATAATTCTTGTTTTCCATTTGTTCTGCATTATTATAAGATATAAATCATAAATCGCTATTAATAATAAATACCAGCACATTTAATAATGTGTGACAGGAATTTTCCCTCAAATCCTTCAAAAACATATATGCTATTACTGTGATAAGCATAGTGTGTTTTAAGTCTGGGAGCAAAGTACAAAAGGTAGCTGATTCCATGCCATGAATGCAATGATACCTCCCCAGTCAATGCAATTTGGAATAGTACATAATTTTAAGTAATTGTACAGTCCTCCATACCATAAACCTGCAGGTTGTATTCCTTCATGGTGTCCCCAGCCATATTGGAGGCCATACAGGAGTAAGAGGCAGCATCAGACTTCTCAGCACTGGAGATCTGTAGCTGTCTTCCTCCAGACAGCACTCTCACCCTGCCTCGGGAATCCGCTTTCAACACAGCACCTGCACACAGTCAAGAGTCAGGAAAGTCTCTTCTATTGGATGGTAATTCACCCAAACAATCCAAGCAGTACCATTTTGATTAATACATTGTATTTGCCTGGTGCCTTTTGTAATTCACATACTAGGTTTAGTAGAACTGCATCTAGATGTTGCTTACCATTCTTTTTCCAGGTGAGGCTGGGCGGAGGGATACCGCTGGACTCACAAACTAAAGTTATGAGGCTGCCTTCAGTCACAGTGAGCTGAGAGACTTCATCGGAGTCCCGGATACTTGGGGGAACTGAGAATAGAAAGGATATCATGTTTGTTTATATTCAACAAATGGTGTGGAAAATGAAATGCAGAAAATGCAGGCTTCGCACTGTATGTAATTATACTGAGGAACAGTGAAATGCAATACAAGTAAATGAGTCTTTTTATTGTTAATTAAGCTTTTGTTTTTAACTGCTCCAAATGCAGCTGCATCAAAAAATATCAACCAGTTCTTCAGAACAGTTCAATTCAATGTGTAAATGTTGAATTGTCTAAATGCAGCCTGTTATTACAATTGAACATTACCTTCTTTACTTTTTGCACATGACGTTTGCTTTGACCAAACTATACATTCAATCATATTGCTTTCCAAACCTGAAACTGCATGCAAGCTTAGACTAGAGTGCTGGCAACCAGCAGCCTGAACAAGATCCAGACAGTAAATCCCTCACCTGCATAAAAACCACAAAAATACACTTTCTAAACATGTGATCATGTTTCCCACCAATGTGCCAGAAAAAGCATTCTCTCTTCCCCTTTCCCTGAGCAACAAAAACTTCCTTGCTTGGCTTGCAGTCCCTCTGCTCATTCTGTTCCTTGAACCAATCAGCTTTCTGTTTCTGCAGCCGGCAGAAGACTTGGGTCAGCAATTAGAGAGCAAGATAAATAGGGTTGCTGATGGAGAGACAAGGAGCCTGAACTCAGATCCGAGGAATGGTAAGTACAGTACAGGTAGCCGTAATCCAGAGCATATCACTGATGAAGGGATAGATCTGTGACAGTGGGGATTCAGTTAAAGAAATATGAAATATCTTCCTGATTGTCACTAACTTAGTCACTTGGATTCCTCTTGGGTGGAATCATTTTTAAGTATTTTAAACACTGAGGCTGCTAAAACACAGCTCCTGTGTTTAGTAACGTTCCATAGCTGTAAGATTTCAATAACTCTAGGCTAGTACGAGATCATAGCCCAGTGATACAAATCTTGAAATCTTAGCTGAGGTGTTCTTGGTCAATAATACTAATAATAATTATTCTTTTGGAAAACTGAAGAACGTTAAAATGTGCTGCCTTTCTTTGTTCCTTCTCAAGAGAATTTTCAGCAACTGCCAGACTATGTCAGTTGCTTTCAACTGTTATCTGCAGTGTAACAATACAAAATGATTGTGAGTTTTAGAAACTGGCAAGTTAACCTGGGAGAAACTATCAAACATGTGTTTCAGTTCCCAGCATTTGACGGCCAGCGTCAGACAAACAGAACTTCCAGCAGGTTACAGTTAAATGAGTTAAGGAAGCAGAACTTCAGCGGAGACTCTGCCAAAGGAGCCCTTAGTGAGATGTCGATGATTGTAAAAATGAATGTTAAATCACTACAGTATCACAGCTGACTGGAATTATCTGATCAAACTGCAATGACACAGCAACATAATAATGACATCATTTGAAAATTGGTGCAGATGGCAGTGACATGTCAAAGCCCTCCAC
Source organism: Acipenser oxyrinchus oxyrinchus (assembly GCA_030684275.1). Classification (NCBI taxonomy): domain Eukaryota; kingdom Metazoa; phylum Chordata; class Actinopteri; order Acipenseriformes; family Acipenseridae; genus Acipenser; species Acipenser oxyrinchus. The sequence goes on along the minus strand of CM060260.1, from coordinate 23,905,723 downwards.
TTGAAGAACATCTGCATCCAGTAAGAGGTCTCAGTGTTTCAGCCTAATATGTCAGCATGTTCTGTGGTATTGTGGCCAGTAAAGAAAGCATTCCTCTGCCTGTTGGTACAGACTGAGATTACCATACACGCTATACTATACCAGGGGGGTGCAAGCCACATGGAATACTGACATCTATAAGACATTTAAAAAAAAGCAGTCTTTATTGAACCTTTTTCTACAAAGAATATTTGCAGGGGTGAGAGAGTTTTAATATACTGTACAAGAAGACACTCCAAATACCAATAATCAAGAACAGTTCAATGCTTACTTTAATTAATACATGAAAATAGTTTGGAAAAGTTCAAATAAGAGTGGGTTAATGTTTTATGAACATGGTTAATAGTCACGCATAGCTTTATCATTATGAGTGATATAATCCTGAAGTCCTTGAAGTGGAGAAATACACTTTGGTGCCAATCATATAAAATTGTCTGATCGTAATGTTTGGAGCCAAAGCCCTAGCTCCAGCTCTGGTTGTCTTTGCCCAGCCAATGTTAACCATAGACTGTTCACACTTGTCCACAGCTTTCTATTCCAGTTATCATGATAGTACTTGTTCAACCACTGGATCTATACATATACATATACATATATACAGTACTGTGCAAAAGTTTTAGGCAGGTGTGAAAAAATGCTGTAAAGTAAGAATGCTTTCAAAAATAGACATGTTAATAGATTATATTTATCAATTAACTAAATGCAAAGTGAGTGAACAGAAGAAAAATCTAAATCAAATCCATATTTGGTGTGACAACCCTTTGCCTTCAAAACAGCATCAATTCTTCTAGGTACACTTGCACAAAGTCAGGGATTTTGTAGGCATTTAGTCAGGTGTGTGATTAAGCAATTATACCAAACAGGTGCTAATGATCATCAATTCAATATGTAGGTTGAAAAACAATCATTAACTGAAACAGAAACAGCTGTGTACGAGGAATAAAACTGGGTGAGGAACAGCCAAACTCAGCTAACAAGGTGAGGTTGCTGAAGACAGTTTACTGTCAAAAGTCATACACCATGTCAAGACTGAGCACAGCAACAAGACACAAGGTAGTTATATTGCATCAGCAAGGTCTCTCCCAGGCAGAAATTTCAAGGCAGACAGGGGTTTCCAGATGTGCTGTCCAAGCTCTTTTGAAGAAGCACAAATAAACGGGCAACGTTGAGGACCGTAGACGCAGTGGTCGGCCAAGGAAACTTACTGCAGCAGATGAAAGACACATCATGCTTACTTCCCTTCGCAATCGGAAGATGTCCAGCAGTGCCATCAGCTCAGAACTGGCAGAAAACAGTGGGACCCTGGTACACCCATCTACTGTCCGGAGAAGTCTGGTCAGAAGTGGCCTTCATGGAAGACTTGGCCAAAAGCCATACCTCTGACGTGGAAACAAGGCCAAGCGACTCAACTATGCACGAAAACACAGGAACTGGGGTACAGAAAAATGGCAGCAGGTGCTCTGGACTGATGAGTCAAAATTTGAAATATTTGGCTGTAGCCGAAGGCAGTTTGTTCACGAAGGGCTGGAGAGCGTGCACACGAATGAGTGTCTGCAGGCAACAGTGAAGCATGGTGGAGGTTCCTTGCAAGTTTGGGGCTGCATTTCTGCAAATGGAGTTGGGGATTTGGTCAGAATTAATGGTCTCCTCAATGCTGAGAAGTACAGGCAGATACTTATCCATCATGCAATACCATCAGGGAGGCATCTGATTGGCCCCAAATTTATTCTGCAGCATGACAACGACCCCAAACATACAGCGAAAGTCATTAAGAACTATCTTCAGCGTAAAGAAGAACAAGGAGTCCTGAAGTGATGGTATGGCCCCACAGAGCCCTGATCTCAACATCATCGAGTCTGTCTGGGATTACATGAAGAGAGAGAAGTAACTGAGGCTGCCTAAATCCACAGAAGAACTGTGGTTAGTTCTCCAAGATGTTTGGGCCAACCTACCTGCCGAAGTTCCTTCAAAAACTGTGTGCAAGTGTACCAGAAGAATTGATGCTTGATGCTGTTTTGAAGGCAAAGGGTGGTCACACCAAATATGGATTTGATTTAGATTTTTCTTCTGTTCACTCACTTTGCATTTAGTTAATTGATAAATATAATCTATTAACATGTCTATTTTTGAAAGCATTCTTACTTTACAACATTTTTTCACACCTGCCTAAAACTTTTGCACAGTACTGTATATGTATATATATATATATATACATATATATATATACATATATACATATCTATCTATCTATCTATCTATCTATCTATCTATCTATCTATCTATCTATCTATACATATATATATATATCTATACATATATCATATATATATATATATATATATATATATATATATATATATATATATATATATATATATATATATATATATATATATTACCCTTGCGACAGACCTGGAAATACACCTGTGCTGCATTAAATTACAACTCAATCCTCTCAGATTTCTTGTTAGAAACATACTCACCCCACACATTCAGGTTATAGTTCTTTTCTGTTTTTCCAGCAACATTTGTAGCTTCACATGTGTATCGGCCCATATCTTGGACTTGAGCGCCATCAATCTGGGAAATAAATACATTAATAAATAAGATATTCTTGCAGAAAGATTATTAAAGTTAACCAGCCCCTGCAATGACCTTCAACCTGGCAGTTAAAATCATGTCAGCATTATCTCCACATTACTTGATCGCTGTAAGTTCTCATTCTCAAATCCAAACCCAGTAAAATATTATCATGTTAACATTTTTTTTAAATCTATTGTGCGGTAATGGCTCTATGTCCACATTAATTCCATGTCTCAGTCGTCAAGTTCCTAAAGTCCTTAAATCATTATGTTGTGTTTTCAGCATTTTGCTGAAGAAGTTGAAGACACAGCTATTGCTGAAAGTTACCTTAAGGGTGCTTCCATCTCCTGACACGGTGAGACCAGGTTTCCTAAAGAGCGGTCGCCCGTCCTTGAGCCAGCGGAGAGTGGGTGACGGGATGGCGTTGCTCTGACACTGTAGCACTACCACCTGGTTGATGACAACAGAAACGTTCTGCTCCTCCCCCATGATATTTGGCGGTACTGCAAGAAACGGCCCAAAAAAGACTTATCTTTCCATACATAAATAAAAGTTATGTAATACATTTTACAAAATCTGCTTCTTCTTATTGGTACACTTTGCTTTGGCCTCCTGTGATGCAAAGTTATCTTCCAAAGATAACTGTACCTTTCAATAACCACACCAAACACTTTGCTTTCTCACAACCCTGGATCAGTTTATAAATAGTCTACAGTACGTCCTTTGTATTTAGCTCTTGTTCCATTTTATTTATTTTTTTATCTTAGAACTTGACCAAAATAAATCTAGAAATCGTAGCTCTTCTTGGTCAATAATAATAATAATAATAATAATAATAATAATAATAATAATAATAATAATAATTCTTTTGAAAAACTGAGAATGTTAAAATGTGCTGCCTTTGGCGGGAGCCCCTCACTTGCCATTCAGCCAGACTCCAAATGGAAACAATTACATTTACAAATATGACTTCAGTTTGGTCGACAACCCCCTCTCATCTCTACAAAGTCCCAGCAAACATATGTGAATATTTACTTTCATCAAACAGAAATCATTTTATGAAAAATGCTTTAGTGTGGTGCAAAATACAATTTCTAACAGTCTATGGTTAATGTTAATTATAAATGCCATATTATGTTTTCAGTTTTACAGTCAATCAAAGTTATTAAAAAAAAAGGTAATAAACTGTATTGTACACACTGAATTGCCAATACGGATTCTCTAAGCACACACTCACCATAGACCCGAAGGTCAATATCTCTTTGCTCCTCTCCGGCTGCATTCACAGCCACGCAGGTGTACTTCCCTGTGTCACTGATCTGAGCGCTTGTGATGGCCAGCACTCGGCCTCCGTAGAGAACCTGGGAAACATTGAGTGGGAAATAACAGTACCATCACTTAACTGTAGATGAAGTCAATGAATTAATAGGTAAATCCAGTAAGACTTTTTACCTGAACTCCATCAGAGAAGCTAGAAACAGGACTGCCATCCTTGAGCCAGGTGAGGCTGGGGGCCGGAATGCCTCTTGCCTCGCACTCCAGCCTCACAGGGTTGTTCACAACCACTGCCACCACGTCACTGCTGCCTGAGATTGAGGGGGGTACTGCAGGAGGAGAGCACAACCATGAGTCAGACAGCCATGAAAAACATACATGCACAAATCAAATACATGTACAGAAAATAAATGGCTTATCTGCTGCTGTCTTAGTTACTCACCATACACTTGGAGGCTGTAGACGAGCTCAGTAGTTCCTGCAGCATTGATGGCAGCACATTTATAAATCCCTGTATCTGACATCTGGGCATTGTCTATCTGGAGTATCTGACCACGGTTCAGTAACGTCACCCCAGCAGCACTGGTGATGGGACGGCTGTCCTTGTACCAGGTGATAGCTGACAAGGGAACAATAAACAGAGATGTAACACTTTGTACCTGCTAGACGTACACACACTGCTGCTGGCTTCACTGAAACATATGGCGAGACAAATTGTTATTTTTTCTCCCTTAAGTACAATGGGTTCAGCACAGCACATTCCTCTTACCTGGTAAAGGATTTCCGAATGCTTTGCACTCCAGCTGGATCACATTGTTAATGATGATAGTCTCATTCAGAGTCTCTCCTCCATTTTCTATAGTGGGGGGCTCTTGTGAATGGGGGAAAATGACACGTTAGTTGTAATGTGTAAAGCAAGTAACAGTTTTATTTATTTTATACAATTGCCACCTGCTAATTATGCATCCCCTACATGTAATGCTCACATAATCTGACTGACATTACATGATTTATAAGAACAGTTTGAAGAACTTTTAAAGCCAACCCACATTTAGACAGCTCGTGATCACTTAATAAAAACGCAGCAGTAAAGGGTTCTTACCTTGCACGTTGAGCCGGATGTGCTGTTGTGCCTCTCCAGCAGCATTGGTTGCCACACAGGTGTATCTGCCTGCATCCTCCAACTGAGAATTCACTATCTGAAGCACTCTTCCTGCCGACTCTAACTAGAGAACACAACCAAAGAGAGAGGATTAGAAATATTTCATCCTTGCCATCTAACTGTTAGAATTTAACTGCAATAATCCTGGTGTGAGGGGTGCACTGTGAACTAGGATCCTACTTACCTTTATGTTTCCACTGGCAGTATTGACTGGGCGTCCATCCTTTAACCAGGTGATTGCTGGATTGGGAATGCCATTGGCTGCACACTGCAGAGTTATGGGTTTGTGTACTACCACAGAGCGCTCCGAAGATCCTGTCGATTGGATTGTGGGAGGAACTGCATCCATGTACAAAGAACAGTTATTTATTTGAAAATCATTAATCAGGATAAGATAAGGTCTTTGTAAGAATATACTCCCTGTAACTTCAGGCTTCATATGAGTTTATTAGCACAACTGGAAAGCCCTTAATCACTTATTAATAAATAGTTAGAACTGTAAATCTGCAACAAGTATTGCGTAATTATGTGCAATTATGATATGCAAATTCCTAGTCCTTAACTGTGCATGTCAAAGATAGGTTTAAAATATTACCTGCACTTACTCCCTTTAATAAGAAAGCAGTGTTTGTAAAAAAAAAGAACATTATTGTTAGAAATAGTTCAGAAACCAGACATAAAATGAATGTTGTTATCTATCGTATCTCAACATAAATATAACGAGTTAACTGATTTGTCATACCAAGAACAGAAACATCAAACTCCCTCATATGGTCCCCGGCTTCATTGGTGGCCACACACTGATAGCGCCCAGTGTCCGAGACTTGGGCACGAGAGATCAACAACTTGCTCCCATTAGACACAATCTTCACCCCTTGCCTCTGTCTAACTGGTTGACCGTCCTTCAGCCACCTACAGCGATGGAACCAAGAACAACCATCAAGAAAAATAACTTGAACCGCAGAAGGCCAACAGGGGCCCAGAAGAAAGGAAGACAGATTTATAAAATACATGTAAAGCTATTTTATTCCACTATTCTATGTCCTGAGCAATGCATTGCTCAGCAGGTCCATACTAGAGATATCATGTCACAATAGAAGTTCAAAAAACAGAACTATAAAAAGGATGGCTCACGTGATGTGAGGTGGGGGTGATCCTCTCGCATGGCACTCCAGTTCCAGTGGGCTGTTGAGGATGACAGTAGTATCTGTGGTCTCATCCCCCCCTTCTACAGATGGTGGAACTAAATAAAGCAAAGAGAAATAAAGAAGGCACCCATCAAGCAAAGCAAGTTTATCTGAAGGCAAACTAAGCCTGCATCACAGTCTTTGAGACGGAAATGTTTTAACTGGTGTGAAAGTTATACAATTAATTTCCTTTTTTAAAAAACTAATGGAATTACAATATATTGCATTTGTATGAAAATGAAAACCTAAGTAAACAGTACAGTTAATGGATAGGGGCCCACGCAGACAACCCATATCCATGTGGTGACCTGAAATGGCTTTCTGTTAGCAGCTATTGTTCCACATACACGCCAACAGGAAAGTCAAGGCGTTGTTAAAATAATGTACTGCATTAGGTCATGCCATTGTCATTCATGAGAACTGAATAAACATTATCCCTGGCCAGAAAAAAAAAAAACAACAAAAAAAATGTAATGAAATACAGTCTAAGACAAAATCGTGATGATCCAAATCTTCTTTTGTAGGACTGGATAAGGATCTGCCTGGAGTTGAACCTTTAGGATTCAGATGTACCAGACTAAAGAGTATCTGTTTTAATCTTTGCTACCACTGTTATCACCATAGTTTAAAGATTCTAAAGACATAACTTACCTAAAACATTGACGTTATATTTTATCTCCTTTTCACCAGCAACACTGGTTGCCACACACATGTAACTCCCGGAGTCCGACACAGCTGCGTTCAGGATCTCGATTTTCTTTCCGCGCTTGAGTATTCGGACGTTGCCGCTGGTCTTGACCGGTGCTCCATCCTTCAGCCAGGTCAGCGTGGGTGGCGGGTGTCCCCCTGCTTCACACTCCAGTGTCACTGAGTTACTGACTAAGACCTTCTTCTCTTTGGGTGCGTCCAAGCCTCCTTCAATCGTGGGGGGAACTGTGGAACAACAGGAGACACTGCTGTATAACACACCTTACCAATTAAGAAAGCTTTCCTTTTTAAACAGACCATGCACTAATTTCTCACACTCCAAATGGCAAAGCTTTCACTAGGTGAGCCACTGGGAAAACATAGGCATCTTGTGGCAGGGCAGAAGCCCTGCTGCTGTAAATAGTGTGGGTGTGGGAATGTAAGGTTGGCAGGGATGGGGTTAAATCTGTCCCTGCCAGCAATCACAGGTGTGGCCATTCCCCAATAAGGTAATTGAGTGCTAATTGGGGAGTGACCACATGTATTTAAGGGAGGGGAAATACTTTGTCTGGGAGAGGAAGTTAGGTGTGTGTAACCCATGTGTAACCCGTGTGTTAAACAGTTTTGTTTGTAACTGTTCAGTGAAGGCGAATGCCCAGCCTGACAGCAGTTTTTGGATACAGTATTGTTTTGCTTGAATCTCTATTTTGGCCCTCGTGCCAATTTGTTTGTTCCTGTGTTTGTTTTTGTGTTTAATAAATGTGCTCATTAGCGCTTAAACTGCAGCTTCTGTTTCTGGATCTCTTTCCTGACGATAACAGCCTGGGCCGTGATGCTACCCTGTCACACATCTTTTTTAGCATTAACTTTTATTAACTCTGCATATGAATTTTGTTCCAGTGGATAGTTACCATATACATCCAGATCATAGGGCTTCTCAGCATTCCCAGCAACACTAGTCACGCGGCAGGTGTAGCGGCCAGCGTCAGACACCTGCACCTGAGGGATCTGCAGGAACTGCCCCCTGTCGACGTACAGAGCCTGGGGACTGGAGGTGAGGGGGCGGCCGTCTTTGTACCAGGTGATGGCAGGCAGGGGGACCCCTCGGGCCTCACACTCTAGTGTCACTGGGGTGTTGAGGAGGGCCGACAGCTCAGTGGTCACATTACCCCCTTTAATACTGGGGGGCACTAGGAGAGAAATGAAGATCAGAGATATATCTGATAATGATTGTTCAAACTTACTACTTAATGTTTTTACAACAATGTGGTTTACAAAGCTTGTGTTGGTCGGGATACTGGAGGACTATAATTGATGACAGCTATAATTGAGAATCTTACCGTAGACGTTCAGTTTGAAGTCCTTGGTCTGTTTCCCGGCAGTGTTGGCCACACTGCACTGGTACCGGCCCTGGTCACCCAGACGAGCACTCTTGATCTTTAGCACCTGCCCTTTGTTCAACACCTCAACGTTGGGGTCTCCCAGGAACAACAGTCTGAACAAAAACATTTCCTAATCATTTCACATTTCTGAATTTTTGATTGAAACCCGCTGAGCTGAGCAGTCAGAAGGTTTAGTTTTATATAATAATGTTTTAATTTTAAACGTCACCTACATTTTAGTTATGTGGCTTTTTAAACATTATTGGAATACAACTGTATTATTTTAGCCAACAACTAACTAAAGCAGAAACAGTTTCTATTTCATGTGTTTACAACATCAGTTGAAACATCAGATTTGTCTGGCTGGCCAAAGTAACCTTTGAAATCTAAGAACCAAACTGTGGAATGCTGAAGTCTGATTGGTTCAGAACAAGTAACTTCAAATCTCTTTGAAGGTCAGGTTATTTAAAATAGCTTTAGTATTTCAAATGTCTTTTTTTTAAATATTGGCTTTAATGTAAATAACTATAAAAGTGTTTACATTCCAAAATTGTGAGGGCTCAGGCAGTGGGGGCCTAGAAGCAATAGGGAATGTGGGATTCTTAAAGCAGAAACACAACAGATTTCTGATGCAAAGTTTAACTATGGAAAATGCATAGTTCAATCATGGGAGAAGCATGGAAAAACTGGATATTTACTGGGGTGAGCTTTTATAGGGGTAAGAAACCTATCCCTATTAGAACACTTTCACAATGCTAGTTGACTGCAGTAGTTACGTAAAGGGATTCATGCCAAACTCAGAAGCAGATACACACTTGTTGTCCTTGTACCACTGAACGGTGGGGAACGGGACTCCTTTGACCTTACACTCCAGGCTGGCTTCATGGTTCAGGATCACAGAGACCTCACTGGTAGAGGCAGAACCAGTTATACTTGGTGGAACTGAATAAAGGAGAGAAACGCAGTCTGTTGCACCAATATGCTTAAATATCTAGCAGAAATGCCATGTCTTTAGATTTGTCTGGTGAGTCTGATGATGGAATGCACTGTTTTGCATTGTTTGTGGATGACATTAAAGGAAGAGAAAAGATAGCTGAACATTCTAACAGAGAACCTCAGACTTACCCAGTACGTCCAGGTTAAACTGTTTCTCAGAGCTCCCAGCAATGTTGATGGCCTTACAGCTGTATCGGCCTGTGTCTCTCGTTGTTGCCTTCAGCAGTCTCAGGGTTTTACCTTCATGGAGGATTTGAACAGCACTGCTTCCAACAACCTGCAGATAATAAACTGACCTTCAGTGTTTGGACAATATAGCAGCAGAAATATGAACTGAATTCCCACAATTGCAGACCTGTACAGGGTGGCACGTGGAGGATTTTTCTTGTGTCAAAAACCTGAATATTGATTTTTAAAATAATTATAGGTAATATCTGCATCTGCTAAAGAGTCTAAACTGAGTTTCCAAACTACTTAAAGTTTTACAGAAGACAGAAAACAGAAGGCTACCACATACAGGCACACCATCTTTGAACCAGGTGATAATGGGGGAAGGCGTTCCTGTCACGTCACAGAAAAAACTGCTGGGCTGGTTCACCACCACTGACACATTGTCTGGCCTCTCATTATCACGCACATCCGGGGGAACTGCAGTGAGTTAAAATAGAGGGTTAGCAAATAGCTCTAAAAGATGCAGATTGGGTAAACAGAAGCATTCTGCAATTTCAATTTGGAAAAGCATAAAAGAATTAGCTGTTACATGCAGCAAGCTCACCGTGCACTTTGAGCTGGTACTTCCTCTCGGTGGTGCCAGCGTCATTGACGGCCACACAGACATACTCGCCGTTGTCATGTGGAGACACTGAGGCGATGATCAGCAGTGTGCCGTCATCCTGGATCGACACACCTGGCTCGTTGCCAGTCAACTCCTGCCCATTGCGAAGCCACTTAATGGTGGGCTTTGGGGTGCCTAAAATGGAGTAACCCAGTTACAAGGAATGTCAAAGTCAAGGCTTGTATAAAATGAGATCTAAAAAAAAAAAAGGTTAGTTCCTTCATCAGTATAAAGGTTCCAAAACCTACCTGTTGTGCTACAAGTAATTTTGTAAGTGGTTTAGCTTGTAGCTGTCATACATATACAATAGTCTCATCTGCTCAAGGTCCTACTTACCTTTGGCAGGACAGGGGAATGCAATGCGCTGGTTAGCTACCCTCTCCTGGAATGGCGTGTTGTAGGGGGGATCCAGGTCTTCAACAACTGGAGGAACTATAGCACAAGCGTACAGAAACAGTAGTTTAATTCTGTACTTTTTCAACCTGCTATTGAAGATTAATCCCTCTGTCTGTTCACCCTGCCAAAGGCACTTACTTCATGATATCTATGTATGTAACTAGTTGCTTGTAAAGAAACTGTAATGCAAAAATGGAGTTTCCATGCTTTGTAACTCAAACAAGGTCCCCAGGAACCAAAGGTGAAGTTTCACAGGGTTCCACTTTAACAGTACTGCCTATTTATGAAACTGTCTTACATTTAGTTCGCTATTTCCATTGTGCCAATTGCTATGGATTGTGAAATGTCAACATTCCAAATGGTTTAATTTAAGAACTAAAAATGCTTGTTTGAGCAAATACTGTGCATAGTTTGCAATCCGGAAATCCAGTAAACTACATTTTTTTTCAGCTGTTAAACAGAAAAGTAAATAAAGAAGCCCACCTTGAACCTGCAGCTCGATCTCTGCCTCATCCTGGCCAGCTGTGTTGCTGGCAATGCACTTATAGACCCCGGCATCAGAGAGGGTGACCCCTGAGATGGTCAGGGTGCCTTCAGGGGTATTGCTGAACTGCGATCCATCCAACAGCAGGGCAAGGCCATCCTTCAACCAGCTGACTACTGGAGGAGGAACTCCCTGGGTAATACAGGGGATGTCAATGGTGTGCCCAACTTGGACTTTGATCACCCGAGGGCCAGCTTGGATCTTTGGAGGCACTGAATGTTGAAAAGAAATCAAAGCTTTAGGCCCTAACATTTTCTTCCTAAAACGAATCCCTGCTGGGTAATGTACTGTGGCTGAATTAATCCCTGAAGCCATGTAACGGTAAAGCATTTGGAAACAAGACAACATAGTGTTGTCACAGTTCTGGTATTTTTAGCGGCCCTATAAATCTATTTTTCATGTTTATAGGGGTCTGCAGTAACAATATGTTCAAAGACCGTGATATTGCATTAAAATACTTGACATAAGGACATTTATATCAAACAGTTTTTTTCAGCTTTCTACAAAATATTAAACAGATGCTTAACTTTGTTGATACAACAAATACACAACAGTAAAACAATGGTGGGGCATAAATCAAGTTAAATGGATGGAGCACCACACATAACCTAAGTGTGGGAAATAATCCAAACCTTACTCTCACCACTAAGCTTCACTATTCACAAAGCAATTAACACACAAAGTGTAATTAACAACATTTATGTTTTCAGAACAGTTCTTCATAGTACAAGATACATTGGTAATGCCTTATTTAACGTCTTAAGTATTTAATTAATATGCAATTAACCATTTGCTGAAGTGTAGTTACATGTTAATAAACAGTCAATAGATATTCCATGCATGTGTGTATCTATCATTAGACTGCCATTTTAGCTCATATTTAATATGTATGTTTAGTATGTTTTTTGAGACTTGGGTTCTTGCTTCAATATAAAAAAGATATACAAATACTGGTATGTAGCATTAACAATATTATTCGATAAGTTATCCACACTACATAAATAATGCACATTTAAAAGCACATGGCGTTTTCAAATTGTGATTGTGATTGTGTGAATAGCGTATTAGTAGCTTTACATACCAGTCTTTGATAAACACAATCTGGCAGCTTTACACACACACACACACACACACACACACACACACACACACACACACACACACACACACACACACACACACACACACACACACACACACACACACACACACACACACACACACACACACACACACACACACACACACACCCTTGGGTCCATTACCCAACACTATGTTGACGCCCTGTTGGGTTCCCCTTATACTGGCCTCAGATAGCTATGTCGTCTGGTACAATGGAAAACTGATATATAATAAAAAATAGGACCAACACTAATAATTGTAGTGATTGTAGTGTATTTAACTGTTGTAAATCAATGCTTCTGTAGGTGACACCTCGTTGATAACGAGACCCATTATTTTCACTCCCTGATGAAGGAGGCTGAACTGATGCTTTAGAAGGAAAAGCTTGATTTGAATACAATTTAAAAGAAATTGTGAAAAGGGCTGTTATGCAGACAAGTTTTTGTAGGCTATGAAGTTCAGAGGATAACGAGAAAAAAACCATGGGAGTATTTAAAAACAACAACCCTTACCATTTACATTGAGTTTCACTGCCTGAGTAATGTTGCCAGCTATGTTTGTGGCAACACACAAATACACCCCGCTGTCTGACACTCGCGTCTCAATAATCTTCATTGACCCAGAAGGGAGCAGGGTGTGCCTGCAAGTAAAAATATATGCATACTGTAGATACTTCATTTAGACATTTAGAATGAAGGGCATTTAAAAGGACTGTGCTTATTAACTGGTTAGCAATTAAAGTTTTACTGTGAGTTTCTACTGTCAGTGGAAAACCAAGGTATCTTTCACTTTAAATTAGATTCACAGTTCTTACAACTGCAACCATATGTTCAATAGCAGATGCAGTCTGTTCTGACTAAACGCAGAAGGAAATGCACTTGCAATTGACCAACCCACTGCAGTACTTTTTTTGTCTTCAGAGTCTATTTATTTGTTTATCTATCTATGTTGTCTATTCTCAAATAGCTATTTCTCCAATGGTAATTTTTGCCATTTTTGCTTTTTGTCACAATCAATTAAGTCAATGCAAACGACCGATCCAATGACAAAAGACCTTCCAATGCCAAACTAACCACTATGACAGTGGGCTGTTCATCCTATTGGCAATTCAAATACATTTTGGAAAGTTACACCAGGTCTGATTCCAGAATGACCTCCATTCAAAAATATGGACTTGGGGGCTCCAGAGTGGCGCATCCAGTAAAGGCACTCCACGTGGAGTGCAGGATGTGCCCTATAGCCTGGAGATCGCCGGTTCGAGTCCAGGCTATTCCTCTGCTGACCGTGGACGGGAGTTCCCGGGTGGGGAGTGCTTTGGTCGGCCAGGGTGTCCTCGGATCACCGCGCACCAGCGACCCCTGTAGACTGGCTGGGCGCCTGCGGGCCTGCCTGTAAGTTGCCCAGAGCTGCCTGGTCCTCCGACGCTGTAGCTCTGAGATGGCTGCATGGCGGGCCCGCAGAGTGAAAAGAAGCGGACGGCTGACGGCACACGTTTCGGAGGACGCGTGTGTCCGTCTTCGTCTCTCCTGAGTCAGCACAGGGGTGGCTGCGGTGAGCCGGGTTGAAATAAAAAAAAATAATAATTGAGCTTTCCAAACTGGGGAGAAAATGAGAAAAAATAATTGCCGATTCCAAATTTATATAAAAAAAAATAAATAAAAAAAAAACAACATATGGACTTGATTTGGTAAATCATTTCAAAATCTGTACTTGGAAAGGCTGGTGACAAAGTTAGAGTTGCTGAATGTACACTCATCACAAAAATGGTTTCAGCAGTTTATTCAGTGTGCTGTCTATTATCCTGGGTACTTGCCTAGGTGAAAAAGGGGAGATGAGTTGAAGGTCCTTGGCCCAGGTGATTATGGGTGGAGGGATACTCTGGACCTCACAGGGCAGAGTGATGTCCTCCCCTGCTGTGACCGAGACCTCCACCAAGCTGCCTCCTGACCCTCCTCCCCCCTGACCTTCCCTGCCAGGGCCAGAGACCCTCGGCTTCACTACAATACAAGAAACAAAGATTGGGTGCATTACTGCAATTGTTCAAGGAAATAAAAATAGGAACTGCATTTAGAATGTAAGGTCTTCTTCAAGAACAGTCTTTTAAAGAATGAAAAACACTTAAAGCTTTGGATATAGACATTTTACAAGACACTTCTTTCTGTTTCGAGGACACAATGCACTAAAGGGTCAGTTTTAGCTAAATGGGTAAGATATGCTGAAAGTGTGACTGTCCAATGTAACCCCCAAAACATTAGAACATTAATTTTGCAGATATTGTTAAACTGAACCAGAAACAGCTGTAAGTGCGAATAGTAACTGAAGTAGAGTATGGATTCAGATTTCAAGAATGACCATAAGCAGGTCTAAAGTTCTCTGTATGTAATTAGTATTCACTTACCATAAACAGTCAGCTGTACTTTTCTGGATGTGTAGCCGGCGGCGTTGGTAGCTGTGCACAGAAATTCACCTGTTTCTTCCCCAGTGGGTGAGGCAATGTGAAGACTACCATCAGGGACCAGTGAGAAGGAACTGCCACTGAGGTCTATAAGCTGACCCTTCTAGATGACAACACATAATGGTAGAGTAAGGTACATGGATTAATCTGATGACTACTTTGGTAAATGTCTTCTGGTAACCAGGGGTCCCTATGCAGGTTTAAACAATGACAGGTGAGCATTGTAGTCGTTGCTGAGGTATTTCTTTGCTTTCACTTAGATTATTTTAACTTTGGCTGCCATTTTATTCAGAAGTCTCCTTGCCACAAAATAAAATACATAGCACTCCCATTCATGATGTTTCTTCACCCAATAAGACATTACCAGCATACAGATATGTTTCAAATATAAGGAAATAAAAGTCTGAAATCTCACAAGTAGTTTGGCTATTCCTTATTTATAATGAAACGCACAGTAGAAGCCTGGGCTGCATGCTGGATTCAATATTAAATGTTAAATAAGTTAAATATGTTATATGGATACTCACTTGATCAAGAATGATTGCTTGTTACATGTTTTACATAAATAAAGGAATCGCAGATTAAAAAAAGAGGGTTGGAATTCTGGTGGTTGAATAAACAGCCAAATCAGTGTTCAAAGATAAATAGTGCCAAATAAAGTCATGTTGGCGGGCACTGGATCCATAGCTATCCTCCAGCTGTTGCTGAACTTAAAGACTAAGATTTAATTTGCCTCAGATGTCCCGTTCAGTTTAATAGTGTGAATTTGTAAAAGTAACAGTTACAAAGGTTTAGCAAGAAAGAAAAAGCAAGTCTTACTGGGTCTAACAGATTTACTGCACCAGGGTTTTTATTGGACTTTCATTGTATGAAGGATTAATATCACTGCATTGGCATATTAAAGGACCTATTAGGTAATGTAGGGATTTTCCATTCACATCACTGGACAGGATAGCACTAAAATTATACCCTGGCCTGTCTGACCCAGCAACTCAGGCACTGCTCCCAACAATTAGAGAGACGTCAGTCCCTGAACTCTTTGATATCCCAGAGCTGTTTCTGACAGTAATACATTTGCACACAGCAATGAGTGGATGTGCTCTGTAATCTGGTGTCGCTTCTCAAGGCACTCCTATATCATTACGACCTTGAAATCGTTTTCATGAAAGGCTTTGTGGTAGAAAATTCAGTCTTGAGCGGGGTTTCTTTCATATTTTTTTTTTTAGTTGCAGGGGGCTCAGACTATGAGTAAGCGCTCTGGTATGTGGATGGTGCTCAACAGCATTGCTTGTTAAACAGTATACGTTTGCAATTCAACCTATAATTTAGTTCAGTAGGCCAGCTGAGCCCACCTTTATAACTAGGTGTTGAGTGAGAGGATACAACTGATGTAATCAAAATATTGTGTAATAAAAGTCTTAGGTTTGTGGCAGATCTGAATGCTGCTATGCAGCAGTATATTAGGCTTTATTCTTATACCAGAAAGTTTACTATTACAGTTATCACATGACTGTATATGTATTGTATTTTAATTAGCTTTTACCTTGGACCAGGTAATGTCAGGTTTGGGCACTCCACTTGCTCTGCAGGGTAATGTTATTGGGACCCCTTCGATGGTGCTGAATACCTGGGGTCCATGCTGCATTGTTGGAAGAACTAAAAAATGAAAAGAGATTGTCTGAATGGTGCTGCCCAATATACAGCACATGAGAAACCTAAAAATATATTGAAAGAATTTACAAAAATCTTCCCATTCGTTTGAGATTACAGAAGAATTGTTCTTTGGTCCGTTCTGAGTGCATTAAGAATCTGCTAAATTTCACTTTTATTAGGTTTTGTTTGAAAACGCTCTCCCAGTTCATTTCAACACACGTTCAGCATGTTTATGTGGCTCTTAAACAGCTGAGACAGCACTTGGCTCTGCTGCTTGAGGAATTCTCATTCCACCCCCTCTCACTCTCCCACTATCTCTGTTTTACTAATAATCATACAGTAATCTGCAGAAGCCATTAGTGCTGGAGAACTTGGAGTAGGTATGAGAGTTTTAACTGTGCTTCAACTTTATACATACTGCATGGTTGGGAAAGTTCAACTGTACCTATAAATACAGTAGAGTCAATTATTCGATCTTTGATCAACCGTACTGTCTAATCAACCGAACGCACCTGTAATCACGTGATGAATTACGTGTGGTGTATTACGGACACAGCATCTGCTGCTAAAACGACTATGAGATTTAGCTGCCAAAAAAAGGACCAATGGTGTGAGGCTAATGAAAGTTACAGAATTATTCAGACCACCAAAACTTTAGCTGGAGCATTGTGTGCTTTAAATTGTTGCAGTTAAGCAAATTAAAACAGTTCATGATGTTTCTTCCATTTCGTCAGTAAGATCCTGTCTATGTTATTGAGCAGCTAAGAACATTTATTGTATTCATTTCATTGCATGTTATTACAGTGCCTTAACAGCAAGTATCAAAGTATAAAAACATTTCTTTGAGTTTCAATGATTCCTAAAGTTTTGTAATTTGTCAAAGCTGTACTGAATTGCATTCTTTGATGATTTTCAAAGTTTGGTCTATGGTACGTTTAATTACAGTATGTCATTACCTTCACTGTAGGTGTTTAAGTTTTACTGAATTGCATTAATTTAATGATTTGTAAAGCTTTGTAATTTTGTATGCTTAATGTGATAGAATAGGTTACCAGCTATATATCATCAGTAGATACTTGTGTACAAAATACAGATGAACTCACTTTATATCATGATTGCTGTGCAGGCATAATTCGTGATTTAAAGCGAGTCATGATATAAACCGGGTTTCACGTTTGTCTATGACAGCACATTACAAGCGCGAGAAAAAAATAAAGAAAACTAACAGTGAATTCAAGAGCAGTGTTTTAATACTGTACATTTAGTCATTCTTTACATTTAAACAAATGCATATAGTTTACTACAGGACAAATAAGTTTTGTATCATTAATTGGAACAAAACAGTTTGTGTCATTATCTAAAAAAGGCATGAATTGTGGACTGGCTGGTCGTTTCCAGAGAGTTTGAAAACTTGTCAAACCAAGATGAGAAAACTAACAAATTATTTTCATGTGACTGGAGAAGTTTCAGAAGAAAACCGTGATGAACAAAATTCAGATATGTCGGCATCTTTACAAGAAATGAGCACTGAAAGTATATTATTATTATTATTATTATTATTATTATTATTATTATTATTATTATTATTATTATTATTATTATTTTCTGTGTTTCCAGTAATGAAAAAGGTTACACAAGTCCACAGATCTGAAGGGACTAAATGCATGTGTACTATATAGTATTTAAATATGTATCATGCACTAAAAACATTAATATATGTGCTTTTGGGGTTTTTTTAATCATTACCTGAAAAAAATCTGGGTACCCGGGTATTTTTCACGACAGGTACACGGTTCGGGATTTCTACCCGTGCCGGCCTCTAAAAGGTACAGTAATTGTTATTAATACCTGTTCGATTATCCATACAAATCGATTATGCGAACTAGTATCAGTCTCAATTAGCTTGGATAATTGACTCTCTACTGTATTAATAATAAAGAAAAATCCTTTAGCCAGTTGAATTTGAATGAAATACACAAGAAATTGCAATATGGCATAAAGTATGCAGACATTGAAAAAACAAAACTCTACATGAAAACAGCCAACCCTTCTGCTTTCCACTGGGAATCAGTTGAGAAAGCCAGTGGGACGTACCAAAGATCTTGACGCTGGTGGTCCGGTTACTGGTTCCTGCCACGTTGCGGCCACGCAGGTGTACTCCCCCCCATCCTGCAGCCGGACACGCTCAATGTGCAAACTCCCGTCTCGGCGGATTGTCAGGTAGGGGCTGGGGCTCAGCTGGAGACAGAGAGGAGACCCAAACATGGTTGGGTGGAGGATCGTTTAAGAATATCAAAGAACCTTTTCGAAATAAAACCCTCACAGAATTAACTTGACCATGCAATAAATCATACAAATCAGTCCATCGAATAAAAAATACCTTTGCAAATCAAATCTGAATTCTATACTGTATTTTTTAAACACGTTTCTTATTAATATCCTCTCTCCTTACCACCCCATCGTTCCTGAGCCAGCGTCTCTCTGGCAGTGGCTTTCCAGACAAAAGCACACAGGGCAGGGTGACCTGCTGTCCCTCAATGACGTTTACCACTGCTGGGCTTATTCCGATCACCGGGTTCACTGTGAACACACCACACAAACAGACTAGACTTTATACCTCACATTCAACTAATCTGTAGAAAGGTTCACCCGACATTACTTTAGGTCACCAGTGGAATGGACATAACATAATCATAAAGCCACACATATAGCAATAAAATGTAATTACATGGGACCCCCTTGTTCTGTCCATCTAATGTGAGTGGTTGTTGCCTTTACTTCAGTTTAAAGAGCACCTCCTCCCCCCATAGCCTGGTGTCTCCCTGGTTGCTGGAGTTGAAATACGGCGGGATAACATGCCCCCTCACTCCCACGCGCTCTTTCTCGATCTCCCAGCCTGTGGATCACTCCCTCAGGGTTTGTTTTCCAGCACTGTGTTTTATGATGCTGCTTGGGGCTCCATCTGGTTTCCACATCCTTCACAATGACAAGTTCCACTGAGGAACATCCACTCACCTGGGGGAGACTGGTTGCCAAACACATCTTTGTGTAGGGTTCTTTGAAATGTCCCCGATCAGTTATATGTTTAGAGTTAGTATGGACTTTGTAAAAATACATATAAAAATATGTAAAAATATATATATATAAATCAGCAAATTTCTACATTAAACGCATACCAGTAATACAATATTATAAATTAAATATATGAGTCTGACAACTCTTTACGCTCATACAGTGCCATTTTAAACCTGAATCTTTCTCAGTATCACGATTCAATGTGCTTGCTGCACGATTCAGACATTAAGTCAATGCATTGTATTTTTTTGTAAGTCAAATACCTTCATTTCAATAATTTCTACCATATACAGTATACAACTTAGACTGCAGCCCACTTTACTAAGTCTTTTCTTGTGAGTAACCAAATAGCTGGGAGGGCAGATTTAGCTACATTGATAGAGTTCTATCTAGACAGGTGAAGCATTGTATATTTTTTAACCAATAAGCTGCAGTGATTTATATTTCCTATGGCCAGGAAGGATTCTTACCAAGTCCAGTGACTGTAACTGTGGCCTGTTTTTGGATCCTCCCAAACTGGTTCTCAGCTTCGCAGACGTAAGTAGTCTCATCATCTACCCAAAGGTCTATGAGAAATTAAAGCATAAACCTCAGTGTTGCAGTGAGAGCAACAGAACAATTGATCAAATAGAACATTGCTGAAAGAATCCACAGCTGGGGTCAGTAGAGCCTGCCTTGGCTCAGTGGTGGACTGGACAGATGCCCCTGTCATGATGAGCAGGCTGATATCCTGCTATATAGTTGGCTTATTGTTTCTCCAGGTAAAACCATAAACTATAAAAGCAACATAAACCATGCAACACATTTACAACACAACAATGTTCAGTAAAGACATACTGTTAATGACCAGGCTCCCTGTTCTCTTCTGGTTGACTGAACTGACAGCCAAGGGCCTGGAGAAGAGGGAAGCGTTGTCCAGCCGTCTCCATTTGATCCTGGGTTGAGGGTATCCCTGGGCCTGGCAATGCAGGCTTATGTTGGAGCCAATGTCAGCAGAGACGTCTATTGGTTCCTGTGTAAATTCTGGGGCAGCTGAGAAGGAGACGGTAAATCCATTAATGCTTGTCTATTTATCTAGCAGATAGATTTCAAAATACAGTCTCTAATGAAACCCATTTGTAAAGTAGACCACCTGTCTGTCGTTGTAATTACGACACACACAACTTTAACTCCTGAACTTACAGCCAACATCTAAGGTGACTTTTCCTCTAGCCCTCCCGGCATCATTGATGGCCACACAGGTATAGTCTCCCGCATCCACATCCTGTGTTTCCTTGATCCTCAAAATTCCATGCAGGCCGTCGATGCTCACAAAGGCAGAGGGCCTCAGCTGAAGGTCCCCTACAAAACAAAAACTTGCTGTTAACACTACCATATACAGTACAATAATTAAAATATATGTTTTTAGCCAAGCTGGACAGCTTATGTAAGTATAAACTGATTAAATAGGCCTAACAGTTTCTCCTAAACTATAGGTGATTCTTCTTAGTTTTTTTAAAGACTGGAGGTTAAGCAAACTCATCCACCGAGTAGAAAACATAAGACTATACTTATGAACAAAAGTTAAAATCTCTCAGCTGATACCTTTATACCACTGGACTTCAGGATCCGGGATCCCGGTGGCTTTGCACTCCATGACAGTGGTGTCCCCCAAGCCAACCAGAATTTCCTTCTGGACTACAGTAACCTTTGGGGCCTCTGACATTGAATCAAAACAGAAAAGAAATTTAATGGAATGCTGCCCTTACACCACAGGGCCGACTGCTCATTTGCACTTCTTAAAAATCATCTTTATTTTAAGGAAGAGCAGGAGATGTTCCTGTTGTCATTTTTTTGTCAGATATTGTTTTATGTGTACTAGAAAAATAAGATGTACTTAATCATATATGTTTTTTAAGGTGAGGAGAGGTTCCTCCATTCTTTCATGACAAACATCTTTAATTAAAATTGTGTCTTGATGGGGTTTGCCGTCTAGACACAGTAGTTCACAGATATATAACACACCATATCATTGATGTGGTAAACTTACTTTCTAATCACCCTGTATTGAAACACCCATATAATGAATCATCACAATTAGAACCCTGACTTAATGCACATCTCTGGAGCACAGAGGCAGCACAATCTTGTGTGGAATTGTAATGCACATTTGCCTCTTCCATACTCACCAATGTAAGTGAGAATGGAGGTCTGTCTGTCTGTGCCGGCAGGATTGCTAGCCAGACAACTGTAGACCCCTGAATCTCTCTGAACCGTGTTACTGATGATCAGGGTACCATCTGGGGTCAGCCGGTGCCTTTAAAAAAAAAAGGAAATTAAATTCAATACTTTTGCAGCAAAAGACATGATTTACAAGTATTTATATTGTAACAATATTTAACTTAGATTCAGTATCCCATATTCAGTGGGTTTTTGCTAATTGGGTTGTCCCAGTATTACACAACAATTTAACCTGTCGAAATAGTCGAAAGCAATTAGACTTGTGGCAGATGGTAATAAAGTTATGCCTGAGCTCTTGTAGAAGTGCAGCTATGTTTAGCAGAATAATTACACAGTGGGACCTGATTAAGTAAGTAATGTAAAGGAATGAGCAAACGCTGCGCTTTTGGCATTGAGAATTACCTGATGGAGCCCATGATAAACATGTCATTGTGTGTCCACACGATCTGCGGTGTTGGGTAGCCTCTTGCAGAGCAGCGGATCTGAACCTCTTGCCCGGCAATGAAAGTCTGATTCCTGGGTTCCACGCTAACTTGTGCGGGTTCTGCAGTGAAACACCAAGACAGCATTGTTGGATTTCAGTCAGGCTCAAACTAGGCCATAGTATACAATACAATTCAATTTGTGCAATAATGCACCCAGTCTTTGACTGTCTCCCAGTCTCTCTATTGTTCTGGAATGGCAGTAACTGCTGAAAACCACCACAGGAAAACACAACTCCAGTTTGCAAGAAGTTCATGAAGGATCAAGCCTTAAGACGTGAGCAATGTTGACAAGAACTAGATGTGTTATATATGCTCAAATCATAGACATCTTCAACACTGCACATGACAAGTTTGTTACCACTCAAACATTGCATCTGGAACTTCGCATTGTTAGCTAGTTAGGCCCTTCTCTATTTTCTGGGCCATTCGGTGTTGCTTCTAAATTGTACAAGCAGGGATGCAATGGAGAAACCAACTTGTTTCACAATGTGAAAGCATGGTATTGAGGTACTCACTTGTGATAACCTAAAACATTAGAATTACTCCAGATCAACTGCTTAGGCTACTTGTCCTGTATACTTGCATAAACAAATAAAGATAATCTACTGTAACCATTTAAACCTTTCCATTTATGTTCTATTTTTGGAAACCTCTATTTGCATCTGGTTAACAATTTTTCTAAATATAGCTGTAACTAGTCTGACACAGTAATTACTTCAAAAGATAAACTCTTCAAAATCGTCCCTGCTCTCTTCATGGTCTGGGAAACAAAGGCTTCATTATAATTTAATAACGGACTTTATTACAACTTCTGTTAAATGTAGCACTGACATCATGTCATTGTGTGGTGTAATGATCCATAATAATAATAATAATGATAATAACAGTAATAATAATAATAATAACTGTGTGTGGACAGGCTGGCTGGTGGTAGTGATGTCAGCCCCGGAAGAACACACAGTACTGCGAGTGAAATGAAGAGGCATCCACAGCAGATTGGGGAAATGATAAATGCGCTGCTTGCGTGTTTATTAAATGAACAAAATAAAAAGGTTGAACAAAACAAAACACTTTTCACAAAACACAAAAAACAAACAAAATGGCTCGTTGGCCAAAACAGACAGACACGGTGAGACAAACTCAAAACAAGCACTATACTGCTTTAATTCAGCACATATAGCAATTGTAATTCTTCTTATTAAATTACCTCCCGACTATCCACATATAATTGTGCTGGGATTCAATTACTAACTGGGTTACATAGAAGATATTTTATAACTGTGTTTATTTTTACTCTGTATTGCTTAAAAAAGGCATTATTGATTCCAGATAGCCTGAAGCTGTAGAATCCAAAGTGATTCTGAATTGATTCTGCATTCATTTTGTTTTGAAGCCTGCCAAAACACAGCCCTGTTTCAGCTATTCTGAAATATGCACAGCTTTTGTGATCCTTGACATCTGATTTATACAAAGGAAATATGCATGTCTTATGTTCCAACACAACAGTTGTGGTGTGCTTCTATATGGTAGGGCTGTTTAAAGGACCTTTGTAGAAGTTCTCCATTAAACCTTGGTACACGAAACACAGATGTGCAGAGATATAAAGAATGTATGGCTTGCGCTATTTTTTTTTTTTTGCGTATTAATGATTCCCACATTCAACACATTTGGGGGCCATCCACGGTATGATAGTTTTAAAATTGTATTTTAAAATGCAGAACTGGGTACAGTGGTTGTGATGTCTCAGTCAAAACCAAGTCTGGATCATAAAATGGGAGCCGAAGGAACTCTGAACAGTACTAGACCCCCAATGGTTAATATACTGCCAAGAATCCCTTACCACATGATCTGATCACCACCCACTCAGGGCCTCTGTGTAAAATACGAAGGTCTTCTGCACTGTTTAAAGGATGATGGGTCCCTTAGGGACTCTTCTGTTCTACTTTGAATTATTTAAAGAAATAAGGAAAGGAATTTGCATCCAGAATTTCTCACTCTCATACAACCCCAAAATTCAACTCATTCAATACAAGGTACTTCATAGGACTCATTACACTAGCAGGGGATTGTTCCTGATGGGACTCTCTATTACTGAGGCATGTCTACATTGTGAAGAAGGGGTTCTAGACAATTATCTACATGCACATTGGTCATGTCCACCCATTCAACAATTTTGGTGTAAGATTCTGAAGGCAATATCAGACATTATGGGCCTGAGTGTTTCTTTTTCCCCAGCTGTGTGTTTAATTGGAGACCTCTCTGCCGCTGAGCTTCCCACCCATGTGTCAAAGTTTCTGCTTCTTTCCCTTACGATAGCAAAGAAGGTTATATTACAAAACTGCAAAAACAGGACCAACTTGTCATTTACACAGTGGCTTAATTTAATGACTGAACATGCATCACTTGAAAGACTCATGGCAAGAATTAACGATAAAAATGCAGACTTTCACCTGGTCTTAGACTAAAAAAAATGATCTGTCCCATCATACGCATTTCCAACCACTGTCTGCTGTAATGATCAGTACCCAATGTAACACTTCAGCAATGTTCTGTTAAGACACCCTCAACAACCTTCTCTTATTTAATCCACTTATCTTCTACCTCTTCTCTTTCTATCGTTTCCTCTTTTCTATAACGAATGTGTGTTATTTTGTATTTCATTCTACTTGTTTTTTTATTATTATTTTTGTTTTGTTTTTTTATGTGCTAGTTTGATTTTGTATTGTGTTGTGGTTGTTGTTGTTTTTTTTTTAAATAACTTTTAAAGCCATTAAATATAATTTATTCCAAAGTGCTGTTCCTGGTGTCTCTGTTCTTTTTAGTTACACTGAGTTAATCGGGTCTACACAATTTACTTTTTTAAATAAATAGGTAAAAAGGCCTACATTTCACAGTGCATACACAGCATGTGATGGAATCTCTGAAAACATCAGGGTCCTAAAGTTGAAAAGCTATCCCACTTGGACCCTGTTAAATTTTGCTAATCATTTGATTGATGTATTTGATTATATTCAACTTTGCAGAGCTACTTTGACAGGACAGGAAAGCCAATGTATTACAATAAAAGTCAGATTCTTCCTTATCTCTGCTTGTTGGCTTGTTTGGAAAACTCCTTTGTGTAAGACTGTACAGCCCCGACGCCCCGCTGTGTGTCAAACCTGGCCTCATGGCAATAGAGAATAATGGGAAGCACACATCCCCTGCTCCCAGCCTCCATCCTTCTTCCTGTGTCAGTAGTCCAACATCAAAAGGCAACTTAATGACTAGGAACTTGCTCACTGCAGGTGCTAATTATGTGTCTTCAGGCTATTGTGACAGCTGTTTGCATGGCCGAGGATCTCCCCTGTTAGAGGTGTTGATGTTAGCCAAAAACATTAGTTGGAAGATAAAGGCTTTATGAGGAAGAGTAATGGAATTGGCCACCAAACAACCCAAAGAGGCACCCACTTCAATTTTACAAGTATTTAAGTACCCATTATTCTAGGCTACTGTATTTTGAACAAAACTCAGTTTAAATCAACTTTATTTGATTGACCATCATTAAAAAGAGATCATTCTGTTAGTCCACTAAATTATCTGTGCTGATTTTTGTGTGTGAAAAGACCACTATACAGGAGTCCCTTGACTGCTTGTTATTGTCTAATTAAGATGCTATTCATATATGGAATATCGACCCCAATGTCCTGATGTAAAGAGTTTTTACACGCCCAATACATTTTTTAATGAGGCAGCAGCACAAACATGTCAGTTTAACTATGAATACTCTGCCAGGAGTCATTTTCTTCCACTTTAAATCTCCCAGCTGCCACAGAGCGTGCAAAGGCCAGACATGGCGCTGTCATACGTTACATAAACCAGGCTTAAAGGGACCTAAACTGCTTGTACTTGTTTTTAATAGCTGTTAAAAAGATCAAATCAGTTTTACACAGTGCTTTCAAAATGTTCAAAGATTTAACTGCAGTTTATTTATGTTGAACAGCCTGGTGAAACCAACCATCCCATGAGACATGTCTTGTTTGACAAAGACGTGGAAGATTTCCGTATTGCCTTGTCTGTAACTTCTATATGTTAGTTGGTATTATAGCTGGCACTAGAAGATATAGTAGATAGAGCTTGTGACAAAGATGATAACACCTTATACCTTGAATGACCAGGACTAGGCAGACTTCAGGACCCCTCTCACCTTGAACTGTGATGTATACACCAGCGACTGTTGTCCCCTCTTCACTGGCAGCGATGCAGCTGTACTCTCCAGCATCAGAGGGCTTGATGTTGCGGATCTCCAGGGACAGGTTGCTCATGATGCGGACCCGCGAAGGCTCATTCACCCCGGCATCTGCACTGTTCCGTTGCCAGGTCAGGTTGTATCGCACCGTGCTGGAGGTGAGGCAGGTCAGCACTGCTCTGTCACCAGGGGTCACTGTCACATTGTTGGCCACCTTAATAGTAGGGGGAGGCTCTGAAAGAGAAATCAAAACTTTTTCATCCATGTCATTTCTAAACCATTACCATTCCTCCTAATTTGGGTTTGGAAGTAGTTCTTTACCTGCACAGTTAGTACAGTAACAAACCAGCACCTGTTTAAGCAATGTTTCTGAAAAAATAAAGAAGAATTGAAACATAAAACAAAGCCCCCACACTCTGGGTGTATAGTTTTCATAAACCATGTGTCTCTCCTTGGTCTGCAATATAGTGCTGATTTGCTGCCCTCTGAATTATTTATTAATGGAGAACAAATCAAAAGTATGTTTGTTTAAACACTACTGGGGACACTATTGTGTCAAGTTCTGTTTCTTCAGAACCCTAAATATTTGGCGACATTTTAATAGACTGCAAGCCAAAGATCGGAACATAATGTAATATATTTCAGTTATCTATTTTTGTGCATTTGGTCCTTCACAATCCCTGTGCCTTTTCCTTTCACAATGAGAGTGGGCATGACCAACCAGAAGCTCCCAAGCCAATGCAGGGCTTTTGTTAGTGGAAATGAACAAGACAGAATAAACCAAGGATGCTGACACTGACATATTTGTAATATACATTGCAGAGAAATAGACAGAACACAAAAAAAATAGTTACTAACCCCGCTGCTTAAAGGAGGTAATTATAGCTACGATTCACATTTTTTAGACAAGAGCTACAAAGACATTTAAAACAATGAACATGTCCTGGAACTGTTGAATCGTGGGCTCTTTATATTTTGCAGGGAGGACATCAAACCAGTCTCATTACTCACCTTAAGAATCTTAATATTGCCCTCAGGTGTTTTTCATATTGTTACCAAGCAAAACTGACTTTTCTGACCATCATACTAAAACATGAACGTATGTTATATTACTGAATTGATACATATAAACCATCAAATGTACACTTAGATATTTTTGAATAAACCTAGATTATGTTCCTACTTTTGTAACTGCCTTTTACACTCCCCAACACAAGGCCAGATTAACCAATATGCCAATAACACCATTCGCCATAATATGCATAGGGCCCCCAAAATATGGGTTAGCATAGGGCCCCCACATCCTTTAATTCGGCCCTGATTTGAACATATGGCTGAACTTTGATTTTGAATAAGTTATATCCAAAATACCTGCCTTCCTTACTGAGCAAACTTCATAGCTACATACTGTACATAACCAGGCTGAAGATTGTGCTCCTATGAGGCTGGCTTTCTTTGCTTCCAGATCAGCAAAAAATACTGCTATTCCAGAATGTAAACTTTTACTATAAAATAATCTCAGTATGTTCTTGATTGAAATACTGGAGGCAGCCTATTAAGATAGCTCTTTGTTCGAAGCTGCCATGCAAACAGTGGCTGGTGTTTTAGCTCAATTAACCCTGACTTCAACGGCTGTATTTCAGTCAAAGATTAATCCAGTTGCTACAACTTGCCAAACTGCTGTTGAAAGCTGAGGCCAGTTCTCATGCTCATAAATACTGTTATGAAGATTTGATTTGAGTAAACAGTTCCTGCACATCTCAGACTACATCTACAGAATGGGCAAGGCAACACTTAAACTACACATACTGCCATGAGCAAAGGATTGGGATCTCTGAAGATCTATGTCACTATTTATGGTAGGTTATTTGGTGAAGAATGTCCGAAATAATAAACTTAAGACATCTTGTCTAAACCATAGATGTGCTACAAAGCTATTATCATTTATGGTAGTGCCTTGAGCGTTCAGCCTTTCTAAAATTGTTTATCACTAATAATATATATAAATTTTCCCAAAAATTTGCTATATTTTCAAATGCTGTCTTTTTGTGTTGCAGTCAGTTCACAACGCTTAGATATAGATTAATACTTTAAATTGGCTATGGAGCTACATTTACGTTTCATTTAGCATAATGTACGTGTGGGTTTTAAATGGGGCTTGTTACATTTCACCACAGGCATTCGCTGGTATGTTTCAATTGGGCTGCAGTGGGTACAGTATGGAACCACACTGCTACTTCTGGCTCCTTTCTATCAGTAACAGAGCTCAATACTGGTCCTGTTCCAAAGAAAACCAATCTGTATCCACATTATCAGATGTACAGCATTTACATTAATTTACCTGATGTTAATCAGTTATTTTCTTCTAAAAAGACCAACAGAAATGGTACAGTATGCACAGCCACATCAATCTCAATTGCTTCAACACACCATAACATGTTCCACTAAAACTTATTGCAGTGTTTATTTGTAGGGCTCAATGGGATTTAATCATCTCGAAACTATATTCTAATCTATTTGCAGATGGTGTGTCTGTAAATGAAGGCCATTTGTGCTAAATGTGATGTATAGGATATTTTGCGGAAAGTGAAATTACATTTTAAATGCGATATGGCATGTGTTGTTTTTCGGTATCGGGGGACGGCGTATTAATGCCTTGCTGATAAGTACTGTGCCAGCTTCCAATTTAATTTCAAGGCGGAGAAATTCATGTTGGCAGTATCCTTCTGTCCGGTGCGGTTTAGTGATTTAAAACAGCACTTAAAAAACAATCAGTTCGCTGAACTCTGTAAATTCAAGCACTGGAAAGGGAGAACAAACCGGTTACAAGAAACGTGGAAAGAGTTTTCACTGAAACTTAAACAATGCAACAAACTAACATAAAACGGTATTAGAAAAACATACAGAAAATCCACAGTAATATCCACAAAGTAATTTGGAAAGATGTATTAATAGTAGTCATCATAGATTGCCATACTAAAAAAATTCTAGTTTAAGAAATGGTCAAATCTGTGTGATGTCTTCTCCCAATTTTCTCCCAATGTGGAATGCCCAATCGCTTTTCCCCTCACCACAGCAATTCCCCAGATGGCTCAGGAGGGCGTCAGAGGGCGTCCTCCAATCCCACGACCGAGCCAGCTTCCTCTTTACACCCAGGAACTCGAGAGCGGACATCAGCAAGCTACCGACCTCTGGAGGACAAAGGCCAGTTCTGCAGGTGTTTGCCTTTTAGCTCACTGGGCACCTGGCCATCAGGGTTCGCTGCAGCACGATGAGGAGAAACAGTCCTGCTAGTTTTGCCTCCCTAACCCACGGGAGCGCCAGAATCAATGTGATGCTCCCTTCAGA
This sequence comes from Acipenser oxyrinchus oxyrinchus, assembly GCA_030684275.1. Lineage (NCBI taxonomy): Eukaryota > Metazoa > Chordata > Actinopteri > Acipenseriformes > Acipenseridae > Acipenser > Acipenser oxyrinchus. Next base: position 23,876,054 of record CM060260.1, on the reverse strand, counting down.
GTCCACAGTGAAGACCAGCCTAATTTGCACAGCAAGAACGGGAACTTGCGCTGTCTGATTCAACCTGCGCACCACACAGCTGAGCTTCTACCACATGAACCACTCAGGAACCCCACAAATGCATATTTTGTAGCCATGCATGTGAGTGACCCATTAATTAAGGAAATAAAATTCATAGTAAGACACTGTATATAAATTTAGTTACAGTGACATTCTCATCGTCACTGCTGTCAGACTAGCAGTAGATAAGTATGCTGCTGATGATTAAGTTCCATTAATGGTGGTGTGCTGTTTGTGCAGCCTTTAGGACAGGATGATAAAGTTAATAATTACATATTGCTATATTAACCCTTGATGACAGTTAGTGACTGCCCTTACCTGAGACATCCAGATAGGTCTGGGCACGGCCAGTGCCTACACTGTTGATGGCTATACATTCATAGTACCCTTCATCTTCCACAGTGACCCGAGCAATCTCCCAGGATACATCTGCAGACTCCCTGTAATGAACAAATGTGATCATCAATAATCTAGCAGAAAATAACAGCTGTGCTAAGAGTAGATACTGTGCCATAGCGTTGTCTTACAATGATGACAAGCCTTGACTTAAATGAAACCTTAATTTTGCAATTACCACAGCTCATTAAAAACAGAACGGTAATTCTAAGATTCATCAGATTGCAAAGTTCACGTTCCCTTTCCTCCATTATGGTCAGTTCAGTCATCTTTGCTGTCTAGTAGGAGACAGGGAGGAGAAGGCGTGACGCTCTCCAGTCCTACCTGAAGAACTGATCCATTCCAAGTTTAGTCCCGCCTCTGCTGAAGCGTAATGTGAAGGGGATCAGACTTTCCACTGAGCAGGACAGAGTTCCACTCTGTAAGTAGTAACCAGGAGTCCGTGCAGGCATAGTCACCTTCGGGGCCTCTGTGAGTCAAAATAAAAGCAATGCCAACATGACATAGGAACACTGAATATAACAATGGAATTATTAATGGGTTATTAGACTGGATGCACATCACTACCACGCATTTAAAGTGCCCAACTACCTTTTTTGTAATCAGGCAAGCAAGTAAAACAAGTTTGTTAATTGTAACAAACTAAACGTAGCATGCTAACTGTGAATGATCGTGTGGTTTGTAAGAAGGACAGTACTAATGATAGTCGGCAGGATAGTTTCAGTTGCAACAAATTGAGTGCCTCCAGAAAGACTACAGGCTAGGTTTTAAGATGCTCTCAGTTGCAACTAACACAATGTATCAGTCCACTGCCCTCTAGAGCAGTGGTTCCCAACCCTGGTCCTGGGGTCTTCTGGTTTTCATTCCAACTGAGCACTCAATTACTTAACTAGACCCTTATCGAACTAATAATTTGCTGAATTAGATCATTTTTATTGTTCTCAGCTCCTAAAAAGTTGTACATTTTAAGTTACTTATAAAATGTTATAACTAACTTGAAATCTGCAACTAATTAAAAGCTGAACACAAGTACAAATGTCTAATTTAGCAAATTATTAGTTCAATTAAGGGTTTAGTTAAGTAACTGAGACCTCAGCTGGAATGAAAACCAGAAGACACAGGGGGTCCCCAGGACAAGGATAGGGAACCATTGCCCTAGAGGATTGTAAAACGAGGTATTAAATTAGTCCAGAGATTTCTTAAGTGCTGTACTAACTTGTAACTCATCTGAATAGAACCCTTTGATGTGTATTTTCAACTTAAACAAAACTGTTATTGTAAGAAAATGTTTAAAACAATACAGCTTTAAACCTTTGTTGAAATATGCAGTTTAAGAATGCAGCACTCCTCTTATTCTCCTGTCCCCACCCGCAATCACTGGCATTTTCTAATACACAAAGGCAAAATGATCAGTTTAACCCTGAGCTCTGTACTAAAGTTGAGGAGAGGCTGATGTGTCTTGTATCCATATAGTGTAAAAATAAATCAATCAATACATAAATAAAAATGGTGTGATTTGGTTGACTCAAAGTAAATTATGACACAGCCATTCTCTCCCCAGAATCAGCACTCAGGAATCTGGGAGAATGCTGCTTTTGTTTTATAGGACATACATGCATTTAAATGTATCTAGCAGTAATGTAAAATGAGCAATACTGACCTGGGGTAATGCTGTAGAATGAGACACTGGAGACTCTCTGGAAGAGGAAATCGTCTTTGTCATAGCCAGTCACCTTCATGAAGAAGGCCTCGTTGGGAGGGATGAACTCGGTGATGTTCCAGATGCCGTAAGGGTGGCGTTCGGGGTAGAAGCGGATGGGGATGGTCTTGAGGACAGCACCTGAGATGCTGAGGAGCTCCAGACGGTCAGCTCTTCCAGGGGGGGTGATTCCAGTGGTGTTTAGGAGGACAAAGGTGGGGATTCCTACACAGGGAGAGGGAGGCCGTTATCAATACAGACAGTGCATTCCATAGAGACACTGGGGGAATAACTTTTATTTTACAATATAAATAAATGTTTAAACTGATTAAATTACGTTTAGATTCAAGAAAAGATTTGCATAAATTAGACAAAATATTTTAATGCAATTATGATTCAAGGTGTAAACCAATCAAGTTCAAAAGTCCAGTTTTATTCAGATTGTATCGTGTATGAAGTGTTCAAATTAATAACGTCAAATTCAAATTAACCTTAAGAGTCTCATTTAAGACACGTGTACACAGATGTGTGCACGGAAGTGGTAAAAATGTTTACAGTATTTGGATAAAGCTATGTTGTGGTATGTCCAGTACTGAAGGAATTATAGGAGGCTGTGTGGTCCAGTGGTTAAAGAAAAGGGCTTGTAACCAGGAGGTCCCCAGTTCAAGTCACTTAACCTCCTTGTGCTCCGTCTTTCGGGTGAGACTCTGCAGCTGATGCATAGTTCACACACCCTAGTCTCTGTAAGTTGCCTTGGATAAAGGCGTCTGCTAAATAAATAAATTATCTAACCTTGCACAGGCCTGCTAAGAGTCTTTTTGAAGTCCAGTGTAGGCTTCCTTGCAAACCCAGCTCTGAAGTCGATGGTGCTGAGGCCTGAAATACGAACTGAATGTCTTCCACTGCTGGATGTCTGAGGAGAGAAAATATCAGCATGTACTCTTGGATCAACAGCAAAGGCACAGTGGGTTCCTATTTTCATGATGTAAACAGTGGTGGATCTACATACAGCCCACCTTCAACCCCTTGTGTTGAAAATGTAGGTCATTGTGACTTACATTCACAGCAGCACTGGCATGTAGAACTTGAGTTTGACCACTGGCAACCATTTTTATTGGATGTTACCAATAATCAAACTACAGGGAATGTTTACAGGGGATGCTTAATGAAAAAAAGTCTTATTAAGTCAGTTTGTTTTTTATACACATGTGTAAGCTGACAGAACCAGTAGGGTCCTAGTGTTGCAATCCAAGATGCATCCTTAATGCCAAACTGAAAACCCCCAGTCTTAACCTGGCTTCACATCTGCATCTTTAAGTGGTTTAAGATGCTAAGATGTCTATTCATTTGACTAATGTCCAGACTCAGATATGCATGTTTGGGCTGGCCATGAATGCAAAAGAAGCACAATTTTGTTTTACAGCTGGACAGATTTATCTCTATCTGTGGAGCTTATTAAGTCTAGACTCCCACAACAAGACCCTCTCCCCCTGAACCTCTTTCATGTTAAGATGAATTCTAGTGCTTTGCTTCAAATGGGACATATACATCATTTCAAATTGACAACAATAAAATGAAAAGATGCAATGGTCTGGAATTCTGACATTGATCCTTTAGAATTATGCAGCCAAAACTCTTCCAAGTGGAGAACATTAAGATGCAGACCAACTGTTCTATAAGGAGGAATACAATTAATCATTTTTCTGAAGTTATACCCACATTAAAATATATATAGATGGTACAATGACATTAAAAGCAATTTATCTGTTAAACCAAACACAACCTAAATGTACTGTATCTATTTAAATTTTGAAGGACCCCTTAAAGTTAACAAAAAACAGAGGTCACAGGCTTTCATTATCGGTGTGTCTGCTGTGATTTTATCTGACAGGCTCCCAATTTGGATTTGTACAAACATTCTTTCCCTGTATTCAATTTCATCTTATTTGGCTCTAAATGCATGTCAAGCTGTTTTTGTTTTGCTTAAACATTACTTGAGACAATTGCGGAATTCCTTCTATACTTTCATTCCAAGAAAATGATCCATCTTGAGAGACCTATATATCCTTTACCAGGCTGTCCAAAGAATTTGCTGAAATCCAGGACAGCTTTCTAGCTGTTCCAGATGATCTACGTGCTTCTTTATAGCTTAAAGTTCTTCCAGCAGAGTTAGATCTTGCTTACACCTCATATATGTCTGTCATGGAAACAATTCAACTTCCGTTAATTAATGTCAGTAGGTTTGTTTTTCATTTATAATACTTTTTTCATGTCAGTTCACAATCTTTGGTTTCTTATGTGCAGTGTTTGGGCCATACTAGCTAAGATCCGGAGTCATATTCCACTGGAAGAAGTAATTTTCCCCAATGAGTGGTCAGAGTCCTTAAGTACGAGACCTGCTGTTGAACATGATGGGTATTCCTTAAATCCAAACCAGAAGGCTCCTAAGTGGTCCTAACCTGTGGGGAAGGAACGTTCTGCTGAGCTATTCTGAATCTGAGCTGCCCAGATGATCATGTATCAGCTAACCACTGTGAGAGTCTTCACATTTGTACCATACTGTTACAGGGAGAGAATTAATCTGAGCTGTAAATCTCCCTCCCGACCTGTGAGGGCGCTGTGCTCGAGGGCAGGTAGGACCTGAAGCTGTTGTACTGTCAGGTGCCCTCCTCGTGGTCAGTACTGCAGTGTACACTGATTGCCTAGATTTTGGTGCAGTGTTTGACTTGTTTGTTTATTATTTTTATTTCCACCCTGAGCTTCACCATCACTGGTTCTGTTCAGGCGTGTTTGTTTTTGTTTGCCTGTAATAATAAAAGGCACCCATGGGGGGGCGTTATTCTACATCTCCTGTTGTTGATGTCATTCTTGTGCAACCACTCACCACATGCTGACACATACCAACAAGGTGAATATGTTTACCAATACAATAGCAATTAGTGCACATGGTGGTTTTTTTCACACAGATGTTTTCAAATATTTTCTAAAAATAATCTTGGTGAATTTATTTCCAAAGGATAATTATACAATAAAAACACATCTGCAAAACATTTTTCAGAAACACAAACTTGCTGTCATGGTTGTTTTCTTTTAATATTTCTCTTCTTGGCAAATTGTTCGGTTTTTAGTCTTGCGTTGTTCTTTGTTAACACTGCCCATTCACACCACCCAGTGCACAGTTATCACAAGGGCACGGTGTTAGAATCACTATTGGGTGACGTGACATTCCCTAGAAGCTACGTCCTGTTTGTTTAGTTTGAAGCAAGATACACAGTCATTTGTCATTGAAATTCTGTCATCTATTTACAGTGGGTTGTGCATGATATAACAGCACGGCTCTAACACTGACTGTCATTGTTAAAAACATTTAGAAAAGAGGGCCAGTATAATACTTAATAATGGAGCACTGTCCTGCAAATGTATATTAGACTTACTTTCATCCAGGACAGCTCATCTAGAAGAGGTCCCACATGTACACTGTAAGTAACTGCTAAAGCATGCATAAGGCAGCTGAAATGTAAGAGTGTAGCAACAGCACTCAGAGTTTAAAAAAAAAAAACAACAACAACAACAAAAAAGAGGTTTCTCAATGTAGATGAATTTGAATTGAAATATTTTGTGTAATTGTCTAATAGAAAGAACCTAACCCATCAGTTTAAAAAAATATATATATTTATAATATACAATCTAATAATATATTTTTCAGTAAATCAGCCTGCATGCAATCAATACATATTAAAGTATATCACAATGTTTCACAAATGTCACATTCAATAGATACATTTTTAACTCAGATATGCTCCTGGTATTAAATAAGTTGGAACACGGGAAAAGTGGTCGCAGTAAAAAGATAACTTCGGGTAACTCATATATAAATACATATAGGTACAGTATATTGATATCATTTAGTTAAAATCCATATCCATAAAACAAGAGGAAGCTCTACTCCATATTTGCCACTAAAAAAGCACAGATTACTCTTTCCAAGTTAATAACATCCAGTACAGAGTTCTTCCAAAGTGCTAAAACTGGGGGTCAGTATCCTTCCAGGAAGTTTGTATAATTTTTTTAGCTATGACAAGTAGAGTAAGCAGTAATTTAGACTGTGGTTTACTAACTTGGCTAGTAGATATGTCTCATAAAATTGCAACTAAAGGGTTGCAGGGGATATGTATTTGTAACCTATTAGAAATATGCTTAAACATTGTGGTCCAGTAATCATGTAGCTTACTACAACTCCATAACATATAGAAAAGATGTCTTTCACCAGTCACATCTCCAGCACCTGTCATCTTGTTTCAAACTGCATTTTAATAATCTGATAGGAGTATAATGAATTCTATTTACAATTTTATACTGAATGGATTTTAATTTGGCATTGGGTGAAGAAAATGTAAGATTTCTACTGATATTATTCCAGGTTGATGCAATCATTGGAGTTCCTAACTCTATCTCCCACTTTGACTTTCAACTAATATTACTGTATGACAAATTCTCTTTAAATAATTTGTGTAACTTGGATATAAAACCATGGGAATTCAACAGATTTAATAAAAACATCTCCAATTTAGTTAGACTTGGACAGCGAAGTGGAGGGATTAGGCTGGCTAAAGATTTTTTGATATGGTTGTAAATTCTAGTTTCTCGAATTGGAATATGACATCTATCGTTCAGAGCTCTCAAAGAAAGGAATATATTTTCTTCAAACAAATCGCCCACCTTATTGATTTGTGCATTAATCCAAGTGCGGTTATATAAAAGTTTTCTTTTTATACAAAATATTTGGGGTCACACCTTGTTATGTCTCATTTAAATCAACCCTCCTGGCTGCTGTTTTTCTCAGAATATGGACCTTATCTTGTTGACCCTTGGTAAGCCCCCGCACTGCTCGTGAAAGGACAATGGCTTCCAGGAACCCCCAACACTATGTAGAAACATTAGCAGAGCCCACAGAACTTCTGGGCTTCCCTATGGAGATGTATGTAACATCTCATAGCAGGGAGACCTGCTTGGCATCCTTCATATGAAAGTACAGTCAGAGAGCTCCTTCTCTCTGTAAACAAGCAAGGTTAATGCCTTCCAGGAAACCATCCCTTAAAATATGCACGTCATGGAGCCACAGGACCTCACAGAGTCAGTCCCTGTGATTGTCCTCTACTACTTGCTGTGGCCATTCTTTTTCAAGGCAAAAGTCTCTGGTATGGAAGTACAGCAGTTCAAATGCTTTCTTCAAAGAAATGTAGCATTCTTCCAAAGAGAGTCATACTCTTCAGAAAATCATACCCTAATTTTGCCTTTTCGATTGTCTACAGTAGTTGTTGAAAAACAAAACTGTTTCTGTCGGTTTGTAACATTTTTAAAGCTACCCCAATGTTTTCTATGCCATGGGACTCTCGTTGCATTGGGATGTTGATGTCAATGCATCAAAATAGCCATATTTGTTTTATACATAATTACATGAACAATATTATTGAACTATAATCCTAGTTAAACCACCTACTTTCAAGGAAGGAAAAGGATAAAGAGCCCCCCTCCTTTCTCCTGCACCTAGACCCATCTCTATCTGAAATATGTCCATAGAGGGATTTTTTTTAAGACTTTCAGTTCCTCTCTTCTGTTTTTATGACAGGCCTACAAAGTACATGGCTCAACGCCAGAATCCAGTTCCTTGGGGTTGTTTGCATACTTTTTGGATTACAGTCTTCCTAAACTATTACCATGGGTCATAAAATATAATAAACTTTGAAGCCAAAACCAGTCATCAGTGGGGTCAAAAGAAATTCCGGAATGCAGAAAATGTTGGTGGATTCTGCGGAAGTGCAAAGAGGAGCTGGAGTCTTGTCTAATGTTCCCATTTCACCGCTATCACATAGCTCATTCTCTCAACATACCCCATCCTATGACATATTAAAGACAAGTTGAATAAACACAGAATGATAGACAATGCTATCTCCCATTGTACTAGATTAAAATGGTTTCACACAGTGATGAAGCATATGAAAAATCCAAACAAAGTGTAAGTAAATTATACACACCAGTTATCATAAATCGCAGCAATCATAACATGAAAACTCAGTGATTCAAGAGTTATTTGCAAAATTGTTGATACTAAGGGGTAGATGTACTAAGATGGGCCAGTAGCAGCGCAAACATACCGCAATTTGGATTTCTGTTGCAACAATTCGCAAGGTCTACATTTTGAAGATTAAACCATTTGAAGATTCATCAAGGGAGAATGAAATGCTTGAGGGAGAAGGGACAAGGGCCTCGCATTGATCAGTACTTTTTACGAAGTCAGTCGAATGAAATCCAGCGACAGGAAGGAAACCACAATTTGCAGGATATCAGCACCCCTGTCATAGATGAGAGGAGGACTTGCATAAACACAACTAGTGATGAACCTAATAATCCTTGTGAACCCGGTCAGATGAACCAGCGTAAGAGAGAAAAGAACCTCAACGGGCAAGCCTGGAGATAAATGGCCAAGAGCGTCTGAGAAAACAGCGTGGGTACAATAAAAAGAAGCTATGTATTAGTCGGTGCTTATCTTGGCGAGAGCTGAGTCTAATATCAGCATGAAGTTTTAACACCTACTCTTATGTAATGGAAATCATGTTGTATGTACTAAGAGAAAATATGTTAATAAAGAGAACCGCAATATACTGATTTAAATATTTGTTGGGTCATCTTAGCGAGATCTCTAGAATTGCAAGTGCAACATTTTTTCAAATAAATAATGAAAGTCAGTTTAATCCCATCTGATTCTATAGTGGGCCCCCCACTTTCACCCCCAAATAAAAAATGCGTTTCTATGAAAAAGCTTTTTGAAATCATAAAGTAGCCCCTCGCTAAACCGGATATGTTTGTCCGACATAAGGAGACGTTGGGTTTTAAAAAAATACAAAAAACATCACACACAAACATTTATACTGCTCAATATACACTACCGGTCAAAAGTTTTAGAACACCCCCATTTTTCCAGTTTTTATTGAAATTTAAGCAGTTCAAGTCCAGTGAATAACCTGAAATGGTACAATTATAAGCGGTAAACTGCCAGAGGTTAAAAAAAAAAGCTTAGGTTACCAAAAACTGTAAAATAATGTACATTTCAGAGTTCTACAGAAAGGCCTTTTTCAGGGAACAAGTAATGGTTTAACAACTTACAGCTGTTCTGCAGCAATGGAAGTAAATTAAGCCTTGAAAGTTGATGCTAACAATTCCTACAGGTGTCCCAACTTTTGTTGATTACTTACAAACCCTCTGTCTGTAGAAAAGCAGTGTTGGAACAGACTGTGTTACTACACCCTCTTAAGCATTAACAGAATCAGAAGACAAGTTTCTGAGAGTCAACAGCTTGCGTGATAGGCGGCTCACAGGACAACAGCTACAAGCACAGCTTAACACTGGTCGAAGTAAGCAAGTCTCAGTTTCAACTGTGAAGAGAAGACTTTGAGCTGCAGGTTTGACAGGTTGAGTGGCAGTAAGAAAGCCATTGCTGAGATGGCAAAATAAGAAAAAGAGGCTTGCCTGGGCCATGAAGCACCGCCAGTGGACTACTGAAGACTGGAAGAAGGTCTTATGGACCGATGATTCAAAATTTGAAATCTTCGGTTCATCACGCAGGGTTTTTGTACGCCGTCGAGTAAGCGAAAGGATGGTTCCTCGGTGTGTGACACCAACTGTCAAACATGGAGGAGGAAGCGTGATGGTCTGGGACTCTTTTGCTGGATCCAGAGTCGGCGAGTGAGTGGCACCCTGAACCAAAACGGCTACCACAGCATTTTGCAGCGCCATGCAATACACTCTGGTATACGCCTAGTCGGTCAGGGGTTCATCCTACAGCAAGATAATGACCCAAAACATACCTCCAGGCTATGTCAGAACTACCTTAGAAGAAAAGAACAAGACGGTAGGCTTCAAATCATGGAATGGCCAGCACAGTCTCCAGACTTAAACCCCATCGAGCTGGTTTGGGATGAACTGGACAGAAGGGTGAAAGCAAAGCAACCTACAAGTGCAACACATTTGTGGGAACTTCTGCAACAGTGTTGGGAAGAACTTTCCAAACAATATTTGATTTCCATTGTAGAAAGAATGCCACGAGTGTGTTCGGCTGTTGTATCTGCAAAAGGTGGCTACTTTGATAAGTCAAAAATTTAGATTAAATTTTGTTAAACAAAACGATTCCATGATTTCTTTTTTATCGCCAATTGTTTATTTGTTCTATGCTTTAATTTCAGAGTACATTGAGACATTAAACTGCGTAAATTTCAATAAAAACTGGAAAAATGGAGGTGTTCTAAAACTTTTGACCGGTAGTGTGTGTATGTATATATATATATATATATATATATATATATATATATATATATATATATATATATATTGTTTAGTCCTTGCCAATTATTTTGTATTATTTTATCCCAATTTGGAATGGCCAATTATTTTTTAGGCTCAGCTCACGGCTACCACCCCTGCGCTGACTCGGGAGGGCGAAGACGAACACACGCTGTCCTCCGAAGCGTGTACCGTCAGCCGACCGCTTTTTTTTCACACTGCGGACTCACCATGCAGCCACCCAAGAGCTACAGCGTCGGAGGACAACGCAGCTCTCTGGCAGCTTAAAGGCAAGCCCGCAGGCACCCGGCCAGACTACAGGGGTCGCTGGTGTGCAGTGAGCCGAGGACACCCCGGCCGACATAACCCGACCTAACCCTATAGCACTAATTCGTATTATTATGGAGTAGCCCATAAGCCAGATGTATACTGTCAGTTTTATTTAACTTAATTGTGCAGTGCTAAATTGTGCACAATTATACAACATCTGCACATTAATAGAATAGGTGTGTTTCCTATTTCTATACAGATGTTCAGAATGAGCTGCAGGGTTTAGCTGCATATATAAGCACACCCTGCTTTTAGGGAAAAATAGGTATTTGGGTGTTCGCCTCAAAAATACATTGAGCACAACTGGCAACGCCCGAGACAAAGCAGACTGCGAAATCCCAGTAACAATTGCGACTGTTTAAAATATGTTTCAAAAGTTCTTAACAAATTGACGCAATTGTAAGTGTCGCAATTATCGGCAGCTTTAGTCCATCTAATTATAATATTTGAGATGTAATATCTCCACCCCCTTTTTGTGAATTTATGCAGGAACGCCCATAATTGCATATTCATCTAAGGCTGAACCACAAAGAAAAACTGCTGCCACAAAGCATTCCCTAAAAAGTCACTAACAGCATTGCGCACGTTTAGTACATTTCACCCTAGACTTCCAACTCGTTTGCGACTATTGCGACAGCCGCAACAATCCTTAAGTGTGTTGTTTCAGAATGACAAAAAAACTCAAATATAAAAACAGAATTGTAACACTGCAACACTTAAGGTATTTTAAATGTATTACAAACTTCTCCATTGCATAGTTCTTTCTTTTAAATGTAAATTAGTTATTTGATTTATTTCTGCCATTTAAAAATAAAAATATAATATTATTCTTACATGATCCGTTCCAACTGGCAGTAATTGACACACCAGTCTTGGTACACGAAGCAAACAGTGAGGAAAGGTAAAGATTCAAATAAAATATGGTACCATAAACGAGTACAGGATATGCCCCAGGGTGATGTATTTCAAGTGGCCTGTTGCCATGGTTACAGGGAAACCACAATGTTGTGGAATCCTTAGAGCTACGTAAGCTAACAAAATACTGTAAGAACAGCCCCTAATTTTAGACAATTTATTCAGTTAAAACACACATGTTTTTTGCACAGGGGAATATCTTGGGTCGGTTGGGTAAAACTGATTGATTTATAATGGCTTCCAAAGAAACAATTCAAGGTCTAGTCTCTGGAGATGATTGAGACTCATGTGCCCCTCAATCTATCAACCAGGAATGTGAATCATTTCCTTAACAGCAGCTTTAGCTGGAGTCCTCTCTGTACCCACATGAAGGAATTTACCCTCCCTAATGCAGCGACCCATGGAAACAAAATCCTTGAAAAGGTAAACATATGTGTGGCAGCCTCAGAATCTTTTCCACCAAAACTCACAAAATAGTCTTGAATTTATACTTCTGTACTTGAACACATCTCAAGGGTAGTCTAGTCTACCCTTTGCATCTCTCTCCACTTTAGAAATCTTTTCAGTTTTTAACATCTGACAGCTCTATGAAGCAACAATTCATTTTCTAAAGAGTCTGCTGTTTTTTAGGAGATGGTCTATCGGAGTATGTATTTATATTTGTTTGTGAATTAAACTCTTATAGCAATGGTTTAAATTTGCATCCATGCACCTTGTGTATATGTATGAACATTCACCTCATCTGAAAACAGTAAATAAAAGTAAGACGAGGAGATGGGTCTGTACAGTATTTGAGTAAAACAGGGATTCACCTTTATGGACCACATCCCAGGGTCTGGGTCCTTGACATTCACTACTTTGGCAGAGTTTGGTATATGCAGCAACTCATTCAGGCCAGCGCCTTTCATTATCAATTTTCCTGCAGAAAACAAAAAATACTGAATTGTAATCTCATTTTTTACCAATTCTACACATTACAAGGTTCAAAAAGTGAACCCTTATACATTCCAATTTAGTGAATTGGGGCCCACAGTATATGACAGAAGAGGTCATATATTGTGGGTCCCAATTCACTAAATTGGAAGGACTGTTTTAAGGAATATTGGGTTCTGTTCACAAAGCTTTACTCACAAGTGTTTCTTCAGTCTTTTATTTTTGAATAAAATAACGATTTATATTTATGAAACTTCTTTACTGTTGGTAATGAAATCATCAACAGCACAGAACAGTTCTTACTTGATTTTGATTTTCTTCAAGTTAAAGCTTTGTAAATAGAGCCCACTTTATGTTATAAAGGACTGTTCTTACAAAACCCATTTTCAAAACTGTATTTAAATGCACTTCATGAAACCATTTTAAACTGTTTAAGAGAAGATTAGAAGTTCATTCTCATTTTTTTCAAAGCCCTGATTAACCTTAAATAATGTTTATAATTATTCTTTAAAACAGTCCTTAGAGTCTGGTTAAAAGGGTCCATAACGTTGTTAATAAATAATCAGTCAATCAAATCAAATTCCTTTTTCCCTCTGAACCATACCCAGTGGGTCTCGGATCTCAATCACTGGGGATGGGCCACTGAGTGCAACAGTGACCTCCTTCAGGCTGGGGTCAAAGGGGATCTGCCAGGTTTTTGTCACCCCAGTGGTGTGATCAGTGGACAGCAGATGGACTTTGGAGGCCTGGACCGCTTCTTCAACCCATTTGAGTACCTGAAAGAGAACAATAAAAATAAAACATCCTCAGAAGACAGCCCCTCTGATAGACTGGCTTGTGAAGTAAAATGCAGGGGGGGAAAAGATTAGTGATTGTGAAGTGTAATAAGTATATATGAAGTGTTTATTGTTAAATTACCACTGATATGACTAGAAGTTAAAACCTTTTCATATGCAAGAGAACACAAGTTTACAAAAGACACTGTATGTAAACAGGTTTTTCACATTATGGGGTTTGGGGACGAAATCGTAACACTGTTATTTTGTTTTTAACGTATAGTATATGTAAGGAATACTCAACAGCAATATGAAGGTTCATCACACACCAGTTTGCTGTATTAGCATATATTTCATGGTCAAATTGAGGTACATGATCGACACATGACCATTTTCATATAGAAATACAGCTTAACTTCCAAGTTTGTATTGTTTTGCTATCAGTTTTCAAATGCCATTTCAATTTAAATGCAGTACATTATTAAACATTTCTTTTTCCAAGAATCTGGATGGAATATCTGTATGGTGGTTATTTTATGTGATAGCCTCGATATAACACAAATTAAGAGGCACTGCTTTGTCAGCTCACCTCTGAGGCTGAAGTGCTCCAGGTGTGTTAGTTCTCCTTTTACCACGCCTGCTATAGGTTTTTGAGGTTTACAAACTCACTACTAAGCAATACCTAAACCACTGCTTGGGCAGGTCTCCACATACAACATGGCCCTTTGAAGAACTGTAATGAGATGAGGCAAGATACTGTATGAATGTATTACTGCTACCCAAATATTTTACAGGGTAGACTGCTTAGTGGGCAATTTTGGGGCGCTGGGAAAGTATGTCCGTAGAGTCCAAACAGGACGATCAAGGGATGAGTCACCATTTAGCACAACTGGGGGTGGGGGCGTCTATAACTCAATGATAAGGGAAGTCATTGAAAACGGCAGTCCCTAATCACAACAGATTTCATTGTATCTCAATCAGCACACCTTGGTAACATAAACATCTGCTTTCAGCCATGCATTTCTAGCTCATTCCTCTAGTGGGCTAGCGTTTTGCCTTCTTATACTTTCTCAGTCCCACAGAAAAGAGATTAGGCAGCTTTTGTTGTGCATACCCCCTCGCTACTCCCCTATCTGCCTGATCTGTTCCTTTACACAGGTCTCTGACTGGACACTTGTAACACATACAGTAGGTTCTTCTCTTCTAAAAAAAAGGCTCTGTAAGTTATTGAATAACCAATGTTAAATCAAGAGATCAGAAAGCACAGCAAAATATCTGAAAACACTTCCATTTGTATGAAACGGAAGTCTTCTTAGAAAAAAGTACTTTAACGATTATGTAAAAAAAAAAATACTTCAGGAGTGCCCGTCTAATGAGCAAGCCATGCCACAAGTACAGTGGCATCTATTGCCAATGCAGAACAACTATGTTTTCTTCATTTTACCGCAGAAAATGTGTTTCTGCAATTATGACAGCCAGGACTGTACAGCAGAGGTTCATACAAGCAGCCTTGGCAGTCACTGTTGCAAAAACTTATTATTAACTTAATTATTTTTTATATAAAATGAAGAATACGTGTTAAAAAATAGTTTAGCTCACCAATTAAGGTCTAAAGTATATACACTAGAAAAGCCCAGTGATCAAAAACCTTTTTAATAATCCAAAGACTGCAATTACAGCAGATGTGGACTGGCTGACAAATGAATATTTTCTCACATCTAAACATCTTACAGAAGTGACTCTCCAACTGCCCTTTAATTATCGCTAATGATCTGAATGACATCACAGCGCCAATTAACGAGGCCTCAATCTGCATACATGGGTGCAATGACTTGACTGCATTTTAGTAGTCCAGAAAGCAGGAAGGGTGCAAGCTTATTCTATATACTATAGTGTGGTTATGGATTGTGATTGAACTCCCTTTCAGTGCATGTTGTAGTTTTAAGTAAAACTATCCCTTAATATTGGGCAGAGGTCCATTTATCATCTCTTGCATTTAAAAAAACAAGCCTTTTCTACATGTGAGTACCTCTTCTGCCAACAACATACAATCGTCACACATTCATCGGGCATAAAGATACATTAGTACATGAACAGAGCCAATTATATTATAGCTTTTCCAAAACTAAGTTTCTATTTTTTACAATAGGATGCCCAGCTACCACTGGCTAATTCATAAAACACAAGAGTATTATGACATTTGCATTAATGCACATGTGTTGGTCAAGGCATATTATTTTGTAATATCAATTAAAACCCAATCCAACTAGGATTAAAGTTCAGCTATATTCAGTCTAAGGTTGTTGGGTTAACATAAAGAAGTCTGTACTGAGACTCTAATTATGAATCTAAAGCAGGTGCGGAGCAGGGGTACAGAAACTGGACTGCAAATGAAAACTAGGCATCTACACCAGGGAGCTGCATACAAACAAACTCTGTACATTGGTGGAAACTGGCAGATTAATTGTTAAATGAGTGATTTTTCAGCGAGGGGGTAAATAACAGTACCTTCTGCAAGTGATGCAGTATTACACAGCTTTTTCACAGCAAAACAAAAACTAAATAGAAACTAACATAACCCAAACAACAAGAGGGCAAACAGAGATTTTATAAACAACAGCAGTTAGGACAAGCTTGTCCTTTAACTTGGATGATTCATTTCTATACTACTCAACGAAACAAACAACATAGGTTGCTCAATACTGTCTCTTGCTAGATCAAATCAGATAATTTGTTCTGCTCAGGAAAAGTTAACTCTGAATTGTGAAACTGTTAACAAAACGCAATACTTCCCCTTCAGTACTCTGACTCAGTATGGTATTCTTGTTTTCCTACTTGTTTTGTACCATATGAAACCACAAACATTCCAGGAATTAGTTTTTCTCGCAGCTATACAAACCAGCAGTCATCTCCAAAAACCTGTGAACAGCTGAGATGAGCTGCAGGGGTATCTCAAAGTTTAGTTTTCAACCATCAAGAAAGGTTTGAGGTATTCTAATAACTCTTAATTAAATGTTTTGTGAATATGGCCCAGTGTAACAGCTTTTCTGACTAGTCCCTGCCGTTGCCAGATTGGGGACACTGTGACAACCTATGTACAGTAAGTGTGGATCTGTGCAGATATGCTCTATGTAAAGTTGTGTTTTCTAACATACACTGTACAGTATGTTGTGATCAAATATACACAAACAGAAGCAGACCTACCTCATTGACCTGCTTCTTGTCCAAATGAAAGACCTGCCCTGAGCTGGTTGAGGCAATCTCCTCATAGGCTTTGTAACCAATGTGGCCTCGGTCATCACAGTCTCCAGTAAGCACAAACACAACCTGTACAGCACAGAGAGAAATAAAGAGGGAGATTTGATCAAACCCGCTCACTACTTCCCATAAGAGATAGAAAACATAACATGTGAGATGCTTCAGCATGCAGCCTCTTCTGTTTCTCTTTCACCTGAGACTGCTTTTGCTGGATGAGCTGCAAGACTTCGTGGGTGAGTTTGTAGTCTTTGGACCGGGCATCTGTGAAGACATAGATAAAAGATCCAGGCAGAGAGATTTCCAGAGCAATCTTGATAGCGCCAATGCTCATCTCTGGACAATCTCCACCTCCCTGTCAATATAAATGTAAAATAAAGAAAATATTTGATGAATGATCTGGATGAATGAGGATTTATTTTTTTAATTATTATTTTTTTAATTAACAATCAGTTGCAATAATATCCATCACATTTTCTCCACCAAGCTTATATGCAAGGGTCATATGAAACGTTCTTGGCTCATAAGTGTTTCCTGCATGGTAGAGATACAACAGCAAAATCTTATTTGAACTATATTGGTTCTCACTGTAAAAGATTAATTTTCACGTTTATGAGAACCAAGTACTGATCCTCCAGTTAAGCAAAGGGATATGTCTTCTCACACTGTTTAAGGTCAAGAACATATTCAGAAATTGCAGTATTCAAACCAAGTTGCAGGACACATCTGGAAGCAAGCTATCTGTGTTAAAAAAATGGAATGCAAGCAACACATCGTTTCTTCCATCTTGGCAAGACCAAAAACAAAAAAAAAGTACTGGAGACATGATACAAAAATGCATCCCCACGGTCCTTTAATATATTCAATTGTATTGATTTGTTTGGTTTATAATTCTTAGAACCAAAAACATCTAATGAACCTAAAACTCTACCCACAGGGATAAGGCTGCAGTGAGATGTATTAAAAGAAAGGAGCCCTGAAAAGAAGCTGCTTTCAGACTTGCAGGGTTACACATGACATAGATTCCTCCTTGGCAAGGCTTGTGGGAAAGCAAATTCATTTTTTCCTCCAGTTGAATCCATTCTTATTTTTTAAATAAAAACTGTTCTTATCCAACACTCACACCCAATATGTACAAAATGCATGAATATGCAATCAGCCCTGTCAATGTTCTTCAGCCCTGTCCAGTCTCCACAGCCATGCAATTTTATGAAGCTCTCATCTCTCTACTTCCACAAAGTGTGCCAGTTATTGGCAATTTTCATGTGGACACTTTTCTGTAATTCATATAGGCCACTGGAGAGCAATTCCTTTTAATCACCCTGAGCCTGGATCATGTTGCTAAGGTTCTAAATCTCCTGGTATTTCCATGCTTGTTCAGCACTTACCTGTACATAAAGCTCCCTGAGTTCATACTGGAACTTCTTTGGATCTGTGGTAATAGTGACTGGTCCAATCTCTGAAAGGAGAAATTTTAGCAGTATTCACTATTATTGTTTCAATAGTTTATTTATCCAACCATTTCATTTCTTTAAAATGTTCCTGACATAAACAGGTACATACAGTGGCCACTGTTTTTACTATTAAACATGTGAAAGCCATCCTAATTAATTCTATTTTTTGGGCTGTTTGGCCCAGGCTGGCTGTGAATGGCTATGATTTGCTGACTGGCTGACATGATGGTCCCTAGTGGTCCAGAGTTCCAATTCTGACAAGAAGCCCTCAGGCTATGGTGGTGTAATCCAACACTTGCATTTTGCAATGAGAAAGACTGGTACGAGAGATCCCCTATTGTCACACCATATGTTTTTACCTAAGAAAAACTCCAGGACTCTGCACACAAGGCATGCCAACTTTGTGAATAGATTGCTTTCCAAAGCCACTTTGACAGCCACAGGAGAGCAGACACATTAGCATTCCAGCACCGTGCCGGTGCTGCTTGTTATTAAATCAACCAGTTGATAAGCAAACTAGTTTTCTCCACCTTGCCTGTTACAGTGTTTCAAGGCTTGTAGGGCTGCTCTGCAGGCTACTTTCAAAACAACTCTGTCTGGTGATGGGGGACTCAGTTGTAAAGGAAAGCTGGGAAAACCAGCCATGTTAATACTTAAGTTGGTATTAACTTTTATACCAGACTGCTTGTTCTACAAAATGCAACAAGAACATTCACAAGAACTTTACTCTTTTCTCTGCACACCCTACATAGACGTTTTTGGAAAACACCAGACTGAATTGTAAACTTTTACCAGTCATAAGCAGACCACTGCAATAGATTACCGTTATTTCAGTATGATACCATTGGTATTCTACCAAAGCTTTTATCATTAGTGGCCATTTTGTTACCTTTGCCCTTTAGTAAAGAGCTATTGCATTTCCATTGTAGTGTCACTGCATTGCTATTGAATATCAATTATTAATGGTCAGATGACAGAGGACTATTTTAGTCGCTTGTGTTAATTTGTTTTCTTGCAGTAGCAATGTCTTGACTGTGTTAAATTGGATCCAAATCTAAATACTCATTCTAGCCACAATAGGTTCTGCCAGAAGTGTAATGCTATTGGCACTCAATAAGAAAGAAAGAGGCACAGCTAGGCATCTACACCAACCAGTATCATGGGAATATAAACTTAACATCCATATTTAGGAAGGTTACATCACTGCATTACAAATACACATGGAATGGAGTCATTTTCAACGTTCTCAGTCTCCTACAAAGAGAACTCAAATAAAAAGTTGATTCTGTATACCACATCGTACCAAAAATGCAAAAACGTTTATAATACTGCAGTAGCAGAACAATGTGTGGGCAAAAAAAGAAGTTATGTCACACTCTATTACGAAAAAGACTTAATAAAATGCCCTTAACTATACATCCTGATGACAGTAATTGACAATGGCTCCTTCTGGGTCTTATAATGAATTTCATCATTTTCATTATCATACAGCTTCTTTTAAATAATCTGTTTACTCTCTGTTCGCTTGTACTACAAACTGACACACAACTAATGCATGCTTCATATTGGGTCTGTTTAAAATAATAATGTCATTTAATAGTTAAACACAACACAGTCTTATTTTTAATATAATTTTTTACCCAATTATATTAATTTTATCTGCACAAGCCCAAAACTTTAGAATAATCTGCTTGTAAAAGCTAAATGAACAAGTTAGTTCTATTACTGGTACATATAGTAATCCTTGAACAGCATTCGCTGAATTTGTAAATTTGGCAGCAGAGGCTGGAACTTAGGGAACATTTATTTCCTAAATTAAAACCCATTTCCAACTTACTGGGTAGTTTATTTGGCTGATCTTAATGGAATCAAATTCACAGATGAAACCGTTGCAATACATGAATGGAAAAGTTAATTCACCTTTTTTGTCTCATGATTAACCTGTGTGGTTTGTATCTCTGCCTCCTGGACTGATCTCTCGCTCTCCTCTCCCACAGGCCTGAGGTAAAAATAAATCCAATGCACACACAGAAAGAAGGCCTTCGCAATAAAAGTTACAAGTATTTGTATAAAATCTAGGTTTATCGGGTTATCGGCAAATGCAAGCTGTCTAATGAAGGCTTGGAGTTTACTAGTGCAAAATCAAGGCAGTTATAGTGCTCACCATGTAGAGTGTGACAGACAGACAGATGGATGGACGGACGCAATCAGCACATAAGGGTGCTAATTTTTTTGGAAGAGAGCCCTAATCAGAATACAGCCAGTCAGACGTAATGATGTTAGATTTACTATCAGCTTTGTGGAAGGATTCAGATACCCATGCCATACGTGACTCTTTTTGGTAACCATACATCATTTATTTAGATTTTTTAAGCAGTGTCCCACCATCATGTTAACTTATATATTGTCTAAAAAGACATTATTACATTTTGTCGGTTGGCTGCATACTTTTGTTGTTTAGATTCTTGTGCACTCGATTAATCAGAAAGCTGTCAAGTTTCTTAGCATTTCCCAAGGGTTTTTAGCTGTGTGGACAAAAGCTTCCCACCCCCTTGAAATCCGTGGCCACTATCACTCTGTGAGCCAAACAGTATAACATATGAGGATAGGAGAATACAAAGATTCGAGAGTGGATATGTTCTACTCCAAATTTAATATGGATCATATGGCTCAACTCAACTGCCCCTTGACGTGGGGATTATTTCTCTATCATAATCCAGCTCATGTGATATTGTTGTGCCATTTTCAAACAAAGACATTACACAAATGCACATTCTGCTAAAAGGCTCAGCTTAAATGCAATAGCTTTCACATGAACAAACTGAAAATCTCCTACACCTGACATGATCAGGATTTTAGTTTAATTCAGGGATAACTAAAATAGGGACTAAAACACCCACTACAAAATCAGTCCTGACAACACCAGGAATCTTTAAGCTACAGACCTGCTATCTGTGTAGTTAGCACAAGTAAAGACAACAAGTAACTGGCTCTTACAGGAGTTTCAGTTTCAGTTTTAAGCATTCTAAAACTCTGGGAAATCAACACCCAGTCTTCACTGGGCAACATAGATTATATAGCTGTGGAAGAAATTACATTAACAGCCCACAACATTTATTTTCATTTTTTCATCTCCTTCGGCAATATGCTCCCATCAGTATGCCTAATTACAACCTTCTATGAGACTAATTGCAGTGTGAGTCACAAAAAGGTGAATTGTGGCAACCTGGTTTTCAAGAAGCCATAAATGATTCCTAAATCAGGCTATTCATAAGCAGCCAGGCACTTCCTAATGGACAATTACATTGTCCACTTTATTTGTACCCTTTAACTCTCTTTTATTGTGCCTTTATCATGGTATACTAACAACATACATTCTTGTCAATAAAACACTGTTAAATACACTAAATGTGTTTATTTCACACACACATATGTTTATCATCTCTATCATGACAAGGCAGGTTATTGGCAAATCTCACCCTGAGCCGTCTATGTTAAAGGCACCGGGATTGTAGCCAGTCAAGTCATTGGACATCATTGGCTGCAGTTTGCAAAAGCATCTTTCAGAAATTGTGAACATTATTTTGTTTTTTTTTCTGTGGGGGTCCATACACCACAATTCATCATCATCATCATCATCATCATCAAGAAACAGGCAAATGCAAACCATGTGCATCTATTTCACTATTCAAATTTATTCAACTCAGAGAATTGGAAACAAAGCATAGAGACATATTGATTTTCTCGGCAATAGCTGTCTGACAGCTTTGTCAACAGGGTTAAAAGAGATGCTCTATTTTATAATGACTTGTTGTAATATATCTGTAAATCAAGCTTATCCAGACATAATCCCTGTTAAATTTACAGCTCACTAAATTATCTCGCAAGGGGCTGCTCAATATCTTTGACAGCAGCTGAGCACAACACATTCTCTTCTGGTAATTACCTGCCTGTTTTTTTTACGTGCAGAGGCAGTTTAATTAATCATCAGGAACAATGCGGAACTGACAACATTCCCCTTTCACTCGCTATTTGTTAACTAATCCCCATGTGCCTAATATGAGAAATGCTTATCTTTCCATACCATTGGGTTGTTGTCCTGTTTTGTTTTGGTTTTGGAGATGGAGTAGGCTGATTGATTGAAGAGCTGGTCCTGGGGCAAAATCCCAGGGCTGTCTAATGGATCTGGATTGAGCTACAATTTTAGGCAGGGTCATTAGCTTTCCCACAGGAAGAGTTCTGGCTAATTTCAGTGAGACGAACCTGAGGTCACGCGGAACACGGCCGTTCAAATGGATTTGGTATTGCTGTAAACGTTCTCTTCTGGTGTTACTTAACAGTACCTCAGAAAGGACCAATGAGATGCAGCATCTCATTTACAGAAAAAGATATAGGTTTTAGATCTGGAATGAGACAAAAGGAATTCAAGATATCCACAAACATTGTTATTGCCTGAGTTTACCTGAAACGCAACCAAGTCTTGGGACCAAGTGCATTATAGGATTGATTTATAGCTTCTGATTCATCGTCAGTAAAGTAGTATGTTACATTAAGCCAAACAAAAAAGTTCAGTCTACCACTTAATTATTGTGTTCCTCCATCAGCTGAAATAAAGTGTAAGACAGAAAATTATGTTTAATAAATATGTTTAATATCATTGGTATAGATATTAAGTGTTATTTATTGAACAAACATACTGAACACTGAATTTTATTTGAAAATGTATTTTATTTTAATGCAGAGTACTGCATATTTTGTAAATAGTACAAAAGCCATCCACTCTATCTTTGATTGCAGGTTGCATTTTAAACACTAAGGTAGACGTTGAGGTCTTTATTGAAATCACACGCACACAAATGCTGGCACTAGGTTTTCCAGACTATTATTTCCTTTCTGTTTACAGCAGAAGGATAGTGCTTCAAAGAGCTGTCAGATATTTATCATATGAAACCTCATTCTTATTTTGAGTTTGTTTCTGTGATACGTTTTAAGATTTTATTTCCAGTTGGGTCTTTGCTTGTACTCATATTTCATAAATGTGAGGCTCCAAATCCTGGAAAATGCATTGCTCAGCATTGGCTGCAGGCCCTTATCTCTCAGTAAGGCTCACTGTGGAGTCAAGCTCATCGTTATAATCTATTAATTTGTTGCAATATAATTACGCACTTGTTTCGGAAGACTGAAAGTTATTGCATTTTAAAAAGAAAAGCAAACAAAAAATCTGCTTAACACTGGCCTCCACCCAAGCCTTTATAAAATGTGCAGTTGAAATTAATGTTACATATCCCAACTTCATGAGTGCTAGCTGGCAAGTCTAAAACACAGAGTCTCAGGGCGGTTTATAATGTAAAGTTTACAGGCTGTCCAAGTGGAAAAGGAAGCCAGACTACAATTTGTTAGCAGTAACCTGAACCCTTTTTGTCTTAATGAGGCTGGCACCAGGAGACACTCATTTAATTACATTTATTTTTAGGATCATTATCCAAAAACTTCTTTTTTTGTTGAAAATTTGTATAGTTTAGTTTTATCAACCACTAATAACTGTGGCTTTTGCCAAAAAGTTTGGTCTTTGTAGAGCCATTTAAAGACCTTAATGCTCACAGATCTGATGGCATTTTTTCAATTAAAAAATAACAACCGATGCTAAATATTGTTAGTCTCTGACTCTCACTGTCTTCTTTGCCTTCTGTTTCTGGGTGTGCTGATTTCTTGAACCCTTCGGCAATCTGCTGCAAGCATTAAGTGTAGACGAGTCTTTTTAAAAGAAATCCAAGGGCTTAGTAACAGACATTTGCCAGTTTTCCAGTAATAACTGCGGTGCAAAACTATATAGCTATATTATTTTCAACCACACAGTGATTGGAAAGTGAAGTGAGATCTAAACACACACTCTGGCTTTCAAGAGGGTCAAAGTTTTCTTTAAAATCAAATCCAGATACAAAAGATATTTGAGTTTAACAGAAATTAAAGAATTGTAGCTGTGGTTTAATATGGTCTGTCTGTGTGATAATTCTTAGCAAATCAGTTTTTAGAATGAAAGACATGGCACAGGGTGTCAGACCCTCATGCTGTGAATATGTGCCACCCAGATTGTGTCTCCATCACATCACTACGTCTACATTCCAGTCTAACGATCCCCAGTTTGCCTAAATGTTTCACTTTCTTCTATATTTATTGTTGCTGTTTTCTGATGCATTTTTTTTTTCTTTTTTTTTTTCACAGCCACAGAACCCACCCAGTCCGAATGTCTTGGCCTCAGCATTGCTTTGGGTCTTTACAATGGATTTATCAGACTTACAATCAGATGTTCTGCATCGTTACAGATGTATTTCTAATAAATCTGAAGCACTTATAGTACAGCCTGTTTGAACAGCAACCACACACACAGTGTACTCCAAGAAAACCTGGATAAGAAGAAACATCTTGCTTCCAGTTGGGCCATGACCGTTTGCTGATGTACTCAGTTTTACAGCTCCAGCCATTTGTGTTACAGTCTTTATATTTAAAAAAAAAAAAAGCTATAAGAGCACACCAAATCCTTAATAGCGGCACAATCATATTGTTCTCCTCCCTACTGCGGGCAGAAGAACTCTTGGACGGGAAGGTAAAATTTCAAATGAATTTCAATTTCAAATGAAATCCAATGCCTGTGACGATGACTAGAGCTGATCCCATAGTTATTAATGAGACCACTGCTCAGTATTAGAACTTTAGAAATTCATGGTGCAGGGGAACAACTGGAAGAAATAGACAAATCTACGTAAAGGGGTCAGTAGACATAAACAGCTAAGACAGCAGAACAACAGCTTGACATTTAAACATCCTTTCTCATACACAGAAGTAGACTGCAAGCCGCAACTGACAAGTAGAGATTAGGGGGAAGGTTTCCACTCAGCCAGGATATGCCTGAGGGTCAGTCTCTTCCACAGTCTGTTTCCAATTTTGCACAAAGGATCCCTCTGGCAAAGACTGGTGGTGAGAGCCTTCAATAGAGAGGTTCTGCTCTGTCAATAACATCCATCTCCATTCAGCCAAGGCCAGGCTGAGGGCTGTGTTTGGAACACCAAAACAGTCATGGAGAAGGAACTCCTGGGCTTAATTACTCTGTGATCTTTATGACTAGGTGGTAATGTTTTTGTGACTAATTTTGAACACCTACGTTTAAAAATGAAAGAAGTAGTGTTTCCTTAGTGCCTAATATTATACAGTAAAAATCATTTGTACATTAACTGTAGTCTTATTTGTAGTTGAAGGTTTTTTAACTTAGGAGATCTAAAGAAAAGATTTCCAAAGCAGTTTAAGCTCTGAGATGAAACTTGACAATCCCAATACGACCACACTGGTTGGGTCTCATGACCACATTCTCATTTTGTATCTAATAGGTGGTTTTGCAATAAACATACCTCTTGGTTGTATCACACACCTAAGCCGTGATATATTACACAATGACTGCACACCCTGTTATTACCAATCTCTGCTATTTCTTTTTAACATAAGAAGGAACACACAATGTATTGAACACTGTAACTCTTTTCATGTGAGTCCCACAGATAACACACGTTTCATGATATCCAATAGTACAAGACAAGTTTTCTGGTTAATAAACAAATGCAGATGTTGGCAAATATAGCTTGATGCTTAGAACATGGTGGAATATCCAATGCAGATGTCTGATTAAAACTAAATGGAATGAGTTCAAAAGAATCTGCAAACCACACCACAATGGGATCATTCAGCACCAACCAAAATTAAAACAATTTAATTCAATAAGTTTAACCAAGGTTTTAACAAGCTAACCTCTTATTACACAGATAGAAAATAAAGACATCACTCTTAAGCCCCTTTTGTACCAGGAGCATACCTTTAACTATGAATGAACTGTACTGCATTGTAACCTTGTACTGCTCTGTAACACCTGTAAGTCGCGTTGTATAAAGGCGTCTGCCAAATAAATAATTAACAATAATAATACTTTGAAGCCTTTATTGAATTTATGAGCAAATCATTTTCATATGCTTCTCACAAATCCACACAAATCCTAAGGTGTGGCAGTGACAGTGAAAAGAGGCAAAGAAAGTGAATATAGGTGCAATTAGGTGTAAATCATAATATGTTTCAAACTAGTGAAAGGTTAAGCATGTGTTAAGTAGGCATGCTCAACTGTAATGAGAGTGTGTAAATAGACATTCTCTAATAGACACTTTGCCATCCAACAGTCTCCAAGCAGGCAGCATATAAATGATTTACATTAATAGTTGACAAGCTGGTTAAAAGAAAGTCCTGGACTGGAATAGACTGGATGGGCCACAGGTTGGGCACCACTGGTTAAGATCATTTAAACAGACCCTAAGTATATACTTGTTAGCCATGCTGACAGATGGTACTTGAAATGGTCATCACCACAGCTGTCAGTGTTTGACGGAATTCTTATTTTGGGGGGCCTTTAAACATCCTTAGCATCCCTATTAATAGAGACAACAACAAAGACAAAACATCCAAGACATAACATTGTGTCATCATGGGGTTAGACAGGGTCACCACAATAATCTCTCCCCTACATGGGAAACGGTCCATATCAGCCTTTGATTACAGCATTGGTGGCTGGATAGCAAACAAGGGCCATCTTTAATAGACATCTTAAAGCTAGAATCTTGCTACACAGTTCTTTATTTTTCAGAGCTCAAGCACCTAAGTGACTGATTTTCACGTTATAGAAGCACAAAGCCAACTACTGAGCAGCCTGAAGCTTCCTGTGCCTGTGCATCTTAAAAGCCTGGTTGACTACTGTAACAAGTTACATTAACTGTCTGTTAAATTCATAAATACAAATATATGCTGAAAAGACAACAATATTGATGGACAGTGTTCAATATTCCTCTTGCCGCAGGGTAGCTGTGATATCCCAAACTGTGCCTTATACACAGCTACAGTTTATCCACTAAAACTCAGGGTCATGCTAAGCGGGCTGTTTCCAGTTGCATTATCCCAGTGGAGAATATTCACTTCATTATCAATGAGAGAAATTAAGATGCAGACACTAGCTAGCAAGTGTTTTCAGATTGAAATTTCATTGACCCAACTGAAATATGAACAGCGTTGCTCAAGGGCAACACACTGGCATCCTGTAATAAACACACCATGAGAGTGTGCACAGTACAGTGTTGAAGATAAGTAAATCTCCTCTTAATACAGTTGGTGCTTTGTGTTCTGTTGATGTCAATCCTCCTGTTTTTAAAATCTCCCAAAAGTTTTACTCTTTTTTTTTTAAATAAATTCTGTTAAAACATATTTATGTTTACAATATATTTCTTTGTCAGTATCAAACTTTCTCCATGTCCGACTTAAGGTCTCCAGCACTGTGGCCTGCAAGCTATCCAAGATTTAATCATAACAGACTTCAATTGAGGGTTCAATCGAGAATGATATGTAATTTAGACCTCTTGCTAGCTTAATTATCCATTCTGACCAAGCATTTCAAAAATGCAAAGGGACGCATAACATTTCCAATGCAGTAGATTCTAGACTCCTGTCCCTCAAAAAAGGACTGTTGTTAACAAAGCCATGTTTCAGAAATAAAACCTTATCACTGCCTATGTATCTTGATGGCCTGTGCCCCTGTCCTCTACATCCACAAGCACAAAGCCGCCACTGTCCTTAAAACAAAACAAAACAAAACAAAACAGGCTCAGACATGCCGATGAACTGGCTTTGGAGTGTTCAGGAAATGTTTCAGCAATATGCAGGCTCCCATGAGACCCCAAGCCCCAGTTCAAGAAAACGCTTCAGTGTCTGAGCCATGGAAATTACAATGGCATCCTCTGGGATCCTGTGTTAATTTAAACAATATGCTGGGATTCCAGTGAGTGAGAGTCTCTGCCTCAGGAGAGCTGCAGTCTCTCTTCCCACTCTGTAGACCTGTAAGATGGGAGGACTGGAACCCCAAGTTTAAGGACACTTGTCTGTCGGAGTTACATCAGTATGGTCCCAATCTTGATAGTGTCAGAACAAAACAACAAAGTATTCATAACTTGTGGATAAAATAACTATTGAATGAATCTTTTTGTCCCCACATTAATGACCCTCAGTGACGATGTTAAAATCTGCTGACGGCCTCATTCAACATCTATATTTTAGGCTCAGTGACTGGTTCTACCGGACAGAATCCTTCAATAACGATTTAATGAACTGCGAAATCCATTTAAGTCTCAACTTTGGACAAGAAGGGCTATGAAGTGCTAAGTCATTTTCTTGTTTCCTTATTATTTCCTTGTTAGCAGTAGGAATATTAAACAGTTGAAGGTATATTTTTTGCAATGTATAAAAGTCATACATAAATAATTTGCCTGGTCCTATATTGTACAATTTGTTGTTCATCCAACTAAAAAAAGTTAAAATACTATTATACACGCATTCACCCAGAACCTGCCCTGAAAGTGCTATAAGATGTTTCAATTATTTTTGTCCAACATCTATATATGACAACTACTTTAAAAACAGGAAATGCAAACCTTTTTTTCAGACATACACTGCATGTGTGTCTTATTTGTAAATTAGTGTTAAATTACCCTTTTGTGACTACAAGTCCAGTCAGCAACCTAAAAAGACGCCGGTGCCCATTCTTTATTTCCTCAAGAATTCCTTCTCCATGGCATCATGACTTACTTTCCTAGTGATAACCTCTGGCTCCCTGTAATTTGGACCAGTCGTCTTTGAGCAGCCACAAGTTTTATAGACATCCATCACCAGCCATCTAATTCCCAAGCTTTCATTTCAGCACATATCTGCAGGGTAGTTTGTGTACCCGTACAGCTGATATTAATGGCTATTGAAGAAAAAATATATATATTTATGAAATCTCCCTCTTAAATAAACCCCCAGTTTATTAATATGTGACAGATTTTTTTTTTTTTAAACTTATACAACCCTGTGGAAATCTTATAAGAAGAGACATACATGAAAAACAGCATCTTGAGGACAAAATAAATTATAAAGCAGTCAAATTTAAATAATTTTTGCAATAAGACATTGGAAATGTCTCTGTGGATTTATTGACCTATTGTTTCTGTTCAATTTCTTCCTCATGAATACAGTGAGGTATGTTAACATTGTGCAGATACTTTGAAGCTTAAGAAACCCAGTATAACAAAACATAGCAGCAGATGAATAGATTATTGCTCGTTCTTGACAAATAAATAAAACATGGGTTTTAATAGATGCGTGCTTTATTGCTTTAATAGTTGTTTCCTATAACAGATAGCGCCTCAACTATCTTTGTTATCAAATTAAACCATAAGCTATTGAGATCTGTGCACCATATGCCAAATTAATCTGAAGTCTGTAATTTTAGCACTTTGCCCTCCCCACAATTGCACAATGTAATAATATAGCAAGGCCTCTAATTAAATCAGGGCAGTTGCCAAGACTAATGATTTCTACTTTCAGGCGTTTTGGGTGAGTTTCACTTTGTAACTGCAGTTACACTCAATTACTGCTATAAGTGTTGTATACCATGAGACAGAGACTAGGGCTTAGGAGCAGATCTAATGAAGTCAGAATATATATATATATATATATATACAGTACTGTGCAAAAGTTTTAGGCAGGTGTGAAAAAATGCTGTAAAGTAAGAATGCTTTCAAAAATAGACATGTTAATAGATTATATTTATCAATTAACTAAATGCAAAGTGAGTGAACAGAAGAAAAATCTAAATCAAATCCATATTTGGTGTGACCACCCTTTGCCTTCAAAACAGCATCAATTCTTCTAGGTACACTTGCACAAAGTCAGGGATTTTGTAGGCATATAGTCAGGTGTATGATTAAACAATTATACCAAACAGGTGCTAATGATCATCAATTCAATATGTAGGTTGAAACACAATCATTAACTGAAACAGAAACAGCTGTGTAGGAGGAATAAAACTAGGTGAGGAACAGCCAAACTCAGCTAACAAGGTGAGGTTGCTGAAGACAGTTTACTGTCAAAAGTCATACACCATGGCAAGACTGAGCACAGCAACAAGACACAAGGTAGTTATACTGCATCAGCAAGGTCTCTCCCAGGCAGAAATTTCAAGGCAGACAGGGGTTTCCAGATGTGCTGTCCAAGCTCTTTTGAAGAAGCACAAAGAAACGGGCAACGTTGAGGACCGTAGACGCAGTGGTCGGCCAAGGAAACTTACTGCAGCAGATGAAAGACACATCATGCTTACTTCACTTCGCAATTGGAAGATGTCCAGCAGTGCCATCAGCTCAGAATTGGCAGAAAACAGTGGTACACCCTGGTACACCCATCTACTGTCCGGAGAAGTCTGGTCAGAAGTGGCCTTCATGGAAGACTTGCGGCCAAAAAGCCATACCTCCGACGTGGAAACAAGGCCAAGGGACTCAACTATGCACGAAAACAGAGGAACTGGGGTGCAGAAAAATGGCAGCAGGTGCTCTGGACTGATGAGTCAAAATTTGAAATATTTGGCTGTAGCAGAAGGCAGTTTGTTCGCCGAAGGACTGGAGAGCGTACACGAATGAGTGTCTGCAGGCAACAGTGAAGCATGGTGGAGGTTCCTTGCAAGTTTGGGGCTGCATTTCTGCAAATGGAGTTGGGGATTTGGTCAGAATTAATGGTCTCCTCAATGCTGAGAAGTACAGGCAGATACTTATCCATCATGCAATACCATCAGGGAGGCATCTGATTGGCCCCAAATTTATTCTGCAGCATGACAACGACCCCAAACACACAGCGAAAGTCATTAAGAACTATCTTCAGCGTAAAGAAGAACAAGGAGTCCTGGAAGTGATGGTATGGCCCCACAGAGCCCTGATCTCAACATCATCGAGTCTGTCTGGGATTACATGAAGAGAGAGAAGCAACTGAGGCTGCCTAAATCCACAGAAGAACTGTGGTTAGTTCTCCAAGATGTTTGGGCCAACCTACCTGCCGAGTTCCTTCAAAAACTGTGTGCAAGTGTACCTAGAAGAATTGATGCTTGATGCTGTTTTGAAGGCAAAGGGTGGTCACACCAAATATGGATTTGATTTAGATTTTTCTTCTGTTCACTCACTTTGCATTTAGTTAATTGATAAATATAATCTATTAACATGTCTATTTTTGAAAGCATTCTTACTTTACAGCATTTTTTCACACCTGCCTAAAACTATATATATATATATTTTTTTACCTCAGGCTCACATTAATTTTTTTTCACTTTCTAGTGCAGTGTTACTCAGCATGTGGGCCAGGAAAGGTTTACTGTTTTAATATTACTGTATCATCCCAGAAGAAAGGCAATGCTACTTTAGTAAACAGGATAGAAAATAAACCCTACTAGAGCCCTTATTCTTTCTTCTCATATTTAAATACTCCAACCCTACTGGTCCCCTTCTTGCTGTAAACTCAACCTTTTGTGCTCTACACCACTTCACTCCTACTTTACTGTTTTCTTTTTCCTTTTATTATAATGTTCCACCTACTCCCTTTGCCGTATCCCACCTTGACATGCACAAACACATTCTCTGTACAACAGAAATCCAGTGACTACACTTATTACCCCAATGAAAGCATGAGCCGAAATGTTTGTCGGCTTGACTTCACCTTCACCTTAACTGTCAGAGAAACAATTCCTTCGAAACCAGCCCCTCGATACGATACAGTCATATAAATGCTTACTGTTCTTCAGATAATGGGACGCAGCTATTATATAGTACTAACCACCTTCAGTTAAAGCTGCACAATATGTCAGTCTTGGTAGGTAATGTTAGGTAACTCCACCATGTCAAACTAGCTGTTTGATGTTGGGCCCTGGAAGCTCAAGAACCCCTTAACCACACCACATCCGAATTCTCACAGCTGTTAAATCCAAATTAGGTTTCATTCATTCCATTAAGGCTCAGCTATAGACTGCTATTCGTAATATGTGCTAACAGATCCAGGTACTAATTGCTGATAGGCAACACTGCCATGTTACCTTGCAATATAAACTTTGTCACAATAGCTCACAGAGCTGTGAAAAGGATGTTCCTTTTGAGTAGCGTGTAGGGAAGACTGACAGAGGATTCTATAAGACAGCAGCGTCATTCACATAAATATAGACTTACAAATAAGGAATGTTTGAAGAAATGAGTGAAAATACCCAGGAAGACAAGATGGAAAATCGATTTGCAACATACGTTCTACAAACAAACTGTCATTATAGTACAAACACACCGCATTCATGCAAAGGGAATGTGTACTTTACAAGTTTCACATGTGACCGCAGTCATGCTGTTTTTCTGTTTACACGCATTTGTTGTTGACAAAGCATTTCCTTATTGCACCTTTCCTTTCTCACTTAAGCCAAGTCCCTGAAACAAGCCAACACTTTGTTCTTTGGTTATTGGTAACCCTAACCCTCCCCCCTCTCTTTATCTACTAAGCTAAGGCTTGTACTTTGCTGGTGCTAATAGTGAGCTCTTATGTTTTAAGGAAGGACAAGAGGGCATGTAAAATGTGCAGTAATTTAGGTCCAGCTAACTATTGTCTTTTGTATTCTTGTTGGTGATTATTGAAGAAAGTAATATAAAGCTTTGCATTGGGTAAATCCTATATCTTTGCTCATTTAGATAACAGTGAATCATGTAAGACAACAACTTTATAATTTCCCATTTAAACTTAGTAAATATCTATGGATAAAGTTAGACAAAAACTAGTGAAAAGTAGCTGGAGACTTCCCCCAAAGCATGCCCAAACTGAAAACCTGTATGGCATCCATTTACCCAGTTGCTACCTGATGTATTATTGAGATATCAGTATCTCACAGTCATGTTTGCTTGATTCTTTTTCACTATCATGATCCATCATAGAAGCTGCATGTGAATACTGGTACGTATCATCATTAACTTTTTGATTAATTAAACGAGGTCAGGTATGCCTTACACTGTTCTTGTCTGTTTCTACAGCCAATTGTGATTAGAATATACAGTGCCTATAGTAAGTATTCAAGTATTCACCCCCCTTGGGCGTTTTCATAGTTTGTTGTGTTACAACCTGAAATCTTGATGCATTTAAATGGGATTTTTTTTCCTTTGATTTACACAACCTACTCAACACTTGAAGAGGCAAGAAAATTTTTATTGTGAAACAACAATTAATGAAAAATAAAAAAAACTGAAATGTCTTGGTTAGATAAGTATTCACCCCCCTGAGTCAATACTTGGTAGAACCACTTTTGGCAGCAATTACAGCTGTGAGTCTTTTGGGGTAAGTCTCTACCAGGTTTGCACATCTGGATTGTGCAATATTCGCCCATTCTTCTTGGCTCTGTCAACTTGGGTGGAGGATCATTGGTGGACAACAATCTTCAAGTCTTGCCACAGATTCTCAATCGGATTCAAGTCTGGGCTTTGACCTGGACACTCTAGGACTCGTGTCACTTTGGCTGTGTGCTTGGGGTCATTGTCCTGCTGAAAGGTGAATCTCCATCCCAGTCTTAAGTCTTTTGCAGACTGAAGCAGGTTTTCCTCAAGGATTTGCCTGTATTTAGCTCCATCCATTTTGCCCTCTACCCTGACAAGCTTCACAGTCTCTGCCGATGAAAACCATCCCCATAGTATGATGCTGCCACCACCATGCTTCACAGTAGGGATGGTGTTACCTGGGTGATGTGCTGTGTTGGGTTTGCGCCAGACATAACACTTTGCATTTAGGCCAAATAGTTTAATTTTTGTTTCATCAGACCACAGAATCTTTTGCCACATCTTTTCAGAGTCTCCTATATGCCTTTTTGCAAATTCCAAGTGGGATTTTACATGGGCTTTTTTCAGAAATGGCTTCCTTCTTGCCACTCTTCCATACAGGCCAGATTTGTGGAGTACCTGAGCTATTGTTGACAGGTCTTTCAGAGTTGTCATTGGCCTCTTGCTGGCTTCTCTGACCAATGCCCTTCTTACCCGGCTGCTCAGTTTGCAAGGACGGCCTGCTCTAAGCAGATTCTGGGTGGTGCCGTATACCTTCCACTTCTTAATGATCGATTTGACTGTGCTCCAAGGGATATTCAATGCCTTTGAAATCTTTTTCCACAACTTTATCCAGGAGTTGTTTTGAAAGCTCCTTGGTCTTCATGGTAGTATCTTTATAGTAGTATCTTGGATGCACTAGCCAACTGTGGGACCTTACAGAGACAGGTGTATTTAATCTGAAATCATGTGAACCACTTTTATTGCACACAGATGGACTCAATTTAACTTATTGTGTGAATTCTGACGGCAATTGGTTGCACCTGAGCACCATAGCAAAGGGGGTGAATACTTATCTAATGAAGACTTTTCAAGTTTTTATTTTTAATTGATTTGTTTTTTCACTCCCCCATTTTTTCACACATTGAAAGTGCTGAGTAGGTTGTGTAAATCAAAGGAAAAAAAAAAACATTTAAATGCATCAAGATTTCAGGCTGTAACACAACAAACTGTGAAAACGTCCAAGGGGTGTGAATACTTACTATAGGCACTGTATGTATGATTAAACAATCAATCCTTCTTAACGTCATCAAATAGAATCATTGCCTCAGCCTTTACCTGGAAAACCGAGTGTGATGGGACTGCGCTGTCCTCTGATTGGCTGTGCTATCACGTTGCAAGTGTTATGTCAGGGTAGCTGAACTGCACTGTTGAGATGCCAGTTAAATTATTCCAGTAATCCTTAACAAAATTATTTTGTATTCTTATATACGTCTTGAATTCCACCCAGACAGTATAAGTTACAAATTACACTTTATATCAAGTACAGTATTACTGCTTCTTAAGTGCAGCAATAGGACAAGGAAAGATGTGGCAGCAGTGTGGAGTAGTAGGGCAGCAGTATGGAGTAGTGGTTAGGGCTCTTGGCTCTTAACCGGAGGGTCGTGGGTTCAATTCCAGGTGGGGACACTGCTGCTGTACCCTTGAGCAAGGTACTTCATCTACATTGCTCCAGTAAAAAAAAAAAACACTGTATAAATGGGTAATTGTATGTAAAAAATAATGTGATAAGTAAGTTGCCCTGGATGAGGGTGTCTGCTACGAAATAAATAATAATAAAAAATATACAGCTAACATAAAATCAACAGATTAGCTACAGTGCATGACAGCAGAAAACATAATTTACTTTAAGCTTAGCTCTGTGCATGCCAATAAATGTCCCACAGAACCATGCTAACAGGATGTAACAGTAGATGCTTTGATGATAAACAGCTCCACTATAATTGTGTTAGGCTTTTGCGCTGAACATGCAGGCAGACACTCCATAAATTGTTTACTACTAGTAAGGAAAGCAAACCCACAGTAAAACAAGTGACTATTGATGATATTAAAGTGTGTCAGACAGCAAGTCACTTTCTCACAGCGTAAACACCGAAAACATCTTTGGTGTATATTTTTATTATTTCGTGAAACAAAAGATAAACTCCTGTTTTCTCTTTTTGTTCTCATTCCAGTTAAATGTAATTGCTATTTTATTATCTTGCATTTGGTTAATTTAAAAATAAATTCAAAACATTACAGATGCAAGATGTGAAGTTATGAAGGTGTGAATAAATTATCTTTTTTAAAGAAGATAATGTTATTACTGTGCAAAACAATGTTGTAGGTGCTATTATATATAACGATTGGATTTCTTAATAAAGAATTTTTAAAAAAAATACAGTAGTTTGTGGTAAGATTTCGGTTTCTTTTTATTGTGATGTATTACAGAATACTCTGCAGTCAAGTTGCCCTGTGCTGAAAACATGTTAAAAAATAATCTCTTGGATTTGAAAGATCAACTCAACTGCCAATCTATTATTTTGGGAGTAGTCTGATATTCACACAGATAATACACAAGGTTTAGTCGGCCAAGGTTTATTTTACTACTGTGTCTCGTAAAACATTAGCTATATCAATTTGGTTTAAAAAACAGATACATTAGTCCTTTTATAGGGCTTGTACTGCAAAAAAAAACAACCCACACATTTAGAAACACTGCAGTAAGAAAGACTGTAGATATCCGTGTCTAGTATTACATTCAAATATGTAAGTTATAGTTTTCCAATACATGTTTTTAATAGCATATTTTATATAAAATATAATACTATAGTATTTTGAATAAAATGTCCTTTCACTCCAGCAATATGAAAGTACATATCTATAATTGAATGACCTGACGGTTTTTAAAACAACCGGTGTATGTAAACTTAAATCATGCGTGAAGCAGAATTTGGGAACTAGTTCAATATGTTTGATCTCTTACCTGGATCATGGAAAGGCACCAAAGCAAAGTTATACAAAGTCTTCTGTGGTCTGTTCAGGGAAGTTTCCAAGATCTTGGAGGCTCCTTCAATAACCTGCACCAAGTCGTCATACATTGAACCCGTCACATCGAAAACGAACGCCAAGGTAGAAGCACCCTCTGGAATGTCTTGATCTGTCCCGTTGATGCTGGCATCCTGTGCACAGGACAGAGACAGAACAAACGCTAGCGCTGTGCACAACCGTGCCACACTCCTACCCATTATAAAACTGCAGGTCTGCAGGAAGAAAAAGATGTAACGATCCACCAAAGACTTAAGGGATATGTTCCCAAATCAGGAACGTCATTTGGTCAAATGAAAGCCAATATAGTAATAATAATGATTAAAAATAACCAAAATCCAAAACGTTGTTCTTGCTTGCATGCAAGAAAACAAACAAACAAAAATAAATTTCGGTGTTCTTGGGCATATGTTGCTTAAACCTTGCTCTGTAAACTTCCTCGGTGAATATCCTCGGTTTGGGGACTTATGATGCCCCAAGCACACTCCCAGTTCGCAACAACTCCTACAGAAGCTGTTTGCTCGAGTCTAAGAAACCCTAACACTCACTTCAGCCGCTGAAGAAGGCAAGCGGATACCTTATACAGAGCAGCAGCGCTCTGATTGGACAAACTCGTTTTGGGGTTTCAAGGGGCCCTTGTCTGGACGATTGTTAGGTTTCTTTTTAGAGGTCAGTCTAGTACACAGAGCTCTGAATTCTAGAATAATTACGGCTCTTTATCCATACCTTCACATAAGCACGGGTATTTAAACTATGCACCTCAACCTCAGCCCTTCCAAATTAACAGAACCAAACATATATAATGGATTGTTTGATGGTATAAATACCGCTCATAAAACACGTACAATAAACACATGCACACATAAATGCATAAATGTATATGCGAACTGTTTTATTGTATATGTTTTATTTTGTTATACGAATGTACCAACTTGCTACAAGTTAATGATACCCACAAATAAATACACAATAAAAAAAAGTATGTACCAGGTCAATTTTGTCAAGTTTAAGCGTTTGGGTTGAATCCTGCAACTGTTCTTCAGTTTTGAGATTTTGCCGTTTAACTTCTGTTCGTTGCACGAATACATGTTTGAATGCTTGAATCCGCTTGGGTCTATCCCAGACCGCAAAACTTCTAAACAAACGGATCATCTGATCTGATTTGAAAAATGTTGATATCTATGTTGGTTTAAGACGTTTTTGCTCCCTACATTCTTTAAGCATTGCTTACTAATTGCCATGGTCTCCAGGAAAAAGTGGCAGATAAAATTACCCTTAACAGACCTTTTGAATTGCACTGCGGCTCTGTACCAGCACGGATGCTGGGCACTAACACGCGACCCCGTATAGCACAAGTACCATTATGCAAAACTTGTTATTTCGGTTTTTTTCAGTATTTAATGACACCCTGTGCCAACTGTTAGACATACAGTAAGGGAAAGTCTTATAGGCTTCACGTCATTCGCTGGTAAACCCCCGAAACTGATATACAAACTACTGCGCTTGCCCAGTTACTGGTCACGCATGCGCAAATCATTTTCGTGGCCGAATACAGCGACCGCCTCATTTGAAACATGGTACGTTATGATTTTATTGAACTTATTGATTGAATTATTTATTGATAAAGATGTTTGTTAAATGTGCATTATGTTTGAATGGTTTTCTATAGTAAAATAGAGCCATTGTTTAATGTTGGACTACTCGACGGCGAATACAAACACATTTAACAGGTGGTTGTAAAGTTGTTTCTGATTATTTTTGCAAATACAAGCGAAATCATGCGAATGTTCCTAGCCTACTACTGTTGATAACAAAAAAAAGATCGACCAGAATCGCGTTGTTTTAACTTATTGTGATATTTTAAAAATTATTATAATTATAACTGTAAACATTATAAAAACGTTGTTTTGCTCAGCTCTGTTCTCGGTCATACTTGACACACCCCCAGCCCGAGTCTACGAATCAATAAGTAGAATCCCGAGTGTTTATTGGTGGCTATGAAGTGTCAATCAATAAACCTTGTCCAGTTGATGACGAACTTTATTTTTTAAATAGAAACAAGCCAATTATCACACCAGGAACCTGTGACGTAAAACGGTACATATAATTTAATTGGATTTTAGTACAGGTGGAATGTAGCCTACATAAAGGAGAGCAGATTTTGGACGCGTTACATGGTTGTAAAATATCTGGGTTCCTATCTGTATGAAATTACATTTAAAGTATTTTCTCACCGTTTAGGTATTTGGTAGTGTTAACAACAAAAACTACAAATTAACACTAGAACAGCCAAGGTCGTCAATTAGGCGGTTTTCACTTTTAAAGTTGAAATTACTCTGCGTGTGTGAAAGATACGCGGTTGTCCGTTCTTGACTTTAACTAAATACGTTTATTAAGGCGTTTGAAAGGCAGGATCGCAAAAATGAAAAAGTTATAATCCCTTCCTACTTAGAACTGCCAGACGCTGTCAAATTGACGGCTACATAGAAAACAGGTCTGTAAAAGTATATAAACCCATTTTATTTTCAATTTTTGTGTTACTTATTTACAAAGTTTCGGTTGTATTGTATATTGTCTTCAGAAACATTTTGTACAGAAGTAAAATGCAAAGCAGGTATGCGCTAAAGGTACTGTAACTGATCGACCACCGTGCCAGCCGACAAATGCAATGGTAAGAACACGCTTGTCTTTAGCTGAGCCCAGATTAAGCAGACAGTGCACTGCGTGCAGGGATGTGATTGAGGAGAGCACTTTGGCTTCTTTGAGAACATGTTGTGATTGTAAACCCCATTCCTTTTATTTGTCTATGTTACGGTATTTCAATTATGTCTGTGTGAAAGCAGTTTTGTTTTTTTCTTTTTTTACGCACTGCGTGTAGCCTATATGCGCGTTTTAGGTCTGTATAGGTATGTAAACCCATTTATTTTCAATTTTGTGTTACTTAATTACAGAGTTTCGGTTGTATTGTATATAATATACCTGTATATACAGTCATTTCTGTTCAAACGTTTGTTTATTACATTTATTACATTCAGCTATACATTGCATGTGTAGTTTGTATGAGGAGTAAAAGTGTAATTTTCTGTTTAAGAAATCTCAAAAATCATTAATGCACAGACACTTTACCAAAGATGTCTAATGTGTAGATAAACACACTGGATAAGCTTCCATTTAGTAACATTTTGAGACTTTGCGCTTAGTTGTATTTTAAGTTAAAACTGCATATGATTTTTAGATAGATATGTAGGAAACCTATTTTAAGTGTGTTTTAGTTTGTTTTTCCATTCAGTGTGACATGTGTTTGGGATGGGCCCATCGAGACTGCATTTCCAAGCAAGAAAAATCACTACACCTGTAATAGTGTTGCTAGAGTTCAGTCTAGGGGTGAGCCAAATCTGTAGTATATACAAAAAATATGTATAGTTGTAGATATTTGTTATTATAAATGTTGTTTCTCTTTTTTGTCCTCATTCTATTATTATTATTATTATTATTATTATTATTATTATTATTGCAGTGTATAAAAGAGTGTTTTAAATGGAAGCACACTGTGCAGGCACCTCTGAAGCACCCATCAGCTATGTTTTGACAGTAGTAGAAACATCTACATACATGAGAAATTGTTTAAATACAAATGTTCCACTTTTGGACAACAGCAAAATACTAATTGAAACTGGTATTTGCATGAAAATTGTTTAAATATAAAAGTATCAATTTTTGACAGCAGTAAAACACTTATCAGAAACATATGCACCTACAAAATGTTTCAAATATACATTTATTTTTACTTGTCTAGATTTTTGTGTCACCTTATTGGTACCCTTAAAGTAAATCGTTTTCTTTATAAACATACATTTCTAGTTGGCTTTTTTGGTGGGTGCTAATATGTGTTGCAGATGATGGATGCCTCTTCTGTTGGAGGATGCTATAGTACAGGGTTTCCCAATCCTGGTCCTGAGGACCCACTGTGTCGTCTGGTTTTCATTCCAACTGAGCTTTCAATTACTTAATTAGACCCTTAATTGAACTGATAATTTGCTTAATTAGACATTTTTAATTGTTTTCAGCTCTTACAGTTGCAGATTATAAGTTAGCTATACCATTGTATAAGTAACTTGAACTCTGCAACTGTAAGAGCTGAAAACAATTTAAAAAAAGGGTCCAGTACAGTATATACAGGACTCCAGCTGAATATTATAATACTAATGTTTCATATCAGCATAACATTTGTGAAAATGGCACATGTTAGATTTTGATAAAACATTACACATACCTGGATAAAGCTACGTTAGGAAAATGCTAAGTGTAGCTCTGTACTCTAGTTTCTGATATATGGTAGGTTAAACTTCAACTAGTAACAATCTGGTGGTCTGTGAGTGAACTGCAGATGTTACTGCAATATCGAGTCTGTATTCCTAGGCGATGTGTGTGCTTGAAAAGTGATAGTCACCCTCACTACCTTTCACACAGTGCCTTAAAGTTATGCCTTTACACAACACGTTCTGAAACGTTCCGTGTTGCTGGTGCCCCTTCACTTTCTATTTTTACTTTTTACACCTTATTCGGACAAGGCAGGGCTCACAGTTTAGTTACACAGTGATTACCTGAGTTAATAGTCATTGTAAATAGCAAAAATAGGCAGTAAATAGAAACAAAACCTCCTAAATCGTAAAACAGATGACATTCAAAATTCAAACAACTGAACAGGTTAATTCAACTTCTATGAATGAAATACACATTTCAGTTCAGCGTCTAAATCACTTTCCACATATAACTTTTTAACATCTAAAATTGTATTGAGTGAAAAGGTGTAATTGATGTTGTATTAATACTTTTAATATTACAATACACAGCCAATTAACTAATCTTTTAGGGATCATGGTAACACAGAAACTATCCAAAGGAAAAGTGCACATGTAGTTTTAAAACATTTTATACGATCAATAACAATAGTACTTTAATTTCTGTACAATTGCTGGTCTTGTAATTTGGCAAATTATTTATTTAATAGGATCTTGCTTTCCTCCAGTACAAAATAATGAAAAAAAAGGTTTCTGTCCCAGAGCAAGTGAGGAGCATATCAATACACTTTAATCAGACTTTAAGCCTAGTCGGAAAGCAGGTAATGTACTAGAATTAGTTTCAATATAAATGTACCACTTCTGCAGCACTGAAACACCTGTCAGAAACTTTAAAAGTACTTGAAATACAAACATACCACTTTTTGACAGCAGAAAAACACCAGTCAGAAATTGGTACAAGTCATTAAAGTACTTAAAATATAAATTCACTTATTTAACAGCAGAAAAACACTTGTGATAAACTGGTATGCAGATGTAAAGCAGTATAATAGTTTTACAGCAGTACAACAGCCACCAGATCAGATTTATTACACATACCAAAATATGACAACATACCATTTCTTGATATTACACGGGTCACGTTTTGGTATGCCTATCACATGCTGGCGATATACCACTTTCTGATGTTACACCGGTAGTTTCTGCCTTTGAGTATTCATACATTTCGTTCCGTCTTCCCACATCATTTCTGTTGTGCAGACGGTCTCCGGTTTCTGTTTTGATGTTAATATATTTATTAAACAGTCAACATAGTTTTATAGGGCTGGGCTCTGTTTATTCAGAATAGATCCTTCTACGTTATTGAAAATGTTACAGTCTATTTGCAAACTGATTGCAGTATACTGTTGTGCATGCTTTATTTCCTTCCAGTGCTTGATAATATGCAGATACCCAACCATTGTGTAACCAATATAAGCAAGTCAAATCAATGTTTTATTTAATTTGTATAAGTTTTGGGGGTTAAATAATATCAGTTATTAACACTCCCAAGATATAATGTCTTACAAAACTGTACAGTATATAAACTGAACACATGCTGTAGTGTTGTATCATGGGACCAAGAAACCAGTATGACAAGGTCGTTTTAAATACCTTAATAGCGATTTAAGAGATGGCTTTGTTGGTGTAAGAAAAAAAAAGATCTATAGTAATATTATAAAGACCATTTATTTATGTTGGTGTAAGCCTGTGTAATTTTTTAGATCAGATGACCAAGGTTTCAACCAAGAACTAAACATAAACACATACATTGCTTTCCTGTGCACTTACAGACTTCAAACAGTGTGTAACTTGTAACATTTTTACAAAATCACTTTTGGAGGAACCTTGAGGTTGAAAACTACAGAACTGAAATGTATTATAGTATCTACAGCCACTAATTTACATAGACATAGAATTTGCAATGTACATGCAAAAGATGGCAGGCACAACAATTTAACAGATTTCCAGGAAAAGCGTGTACCTACAGTTACTGTGATTCTATAAAACAGAGTCAAATCGGACTACCTGCAGGTGTAACATTGTAGGTGAACTAATGCTTTCATGTTCAACAATCCAGCTGATTTTGGTCTTATCTAGTAACAGCACTACCACTTTGAGTGCAGAGGGAGTCGTGTGAGCAGGGTTTGAGATACAAAGAAAGTCACCAATTGATTATCTGTCCTCCAGACTGTCAAGTGTGTTGCAGTGGTTCACATTCAAAAAATAGGGCATTTCTAATTGGGTTTGAAAAAAGCAAGTCCAAATTGATGAAAAATCGATTTAAAGAAAACAAAAGGAGTTGTTTTTTTTCCATTCCTTAAAAGTTATAGATATGAAACTCTTACACTGTATTTTAATCAATAATACTGCAACATCTTCAGATGCAGTCACTGCTGCCATCTGTTGGCTGTCTGCACAGCATCTGGCCTCTCATTCAGACATTTCCACTGA
Organism: Acipenser oxyrinchus oxyrinchus; assembly: GCA_030684275.1. Taxonomy (NCBI): domain Eukaryota; kingdom Metazoa; phylum Chordata; class Actinopteri; order Acipenseriformes; family Acipenseridae; genus Acipenser; species Acipenser oxyrinchus. Next base: position 23,832,806 of record CM060260.1, on the reverse strand, counting down.
TCTTGGAGTAGTGTGATTTTCTTATGACAAAAAACTCATAATTACAGAGCATTCCGTTAAAAACGAAACTATTCCTATAATTCTTAACATTCCTTGCCAGGTCAGACCACAAAGACACAGAACAAAAAAGTGATACTAAACAGTGATCCGTTTTAGTTTAAAGAAGAAAAAGAATACATGCATTAGAAAGGAAAGAATTTGTCCGTAACATGAAAGTTGGGTTGATACCTATTTTGTCACTGTTTTTATTTTTATTTTTTAATTAAAGTTACAAAAATGTTTTTATGCAAAATATATTTATTTCTTTGCAGACACCCTTATCCAGGGCGACTTACAATTGTTACAAGATATCACATTATTTTTACATACAATTATATTATGTTTTTACACATAATACAGTTGGCCTTTTACTGGAGCAATCTAGATAAAGAACCTTGCTCAAGGGTACAGCAGCAGTGTCCCCCACCTGGGATTGAACCCACGACCATCCGGTCAAGAGTCCAGAGCCCTAACCACTACTCCACACTGCTGCCCATACAACATCATTATTTAAAAAATTTAAAAAAAGTTAGTAAGTAATTGAAATGAATAATTGCAGGATATAGATTCATATAAAACACATGTGTATCCGTTTTAAAGAAACAATTACATTACATCTTTTCATTAGTGTAAAAGGCTGTGAAGGGGATAGACCAGCTTCCTTTTGTCACGCTATGAAGCTCCCCTGAGAGAAAAAAAAAAATGAAAGGATAAAAATGAAAAAGCATCCTCGGCCAAAACTCTTCCAGATCTGTTTCCAAAAAAAAGTATTTGTTAATACCGACCCCTCATTTCTAAATATAGCACTACAACACTTGCAAGGTCTTTGTTTTCACTGAGAGAATAACACATTCGCACTGGAGAAAGTTCAGTGTCAGTCACTACCGAGATCGTTTTATCCGGGTGGATTTTGTAAAAGTGGTCGTTCAAATAAGGCTAATTTCCATTGGAAAAAAAATGGTTTTTGCCGCTTGGATTGTTAAAAAAAGGGGGTTTTGTTATAAGATGGGTTCATTTTAGTGAAGTTAGACTGTATGTTGTTCATGGTGATAAAAGTGGGTGTCTCCTAACGCATTGGCTGTATTGATCAACGTCTCCATCAATACATTGCCCACTGTAAAGGCCATTCCCTAATTGTTTTTGCCAGTAAGTGTACATTGTATTGAAAAAGGATACACTCTGTTACGCACACCCAGTTTTCAGTATTGTAAATAATTCTGTGCCAGTAAAATTACACAGGAAACCTTAAAAGGAAATAACCTTGGGGGCTGCAAGACCTTTCTTATCAACGAACTGCAGGACCTTTCTTATCAACGAATGACGTTTGAACAGAACTCTAGCTAGTTCAACCTTGTTCAATGCAAAAGGAAACAATTACCGGTAAGTATAAGTTCCACGGTACCCACAATGTGGTGCTGTAAATAAAGCAAAGTGTATGAGTATCAGCATTTTTTTTGTTGTTTGCATTAGACTTGTTAAAGTGATTGAAGCTAATAAAACAAGTAATATAGTAAAGAGAAGTAAAACCGTAATGGTAAAAGTATAGCGAAAACATGTAAATCACAGATAAGTACAATACGGTGAAATGGTTAATTAATCTAAACAGGGGCAGGTGTACATACTTCAAATCTGTGTTATGAAAATGTAATCTCTAGTGGATTTCTGAAGGTATGTAAAACACTAGGGAGGATCCAATTTAGTGATTTAAAAGAAGGAAGTGTTTAGATGTGCCACAGATGAGATCCAGTAAATGCAGTGCAAGACATGCATAATTTTAGCATAGGGAAAGCATGGAAAAAATGTACAAGCATAGATGAGGTATATTTATGCGCCCATCTTCACACAAATATGCACAGACATGCACAGTGCAAAGCAGTTCTTAGTGGATGCCAACAACAATAAATGACAGATGCCTCTAATTCATAAAATAGACACACTTTCTGTATAACCCTGTTCACCCTGATTATTAATATTCCACATTAAAAGTACAGTTAAATATTTACTATTCACCTAAAAATTCAGTTTCGCTACTGATGGACTAAAATAGGGTGGACCAAGGAAGCAATCTTAAAGGGCACGAGCTTGTAAGTCATGAGAGCAAGGTTCAGTTGCAAGCCAGAGCAAATTGGCTTGTCGTTGCATGGTTAAAAATAGGTAAATACTGCCTGCCAATTCTGACTACTTGAGGCCTTTGACTTCCCCGTGACCTGAGGTTACCCATCTAATCACTCAATGCCATCTGCCCTGACTGAATGGGAAAGGGGCATGTCAGTGTTTTGCAAAAATGAAGGCGTTTATTTATTTTAATTTTGAAAGAAAAGTGTTAAGTGTCAAGAACACTCACAGGGGCTTTATCATTATTGTAATTTTTAGATAATTTTGCTCAGGGATCAGGTGGGCTGTTGGTTAAAACTACTGAGGTAGTTAGAGAATGATCCAAAAATCCAGTCATGGTGGGACACACACACACACACACAAACAGAATAGTAGTGCTGCTCCACAACACCATTATTCAATACCCCAAATCCAGGATTAAAAACCTACTTAATCTCCCTAAATCCATCTTTTGTATTAGGATACAGCAGCATATTCAACCCATTCAAATACATGTCCACAACACCTGCTTTTTATGTGGCAAATCTTATATTCACAACCCCGTGTTACACAACCTGGCAGTTCTATTCATGGAAGCCATTGATTGTGACACCTCGTCGCTCTCTCAAATGACAGACGCAGAATCCTAAAATCAATAGAGGGGATGGGAGCCAGGGCAGATCGCCAACATTTCCCTGGGTATTGTTTTCCACTAAATAACTAACCGCACATCCCCACTGCTAGCACCAGGTAACTGCTGACAGCAGCATTCCCATTGCACCCCAGCTCTGTGCAGAACAGGGATTGTTTGTAAATAATGAAAAAGGAATAGAATAGAGCAAAGCTAATAGCTTCTATCCTTGTTTAATACAGTGAACAAAAATGTTGGGCGATCGCAATCTAAAACCCAATTACTGTGGAATTATTACAGAAGTTTAACTGGCTGTTTTGTACCATTGTGTGCAGTCTGCAAATGTCAGTGCAGCAACAGAAAATTGCAGGAAGGCTTACAGAGCTTTTTACAGTCGGCAGTGGAATAGCCTGGACACGAACTGGCGAGCTCCAGGTCACCCTGCAATCCACGCGGAGTGCCTTTACCAGATGCGTCACTCGGGAGCCCCCTCTAGTGAACTGTTGTTCACGGCGCCAAAAATATCAGCATATTAGCACCTTAGGTGACGTGCAAAAAATTCAAACTATTATGGCTGAAATGATAGGGAAGAATTACAGACCAGCAGTAATTTGAATATGTGTCAGCAAGTATTGTCAATAGTGTACCTTTCAAGAACGCTGTATTTCAGGGTATTGCTGTCTGCGTTTCAAACAAACCATCTATACTTGATGTAAAATAGCCCCAAAGCTATGTAGTAAAACCTGTCTAATCCATCCAGTCTACAAACCAGCATTCTGTATAATGCAGCATATTTTTGGGGTCCTGTCCAAATCCCTATTGAAACTAATCATGTGATATCCTTTACATGCAGAACCTGTCAAGTCTGGAATCTGGCATGATTTGTAAGTCTAGTCTGTCTAAAACCAATTTAAACCTGACTGTGCAGTCTGGCAACAAGTCATGTTTTTTTGTTTTTTTTCTTTTCTAAGTTTATAATCAAGTATGTTTTGTAAATACACACACGTCCCGTTGGTATGGTACAGTAAAATATTAACAGAAGGGGTTAATATCAGGGTATACCTGGACAGTACTTATACTGTATGTACGGTAACAGAGTTTTTTTAAAGTGTTCCAATAATTTGTCATTTATTTGTCATTTGTAATTTGTCATTTTACCCTTTTTTATCCAGCACATTGGTCCCAAGCAATGCCGGATTAGACAGGTTTTATGACTGCAAATTATTATGTAAGCAGATATCTGCTATTAACAGTTTACAGTTATGCAGGTGGAAATCTAACTACGTGTTGGGTAAACAAATAATCAATCAATCAATCAATCAATCTTTATTTTATATAGCACCTTTCATACTGAACCACCATTACAAAGTGCTTTACAAGATGCAGTAACAACAAGAAAATCCATAATACTTTAAATACAGAGAAATGCATAATACATGATATACAGTAAAAAAAAGCATAATACATGAAATACAGTGGAAAGTGCATAATACATGAAATAGTAGCAACAACACAGCAGCTAATAGCAGATATCAGGCTTAAAGAGCATGGAAAGCAAGAGAGAACAGGTGGGTCTTGAGAATTGATTTAAAGTGAGCGACGGTGGGAGCATCACACACCAAAGCTGGGAGAGAGTTCCAAAGAGTCGGAGCCATGAAGCTAAACGAGCGTTCTCCAAGTGTGGTGCACTTTTGCTTGGGGATAACAAGCAGGCCAGAGTCGGAGGACCTCAGCATGCAGGCAGGGACATAGCGGGTCAGCAAGTTGAGGTACTCGGGACCTGTGTGATGAAGGGCATTGTATGTGAGCAGGAAAGTTTTGAAAATAATGCTGAACTTTACAGGTAGCCAGTGCAGCTGGGCAAGAGGAGGGGTGATGTGATCACGTTTTTCACATCTGGTAAGGATCCTGGCAGCGGCATTCTGAAATAGCTGCAGTCGGTTTATGGTGTGTGCCCGGAGACCACCATATAGAGAGTTGCAGTAGTCGAGTCGAGAGGACACATATGCATGACAAAGTATCTCCGCATCCGGGAGGGAAAGGTAGGGATGGACTTTGGAGATATTTTGAAGATGGTAGAAGGAAGATTTGACCACGGAGGAGATGTGGGCATCAAAGGAGAGTTTGCTGTCAAGAAGTACACCAAGGCTTCGTACTGTGGGGGAAGGCAGCAGCAGACAGTTTCCGAGTTTCAGGGCAGCTATATTTAGATTCTTAAGTTGAGCTTTAGATCCTACTAGAAGGAGTTCAGGTTTGCTAGTGTTCAGCTAAAGAAAATTGGCAGACATCCAGGCCTCGATGTCTTGAATGCACGCCGATAACACTGGAGATGTTAATCAGAACTGGAAGGCTTTGTAAAGCTAGCTAAACATAAAGATGAGCAGTTACATAAGCCCATGAAATTGGTGCAGACCATTGCCTCAAGCAAAGCAGGAATAATTTATTCTTAATACACATACTAGCCTCCAATACGTGTTGTGTAGTGTTAATTGTATGGTATAAAAATGTATCATATTTGCAACTCACTTTTCTTTCAAAACAAGGTTTTTTTTTTGGAAGTTCTGATATAGATTGGTGTGCAAAGCTCTATGATCTTTTACTTTTAGAGATACTTGATGAATTAGCTCCTATAAAAACTCAAACTGTGACTGTTTTTCATAACTCTCCTTGGTTCTCTGATTAGTTACATATTATGAAATCCAAAATTCACAAGTTGGAGAAAGCTTGGAAACAGTCACGTCTTGAAAATCATAGGCAGATCTGGCATGATTATCTTAAGAAATATAGAAAGGTTCTGAAGGCTGAAAAAATCAAGTATTTTTCTAAAATTATTGAGGATAATTATGGAAATTCCAGAGTTCTATATTCTACAATAGAAAAACTGTTGTTTCCTGCTGCAAATTCTACCTTGACGGTTTCCTCTGTTGTTTTTTTGTCAGCAGATAATGGATTTCTTCGTTAACAAGATATCTAATCTGTTTTACATGATGCTGCAATATCTGCCTCTACGAGTGATCCAAGCCCTCAATTATTAGTTATGAGAAAATCAGTTTCTAGTTTGTTTTTTTTTCTGAATTTGTACCTATCTCATCTACTCTGTTGGTTGATGTGCTTGCCTCTGTGAAGCCTACCACATGTTATCTTGATCCTTTCCCCTCAGTTCTTTTGAAGACTCAATCTAGTGTTATTGCTCCTGTTTTATTGTACATTATAAACCTATCTCTTACATCTGGAAGTGTTCCTGGTTCTTTTAAAATAGCTATTATTACTCCATTCTTGAAAAAACCTAATCTCTAATTCCCGCCCTATACCAAATTTGCCATTTTTGTCAAAGGTCTTGGAGCGGGTGGTTGCCTCCCAGCTGCAGGCACATCTAGCTGCAAATACTATTTATGAGAAGTTCCAGTCAGGTTTCGGACCATTTCATAGCACTGAGATAGCTTTTGTTTGTGTCTTAAATGATCTTTTATTGAACTGTGATGCAGGTTCCTGTTGGATTTGTCCGCAGCTTTTGATACAGTGAACCATCAGATTCTGTTAAATCGCCTGGAATCAGATGAATTTGTTACTGGTGCTGTTTTAAACTGGTTCTGGTCCTATCTCACAGGCCGTGGCTATTATGTTTCTGTTGGGGGTTGTTCGTTCCCTCTAACTCAAAGAATAGAGTACAAGGTAATGCTGCTTACTTATAAGGTTCTGCATGGCCTGGCACCTTCCTATTTGTCTGAACTTATACAGCGTTTTGTCCCAAATCGAACACTGCGCTCTGTTATGCCTACCTACTTTGTGTACCTTCTTTTCGGACAGTTATTTTTGGTGCACGCTTCTTTCGATGTCTCGCTCCTAAATCAGGAGTGTTCCCACAATCTCTTTGTTTAAAATTATACTTTTTTGTTCGATCAGGCTTATAATTAGATATTTTCTTGTTTTTAAGTAGATTTTTTAAAATGCCTTGAGACATTTTATTATGTATATGGAGCGTGGATCGCTATAGAAAAAAATAAATAATTATAATATATATATATATGAATTGTATTTTTGTGCATTGAAATTAACCCTTGTGCAGAGGCCTTGTTGCTATCATGCTGTCATTGATGGTATAGCGGACAATGAAACCGAACACCAGCTGGAATTTTTTACTTTTTAAACACAAAACATTTGTCATACTATATTTATATGTGTTTGTAGAATATATGTGTCTGCTAGGGTCAATTAAACAGTTGTCTTGGCCGGGACCCTCTTGTAAAAGAAGTATATTTTATGAATAAGTAGAAGATTAATAAATACAAATAAGGAACTGTGTTGTAAATTGTCTGGCCACTAAGGTTGCAATATTATGGAAGTGATTTGTGCAGTAAATTAATGTTGGTATATCAAGAGAGAACAGGACTAATATGTCCTCCAAGGCCAGTAGAGAATGGAACAGCCACTTCTTATGAAGAGTATTGTGTCTGAAGTTGGCAGTATCTGTGAATTGAATGCTAAACAGGAAATACTTGTTCTGTGGGAATGTTATTCACATCCAGAACTCAGGACACAATACATTCAGATGGAAGCTTTAATTCAAATTAGATTGGAAAGTAGTCATATATGGAACCATTTCTTTAACAGAAATTGTATATTTAGCTTTCTGTTATAAGCAAAAAACAGTAGAAACTCACATTTATCTAAAGACTTTAACATGGCAAACATCATATATAGACATCATATATATTTAAATTCAGTCTATGACTACTTTCCTTTAAGGAAATGTCTCAACAGCTGATAAGGAGCTGAGTATTCTGGAAAAAAAGCAAAGAAGAGGTGTGCTAATGAAACCCATTCTCTAAAAAAATATTTTGATTAATCTGTGCACCTGCTTATGTTAATAAAAAAGTGTGTGATTACCAGTAGCAGTGCACCAACTCCAGACAGAGCAGAGAGTTATATTCTCAGTCTCTTCTAGCTTACAATGTCGGTGTTTGGCTAACTTATTTTACTCTTATGTTTATATTTTCCAGGGAGACAAATTGGGATTGGGGTTAAGGTTAGGATTGGGGTAAATGATAAGCTTAGTGTAAGGATTAGGTTTGGGGTTAGGTTTGGGTCTAGGGTTGGGACTGGGGTAAGGGCTGGGGATAGGGTTAGGTATATTCAGGTTGAATGGCCCCAGTGTTAATGGTTGTAAACAGTCTACTATAAAACTATTCCAACTTGGCAGTGCAGGACCTGACTTTAAATCCTTTTTAACAGCCTAACTCGCTGGAGTGCAGAGTGGCCAAGTCATGCTGCTCCGCTCTACTCCTGTTTATTTTCCAGTAAGTGAGAGAGATTAGGTGGCTGCCAGAAATTACAGCTGGAAGCAAGCAGAACCAGTAACTAGTAAAAAAAAACAAAAAAGCATTAATTTATTAAGACCAAGGACAAAGATTACAGTCAGGGAACAAAGCTAATTATTTACTTGCTAGGACTGCTGTTGATAGCAACTATGTCACAGCATCTGCTCCTACAGCTGCACGTGTTTCTGCAGCAGTGAAGTATATGTGACTTACTGTATGTCTGTACTGTGTGAAGGGTGTGTATGGAGATGGGGATTGCCACTTTTCAGTTATGCATACTTTATGACACAACTTTCCATAAAGGAGCTGTTGATTCAGACTAATCAAACCATGCAGTAAACCACATAATATAATGCAGATAATAAAGAGCTGCACAGTTAACTTTGGTAATCCTTGAAAAGAGTTGAAATACAGCTTATCCACGACTAAACTTACTTCCAAAAGATCTGTATCGCAGGGTCTGTATTGTAGGTAAAAATAAATTCCATGTTGAACTGTGAGGTGAGGGAAGAGTTCTTTAGCCATGCTTGCTAACAATCTTATGTTGTTTTGATAAATAGGACAGTATCTGAATGTTGCTGTAAATAAAACTGGTTTTGTACTTTATATAATTTACTTTTTTGTTAGAATTGTTTTCTGTATTTCTCTATTTAGTTAGGTATACTCACTGATGGCTGTTAGGGGCCCAGTAATTCTGAATCTAGACCTTTGCTTCAGTCCTGATAAGTAGTAACTAGAATTTGAGCTGTGAAGGCTAACTGGATTGACTATGACCTATAAAATGAAGTTGTCTGTCTTTGTGGCACCATACCTACAAGTAGTATTATTATCTTTAGTTTTATCACTGTTTTTTATTGCTGTGCAGCACTTTTCTTTATTATGCAATCCTCTCAAGTTTTTACTATCTTAGTAATGAGAAATAGATAAAATAAAAAACCATTCATAACTTAAGGGTATAGTGCCTTCCTGTATCTTTCTCAAGGTGACAGCTTAATGACAATACATTTGACAATTGATCAAGCAATATCATTAATTAGCAATTGAATCCTGGCACAGCTGTATATATAGAAGCACGAATCACTCACTCTGGGTTAGAACGGAACGAGAGACGTGAGTCGCGAGAGAAGAAAGAAGAGAGAAGACAGAAGAGAGTCTAGCAAGCAATTCCGGTGCTGGTTTACACTAGCACTATACTTGTTTTGTTTTGTGTCTGATTTGTTTGCTTATTTATTTTGGCCAATGTGCCGTTTTGTTTTTGTATACGTGTTTGTTTTGTGTTCAACCTTTTTATTTATAATTATTTATAATAAACTTGCGGGACTCTATCCACTAGTTTGGTTCATTAAGGAAGATTAGTTTTGTAAGTAAAGAAGCGACAACAAAAGGAGTACGATTTAATCTTAATACAGCTTGATTCATGTCTTGGCCTATACTGTTGACTCAAAAAAATAAGCAGCCAAGATCAGCAAAGAAATAGCCTTCATAAAATGCGTAGATATCTAATTTAGATTTACAGAAGACGCTTTCTCATGACCATTGATTGGTACCAAAAAAATGGACTAGGCAGGAATTCAGTGTGGAGTAGTGGTTAGGGCTCTGGACTCTTGACCGGAGGGTCATGGGTTCAATCCCAGGTGGGGGACACTGCTACTGTACCCTTCAGCAAGGTACTTTACCTAGATTACTCCAGTAATCAGCTTACAGCTTGTTAAAGGTGGAATTTGGAAACACAACTATTCGGAGAAACTTAAAGGGTTTGCCTACGTGGATTACTATTTACCATACTTAATAACTACTTCAGAAGGAAATTCATGTTTCTGCAATCAGGGCAGCTTTAAAACAAAACTCAGAAAAGCTGATTAGTAGGCATCATTTATTGCACACATTCAAAATAGTAATAGTTTAATAGCAGAAAGTGACTGAAAAAAAATCTGTATCTATTAATCATGGCACACTAATGAGCCAAACAGAAACTGCAATAGAAAACATATACAGAACAAATACCATGCTATATATTAAATGGTAAGAAATAACATATTTTGAAAAAAAAAAAATAGATTTTATGAAGTAACCGTTTAAGAAATAAAGATATGTAATGTTTTCATACAGGAAGGGCCTGGTTTACAGATTGGACACTGGAGGATAGCGTAGAGATCGAGATGGAAAGTAGAAATCAAAGAGAGAAGATGTAGTTTCTTAGGCAGAAAACGGACTAGATTTGCAGCAGTAATCAGCAATAAAATAGAATCTCAGAATTTGTTATTATTGAATTGCTACTGTGTAATGTATAACTATACTTGTTGTGTAGAACTGAAACTACAGAAACAGTAAGATAATTTATTCATGAAAAAAAAAAAAACTTTTTGAAAGTAAAAGATACCAGTCTGAATATCACCACGAGTCTCTCTCGATGTTAGATCAAACATTGCCAAAGTGAAAATTAAAACCTTCAAGCTTCCACGTAGCTTGGATGTTGGATGTTATTCACAATATTTCCATACTGTCCCAGTTTAAGGACTTACAAATCTGGTCACCTTACTTATAATGTACACACCTACATTTTACAATAACCCAAATAATTATTCAAAAAGATCTGTATAAGCCTGCCTACATTTTATTATCCTTTTATGAACTATATTAAACCATTTTTTATATGTAAAGAACAGACACAAAGACGTTATAAAACGTTTAGTGATGTAACAATTTTAATAAGAGTAGGGTTCGGTACTGGTACCATTATCTAATATACATAAACATAAAAAAAATATGGTTCTCATTTTTTATTATTTATGGTTTAATAGGATAATAAAACAAAATATTTCTGTCAATATTGAGGCTATGTTGCACATTCATATAAACTCAATATCAATGTTTTTGAGGTCCTTGGCATTTTCACCTTTGCTGACACAGCTGGCATGGGCCCATCGTGCACACCTGAAAAATACAACAGTAAACTGAAAGGTTTTGCAGACTGCTTTCTTTACTATCTCTAAGTGCCATGTAAGGGAGTCCCACCAGAAAATTACAAATGTTTGTGAAAAGGTGAAGACAATTATGGTAGCTTTCCTAATAAAAAAAAAAGAAAAGCTATTTAAAGAATATATGTATATAAGGTACCAAAATGCTCTACAACCACAAACACAATATAATATTAAGTATAACTTACTAACTTTAATTACGCGACATAAAACCACACTTTAATTGAGAGTGGCAATACTGCCCCGTGTTGAATTTTGCCCCAGTGTTTTCTTGCAGTTTGTCCGTATGATACGAATACGTTTGTAATATGTAAGTAAATACAGTATACAGTAGAAAAAAATTACTTAACTGTGTCTTATTACTAGCGTATCCGTATCACATGATTTAGTGTAGTTTAGATCATGTGATACGAATTTGCCATGATACCATTGAGGAAAACAGTCAACAACCACCCAAGTTTATAAAAAAAAACTGCAATTTTCTTTCCATTTTTAAAGAGCAACGTGAATAATGAGGGAAATGTCATGAAAGTAGAACATATTTTACAACTTAAGTTAGCAATCTGAGCAGTTTAATTTAAGTGGAGTAACTATCAAGTTTTTTTTTAGGAATGTTTTTTTCAGATACTCACTCTATATAAACAGCTGCAATATTTTCCAATCTAAAAAGTAATACTATTATTAATAAAGAAACAGTCGCAGAAATTAAAGTGTCTTACCTTCTAAATCTTTTTCATCTGTTGGTTGGGTTGGGTATTTCTGGCACAGTAAATGTCAATGTGCAAAGATAGCAAAGAGCATGTGCAAACCACACGCAGTTCCTGAAGGAAGCAAAAAGTGGCAGGTAGCAAAAAAGGGCAGGACACCGGCCCAAAACAGAGTTTGCTACAAAACAGCGGGCAAACAAGGCACACATAGCAATACTGACATCGGGTTTAGTGCAACATTTCAAAGTAGGGATCCAGAAGTGGAAACCCTGTGCGTGATCCATATGTATTCTTCCCTGTCTAAGATGGAATTTGCTTTATTTTGTTATCTTGTCTAACCCATTTTTAAGTTTTGTGCTTTCCCCATTTAATATAGCATACTCACACAGACCTGAACAAGAAAAAGTTTAACAAAATCGGGCCCAATGTGTTTAAAATAGCTGCTGAGAACTTCCCATGGGAACATACATTCCACATTATTTATTTATTTATTTATTGATAGCAGACGCCCGTACCCAGGGTGACTTACAGTTGTATACAAAAAATAAATACCAAGAATTACAGTACAATTACTTAAGTCCCGACAAGACCAAATACAAAACACAGTACGATTTGATATCGGGGGCAGTTCAAGAGCAGATAACAGTGTTGATAGTTACATCAGGGTTAGATACGAGTGCAGGTGAAATACAAAATACTACAGATTGGGTTAAGTGCAGGATTAAATACAGTAAAATAGGGAGCAGATAAGTGCAAGTTAAAGTGCATTAAATGCAGAGTGCTATATTGTCCAGAAGGGAAAAGTTGAGTTTTACAGGTGTTGTCTGAAGAAGTGTGTCTTGAGGAGGCGCCGGAAGGTGGTCAGGGACTGGGCAGTCCTGACATCCGGGCTCTGGAGGCAAAGGAGCGTAGAGGATGTACAGCCAGTCTTCTAGTGCAGGCGGAGCGGAGAGGTCGGGTGGGGGTGTAGGGAGAGATGAGGGAGGAGGTAGCTGGGTGCAGTCTGGTCAAGGCATTGGTAGGTGAGTACAAGAGTTTTGAACTGGATGCGAACGGTGATCGAGAGCCAGTGGAGTAGCGTGGGAGAAGCAAGGCAGAGAGAACACCAGGCGAGCAGCGGAGTTCTGGATGAGCTGGAGCAGATAGGTGGCGGACGCAGGGAGGCCGGCCAGAAGGGAGTTGCAGTAGTCTAGGCGGGAGAGTACCAGGGCATGGACAAGGAGTTGCGTAGAGTAGTTGGTGAGGAAGGGTCGGATTCTTCGTATGTTGCTCAGGAAGAATCGGCAGGTGCGTGCTAAAGTGGAGATGTGCTGGGAGTAGGAGAGGCAGGGGTCCAGGGTTACTCCAAGGTTCTTGGCTGAGGAGGAGGGAGAGAGCGTGGTAGATTCCATAGGAATGTAGATAGAGATCAGACAAGGGGGAAGAAAAGGAGGTCAGATTTAGAGAGGTTGAGTTTGAGTTGATGAGAGTGCATCCAGGAGGAGATAGCAGACAGACAGGTAGAGATACAGGAGGGGATGGTGGGGCCAGAGGGGGGGAAGGAGAGGAAGATCTGAGCATCATGAGAACCCATAGGATGCAATGAGGGGGCCCAGGGAGTGGGTGTAGAGAGAGAACAGGACAGGACCCAAGACTGATCCTTGGGGGCTCCTGTTGAGAGAGGGTGAGGTGTGGAGGTTGAGCCACATCAGGTTTCCTGGTCGGTGCGGTTGGAAAGGTAGGAGAACCAGGCCAGAGCAGTGCCATTCCCAGGTCAGCGAGAGAGGATAGGAGAATAGAGTGATCGACTGTGTCAAAGGCAGCAGAGAGATCGAGGAGTGGTTAGACAGGAAAGCAGAGAGCTAGTGGTGTACTGACAGAGGGAGGAGAAGAGGGTGGAGGTAGCAGAGTCTACAGAGAGTTGGGAGAAGGAGTCAATAGGAGGGAGGTGAGAGAGCGGTGGAGGCAAGGACAGAGGGGGAGAGAGAGTGGAGGTTACTGGCGGGAGGTGACAGTGGGGGTAGGTGGAGTAGGAAGAGGGGAGAGACAGAGAAAAAGAGATGAAATAGTGATCAGAGAGGGTGGAGGGGCAGCAGGCCCTGGAGAAGGTGAGGTCCAGTTGACGGCCAGCTTTGTGGGTAGGAGGGGATGGAGAGAGAGAAGTTGAAGGAGTGAAGGAGAGGAAGGAATCCGGCAGAGTGGGTGGGGTTGGAGAGACGGATATTGAAATCACCTAATAGGACAGTTGGGGTAGACAGAGAGGGGAGGGAGGAGAGGCAATAGTTGAGTTCATCGAGAAAGTGAGTGAGAGGTCCATGGGGACAGTACAGTACAATTAGACAGATAGGTACAGTAGTAGTGGGAGCAGGAGCGGTGGGGAGGCTGTCCCCACCAGTAGTTGGTGTCCAGTAGTTGGCGTCTTCCAGAGCACTGCTAGGTTCGGATTTTCTCCAACAGCCTCTCCTCGCTGGACTCCCACAACTAGACTCCCGGCTCTTTGGTAGAGCAGCTCTTCGGTTGGCTGGCACACAAATAGGCTAGCTGTCTATTATACTAACTAGATAAGTGAGGCTGTGTGGTCCAATGGTTAAAGAAAAGGGCTTGTAACTAGGAGGTCCCGGGTTCAAATCCCACCTCAGCCACTGACTCATTGTGTGACCCTGAGCAAGTCACTTAACCTATATATATACTTATAGGCTTTGGATGTCATGGCAACTATAGTCATTTATTTCTATTGAAATCTATTAATGTGATTGTGACGTCATTCATCCTATAGCTGATGCGTGGTACTGAGTTTATTTATCCATTTATATAGTGTGTATATTATAGTGTGTGCGGAACCATGGGTTTTGTACAACCTGTACTGACGCTGGCTTCTTTTCAAAAGGTGAATTTAAACCTAATACTGTAGCACATCTGTGCTAATCTGGGTCATTTGTTCCTCACTGTGAGAGACCTTACACTTCATGTTCTCTTCTGGGAAGGCTGAATTTCCACAATTGGATAATCCAAACTGAGCAAATATCCCAACCCGACTGATTTAAAAGTCTGTGATCTCAACCTGGCAAAAAGGAAGCATGGGTCTCTACTTATTTTTCCATTCATGTGTAGAAAACACATCACTTTTTCCAAGATGATACAGTATTACGGCCTCCTTGCTTATTTTGCCAGAAAACTATTTTCAATGGCTATCCGAAAAACAAAGAAGTAAAATAAACTACTTTTTAATGCTTAACCTGAGCCAAAATAAAACTGCAGGGAACAATTATGTTCCTTAGTGTAGAAACTCGTTTCATGGAGGAAGTTTGAATATGGCCAGGAAACATACAAGCATAAGGCTTAAAGGATGTTTGAAAAAATATGAGTTTGATTTAAGTATTCAGGAAGTCAGTATTATGCAAGTGGTGGCTATGTAATTGTATGTTTTAAATAAATGAATGGAAAACTACCAAGAGAGCTTTAGTATCCCTGCTGCTAGGTCATTCGATTCTATATTTTATTTATCTTGCCATAGAATTTCATATTGCATCATATAAGATATGAATAGAAAAATCTTACCTAAGCAGGATCGTTAAGCGTGCACTGTTGACCCGTTCATTTAAAAGCTGCTGTTTTATATAATGTATCTGCTAATTATTTGCAACTATTAACCACTGTGTGGATCTCTCCTGCAGGGATTCTTCATAACTGCTTATCCATGTCTGCTTACTGAATTACTGCAATTATAATATCATTACAATGAAGCTGTGAAACAGGGACCCTCATCCAGGGCCACTTGGAATCTAGGATGCTGGACTAAACTGATTAAAAACACAGCCCTGGTATTCTGTTAGCAGCAGCCTCTAAAAACAGACACATGTAGCTGAATTGGTTTCATATGTTTCAACCAAAATAATTCTGTTGGTCCCTTGTTGGTATTTCTGTAGAGCTGTTCAATGCCAACCCCCTTAATTCTATCACAGATGATAAGCTGTAATTTTCCAAACCTATTTAGAGCAGCTCTCAAGGGAAAAAATATGTTTTCCCCTAACGAACAAATTACCAGAACATGGGAGAAAACATCTCCAAAGATGCGACAACTAAAGCTATCAATGAGCAAGTATTATTTCAAACAGGGCTCCTCTGCTTCAGAATGTTGTTGCAGGAGTGAATTGCAATATAGCACATTTGTGTTGGATGCCATCACCTTTCTCGCCGCTTAATAAATATGGATTTATCAGTCTGCCTACACAGCCTATTACATGCACTGTAACACTGACCCAAAGGGACCCTCACAGTTTTCTTGCAAATTCAATACGTGACTGTTCTAATAGACTTCATTTTAGAGATGTCCAGGGATTGGAACGCCCATCTACATTGCAATAAAAATGATCCACTTATGCACTGTTAATTTAGGTCAAACATCGCAATCCAGTCATTTATTTGAGCTGACGTGAATTTAATATCCATCAGGTGGCAGTGGTGTATATACTTATGATGTATTTCTCTTCCGTTCTGGTTGGGGTTGAGTTCAAGACTGGACGATCTTAGGGGTTCCCGAGTGGCGCATCCAGTAAAGGCACTCCGCCCAGAGTGCAGGATGCCCCCTATAGCTTGGAGATCACCAGCTCAAATCCAGGCTATACCACTGTCGACCGTGGCTGGGAGTTCCTAGGGGGCAGTGCACAGTTGGCCAAGCGCTGCCCGGGTGGGGAGGGTTTAAGTCGGCTGGGGAATCCTTGGCTCACACCTGTGGCTCGCCACACACCAGCGACCCCTGTGGCTGGCCGTGCGCCTGCAGGCCTGCCTGTGTGCAATTCAGAACTGTGTGCTCTAAAGTTGTGGTTCTGTAATGGCTTCACGCCAGGCTTGCAGTGTGAAAAAAGCAGATGGCTGACAGCACACGTTTCGGCGGATATGAGTCCTTGTATTCGTCACTCCCGACTTAGTGCAGGGGTTACAGCGGTGAATAACTGGGCATTCCAAATTGGCAAATTGGGGGGTAATATAATAATTGGAAATTCCAAATTAAAAAAAAAATTAAATAAAATAAAAAGACTGGAAGGTCCTGTATCAATGTAGCTTTAGGCATCACTAGTTAATTCCGTCTTGGAATTTTAGTGACCTCCCTCAGAGGTTCTTTAGTTCCTCCACAATGTTTGAACATGAAGGGTACTGAATAATGTGTTTTGTAGTTTGGGCTGCATTTCACTTAGTGAAGCATAGGAGCATTTTCATGTCCTTCATACTGCAGCGTGAAACCTCAAATGTGTTCAGTGGGGAGGTGCTTCATGGTGCAATGCAGTTTTTGTGAATCTCTCAGCTTCTGTTGTTGAAGGTTGGGTTATATTAACTGTTCAGAGTGGCTGCATTCTCTGTGGTGTCTGCTGATTTCATCGAAGATGAATTGGTTTATTTATTATTATATATGGAGCTGGTATAATGCATTTCAGATAAAACCACAAAAAAAGAATACCATGGAGGATTACAATCTTGACAGTGAGCTCAATATTAATTTAACATGCAAAGGGCAATGATGCTAGTCCTAAAAGCCAGGTTAATCTATTTCATGATGGAGTGCTGTGGATTGAAAAACAGAATTCATAATTATATCTAGCTTGGGTCTAAACTAGATCAAGAGGGGTGGGGCTATTTATCATGGGAGTGGAATTAATAAGGCAGCTATAATGGAACACATGCAAATCAGATACTGTAGAAACACAATATAATCACCAACTGCTTTCTCTCAATGCTAGAGAACCAGATTGTAAGTGACGGGGTTATAGATAACAGCAAGACATAAGACATATTCACTGCTTTGCCTTTTGAAACAGATTAAAGTACAACAGAAATGTCTGTGTCTGAATTCAGGGCAAATACTAATTTATGACTTCATAGTCCTTTTATTAGTAAACATCTCTATATGGGCATATACCTCTACAGAAATTACCCTGTGTAACACAAATCTGCTTATTTAACACAACATAAACAAAATTGTTGTGTACAGTATCTACAGCAGTAATGATTATCATGAACATGCTGGTCTGCTATGACTTTGTTACACAGTACACAGTATGTTTTAAATGAAAGAACATTTGTGCCATAATTTTCAGTACATGTACACAAGCCAACCTGTTCAGAAAACTAGAGAACAAAACAACTCATCACATACTCACTGCGTTAAGATCATCTCACTGTATCCTGGTGTTGATTTTACTTTGATATACTGTGTAACTTTAAATGCAGGCTTTCTCAAACTAAACCATAAACTGAAGGGATGCACTATACACTGTGGGGGAAAAAAAGCATAAAAAGTGACAGCTATTAAGGAAACGGCAAGCAACCCAAGTAGAGTGCCTTAGCAGTTGTATTATAAATAAATGTATTATTATATGGATCTGCTTCAGTGACAGTTGAGTTCTCAGTCATGAACACACAGGTATTGAGTCAAAACCTAAGAAACATTTTAAGGCCAAGCAACTGTGTAATACCAGCATTGACAATTTAAGCACAAAAGCATGTGGAGAATGAAATGTGATTTAAAATGTGACTCATATTGTGCTGTAAAGGAGAGGTAGACAGCCTTGCTCAAACTGGAGGCAGTTTTTAGCAGCCTGGTGTAACAATGCTATTCAATGCAAGTGCAGGTGAAGAAATTAAACTTGCATCAGGCTGAATCTGGCATTCATGACTGTGACATCAGTGTTTATTTATTAGTGTATGTCAGGTGAGAGAAACAAGAAAAATTATTTAAACCCAAAAAATAGAAAAATACTTTTTTCTTCTCCAGCTGTAGGCTATTGATAAATCTTTCATCAAGACAAAGAAATCAATAGCATGGCATTTCTATGCATTGATTTATTGAGCAGGTAATTTGCAGTGATTTGAGAATACCCCAGTAGACTCATTCAGGTCCAGTTATTCAGCATGAGGTTTTAATGCATTTCATTAAATCAGATAAGATTGTATTAAATGGAACAGGTACCAGTAAGCAGTACTTTAATGTTTTTCACAGCATGCTATCTTTATATAACACTAGTGTATATGGACATTCCACCCCTTACCTAATACTGAACTGTTTATATTTTCACTATCTGGGCTAATATATCAGTATTCAGGGAAATTGTTTTCTGTGTGATGCGCCACTTGATTTATATTTAATTCTCTGTTAAGCTTAGGTTGGTAAATCAATTCTACAATAAAACCATAGCAATAGTCCATGCACTTCAAGGTAGCTCAGGGTCTAGCAAGTTTTTTTTTTTTTGTTCCAATTCAAACCAGGGCCCAAGGTCTTTCAGGTGCCACTGTCAGCCACTTCAATAATGCATTTAGCTGTTAGCACTCAAATGTTCAGATCCTTTACAAATACTTTATGGGGAAAAAATACACAAGCTGTGATCCTCCCCATGAAACAATCGGTAGGACTCCTGTAACGTTTTATTTTCGCTCTGGATTTAAGTGAAGCACTGAAAGTAGGTCAGACTGTTGTAAGTTCTGTCCGTATTACTCGAGAGACATTTTCAGCAAGAAGAGATTCTTTGAGGCAGAGACCTGTGTACACGCAGATGGCCAAGTCATGCTCGAAAATCTTAATATACCTGAGGATCTTATTGTTCGTATCGGCTATTTCTGTGCTGCTGTACAAAAATATTGGTTAGATTTAGAACCAGTAGTTAATATTGGACGAATCAAAATATATGGAAAATCAGACACCAAAAGAAAGATGCCAGAAGATAGAAGCAATGCAAACCATTTGACCATTCACAGACTGAAAATAAGATATAAGAAATAAAGTCAAGCAGATAAACAATTTTTATCAGTCTAATGACATAATAGCTGTAATGTTTATCTGACAAACTTTTACTGCAGAGTTTAACATAAGACGTTTAGAATGTCTTATGTTAATATATTGTAACATGTTTATAAACTTTTATATTGGTAAATAGCTTTGATAATCTGTTTAATTTGTATATTTATTGTGTCTTGTACAGTTTTTAGTACTTTAAATAACGAATGTTTGCTGGTAGTGGTCGTGGGAAAATCCCCAAACACAAAGTGGGCCTCCAGCATGTTGAAGATGTTTTAAGTTTAAACCTCTGTTTATTATTTATTTTACCCAGGAGATGTAGGACTGATATATTTATGTTTCTAGCTTGTGAAAAGCTGTGAGTGGTGCTTGCAAATGCAAAACAAAGTGCTCTGGAAAACAGTATTTATATTATTTATCAAATAAAGTATTATTCTTTGACAATTGTAACTGCATGTTACCTGGAGACGGAAATGTTGTTTGGAGTGTACTGTTTCAAAATCCTGTGTGCTGAGGTTGCGATCTTGGTTAGGGGCCCGCAGGGAGCACTGCACTGACCTTTGCTCCTCCATGGGTTATCTGCCTCGCCGCACCAAAGCAGCTCTTACTAGATCAAACAAACAAGCTCTGTGACAAGGCAAGCGTGAGTTTCAAAACATACCTCAAAGGTTTCACATCCATTTATTACAACCATTAGGAAATTAACATTAGCCAGGGGCATGAATTGTACATATATACAACAACCAGGCTACATAGTTAATTGGAGTGTTTTTCCTAATCTCAATTTTCTTCCTTTATGAATGATCAGTCACAGCTAGAAAAAGCAACTTGTTTTATTACTTTGTGAAATATTTGAAATACATTAATCCCTGACTTGTAGTTTATGTGGTTGTGAATATAGAAAAATGAGCATTGAACAGCAGAATAATTGCAAGGGCTATGAACCTTACGACAATGTTCAATTCAGCGAAATCTTTTAAACTCCACTTTATACTGCGATAGGAAATGCAGTGGAGTCCGTGGCCCCTCTGGAAAGACACTGATGTAATGTGATAAAGCACAGATCTGATTAGCCAGGTAGAAGAAAGGACACTATAAATGGTTTATTAAATCAGGACTTGCACGTTTCCTCAACTGGAAAACAGTTTGTTACGCAAATCCGTTCACTGCACAAAAAGATGATTAGTTCATTCTCAAATATAACAAACTGTTCAATAAACGCACACTGTGTTTTTATTCCATTAACGTGCAATAGCCACATAAAACCTAAAAGATGACAACCACAATAAGACAACAATAAGGGCACCGTGATGGAGAAACAATATATATAAACTAGAGTGCTGTATGGTGCAGTGGCATTCAGTTAACCTTTCTGCAAGTACAGTACTTATTAAATCATGTTCATGTGTCGAATAGCAGGACCAACTGAAGCAAGCGATGAAAACTGATTATGGAAATGAATAGACTTTTAATCCATCAGGTAAGACTGACTAAATGACTTTGTAGAGAAAAATATGCAGCTGCAGCATAACAAGACTATCTTTATAATATCTTTATACACCAGTATGGTAGACGATTAAAATTCTGCTCTGTCAATATCATCAATGATTTTTGCACTCAGTGTAAATATAATTGATTTACTTTATTTGCTAATTTGGAATTACTTAAACAAGGCTGTCCAGTTTAACTTGTCCAAGAAATTCAAATTAAATCAGAAATTATAAGCAATTAGTGCACAAGCTCAGGTCCATTGTGACGTAAAAAAACTATTGTTTGGTATCTAGAGATATGTATATAGAAACGAATCATGAATGGATCAAGGCTGTTATTGGCCTCTGTAACAGTAGTCTAGAACAATCTTTGTTTGATTTAATAAAAAACAATTTTGAAAAATATCTTTAAATAATATCTTTAAAGTTAAAGCTTTTTGAAAAGAGCCCATACAGTCGCATAACCTTCCCATATTCTTCCCATTAAAATGCAAGGCAGGTTTTATTAAAATAACCCACACAGCACCAAGTGGCCTCTGCCAAGTGCTCTACAATCCCTACTAACATTTGGTAACCTGGAAATCTTATTGTGGCACATACAAATATACATAAAACAAAGTCAAAACTAAATTGGAAGGCATAATACATGAAAATGTGTCCTGGAGTAAAAGGACCATTTCATTTACAGCAAGCTGATGTCTTTTTCGTTTGGTTGGTTATAAAATAAAATGCTACTTTGGCTAAACTGAATAATTCATATTTTCTAAATATAGTTAGCTCAAATCAGCTTCACCATCTCTGTTACAGAGGTGAGCATCAGCAGCTTGAAAAGACTTGCCCTGAAATTGGAATGGGATGGTTATGATGAAATACGAAGGATAATTATTCTTGCATACCGATGATCAGCTCAATTCACATTTGTAATTGGAAAGTAAATGGGGCGTATTCACAATTTACACAAGTGGTGTTTTTTTTAATGGTTTCACAGACCTTTATTAGCACTTGGTAAGACTGGTTAAATGACTTTGTAGGGAAAAATATGTAGCTGTAGCATAACAAGACTACCTTGCCTAAATTAACATTGAGTAGTCCAAGATTATCGCTAATCTGCGTCTGTGAAACCAGCCATTTGGAGCCTGAACATTTGGAATGATATTGAGGTGGATCTGCAACATGGCTTTGAGGTGTCATTAAAAAAACTAATACAAAAAATACTGAAATGGTTAAACAGTTCACTTACTTTGAAGTTTAAAATGAGCACTACAATTCCCAACCGTTTAAATAAAAAATATTTATACCAGTAATGTCATAATACATGATTGTTGTATAATAGTTTGTTCTAAGATGTAGGAAACGTGAACACACTCCTGCAGTACTTCATACAAAACACATGTGACAAGGGCTTTACGAAGTAATTTGTTATTTAGATTACTGTTCCATATCTAGACTCCGCAGAAAACTAGTAGTTAGTCCCAATTGAATTCAAATGCAGATTTAAAATAAAACTTGGACAACAGTATTTATTCTGCGAGAGAGATTCACTTCGAACAGTGAAGCACTTAGTTTAATGTGCTTGATCAGCTTACAGATTGAAGTCCCTCTGGTTGTCAGGGCACCCGTATAAAGGGAAGGACAACACAGCTTGGTTAGAAAATGGGGATCAGAATTAGTCAATCAATACCTGAGAATAAGGAAAGCAGCTTTGCTAGCATAAACTCTAAGTCCACTGCTGTGTACACTTAAAGAGAGAATACTTGTACTGAAATAGGGAATATGCTGCAGTATGTCTGTGGCAAAATTTGCAGATACAGTAAGATGATCTGACGTAAAAAAAAACCCCACATTGCTTACTCTTACTGGTACATGACATTAAGGTCAGGTTGAAAATGTGCCAATCACATTTGCTGATTTGTACCAAGTAGTGGCTGCATATTTTCAGAAAAAGAAAAAAACTCTTCTTTAAATATACAGTGAGTGGCATGCACAGAAAATGCCATGATCTTGGATGGAAAATATAAAGAAAATGCATTTTATAAGGTTTTCTTGCCCACCATGTTGGGTGTTATATTCATGAATAGCCATATTTTAAGTTTAATGCTGACTACCTGTGTTTTATGACATGATTATCTTCACACTACATTTATTAAAACATGTGATTCTCCTGTTAAAAGGAGGACAGCCTGATAAAATCTAGTGTCATGATACAGGATACACAGCTTACAAATTAGAAACTAGCTTGTTGCACATTTTACTAGTGGCAGACAGATTTATTTTATAAGACTGGCCTGGTCCACAGTGAACAGCATGGAAAAACAGTTATATCAACAGAAAATCATCAACCAAGTTTTAATTAAATATGAGACTGCTATAGGTCATTTAGTCTTTGCATGATCACAAGTTTTCACAAGTTTTCTCAGCAACTCAGTTAAAGTAACAGAGTAGATAACGCTCAATCCATATTTAAAAAAACAGTCTTTTATAATATTTTAAAGAGCAACATTTACTTACTACTATTGTATTATTTAATTTAGGTAGGCTCACAGTATACAAATTACCATATAGGATGCATTGTGGGTGAGTTAAGAAGACATACACTACGCTCAATTACTTTACATCATAGCATCGCACTGAAAAATAGCTCCGCACACAATGTTGAAGATATTTTTGGATATTTATACACACCCAGTGCAAGGCAGATAACTCACCCAAAAGCGAAATAAAATGGACACATGCAGCCAAGAATTTTTCATATGTCAGTAAAGTGCTAATTTGTTTGCTTTCGGTCATGTCATAAGCTAGAGCAGCCTGCGTGTGAGTGTCTGTGTTCAACACCTTCTGAGCCAGATCCCAGAGGCACAGAATCTATTAACTCTGCTCAGCAGCTGCCATTTGATATTGGTGTTGATGTAAGTGTAAAGCCTTCCTATAATGACTTTGTTTATGTGGGGAAATATTTTTTGCATCCTACTATAATAAAACTGAGCATGATTAAAACTTAAAATTGTATGTGTAAAATGTATGTGATTTATAATGTGGTCAATAAAACTTTTTAAATTATGATTTTTTCTACAAAGGCATTGTTTACTACTGTTCCTATCGCTTGTCTCGTCCACAACCATGATAAAATGTATGCTAAAATAAACATTATTGGTGTGTACTATGTTTTTATTTTTTTTTTGTTCTGTATCCTTCTGTGCACTCTGCTTACAAAGAGTTCTTTTGTTTGCAGCCCAGCTGCTATGACTTTGTAATGAACGGATATAAATTATAGTATATGTTCAAGTTTTAAAATACAAGTCATCTGAAATTCACACTCTTAGGAAACCCTGCATGGACCCTTGCTTATTAAATCCACAGTAATTACTTGTAACATATTTAAAAGGAAGTTTTTTTTTTTTGTTTAAATAAATATTTAATAAATGTTAAGTGATAAAATAGCTGGGGCACTGGCACTTTCCTGCTTTATGAAGCTGATTAAAATGCAGAATACAACATTAACACAACAAAAAAAGCTCAAACATCCTAATGATGTAGTTTTGCAACCTGTTTGTTACAAAATATGAATTCCCCTGTTTGGCTGAGAGGTGTTTGAAATGTTTCTAAATTACTGGAGTCCATTACAAAGTGATTTCGATGAGTGATTAAAAAACAGAAATAAACAACAAAGCTTTTAAATCTAAGCCTTTGATGTTTGCATTTCTGAAAACAATACGTATTTAACTTTAATAAACACCAAGCTTATACACACCTTAAAAAGCACAAATAGGAGACTTCCAATCGAAATGACCGGTTACTTTATGCCTTCATACCAGTGGCTGTTTTAAAATAGCTACTTAACATGCACTTGAGTCTGAATAAATATACCACTGCAATGTAACTATTACTGAGTCAGCATTTGGTGTGGAGTTATGGAGTTGTAAAAAGAGTGAAATACCATTTATATTCTCCTGCATATGAGTAGACACATGGTCGTGGTTTATTAACCCTTTGAAGAGCACTGAAACACAGAACAGCTCTTTACCCAGGAACTGCTAATGAAGAAAGAAGACTGCAAAACTATTGGTTTATATAAGTTGAAGGCTTCTAAGGTATTCTGTAGAATGGAAAAAGATGTGCCAGGATGAGGTAGTGTCCTGTTTAGTGGTAATGTTTTGTTAGGTGGTGATTTGGCAGGGAAATTCACTATCCCTGCAGGAAAAAGTCAGGAGTGCCAGAAGAAGTGCTGACACACGAGAGGCGTTTCTAGGTGCCTGCGTGAAAAGGTACTGTGTGCTGTAGTTAAGTGACTTTTGTGTTAAGTTTGTATTTTGTAAACCCTTTGCTTGTTTGTAAATAAAAGTACGCAAATATGCTCAAATCTACCTCTTGGTTCCGGTGTTTTCCTGTACTTACCTGTTTGACCATTGGCTGACCTGTCTCGACAGGTTATTATTTGTTCATTTAGAAGACACCTTTATCCAAGGCGACTTACAGAGACTATCGGTATTCATTGTGAAATTTGCCTTTCAATTTGAAAGTCACGTTTAACTATGTTATTGACTACATTACACTGACATGCAAAGCAGCATTAATTTGCTTTTATCGTCAAACGCTTAACAAAATATGCAGTAGATAAAAATCTTCTTTCCAGATGCAGTAGTTTTTGGCCACATTGAATACAAACTCCCAGCTAAAACACACTTTAAAAAGTGTGTGTGTGTGTGCTTATTAAGGTACAATTCACAGTTAACTGCTCATCAGCTTACACCCTGACAGGAAGTCATTTTAATATCAATGGGGTGGTTGTGTTGAATCATCAGACTAGATCATTCTGGAGTGATGTCAAGCAGTTGCGTCATTTATTGTTGTGCAGACACTTCAACATGCAGCATCATCAGTCACAGCAGTTACAGATACAAAACATACAGTTGTAGTCAAAAGTTTACATACCCCAACAGAAATGTATGATTTCTAGAAATTTCTCAAAAACAAATAATTATAGGAAAAATCTTTTGTAGCAAAAGTTTTGCTTTTGTGGATGAGGAAAAAATGTTACAAGAAATAGATGTCTACTATTATATTAGGAATTGTTTTGCAAAACTCCAAAAATGGCTGTTTTTCCTCTAATGGCACAGGAAATTTAGTTCCAATACATGGTAAAATGGATTCCATAGCACACCAAAAGATATTGGCCAATCATATGAAACCCTCCGCTACAAAACTTGGTTTAAAGCGCAACTGGACGTTCCAACACAACAACGATCCAAAGCACACATCAAAATCTACTTCAGAATGGTTAAAGAAGAATAACATCTTTAAGCTTTTGTGGATAACGAAAGAAAGTTACAAGAAACAGATGTCTACAATTATTTATTTTAGCAAAAATGCCAATTCAAATGTATTCATGCCAACAAGGAAAATGAAATGAATAGCTAGTTGAGGCACCTTTAGCAATAATAACCTCTAAACAATTAGGATAATTGTCAATTAGCTTCTGGCATAATTCTTTAGCGATTTTTTACCATTCTTCAGCGCAAAGTTGTTCCACTTCATTCAAATTCCAAAGACTTCTCTTGTGCACAGCCTTCTGCAACTCATACAAAAGGTTTTCAATTGGATTTAGATCGGGAGTTTGACTAGGCCATTCCAGAACCTTGATTTTATTCTTCTTTAACCATTCTGAAGTAGATTTTGATGTGCGCTTGGATCATTGTTGTGTTGGAATGTCCAGTTGCGCTTTAAACCAAGTTTTGTAGTGGAGGGTTTCAGATGATTGGCCAATATCTTTTGGTATGATATGGAATCCATTTTACCATGTATTGGAACTAAATTTCCTGTGCCATTAGAGGAAAAACAGCCCTTTTTGGAGTTTTGTACAAAAAATTGCTAAAATAATTGTAGACATCTATTTCTTGTAACTTTTTTTTCCACATCCACAAAAGCAAAACTTTTGCTACAAAAGATTTTTCGTAAAATGATTTGTTCAAGTGTGCTGGCTAGCAATTGACTTAAAAACATGTACCAGAAGAAATGAATAGCTATTCTACTGTTTGACTTAAGTTATAAACTAATAACCTAATATATCATCATATATATAAAACAAACAATGCTTTCATTTTCCAGTCACTACCCTACTTTGTATTAAGCAGGCAAAGGAGGCCACTGATGTCAAATGGGTACTGTCATAACACAATTTGCTGATTTGCAAGGAAAATAGTCTGAGCAAGTGTACAGTATGTCACTTTGGTATTCCATCCTGCCGAATGATCACCAAAGCTGCCAAATTTCTCCTTATGCAAAGCCTGCTAGGTTAAGCAACACAATATGCAGCCACCCTACTTGGCTCAAGTTATTACTGTTTGAATTATTATATATATATATATATATATATATATATATATATATATATATATATATATATATATATATACAGAGAGAGAGAGAGAGAGAGAGAGAATGTATTCCTTCCAATAACATTTTACATTTTTCTAAGACTTTTTTTTTTTTTAATGTGCCGGTATTTAAAATTGTCTGCTCTGCTTTTGATTAAACTACAGTAAATATTGTTTGTTGACAATCCCTGTTGCTTAGCAGGCTGTTATGAACCCTCTGTACATCATTGCATTATTCTGTAACCCTGGTTACTACAATTGCCCTGTCACTGCGTTCTACAGGGTGCTCATTATAAGTAGTCAATAGCACCCTCTGCAAAACTCATGTTGCAGTTTTGATCCATTAATCCTATTATTGTTCAAACTGTCTGACTGTAATCCTTACCTTTTCTACAAAGAAGTCTTACCCCCTTGGAGCGTATGTCGGTTATAACTACGTCACACCCCGCCTTGCCACAGAAGGTACTTATAAGAGATGTAGAGCACTACAGTAGGTCATCATCATCATCGTCGTCCTCGGACAAGGTGTTCATCTCTAATTCTCTGAACCTTCCAAGAGGTTGCTAGACATTTTAACAGAGAGGCGGCATGGCTCTTCAAGCTGCTATTTGCATTTTTAGACCAAGAGTCTGAAAGAAAGGTAAAAACTAGCATTGATAATATATGAATGGTTTAAGCAGGACATGGGACGCAAAGCTATTCAATTACTGTCATCCGAAAGAAACTCAGTCAGATGACTCCTTATGGTCCACATAAAACGGAGTGAATTGAAAATATTATCACATTTTGGAGGAAAGGCAGCAAACCTTGTTTTGCCGTAAATAGGTTTCTTTTGGCTTTAATAAGCATAGTAACAGGTGTCTCAGAAAACCTTAAAGGGGATAAGAAAACCAAGGACAACCAATGCTACTCATAACATGCTTGCTTTTAAATGTATTTAATACACAGAGAGTTGATAGAAATGATTTTGATAATATGTTTAGTGGACAGGTACTGTTTAGAACGTATGACAAAAATGCATTTATGTTCATTAAACACTTTTGTGAGTGAGCAATACTGTTTACTCTAAATCTATACAGTGTTATTTATATTAAATGTAACTACCCTATTCGGATCAAAAATCATAATCTATTCTGAATGGATAATTTTCTAATTTATATGCAAGTACTCTAGGCCTAGAAGGTTATTACTATAAGCCAATGGTGAATACAAATAAGTATTTCCTTACCATGGTCATCCTGATATCCTATGATATATTTTTTTTTTTTGTAACGGCCTTATGCCCAAGTACCTAAAACGACGTGCGAATATAAACCAAATGGAATAAAATCAAGCCATGTCTGCCAATGAAATGGATAAAACATGAAAGCAATTCAGATATTAAAAATGAAATTTATGTTAAAAAAAAAAAAAGCTGTAAGGCTGCAAACATCACTACATCATAAAATCTGGAATGGATAACTTTGTAAATCTGTATGCCGGGAATAAAAATGTACTGTACCAGAAACCCTCACCACATAAAAACGAATCTTATCTCCTCCAAATACCGACGGTTTCCACAGTGGCCAAATGGATGTTCCTTCCCCCACTGTTACAACAGTATAGATTAATCTCCAACACAGAAGGCATGGCCAATCTAGGTTATATCTATATCTAACCGCAGACTGATCAAAGCGAGAAAGCGAGATTTTAGGATGTTGGTAGAGTGTTGTTAACTGTTTCAGAGTGCGCAGGAGTTGCTCCAATTAGAAAGCGTATTGACCTTATTTCATCCACAAAGAAGCAACTACTCGACCTGGGTAATTATTTCAACTACTAGTAACCTGTTTGTTCGATTGTTTCTGCTTATAATGATTCCATGGTACACCCTAAGCCAGTGTCAATAACTCAACTCCCTCAGCTATCACACATCACACATCACTGACGTAAAAGAAATGAAAAAAGCTTGAGGCCTAAAGCTGACCCCGCCCCTGCTACAACATGATATGGGCGATGTCAAACTCCACGGCTCCTTCACTGGCCCTGTGACGTCACCTCAAGAGCGGTGGTCCCGTGGCTTTGTTAAGTGGAGCGCGCCTGTGCAGTTTAGTTCTTTGTGTGGAGGAAGTGAGGGCTGTTTCGTGTCTACAGTTAATTAATAGTATTCTCCTTGCCACATGGGGGGGAAAAAAACCAGAGTAAGCATCCACATCGTTATCACAGCGCCGAATTTGCTTTAAATATGAGTACAATTGTTTACTCTCACAGAAACCAGGTAAGGAAATACTTACTTATATGTGTGTGTGTTTAATGTGGTTAAATGAATCATTATATTTAGGCTTTCTGGTCATACTTTTCTAAATTGATTATCTGCTAAGTAATAAATGAAATCCAAGTCGTGGTTGTTGTACTGATGTGATGGCTTGACTGTACACCATCTAGTATTCATTTTAAAGGATGGTAATACTCTTTACTGAGGATTATGTTGTTTTTTGGCCTAGTCGTTAAACAGTAAGGCTTAACCCGCAGTTAATTAATGTCAGAAGATGCTTCTTAATTATATTAAGACTCGTTGCGTTACTTTGTGTAGCATACATTTGATGCTGTAAAAACCGAACCCTTACTTTGTAATAACATACAAAACTGTGTCGTGATTTTTGTGCATTTTTTTAATTCAACCGCTGATATATTGCGTTCTGATTTTGTTTTTATAAAGACTTATATATATATATATATATATATATATATATAATGTTAATTGCAGAGTTTAAAAATTGCTCGGTTCTTCCGTGTTAAGTTTGAAACGCATCATTTTTTAAATTGTTTGGAGATTTGGAGACCTTGTAGTTCTGCCCTTGCTTGTTGTTGAGCATGGAAGGGAAGGCGGTGCTACAACGTGGGGATGCAAATTTATTGGTTCATCGTACTTTAAACACATTTAATTTAACCCATAACTAGAATTCTCAATAGTGCTACATTCAGATCACTTCTTGTAGTTGTACCGCTGAACCCTCGCAACTTATCTGGAAAGTGTGCAATGCTGATCTAGGTGCTTCTATTGACCAGGGTCTATTTACTCATACTGTAATTACAGCATTAGGTGCATTGCACTTGTTCAGTACAGGTGCAGACAGGATATTGTGACGCACATTTAAGTGCACGCCTTTCCTACACATGTCTCAACTGTCAAATAGTGTGTGCTTTTTTTATTGCAAAACAGTGCTTCCAGCAACCCTGGTTTAGTCCTTGCTCTTGCAAGGTCATTCTGTTAATACAGTAAGGTGTTTTTTGTACTATACTTGTATTTTGTGGGATAACTCCCAACACTAAGTATCGAGAATGTGTATTTTGTATGTTTATACAGTTTTGCTTTAGTAAATATATGTATTACTTTAATAGATTAAGCTAGGCGTGAATATTAAAACAGGCTTTGTATACTAGTTTCCTGTGGAAGGGTAGCCTACGTGCAGCCTTCAGAATTGTCTGATCTGATGAGGCAGTAAACTTAGTGGTTGCCACGTGCGAAGTGTAAACCGAGGACGTTATATTTCAGTAGAACATTCTTATGATTGTTTCCTGTGCACAGTGCACCTTGTTCTGTACGCCATTGTGTTTCAGTTGTGTGGTTTGCATATTTTCCATGCGTCTGGTTTATTCTTATTTATTTATTAGCAGACGCCCTTCTCCAGGGCGACTTACAGTCCAAATACATTTCAAGAATCACAGTACATGTAATAATAGGAAGCATGTCATAGGAAATGTATGTGCTTGCTTATGCGCAGAATTCCCTTGGCAGGCAAAAGAGACCAGGGTAATGGTTACCTGTAAAACAAGCCATTGAATCATGTACTGACCCAAATTACACAGTGGAAGAGATTATTTAAACTACATCTCTTATTTTTGAAACTATAACTTGCTCTGTGAATTTAGTGTAGTAGTCTTGGTACAATGTACCTTGATGGCGCTTTAACATAGAGAAAGAAACGTGATTCGAATCTGATCAGGAGGGTCTGTCGGTCCACACCCTCTTTGACAGTGTAAATTGTAATCTCTTTCATGATCCGCTCTTGAATCCTGTATTTAGACTTTGCAGGGAATGTTTCTTACTAACATATATAATATATCACAACCGTGTCATTGACCAAGTCCTACTTTTTCTTGTAAAGGAGGCACAGTATCTTAAACGTTCATCTTTCCTAATTCAACCATTGAATGCATACAATGGGAAAACTAAAACAAAACATCTGATTCTTTAAACAAAATTGTCTTCAGCTGTTAAAACTTACAGCAGTTGTGTAACCTGTAAAAACAAAGCCAACAAACTACCATAGTGCTTGTGTTCTCCCACATCCCAACAATGAATCATACACTACCAGGACAAGAAGACACTAATCTAGTTTCTAATCTCGCTTGAGGATTGGTCAACACTATTGGTATTTCTTGAGATCCCTCTCTATGGCAGTCGGAAGGGAATTGCTCAGTGTTCCATGATTAAAATTTAGTTTGGAACTGAATCCTCTGGTCTTCATTGGCTAAACTACTACGCAAGGGGTGTTGCGATATGATGATAAAGATAATGCGATATAAATTCATGTTTACTGCTGACCTATACAGCAACAAAATATTAGTCATAAACCGATTGCATTTTAAAACCCCCTGGGTTCTGACTCTTGGCGTCGTTATTGTGGTCCTAAAATCTGTTGTTAACGCAGTTATTATTATTATTTTGAGAGTTCTAAATGAGGAGAGGCTGTAAGGAGAGGCTCACCACAGCTAGTCTGTATTCACATTTTTTTTCTATTTATTCATTTTCATATGCTCAATTACTGGTAGTGGGGTAAACCTTAGTTCAGGCTGATGTGACCAGCTTAATTTTATAAATGCGTTTAACCCAATAATAGTGTAGCGCTTGGATTTGGGAATAAGACATTTAACATCCTTAAAATCAGACTAACAATTATGAGAAACACCCAAACTAATCATGTAAAAATACCCCCCACTTATACATACATACACACTACCGGTCAAAAGTTTTAGAACACCCCCATTTTTCCAGTTTTTATTGAAATTTAAGCAGTTCAAGTCCAGAGAATAACCTGAAATGGTACAAAGGTAAGCGGTAAACTGCCAGAGGTTAAAAAAGTTTAGGTTACCAAAAACTGAAAAATAATGTACATTTCAGAGTTATACAAAAAGGCCTTTTTCAGGGAACAAGTAATGGGTTAACAACTTACAGCTGTTCTGCAGCAATGGAAGTAAATTAAGCCTTGAAAGTTGATGCTAACAATTCCTACAGGTGTCCCAACTTTTGTTGATTACTTACAAACCCTCTGTCTGTATAAAAGCAGTGTTGGAACAGACTGTGTTACTATACCCTCTTAAGCATTATTTGGACAGTATTGTACTGCAGGAAGTAGTATATTGCTATCATAATGGTCAAAAAGGCAATTAACAAAGGAAGACAGACAGACCATTATAACCCTTAAAAGTGTAGGTCTTTCCTTTAGAGAAATTGCAAAGAAAGCCAAGGTGTCAGTGAGTACAGTTTCCTACACCATCAAAAGGCACTTGGAAACTGGAGGAAACTCTGACAGGAAGAGGTCTGGCAGACCCAAAGCCACAACAGAATCAGAAGACAAGTTTCTGAGAGTCAACAGCTTGCGTGATAGGCGGCTCACAGGACAACAGCTTCAAGTACAGCTTAACACTGGTCGAAGTAAGCAAGTCTCAGTTTCAACTGTGAAGAGAAGACTTCAAGCTGCAGGTTTGACAGGTCGAGTGGCAGTAAGAAAGCCATTGCTAAGATGGCAAAATAAGAAAAGAGGCTTGCCTGGGCCATGAAGCACCGCCAGTGGACTACTGAAGACTGGAAGAAGGTCTTATGGACCGATGAATCAAAATTTGAAATCTTCGGTTCATCACGCAGGGTTTTTGTACGCCGCCGAGTAGGCGAAAGGATGGTTCCTCGGTGTGTGACACCAACTGTCAAACATGGAGGAGGAAGCGTGATGGTCTGGGGCTCTTTTGCTGGATCCAGAGTCGGCGACTTGCACAGAGTGAGTGGCACCCTGAACCAAAATGGCTACCATAGCATTTTGCAGCGCCATGCAATACCCTCTGGTATACGCCTAGTTGGTCAGGGGTTCATCCTACAGCAAGATAATGACCCAAAACATACCTCCAGGCTATGTCAGAACTACCTTAGAAGAAAAGAACAAGACGGTAGGCTTCAAATCATGGAATAGCCAGCACAGTCTCCAGACTTAAACCCCATCGAGCTGGTTTGGGATGAACTGGACAGAAGGGTGAAAGCAAAGCAACCTACAAGTGCAACACATTTGTGGGAACTTCTGCAACAGTGTTGGGAAGAACTTTCCGAACAATATTTGATTTCCATTGTAGAAAGAATGCCACGAGTGTGTTCGGCTGTTATATCTGCAAAAGGTGGCTACTTTGAGTCAAAAATTTAGATTAAATTTTGTTAAACAAAACGATTCCATGATTTCTTTTTTATCTCCAATTGTTTATTTTTTCTATGCTTTAATTTCAGAGTACATTGAGACATTAAACTGCGTAAATTTCAATAAAAACTGGGAAAATGGAGGTGTTCTAAAACTTTTGACCGGTAGTGTGTGTGTGTGTGTGTGTGTGTGTGTGTGTGTGTGTGTATATATATATATATATATATATATATATATATATATAAAAAAGGACCAATTGATTGAATGGCACTTATCTACAGTAACTGCTACCTGTGTTTTGTAGGTGTTTTAAAAAAAAAAAAAAAACTTAGTTAAGTATTTAAAGTATTGTTTTGTAAATGTTGTGTTATAATTAAGCACCATATTTTTTCTATTTGGTTTATAATATTGTAAAACACATTTTTAGTTTAATAGTTAACATTTAAAAAAATGTATGTTGTTCTTTGTAAAATAGTGTAATAATACCCCACAGAATAATCGTCTGAATTCATATCACAAGGCTACCATGATTTAAGTATATCCACGTTGAAAGTGATACAAAGCCTATACATCTTTGTTGTGCTGGATAGCTTTTTGGCTGATGTGCAGTTTTGCTGTGGGCAGATTCACAGCTGGCTGGGATTCCAGGTCACATGACTGGTTTATTTCTCCATGCCTGACTGCCTGCAGAAAACACTTAATAGATCCCAAATCTTACTCGGTCATGCACATTTGTATGTGCTTTTTATTACTGTTCAATATCAGTTGACACATAGCATTCTCAGCTTGTGTGTTTGGGTCCATTAGCCAAGATATTGACTACTGCTGCTGGCAACTGTCAAGTTCACTAATCATGGAGGATTTTCTAGTCAGTCACACATCAAATTCCATATAGTGAGTTACACCTTTGTACATGAATAGGGTATAGAGAAACAAATATCCTCTCCAAGTTAACATTTGTTCTTGACCAGTGATCCAACAGGTGAAGATTTAAGCCTTCACAGTTTGGAAAATGTCTTGTTTATCAACTGACCACAATATCCAAGTACATATCTTGGCTTTTCAAATCTCCACTCATGCTAGTAGACCATTAATACATTATTTAAAGTGTTGCTGTATATAGCAATTTCAAGTAAGTAATTATAAATACTTCGGGTCAAAGGAAAAAGCAGATAGTTTAAAGGGGTGGGGTGTGTGTTTGGTTTTTTTAAGTGGAATTGATTTAAGTGGTATTTGTAATGTTTGTGTAAGTCTTATTGATCAGAAAAAGGCTGATTCCATGAAATGGGAGACCCTAGTATTGCCTTTTATTGCAGTCTAGCAGCTGTTGGTGCAACCTGTTCAGATCTGATTTATCAGTTCTGACTGGCACAGCATTCGGAAGTTAAGCATCTGACAATTGCAGCATGTGATCTCAAAATACTTGGACAGGCTACCGCCATCGTGACTGGTTCTAGATGCAGGGATGTGGTGGCTTTTTCAGTTTACAAGCAGGCAGGATTAGGGATGGGTTGGTATACTGTTTTTTGTTTTTTTTGGTTTACTGGGGTTTAGGTACATTACGGTATTAATAGCGTTCCTTTTATTCTACACCGCAATTATTTTTACAACAGTTAACACATTTTTCAACTGCAAATATGCTTCTAAATCAAGTGATGATACTTGCAGCCTTAGCAAAGTGTCAATCTTTTTGTGAACTAATACTGTATTTTAACTTTATTGTAACATCACTTATCACGGATTTTGTTTGTTTGTTTTATTTTATTTAATATAGTATTGACAAGGCTGTGGTATAAAAACACGACCAATGTCTCCATTAAAATTAATAAAGACAAGCGACTGCAGGAGGATAGCCTAATAAATTATTATCAGAGTAGTTTTGTTTAAACAAGTTATTTAGAGTATTCATATTTTCTTAGTTAAGTGGACAGGGTTTTTTTTTGTTTTTGCAAACTCCATGTGTTATCAGTAGTAACAAACAGCATTGGAAGCTTACTTGTGCAATGTCAATGACGTAGCTATAAATCCAATAACGCATTATAGTATTAAAGTACTTTTTTTTTTTTTTTTGAAAATTGTGTTATACATATTTTATTTATCCAGTGCAAAAATTAAACTCCTCCTCTCTGCTCTTAAATACTAACCTGTATTGGTACATGTTTGTGTTTTTAAGCAATAAGACCGATCGTTTCATAATTCTGTTTACCATCAGCAGCACCACGTCATTTTGAGCAAATAGATCTTAATACTGTTTTAGTACAACATAGTATGCAACTTTAGGGTGTCTTAAATTCTGTTACATATAATATAAAAATATATAACATACCAAGTTATTTGGCGTAGTAAAATACCAAATACCAAATGTTTAAATCTTTCTGTGAAAGGAAGTGTGTTTTTTTTTTTTTTGTAAATTACAGTAATTTAAGTGATTTTACATTAGTCTTCATTTTTTGTAAGCCTTTGTTTTATAACTTGCATGATGTACTGTATACGTGATATTAAGGTTACCACAGTATTTTTTTTTTTTAATGGTTATCATACCGTGCAAATTTTATGCCGTCCCATTCCTAGGCAGTGTCTCCGGAACCACAGGGGTAGTATTTATTTGTTAATTAGAGAGCACTCTGGCAGTAAGTCCAGTCTCATTGTATGGTGTCTTCACTCTGCAACAGGACAGTTTGAAGATGACATAAGGTTTTGGTAGGGAATCTAAAATTTGAAGACCTAGATAAATGTTTAGACAAAGTCTAGTGGGTGATTTTACAAGATTAACCTTTTTTTTGTGTGTTTTTGTAATGTGTGTTTCTTTTTTTTCTTTTCAGGTTATAATGCGGGATTATCACAGAAGAACCACTTTTCTATAGCCACTGTGCTCCTAAAGACTTGATTACATCTGCTTTAAGCCTGATAGTTTGTTTTGGCACCACCGTTGCCTGATTTAGGGGACACATTGTCAGACAGCATTTCTTCTCACTCCTTTCTCTAAAAAGATTCAGGATCCTGGTCTAATTTTACAGTGCCTTGGATTTTTCTTTCTCCACCTGTCACCAAACTTGTGTTGTCATTGCATCCTTTTTTGGGTAAGTCTATATAATAACTAATGCAGTACTTTAGACATCTTGCTTATATTTTTTGCATTTGTCAACTTGCATTTATCAACTTGTAAATATGAATTAATTTTTTTCATCCAAGGTTTTTAGAGTTTACAAAATGATTCCCAACGGATATTTAAATTTTGAAGATGAAAGTTTCCTTGATTCGACAGTTGCCAAAATGAATGCTCTCCGCAAGAATGGACAGTTCTGTGACGTCAGACTTCAAGTGGGTAACATATGTGGTCTAGTTTGTTCATTTACAGTTAATAAAATTGACTTGTACTTTTTGACAAGTTCCTGTAAAAACA
Source organism: Acipenser oxyrinchus oxyrinchus (assembly GCA_030684275.1). NCBI lineage: Eukaryota > Metazoa > Chordata > Actinopteri > Acipenseriformes > Acipenseridae > Acipenser > Acipenser oxyrinchus. The sequence continues at coordinate 23,795,570 of CM060260.1, read as the reverse complement.
TTTTGTATAAAACTCTCCTCTGCTTGATGTAAACACTAAATCAGTTTTTTAAGGGAGAGTAGGTGGGTTATCTTGACATGAAACCTATTGAGAATGTGACTTTATTCTGTTCCCAGGTCTGTGGGCACGAACTCATGGCTCACCGTGCTGTCCTCGCTTGCTGCAGCCCCTACCTTTTTGAAATCTTCAACAGCGACACTGACTCTCAAGGGGTCTTCCATGTGAAGTTAGATGACCTGAACCCTGAGGCAGTTGAAATATTGCTCAACTATGCCTACACTGCGCAGTAAGCTTTGTATATAAAAATGTTACATTAGTGCCATACCTTCCTTGTTTACTAAAAGGGTTATAACTACAAATATCTGCATGTGCAGCTTTTCTTTTGGTTAGGGATATGCCTACACTGCGCAGTAAGCTTTGTATATAAAAATGTTACATTAGTGCCATACCTTCCTTGTTTACTAAAAGGGTTATAACTACAAATATCTGCATGTGCAGCTTTTCTTTTGGTTAGGGATGGCCATCCATCAGAGTAATGTGTAATTAAATTTGATTACTTTAAGCTGTCACGTTCTGGTTTGTCTGCTGGCTGTCCCCCCCGGAATATTTTGTATAGTTATTTTCTGTTGGTCTTTCTGACTATTGGATTTTCACCCACATGGGGCCATAGTCCGCCTGTCCATGCAAAGTCCATTGCTCTGTTTGGAGAGTTTTTCATTGTGTGTTACTGGATACTTTTAATTCTCTTCGGGTAGGTGGCCTGACAGAGTGGTGAACAGTATGTTGGACACATGGAGGTTGACTTTACTTTTTGTCATTAACAGACTGAAAGCTGATAAGGAACTGGTTAAGGATGTGTACTCGGCATCAAAGAAGCTAAAGATGGATAGAGTAAAACAAGTATGTTCTTGGATTTCACTGTTGATTTCCATGTCATATTCCTAACCTGCATAATAAAATTAAGAGCACTTATAGTTTCTTTTAAATTGTTTGTTTATTGGGTTAACCTAATGCTTACATTACCAAATAAGTTACTTGGATAAAAAAAAAAACTTGTAAGCTACTGTTGAAATATATATATTACTGGTCTGCAAATACTGAAACACCTTTTTTTTTTTTTTTTTTGCCTAGATATGTGGTGATTATTTATTGTCAAAGATGGACAGCCAGAGTTGCATCACTTACCGTAACTTTGCAAGTTGCATGAGAGATGGACGCCTCTTGGAAAAGATTGATTCATACATCCAGGAACACCTGTTGGAGGTCTCTGAGCAGGATGACTTTCTCAAACTCCCCCGACTGAAGGTGTGTGTTCTGGATGCTGGTAGCATTTAGACAAAACTCTTTGGAGTGATTTTGTATTGCGTAGTACATCCATACGATGGTCTTTGCTAAGGTGGTTTGTGGTATGGCTTGTATAAAATTGTTTAATCTTTAGATGATTTTACCTTTTTGAAACGAAGATCCGTTTTAGATTTTCTGTACAACTGATATAGGTACAATTTTATTTTGGGTTACACTCGGTCTGTAAATGTTCCTGTCTTTCATTGCAGTTAGAGGTAGTGCTTGAAGACAATGCCAGTCTGCCTAGCAATGGTAAACTGTACTCCAAGGTAATCGGCTGGGTGCAACGCAGCATCTGGGAGAACGGAGAACATCTGGAGAGCCTGATGGAGGAGGTCAGTATAATATACTGTGTGTCAAGTCAGATGATGTTTAACAACTTTGTAATGTTTGAGGGTTGGTTCTGTTTTGGCACTGTTTTTGTTTTGTTTGTTTCTTTAAGCATTGGCCCTAAAGAATTTAAATTTTGCAGTAGGTGTCCCTAAACTGAAAATCCTGTGAGGTTTTCCAGGTGAGCAGAATACACCTGTTCAGTCTGTGGCTAATTTTTTTTGTCTTGACTTTTACTTGCTGCTTCACAATGTGCTTCAATTTAACATTTCTTTGCATAAGTAGTTGATGCAATAGCAACACGGAGGGAAAGGTTAATATTCCTAAAGTTGCATTCTTCACAGGTACAATTTTAGAATTTTATTCCCCAAAAGTAGGTACAATTCTAATGGCTATTCCTCCACATTGATTTATCTTTCCCTAGGTTTAGTAACCAAACCACTGCAGGATTTGCAAGACTGAAGAAAGCAAGAAAGAATCCTCCGGGGTAATGAGTCATAAAGAAGCAGCTTCAGTCCTGCCACAACATAAACAACGCAGCAGTCCCATGTGTTGCCAGAAAAAGATGAAACTAATCGTATTTACTCCTTACAGCATTAGTAGGAGGCTAATAAAATATCTGCTGCTGGAAAATCTTGCCTTTCACCTGCCATGTATGCATCTTTTAAAACCTGGCACAAATATTATGAAACTGGCACTTGCGACAATGAACATTGCTACAGTATTTAAGTTAAGGTTTGGTAGTCCTTAAACTAGTGTTCTATTTGAATGTAGTGAATGGATCCATTGCAAGTGCTGCTGCCCCTCACCCACACACAAATCAAACCTTGATTAACCTGCATTGTTCGTTCTTGTGCTTAGTTTCATGCTTTTTATTTGATACTCTTGGTGCAAATGAGGATGTTTGCAGGAAGTGTTTTTCTTGAAATTAGTAGCAGTGTATGTTCATTTGGAGTAGCACAGGATAAAACAAACTTATTTTGCAAAAATGCAGCACAGTGCATCTTTACAGCATTATAAAACTAAACAATCTTTACAGCTTATTGGTTAATAACACTGCTGTGTTCAGCGCATCAGCCATATTGTCATATAAATGCATCTGTATTGGAATTTTTTTGTGATTCTGGATTTCTGAAATATGTATGTAGAATGTGTGTTTGTTATCCAAAGCTTAACAGCTAAATTTCTCCAAATAGTTTTGCCTTGTTTAAAAACTATGTATTTAAATGTCGGGTAAGCCTTGTTTCTGACCAGCCTCTTTATGAACAGTGGAGTCTACGTACCAACCACTGACGGTCAATTCTCTGTTGTGCAATCTCTAATCGTAACTAAATGTGTGTGGTGGGGAAGTAGAGGGGATGGTCTGCTTTTGGTCTCTAGTATTTTTGTTGATGGATCGTTATGAAATTGTAATAGACTTGTTGCCTGAAGCACTATTTTGTTGTGGTTCAGTATACCTGACTTGCTGAGAAACGTGGTCATTGTGGATGCTGAGACAGTTGTCTGGAGAAACTGGATTTCCAGAGCGGGACACCCCCCCCCCGATTTTCTTTTTCCTTTTTATAAGATTTTTTTTTTTATTTAAGACCCCTTTCTCCATCAGCTTCTGCCCACGCCTGCACTCCCAGCTGTGTAGAACACTGCGTTTGTTCCTCTGGTTTCTGTTGTTATGGAGACAGCCACATGGGTCTTCTGTTGCTGTTTTGCAGGTTCAAACGCTGTACTACTCAGCGGATCACAAACTGCTTGATGGGAATCTGGTTGACGGACAGACTGAGGTGTTTGGCAATGATGACCACATCCAGTTTGTTAAGGTACAGAACCCACACAATCTGGACGGAGGTTAAGTGGCCTTTTATAGTACACCTAAAGTCTGTGGCTTCAAGCTATAATCTTTTCACAGAGTTTTGATTTGGGTATTATACAAGTGTTTAACAGCCCTAACGAGAAAGATAATTCAGAGTAACCCATTGACTACATGCATTGGATTTTTAATGTGGGGGCTAGTTGGATGAGAGGTTTTGCATTTTCTGCCTACATGATAAATGTAAGTTGTTTTATATAGATGGGTGAGGGAATAAACATTTTGTTTATGGGATGGCAACCTAGAATTTCTGTCCAGTGTTAACCTTGCAGTCAGATTCAGCCATGAAACATTGCAAAAATTCCCCCTCAAGTGCTTAAGAGCTCAAATTTTAGAAAAGAAAGGTACATTTATCAAGCCAATTTTGCAGCTTTCGTATTGGAAGAAGCCTAGGTGTGCTATAACAGGCAAACTGCGCTGTGAGGTTTGTGGGTAGATGTGTCGCACTTGGGTCTACAGCTGGCGTGTAGTCTCCTGGAGGAGGTGTATTAGGGATGCTGTCACTAGCTAGGTTTCTGTAGCTCCCCTTTGGTTTTGCAGAAGAAGCCTCTTCGCGAGAATGACCACAGGCAGATGAGCAACAGCTCCTCTGGAAGTCTTTCTCCAAGTGCTGCGATGCAGCTGTGCAAGCAAGAGTGGAAATACATTGCCTCAGAGAAGACAACAAGTAAGTAATTTTAAAGGTAAAACTTGTCAAATTGGAGCAGAAAAGGCATATTTATATATCATTTCTTTGAATAAGGCTTCTTATTGCAGCTCCCCCCCTTAGTTTTGGAAATAATTTAGTATTAACCACATCCCACTCCCACCAGACAACACCTACCTGTGCCTGGCTGTCCTGAATGGAGTGCTCTCTGTGATCTTCCTGCATGGCCGCAACAGCCCCCAGAGCTCCCCGTCCAGCACCCCCTGCCTGCTGAAGAGCATGAGCTTCGAGGTGCAGCTTGAGGAGCTGGAGGAGAAGTTGTTGTCACCCATGCAATATGCTCGCTCAGGGCTCGGGACTTCAGAGCTCAATGGCAAGCTGATTGCAGCAGGTAACCACTTGCTAATCTTTGACAAATCGTCTTCATCAGGTTTATGTAACGTTCAAGGACAGAGTTTTAACTCTGCACCACCATCAAAAAAACACCTGCATGAAGAGTTGGAGCTTAACCTAACTGGCAATGGCTCAGGAGTAGAAACAATGGCTAAATTAGGGTGAGATATCAAACATGCTTTTTTGCTGTTAGCCCTAACCCACTTCCTTTTCTTCCCAGGAGGTTACAACCGTGAGGAGTGTCTTCGCACAGTGGAATGCTACGATCCCAAGAACGACTGCTGGACTTTCACTGCTCCGATGAGGACACCCAGAGCGCGGTTCCAGATGGCGGTGTTAATGGTACTGCAACAAGCACAGGCACTGTCATGGATAACATTTAAAATCTGCTACTTGTTGTTTTGAAGAATATGCTGTAGCAGATCACATACTTAAGCAGTTTTCCCAGCCATCCTTGGTTCTCCCAGAGAAAAGGTCTGCAAAGTGATATGCTGACTAACATGTATCTGCTATTGTTGGCAAGGTCTAGCCATGTCTTTTCTGGCGGCTTTTAATATCGACTATTTCTGTGACCATTTAGTGTTTCTGAAAGTTACATCTGATTTTACAGTAGTGCTTGTAGGGCTCCATTTCCAAATGTAAGTAACTCCTCCTTTTTTCATGCAGGGTCAGTTGTATGTGATGGGTGGTTCAAACGGACACTCCGATGAACTGAGCTGTGGAGAGACATATGATCCAAATGCTGATGACTGGATTCAGGTGCCAGAGCTACGTACAAACCGTTGCAATGCAGGTATATTTGAATTGACCACAGTAGGTCTAAAGTTTGTTTGACTCCCTCCTGTGGGTCTCCGACAAGCATACATACAAACCAACAATACTAAATGATATTCTACCAACAGCATGTACTTCATATCTCATGAGACCTTCTGTTTGCTTTCTAGGTGTTTGCTCGTTAAACAATAAATTGTACATTGTGGGTGGATCAGATCCATATGGACAGAAAGGCCTGAAAAACTGTGATGCTTTTGACCCAGTTGCAAAATCTTGGACAAACTGTGCTCCTCTGAACATACGTAAGTAATGGAAATAAAATAAAATAAAATTTGTACATGCTTTAAAGTAGTCTGTCTTGATTACTTATTCGAAGCCGTTTTGATTGTTAAATACAATGATGGGACATGTTTTAGTTGTAGGGGACTTAACATTGGCACCCTTTTATCCCCCATTTTAGTGTTTTATAAAAATAAAATTGTTTCAATGCAGGGAGACATCAGGCAGCAGTGTGTGAGCTGAATAACTTCATGTACGCCATCGGCGGCGCTGAGGCCTGGAACTGCCTCAACACGGTGGAGCGCTACAACCCTGAGAACAACACTTGGACGCTCATCACTCCCATGAATGTGGCTCGCCGTGGAGCAGGAGTTGCCATCTACGAAGGTCAGTTTTGACCCCTTTTTCTTTGGTCAATCTGACTAAATATTTAAGTGTTTCATTTAATTTTATTGTTGTTGTTTCTTTCTTAGCAGATGCCCTTATCCAGGGCGACTTACAATTGTTACAAGATATCACATTATTTTTACATGCAATTACATTATTTTTTACACATTATTTTTACATACAATTACCCATATATACAGTTGGGTTTTTAATGGAGCAATCTAGGTAAAGTACCTTGCTCAAGGGTACAGCAGCAGTGTCCTCCACTTGGGATTGAACCCACGACCCTCCGGTCAAAGTCCAGAGCCCTAACCACTACTCCACACTGCTGCCCTATTTTAATTGTTTTGATTGGCTGTGCAGATACTTAGCCAACTGGATGGCATAGACACTACATGCTAGAGTGAATGACACTATAAAATACGATGCCAATAAAACCAATAGCACCAAGATTTTAATCAAGTCCCGTCTCGAATAGAGAAGTACTAATATTTAGGCTTATGCAGGTTTAATCCTCATCATCATTCAGTCACTAGTCCTCTTGTTAGATGACATTTAAACCTGCACCTAGGAAACCTAATTTTCAGATCTGGTTTAAACTAGTGTGTGATGTTTTGTTTGCAGGGAAGTTGTTTGTGGTTGGTGGGTTTGATGGCTCTCGTGCCCTGAGTTGTGTGGAGATGTACGACCCGGGGAACAATGAGTGGAAGATGCTGGGCAGCATGACTTCAGCTCGGAGCAACGCTGGTGTGGCTGTGCTGGGGAGGCTCATTTTGGCAGTGGGAGGCTTTGATGGCAATGAGTTCCTAAACACCATTGAAGTGTATAACCCTGAGACCAATGAGTGGAGTCCTTTTGCCAAAACTTTCAACTTCAACTGAATGTTTGCAGAACCTATTTCAAACTAACAGGCTTAGAGATGTAATTGTGTTTTAGTGGAGCTGTACATGTGAGCTGGGTTGGGAGGGGAGTTAGAATCTTCGGAGGGAGGGAGGGAGGGAGGGAGGGGGTTGCTGATGGCAACATAAAGCCTTTGCATATTGCATACAGTATTTTTTGCTGTCATTTTTTTCCCCCCCTTTAATGTCGAAGTGAATTTTGTGGGGTGAAGGATTTTTTTTATTTTTTTTATTCTGTAACATTAGGTCACACACTTGCAGGTTTGCACAATGGTTAGTGTTATTAGAAAATGTAATAAATATTGATTTGAGGGGAAGGCTTGGAGAACTTAAGTAGAGGTATTTGGAGGGGAAGGGTCTGCAATAAGAAGCCTTATTCAAAGAAATGATATATAAATATGGCTTTTCTGCCATTTTTTAAGTTAAAAGCTCCAATGCTTGCCAATACATTGGTATCTTTTTTTGATGGCTTTTTTATATATATTATATATTTTTTTTATATATAAATACACTGCTGAGCAATTTACCAATTTGAAACCAAGTGTCAGGCGCAAATGTTTTGAAGCATTTAAATAAAACGGTAAGAGAAGTGGCATTTGCTTTCACTCCTGAGCTTTTGCTTCTGCTGCTTCAGAGAAAAGTACTTTAGGTTCTTCATTTTGGTTTCAGTTGATTTTCTGAATGTTGAAAATGTACTTTTGATCTCCTGTATTTTAAAGATTTTTTTTCTCTCTGGTTTTGAATTTCTAGAATAAATTTAGATGTGAATTGTTACAAGCTGATAAGATTTGTAAAACTAATAAACTCATTTCAACCCAAATGTGGGGGGTGTTCAGTGTGGTGTGTTTGTGTGTTTTTTAAATCCTAGTTCCAAAGTGCTATAAACTCTTATTCTTGCATGTCCAAGGTGTTTTTTTTTCTTCTTTAGATGGTCCCCAGTTCCAAATGCCATTTAAAGCTCCCTCCTACTTTTTTACATTTCTGAAACAAACCTAAAGGAAGAATGTTTCACACTGTGAAATACATACATTTATAACAGAAATACATTATCCTAAAGACTGCCTCTTTAGTAATGGTTGTTAGATTAACATTGTAAATGTAAAATACCAAATTGCTATGAAAGTACAGCAAGAGTTAGTTCAGAGACCACCAGTTGCTAAAGTTTATTTTAAAGCTCAGACTTTAAGAAGAGACGTGAAAGCGCTTGTTAATATTTTTTTTTTTTCTTAATGCATTTCATGTTTTGAATAAATGCGAACAAAACGGCAAGCAGTCATCTTGGGACGTGTGTTGAGATCGGGCTTTATTATAGCCGTGAGCACGCTTAGTAATAGTTCATGTGGGGGGAAATACATATATCCTTTAGTTAGGTTTTAACTATAGTATTCTTAACGGGTGAGAGTGGGTATATAATATTTAAACAAAGGAAATTATGAATGAGAACAATCTATAGGAGTTTAACCTACATCAGGAACATATAGGTACATCTGATGGGCACTAAACAGACTGGACGACTTGGAGTTAAAAAAAATACAACTCCCTGAAGCACATACAGTAATTGAAATTCACACTTTAGCCGTTCCCTTGCCTTCTCCTATGGAATTCCCTTATAACATCTGCAGGGATAGGCAACTTGTCCGTACCCAGATACGCATGTCCGTGGCAGTGAATACGTGTAACACACACGTGTAATTGTATATAACTTCTGTTTTTTTGTCCGTGGCCAAGATGTGTGTGTGTTTTTTTTATTTATTTTTTTTGTAAATGTCCGTCACCACTCGCACTCGACATGGTGCTGATCCCTGAACATCAGCGTGACAAGAGTTTCGCCACAAGCCAGGATTACTGTTTGAGATCACGGCCTTAGAACTAAAAATCCAAAGACTGTACAGAGTGGAATTATTGATCATAAGTGTGATGTATTCACTAAGAGTCCAATGTAAATGCTAAAGTTGTTTATTAAACTTATTGAACACAGGCTACATAACGACAGCCATTTTAAACTTTTCAACTATTTACGTTTTGGGGGACCATCTAACAATTACAAACCACTTAGGGACTGTCTACATTTTACAAACAATATTGGAGCAGTATAATACTTTGATGCTAAGTATACCACAGTAAGATTATGAGTTTTTAGAAGATGAATAAATCGCTTTTGGTAAATACAAATACTAAAACTGAATTGTCAGCCTGAATTTACAGGTTTCCAACTAATATTACCATAAATGAAGAAAAAAAATCATAATGGTCAGACATTGTACTTTTGCCCTTTGCTAATTAAATTCCTTCAGCTGCTACATTAATGCAGTTGTCTTAATGTTTTGTGAATAGGTTTGTGCATTGGAGACTGGTTTCCTGACTAATACTTAAATATGCAAACTGCTAGTATTTTCATGGAGTGCCTTTTCTGTGGGAGAAAGTGAGAAAGCAGTGTGCATATTTAATCGGCTCAAGTATTTTTTTTTTCCCCTGCAAAGATTTTCTCTTGATGGAAAAGTACCAGACAGGAGACTAATCTGTTGGCTGGAGTATGCTAATGGTTTGACTTGCAAATGTGAAATGACCTTAGCAGAACTGTGGCATGTGACCGTGACAACAATTTACACAATAAAAAAAAAGAAAGTATTCCATGCGTGCAAAAGCCGATTGCTGAATACAAATACAGTAAAAAAAAAACAACCATATAGTTCAGCATGTAACAATCAAAACAAACAGCCCCATACTGTCCCCAGAGAGAGAATACCACATATGCTCAGCATTCCCTTATTTAGTGTATCACGCTGCCTGTCCTGGCGCACTGCAGCTAATAAATAAAATTAAAAAAATTAATCTACTGCATCATGATGTTAAAGCCACAGCCTGTGTGTGCCTGTGTGTTTGTAATGTCACATTGGTTTTACACACCTCGGACAGAAGGGATTATAAAATGACAAACCCCTTCCACAAGTACTCAGCACTGTAATACTTCCTGTGTTTTATTAGAGGCGGCTTTTCACACCTTTTAATCTTTCTCTTGTCAAGTAATTTAGCTTTTTTTACAGTATAATATTCCCACCCCTTGCCTGATCTGACATATACAAGAGGGGTTGTCTGTGGGACAGAACTCAGCCTGTGCTTGTTTAGGGTCCTCATTCAAAAACATTAGGTCCATCTTTTACAGTCTACATGGTGAACATGACAAATGTCCAGATTCTGTGTCTTCATCAGACTTATCATGCACTCCTAGTTTCTTACAGACGTATCTGATTTTAATTTGGCTATATCCAGTAAACTTAATTAATACAAATACTTTTTACCTGTCAGGTTAATTTCGCAATAAGGCGGACCCACTATTTAGATGTGTTTTTAATTCCGACTTAATTACAGAGTCAGCTTTTTAATTGGTGTGAGTGTCCGTCTCTAAGAGGTTTCTGGATCTTGACCACCTGATATTACCATAAATGTGAAATATTGGAGGCTTGGCTTATTTTCCTGTTAACTGATGCTTCTAGAATTAAATTAATTGTGTATTAATTAAAGTAAATGTACTTTACAGTACAATACATACCAGTATTGCGTTTTTTAGTCACCTGTTGGACCACATCTCCTCTTGGCAGTTCCTTTTTTTTTAATTTAGAAAGAATCATTAATATTGGCTGGTTTTCCATTTCCTTACTGCTTATGCTGTATGTGCGGTAAGTTCATAGTAAAAGACTGTTTGTCAAAACGCAACAAAATCTTCTTGAGTAAATGACCCAAACTGGTCAGGAAATCAATCACCTTCCACAAATTTTGACTATCTCTGGATGGTAAATACTGCTCTGGGGCTTATGCTAAAACGTTAAACATTTGAGGTCAATCTGAACTAATAATTGTTTGCCAGCATGTATCTAATCTGTCCATATCATTGTGATTTGTTTGAGCTCCAAAAGTAAGACCATGTTTTCGGGTCTTTCTTTACTGCATGATTGTAAAATTAAAACAGATAGTTTACATTCGTTGGCATGAGCCTGTGTGATGTGACCTGTTCATAATCTTGTACTGACTAGATCTCAGAAATGCCTCTCATAAATACTTGTGTGTGTGTGCATGGATGTGTATATTAAGACCATAAGGATGCATTTTGGAAAAATCAATAGATGGGTTGAGTAAATGTGTATGGATTTTGGATTGTCTCAATTAAACTGACCCACCAGTATTTGGTGAACCAAACGTGTAAGCAGCAGAGCTGCCAAATGATGTTATTATAAAATAAAATGGATATCTAATCAGAAATTCTGAACATTCCTTTTTAAAGCATTCCTTAAATTAACACTGCAAGGAAGGATCTGTTGATCCTGGGTTTAGAGTTCACTTGACACACTTGATCTAAATACTGCATCTATTAAATAATTTAAAAATGGGTGCTCTCTAGTGTTGTACATACTTTTTGAAGACACAACTAAAAAGGGTTTAGTTTCAAAACTGTTTTAGACGTTGCCTTGCACAACCCTAAACAGAAGTCCCTATTTTAAATAAGTCCCTATTTTAGTCCCTATTTTAAATAAGAATTTAGATTTAAAAGGCCCAAACCATGGTTTTAGTGGTGAGTTTTCTGATGAAAATGCCCATAGGTTGTTTGCAATAATGTATTAATAAATATATATGCAAAGGTTATATCTCACCAGATGATAAAACTATTCTATTCACTTACACTTTTAAATCTGATCAAGAAACAGCGCGACATCTTCCTGTTCAGAACTGCATTTTAATTGCACACAGATGATGAAAAATACTGTAAATGCTTAAAAAAGGGTTGGAATCTTTCATGGATGTTAAATGGAGATGGGTCAAATGGTAACATTCCTTCTTCCCTCTTGTGTAAATTTATATCACTTCCTCTGATGCAGAAGCCTTCTTGGTAAAATAACACCCAGCAGGGTGGAACACAGGTTAACGAAGCTGATCAATATTGTCCTTGGGCAGGACCAAATAGAACAACGGTTTCTTGAAAAATCGGTAGCGATATAAAGACTGATCACTTATCCCTTTGCTTTCTCTTGTTTGTGCAGAATAAATATATAGTATACAATAAACCAAAACAAACATTAACATCATGTTAGAAACAAATAAACCTGAGACTTGAGAATATATTTTCAAGCCCTATGGAAATTTAAGTGACACCTGAAAGGAGGTTCTGCATATGCAACTTTATAGTCTACAGTATGTCAAAACACATTGAATGATTTTGAAGTTGTGTAGCCCACACATATATAAAAGTAGATATCCCTGGTGAAAATATACGTCCTTCACTCTGAGGATTTGCATTGCGTTTATGCTGAACCCTCCCCCCTCCAGTAAAGCTGATAAATTTCTAGGAGTTTGTGGAACCGCATATAAACAAACCTACCTCCACCTGGCATTCTGTAGTGCTCTCTAACAAAAATTATATTTATTGTTTACTAATTCCCATTCAACTGAAATGAAATGTAATTTCAGTATTTAGATGGTGTTTTTTCTATTTCATAGTTAATGAGATCTGTAGATTTTCTTTTAAGGCCAGGCACATTAATTGCTTGTAGATATTTTCTCATGACAAAGAGGTTTTCATACTGTATTTGGAGTCACTTGTAGGATGGTAGTCTTCTAGAGTACTTTAGGTGCAGTCTTTTCTGCTTTTTTCAGAATCACTAAATTCAAAAACAAAAAACCAAGCTACACTGCAAGTTATTTCCTTACCTTAAAATAAAACACTGAGATTTTCTAAAATTATAAAATCAATAAAAAGAAAACATCTTTTTTTTTTAAAACTGAGACACTATTGTTATGTGCTGTTATTTCCCATTGTCAAGAACCATTGGGAATGTGTCTACATGAAGATCAAAATCAGGAAAGTGGGTTCCAAGAGAGTGGAAAGGTACAGCCTTGTGGTTGCAGCTTGGTGGGGTCACATCCAGCCCCTGACCCTGGCCTCCATGCAGACAGCTGTGTTGCACTGCTCCAGATTAAGGTTCAACTCTGCCAACTGACTCCAGCCCACACTCAGCTTCTCTCTAGAAAAAAAATAAATAAACAAATACAGAGCCAAATAACTTGGCCGTTGCCAAAGATATACACTAAGACCATAGACGGAGTATCTGATAAAGCTACATTTCAGTAGCTGGAGGTAGTGGTCACCAACACACACATTATCCTTGGGTCTGGTGTCTGCTGGAGAAGATTAGTCCTCTAAAGACCACCCTTTCCCTTTATTGGCAACTTTTAGTCAATGAGAGTCAATCAGAAACTGTACTGTAATGCTGTACAGCCACAAATCGAGAATAGTAGAATGAAGTCCATCCACTGTGTTCAAACTGCCAGGATAATAAAAAAAAGCACAATGCAATCTTTATGTCAAGCCAGTGCATATGCACCAAACCTAAAGTTTAAAAGAGTCCGGTAGAAAAGTGTTGACTTGTTGGAACAAAATTATAGAACCATATCTACTGTACCTTAAAACTACACTATGATAGGATCTAAAAGACATTCTGTTCCCAGGAAATAATGTTCTCTTGCACAAGTGATTTAGCCAGCATAGATATGCAAATTATGTAATGTATTTCCTTGTACATGTAATTGTACAGAAATATACTGTAACTCTCAAATTTATTGTCCGAAATTAAGACATATATTTTTTACTTAGGTATTGATGGGAATGTGGGTTTGTGGTGCACTGGGACTTAAACAACAACTTAGAGTTACCCATTCATTGACCTTGCATTAGCAGACTGCACTGGATTCCTGCACAAACAATGATTTACGATGGCATGTTTCCAGTATTCTCTGGTTTGTGATCTCACAGCTAAGCGCAGTCATGGAATATGGAACAGGGGCAGGTCTACACAGGGATTATAGGGCGGCCAAGACCTCCCTGGTCCTGGGTGAGGGGGTGACATTAGGAAATATTTAGAATGACTGGATTTTAGCGAGGGGGGGGGCAAGCAGATGGCATTACATAACGGAATTTCAGGGGGGCAAAGGGCACAAGTACATAAATATTACATTTGTCCAGTTCAATATCAGCAGCAGATTCCTGCTTCAATATGTACTTTTATTTTTAGACAGCAATGATTTAAAAATGAACACTAGTATTCAGCATTCAGTCCAGCAGTGCTCACTATATTGTGTCAATGTGTAGTCCTTGATACTGTGGTAAAATATTGTCAATTTTTGATAGAACTGACATGCTTCATATCACACTTTCCATTTATTTTTTAATGCCGTTTAACCAAATAAATATCTGAGCAGTATTGTATTATCATGTTTTATTGCTGATGGTGGTTTAATGTGGTATTATATTAACACAATGGAACTCTCTTTTGATTGTTATTAGTAAGAGGCTATTGCAGCTTGCTGGTAGATTTTACCTTTCGCCTATTTCAACCTTTTGGTCAACAGTTATTGATAGTTTATTGTGCTAAGCATCAAAAGGTGTTTTTTTGTTTTTTTAAATCACTGGCTGACATTCAAATACCATCAGTCATGAAACAGCATGATGTGTGTAGAGATGCAAAGAGTAAAATAAAATAATCTTTGTTTTTGCAAATGAGCACCAAGAGAAGAGCAGGCGGGGTGCAAATTTGTGCAAATGTTACCATGGAAACCATGTTGTGTGGCCTTGCTGCTCAAGCTCTCTCTCTCTCTCTCTCTCTCTCTCTCTCTCTCTCTCTCTCTGATTTGTATGGCTCAGGACGATGGAGATGTCAGCCCAACAGCACTCCCTTAAAGGCAATCTGTGACTACAGTACCTCTACTTATCTCTTACTTCATGTTCTGGAAAGTATCTCTTTAAATTGACTCCCTTCCCACAAATCTAAAACATGTACTACAACTGCTGTTCTTGTAAAATTGTTAAATACTTTACAGATAGGTTTGACTACAGAGGTAATCATTCCACAAATGTTGCACATTCATGCATGTTTAAACACTAAACAAGCCATAAGATATCTGTAGCTAAAATAGCAGGTGTAATTACAGAATGTGTGGTTTTAGCAGAACTGGTTGACCTTAATGGCAGCACATACATTTAAAATCAGCCTTATCATTGCAGCAATTGAGATTTCATCACTTTGTCTTTCTACTGGCATAGTTATGGAAAAAAAAGGATGCATACTGTATGTGCCCCTTATATTTACAAGCAGCTGCTGGATTCCTAAATCTTTCACCCTACTTCAGACTTGAAGAGACAGTTGTTGAAACTTACATTTTGCATCTTTAAAAGGACGCTTACACTTGCATGCTATAAATATCCAATGCATGGTATTAAATAATTTAAAACAGGAAATGAATTCAGCATGATGCTAATGAGTCTTTTTCAAACACTTTTCAATGCAGAGCACTGTGGTGCAACAGGCAGCTGGGGTGCAGGAGTCCCTCTGTGCTTTCAGAGGCTTATTCCCTGGCTAGGAAGACCCCAGGGAGATTCATCATAAAGAATGTAAGAATGGTATGGAATGCATATGTTCATGACTAATATGGTGATATAGACGGTGGATGCGTTTATGCGTTTCCATGGCTACAAGGAAACCTCTGACCTCATTATGGTAGAACTGGTACTAAGAGGCATGATTTATTTATTTTCTTGCTTCATGCTTTTTATTGCTGTTGTGACTCTCCACAGATATCAGATCAGAGCGGCTTCAGTCGCATCTGCTTCAACATAGTGGTGTTATCAAATAAAAAAAGGGCAAATGTCTTCTCTAAGAAACATTCTCTCCTTGTGTAGCAAGGATCTCAATCATCATTCAGGCTCACAAATACTAGTATGGTATCTCAGTTAGTGTGATATAATGTGTTGATGAAGCATCGATGACCTAACACAAGCATAAACCAGTGAAAGCACTTTTGCATTCTACAGTATGACCTTGCCCGATGAACTCTATTAACCCTTTGCAGTCCTTTGTCGGACCCTGTCCAACATCATCAAAAAGGCGTCAATTAGGGGTCCTTTGTCGGATTTTCTCTGGAAAAAGCTGAGAAAAGCTTTCAATGGCCGAGAGAGCCCAATTGATGCCAGAAAAAAAATGGAGGAGGATCTGAGCAATACGCATAGTCCATTCACCACAGCCATAACACAGACATAAACAAAGAAAATCGCGGACATTTGCCAAGCTTTTTGAGATGTTATAGTAATAAAATAATGACTTGGATTGCATTATTGAGGATTTTGGTGATAAATCGAGTGATCAGGAGATGATTTATCAGTATGCACAATTATGAAGAGGTATGTGATAAATACAGCGAACAAGGGGTGGGGCTGGGCTGGAGATGCAGTACAGTACTGAGTGTCATGTCGATATGCAATGCCTTTTTTACTGTGAAGAAAATGACTTAAACAGCGCGTGTAAAATAAACAGCGCATCTAAAAATAAATTAGACCTGATGAGCCTTACAAGCACTTAATATATGGACCTGAAAGGGTTAACTGCTTCATTACACGCAAACTAAATGCATTTACAGATAGTGTGTTCAGGGAAATTGGGGTAAGGAGGGCATGGTTTAGTCTGGGGTCTTAAAAACTATAATAAAGAAGAAAAATACACAATGGACATGTTATTCAAACAGTATTATTGAGGGAAACCATTAAATGTATTCACTGTTATTTACAAGACCTTCCTAATGTTTATTCCACTACATTCTGAAGTTACACAGAGCCCTCCATTGCAGAAAAGTTGCCAGGAAGTTTGGTTGTGAGTTTGAACAGGCTATTCTCCAGTGAAAACAATCACGAAGAACTCCAGTGCTTATCATGCAGTTTACACTGTACACTCACAGGCATGGTAACCAAGTTCCCATGGGCTTCAGTGAACTATAGGGCCCATGTCAATACAGCAGCTTGCTTTAATAATGTGCTGAAACTCGACTTGGCACACAAACAATGGCAGCATGCCGGACTCTCTGTAACAGCATGCAAAGTAACTCCAGTCTGACAGCAGCATCACCTATTCATACTGCAGGAGTTCATATTTCAGTAGAGAATGAACAACATTAGTGCATACAACACCCTCAGGGATTGAGACACACCAAAACAAACACAAAAGTCACCTGCAGGTACAGCCTTGAAAACAATACCTGGTATGGTAGATAAATGAAAACTTTCTGGCTAAACTAGTTGCAAAACAAAAGCTGTACAAATAAAAGTTGTTAGTTATTTGCCAAAACCCAGCATGTCATTTGCCATGGAAGTACAGTACTGTGCAAAAGTTTTAGGCAGGTGTGAAAAAATGCTGTAAAGTAAGAATGCTTTCAAAAATAGACATGTTAATAGATTATATTTATCAATAAACTAAATGCAAAGTGAGTGAACAGAAGAAAAATCTAAATCAAATCCATATTTGGTGTGACCACCCTTTGCCTTCAAAACAGCATCAAGCATCAATTCTTCTAGGTACACTTGCACACAGTTTATGAAGGAACTCGGCAGGTAGGTTGGCCCAAACATCTTGGAGAACTAACCACAGTTCTTCTGTGGATTTAGGCAGCCTCAGTTGCTTCTCTCTCTTCATGTAATCCCAGACAGACTCGATGATGTTGAGATCAGGGCTCTGTGGGGCCATACCATCACTTCCAGGACTCCTTGTTCTTCTTTACACTGAAGATAGTTCTTAATGACTTTCGCTGTATGTTTGGGGTCGTTGTCATGTTGCAGAATAAATTTGGGGCCAATCAGATGCCTCCCTGATGGTATTGCATGATGGATAAGTATCTGCCTGTACTTCTCAGCATTGAGGAGACCATTAATTCTGACCAAATCCCCAACTCCATTTGCAGAAATGCAGCCCCAAACTTGCAAGGAACCTCCACCATGCTTCACTGTTGCCTGCAGACACTCATTCGTGTACCGCTCTCCAGCCCTTCGCGAACAAACTGCCTTCTGCTACAGCCAAATATTTCAAATTTTGACTCATCAGTCCAGAGCACCTGCTGCCATTTTTCTGCACCCCAGTTCCTGTGTTTTCGTGCATAGTTGAGTCGCTTGGCCTTGTTTCCACGTCGGAGGCATGGCTTTTTGGCCGCAAGTCTTCCATGAAGGCCACTTCTGACAAGACTTCTCCTGACAGTAGATGGGTGTACCAGGGTCCCACTGTTTTCTGCCAGTTCTGCTGATGGCACTGCTGGACATCTTCCGATTGCGAAGGGAAGTAAGCATGATGTGTCTTTCATCTGCTGCAGTAAGTTTCCTTGGCCGACCACTGTGTCTACGGTCCTCAACGTTGCCCGTTTATTTGTGCTTCTTCAAAAGAGCTTGGACAGCACATCTGGAAACCCCTGTCTGCCTTGAAATTTCTGCCTGGGAGAGACCTTGCTGATGCAGTATAACTACCTTGTGTGTTGTTGCTGTGCTCAGTCTTGCCATGTTGTAAGATTTTTGACAGTAAACTGTCTTCAGCAACCTCACCTTGTTAGCTGAGTTTGGCTGTTCCTCACCCAGTTTTATTCCTCCTACACAGCTGTTTCTGTTTCAGTTAATGATTGTGTTTCAACCTACATATTGAATTGATGATCATTAGCACCTGTTTGGTATAATTGCTTAATCATACACCTGACTATATGCCTACAAAATCCCTGACTTTGTGCAAGTGTACCTAGAAGAATTGATGCTGTTTTGAAGGCAAAGGATGGTCACACCAAATATGGATTTGATTTAAATTTTTCTTCTGTTCAGTCACTTTGCATTTAGTTAATTGATAAATATAATCTATTAACATGTCTATTTTTGAAGGCATTCTTACTTTACAGCATTTTTTCACACCTGCCTAAAACTTTTGCACAGTACTGTATATTTGTTTTCAGAGACAGTTATGCACTCACCACATAGATTAAACCCAATTTAAGAATGTAACTCAATGTCCTTTGTGGCTGGGCTTGACATAATACAGTGTCCCAACCAAACCCTGGCAGCTTTACCGCACTGCTGCCAATACAGAAACAGATTTCTGAAATAAAGCAAGATCCTTTTTAAAGAGTTAAAATCTACTTAAAATCCCATGCTTGTCACTTTCTATAAATGCTATTTGTTTCAGATTTCCAGAAGTCTTCTTAAGCATTTAAAGTGCTGGACAGGAGGATGCACCAGGAGGAATGGGGGACTTGTCACACTTCCTCCTAAATACACCAACATGACAGAACGCCTGGCAGCAGTTCTAAGGTGGTTTTGCCCAGTATTGAGCTTTAATTTGGCCACAAGGGCATTACATGAAGTATTATGTTTACTGGAATCCCCCACAATGAGTCTTGGGTACCGCTAACTCTTAGATTAACTCTAAAGATGTTAACTCTTAGAACCACAGAACTGAGCCCACTGTATTGAAATTGTCCATGAAGATGAAGTGTCTTTGGATATCAGAGTAAAGATAATTCAATATAAATGTCTTGAATAAAAAGATGAGGTTTATTGCCTCCCTATCCTGTGGAATCACCTCTCAAAAGAAACGTAATCACAGAGATGATCACTAACCTACCTGTACTCCTGCTGCGACAAGCACTCATACAGCTCCTGTGCAGTGAACCTTTGACCCATAGTGGAAATCTGCAACAAAGAATAATACAGCTTTCTTTAGAACCAGAAACAATAATGGGATCAAAGTCATTATATAATATCAATTGCAAGCAGCATGGAGTCTGATGGCGCTGTGTCTGTGGTTACTATTTTGTGCATACAACTCAGTGTAATACAGATTGCAGACTGGTGCTTTTATTGGGTTTAGACACTTATTTTCTTAAATTCTCCAGCTTCACTAACAGCATTATTGCACAAGGCAATAGGCACACCATGTATCTCTTTGTATTGCAATAAATAAACGGATGGTAAAGAAATACAAAAAATACCAGTACCCTTTAAATAGATTAGCTACACAGCACAATTCTCTGATTTGTGTTAACTTGGAGTCTGAAATGCAGTGTAAACAGCTTGTCTTGCGGATATCTCATCAGTCAAGTCAGATTCACAGATAGGGGATGATTTACTACTATACAAGTAACCATACTCATTTTTTTTTTTTTTTTGAAGCTCTCTTACATGAGATCAATTCTCCTCACCTCACTGCTGGCGATGAAGGTGGAAAGGCTCTGCACATCTTTAAAGCAGCTGTTTTGTGCCAACACCCTAAAGGGAAACAGAACATTTAGTTCACCTGGAACAGAACGTGTATACCCTGTCTGTCCATTCTGGACATTAACGTGTGCCTGCAGCACATACAATGGCTTTGCAGTGGTTAATAGCGAAAAAAGACAAAACAAGAGGCTAAAAATGACATTTATAAAGCTGTTCATAAAGACTTAAAATACAGTAAATTTTTTCTAAGTTCTATATTAATTTTTTTATTTCAACACCATTTGTGATGGTGGTTTTAAAACTGGATTGAGAACAGCCAAAGTCTCCATTACAGCATGGGTAAAATATTTAATTAAAATAAAATAAAATAAAAAAAAAACTGGTGGGTTCAGGCTCAAAAGGCAGTCTGTCTCAACATTTCTTACACACGCCTCAGCGAATGTGAAATCATGTGGCCAAGGACGAGTCATACTGCCTGTCAGGCACTGAGGTGGTACTGTGTTCTTCTGTTTCCTAGGTAACCCAGGGGG
The DNA here is from genome assembly GCA_030684275.1 of Acipenser oxyrinchus oxyrinchus. Lineage (NCBI taxonomy): Eukaryota > Metazoa > Chordata > Actinopteri > Acipenseriformes > Acipenseridae > Acipenser > Acipenser oxyrinchus. Next base: position 23,775,070 of record CM060260.1, on the reverse strand, counting down.
AACCATTAAACCTGCCCTGCATTAAAAAAACAGACACAACCCAACACCGCTACATACATCACCCTTTATAACAAATGAAACAGCAGCACAAGGTTAAAAAAAGATTTTTATTATTTTAAATATTTTTAATTTACTGTAATCAATCTCTTATAATTTTGTGCATAGTATACTGAAATATATATTGTACTAAATGCTCTATATCAAAATATTATGTTTTTTGTGAGATTAGGTCAGGTGCTTTGCATGCAGGAAATCCTGATTTGACTCTTACAAAATTTCTTCCCAGAGATTCCACTTTCCAGCAGCGTGAGCAATTCCATGCAGACCTGCTCCAGGCTGACGGTGCAGGAGAGATCTCCCTGCCAAGTGGAGCAGCGGACTCCTTTACACAGTAACACACATTTCCAGTTGACCTTGTTTTTTTCAATTAATCTAATTTAGATCGCAATCTTGAAAGAGACCTACAGTAAATAATACACTGTACATTATCAAACAATTAATTCATTAGAAATATTTAATTACAAAAACAGATCAGCCAAATTAAATAAAAATGAGACATATACACAGACAGACAGATAGGGGCCGACACAGTTAGGTATAAATAGAAAAAGGAAGACACTAGAATATATTGGAACCTATAATCTAGGGCTGGTAATGGTGGTGAAACAAGCAATGTGATTGGTCGAGCAAGGTTCTAGCTGTTATATCGGATGGATATGGACAGTTGGAGCCTTGTCACATATTCTAAATCACTGCTCAGCCTCACAGAATTTAAAGTATCGGTAGCAATCTTGCTTACAGATGTACACGACAGGAGAAAAAAAAAAACAAAAAAAAAAAAACACAACTCTCAGTTCCGCCCCTTGGCGTATCGTTTCAATGGCAATGTACATAATATAAAAAATAAAGATGTACTTTCTTTAGCATGTTTTAATAAAATTAATTTACTTAGCTTAAGTTAGTGTGTAGACTACTTTATTGGCGTATTTCAACAATAGACTGGAGACATCAGTGATGCAAAGAGGAGAGAATGAAGAGAGAGCAGGAGGGGTAATTGGAGGGGAGTCAAGGTGGTCAAGGCAGGAGAGTGTAGAGAAAATGGTGTCGATTTTGTTCCGAAAGAAAGATGAGAAATCATGGCAGGTAAGAGAGGAGGATGAATGGGAAGTGGATTTATTGATGGCTGGAAGCAGGATTTGATCAATGGTTTTGAAGAGAATATTTAGTTTACCGTGTCCCATAGATATGATTTCTGAGAAGTACTTCACCCTGGCAGCAGCGAGTGCACTCCTATAACTACTGAGGTGATCGGTCCAAATCTCTCTGTGAACTGTTATTCCAGTCGACCTCCAATTGTGGAGGTCGACTTGCAGCAGTCAGACTTTAGCAGTCGAAGTTATACCATGGACAGTTGCAATGTTTCTTCACTGTTCTGGTTGGAAGCGGGGCAACTGTGTCGATAATCTGAGTAAGGGTGGTGTTGTAGAGGGACACTGCCTCATCGACCTAAGACGGGAGAGTATTATTATTATTATTATTATTTGTTTATTTAGCAAACGCCTTTATACAAGGCGACTTAGAGACTAGGGTGTGTAAACTATGCATCAGCTGCAGAGTCACTTACAATTACGTACAGTGAGTGTGGCTCAGTGCTGGTCTCCTCACAGGAGATTTGTGGGGGTCAGAGACAGTACAGTGAGTGTGGCTCAGTGCTGGTCTCCTCACAGGAGATTTGTGGGGTCAGAGACAGTACAGTGAGTGTGGCTCAGTGCTGGTCTCCTCACAGGAGATTTGTGGGGTCAGAGACAGAACAGTGAGTGTGGCTCAGTGATTATCCAGTTAAGTACAGCAAGTTGTCGTGAGGCGATTGAAATTCCCTGTGTACGTGACTCTGTATGTATGTCAGTAACATATGTTTGTATTTGATCAAAAAGCCTAGGAAATCAATGTCTGTATATGTGTATTTGAACTATATGTTTCAGAGTGGTCTGTAGTAACTCGTATTGTTTATTTGTTGTTTTGTATGGTAGTAGCAGCGGCAAGGGCCGTGAGGATAATAGCAAGTGTAAGATTATTATCATAAGTACTGGTAGCGGATTACAGAGTAATCCGTGAGGATTACAGCGCACCCATAAGACTATAATCACTATAAGCGTACAATGGAGACAAATGGCAAATGTCGGAATAAAAAGGAACAAGATGGATGGTCATGTGAGATGTGTCATGTGGCTCAAAGAGACTGGTTTAGTAAACAGAAAAAGGATAAATTGGAAAAGGCATGTGTTATGATGGTATGTAGAGCAGAGAAACTAATGAAAGAGTTATTGACGTATCAGGATGTACATGTTGTAACTTGTTGATTATGTGTCAGAGAACTAACTGTAGACTGCCTGTAGTCTTCCCTCCAGAATTCTGTACAATAAACTTCGCTGTTACTTCTACATACTCTGAGGCTGGTTTTGATTTCTTCAGGGTACCTACAGACTAACAACCTTTGTCACTTTCTTGTGAATCACTCTATTTAGTAATTTCATTGCCCTATTTATACAGCAAGAAAACTGTCTGTGAAGCAAGATAAGGAATCTTGTCTCTTGCGTCACAAACTCATGATACCACCGTGCTGAGCAAAACAAAATCACAAAAACCTCTCTCTGTGCTAAATTCCAGTCTAACTCTCGCTCTCACTCCGACAGCCTCTGTCACTCACTTGCACAACTGCGCTCAGACACACACTCCTATTTATCTCTTTGCATTAAACTGCGCCCCCAATCTGCCTACACCAATCCCAGGCATGCCATTCGGACCCCAATCTCCCGCCAGCATTCTAGGGGTACAAATGCATGTCCAGGATTGGTGAACATGGACAGAATGGCAACGCCCCATCCCCCTCGGTATCTATTGGCGTGACACAGCAAAACATTATGCAATACAGAAAAATAAAAGACAAACAAACAGGACAGTCAATACGTCCTGCAACAATGGAAATCGCCGGGCTGTTACACTATTGTAGCATTGAGCGTGCTGTAGGTTCTACCAGGATACAGTGCAGCTGGGACAGTGGCAAAGGTGCAACATTTAAATAAGCGACTAATCTTTAATAAAGTTATAATATTTATTTTTAAGATGGACTGTATTAACATCAATACAGTGACTTATTCTCGTTCTTCATTCACATTTAAATGAGAAAGTAAGGACGTGGAGGATTTAAAAGTCCATTTAATTGTTTCACAGCCAAACCCTGTAAATTAAACTGATTGAACTATTATTACAGTATTGTTATTACAGTATACCTTTTTGTTTAGATCACTCTGGTTTTACTAGTAGTAATGCATTTAGTGCTTTTAATCTACGATCAATGAAATTTCAATTTGTTTATGCTTGTAAAATAAGGTATAATGTATTAACAATACTACAATAACAAATAGTAATAAACAGAATAGTAATAACATCAGTTTAATTGACTGTGTTTTGCTGTGAAACAACTAAATTAGCTTTTTAAATCTGTTTTTAAGTCCTAAAAACAGAATAATGAACGAGAAAACGAGGGTGCAACATTTTAATAAGTGACAAGTCTTTATTAATGTTAATGCAATTACGAATAGTAATTGTAACGTTTGTCCAGCTTAATTTTTTATTATAACAATTGTAACATTGTAAAATATTTATTTAATAAAATGTTGCACCATCGCTTGTCCGTTTTTACATTCTGCAAGCAGTAAAACCCGTAAATTAAAAGTAAACGTATCAACTTCAACCTCCGTTGAGATCTCCTGCCTGTCACTTGGCAGTGAATGCACGCACCCACACGGCAGGCGGCTACTCTGTCACAAGCATTAATACCCTGTATCTTTCTAAGCAAGGGATTTAGGGGAGCTCCCTAATAAAAGCTGAATCTCAAAACAATAATTGTGTGAGTATAATAATTGTTACAGCTGTGTATTATGGTATTTAAAACAGGATTTATTCATCTGACTTTTTACATCTGCCCTTACTCTGGACACGCGATGGATTACCGTATTGCATTTGCAAAAAATAGGAAAATATGGTGCATTTAGCACAGCATGTAAAACACATACTGGAGTCAATCTTATTTACATTGGTTCAGCGAGACAGGAAAATCTCCACAACACAGCAGCAATTTCAAATCCAAATCACGTACTTAGAGAGATCCAGCTAGCTCTGCAGCACATGCTTTGCAGCCAGTGACATGATTTGTCCTCAAAAGCACTGCTGAGGTGAAATGACCCTAGGAATTGAAGCAGTAACAGAATAGCAAGGCATTCTCTGAAATTTCTACAATCCATTATGGTACAAGACAAAGATTTAAAGACAAGATTTCAAAATAATAATACACCACTTCTTCAAATTACACATTATTATTATTTATTTCTTAGCAGACACCCTTATCCAGGGCAACTTACAATTCTTACAAGATATCACATTATTTTTTACATACAATTACCCATTTATACAGTTGGGTTTTTACTGGAGCAATCTAAGTAAAGTACCTTGCTCAAGGGTACAGCAGCAGTGTGCCCCCGGATTGAACCCACAACCCTCCGGTCAAGCGTTCAGAGCCCTAACCACTACTCCAAACTGCTGCCCATGCCAGAACTACATAGCAAATGGAACTGTAAGACAGGTTAGATTTATGGAATTATTTCATTAGTTACAGTGAGGTGAGCAATCTGCAAAAACAATAACTGGTTTTGACTGTCTTTCTGTGTCACGAGATCTAATTATCCCCAGCCTCTTTGCAAACAAACCACTTTGAAGATAAAAAGCAACATGTACTGTTAGTGCAGAACTGTGTCCTAAATTCCACATAGGCAGCTCTTTCTTTTAAAGATGGTGGGAAATGCCAAAGCTCACTGTTTAGGCATCAGTGAAGGGTTGACTGTTTTGAAACAAAGGAATAAGGGAATGCCTATCCATATGGCGAAGTAAATAAGATTTCTAAATACAGTAAAATGAAACTAAATGAAAATGAAATATAATTTGACTGCTTGTTACATCTTGCTTGTTACAAGTATCTACAGTTTTGGACTGAAAATCCTGCTTTTGGAATACCTCTCTCAAGTAGTATTTATTATTTCACAAAACCTTGTATTCCAAAGCACATTATTTTTTCTGAAAAAAGACAAACAGCCTTTAACGCTGATAACAAATAGGAGTAAATGTCTTTCAGAATTTGCCTCAAAAAGCTTTAATGACAAACATCTGTTTATTAAAATGTGTGTTCAAATTAAAACAGAGGCTTCATGTTCAATCTAAAGGTCTTTTTTCTGAACTATCAGCACGGCAGACTGCCACGTCAATACTGTTCTAGTCTTCACTTTATTTCATTGATACATTTAAAAACACTCAGCAATAGCTTATAAGGTAAAACTTAAAAAGAAACTTGGACAAATAGACAAACACTGTAACAGTCTAATATTTCACACGTTTGTTAAGGCAGTTTCAGATATTATATTGACTTTTATCTCTCTGAAAATTACCTTCAAAGAGCAACTTATTATTTTCAAGGATAGAATTTGCTACTGCATATTGAACAGAGATGGAGGACAAGGATACACATTTTCTGACTGAAAGATCCAAGGTACTTGCTATCCTTACCTCTGGAAACAGACCAGGAGCTCCTTGACAGTAGCCAACAGTTTCTGCAGACAGGCATAGGCTTCGTCAGGAGATGGCAGCTTTCCATCAGGCAGCACCGCCCCAGGGTCGTAAGGGTAGTTAAAGGTTGCAAAAACTGCAGTGCTGAATTACAAGGAAAAAAAAAAACTCCATTGCCTATTGGAAGGGCAGTCGTTTAATGGAACAAACAATCAATTTGAATACAGACTATATATTTTAACACAGGTTATATATTATATGTGAAGCCCTTAAAATATCAACACTAATGATGGAGAAATTTGTAACCCTGTACATGAACCAACATTAAACTGCAAAAACACTTTAATCTTCTGCTACATGGTTTCCATTCACCTCTGTACCTGTATTGGCACAGAGTGTTCCAGATGTTGTCGAATATGGCCCAGACTTCCAGGTGTGATGGATGGGGTTCCAGGGAGTTCTGCTCGTCTAACATGAGAGTCTCGTCATCGGAGGGCAGCGGGGACACCCTCCCCCTAGGCAGTGCAGTGCCCGAGCCTGCCTCTAGGGGGCTCTGTTCTTGAGTCTTGCAGTCTGACTGGAAACATAAAAGACAAAGTCTTTTAATCTATCTAAACAGCGAAGAAGCGAAATACTGTTGCTGTTTAGATCATTAAAATAGGTCCCTTTGCATATCAAGGTTCTGAAAAACAACATTTCTGTAACAGTGTACTTTGATGCTTGCATATTTTGATTAAAATGGCCTCAATGGTAAACAACCACACCACCAAAACCCCCATTATACGGACTCAGCCTTACCCGAGAGCCATCCTGCAATAGCCCACTGACCACTGCAAAGGCCTGTGAGAGAACACCATCATAATCAGACCTGGATTTGAAGGCCTGTAAGAACTGGTGGGCTTCCTGCAATACGAGCTTGATGATGGTGCTGTCAATCATCCCACCTGGGAATTAAACACAGGAATGGGTCTATCTGTGTCCTTCTTATGTGTGAATGTTCCTATTTCAAATCTGTGTTATTAATACCTAGGTTAAATGCACACCTATGGAATTTGCTTTCAATTCTATGTGCGCATAGAGGGTCAAGCAGATACAACTGGATTTTTCTCACATTGAGTAGTTAACACTTGAAATTCCAAGGTCTCCATCATGAGGAATTGTATCTAGCCATATCATAGTAGGACTAACTCATCAACAAGCTGCCGATTTATGATTACGAATGCATCTGAGGAGTCACACATACAATCTGCACTTATTTTTTCAATGTTTTTAGGAATTTATTATACAAAAAAAAAAACATAAATTAAATATCTAATGAAGATATATTATATTAATGGATTTTTTTTTTTTATTTGAAATTTTTTTTGTTTGTTAGAGACCTGCTGTTTTATATGTGCACGTTACATTCTAAATTTTTGTTTGAATATTTTGAAACAAATCAACCACATCCATCAAGATGCTATATATGGAATATTTTTACAAATCTTACCTTTGTAAAGATTGTCATACAAGACGTCAATGGAACGGAGTAGATCCCTGCGCACAATTTGTCCAAATACAGCAATCCAGTGTTTCTTAAAACACTGCAGTAAGTCTGGCAGGGTCCAAGGAGGCTTCAAAAATACTATCTACAGGAATTACAGGGATGTGCATCATAATAGATGCAAGCATGTACACATTTGTATGCATTAAAGAGCAGGTACACTTTTTTCACATCTTCAAGGAAAATGTATTAATGGGCTTTTGGGAGGGTACAATTCTTGAAGCCACCAGCTAGGCAGTAACAATCTGAAAAGCACCCAATCTGAATCTCAGAAGCGGACAATATTATCGCAAACAAACTGTCCGCAAGCCAAAATAAATTGAATTTCTAAATGAGCTTGCACTACCACTATATTTGTGTTTTACCTCCATCCAAAGATCATCAAAGGCAATTTTCATTTCCTTCTCAAGCACAGCGGACAGCACCTTCCCCAGACACTCCTCCAGAATCGAGACAAGGCTGGCAACCTCGGGGCCTAAGGCTGAGGCAGCTGCCTCTCTTCTCTCTGCTTCATTGTCGTTCCTGTCGTGCTCTGACTCCTCTTGAATTAGAATACAACACCATCACATTAAAAAGCAAAAGAACAACTGACCTTGCATTGATCTGGGTTTGTCTATTGATTTTTCCTGTCTTTTTTTAGCCAGTGACCTGCTTGTTCCAGGTTATGATGGGAAATATAAGACACGCAAGCATTTTTAAAATCAAGCCAGCATGTAAATGCATGGGTAATGCGAGACCCTTGTCGTGGACTAATACTGACTTTCATTTTCAATTGATTTGTGGTCTGTTAATGGGCTGCTTGCAATAAAACATGTACTTGCTACACCATTCAAGTAAATAAAGAGGGCTCAGGTAGCTGCAACCAATGCCCTTGTAACTTAATTTTCTGTGTAGATGTGTAGGATTTAGCTTGGAAAATCACATTACAATGCTAGTCTTTTTTTTATATTTCTACAAATAGCTCTGTTCTCGCTCTCTCTCCAATCTTTTAGTATATGCAAAGGTTTTTACTTATCTCTTTATCAGCCAATATAATTGTTAGACAATGTTGACTTTGATAGAAACAGCTTCTACAGTATGTTCAGATTTCCAGTTCTCCTGATGAGCTACAGACAACTCTACAGAGTTTTCATGTGCTGAAGCTCTCATATTCCTGCCCACTGCTGAACTGAATACTCAACTGGATTTTGGGTGCCAAGTGACTTGGAGAGCCTGATGCCTGTGTGTGTCGGCCACGGATTTCAGGTTTTCTAACTCTGAAACGAGGTCCACCTTGCTTACAGCCTTCACGCCACTCAGCAGTGCTTTGCTGCACAGGTTCTTGTCATTACTACAAACGGAATGGAAGAATTCAGTGAAACTAGTGTGTCGCCACAACAATTGAAAAAACTAAAAATATAATATGAGAGGCGGTAGAAAAAGGTACTGGAAATTTGTGAATAGAAATAGTATTGTATTACATCAGAAGTGCATATTGATGATCACTTTTTATTACTGAATTTGAGTTTACTTAGCAAGTCTCAACGACAAGGGATTACAAAAAAGAAACTGAAGTCTACAGACATGCTCTATTCTACTTAATTTTAGCTGTAAGGCAGGCCAGCTATTTAAAGTACCAGTGATCAAAATGTACTAAAGCTCAGCAGAGATGGCACACTTAGCCAGGCAAGAGTGATATCCTATAGTCTCAGCAGAGGTCCTTTCAGGGAGAGACACACAATTAATAAGGGGGACTCACGTGCACAGAATGATAGTCAAGTTCGGGTACAAGCTCTGGTACTGCAGGCTGCACTGCAGCACACGGTCGTCATTGTTTTCCCCACTCAGGCCATCTGGAAAGAAGCACAAAAATTACATTTACTGTACAGTACATGTGACAAACAGGATTTTTACTTTGTCCAGCTTCCGATGTGCAATGAAATCTGTGCTTATTGGCTACTACTGTGAAAGAGAAAGCATGAAACGAGTGACTGTCAAGATCCTGGTAGACGGGTGGACTGTAATTTTACTGTCGTTGAGTGGGTCCTTATGGCAAGATACTATACTGAGCAGCACAGATTCTTGCTCGTAACATAGCACTAGTAATTGTTTCAGAACTAAAATCGTAAAGAAAGGACAGTCCTGTATTTTAAAGCTTTTAACGTTTGAGGACAATTGGAGGCGCAATTAAAACAAATTAAAGCAAAAAAAATAAATAAAATTGAGGGTTAAAAAAACTGAACAAAATAAATACTGATATTATAACAATGTAAAAATACGCAGGCATTCTGTGCTTTTGGCCAAGTTGCTAATAAAAAACTAGGTTAAATCCAGTTTCTTTTCGGCTCATACAGATATTCCTGGTGCTTCACTGCCACTGAGCAATGGGAGTTACATCAATACACAAACAGATCACTGGATGACAAATCCTATCAAGCTGACAGTGCAGAAAGATTTCCACCTCCATTTCCCGTGAGTCACACAGAACTGTAATTAATTCTGGATAGTCCTAGACAGACAACATCATGTGACTTCATATTCAATGAGTCTTCTATTTGAGGGTAAATGCCCTGTTCCAACCTAACTCCTGACAAATCAGGCATGTTTAATTTAATTTGCTTTATCTTGGGAGCTGTCGATGAGATTCTGCATAACTGCAGCATTGTGTCTTAACTGATATTTGACTGTCAAGAAGTTCACACTGCAAACTAACAGTGAATAGCGCCATTGTATATAGCATAGTCCTATTATTGTCTTCTGTGGTTTTCCTTTGGGGGTAGATCAAATTGTAGCTACTAGTTATGCATTGTATTTTCAACAACATCATACAATCAGATGAGACCTTAAGCTGAACAGCAACTGAATCAAGCACAGCACCCTCCTTCTGTTATTTTTTTTAATGAAAATAAAATAAACCCTTGCATACTTATAGAACTACAGTAGTTGCATATTACTTTAAAAATGGGTGTTTCCATAACTGATTTAAAAATTGAAACACGTGTGGAGTGCTCTTAAAAGTTTAAACAACATTCAGGGAACACAACGCACAGCTGTTAAATAGTTCCCTTGAGAAGACTTTATTTAATGTCCCATTAGCACCATCTGCTGGAAGACAACGGGATTACCAGAAAACTTTTTTGAACTCTCAATACAAGATAATGCTCTATACCAGGGTTTCTCAAACTCGGTCCTCGGGACCCCCTGTGTCTGCTGGTTTTCATTCCAACTGAGCTCTCATTTACTTTACTAGACCCTTAACTGAACTGATAATTTGCTTAATTAGACCTTTTTACCTGTTTTCAGCTCTTAAACAGTTGCATTGTGGAGTAATGGTTAGGGCTCAGGACCCTTGACTGGAGGGTTGTGGGTTCAATCCCAGGTGGGGGACACTGCTGTTGTACCAACTATATAAATGGGTAATTGTATGTAAAAATAATGTGTAAAAAAATAATGTAATTGTATGTAACAATTGTAAGTCATCCTGGATAAGGACATCTGCTAAGAAATTAATAATAACATTTGAAGTTAACTGTAACATTGTATAAGTAACTTGAACTGCAACTGTTTAAGAGCTGAAAACAAGTAAAAGGCCCATTTAAGCAAATGATCAGTTCACTTAAGGGTCTAGTTAAGTAATTGAGAGCTCTGTTGGAATGAAAACCAGCAGCCACAGGGGGCCCCCAGGACCAAGTTTGAGAAACCCTGCTCTATACAGTTATTTTCCCGAGCTTTTCAGAGAGAAAATATAAACAGATACAATGGTAGTGGTCGAGAAGTTGACAGTGAATTTTAACTTAACCCTGAATTCACAGCTACACAACATATTCTCTGCAGGTATTCATTTTTTAAATTCACCTTTTCCTTTATATCATTATTAGTTGATAATACTTAAAACAATAAAAGTATCAATTTCAGGAGCCTTACATAGACTCTGAGAAGCCTGCTGCATGGACTGCCCCCATAGCTGCGGGTCCTGGTTTTTCAGGCAGGTGTAGATGAAGTTAACTGCAGGGATGGCTTTTTTCACAACATGCATGGACAGCTTTCTATTTTTTAGTGAGTCCAATTCCTGAAGCACCACCCAGGGAATAATGATGGCAGGGAAACCTATACCTAGAACACATTGCCCATTTAGATTAAAGTCCTGGAGACAGTGTAAAAAAAATGCAAAAGAAATAGCATTTATAATGTCTGGTATAAAGGCAGCCTGTAAAACTAAAATGGTTCTTCTGGTTCTATAGTGGCTTTACAGCACGTTCTGAAACGGTTATATATATCTGGTTACCATTCTAAAGGTTATTACTGTCTGTGGACTACCACATACCTGGTAGTCCATGTGCCTTTATTGTCCTGACAAACTCAAGGTGACTAAGGAGAATGTTGGTGTCCAGAACAATGAGAAGATCCTGATGTGAGCTCCCTTCAACTTTAAATGTGCAGAGACAAAACACTTCAATTGTAGTGTGTAAACAAGATAATCAAGGCACTTTAATTAAGTGGATATATACTAATATATACATATATATACATAATCATATAAAAAATACATATATATATAAAATGTACACAAAAAGTTTAAAAGATTAAAAAATATTTTATTTTCAGGACGTTTCGGGCAAAAGCCCTTCTGCTGTTTAAAAAGAAAAGTAAACACAGCGCAGTAAACTTGTTGTTATTCAAGAATTGTAATTATACAAACATTCTGTGGATGATGTCAAGATTATTAGAATAGAATGTTCATTCCCAGAGGTTCCAAAGTTCCCAGTCTGAAGATAAACTCTCGTTCCTTTTGTTTCTGAGCAACATTTGTTCCATAGCACTGATTGATCACACAGACTGTGATGTCTTCAGCAGTGTGATCATCACTGTTGAAGTGATGGGCTACTGGAAATGCAGTGGTGTTAATGCGAATGCTTCTTAAGTGTTCTACAAACCGGTCTAAACGCCTTTAAGTTTGCCCAATATACAGATAACAGCTGTAGATGGGTCTTGTAAAATTGCAGTTTCTTTGCACAATTGTCTATCTTTCTGTTGGTAGGGTGGTAAGTGAGGACCAGAGGGATTCTATCATCTGTGTATTGTATATTGTTATTATATAAATCATTTTTTCTATTTATATTTGAAATGCGGGATTTAGTGGGATAGCTTTAGCGATGATCTTGTCTGGAAAGCCACAATTTCCAAAAAACACACATTTCCTCGCTTTTGGCGAAGAAATCTTAATCGTCGCTGCAAATGCAAATGTTGCTCGGAAACAAAAGGAACGAGAGTTTATCTTCAAACTGGGAACTTTGGAACCTCTGGGAATGAACATTCTATTCTAATAATCATGACACTATCCACAGAATGTTTGTATAATTACAATTCTTGAATAACAACAAGTTTACTGCACTGTGCTTACTTTTCTTTTTAAACAGCTGAAGAAGGGCTTTTGCCCGAAACGTCCTGAAAATAAAAGATTTTTTAATCTTTTAAACTTTCTGTGTACATTTAAAAAAAAAACAACTTTTTTTTTATATGCCTATATATATATATATATATATATATATATATATATATATATATATATATATATATATATATATATATATAATATTATTTTTATATATTTTTATATATATATGAAAATAATTAATTTCACAGTTTTCCAGGTAAATATTGAGAGTAAGTCCTACACTGGAACTGTCGGTAAAGCAGCTCATCTGCTTCTATTGTTTGTAAATGCAAACTGTGTAAAACTGGTGAAGAACACCTGCATCATTATTAAGTTAAGTATGCTTACCAGACAGCCCCATATTAATCTAAAACTATTTTTGTATTTACATAAATGTATGTGTGAAATATAGTCACGGATTTTATTGGTGTGATTTAATATTTTCAAGTGCTTGAGAGAGACAAATCTCAGTAAAAATCTGTAAATACCAGCCCATAGTTAATTTTGTTGGAATAAAGGGCCTTGAAGATAATAAACAGTATGTTTAAGAGTAGTTTAAATTCTTTAATCCACTTAACTATTTGACCAGATTATAATCAATGGAGGATATATTTTTTAATTGTGCATATGGCATCCCATTAACTTTTATCACAGCACTCGTCCCAGTAGCAATCACAGTCTTGGGATAATTTAAGGGACAGAGCTGAAGCAGGGTGTAAGACTTCTTACTGTGGGCACAATTTGTTTTTTCTTCAGGGAGATCAATGTCCATGCATGTCAGCTCTCCATAGCTCTGCACCACGTTCATCTCCAGCAGCTTCTCAGAGCGAGCTGTGTGTAGCTCCACCACCAGCTGCATCTGTGAAAAAGGGAGAGACCCTTAAAGAGTAAGTAGCGGGGTCCCGGAAAACTTAACGTCATACATCCCCACGTGTTGCTACAACTGTCTAAAAAATGTACCTGTAATTCAAGTGCACTGGGGTTTGAGATCTGTGTTCTCAATCACTGCAGGAAGAGTGATTTAAAAAGACATAACAAGTGCTCTGGCTTTTCTGTTCCATACCACATCATGGATTGTTACTGCTGTGCTACCTGTTTCATAATGTGGGCAATAGTCCTTACACTATCAGTGCACTAGAGCGGCCTTTTTGAAAAGAGTTTTGAAAGTTATAAGTGTAAAAAGTTGTCAGGATTTTAACAATGAAAAGAAAAATTGCAGGTACGTTATTTAAACAGTTGTAGTAAAACATGTTGACGTAATATTTTTCAGAGCCCCGCTACTTACTCTTTAACACAAGAGAACTGCTAAAAATCAATGATATGGTTTTCAAATTATTATTATTTTTTTTTAAATTATGCTGAATAAAACTTTATAACAGACAGCCAGACTTCCCAGACTTGAACACCATGGGCAAAGGAGTTAAGAAGGATTTAGGGGATACAAGAGACCATCAAAGTCTGAAGGGCTTGTTGAATCAGTAAATGATCATGCATTCAAGGTGGGAAAGTGAGGCCACCTAATCAAAAAACAGTGCTTCCAAATGAAACTGAACCTAACATTTCTATCCACCCTCTGTACCTCTTGATCGGTGTCATGACTGTCCAGCATTTCAGACGACACGCTTGGAATTTCAGAATCCTGTTGTGAAAAGAAGCCAGATTACTGTGTTTGAACCACGGTGCTACCTCTAAACTCTTCAGAAGTCATGTCTTTGTTCTCGAGCTATATTTTATTTCCTGCATTCTGTTTTAAAGATACAGCTATATTTGCCATTTGTTTCTATTTCTTGTTGTGTGTGCATGATTTTTTGTATATAGTTTTATTTTGCACCTGATACTGCATTTTCCTTTTGAGTATGGCTCTTCTTAAGACATACACAATGAACCTTCTCCATTTAAGTTACTTATTATGAATTAAAATAATAACTTGAACACTAAAGGTTGACTCATTTGTAACAACTCTAGACTCCTTATGTGGGCGTACTATTCACCTCTTCATGTAAAATCAACTTTTTGTTGTAAGCAACCATTGACTTTTCCTTTTCCTTGTGCGCATGCCGAGGCCTCTTCTTTCTGGTGCCGTCTCCTGTCATCCTGGAGAAATGGGTTTCAGTAGGGGTATCTACATCACTTTCCTGAGAAGTAGCTTTTGTGCTGGAACTGGTATGTTGAACATCACCAGCTGTGAGTGGCTTGCTAACTGTACTACTTTTAAGTTTCTCTGAACTTCTTGAAGGAGACAGAAGGCTAAACTTAATGTCAGACCCCGATTGATCTTGACATTGCTGTGAAAATGTTTTTTTGTCACAAATCGATAAACAAGATTTGCTGTTGGTGTCACTAATGGTATTTTCGAAAGGTTTCGATTTTTTTGGTATTCTGAAACTTATAGTCTTTCCAAACATGGCAGACTTGGAAGGGAGTTTTTCTCTGAAAGTACTTGAATGTTTCTTTGTTCCTTCATTGCGCCCGTATTGCTCCTTCAAGTTGTGTTCAGGGCTGTTGCTGGCAACAGCCTTTCTAGAAGCAGCAAGTGGCTCATCTCTGGATTGTCCAACAGAGCTGACCATCCTTCCAAGAGTGTGGTAGGTATCTAATCCCTTTGCCTCAATTCTTGAGTGAGTGACCCACTCTTTGGAAAACTTAGTGCTGTTCCTCACGAGCTTCCCTTGCTCTCTCTGATGTTCTCCAGGAAAAGTCTTTTCGACAGGCCTTCCTTCTGATTCCGGCCGCAGCAGCCGCATTTCAAACAGACTAGCCTTCCAGTTTGTCGGCCACTTGTATGCGATTGTGTCAGCCTGAAGTTTGGCATTGCAGGATTTTGAGACAGTTTCCTGCTGCCCTTGAAGACTTGAGGATTTTTTATCAGTAGCCTTGGCAATTCCTTGTTTGCAGACAGCCTTTCTGTACTCCTTTTCTCCTGATCTGCTGCTATGGGTGATGTGCTTTGCTGGTTCAGGATCACTATACCGGCGCCTCTTTTTCTCATTGTCCTTATCTCCGGAACTATGAACATTAATAAAAACAAAAACAAATGTGCAGAACTGGTAGGACTACAATTACAGAACATAGAAAATATTATACCCTTACTAAAGGAACTTAATAAGTGAGTTTTGTGTTTGTGGCTCTTTGTAGCTATATAGGTAAGCTCCAGTTTAATCCTTATGGATCTGTTGTGTAAATGTTTTTATTAGCCACATCCCCTATCAATTATCCATTTGCCTGATACGCATTGTATCCAAAGGAGTTAAATGCACTTTATTGAGCTCTTTAGTGACCTAAGAACAAGGTTTTGCAGGGAGTTTGAGTTACTGTACCTGTTATTTTTTAAATCAATAGGAATTAGAGACTGTATTCAAAACCAGTTACATGTTTCTTAACAAATATTTTTTAAATGATACTAATCTAATAAATAATATGTTTGTATCAAATGGCATCATCACATAGGCTCACTTACCGGGAACAAGCATGGTGGTGTTGTTTGGCCTCTGAGCTCTTTCGTTCTCCAGTGTTTTCTGTCTTGTCACAGGTCTATAAAATAGTCATTAAAAAAAGAAGTTTGGTCTGTATTAATTTTATCCGGATCAAAGCCTTAAAATAGGAAACAAAAATGTTTTTAATATCTAATGACCAAAATGAATATATTTTACTTGATATTTGTAAATACAAAGCTGAGGTCTGGCTCTGAAAGAACTTTTATCCTCACCTCTTCATCATCGCTGGATGACGAAGACCTCTTTCTCTTCTTCTTGTGCTTCTTCTTTGACTTTTTCTTCGACATCTTTCACAGATCAAACCTGACATGGGAAACATATAGAGATACAACTATAAATGGCCCACAAGTGCAAATAACAGATACATGCTTCATGTGTTTGCCTGTAGTTTTCTATCATGCAGAAGCTTACCTCTGAGTTGGACTGATGCAATTGACCACTTTCATTGACCTATGTTAACATCTTTATTCTCACATTGCTTTCATATTTATGCAAACCATGCATGTTAAATGCAATAATGTATTTGTTTTTAAATGTAAAAGAGAAATGATCTTACTTTTACTGTTAAGTTTGTCACAACGAAATCACCACTGAACAATATATGTCTCATGGGTCAATCTGGTTAAATTATCATATTAAATAAATCAATTAAATTTAATTAATATATTAATACATTTACCAACCCAAATCTCATGATCTGCTGAAACGGTCTCTACCTTAGCCATGTGTTGGCTTATGACAGCCGAGTAATCATTGTAAGCTTTTTTTGGTCAGAAACAGAAATTGTAGTTCAATTTACGTTATCAAAGGTTTTAACAGCAGTCAATACTGTAGGTGAGTAAAGAATACGTTTTAATGTTTCAGTTGTTTTTCTGAAGACTTTATTAGATGTACTGTATGCCTGACGTTCGATTGCTATTAGAAACCCCAAAACACGGTTTGGTTTAACTTTTAACGCTTTTCAGACTTGCACGCTCTTGTTCAATAATTTATTGTAGTTTTCAAAAAATGTACTATGCTATAGTAAAGTTTCTTCTTCACCACACAGGCGCTAGGCTATGTACTGGCTTCACGTTTTTAGTTTAGTGTAATAATAATAATAATAATAATAATAATAATAATAATAATAATAATAATTGAAATTTAATTTTAAATTAATGCAGGTATGGATGCTTGGTGATTAATAATAATGCGTAATGTTTATATTGGTTTTAATGCAAAACTAGGGCACTTTAAAAAGGTGCCGAATCAGTTATTGGACAGGGAACTATATAAATTTGTTTGAAAACACCTGGTTAATTTCCATAAACAAAACTCGATAGACAGTTAGAAACAGAATGGACAGTCAGAATACGTTCAACTATAACCGTAAACAAAAACATAAACACCTTCTTTTGCTCAGATAAAACACAATGCACAAGTCCTTTAGTTATTATTTTTTTTTTTTTTACTGTTTTTCTACAATTAAATATCGTTGTATTATGATTACATAAAACATTTAAAACTTATAATATTTACAAACTCCTACATTTCCCTCCACTCATGAACTGACACTAACTTGAAATAACGCCTCGCTTCCGCCCATACCGGATATGACTGTCAAGCCAAAACCACAGGATTCTGCGATATGTAGTCATAATAATACTTACAGTACTACAATTCACCACAGGCAGCTGTCTCGTTTTTAGTGTTAGTTGGTTATTTCAAGATGGATGGTTCATATCAAACTATCGAAACATACGCTGTTGCTCATGCATATCAGTTTACTACTGATAATTAGTAGGCTCCATAGAATTCTGTACAATTGTTTTAGGAGTTATACTGGTGTAGTGTTAGAAAATGATACTTTGTCAGATTTTGGTACATGTGCAATCAGTTGCGATCTGACGGGTGTTTTCACATTGTCAAATAGAGGTACATTTACTTTTATAATACTTTTTTTGTTGCAAACTTAAACTGGAAACAGGCAATCAATTTATCTAAAACGAAAAAACAATTCACGATGAAAAAGACAAAATGAGAAGTCCACCGCAAAGTTGCACAAGTAAAAAAATGTACAAGACCCAATGTATTGCAAATGATAAATATTTGCATACTATTTTCTTAATGGTGAAAAATATGGTAAATTACATTAAAAACGACGTAAAATACAGGAAAATATTTGAATTAAATAAGTTAATTAAAAAGATGTAACAGACCGAAAACAGCATAACCTACCAGATCTAAATGGGCGCTTCCCTGCTTTCTTAGCAAATAACACTACACCTGCATTCTAGTAAGTAGATTGTGCTATTTTGAAGTGTATTGTTATTTTCAGTTGTGTGTCGTTTAACTTTACCTAGCTAAAGACTAGGTAAGCTTTATTTCATCCATACCTTTAGTTATATGTTTATTAATTACTGTGTTTACAAAAAAAAAAAACTAAACTTTCTAGGTTTTAAAGCAAACGTTTAAACCGTTTGTTACTATTTTATAACAATGTTAAACCCTGAATTTGCTAACTGTAATCACAATTGAATAACCTGCCTGTAGTGCACACTGATCAATAAACACTGGATAGCACATGACAGACTATGGCAAGGGTTGAACTGAAGTCACCGGAAGTTTGCCGCTGCCATCTTACCACACCCAACAAAACCTCTCTTGCTATAGTTTGTGTATTAAATTCTCTATTCATTTAAACAATATGCCTCGCTGTTCAGCCTTTGCCTGTAGCAGGTTATCGACCAAGGGATGTGGCAAGACCTTCCACTTTTTATTCAAAAATGTTTAGGTTCAGTAGCAGGTTATCGACCAAGGGATGTGGCAAGACCTTCCACTTTTTATTCAAAAATGTTTAGGTTCATAAGGTATCAGTTAAAATAAGGTTATTGACTTTAAAATTAGTCAAGTCACACCCGCCTACAATATCAAGAGTAATTGATTAAAATATATATTTTTAAATGAGTAATCTATTGAAATTATACCAAGAAACATCACAATGTGTTTTCTTTTTGCAATCAGATAAGACGTCATAAATGTACAGTTTACATTCAATGCATTGTTCAGATTGCAGCTGGTTTTTATAAGATATTTACGTATTCGATACATTACTTTTAAAGTAATGTTTCTGTTATTTCATGTCGTTTTTGAAATGTTGATTAAGATGTACGTATTTGATATTACTTTAATAGTAATGTTTTTATTTCACGTAGTTTTTGAAATACATGTTGATTAAGATATGTATTTGATATATTTTAAGGTAATGTTATTTATTTCGTTTAGTTTTTGAAATGTTTACGAAATTTATTTCGAAATCCTCGTAATAAATTAATTATTGAAAACTTGTCATTTTTTCGTAGTATTAGGGCTGCTACAACTGTGACATAAATGCACACTTACCATGTTACTCGTTGCCTCTATGCTTTTTACAGACTGACAAACTTGACATATTGACTAAAAGGGTAAATAAACTTGCAGTGCCATAAAATGAGAATCCCAACGAAGTTCGTGAACACGCCCCCCCCCGGGCAGTTTAGTATACCTCAGTATCAATGGCGGAGCTGCAGAAAGAAACGAGTGTGGAACTGTATCAGGAGGACGCTTACAATAACAGTAAGATATCTTGATATTTAAGGGGTATTCTGAAGAACCAGCAAGGATTCAAACAGGTTAAATTAACTGCATCTTTATGTAATTGTTTTGGGGGCAGTCACATTGCTTTTGCATTATTCTGACACCAAGGTAAAGTATTGTGAGGGCCTCATGACGGAGCTCCACAATAGGACCCTGTCTGATATTGGTCGAAATAGCTGCATGTTGTGATTATAAGATCTTAAGAGGCATGTGAGTAACTGTCATTGGTTTGTTTTTAAAGAGCATGTTATAGAATAAATGTTGGACTGGACGCGGAGCTCTGCAGTGTGATTGTAAATTACCCCCTCTCGGTTGAATTAAAATGAAACATGCAATTGAAATTCTAAGTATATATGTTTTAAAAAATAAATCAAGTTTGCTACAACAAAAATGTCACATTCGCGTTTCTGTGGAGGAAATACCTGCACTGGGTGTGTAATATAGCAGGCAGTAAGTAGGTGTACTTTTGCAAAATACAAATGAGCACAGTCGCCTGTCTCTTGCATTCAACGTTGAACGTTTAGACAGATATCTGTGTAATACAATTTTGTTTGTTTTAGAGATTAATATTAAAACCGACATGCTTCCAGGTGTGGACTTTTAATCCTTTGTTGACTGAAAATCTCTGTAGACGCCGACAGTACTGCCTATGGGAAATGTAGTCTCCAGCACTTTTAATGTCTGTGCATCCAATTTGTTCTGCACAGTCCTGAACAAAGTCTAATTTTTGAATAGTTAAGTAGGGTATTCGTGAATAATTTCTGGACTGTTTGTAAAGTGTTTTTGGTCTTTATTCGTCTTAAAGCTTTGTGAATTGGCGTTAAAACCTTTTACACTCGGCCCTATTCATTTATTTGCAGTGCGTTTGTCATGCACCTTGATAGCCAGCATTGTGGTTTAAGTCTCGTTTGAAAGAGCAGGCTTGGGGCTTTTCAAAGGTGTGTCCGGATCAGACAAAACAATTCAGTGAAGTAAATATAATGCTAACTACAACATAATTGAACCTAAAATAGACGGTCCGGAGTAACATTGCAATCTGTTAAATGCAACAAAACATTTGTAAGAAAATACTTCAACGAAAACAAATATTTTAAAGTGGAAGAACATTTTGGATGTACCACAGGATATGCATTTTATTAGTGTGTGGACATCCCCTTTTTCAGTTCTAAAAAAAAGCCAAGCGAATTCACTTCAGTATTCTACATAGGATCTACCCAACCATAAAATATAACCGTAAAAACCTGAAAATATGTAAAACTGTTCAATTGTATTGCTGTTGTTTTGAATAACATTTCTTTTTTTTTTTTTTAAATCAAGGGTTCAGTCAGAACTCGGCTCTAAGCAATCATCCGATGCCTAACCCTTTTATACTCTCTAAGAATGTTCACCTACAGTCCAGCATTTTCTAGAATTAGGTCCTGCAATATCATATTGAAATTTCTACCACCTTGTAGACAATACTATCATAGCTTAAAAGGATATGAATACTTTTGAATTAGCATTTTTGGAGTTTTGCAAAAAAATTGCAGAAATAAATGTATTTCTTGAAACGTTTCCTCCTAACAAAAGCAAAACTTTTGTTACAAGACATGCCTCTTAATTTTGTTTTCGAGCAATTTCTAGAAATTATAAATTTCCATTGGGGTATGTAAAGATTTGACTACAAATTATGTGTGTATATATATATATATATATATATATATATATATATATATATATATATACAGTACTGTGCAAAAGTTTTAGGCAGGTGTGAAAAAATGCTGTAAAGTAAGAATACTTTCAAAAATAGACATGTTTATAGATTATATTTATCAATTAACTAAATGCAAAGTGAGTGAACAGAAGAAAAATCTAAATCAAATCCATATTTGGTGTGACAACCCTTTGCCTTCAAAACAGCATCAATTCTTCTAGGTACACTTGCACAAAGTCAGGGATTTTGTAGGCATATAGTCAGGTGTATGATTAAACAATTATACCAAACAGGTGCTAATGATCATCAATTCAATATGTAGGTTGAAACACAATCATTAACTGAAACAGAAACAGCTGTGTAGGAGGAATAAAACTGGGTGAGGAACAGCCAAACTCAGCTAACAAGGTGAGGTTGCTGAAGACAGTTTACTGTCAAAAGTCAAACACCATGGCAAGACTGAGCACAGCAACAAGACACAAGGTAGTTATACTGCATCAGCAAGGTCTCTCCCAGGCAGAAATTTCAAGGCAGACAGGGGTTTCCAGATGTGCTGTCCAAGCTCTTTTGAAGAAGCACAAAGAAACGGGCAACATTGAGGACCATAGACGCAGTGGTCGGCCAAGGAAACTTACTGCAGCAGATGAAAGACACATCATGCTTACTTCCCTTCCATGATCGGAAGATGTCCAGCAGTGCCATCAGCTCAGAACTGGCAGTAAACAGTGGGACCCTGGTACACCCATCTACTGTCCGGAGAAGTCTGGTCAGAAGTGGCCTTCATGGAAGACTTGCGGCCAAAAAGCCATGCCTCCGACGTGGAAACAAGGCCAAGCGACTCAACTATGCACGAAAACACGGGAACTGGGGTGCAGAAAAATGTCAGCAGGTGCTCTGGACTGATGAGTCAAAATTTGAAATATTTGGCTGTAGCAGAAGGCAGTTTGTTGCGAAGGGCTGGACAGCGTACGAATGAGTGTCTGCAGGCAACAGTGAAGCACGGTGGAGGTTCCTTGCAAGTTTGGGGCTGCATTTCTGCAAATGGAGTTGGGGATTTGGTCAGAATTAATGGTCTCCTCAATGCTGAGAAGTACAGGCAGATACTTATCCATCATGCAGTACCATCAGGGAGGCATCTGATTGGCCCCAAATTTATTCTGCAGCATGACAACGACCCCAAACATACAGCGAAAGTCATTAAGAACTATCTTCAGCGTAAAGAAGAACAAGGAGTCCTGGAAGTGATGGTATGGCCCCACAGAGCCCTGATTTCAACATCATCGAGTCTGTCTGGGATTACATGAAGAGAGAAGCAACTGAGGCTGCCTAAATCCACAGAAGAACTGTGGTTAGTTCTCCAAGATGTTTGGGCCAACCTACCTGCCGAGTTCCTTCAAAACTGTGTGCAAGTGTACCTAGAAGAATTGATGCTTGATGCTGTTTTGAAGGCAAAGGGTGGTCACACCAAATATGGATTTGATTTAGATTTTTCTTCTGTTCACTCACTTTGCATTTTGTTAATTGATAAATATAATCTATTAACATGTCTATTTTTGAAAGCATTCTTACTTTACAGCATTTTTTCACACCTGCCTAAAACTTTTGCACAGTACTGTATATACATACATACATACATAGAGTGCCTTGCAAAAGTATTCAGACCCCTGAGCAATTCTCTCATATTACTGAATAACAAATGGTACATTGAAATTTTGTTCTGTTTGATATTTTATTTTTAAAACACTGAAACTCAAAATCAATTATTATAAGGTGACATTGGTTTTATGTTGGGAAATATTTTTAAGAAAAATAAAAAACTGAAATATCTTGCTTGCATAAGTATTCAACCCCTGTGCTGTGGAAGCTCCCAGTTTACACCAATGAAAGAAATTGCCCTAACGAGGACACAATTACCTTACCATTGGCCTCCACCTGTGAACCATTAAAGTTGCTGTCACATTTTCTGGATAAAAACCCCACTGTTGAAGGATCATTGGTCAGGCTGTGAATCTGAAGGAAAATGAAGACCAAAGAGCATTCTACAGAAGTTAGAGATAAAGTAATACAAATGCATAGATTAGGGAAAGGGTGCAAAATAATATCCAAGTGTTTGGATATCCCAGTGAGCACAGTTGGATCAGTAATCAGGAAGTGGAAGCTGCATCACACCACCCAGGCACTGCCAAGAAAAGGCTGTCCCTCAAAACTCAGCGCTCAAACAAGAAGGAGACTTGTGAGAGAAGCCACAGAGAGGCCAACAATCACTTTGAAGGAGCTACAGATTTCAGTGGCTGGGAGTGGAGTAATGGTGCACCAGTCAACCATATCAAGAGCTCTACATAACACTGGCCTGTATGGGAGGGTGGCAAGAAAGAAGCCGTTGCTCAAAAAGTACCATCTGAAAGCACGTCTGGAGTTTGCCAGAAAGCATGAGAGTGACCCAGCTGCGATGTGGGAAAAGGTTTTGTGGTCAGATGAGACCAAGATAGAGCTTTTTGGCCAAAACTCAAAGCGCTATGTGTGGCGCAAACCTATGGGTGGCAGCATCATGCTGTGGGGATGCTTCTCATCAGCAGGGACTGGGCAAATTGAAGGAAGACTAGATGGAGCAAAATACAGGGAAATACTGCAAGAGAACCTGCTTCAGTCCGCTAAAAAACTGAAGCTTGGGAGGAAATTCACCTTTCAGCAGGAGAATGATCCCAAGCACAAGGCCAAAGCAACATTGGAGTGGCTCAAGAACAAAAAGTTGAATGTCCTACAGTGGCCCAGTCAAAGTCCTGATCTCAGTCCCATTGAGAATCTGTGGCACTATTTGAAAATTGTGGTCCACAAGCGTCGTCCAACCAACCTGAACAACCTGGAGCAAATCTGCCGAGAAGAATGGGCCAAAATCACTCCGAAACTGTGTGCAAAGCTGGTACATACTTACCCCAAAAGACTTAAAGCTGTTATTGCAGCGAAAGGTGGCTCTTCCAAATATTAATGTGTGGGGGTTGAATACTTATGCAAGCAAGATATTTCAGTTTTTTATTTTTCTTAAAATATTTCCCAACATAAAACCAATGTCACCTTACAATAATTGATTTTGAGTTTCAGTGTTTTAATATAAAATATCAAACAGAACGAAATTTCAATGTACCATTTGTAATTCAGTAATATGAGAGAATTGGTCAGGGTCTGAATACTTTTGCAAGGCACTGTGTGTGTATATATATATATATATATATATATATATATATATATATATATATATATATATATATATATATATATATATATATATATATCAGTACTTTGCAAAAGTTTTAGGCAGGTGTGAAAAAATGCTGTAAAGTAAGAATGCTTTCAAAAATAGACATGTTAATAGATTATATTTATCAATTAACTAAATGCAAAGTGAGTGAACAGAAGAAAAATCTAAATCAAATCCATATTTGGTGTGACCACCCTTTGCCTTCAAAACAGCATCAATTCTTCTAGGTACACTTGCACAAAGTCAGGGATTTTGTAGGCATATAGTCAGGTGTATGATTAAACAATTATACCAAACAGGTGCTAATGATCATCAATTCAATATGTAGGTTGAAACACAATCATTAACTGAAACAGAAACAGCTGTGTAGGAGGAATAAAACTGGGTGAGGAACAGCCAAACTCAGCTAACAAGGTGAGGTTGCTGAAGACAGTTTACTGTCAAAAGTCATACACCATGGCAAGACTGAGCATAGCAACAAGACACAAGGTAGTTATACTGCATCAGCAAGGTCTCTCCCAGGCAGAAATTTCAAGGCAGACAGGGGTTTCCAGATGTGCTGTCCAAGCTCTTTTGAAGAAGCACAAAGAAACGGGCAACGTTGAGGACCGCATGAGCGCAGTGGTCGGCCAAGGAAACTTACTGCAGCAGATGAAAGACACATCATGCTTACTTCCCATCGCAAGCGGAAGATGTCCAGCAGTGCCATCAGCTCAGAATTGGCAGAAAACAGTGGGACCCTGGTACACCCATCTACTGTCCGGAGAAGTCTGGTCAGAAGTGGCCTTCATGGAAGACTTGCGGCCAAAAGCCATACCTCCGACGTGGAAACAAGGCCAAGCGACTCAACTATGCACGAAAACACAGGAACTGGGGTGCAGAAAAATGTCAGCAGGTGCTCTGGACTGATGAGTCAAAATTTGAAATATTTGGCTGTAGCAGAAGGCAGTTTGTTCGCGAAGGGCTGGAGAGCGGTACACGAATGAGTGTCTGCAGGCAACAGTGAAGCATGGTGGAGGTTCCTTGCAAATTTGGGGCTGCATTTCTGCAAATGGAGTTGGGGATTTGGTCAGAATTAATGGTCTCCTCAATGCTGAGAAGTACAGGCAGATACTTATCCATCATGCAATACCATCAGGGAGGCATCTGATTGGCCCCAAATTTATTCTGCAGCATGACAACGACCCCAAACATACAGCGAAAGTCATTAAGAACTATCTTCAGCGTAAAGAAGAACAAGGAGTCCTAGAAGTGATGGTATGGCCCCCACAGAGCCCTGATCTCAACATCATCGAGTCTGTCTGGGATTACATGAAGAGAGAGAAGCAACTGAGGCTGCCTAAATCCACAGAAGAACTGTGGTTAGTTCTCCAAGATGTTTGGGCCAACCTACCTGCCGAAGTTCCTTCAAAAACTGTGTGCAAGTGTACCTAGAAGAATTGATGCCGTTTTGAAGACAAGGGTGGTCACACCAAATATTGATTTGATGTAGATTTTTCTTCTGTTCACTCACTTTGCATTTTGTTAATTGATAAATATAAACTATTAACATGTCTATTTTTGAGAGCATTCTTACTTTACAGCATTTTTCACACCTGCCTAAAACTTTTGCACAGTACTATATATATATATATATATATATATATATATATATATATATATATATATATATATATATATATATATATATATATATATATATATATATATATATATATATATATATATATATATATATATATATATATATATATATATATATATATATATATATATAATATAAATATAAAACCAAGGATTATATACACATCTTTATAGGATCCTTGGTTCAGTCTCATTTTTAAAAGTGCAGTCGTGGGGCCTTCTATTGATGTCACATTTGCTCCTATAACGAGTTCATACAGAAAACTACATTGTCCAGAATTCAATGGTTTACCTGGGAATGGCGTCAAGTTTCTATGGGTGCGTTCACGAGATGCAAACTTTGCTAAGTCTGCGCAGAGTCTGCAAAGATTCTGAAAATTCATTGGCTACTTGCTCCGATTCTGCGCAGAATGGCGAAAGTCTGCATGGCGTGAACGCACCTTTGGTGTGTATGTAACTCAGGCACTGCAATACCCAGCATGCAATTATCACAGGGCAGGCTTGGGGCAGTCCAATGATGTCTCACTTGCTAGGATCACATGTTTCTTGAAAGAAAATTACAGATCCCATGCATTCACCTGCAAGGAGACAGCAGCTGAGTTGTTATAGAACTCGTTTGGTAAAAATGTTAACAAAACAGTTGTATTGTATCCAGTTTGTTTAATTTTTCCCCCAGGTTCATTTTCTATTGATGTTTAGCGGTACAGTGTTTGTTTATTTATTTATTTATTTATTTATTTATTTATTTTTAAAAATACCTGATAAAATAATTTTTCTAGGAAAGCTCTCTATTTTTTATTTTGGTCTGTACGACCTATAGTATGTCTGACCCTGTTGATCCTTATGTCATATGCAAGTCCATTTGATATCTAGCACTTGCTTGCTCAAGCAATAAGTTATACATTATTATTATTATTTGTTTATTTAGCAGACGCCTTTATCCAAGGCGACTTACAGAGACTAGGGTGTGTGAACTATGCATCAGCTGCAGAGTCACTTACAATTACGTCTCACCCGAAAGACGGAGCGCAAGGAGGTTAAGTGACTTGCTCAGGGTCACACAATGAGTCAGTGGCTGAGGTGGGATTTGAACCGGGGACCTCTTGGTTACAAGCCCTTTTCTTTAACCACTGGACCACACAGCCTCCTGGATAAACAGTACAAAACAGGGGCTCCCGAGTGGCACATCCAGAAAAGGCGCTCCGCATGGAGTGCAGGATGCACCCTATAGCCTGGAGAGAGCAGGTTCGAATCCAGGCTATGCCATTGCTGACCGTGTCCGGGAGTTCCCAGGGGGCGGCACACAATTTGCTGAGCACCGCCCGGGTAGGGAGGGCTTAGGTCGGCAGGGCAATCCACTGTTCACCGCGTGCCAGCGACCCCTGTGGCTGATAGGGCGCCTGCGGGTCTACAGTGGAGCCATTCAGATCTGTGTTATCCTGCTGCACTATAGGTCTGATGGCTTCGCTGTGGATCCGCAGTGCGAAAAAAGACAGCTTGACAAGGACACATTTCGGAGGACGCGTGTGTTAGCTACCATTTCCCGAGTCACCGGGGGTTTGCAGTGGTGAACCGGGATTAATAACACAATTGGCAATTCTAAATTGGGGAGAAAAATGGGGTAAAATTCATTGGCAACGACTAAATTAAATTAAAAAAAAAAAAGGCTAAGTGTAAAGAGTTAATCAGTTGTGTTTTTGTGCAGGTGGTTCAACAGCAGTTGAAGCAAAGGCAGATCATGAAGAATCAAACATTCAGCAGTGTGATGAAGGAAAGGAAGCAGAGGATGCAACCAACAAAGATCCCAAGGATGAATCAGGTGCCAGCAACACCTCCACATCATCCACAGCTGCAGCAGGTACAGAACAGCTCACAGACGCTAGCTTGTGTTTTGTAAACGGGACTGACTTCCAAAGATCCGAGTACACAAGGTTGTATAGAAACCTTTTATTAATTATGTTTGTTCTATTGGCCCACTGAGTTAATTATGGTGGTGGAGGGGGGGGTTATTAAAGGAAAGTTGGTAAAGCTTAAATTGAGAGACTGATTCTGTACGAACCCACTCAAAAATGGCATCCTTATTATTTCATATGTATAAAAGTAAACCAAACCTGCATTACGGTCCTGTTTGTGTTGCAGAGAAACACATTTCCATTCAGGCTCAGTTGACAGACCTAGAGAATCTGACGGATCTTGATGAAAGTAAGTGAAATTACGGTTTCCATTTGCTTTCATCTTATACAATGAAGGTAGAATACCTTTTATTATGAAATGTGTCAGCGATATAAGGGAATCACTAATTTCTTTTCAATATCCCAACACTTCAAATATAAAAGTGAATATAAAATACAGGTTGTATATTTAAATCAGGATAACATTTATACCTACAAATACATGCATTACCCTAAAAGATACAGAATAGTAAATATGTGCCAGAATTAAAATATTAGCAACAACATAAAGGTGTGATTAGGAACAATTAAAGGTAAAAGTCAGTTAACCTTAATATGAGAGTGTCAGCAGAAACGCATATAGAGATGTTTTCTCACAGCTGTTTTCCAGGTCGTTTTTGGATGCCACAGAAAAAAAAACGTTTTGTCTGTTTTGATAATTTAGTTCCCCATTTCAGCTTTCACCATCCTTGGCTAGTTCTTTGCTTTTTAAGTCACCATGGGAATTACCACGCCTCAGCTGTGAAACTTCAGGTATCTTTTGTAATTGAGATGAAACCAATTCTTAACTCTCAGTACCACTAAACTATCTAAACATTACAATGTTTATTCATACCCTCTTGTAAATTGGTTTGTTAGTTTCCTAAGGAAATTATCTACAATACGTTTGCCTTGCATTTCTGAATGTTTGTAACTGATACTATACACACAACATTGCACCAATTAATGGCAAAATTAAGTGTTGCACTATTGTTTGTCCTAAAATTTTGTTCAGCCAAGTCCTGTGTTGAGGTGACAGCAAAAGGGAGTGTTTGTTTTATGGCCTACAGAGAATGTTTTGGTTTTTTTTCTGAAGGAAGGGAACATCATGATTTTTGGTTGTGATAAAAGTGACATTACTGTCAGATTGATGTAGGCCAGACATTGGTACCTGGGTCTCTCTCTTCACAAAATCACATTTTTTAAAAATGTCTAGCTGTATGACCGGCGACAATAAAAAGTTATTCATCGGGTCAGTGCTTCTAGTTCCCAGCATAAATACACAGGGTGGGACATGAAGTCAACAACGACTTGTGTGCTGAATGAAGCTTGCATGTTTAATGCTGGATATGTTCTCTTTTTTTCTCCTCAGCTGGTAAGAAGTTATGCCCTCTGTGCTCTGAAGAGAAGTTTAAAGCCTGCTACAATCACAAACTACGGCGTCACTTGCAGAATCTGCACTGGAAAGTCTCAGTGGAGTTTGAAGGTAAGGAGTGCTTCCAAGTTGTTTTTATATTGGCACTGTTTGTTTCCAGAGATCATGCTGATTGCCTTGTTGCTTTGGTATTACAATCTGTTATTTGTCAGATGAAAATGTCAACAAGCGAATTTTTTCTTGTGGAACTTCATGTGGGACTGCTGTGAACTTTTGATTTTATTTGTCACTGAATTCCAGCTACAGCTCTTCAGTGCTCCCTTTTGTCTGCAATCCACAAGCAAGGTAGAGTTGAAGTTAGCAAATAGTAGAATGAAACAAAAAATATATGGATAGGTGCACTAATTTCTAGTAAGAATACTCAGAATATGATATTTCCCTTTACTTGTAAACTAATTTACATTTTTTGGCACCTAGATCTAGTCTGTACGAAAGGAAATGCAACTTAACGTTTGCTTTTGTGAAATGTGTTCTTCGTACAGGACACAGAATGTGCATCTGTCATCTGCCTTGCCAACAACGGAAACCCAGTCTTAATGGAGACCAGGTAAAGTCCTTCGCTTGGCAGACAGTCTAAAACACTGACACGTGATGTCACAATTTTCTTAGTTTTTCTTTAATTGTCAGAGAGGTTCGGTGATGATGTATAATACCGAAACACTGTAAAGGTTGACCTTTTTTTGTCTTTTTATAAAAACTAATAGTTTGCATATGCATTAATCTCCAAGAGCCGTGTGTGTGTGTGTGTGTGTGTGTGTGTGTGTGTGTGTATGTGTATATATATATATATATATATATATATATATATATATATATATATATATATATATACATGTACAAAAGCTTTAGGCAGGTGTGAAAAATGCTGTAAAGTAAGAATGCTTTCAAAAATAGACATGTTAATAGTTTATATTTATCAATTAACAAAATGCAAAGTGAGTGAACAGAAGAAAAATCTACATCAAATCAATATTTGGTGTGACCACCCTTGCCTTCAAAACAGCATCAATTCTTCTAGGTACACTTGCACACAGTTTTTGAAGGAATTCGGCAGGTAGGTTGGCCCAAACATCTTGGAGAACTAACCACAGTTCTTCTGTGGATTTAGGCAGCCTCAGTTGCTTCTCTCTTCATGTAATCCCAGACAGACTCGATGATGTTGAGATCAGGGCTCTGTGGGGCCATACCATCACTTCTAGGACTCCTTGTTCTTCTTTACGCTGAAGATAGTTCTTAATGACTTTCGCTGTATGTTTGGGGTCGTTGTCATGCTGCAGAATAAATTTGGGGCCAATCAGATGCCTCCCTGATGGTATTGCATGATGGATAAGTATCTGCCTGTACTTCTCAGCATTGAGGAGACCATTAATTCTGACCAAATCCCCAACTCCATTTGCAGAAATGCAGCCCCAAATTTGCAAGGAACCTCCACCATGCTTCACTGTTGCCTGCAGACACTCATTCGTGTACCGCTCTCCAGCCCTTCGCGAACAAACTGCCTTCTGCTACAGCCAAATATTTCAAATTTTGACTCATCAGTCCAGAGCACCTGCTGCCATTTTTCTGCACCCCAGTTCCTGTGTTTTCGTGCATAGTTGAGTCGCTTGGCCTTGTTTCCACGTCGGAGGTATGGCTTTTTGGCCGCAAGTCTTCCATGAAGGCCACTTCTGACCAGACTTCTCCGGACAGTAGATGGGTGTACCAGGGTCCCACTGTTTTCTGCCAATTCTGAGCTGATGGCACTGCTGGACATCTTCCGTTTGCGAAGGGAAGTAAGCATGATGTGTCTTTCATCTGCTGCAGTAAGTTTCCTTGGCCGACCACTGCGTCTGCGGTCCTCAACGTTGCCCGTTTCTTTGTGCTTCTTCAAAAGAGCTTGGACAGCACATCTGGAAACCCCTGTCTGCCTTGAAATTTCTGCCTGGGAGAGACCTTGCTGATGCAGTATAACTACCTTGTGTCTTGTTGCTATGCTCAGTCTTGCCATGGTGTATGACTTTTGACAGTAAACTGTCTTCAGCAACCTCACCTTGTTAGCTGAGTTTGGCTGTTCCTCACCCAGTTTTATTCCTCCTACACAGCTGTTTCTGTTTCAGTTAATGATTGTGTTTCAACCTACATATTGAATTGATGATCATTAGCACCTGTTTGGTATAATTGTTTAATCATACACCTGACTATATGCCTACAAAATCCCTGACTTTGTGCAAGTGTACCTAGAACTATTGATGCTGTTTTGAAGGCAAAGGGTGGTCACACCAAATATGGATTTGATTTAGATTTTTCTTCTGTTCACTCACTTTGCATTTAGTTAATTGATAAATATAATCTATTAACATGTCTATTTTTGAAAGCATTCTTACTTTACAGCATTTTTTCACACCTGCCTAAAACTTTTGCAAAGTACTGTATATATATATATATATATATATATATAAGTTAAGCTTTAACAGGTCTTAAGCACTTATAAAGTTTAAGTGTAACTAATTGCAGAAGAGTAAATGCTTTGAAAATGGTCCCCTTATTTACCAATAGTAAGTACTGTTTCTTTTTGGTTTTCTTTCACAGTGTTCAAGTCAGCTAGGAGCACATTACCACTGCATTGTGTGCTCAGCCACCGTCTCTCGCAGAACTGACATGATCAGCCACCTTAAACGGCATGTGAACAAGGGGGAGACCGAGGCCAGTCACACAGGAGGTTCAGACTTTTCAACAGAAACAAAAGGCATGTCATTTGCAAGTGTATTTTACAGTGTGGCTTTAAACGCTGGTAACCATTAATAACGTTGTTAACTCTTTTAATCCTGGCTGGACCTTAAGGTCCCACCTTTTCTTAGTGCTGTATGGTAACATATGCTGTCGGAAATGATGTGAAACCTTACAGGACTCTTAGGTGCCAGTCTGAGGTAGTGTATAAATATGTGTAAAAAAATATTGTCCTGCTTTCATGTATACTCAAAGGAGTAAAATTATATAACAGAAATAATGGAGGATTGAAAGGATTAAATATTAATTGTACAAAAACTATGCACCAATACTAAAGACGTGTATTTGAAATTACACAAAGGTTTCAGTTGAGACGTATTTGTCAGTGTTAACTTCTGCCTTTTTTTCGTTATAGTTTCTGGCAAACAGTCCTTCTGTGAAATACTGAAAGAATCGGACACTAACGTCCAGGTCCTTCCAAACTACAGCACTCCACAAAACAGTGACTCCTACTTCAGCTGCAAAATGAAAACAAACAGGTCAGGAAACTAGGCATTGGCATGCACATGTTTTAAGCTGCAACTTGCTCCTTTTAGATTTAACTGATATGAAGGAACACTTTTGTATTGGCTATACTTGTGTTGTCTTTCATCTCTGACCTAAACAGACAGAAGAAAATACATGCATCCTTGCCAGTGTACAAACAGTTTATCCAATATCCTGGTAGCATTTATCCAAAAAGGTTTTTTCTTTCATATAATCTAGATATTTATTATCGTTTCAGACAGTTGGTCTTCTGTGCCCTGGCAGTTCTGTCAGAGGAACGCAGTCCGCTGGAGTGTCTCGATGCTTTTGGAGCCACAGGTGAGAGCTAACCGATACTGAGGTGGAACACTGAGACCACTAAAACAGAAAGAGGGGGACAGTGATTACTTTAAAATAGCTCATACTCTGTGTCTGGTTGGGATAGAAATCTTGGTATGAATGAAAGTCAAGTTCCTATTGTGCCCGTGTGTAGCTACTAACCATATATTTTAGACCATGCATATCTCGGCAGCTGAAAAGTAAATCTGTTTAAATAAAATGTATTTTCATATTGCTTTGAGCTGCCTTTAAAAGTGTAGTGAGGACTAATGTAGTTTGAGAGTGTGTTAACTGTGCACTTCTCCCATTGTGGGCAGGAATCATGGGGCTGCAGTGGGCACAGCACCTGTGCAGCGCGGTGAAGGTCACCATCAATGACATCAATGAGACGTCTGTGAAGGTGATCCGTGAAAACTGCCACCTGAACAACATGTGGGTGCAAGGGGAAAACGATGACAGCGAGGGGGAGGAGCTTGACGAGGAACTAGTCTCCACCATCGAGGTCACCAAGATGGATGCCAATGTCCTGATGCACCTTCGTGCCTTTGACTTCATGTGAGTCACTGCAGGGGGGTGTGCAACCTGCACAGTTGAACCCGTACCAGTAGTTTTTTTTGGTTTTGTTTCATTGTTTACAATTCTTTTCTCTCCTTTTGTTCTCCCATTCGTAATTCCTATTCTACTTTGAGCTGCTGTTTTTATAAAGCATGTACCGCAGAACCACTTTTTTTTTTTTTTTTTTTTTGAATGTCCACCGCAGCTTACACAAGCTTTCTTGCATTAACTTGTCTCATGGAAGGTTTGCATTGTTCAATACATTTACTGTCACTTTTTAATGTACTGATTTTAGACACCTGGACCCGTATGGTACGGCAGTAAATTACCTGGATGCAGCGTTCAGGAACGTCAGGAATCTGGGAATCGTGTCAGTGACATCCACAGACACCAGCTCTCTCTACTCCAAAACTCTGAATGTGACGCTGAGACACTACTCCTGTCACATCGTCAGAACAGAGTACTACAAAGAGCTTGCCGCCAGAATGGTCATAGCCACTGTGGCAAGGTACTGTGGAACTGGTGGTCTCCAAAATAACTTAACTTAATTAGAATTAAGAACTTTCTGAGACAATTCTTAGCTTGTCACGTCTGTTTGGGTTACTATTGTACCAGGTACAAGGATGCCAGTAAAAAAATAAAAAAATAAGCGGTCTCTCTCTGTTTTGTGCTGGTGCAACAGTTAAGCCCACCATCACAAAGGGGAGACATAGAAGCCTCAAAAAATTTAGAAATGAGAAAGAAAAGTAACCTTTAAGGTGCTGCTTTGCATTTTTAACTTGTATTTACAAAAAATGCAGTGCTTCTGGTGGGTTGATTTTGTTTGCCTTCTCTCTCTTTTTTTTTTTTACAGGGCTGCGGCACGCTGTAACAAGGGCATCAAGGTGCTGCTGGCAGTGGCCCTGGAGCACTTTGTCCTGGTGGTGGTGCGGGTGCTGAGAGGACCCACGCAGGCTGACGAATCGCCCAAGAAAATTCAGCAGCTTATCCATTGCCAATGGTGTGAGGAAAGGGTCTTCCTGAAGGAGGGCAGCATGGTGGAGGGTAAGGGATGTCAGTCTGTCTTAAGACATTTGATCTGTTTCCATGTGTTATAATCTGTATTTGGTAGTCGCACAGAAAAAAAGTATGTCCTGGGTAAATGCTTTCTCACAGCATTCTGTACTTCTAGCACTAAGAGCCAGATTTTTCATTTTGTGTTCAGTTACTAAATAAAAATTAAATAAATCAATTAAAAATCCTTTCAAATGAGACATTGGCGCAGACTTTGTGTTTTAAGAAGTTTTAATGATTGTTATTGCTGTTCTTTCGACGCCTTGGGGTTGCCACCTCTGTTTTACGCTCTAGAAAACCTGTACAGACAGCTACCATGTGACTGCCACGGGAGCATGCCAGGCAAGACCGCGGTGGAACTGGGGCCTCTGTGGTGCGTACTACTCGCATATGCTGTGATTTATATCATAATTCAGCCATTCAGTGCAACTTTTAAAAAAACAATAACAACATGTTTTAAGGTGGTATGTGTGTTTTATTTAGCGACTCAATTACCTAGAGTATAATCGTCGAGAACTCTTCACAGAACAGACAGATACTTCAGTTAACATGTTTGTTCTCCCCTCCAGGTCAGGTTCTCTGTTTAATACTGGGTTTCTAAGAAGGATGTTGTTTGAAGCTGTGCAGCATGGGATGGATGAGATCCAGCCACTAGTGAAGTCGCTGATCTGTGAATCGGAGTGCACAACGCTGAAACAATTCTCAATCCCTGGGCCTGCCAGGAACGTCCGCCAAGGTATGTGCGAGAGACCTACTGGGTGGTTGGAATAACTCATGGATAGTACTGTCTACAGCAGAGGTGCATTAATCCAGTGGTTCAGGTTTTTAATGGATCATTTAATAATTAACTGGAATGAAGTTAAGTTGGTTCAGTTCAGGAATTTAGGGTATAGATGGAACATAGACCACAAGGGCCAGTATTCTGTATCTCTGGTTTAGTTTCACAGGTAGAAGCTATGAGACCTGTTTTGTTATAGATTATTAGGAGGCAGTTGTTTTGTACATTGAGCTTCACGGTTTAGGGCGTATATCTTATACATTGCTAATGGGTAGTTCCCTCAGTGTTCCTTTAACTTTGTTTTTTTCTCATCAGAATGCGGTGTAGTCATTAAAACCTCAGAAAAAGAGGAAGATGTATCAAGTGATGAACAATCTCTGGGGATAGGTACAGTATAGTTTTGCTGTCTATTTAAAGAAGTGAAGAAAAATGATATAGTCGTCAGTTTTCTTCTACTGTATTTCCTTGCTAAGTGTCTTTGCAATACTCTTTTTTTTTATTTATTATTGTATGTGGTTTTATGTGGTTTATGTGGTTAAATGTCTCTTATAATGTCTCTTGGAACATCTTTTATTTGCAGTTTTCGCCAAAAATAATCTCTTCTTTCCACTAGGAAAGAGGAAGATGCAGGAAGGAGCAGGAAACGTATTGAAGAGAATGAAATCTGACGTGCCAGTGGAGCATCCAGCCTTCTACTACAGCATTCACCGGCACAGCATCCGGGGAATGAACATGCCAAAGTAAGGAGAGCGCATTTTAAACGCACCTTAACACCAGAGTTTAGGTAGTAATGGTATTGTTAAGGAACATTTCAGCAATGTGTTATTTTTATCAGATTGACATTGGAAAAGATCTTAATTGTTAATCAATGTTGTGTAATCTTTGATCCAAACAAGGTTGTTTGTCTCCAGAATTTATATATATATCGTTTTAATTATTTGCAATAAAACGTTGCACATTTCAAAAGGTACTTCGTAATTAATAAGAAATGTAACATAGTATACGCAGCACAAGTCAAGCAACTGAATATAACAAACATTGTGGACTTTACTTGATTGATTGAATCCTGAGTGATGTCATTTTGTAGAAAACATCCATAGGTCATGCTTTTATGAAATTAACAGCAGAGTCCAAAACGGCCTTCATTTCCATTGGCATTTTCTTGCCAGCTAGTGCCTCTCGAATTTGAATGCTACAGTGCACCCATTTCGCATTAGGTGCTACTTTGTGGATACTACCCATTACCCCGCTATGTCTTCCCGTCATTGCTCGTGCACCATCGTTGCCAATCAATCGTTACAGGGAATGTACTGCCAACAAGAACAACCGCAGAACATATTCTAATGTATACAAGAAGATTTGCAAAGTTAGCGACATCAGTGGTCTCATCTAGTTGCAATGCACAATACCTACAGCTGTTCACACGTTTCACAAGAATGTCTTTAACATTAGCTGCCATATCATGAATTCTGCGTGACTGTGTCATTTGAAAGAGGCACACAATCTAACTGCTTTGCCGTCTTCTCTCTGCACATTATAGACACAGGTTCTGTAGCTGCAGGCAGAATAAGTTCTTCCCCAATAGTGTCTGGCTTCCCTGCTTTGGCAATTCGAAGGCTGGCATGATGTGAAGCTTCCAGGGCTTTTACATTTACTGTTGCATTAGCAAACAAACTTGCTTTCCATTGTTTCAACTCGGTGAGTTTGCGGTAAAAAAATTCAGGCGGTTTATCTTTTAAAGCAGCATGTTTTGTCTCCAATTGACGCCGGAGATTTACAGGCTTCAAACTTTCACAAATCCATTTCTGGAGGTTGAATGACTGCTACTAGCCTACTGCACTACATTTCTAGAAAACGCATTGGATTCTGGTACAGTACTTTCCACGTGACAATGATGGAAACAGAGTCATGTGACCTCAGAATCACTTATGCTACGAGAATGTGTAAAGTTAATAATATCAAATATTATTATTTATTATTATTGTTTATTTAGCAGACGCCTTTATCCAAGGCGACTTACAGAGACTAGGGTGTGTGAACTATGCATCAGCTGCAGAGTCACTTACAACTATGTCTCACCTGAAAGACGGAGCACAAGGAGGTGAAGTGACTTGCTCAGGGTCACACAATGAGTCAGTGGCTGAGGTGGGATTTGAACCGGGGACCTCCTGGTTACAAGCCCTTTTCTTTAACCACTGGACCACACAGCCTCCTTAGTAGAATAGTAGTATTGTTTGGAACACTATACGTTACAATAGTTCTCATTGTATACTTAATCATCAGCTATCTGTATGTAAAATTCTATACTATATAGGATCTATAAACTCGCTGCCGCTTCCTTTCCATAATTATGCAACTTTTCCACAGACCACCTGAATAGAGCTCAGTTTGAGAGCCACTGGTGTAGACAATACAAATACAGTAAAACTTGACACAGGGGGGGTAATTATAGGTGGAAGACACACAGAATCCCACCCATTTT
The DNA here is from genome assembly GCA_030684275.1 of Acipenser oxyrinchus oxyrinchus. NCBI lineage: Eukaryota > Metazoa > Chordata > Actinopteri > Acipenseriformes > Acipenseridae > Acipenser > Acipenser oxyrinchus. Next base: position 23,736,989 of record CM060260.1, on the reverse strand, counting down.
GAGGCAATTACATTAGCCAATAACAATACAGTAGACCTTGGAAAGCATGATGTAAGGTAAGCTTTTTTTATTTTTACTTTTACATTAGCCTCTTATGATGAGCCGCCACTGTTACTTTGTAATCCCCCTGTATATAGGGGTCTCCGAAGTGGCTCTGGTAAATGTACAGCCCGTGGTGTGCAGAGTGAGCCATACAGCACAGGATTGTGTCCTGGCTGTGTGAAGTCGCTGGTTTTCGCTGCAGATTCCAGAGGAAACGTCACACTGGCTGTTGTGCTCCCGCGGGTTGGGTAGGCAAAACCGGAATGGACTATTTCTCCTCATCGCGCTACAGCAGACCCTACTGGCCAGGTGCCCAGTGAGCTTGGGCAGAGACCTGCAGGGCTGGCTTTTGTCCTCTAGAGGCCAGTAGTTCGCTGACATCCGCTCTTGAGTTCCTGGGTGTAAAACAGGAAGCTGGCTTGGTCGTGGGATCGGCGGACGCCCGCTGAACCTTCAGTTCCCCTGAGCTGTGTAGGGAATTGCTGCAGTGAGGAGAAAAAACTACTGGACATTCTAAATTGTGGAGAAAATAACTGGGCACTCAATCAAAATCTTTTTTTAATATATAAAAGTTAAAAAGCATGCAGTATGACTGGTTGTTGTCCTCTGTCACCAGGTTAAATAAATTCCTGCAGTACCTGACGGAAGCTGGGTTCCGAGTGAGTCGGACACATTTCGATCCAACAGGAGTCCGCACAGATGCCACTCTGGCCCAGTTCAAGTCTGTTCTCACCAAGTACAGCGTGCCGACCTCAACCACTGTCCAGACAGGGGGCCACAGCCATGTCTCAGAAGAAGTCAAGTTGGACATGGAGTTTGCTAGTCCATGAAAATGCTGAACTATTGCTAAACCTCAGATTAATTGATTATTCGGTCTAGCTGGGCTTTTGCCTGTGAAACATACTTCAAAGGGTCAGATTAAGAAAGTATGCTGTTTGTATCTCTACTTATAAACCAGACTTCTGATCTGGTGTTTGAAGTTATACCATGCTCCACTTTTCTGATAAATATTAAGGCTGATTCAAATAAAATGGTAAAAGGATTGTTTAAGCTATTTACACAAAACTGACATCTGGTACATTTAGGACAGAATATTAGATGGCCGTGTGAATATTTCAAGGCTTAATTATGTTAAGATTTGCCAGCATAGACTGATTATCGGAATATCTGTTGTTTTGCCAGGACCACCTTTTGAGTTTTTACAGAGTAAAGTTGCTGACTGATAGTTAATGCATTGTTATTTTTTAACAAGGTATGTTTGGCCCTGAAAGAAATCCCTTTTAAATTGCTGCTGGCTTGAAAGTAGATGCATTCATTTGTATGTTCCTGTGTTTTCATAAATTTGTACATGAAAGTAATTGATCCAATATTGCAGTGAGGTATTCCAGTCTAGGGACATAACCTCCAAAGCCTCATAGCTCTGGTATGGTGTCTGCATTCCATTGCCTTGCACTTGAGTGATTCAGGGAACTCGATGTTTTCTTACAATTACACACCATGCTTGAAATGTCACCTGAAACATTCTCTAGGCGGTAGTAACAATATGATTGTATTTCCTAGAAAACACAGATTTTCTGTAATTAAAGTGCACCACAGTCTAGTCTGGTCTAGCCTCTCACAGTTGCGTATATGTGTGGTGTGTTTTTTTAAAATAAACTAGGATGTACATCTTCATTGGATTTGTTTTCATTGTTTCCTTGAAAGGCTATTCTGTTTCTGAAGGCATATTACACCAGATTCCTGACATCCTTGAAAGTAAACCCATTTACCAACAACAGAACAGCACTCGATTTGAAAATCTTCTGCACTGACATGGACTTATTATGGTGTTTTGATCCTCCCTGTTTACTGTTTGTTTGTTTTGAGGTGTTTTTTTGGTTTTGTTTGTATTACATTTTCCTGTTTGCATACCTACTTTATCTCATCTGCAGATAATTGATGTTCAACTGGCGTGATCCTTGGAGGAAGCTTCTGTAAATAATTCTGAAATCTCAGTTTTCAGCTTCCAAGGACTACAAACTGCTCACAGCTCCAGTTAATTAGCTGCAGCCCAAAGTTGCAGAAACTTCTGCTGTGAGCTTGCCTGTATGTAGTTGCCAAGCCTATACATTTTTTCCTTCATTGTGTGTATTGCTAGTGGTTAATGTGCATAGTTTTTTCAATTTATTTATTTTGTTTGTTTTTATGGGAATATAGTATAAGTTGTGCATTTGAAATTCAATCATGAATCCTGCTTTTTAAATGGAAGATTTGGAATTCATATACAACTGGAACATGAGGTCTACATTCCACTCTTATCAGCCAGTGCTAATTATTCTGCTAGAACATTGCCAAAATAGTTAGAACAATTGATAGTCCCCATGCGTTGCTAATGCTCAAGTTGATAGTTATAACATGTTCAAATAAAGGGAGAATAACATGTCTGACGACACTTGGAACAATAATAACAGTAAGTACTCTCAGTAAATATTTTTGGAATGGATATGTAACTTTAAACTAAATACGAAGATGAAATTAAACTGAACTGGTTATGTAAATTAGACCTTTTTTTAAAATTATTTTTTGTGATGCAGATTTACTATTAATATGTCCCCCTGAAACCTTGTTTAAGACCTCAGATGTTGAAATTCCATACATTAAAGAAATTGTTAAAACATTGTGCAGAGTACAAGTATATGGTTCCACTGCACTTGGCTGGGACCGGTAATTGTGATGCTGGAAAATAGCCAGTAGAGATAAAGATGCTTTTTATGTGCAAGATTTGATCCAAGGAATGTATCTCTTCTTTCTTTTATCCCATCAAAATAATAAAAGGCCTGTGTGCTACAGCTGTTAATACGCTTTCCCTTTGGTCAAATGCCTTTTCCTGACAGATACCGGTACATTACGTATGACCGATTTATAGAGCTGACACAATTCCCAAACAATTGCAGCCATGTTATATATGGCAATATCTCTCTCGCCCTCGGAACACAATAACATTTTTACATACGCAAGACCTGTGGCTTCCTGATTTGTTTAAATTATTTTTTTTAAGTAAAGTTGTTAATGATATTTTATTTGCATTATTTTCTAGCCACATCATGAAGTGGAAATGTCTTTCCACAGGACAATAACTCACCTTCGAAACCTAAATTCAGATCTGGACACCAGACTACACAATGAACATGGAAGCGTGTTGGTTTCAGCCCAGCTCCACTGGTCTACAGCACAAAAAACAACAAATATGGCAATAAACTAGCATTGCGTCTATACAAAGCAATTAAAAAGAACTCTATCTATCTATCTATCTATCTATCTATCTACAGTGCCTTGCAAAAGTATTCAGACCCCTGACCCATTCTCTCATATTACTGAATTACAAATGGTACATTGAAATTTCGTTCTGTTTCATATTTTATTTTAAAACACTGAAACTTAAAATCAATTATTGTAATGTGACATTGGTTTTATGTTGGGAAATATTTTTCAAGAAAAATAAAAAACTGAAATATCTTGCTTGCATAAGTATTCAACCCGTGCTGTGGAAGCTCCCAGTTTACACCGATGAAAGAAATTGCCCTAACGAGGACACAATTACCTTACCATTGGCCTCCACCTGTGAACCATTAAAGTTGCTGTCACATTTTCTGGATAAAAACCCCACTGTTAAAGGATCATTGGTCAGGCTGTGAATCTGAAGGAAAATGAAGACCAAAGAGCATCCTACAGAAGTTAGAGATAAAGTAATACAAATGCATAGATTAGGGAAAGGGTACAAAATAATATCCAAGTGTTTGGATATCCCAGTGAGCACAGTTGGATCAATAATCAGGAAGTGGAAGCTGCGTCACACCACCCAGGCACTGCCAAGAAAAGGCTGTCCCTCAAAACTCAGCACTCAAACAAGGAGACTTGTGAGAGAAGCCACAGAGAGGCCAACAATCACTTTGAAGGAGCTACAGAGTTCAGTGGCTGGGAGTGGAGTAATGGTGCACCAGTCAACCATATCAAGATCTCTGCATAACACTGGCCTGTATGGGAGGGTGGCAAGAAAGAAGCCGTTACTCAAAAAGTACCATCTAAAAGCACGTCTGGAGTTTGCCAGAAGAGTGACCCAGCTGCGATGTGGGAAAAGGTTTTGTGGTCAGATGAGACCAAGATAGAGCTTTTTGGCCAAAACTCAAAGCGCTATGTGTGGTGCAAACCTAACACTGCCCATTCCTCAAGACACCATCCCTACAGTGAAGTATGGTGGTGGCAGCATCATGCTGTGGGGATGCTTCTCATCAGCAGGGACTGGGCATCTTGTTAAAATTGAAGGAAGAATGGATGGAGCAAAATACAGGGAAATACTGCAAGAGAACCTGCTTCAGTCCGCTAAAAAACTGAAGCTTGGGAGGAAATTCACCTTTCAGCAGGACAATGATCCCAAGCACAAGGCCAAAGCAACATTGGAGTGGCTCAAGAACAAAAAGGTGAATGTCCTACAGTGGCCCAGTCAAAGTCCTGATCTCAATCCCATTGAGAATCTGTGGCAGTATTTGAAAATTGCAGTCCACAAGCGTCGTCCAACCAACCTGAACAACCTTGAGCAAATCTGCCAAGAAGAATGGGCCAAAATCATTCCGAAACTGTGCAAAGCTGGTACATACTTACCCCAAAAGACTTAAAGCTGTTATTGCAGCGAAAGGTGGCTCTACCAAATATTAACGTGTGGGGGTTGAATACTTATGCAAGCAAGATTTTTCAGTTTTTTTTATTTTTCTTAAAAATATTTCCCAACATAAAACCAATGTCACCTTACAATAATTGATTTTGAGTTTCAGTGTTTTAAAATAAAATATCAAACAGAATGAAATTTCAATGTACCATTTGTAATTCAGTAATATGAGAGAATTGGTCAGGGGTGTGAATACTTTTGCAAGGCACTGTATCTGTATCTCAGAAACCAACAATGATAAAAACCCACACAAAGGAATGCCTTTTTTTTTTAAATCAAAATCAGTAAGTTGCAAATAAAGGGGGGTATTTTTTGGGGGGTGTTAATACTGAAACTCATACCTGCTGTAGAGGAAGTTTTAAAATACAAATTTAGCAGGTGTAGGCTAGTTAACACCAGTGTGTGTAACCCATCGCGAGAGACAGAAACCGAGAACAGATACTTCACAGTCATATTGCAGATACCATGTATTTATTCCAAAAGGGATTAGTTTGAAATAACAAGCCAAATGTGTTGGGGAATTATTAATGCATCATAACACAGAATTTTGTCCTAATTGAAAAATACAAATCCAACATGGAAATGGAAGAGGAAAACAAACAAAAAAAACAACTTTTTTTCTTTAATTTTGTCATCAGAGTATGCAGCTTCCCTGTTTTTACATACCACATTGATCATGTACAACCTGTTAACTGTGATATGGTTTGTTTCCTGTACAACAAATACTCCAGTTCGTAGATAAACATCTCCTAGTGTTGAAATGCATTCAATTTTTCACTTCATGAGAAAACAAGTGGCAATTTAATTACAAATCTCCTGAAACCTGTTTTCCTGAAGAAAAAATAACTGAATTCAGTCACACACATTCACAAAACATGAAAAAGAACCAGTAGTTTACGTGTAGTTCCCTTTATTCTATATTATTAAAGTAATTGACCAAAAAAAAAAAAAAAAGCTTAACTGGGTTTTCTTGTCAGGTTATATGCCTAATAATTTTGGCCTAAATGCGTCCCTCTGAAACTGTTGCAACAAAAATGTAAATGCCTGCTTCCTCTATAATAACTGTATGTGATGTGAGCATTTCATGGTTGTTTCAGGGGTAGGGGCCCTAGAGGACTTAATCCACATAAGAAAACCACTAACAATTCAGCATACTTCGCTTTAGAAAGGCTTGGGACTGAATAACTGGGTATTGTTTTCAGGAATGAGGAGCACTCGCTGAGCTATAAGGGGTATTCTGTCTCGGTGTATCCAGACTGTAGCAAGTGCCTCCGACCCTCAGCTTTTTCATGCACAAATTCACAATTTTTCTGAAATCATTTTGGGAGATTGGGTTACTTAATAAAGGTTATTAAATGTTTTACTGGCAACTTAAAAATTGATTTATAGTGGAGGATTATACTTTTTTAAAGGGTGCAAATGCTTCCTTAAAACAGATCTATGGGACTCCTGTACAAAAACTAAATCATAAAAAAGCAGCAATAGCTCTCTGGAGCCAGGAAATCCAACAGAGACATCAACATATTAATAAGAAAGTTCTCAGTCCATTCTGAGTCCTGCAACTATTTGTGCTCCTTAGTGGGTGCGAAGTACAGCTCCATAGGTTTGTTGACCTTCCAGTACTTCTCACTGACCAACTCCAACGAGAAGGACCCGTTCAGCACCTGGGAGGAACAAACAGATGCAACAGAGTTTCAGAAACACAGCACGGCTCTTCCAGACGAACCGTTAGGTTCTGTTTGTCAGGTGAAGCCGTTGTGTTTCCTGATTGCATGTCTGCTTTTAAACCACTTTCAACATCAGCATCCAGCAACAGATAACAAATAAAAAAAAACTTGGCAAACTTATGAACTGTGTTGCCTGTGTACCTGTTTACCTGCAACCACACTCAACTTTGCGGATTGTGAAATGCGTTCTGGAAAAAGGTTCTAATAGAATGGATTACTACCTAGTACTTTAGAAGTATAAATATCAGCGAATGGATGTGTTTATAATCCCCACAAAAACTCTCACCAGGTTCTGAAATCAAGCAAAAGCAAAACGTTTCTGGAATACAGAATATATATATATGTTTTTGGCAATAATGCACAGCAAAATGAATCTGCCCTCCAGCCCATGCCACACTCACTGTGAATTGGCCATTGGCGGTAGGAATGTAGATGGTGTACTGCTTCTCACTCGCTGCCTCCACATTAATGGGGTTGGCTTCCCCGCTCTTGCGAAGCTCCTCCAAGGCCAGCCGTACTGCCAGGTATTTGGAGAGGTGGTCCACTGTGGCGTTTCCCGATGTCTTAATGTACCTGGGTACAAACCGAATACTGAAAAGGGTTACTTAAGAAATGTTCTATTGTTAAAGACTAAGGAGCATGAAATGACTAAAGTTTAAAAGGGTCTTTTAAGAGAACCTTTATTTCATTAAGGGAAACAATATTAATTTTACTTTCATGCTCCGTTGTCTAGGATTAAAAGCAAAGGTTTGAAGATCTAGGGATACCGTGTCCAAAATTCGAAATGCTTCTTGTAAAATGTAGATTTCAAGTGTGTTTCACTGGGATTTAAATCCAGTATCCCGTCTCTCCAGTCCTTTTGTCTGACCCCCAAAACCAATTTATGATGCCATCAGAAACTTTAGCCTGAGACCAAACTGCCGCTCAAGGAATTTGGCAATGGCTGCAAGATCACTGACCCCTCACCTGGTCTGCGTGACATCATCCTTCTCCATCAGCGTGGGGTGCGGCCGAAAAACAAGCTCAATCTCGCTGGCTCGTCCAGTGCCAGGTCCCCGCCACGTTCTCAGTGGTGTTGTCCATGTCGAGGCCCGAGTCGTCAGAGGTCTTTGTCCGCTTGATGCTGGGCCCTGCCTCCTGATTGCTGTGTACCGAGGCATTGCTGCAGTGAGAGCTGTCACCATTGTCCTCCGCCCCACTGCCATTCTCAATCTGGTGCTTCTTCCCTCTCTGGAGCCTGCATAGAGTTGATGAAGGGTATACAACTTTCATGTTTGCTGGAGTATTACAAGCATATTATTACATCTCTATGAACAATTGTTCTGCTTTATCTCTGTGTTTAAACCATTAGTTCCTTTTCCAATTTATCAATGGGCTCCTGATCTGCTAATCCTATTGCTCTATTCTATATTTATTATATAACTGTCCTACATTACTGGTGGTACAAATAATGTAATCCTAAATCCTAAAAATGTGTTGCTAATGAAGTGAAGGCCCCTGTCTGACCGGTTCAGGGCCTGGATCTTGAGGCCCTCCTCAATGCTGTGGCTCAACGCCTGCTGGTTGTTGTGTTTGCTGATCCGGGCCAGGACGCGCTCCTGGTGGGCCTCGTACTCGCCTCTGCTCGGGTAGATCTTGCTGATCAGCGCGTCGAAGTTCGGGTCAGGGCGCAGAGAGCGCTTCGACACCAGCTTCTTTCTGCACGTCGGACACTCCTTGTTCCTAAAACACACGAGAGCTCTTCATGTAGAATTTGATATGACCAGAAAAATATTTGACATGTACAAAAACAACCCAGTTATACTGAAGAGATCATACATTAATACACAATACACAGATTCAAACACTGAAAATATATAACAAATACAGGTATGCTGAGTTTAATTAAGATCAGTCTGCATTTACTAAATATTTTGCTTCTTCAACAAGGAGAATAAGAGGGTTTCCAGTTTGTGTTTTTTACTGCTTATATATAAAAGATGGTAATATTTTATTTGCATGTGGATAGTGCCTATATCTACACAGAAACATAAGTAGAATGGGATAGTTGTGTCGATACCCATTCATTTGGGTAAATACTGTCAATGCCTATTCCAGTCAGTTGTTCATAGCTCCTAGTGTTTACAGTTAGGGAAGGCTGGAGGACAAGTAGGTATTGCACCTGTTCTATTTAATGTATAATGGCTAGTATTTATATGTTTCACCTCGGCCACATTTTAAAGTCTCATGGCATATGCTATCATTTTTACGGAGACGACACTCAAATCTATATTAATTCTAAACCTGATATCAATGTTGCAGCCTCTGCCCTAACCGCTTGTATCTCCGATATAAAAAATTGGATGTCGCAAAATTTTTTACATCTTAACTGTGAAAAAACTGAGGTAATGCTGTTAGATACTCCCCGCCAGCTAGGAAAAAACAATGCTTTAAATCTGTCTGTTGATGGAACATTGCTTGAGTTCAGATCTAAGATGAAAAATTTGGGGGGGTGTTCGATCCTGGGTTAACTTTTGAATCGCATGTGCTAAATTCTGTCAAGGTTTCTTTTTTTCACCTTAGAAACATTGCCAGACTGTGTCCCATGCTTTCTCTACCTGCAGCTGAAAAACTGGTTCATGCTTTTGTTTTCTCCAGGATCGATTACTGTAATGCCCTGCTTGCTGGGGTGTCTAATAGCATCCTCACTAAAATTCAATTTGTCCAAAACTCCGCAGCCAGAATTTTGTCTCGGTCCCGCTCAAGAGATCACATTACTCCTGTCTTGGAGGCCTTGCACTGGCTGCCTATCAGATTCAGAATTGATTTTATAATTTTAATGCCGACATATAAGGCTCTTCATGGGCTAGCTCCGACTTATCTGTCAGATCTTTTATCTTTTTACACTCCCACTCGCAACCTCCGCTCTGCTGATTTCAGACTGCTCTGTGTCCCGCCTGTTCGCCTGCTCTATGGGCTGACAGGGCCTTCTGTTGCTATGCCCCAAATTATGGAACTCTATTCCACTAGAGATCAGGGACTCAGCTTCTTTGAGTGTTTTTAAGCTAATTTAAAGACTTACTTTTTATAAAGGTGTTTTATGATTTTATGATTGCTTTATTTCCTTGTGCTTTTTATGTATAATCTTTTTATTTTATTGCTGTACTATTAATTGTGAAGCGCGCTGAGATGATTGCTTTTAAGGGCGCTATACAAAATAAAGTTTATTATTATTATTATATTATTATTATCATAGTAGCCAGCCCTCAGCATCTCTCCTTTTAATTTGTTCACTAGAATCATTTTACAACAGGCCCAATGAACAGTCTGTACCCGCTGCGCAGAGCTGTGATGATGCAGTCGGCACAGAAGCGGTGCAGGCACTCCTTGGTGGTCATGGTGTTCTTCAGCATATCCAAGCAGATCGGACACATCAGCTCACTGTGGAGGCTTCTCGGGGAGACGGCAATCTCCAGCCCGTCTGTGATCGCCTCCTGCAAGCAATGTGGGAACACAGATCGACTTTCATTAATAGCAGTTTATTTTCATTTTAAAAAGAGCTGCCCTAAACCTCAAAGTGACAGTCGTACAGACAGATGGAACAAGTAATGTGCGAAGACAGGTCAGCATCCGTGCATAACAGGCACCGCATCACAAACAGAGCAGCCCTGTGTGTCAGATCAGACAGGTTTGGATATTCTCAACAATCATGGTAAAGAATACTGTAACCGTTGTATCACAAGTGGTTTTCAAGAACACAACTGAACATTCCAGTCACTCAATCTAAAATGTACTTTGATTATTAAAAGTACATGGCAAATAGTTTAAATTAAATTGTTTAATTTCTTTCCACTTTATTATTAAACAGAGGAAAAGTAGGCTGGGTCTTACCTGAGGAGTCCTCTGTAGTTCATACAGGCTGAGTTCCCATGTCTTACTTAGGGGCTGTACCCCATTAGTCTGCACAGTCTGAGTCATTATTACAGAACTGGAGAGAAAAAGCACAGCAGCTGAGTTATAGCAGGTCACTCAATCACAATGCCAAAAAACATCAATGCTTCAGATGTGTGTGAAAAAAAAAAAAATAAGATAAAGAGATGGGATACCTAGATATAGATAGAACAGTAATTCATAATTACCAATTAGCCTAATCATACCTAGGCTAAGGTTGGTAAATGTCTTTCAAAAGGAGGTTGGCTCAAGACATGCGGTTACCCATATTTTGCTGGAAGTGCTATGTATGGTAACTTACACCATCAGCAGGCTCTAGTGATAGTCAGCAAACTGTGATAATAAACAAGTTAACATTTATTTTACATCCAATGCATCGCTTTGCAACTACATTTGTCAGCCCTGATTTTACTGGGGATTACTAACAGTGTCTAGATACTGTTAATCAACACCTGATTGACATTTACTTTTTTTATGACTGTATTGGATCTGGTCCGAGCTGGTGCTAGTTATATCATTGCTCTTAACAAGGTCTGGGCGTTCAAATACCAGTATATAAAAGAAAGCACAAAATGTGTGCTCCCACACTGCAATGTTCACAATATTAATTCATGCAACTAAAAACACAAACATTTCTGGAAATAATTCAGATGCATTTTTGCAGTTTAATTCAGACCGTTTTAGACGCAAAAAGTGTGTTGATTACAGTAGGCTACAGTAGCGCATACAATTAGAAGCACAGCGGTTGTTACAATTCTGTAAATGCCTCGTTAAAAATAGACATTCGTTTCTCGTCTGCTGTTTAATTGAATCACCAAAACAAAACACGTTATGTACACAATAAAGTTGGTTTATTTTGCAACGTTTTACACAATGAATTTATAAATATACTAGGTCGCATTGTTAATTTTTTTTTAAATAGGGTAATTCTATTTACCATTTCCAGCCTGCTTTTCTCGGCTTTTGATTTCGCGTATATTAACCAAAGCAATGAACTTTTAATCCTTCAGTATTATTTATATTATCATGTTAACGAATAGCCTATCATTAGTCTCGTGGATCGTTTGATAAATAACTGTTTTTATTACAACTATACGACCGTTTCGCAATCTGTGTTATCCATTTAACCCGTTTTAAAAAAAACAAAAACAAATGCACGATACCTATACATTGTGGGTTAAACGAATTATTCTAGAATAGTAATACACCTCGATCCCTTATCTTTTCCAAGATTTTAAATCAATTTTATTTAACTCAGTGAAATCTAGTTCTCACCATGATCCTTTGTGTGGGGTTTATTGACAACCACATTGCCATTGCTTTCACTGCCAGCTGAGAAACGCGTCCAAGACAGAAACTGCCTAAATTTAGTTTCTGCTTAAATAACCATTACATTTTTACATCAGCTATATACATAACAATGGCATTTAAACAATGTACGTTATATACCTTCTCGACTTTAAACTTACATTTTTTGTTCTTATTATTTATTTTACAACGATAGCCTACAATTGCAGCCTTCTTGTAACATTTCCACGGTTAAGACTCCATTTTTCACCATAGCAAATGCCCATTCTTTTTTCTTTTTCTTTTTTATTTTAGGCGAACAACAATCATCCGCAGTCAATGTGAACCGTCGTGGCTATTCATTGTCTGTTAATGTACTTACATTTTCAGTGTTTGTATCCAAGGTACTTCCTAAAGCGTCCCTGCAAATTACAATTTCAATATGGCGAGCTATGGCTCCGCAATGGAGTTTGGGAAACGGAGGGAGATAAATATTCAGTACTCACGAGTCAGGCGAAAAAACAGGGCTTCTTTTTAAAAAGGTTTGAAAATTGCAACGTGGTTTTGTAAGATTTAAGAACTCTCTAGTGTTCTAAATTCCTCGTAAACATGATCCAGACTGGTTATAGTAACACATCAAGTTTGTTGTAACCGCAGCATTCTGTTAGCTGTGTTCTTGTAGCGTCTCAATCCTGAATCACAATTACAGACACAAGGTGTAAGAATGCAAGCTCGTGTCCTGCAGGGACTCGTGTGCTCAGAGGATTAACCTCGTGTTTTGTTTTATTTAAACAGATCCTTTAATGTAAATAGAGTAGATTCATAAAGGTTTTTTTGTTACTGTTGTTTTATTGCTTTGACTATCTTGCTTTTTCGGTGTTTAAATATTGATATTTTTCAGAGAAAAAAATACAGACGGATTGAATGTATTTTATTACTTACATGATCGCCTCTTCTTACTGGGGTAAATTCAGCAGCATGAGAAGGGGTTACTTACATATAGCCTACGTGTAAAAAAATACACCTACAGTAAATTAGAGTTTTATGTGGGTTATTTAGCATAACATCTTTCTGGCAAGTCACTGATCGTTTTGCACGTTATTTTCTCGTTGGCCCCGGGGAAGCTCATGTGCCCTTCCACAACACTAGTGATTCACTTCCTGTAGCAGCGGGTACATGAGCCTCGCGTAAACTTGACACTCACTTTGCTGCACACCAGCCTACTTTCACCAAATCAAAGTAAAAATGAAGTCACATGACAGAAGAAATGAGAGAACGTTTTTAGTGCTGCTACTTTTTGCCATGGCCTTTTGGTTCCTAGTTCTTGAAAAGACATGTGATACTGTGACCTTTCAACAGTAGCCTGCCGCCTTCTGTAGTATAACAGGCAGGGGATATACATATTTAAAAAAACAAAAACAAACTTGGACTACCTAAGGTAAAGTAGTCCGAGATTATTCATAATTATGGTCAGAGAAACCTTTAGGTCTGGTTTGCAGACTGGTTTGTGTATAATACATTGTACTGAGTAATTTGCAGTGGACTGCTGAAAGCCAGCGGCAGGTGAAAAGAGTTCATGTCGTCTCGTCATTGATCATTTTGAGTTATTGCGTCTATTGACATAATTAATTGGTTGTTGAATTATTATAATACCATTATAGTTTCCTACAATATAAACAAACGCATCAAAACAATGACAGTTTTTTTTTTCTTCTAGTGTTTACAATGTGTTTGCTGAACTGCTTTAGTAGTCGTAGTAAGGGATAGAGAGAGAGAGAGAGCTTAATCTCCCCCAATATAAAGTCTAATTTCTGGATTGGTTGTGATGCCCCGTTTCAACAAGTAAGAAGACAGTCTAGCGTTCACATTTTCCACAGCCTATTTAAATATTAAAAACCAAAACCCATATATATATATATATATATATATATATATATATATATATATATACACACACACACACACACACACAGAAGCTGCTCAATTTAAACCCAGTTCCCATTGCATGGGCGGATTATTACCGAAGGCGGTGCTGCTCAGTTTGAGGAAGTTTATGACATATTGCAGAGATAGAGAGAGCGCCCACAGTAAACACTAAGCAAGCCTCTCTCCACCAGTCAGTAACTGCGAGTCACACAGGAGCGTGCTGTATATCGACAAGTCTCTTGGAGCAATTAAAACGACCAGAGCAGTAATTAATTTCTGAGAGACAACTAGCGGGTTTTTAAAACACAATGGGAGGATCTTCTTCCAGCCTTCTGGATGAAAATAAATGCAACTACATAAGGGGTAAGTAATGCAGCCTACTTCTTAGTTCATTACACACTATTGAAATCTGTACTATTTCCAGAAAACACATCCACCTGTCACTAACTGAGTACTAATATTTTGTTGTCATTCACTGATTGATGATTGTATTATCGCTTTTGATCTGAGAATATCAGAAATACATTTTAACTTGTTGAATAATATACATGTTATACTGTAATTCGCAGAATGACTAGTGTTATAATTCCTGAGGATTTTTCTTCTGTATAATATCCATTTCACAGAAAAAGAAAAACAATATTTGACACGAACAAATTGGCAAAATTGTGATTTTGTGGGCATATTTCGTCATTGTTTAAAGCTGGATAGTAGTATAAGTTCTTTTTTTTTTTTTTAGTTTAGTATACAGTTAGAGTGAAGTTTTGGATTTGTTTTCTGTATAAATTGATGCGGTCTTTGCTTGTTCTGTGAAAGCTGGCGCAAAGGATTACAGCAGGTTGGCATGGCTTTGCAGTTCTAAAGAAGTTTCTTGAGTAGCTGGCCAGAAGCAACTAAGACATGCGCTGATATTGAAACACTATTTTATCAAGGGGCTGATGTTTCATTTTCAGTACGTATCCACAATATCCATGATAAATGACAAAAAATACGTTTGTTTTATTTAGTTAGGGTTCATTTGGTTTGCATACATGACTATAGTAGCATGCAGGCAACATTGGGGACTCGCATCGCACTGACTAAGCTGTCTGGATTGTTTTTAGCCTGATATCATCCTATTTAATTTGAAAACGATTAGGTTTACATACAACCCAAATAATAATGTCACCCTTTTACTACAGTGCAGTCACGTGGTAGCTTACACATACAGCCCACAATCTCACTGCCAGTGGAAATAGCAGAAAAACAACCATGACTACCATACACAGTACTGTAAATCCTTTTTTTACATTGCTTGTTGAAGTGTTCAACAAGATAGCTGATATTTTTTTGGGAGGGTTGTCAATAGAAAAATCTGTCAAATAAATAATAATCAAAATAATAATAACACATTGGTTCTCTGACAGGTAGGGGGCAGCATATCGAAAAGAATTGCTATGGCATATATATTATTACAATCCTGCGGTTTGAAACCCCATGAGAAGCAATCTATCCAGAAAATCTAGGAGGAAGTCTGGCAAGTTTAGATTATTGGCTGATATGTCCAGCAAAGGAAAAAATGAATTCCTCTCTTCCTTGTCCTGTAGCTCTCGCTGTGTCGCTGGTGGTTGTAATAGCCCATATTGGAAGAGTCATACTGCCAAAAAAAAAAAAAAATTAAAACCATACTTGTGATCATATAGCTGGATGTAGTTTATAAATGCATATGTCAGCAAATCCCAATAAAAAAAAAAAGCACAGGGCCAGAACCTCTGAGATTAATAAAATAAATAAATAAATAAATAAACTTGTTGTTGGAGTCTGTTAGAAATTATAATTAGAACAAAATGCAACATGTTCTATATCAGTTTCTCAAAATATATCTATTACCAAAAGGTATTAAGAGAAGAGAGCTTTTAGACAAGCTAGTCTGCTGACACCAGCAAGAAGTTGTGCATCCAGGATTTATGTTGGGCGGCTATTAAACAGCTTTCTGACGAGGGGTCTTATCATCATTGCCAGGAACAGCATTGCTAGAAAAGAAAACCATTTAATTTGCTTGTGAATATCTCTTAGTGGGTTACAGAATACCCAGGAGCATTTACAAGAAACACATTACTTTACCTTTGCTGTGTCTTGTTGCATTGTATTGCAAAAGTATATATTTTGAACACAATTCTGTTTGTTTTGATATCTTTATTCACACTTGATGGGTTCTAACTCGCTAAGGCTCTGACTGAAATGAATGGCTGTTAGTCGGCACAGACAAGCTGCAGCAATGTTGCAGGAGGTAGCACGATCTGGATGCCCTATGAAAAATTCCCTTTCTCACCTGAAAGCTGAGAAATGTTTTTTCTTAGTTTTATACCCTAGCTGACTTATGACCCTGATGAATAAAAAATATGTTGTAAAATAGAATGAAGGGATCCATGCTATACAGAGCAAAGCATAGGCAATGCACTTTTCATAAAGACCACAGGGTGTGCTCCAACCCCTCATCATTTGTTGCATATACAATATATTAATATGGGACCATTGTGTTCATGAAGCCACAGTTTGCACCCTTTTTATGTATTTGTATCTTTTAAACATTTACTGAATTCTGGCATAGCTGTACATTTTTCAAACCACCAGCTTGTAAGGTAATGTAGATTCTAAAAATTGAAATGCATCACTATACTATTAATACACTCTCAGCATCCTGTTGGTCTGATTATGCTTTTCAGCCCTCGATTTGCACTTCATGCTAACTCGAGTTTAGTTCAAATATAACTTAGCTTCTTTAGTGAACTGGAGCTAGCGCAGATTTGCTGCTAATTAAGGCTAGAAACATAATAGTTATCCAAAGGATGGAAAGTGTGTGGTAAGTGGATGGTATGTCGATGTCACCGCATAGATAATAACTGACGATATTATGTAGGCTACAGGGAAAGACCTATAGTGGTAGTCTGTGAATCTTGTTGTCTGTCAGCCAGATCCTTAACCCGTCTGATTTCACCACAGCAGCAGCACAAAGTAAGCATGATATTTTATACACAACCTGTATTTTACTCAGTTAGTTGTATAGAAATATGTAGTTGTCTGAAGAGCACCACAGTAAATTCTTATTCTGCTGCATGTTACAAAATATTTAACTTTTGTATTTCTTAACTAAGCAGCCGTTTCAGTCTGTTCTTTGTTTATAACCAGATCCTATGCAATTCAAATACATAAATCACTATATATATATATATATATATATATATATATATATATATATATATATATATATATATATATGTTTTTGCTAATCTTTTTTTCTGATTCTGTTGCCATGTTCAGATCCACACCAGCTGAGTATTTGGGATTGCCAAGCTGTTTCATTACCATTTTCTTCCACTGCGAAGCTATATAATTAGTTCTGGGCTGAATGTCAAAGTGAACTCTATCCCCTTTTGGAAGCTATTCCTGTTGGCATATTAAATTTAATCAGCTTTGCAGTTATGCTTTGTGGAACCAAAGGGAGCATTTTTATCAGGGTCCCTCACTAGCATTACTGTACCCTCCATGGTATATTTTGTGAAAAAATTGTAAGGTGAAGAGTTGATCTGTCACTTTCATATTCAGGGAAAGAACTGCGCTCTTCACTCATCAGGAACTTTATTACAGTGACAAATTGTAACACTTGCTTTGCTCAAACAAGATGTCTTGTTGTCATAATCTGCAAAATGTACAGCTGCTGGCAACCCGGGAGTTGATTTTGGCAAGAACAGAAGATGACAAATTAAAAAAAATGCATTCAGTTGTGTCTATGAAAATGAGAGTTACCAAACACAGAGACTACACTAGGTAACGGCTAAATACTGTTATGAATACCAAGCCATTCAAGGCAGTCTCCTGCTTTTTAATGCAACTTCAGATTTTGTCAAGACAGGATGAGTGCATAGGTGTAACCCAATAAAAACACTCAGCCCCAGAAAACAGTATTTACAGAAGAAGCAAACAGACACACCCTTCTGTAATCTGCTTCCAAAAAGTCTGAAATGTGGAATTAATCAGGTCAAGATACTAAATGATTCCTTCACTGAATGATGTCATGTTCGCTGTAATTTGAGCTTGATCACAAGGCACCGGCTAATATACACACAGGGATTGGGTGGCTGTGCTCTCTGCAGAATTCCTGTAGGACTTACTTCACAAAAGATCTTTCATAGCATTTGATTAAGATTTATAAATGCAGAACATTAAGCTGCACTATAGAATCACTGCTATTACCATACTTATTGTACTGCACCTAGACTGTATTAACTGCAGTAGTGGTGTGCAGCAAATGGACACTTGGATTTATTGATCTGCCTGGTTTTTATTAGGCTCCTCATCCAGAAAAACGTGGACCCTTATCCGCTAATTGTGTCCATGTGTCCCTCTGTCTGTTACACTCTACATGGGGAACACAATCTCCAACAAACGTTTATCATACACCCCCAGCCTCCTGTAGACATTTCAGATTGCATTTGGTTACTATCCAATAAACTCTTGATTTTATAAGTATATTGTTATCCTTTCGGGTACTGTGCGCTGTTGCTCGATTATGAGGTCCCTCAGTTTGTGCCTGCACAGTTTTTTTTACTGGTAGGATGAACTATGTCTATTGGTGGTTTATGTCATTTTATAGACTGCGCTTTTTGTTTTCATGGCAACTGAATTACATAAAAGCAGTGAGCTCATGTATTCAGGATGGGTTCAGCCCCATTATTTTGGCAGAAAACTAAAATATGTTTAACTATGTAGCAGAACTGCATTTCTTCCTTGTGAAGGATCATGTGGAATGCTGGCAAGCTCTGTAATGGAGTAACAGAGTCTGTCTCCATGTGTCAGTGTCTAGCAAGGAGCCTGTATTCTAGTTATATCCTGGTGGAGCCTACTTTGCATTGCAAAGTTGCTTTCCTTCAAGCAGAAAAGCAACTGCAGCCTCTGATATCATACATACTGGTAGCCTGTCATGAATCAAAACTATACATGCAGCTCAATTTAGTCCAACATTTAAAGAGAGATTTTGGGTCTCCTGATTCACTTAACACAGTCATCAATGGTCTAGCAAATGTTTGTATTCTCGCCATATAAAATGATCAGGTGAGAATTTGGCAGCAAGCATCCAAGGGTTTAAAGACTGGAAATAAGTATTTAGCATTACCAGTAAACTTGAAGTCTGCAGAGCAACAGATACATACACCAGTACTAACTTGTTGATGTTAGGCTGCCATGCTTAATAATCTAAGTTAAAATATGGTTATTATCTAAATATTTCTTCAATGCAGTTGCTCTACAGCAGCCATATGGTACAACATACCAAGTTCCCATTTTCATATTTTGACACACCAGTGGTATGAACCAATACACACTAATAAACTGCTGTAGTGCCATGCTTTGTTTCAGAGCCATGTGCAATATTTGTTCCATTGTGCTGTAATGCGGGCGTCTACTGTTGTTTCAGTTGTTAGATATTATACATTGTTACTATCTTCTTTGTGCAGCGTTTCCCTTTTTCTTTTGTGGAAAACCTTTTCGAAAAAGAACCAAAAAACGTAATGAAAACTGCTTCTGAGCTGAGGCCTCAGACAGCCATGAGCGGTGAACCAAGGCCAGTTTGATGGGACCCCTGAGCACCCCTGAGAGGGAGATACAGCTGCAGAGCAGAGGGGAGGAGGCAGAATCAAACCACTCCAGATATGGGTTACGATATCCAGCATGACATTTCAGCGCTGTCTCGTTTCCTGAGATAACATTGTTGAGTACTCTTTACATCACTGACATCACTTAATGCAACCCAAGTGTAAGGAATATTAGATCATCAGTTCCTGGACAATGTCCTACCATGACATCATACAAATGTCCTTTTGTCAGCTGTTATCTTATCTCTATCTCAGTATAAGGCGAGATGCCAAAAAAACCCCATTATTTTCATGTTAATTCAATCCATATTTCATGGAGAGAGGAAAATCAGTTACATGCAATAATTATGATATCTTAGTGGATTTAAAATGTGGTCTGTAAAGGATAACCCTGAAACTTTGAAGTATCTTTGAATGTACAGCATTGCTGGAGGAAATATTGAACTCGAAGGTAGTGCAGACTAACAGGGAAGTGAGCATGCGCTTCAGCATTGCTGTGCCTGTAGATTCTATAGTCCCACTTTTAAAGGAATTGAGAGAGAGAGACTACAGAGGGAGCCAGGCTGGAGAAATACCGTTTGGGAATGCTAATTCATTTTCCAGAGTGGAAATTTGCAAAACACATTAATTTTCCAAATCCAGCCTAAGCCTTGGATCGTAACCCTGTCACGCCCCCGAATATGTGTCTGGGGGATAGATTTATTTAGTCATCTTTTCAGTAAACAGTTCTATTGCCTGCTGCTTTCCCTGATACACAGCACCTTGTTCACAGGGGCAGCCTGTTGACAAGAAAACAAACAAACAACACTGCTGGAAATTCTACCAGCTGCTGGTTGGCATGTGACTAGCAGCAGTTAAAAAACAAACAAACAAAAAACAACTTATTTATTAGTTTCTTGTTAATTACCCCGCTGGGCTATGATTTCCATTACATGAAAGTAGGTGTTAAAACTTCGTGCTGATATTGGACTCGGCTCTCGCCAAGATAAGCACCAACTAAGACCTAGCTTCTTTTATTGTAAACTAATGTGATCCATCTGCGTTTCCTTCCACCTGATGATGTAGATATCCTTCTGCCTGGTGTTGATGGCTGAAGTGTAATGCTGGCTCCAGGGATCAGCCTATTTTGCCTCCCTGGCGCATCAGCACACACAACGGCTGCAATGCTGGCTCCAGGGATCACCCACAGTGTGGACTCCCTAGCGCATCAGGAGTTTTACAGCAACTGAAGTTGTTTTTGGTGTCTGAATTAAGTATCTAGTTCTTCAATGAGGCAGCATTTGTGTTTCTTAAAACTACCATGACCAACTGTAACTAGTGGTCTGACCAGTGCTTGGTATTTCTGGAATTTCTAAAAAGGCACTTGACACTCATACAGCCTTACAACATAAAAACAAACAGGTTCAAGTGAGGTCATTATGCTGCCAGCCACAGAAACGATACTGCTCTTGGGAGGTTGATCCTGTCATGTGATTTTAGGGCTCAACATTTTAAAACCTGCTCTCAGATTTAGTTCATTATTCTTGGGCTGCGAGCCAGTATGTTGATATTTAAATAGTGGTAGCTTTTAATATTACACATTTTGGTCCTATGATTGAATATAACTTTAGGTTAATACAACTATAAGAACTTTATGATAAAAATATTAAACCTGTCTGCGCGCACATATTTTTGTGAATCGGTGTTACACGCTCTCATAAAGTAATTACTTTTTTTAATTACTTTTCGAAAAATAACGAATATCCGAACAAGCAATACTGTAATGCGGTTACTTTTTACAGCCTGCTGAAGTTTTATTACAGTTTTATTTTTGGAAAACCAACACATTGATGGAATGTAAGTCTGCTAGTATGTCAAAGTTCTTTGTATTGCTTTTTAACTGTATACCGTCTCTAAGCAACAGGAGGGACCCCGCTCTGCCTGCATGTCTAGTTCAGCCTGCCCCTCTGGAGATTCTGCTCTGTTTGCTGAATGTCTCTCTCCCTGCTCCCTGCTGCAGAGGAAACCTCAGCATTCCTTCATACACCTCTGTCAGAGAGTGCTCCACTACAAAGCAAGTAGCCCAGACAATGAGCTCACAGACCATCATGACAGGATAGCCGAAGCGCTCAGGCTGCATTACTGTTTGTTGCAGGTCTTATGTGTTTTTTGTTTAGTAAAACTTCCCCTCACTGGGAAAAGCCCTTCATATGCCAACTATATTTGCAAAGATTAGGCACTAAATGCATGCAAACTACTTGCAGTACTGTATTCAAAAGATACTGTACAGTAAGATAACACTATGAAAGTCAGTTTAACCACTGACTTCAGACAAAATAGCATTGCACGTTTAGATCATACACATTTTCCTGTGGTCATATACAAATTCTAATTTTGTGTTTCCTCATTGGTCACAATCATTCTGTGTACGCACACTCGCTACTGAACAGTATTGAGACAGTTTCACATTCTTCATTTTGGACTTTTCCAAAACTGAAGAGATTCCTTCGTATTCAATTTTCAACTTGATTTCCTGACAGAGGAGACCGTAGTCCAGGCAGACTGCCATTAAACTCCAGATAGCCCAGGGTATTTCAGCATCGGCACTAAACAATTCAAATGTGGTGCTGTGTCAGGTAGGGTTTTGTTATGCTGTGTCTTAAAATGTATATCAGAGTTTAATACAAAGTGCAGGTTGATACACATTAAGATTGCTCTATTATTTGCCTCACCTGCAGAGTTAAGTGTCAGGGTTGAACCAGTGGAAGTTGCGTCCATACCTATTAGATGTATATACACGGTAGGGGGTAACCATTTTATTTGAGCTTATCTGAAATAACACCACATTGCGGTAAAGTCCTTCTTTCTCACCCTGTTGGCCCTGCCCTGCCAATGAGACACACAGTGGTGCCATTAATGCTCTCACAGTGATGGAATGCTGGATGGGAAAAAGCAGTCTTAATCCTAGCATTCCTGCATTTTAGCTTAAATAACAATTTCTTTATTACTCTTTTTTTTTTGTAAGAAAAAGCAGGGCCTATATTGAACCGTAAACTCAGCAAATTTAGTGACAACCAATATACGAAGAATCAATCAGATTACTCTTTGAACTGCACTCCTGGAAACCTTTCTATTCTCTAAACCTTTCTTTATTGGTTGTTACCTTCCTATTTCTGCTTCTGCTACTTTTGCTCATGTACTGCTGAGTGTCCTTTTAGCAAGTGCCAGCTTATGGGACTGCTGCAGGAGGGGGTATAACAGTGTTACAAACTGTATACACCCAAATATTAGATCAGCAGCCTGGATGTGGTGTATAGGACATCCCAGGGAAAACTCGACTGGATAAAATATGGTGGGTTATCCTGCAGCCATAATGTCGATAAATACGGTACAAAATAAAATTGTTTTAAAATTCACATTC
This sequence comes from Acipenser oxyrinchus oxyrinchus, assembly GCA_030684275.1. Lineage (NCBI taxonomy): Eukaryota > Metazoa > Chordata > Actinopteri > Acipenseriformes > Acipenseridae > Acipenser > Acipenser oxyrinchus. The sequence goes on along the minus strand of CM060260.1, from coordinate 23,714,345 downwards.
TTCATTTTGGATTTTTCCAAAACTGAAAAGATTCCTTCGTATTTAATTTTCAACTTGATTTCCTGACAGAGGAGACCGTAGCCCAGGCAGACTGCCATTAGACTCCAGATAGCCCAGGGTATTTCAGCATCGGCACTTCAGTGTCTTGTGTGAGTTTGACAAGAGCTCAGAGGAAACACAGAACAAGAGGAAACTCCTCTTACATTTTCTGCAGTGTCAGTAGAACTAATTATGCTTTGCTTTGTGGTGCTTGGTGTTGGTTTTGTTGATTTTGTTTTTAAGTATTGTAATAAAAAATTGGCAAATGTAGTGTTGTTTATCATAAAAGGCACTGAAAACAAACAAAACAAAACAAAAAAAAAAAACAGGACAAATATTTCAAAATACCCTCCGTGAAGACAGATGGAATATTAGAAATAATCATAAGAAGAAAAAACGAATTATAATATTTTTAAGTTTTTCAAATATAAACAATATGCACATACTATATTTTGCTAATACACTGTATGCAACAAAATCAAATATTTGTTTTAGTTTTTTGTGACATACAATACTGGTAATAATTAGCTTATACATTTCTGGAATGTCTATGGCAGAATATTCCATTATGTCATTGTCTTTCCTGTGCTCTGAGTGGTTTGCAGATGTAGATAGGGTATTTTAAAAAAACAAAACTTCAGACTGTTTTGATGGAACTGTAGCTAACCAGACAATAATTGATTGATGCGATTTATAATTTAAACAATATGGGTAATATACATACTGATGCTGTATGATACAGTATAACATTGTATAATATATTTATTAACAATAATAATAATAATATATTTATTTTGTGTAGCGCCTTTCATTAAAATAAATCCTAAAGCGCTTTACATTTAAAAAAATAAAATACATAAATGCATACAGTAAATATAAATAAAGCAATACAGTAAAAACTATACAGTGCAGTAATCCAGTGTATAGAAATGGGTCTTGAGACACAATTTACTTGAAGCTATACATGCTGTTGTGCCTGTATTTAGTTGGCGAGGTTACATGTTAATGTATGTATTTATAACCTAGTCTCTAGTATAGCTGCATGAAAAATCTCTTATCAAAGAGGGAGCAACCAGTAAACACGTTTGGACAGCTTGCAGCTTAACGACCACAGTTACAGCCATCAAGGTCACACTGGAAGGCACATTCTTGGATATTAAGCTAGTTTGACCCACATGGCTCTTTTCAAAGTAGCATTTTCAGATGAGGGAATGGTTCAATTTGCTCATTGTCAAACACCATTTCAAGGGTAAAACATTTAACTAATTCACTCATCAAAAAAACAGGAGGATGTTCTCTAAATTCAAGCATTGTTTATTTGTGGTTTCAAGGGAGATGACTCAGCCTTTAAAAAAAAAAAAAAAAAAGCCCTTTTGTCTGTCAGTTTTAATTGTTGTATATGAGTGTTTTAATGATTACTGGTCAATAAAGGCTGGCCCACAAATTTTTGTTTAAATTCTTCTTGCCATATATTTTCTTACGGATTGTATAAACCAGTTGTTGGTAAATATTTTAAGGGTATGAGGAATCTCAATGTAGAGTTGGGAGGGTTAATAAGCAGAGCTGTGAAGTGAGGGCTAAGCATCACTGCACAGACAGTTTGGAGCACAGCTTAGTTCTCCAGACCATTCCATATCCTGAATTCCACTTGGTAACAACATTTGTGTCCAAAAAAAAAAAAGGTTTGGCAGATGTTGTGCTTAGTAAAGAGTCACTAATGCAGAACTAACTATGGAAAGAAAATGTAACGTGGAGAAAATAGTCAGTTGGACTCTTGAAGATTTGTTATTTTGTAAATAGTGACTAGGGTTACTAGGGTTGTCAGTTGCGGTCTCAGAATGCTGTGTTCCACTAGTGTTGACAATAAACCTGTGGCTTCTCTGAACTGCAATTTCCATGCTAATTCTGAGTTGTGTGTGTGTGGGTGTATGTATGTGCAACTCCCTTTCACTTTATGGAATCCACTGGTCATTGAAAAGCAAACTGCATATTAACACATTTTCAATCTACTGGATCATGCCATACCAAAACAGAATTACATCAGCTACTAGCCTGTCATTAAGTTTTCTTGTCAAGAAATTTTCAGTATAAATGAAACCCTTTACCAGGAAACCATGGATGACCAGCATTCTTTCCAGTACAATACAATACATACCTAATGTGTCCATTAACTAAACAAGAAACACAGTAATATTTTAAGAAGAAACAAAGGGTGTTGTAAAAGACAGACCTGGCTTATAAACAGATAGTTAAACCTAATGCAACATGGGAAATAAAGTATGGTATCGGTTTTAATTGTCATGGTTTCTGCACAGGTTTTTAAAAGGTAGGAGGGAGTAGAGGGAGGCATTTTAACTCATTGTGCTGAGCGCAGACTTTCTCAAGTGGGCCGGAAATGTTGCATGTCAACAACAAGAAAAACCTTGGACTCCAGAACAGTGAAAATGTTACCCAACATTTTCACTGTAGGGGAACTTACAGGTTTAGTTTCTTTACTTCTAGGACGAGCCGAAGCAGAGTTGAAGAACTTCAGCCCCCACTACAGGCGTCAGTACGCAGTGGCATTCTTCAGGCAGCTACATGATGAGGTGGAGCAGCAAAGGACAGTCCAGACACAGCTCCTGAAACACAGGGTAATAGGCAGGACCTTTTTATTCTTACTCCAGTTAAATGTTTTAGAACTGCTAGCCAGCATTCCAGAATGATTAACCTCAGTGGGGACAGGGACACCCTACCGCACTACAAACCTGAACTTGGGGATTACATGGTGGGAGGCAGGTAGAAGACTGGTGTGTGATGGCTCTTTGTTTCCCTGTAGCAGCACACAGAACCAGGGAAGGTTCTGTATGAAGAGGTGGTTACCCACTACTCTGCTGAACTGAAGAAATGGAAGGAGCGCTACGTGCTGGTGCGAGCTGATTACAGCCTGGAGAGCCACGAAAACTATGATGTGAGTTGACAGTCAGTGCTTTGCTTGGTGGCTATGAGGCCAGTTTGAGTTATTCTCTGCCATCCACTCAACGGAGTAGTCTATCCACTATACCATTTCACTATAAATAAAATCACTAGAATACGACAGGGTTTGATTCATCTAATTGCCATCAAAACATGATTTCAGAAATCAGAAATGTTTGCAAAAATAATCAGTTAACAATGTTATAACGCTCTCCCCAGACCTTTCTGAATGGAGCAAGCCCGAAGGTCAGGCTGCTTCCAGCGGGAGGCGCTGTGCTGATGTCTGAGGATCAATACACTGCACTGGCAGACAGGTTCTTCCCCGACCTGAGCGGTGAGTGCGGCGGAAAGTTAATTGACAAGGTCTGCACAAAAATCACAATACCATTTATACATTAAAAAAAACATGAACTTCTCACATCTGGACACTGTTAGCCAGGTTACACACCCAATAACGCCCATTGCTTACTTCAGAAAGTAACCACTGTCTTGTCCACGCCTATCTATGATGTGTGGTATGTATTACCACAGATGGTCGCCCACATCAGTTCTACAGAAATTGCACATTTTTTTCCTTCCTCCAGTGGCTGTTTATGCCACTACCTTGGAAGTTAAAAATAATCTAAATAGTCAGAATGGTAGAGGGCTGGAAGCAGAGACCAGGAATGGGCTTCTTGGTTTAAAACAAACCAAAAAATAACAGTAACAATACTTGGTCCTACCAAACAATTGTGCAACCAAAGTACACACATACAACTAAATAGCACAAACCATGCATCTTTAGCATTTGATTAAAAACTATATTAGGAAACTATATTGTAAAAATAAAATGTGGAATTGAAACCCCTAAAATATGGGAAACTGTCATTTTAAAAGAAAAAAATGTAATTGCTAGAGATGTGTTACTAGTTATTTGGCTAGTTTGTCTACAAAAGTTTAATTCTCTTGAGTACAGTACATGCTTGGCTAATCAAAGCTCAAATCAAGTGGACTTTAACTATTGAATTCTGTCTTTTGCTTCTGGTCTCTGTAACAGTAACACTTTGATATGTTTGCGTTTCTCTCCCCAGGTGTGAGTGAGGAGAAAGCTCCTCCCATGGTCTCCATGCCTGATCAGTTCCCTGTGTACCTGTGGCAGCCCTACCAGAAACACAGCTACTTCTGCTTCCATGGCGCAGATTCTCAGAAGAGCTTTGCAGCCGCGCTCAGAGACTGCATCAGACACCAAAACCACGGTACAAAGGGCTGGAAATTAACAGCGGATAATTCCAAAGAAATACAAGCAAGAAAATCGAAATGGGTTCGATTTTTCCTCACACACCATTATCCATTCTGTTTAATCCACTTAAATAATTCCATTCATCATGAAGTTTCTTGGAAATACAAGCTTGAAAACTACAAAAAAATCAACAACTTCACTCTTGCTTATCTTAATCGATTGCCTCTATGAAAACGTTAGCACAACCTCCACAGAATATTCGTATTATATCAGACAGAGCTCAACAAATCTGTATAGGGTGACAATGCAGCTCCCTTGTAAAAGCTCAAGATCAAGAATACGTGCCATTTGCAATCGCAGTGTAAATGTGGAGCATGGCTAATTTCCTGCTTTGACATGTGCTGCCACTCTAATGCAGGGCTGATGTAAACCACAGTCTCGGGACTGTAAAGAGGATGCTTGTGGGTTGTTGAACAGTGGAACTGGCCTCTAGCAGACAGTAGCAGTGGCGATTTGATCTTTAAAAGCATCAGGATGCTATAGGAGGATTTCATTATTTCATACATGTTCCATTCCTGAAGGCGAACCTCAGGCACAAAAATAGACAGGTGTGCCGTATGCTGCTTTCTAATCTGTTGGATTTCTTCATGGGGAATGATGTTGAGGAAAGACTAACCTTTGTAAAAAGATTTGAATTTATTTATCATATAGTATCCATAATTTTCTTTTCCAATCAATATATTGCAAAACCCCAAGAAGTTTGTGAGAAAATTGTTGGGATGACTGATTGTAACTAAAAGTCTTACAATTTCTTTACTTAAAATTGTTTTTATTTGCTGGTACTATTAGAATTATTTGATGGTACTAGCAAATAAAGACAATTTTAAGTTAAAACAGAATACAGTTGCATTGCAAGCGAGCATGTAAACCACAATGCACCACAATCTGCATTCATGGTTTTATTGTCTCATCTCTTCTCACAACAGGGGACTGGACAGAATGTAACAGGGTGGAGGCTTGGCGTTAACCCATGACCCTGTGCACCAAACATCTTAACCACAATGCAAAAGTGTCTCCTCTGCATCTGTGGTTTTAGAGCTTTTAATCTAATCTCAATCAACCAAAGGGTGACGACAGAATACGTAACGGCAGTGTTTTACACAACACTGTCTGTTACGTGTGTATTAAAAAAATAGTGCGCCACTTTTGAAACATCCCTGTTTCAAGTCAAAGAGTTACTCAGCAGCCTGATTTACAATGCATTTCTCTATTCTAGACATTCATTTCACTCATATCGTAGCTTTAACATTTGTGTGTCTATTGATCTAAACACCGGCAAATGATTAAAATAGCAGGGGAATTATTTATCACAGACTTGATTTGATACTGACTGACAATCAGCAAATGTGACAATTAGTATATTTTATTAAGAAATTGAGTTACTGTAGTTCTTGGTAGTTACTCTAAATATAACCAAAAGCGTGAGGCCTGTATCCTGTGGAAATGACTTCATCTTTTTTTTGTCGGTTGGTGGTTAGGTGACAATAATATATCTACTGCATGCTGTGAAATTGTTTTTAAAAGCCTTTTTAAAACAAAAGGGTAAGATGAAAATGTGCCTGCCATTGTCTGAAATTGTAACAGTTCTGGAAGTTCTAAACAGACCTCCACAGAGTAACACCAAGAAAAATACTAGGGTTTGGCAAATTCAAACATATTCCTCTCTGGCACTTATTGCCCCTCACAATTACATTCTGGTATATTAGCACATGCAAATTAGGTGTTTTTAAACTTGCATTTGGAAACCACTTCATTAATATTATTTAAAATAAAATACTTTAAACATTTATAACTAAAATACCTAAATACAAAGGGGGAAGCAGAGCACACAACTTATGGCTGTGACCGGGTTTAATTGAAAATATTTTCAGGATGGTGTAATATCCTAAAGTACGCTTTACTTCCACCTCAAACAGCTGCACAGTAGCATGCTTACAGTGGTATTTGTCATTCCAACAAGAACTCAAAGCGGTTTTCTATTCTAGACTACCAGAAGAAGACAAAGTGTGAGGTTCAGGCCTTCCTAGAGGCTGTGCAGTTCTACAGGCAGGAGAAAGGCCACTATGGGTCCTGGGAAATGTTGATTGGCAAGGATGTCCAGGTGGGCTATTGTTATTCTCTCAGCAGCATTGAATACAGTTGTGCTTGAACAAAATATATAATAAATTGAGTATAAGGGAAAAATATGATTGTTTAAAAAAAAAAATAGGCACCTGGAGGGTCTGCTGGCAGGGAAAAGCGTTCCAGTATTTTTGAAATAGTACTGTACTGGAAATCAACCACTGGCAGTATGCTGGTAGCAATCGGTATTCATTTTAAATTAACCAGTCCACAGCTTACTCTTTATCTGTATTTTACAATATGAAGGATAAATAAAACAAACACATAAGCATGACAGGGTAAAGTGGTCCCTGATATACTGTACAAGCTGGCCCCCCATTTATATACAAGTTGCACTTGTGTGCAGGAAACTGCCTCAGCCCACAGGAAACTACTTAATTAGCACAACTTTCTGTTTAAGTTAACACCTCAGTGTGATGCTCATTGTCATGGTAACAAAGGAGGGGAAGCATGCACATGAGATGAAAAAGGCTGCTTTATATTCATATATAGAAAATATTCATAACTATCAAAACTGTGTGGGGCAGCCAATTTACAGAAATGATTCAACTGTGTAATCAATAAACCAATAAAGTTTGTCAGAAATTTCTAAAATCGTACCTGTGTAATGTCATATTATGCGATTCTCTATACTTGTTTCTGTTTAGATTATTTGCAATGCTGCCAGCGAAGCTTGCCATATCTCCATTTGTCAGATGCAATAATGAATGTGAACAATATATCTGTGGGTCAGATTGGTTGGGGGTTTCTACAAGACCTGGGGCTTGGATAGAGCTGAGTTTGAAGAGTTTGCTTCTCACCTGCAGGTTCTGAGTAACCTGGTGATGGAGGAGCTGTTGCCCTCTCTTCAGACAGAGCTGCTGCCCAAGATGAAGGGAAAGAAGAACGACAGGAAGAGAGCCTGGTTTGCTGTATGTTGGGCATGATTGACCTTACGAAAATAAAACAAAAATGACAAAGAAAAAGAAAAGTGATAGATGTTAATGGGCTTGGCCATGTCTGTCCACATGTATTTTAAACTTCTTCTTATAGGGCTGGAGAGCAAGCAACTTTACAGTGAGATTTAGCCAGGTTGAACTTCACCACCATCGTATCTCAGCACAGCTTTCGAGGTGTGGTACCTCCTCTACCAACCGTGTTTCTGCTTTGCTGCAGATTGTAGAAGACGCCTACAACGTGGTCAAGTCACAGGTTTCCACTGGGTTAGCGGCTCTAGAAGAAGAGTGCAGAGCGGCAACTAAGCAGCAGGAGGGACTCATTCGATCTGACATGGATCAGATCATCAACTCCAAGAACTTCCTCGCAGGAAAGCTGAAAGGTAAGTGTCGGAATGTTTATGGAAAAGTTTCAAGTGGACTGTGCCTCACTCTATACATTGTATATACAGCTCCCAGCCATAGCTTTGGGTAATAATAAATAATAATAATATATTACAGAACAGAAGAAAGCTATTTGCCAAACGGCATGTATTGTCTGTGTGGCAGTTTTCCACGAAATGCAGGATGTGTCCTTTGACGCCTCTAACTACACCTTAAAAGTAAACAGTATTCATCCTTTTCACTGTTTATTTATTCTTGAACTGCTCAACATGTGACTTTCAAAAGGTCTAGTAGAGATTTGAATCAGCACTAAATGAAATAATAAACCAAGACACACCTTCCACTTGCCTGTTTTTTTCTGTCCCATTGGAGTGCAGCCACAGTTTCACAGCCAGCATTGAAGTGCTGCATGGAGAATGTCCAGCCCTACCTGTCTTCTATACTGGAGGAGCTTATGGGACCCATCAGTTCTGGGTTCAGTGAGGTCCGCTTCCTCTTTGAAACGGAGGTTAATAAAATGAGCAAGGACTACCAAGAGAGCAGCAGCATCGACAAGCTGAAGAAGGTACTTCTTCGTATAGTATAGAGGTACTTCATAGTAAAGTATAGATTAAATGTAGAATTCTAATCTATTTGATACCTTGAACACGAATTGCCTTTAAAACCACTGTACCCAATATCCTCAGGAGGCTTTGCAGATTGATTTCATTTTATTGTTTCAACAGTACTTACTTGGTTTGGGACAGACAGATTTAAGCGTTTAAACTGCAGACCCTCTCTGTTTGCATCCTTTGTTAACAGCCTTTGCTATCAGCCAGCAATGTGTATTTTCTAACCACTGGTTAACTTGCCATGCCTCCCCTCTATATGCAGGGCCTGGGCGAGCTGGCGGACCTGCCCTTTACCTCCCTGAAGATGCAGCCCTGCTACAGGAAGGTGGATGTCCTCTGTGAGCAGCTACAGGAGCTGAGGAACCGCTTCAAATTCTCCAACACTGACCGCCTTGTACAGATCACACAGAATTACATGCAGCAGGTAGGTCTGACTCCAATACTAATGCCCAGTGTTTACATTCAGCAGGCCATTCTGTAGTGCTATACCTGAAGGTACATGGCATACAGCTTTAGGGATGGGTCGCAACCAAACCAGAATTGAATGCAGTCAGTTTGAGATGAGATGATTTGGGGAGCTAAACTGTTTGAACTTGAACATTGCCAGCCTGAACCCCCAACTTAAGGATATAAAAAAATACTTTCTCCCTGTGTAACATAGTAAAGAGGATCAAATTAACCACTGTTTATATTTAGACTAGCAGATTAATTTTTACCGACGAGAAAGAATCTACTAATCCACAGTGCCCTCTCGTGGTCATATTTAATTTTGCTTCAACAAGTTTTCTGTTTAATTTCAGATTATGGACAATGTAGTGCACACTTTCGAGCAACTACTGTCCAATTCTCTGCGAGGGGGCCCATCTCAAATCTGTTCAGCCATTGAGAAGGTCAAGCAGAGAGTGCTAAAGGTAAGTTGGTCTGGATTTTCCTCTTTCCCTTATTAAACGGTGTAGAAAATACCCCTTCATTTAAATTAAGTTAAACACCCCAGTTTAACAGACATGCAATATGAAAATAAATGTAATTTAAGAGTAAAAGATAAATATGAAACAGGTGTAATTACTTACATTTATAGCATGCCTTATCGTTACAGCACTGTGTAAAATATGAGGTCAAGAGCTGCAGGTCGAGAACACTAAGCATTTTTCGGATATTACAAAATCCGGCCCTTGTTATGGACAGGAACTACCCAATATGGGTCAAGCTATTCCCTATCTAAATACGTGCCTGATTCTATTTTCATGAGCTCAACATTTCCACAGTTTAAAAAAAGGCAATCTACATGGCATATGTTTACTTTACACATAACCTACACGTTTCACATAATATCATTTTTAAAAAAACAACGTGTTATCAACTAGCTGGTGTCAGTTTCTTTTGAGTTCTGAACACAAATTTAAGTTTCATTCTGAAGATGTTTGTTTTGTGAGACCTTTAGACACTCTGAATAGATGTGTTTAACTTATGCATAGATGCAAATAAAAGGTCAGAGAAAAAGGAGAGAAAATGTGAAAAAAGAGGAGTAAGACAAATTGAGGATTGGTTATGAATAGAACGGTTGTTTGTGTCTGCATGGGAAGCTGCTGTCTGTGACCTGTCTCTCTAATGCTTGCTATCTGTTTGACAGCAATACGACTATGACAGCAGCACGCTTAGGAAGAAGCTCTTCCAGGAGGCTCTAGTAGAAATTACCATGCCGACAATGCAGAAAAGCCTGGCTCCCAGCTGTAAACCAGTAAGTGATTCAACAATCACCCGGTACCTAGCTAACAGTAAAGAAAACTGAGTTGACCAACAGCTTTTTTTAAATCAAATAAGAACCTTTGCTGGGTTATTTTTTTCTGTGAATAATTAAATTGGGAGAAGTTTGCAGATCGGCTAACATGACTTCCTCCAAATTTGCTTGGTATTTAATAAGCTTGATAATTGAATTTAAAAGAAAGATCAAATCAAGCGAGTTTCAGAGACACTGTAACATGTATTACCTGCATTCTGGTAGAATTCCTCTTTATGTGAAAATGTTTTTGTTTTTTTTGTGTGTGATTCTTTCCAGGAGCTCCAGAGGTTTGAACAGTACGTCTTTGCTGATTACACAAACTTTATACAAGTGGAAAATGTCTATGAAGAAATGATACTTCAGACTCTACTGAGTGAGGTTGACAAAGGTAAGAAGCATATAACCATCTGTAAACTAATCTACCTTGTCAACTAGATAATACTCCATAGAGATTTGCTCATTACCTGTTGCATTATATATTGAATATTACAAAGTGTTGTCCTTGTTTTTGTACACAGTGGTGAAAGATGCTGCAAACATGAAGAAGCACAACTTGTTTGTAGATAGCATTGATTTCCCTTGTGAAAGCCAATCCAGCCTGACAGATAGCAGGACTCCGCCAGGATCGATTCCAGCAAGCCCAGCGAAGCACATGGTTCCCCCCATTGAAGATGCTAATCCTGAGGCTCAGGGAAACGGGAGCCAAGACCAGCCTACAAAACCAGAACCAGCTTTACCCGAGTCTCCAGAGAGTATAGTGCCAGCCAAGAATGACCAGCAGGAACCTAGCGCAGTTGGCATTGATCCTGGCATAACAATTAACGCAGAGTCTCTAACAGTCAACATGGCGTCACTCGACATTGCTAATGAAGTAAAAGAGGAGAAAACACAGGAAAATGCAGTCCACAAGGAGATTCAAGCTCCAGACAATCTAAAGGAAATCAGAGACCTGATAACCGTAGTGAGACCAGAAGATCCAGGTGACAGGGAACTTGATTCACACGTCGAACTCTTGGAACAGGAAGAAAGTATTTCGAAGGATCAGCTTAGGACCTTGGAGAGTGACAGGCCCGAGAACAATGACGCAGGAGAGGAAAGTGGCATGGCTTCAAAGAAATGAGATGAAGATTATCAATGAAGGGCGGGACAGTCTTTAGTGCATTTACATATACTATTCCCTACAAACACCATTAAACACTCTCACTGCTGGTATATTTATCCAGATTCAGAATGTTGCGTTTTGGGTGAATTGAACAGCTGGTTTTGAAATGGTTCATGTAGTTGGTAGAACCTCCCACCTCTGAAGCAATATTACAGTACTGTGTATATAGATCAGTATCTCCACCCACTGCAGACAGGTTACACACAAGGTTTATTAGCAGACTGCTTTTATATAGATATAAGGAAGCTTGTTGCAACAGTTTAGTTGAAAACTGACATATAATTGTTGACCTGTCTGTTCAAAGTGTATTTATTAACCAATTGGGAATTAATACAGTGAGAGTACACATTTTCATAATGGTTTCGTGCCCACTCGATATCAGAACTCACAAATAGCTATCCACTACCAAGAACTGTGTTTTCATTTCTACAATGGTTTAACATTCTGATATCTTTTAATATCCTGATTTTATTTATCAGAAAGCATACTTCAGAAACACATTACTATTTTTTTTTTTATCTCAGCATGGATTGATTATACATATCTAAAGTAAATACATAAATAAACAACATAGTAAGGAATAAAACAAAGTATTATTAACCAATTATATTCCCCCTAACTGGAATACTATTATTACATATCAATGAATATTTTTTTTGCTTTCTCATTTTCTCTGGTGTTGATTTTGTTCTATTTAGAACACAGCTGTATTTTCATAATACTGCCATTGTTTACTGGTCATTCAATATCGGCATTTTTAGTATTAGACAAAATGATGAAAGACAGTTTTGCAGCTCCTGACATTCTTACTGTCATGAAATTCAAACTATAACAACAACTAAGCAACAGGACAATCTGGCCCTAATGTATCTTCAGAATAAGGGGCCAATCACTGTCAACCAAAATGACAGCTTATGATGACCTGCAAAGCGGTTGAGAATTGTAAAGTCCTTACAAAGGCATCACATCTTTTAAAACAGGAACATGTCCTTCTATGGGTCAAAGCATGGAGTCAGAATTGAATACCTGTGCCATAAGTTGTAGGATCCCTGGAAGAATTGCTTTGGTGGATTATTCATGACCAACTAAACTATAGGATGTTTTTGCCTCATAGAGTTAACACTGGCAGCGTTTACATGCACAAGTCATGACAGTTTTCCTCACAACGTGTTTGCTGTACTTTTCAGGAAATGTGTTGCTATGCAGTTATGATTTAGGAATAAAAAATCAGCCGTACCAATGCAGATTACTCAATTCATAGTCATTTAGGGGAGGGGATATTTAAATGCCTGTGTCTGCTTAAGAAAGTAGGTAAAGAACGACTCAATATCGTGAGGAGAGCTTCATGCTTTGCCATGAAGATAAAAACATTTAACAAGAGAAATTGATTCACGTGCATTAGCTTCTTGTTTGTCTGGTTACCTTTTCAATACACACACACACATATAATTTCTACTAAGTACAAGTTTTACTACTTAGAATTTATATTTGTGTTTGTGGAACATCTAAAAGTTAAATTTCATTAACACTAGAACCGCCTTTTACAATACGTGTTTTTATTTTGAATATATATTCTTTTATATATATATCAATTCCTTCGTTTTGTACAAGAAATGCACCAGGGATAATATCAGTAGTAGAGCTTTCATCTTGAAGCTAGCCACAGCACTTCAGCAGAAACATTTCAATCAGAAAACTGCAAAGCTGCAGCAGCTCAACCTGGATTCTGTGCTGTGAGTGACACACACGCAAGACAAATCATGTTACTTTCGTTTTAGATTAAAAACTACTTTTGTTTTTACAGTTTTGTATGTACATACTCCTGTTTACACACTAGTTTCTTTTGCAATGTTTATTTTATTACAGTTTTTCATTTTTTGAAGTAGTGCTTTATATGTGGTAAGTTAAAAAATAAACCCTTTTATGTTTAATTGTTCATTTAAATACAGCGTTTTGGCTGTGCAGATGGTTGATATGATGTGCCTGAATAAAACTTTTGAGTTGTATCGAATAGTTTGTCTTTTCATTTTAATATTGATGTTTAAAATGTACCGTGATAATGACTGCCATCGGCGGTTGTAGGTACGAGTTTAACCGCGGTGGTTCTAGTGTTAAAGTAGTCCATAAATGTACATTTTGTGTGTGTGTGTGTATATATAATTTACAGGTAGTGGACAAAAAAATGGAAACACCTGGGAAAATGAGGGACACCAAGTATATTGAAAGCAAGGGCTAATGTGTTAATTAAGCAAATAACATTAGGGTCATGTATAAAAATGCTAGACAGGCCTAGTTGTCTATAATTACGGCTAGCACGGCTGCAAGAGGAAACCTCAGTGACTTTGAAAGGGGGGTGATTGTTGGGGTGCGTTTGGCAGGAGCTTCAGTGACCAAGACAGCTCAACTTGCTGATGTTTCACGAGCAACGGTGTCTAAGGTGATTTCGAGATGGAACTCCGAGGGAAAGACATCACCAGCAACTGGCAACACTGGGCGGAAGCGCATACTCCAGAATCGTGATATCCATGCCTTAATTCAAAGTGCAACGCAAAACAGGTGAGCAACTGCAGAACAATTAAATGCAAATTTCAACCTGGGGCGCGAGCAGCCAGTTTCATCAAAAACGGTCTGCCGAGTACCCCACAGAGCAGGATACCATAGTGGCCCAATGCCTTATTAAGTGACTTTACATTGGTGTTTCCATTTTTTTGTCCACTACCTGTGTGTGTGTGTACATATATATATATATTTTGTACGGCCTTTCTGCAGGAGATTACCTGAGATTAAGTCAGAAGAATGGGATCTTTACTGCTGAAACCTTGTGAGCCGCAAGCACGATTCCTGCTCCGGTTTACATGGGTTTTTACAGCTATTTTTTTCGTGAGAAAGTGAGTGACCCTGCCCTTAAAGTCACGCTGCCAAAAGGACGTCCTTTTGCTGTTTCACCATGTATACACGTGACAACGTCACACAGTCATGACTGTAGAGTCGATTTTCACGTGCATGTAAACTCAGCCACTGTCAACCCCATGTGTAGGACTTCAAAGTGTAAACTTTGGCATTAATAAATGTGTACATTATTGGTTGTTTTTTTTTCATTTCTAAATATTGTTTATCAGTTATGAAAGTTTAAGGTGTTCTCTTTATTCCTTACAATAAACATTTGAAAAAAGCCTGTATTACTGTATATTTTCCATTTAGATTCACTCAGTCCTCAATGCTTTAGTTTTCAATAAATGGGCAAACTTACTAATGCTGTATATTTAAATGACATATACAGCATTTTTAAGTTAGCAACATACACTTCTGTTCTTTCTTCAATATTTTACAAATGCAAATATAAATGCATGTATGGTCCAGATACTATATGTAGTTTTGAATTAAAAGTAACAGAAATCAAGGTTGATAAGGTGTCTCATTGCCAGCAAGCCTTAATACCTGCCCTGCTTATTTACCGATGTTATCTTGTAGCACCAAAATATTAATACATTGAATTGCACAGACACTTTATGAAAACTTGACCAAAGGCTGGTGACCCTTCAATAGTCGTATTTCACAAATAAAGTTTTCAGTACAGTATCATACAAACTTCAGGCACAAGGATACAAACATGTTCAGATTGGTTTTGTTCACAATTTTCAAATCGGCTTACAAACCATAATAAAAGATAACCACGAATGGTTAAAACCAGTAAACAAAATAAAACAAATCTAAAAAAAACAAACAAAAAAAAAACAGCATACGTTTTCTGATAACAAAAATATACAACAAATAAAAGTAGCTGCCAATTTCCAATCTGAAACTGTAGGCTACATGTAGTGCCTTCTGCGCTAAGTTACAAAACTCATAACCAGCTGTGTCACCTCCAGGCCACACCAATAAAAAGTCTAAAACGAATCAGTTTATACCAGAACATACATGCATGTACTGTATATCCTCAGCATAATAAATAAATTAAGACGAGCACGCAAGACTGAAACGTACTTAAAAATGAAAGCATCATGCAACACTGCTCCCGTCCTTGGATTACTTGAATTTGGTGGTGCTTTCTAGGTAACAACACTTTTCATTTAACATGGATTTCAAAATGTGCTGCAGGGATGATAATGATGTTGCTGCATATTTGTCATATATGCATCCAAATCTATGAACATTTCAATGAATACAAATATACAGATGATAATAATAGATGAGAAATAAATACAAATAAAACACAATTTGTCTTCAAATGATCTATTAAGGTCCAACATGGATAGGAATGTAAGGGAGGTTCTGACATTGTCTAGAAAACTTCCAAATTCATGGAATCTGTTGTTCTAAAACTTTGTCACGGCTAAATACTCTCTTTACATGTTGTTCAGATGTTAAAATATGCATGTAAACATTTAATTAACATACTAACACAATCCTCATTCCAAATCAGAAATGCTAAATTGCTTCGAGTCAGGGATGTAGGTGTCTGAGATCAGGCTATTCTTGTCAGTGCTGTGAAAACTATTTAGTTTATCTGCTCCCATATCCATAGTAGAATGGCTCATCAGGGCGATAGCCGTAGGCTGTGGTGGGGCGCCCAGGAACACCAGCTGGCTGAACATTTCCATCCACCCCCATGCTGAGAAAAGAAAAGAACACTTTATTTGCAAATTCATTTTGCCATCAATAACAATTTCCCCATTTACAGAAGTGCCGATACTTTTTTTGTTTTTTATTATTATTATTTAACAGATGCCTTTATCCAAGGCGACTTACAGAGACTAGGGTGTGTGAACTATGCATCAGCTGCAGAGTCACTTACAACTACGTCTCATCTGTGAGTCAGTGGCTGAGCCGGGATTTGAACCGGGGACCTCCTGGTTACAAGCCCTTTTCTTTAACCACGGGACCACATAGCCTCCTTAAACATGTTTTATTAAAATACTGAATATGGATAATAACAACATCCATGGTCATCACAATACAACTGCAATTGTTTATACATGATTGCTGACTTTTCACATTGCCACTAAAATACAATGTATGGACAGTAAGGGGAAAAAATGCCTTACAAAATTATAACAAATAAGCAGCTGCCAAGTTGCATCTTAAACTGTACATGTAGTGCCGTTGGCACTAAGTTATAAAACATAAATGTACAATGCAGACCTCTACAGTGTCAGCACATTAAATAAATGAAGTCAAGAATGTAAGGATCATGCAATTAATTCTGCTCTGGTGGTGTTTTCTTGTGGTTAGCTATTCACGATTGAACCATTAGATGGTGCTAGACCCCCGTTTTTGAAGTACACACTTTTTTTCAGACGTAGCTTTTCTTGCTAGACTGTTAGAAAATGTAACTTAAGACAGAATTATTACACGTTGTTGTACATATTTTACAATCTGCTGCTCTTATTATTATTTTAAATGCTGGCTTTCAAACTAACAAATATAAATGTGTTACTGTGCTTCTTGTGTTTGGGTACAATGTAAGAAAGTGGTTCAAACCTTAACATATCTTAAATGATGGTGCTAAAGTTACCTATGTCCAGGTTTTTTTCATTATTATTGTTTTATTTTATAAATGTATATATGTTACGGTTCATGTGTAAAATCGGTAAAAATATAGATTAACTGGTATATTTGTAGATTTACCTGCTCAGCAGTCAATCTATAAAATAACTAAGGAGATGGTAAACGATCCCTTACTTGCATTCATGATCACTGTCTGGAAACAATTCACAATACAAAATAAGTGTTTTTGTTTTTTTTATATACATAAAGCAAAATACAAGGGGGATAAAATCGTTAAATAAAACCAGAAATATGTCTGTATATTGAATAATAATAATAATAATAATAATAATAATAATAATAATAATAATACCTGAAGGGATGCAGTGAAGTTTAAAAAGATTAATCAAATAATAATAATTTAAAAAAAAACCTACGGCTTAGAAGTTTAGAAAAATAAATAATAAATTAGTTAAATTTACCCAAGTACGTAACAGATCTTACAGAAATCTTTTTTTTTTTTTTGCCTTTAAGCTCCCTGACATTACTTTATTTCCAAATTCATCTCAAACGCTGTAGCATTATAACTACCATCTCCTTAGTTATTTTATACATTGACCGATGAGCTGGTAAATCTACACATTTACCGATTTTACACATGAACCGTAACATATACAACACGACAACCAGCTTGTATTCAAGAGGGATCCAGGAAACAAAATAGACAAATGCACATTTCCATCATCCTTTCTCATTATAACCTGCTGAGTGTGCAAGTGGGGGCTGTTATCTTTTGAGGCACAGAAGAGCGGATTTCTTGGTAACACTATACACAAATCTTCAGTTAGAGTCAAACACCTATAAAATATGAGAGCTTTGCTTTACCCTTACACAGTTACATAATTAGTTGTTGTTTTAAACTGAAAACGCTTCCAGCAATCAGTTATATCCCTCCTTTTCAAATATGCAGTTCTCTGGGCAAAAATATTTATTTTTCCTATTGACCTGCCAGCGCTGTCAAAGCAAATTCTGTTTTCAACTTAAGGCTCTTGTATTTAAAACCCTCTGGATTACACATGCTGCTTTTGTGATCTATGACCCCCAAAATATGACAGCTGAACTTTCCAATTGGCTTGTGTCTCCCTGGGAATTGGACAAAAAGAAGTGAAACCACGCCATTCTAATAAGAACCCAGGCTGTCCAAACAAGGACGAAAAAAATATGAAATCCTCATGCAAAAAAAACAAGCTTTCACTCCCATGAACTTCACTGTAAAACATTAAATTAAAAAAAAAACTTTGATCTAATTAAATGGCAAGTAATTTACTATGTTGTCATTATTAGAAAACTATGGTGGCCTTAAATTTACAGCACATACTGTAATGCTTTCATTACACATTTTAAGGATGAGTACTGATGATTCAAAAAATGGGTAAAAAAAAAAAAGTGATTTATAAACTCCATGAAAAATACAGGATTCTCCAGCGATTTATCATTCTGCAAGTTATACATCGCACTCTGCAAATCAGCTTAAGATCAACGGAGACTAAAAGGCAACACAACAAAGAGATCCAGTGTTGAACTCTAAGCTTGAGCAGCCCAGTGGAGTTGGGGTGACAGCTCATAAACCGTGAAGGGACTTTTAACTAGACTTTGTTTTACTGTGCTTAAGTGAGTTTTTGAACAGGAAACAGTCAGTGGTTTTACTTGTTCTCTGGCCTGGGTCTTTGATCTCCATGTCCTGTCACTTCTCAGATTACATAAACCACATATTTATTGATCTAAATCAACAGCAGGTTTTTTGTTTAAACTGATTGCACTACGATTTTTTTGTTAAACAAACTAATGCAAGCTTTCTGACACTGCAAATTAAGTCACAATGTCAAAATGTGAAATGCCGAAAGCTTACAGACCTCTCTTTATAATCTTAAAACTTAATTTCAAGCAGTAACTGGAAATGTAAGCATTTGTCATGGACCCTGAGACATTGCAAACCCTTTCTCTGAAGCATTATTGAACTTAAATAGGGCAGCAGTGTGGAGTAGTGGTTAGGGCTCTGGACTCTTGACCAGAGGGTCGTGGGTTCAATCCCCAGTGGAGGACACTGCTGCTGTACCCTTGAGCAAGGTACTTTACCTAGATTGCTCCAGTAAAAACCCAACTGTATAAATGGGTAATTGTATGTAAAAATAATGTGATATCTTGTAACAATTGTAAGTCGCCCTGGATAAGGGCGTCTGCTAAGAAATAAATAATAATAAAGCAATAAAATATAGACCACTGTCCCAAAATAGCTACAGTGTACAAAGTGCTGCCAATACAGTTATCTTAAATTGACATGATATGGAGGAAAGCCCTCAGATTAACCCAACCTAAACCATGTGTTTGTAATTATGATACCAAGTGAATGGTAATTAAAAAACAAAAATAAATTCCATTTTAAAAAGTTTCCTA
Source organism: Acipenser oxyrinchus oxyrinchus (assembly GCA_030684275.1). Taxonomy (NCBI): domain Eukaryota; kingdom Metazoa; phylum Chordata; class Actinopteri; order Acipenseriformes; family Acipenseridae; genus Acipenser; species Acipenser oxyrinchus. The sequence continues at coordinate 23,695,138 of CM060260.1, read as the reverse complement.
AAGCACCATGTATATATAGCACCAGTTATTGGTTAGACTGTGCAGTGGTTTATATATCTTACATGTAACATTACCTGCCAGTGAAGAGTTGATGTCCAACCATGTCTCCATTCTGTACGTGGAAGTCATTAAAGAAATCAGGGCTTATTGCTCCATCAGAAGGAATCATTCCATCTTAAAATGTATAAAGGCAACAAAAGGTAAATGTAGTTAATTAGCATTTTCTTCAAATACACAGTATTAAAAGACTTGAATAGTGTTGGAAAGCTTTTTTTTATGAACTGCACATTTTGATCAATAACATAAAGACAACCTGTGCAGTGTCATTAAGTGGCTTGTATAAACCTGGAAGAGTTTCATTATAATGTGTTATACAACAACAATCTCTTATTTCAGGGTAAATATTTTTTGCCAGATTGAAGTAGGAGGGGTGTGCAAGCACTGTACTATAAAAACTACTTACCCAAGACAAACAAACTGAGATACTGTAGAACACACCCTTCTCAGCCCTTACCTGCACTGTAAAAGAGGTCAGGTCTATCCAGTATGTTTCCCTCGTGGATATATGGCTCGATGCCATCATCTCCATACATGTAGGGCTCACCCTCATCCATTTGCCGGTTCTCTACCATCTCCAGCCACTGGGAGTTGTGCCAGCGGAACTTCTCACTCTGGATCTTCTTTGCCCACTCTTCATCATATTCCTAAAGCAGGAACCGCAATACAAGTTCCTGAAATTTGATTTGAAGCCAAGACATTTGGGCGCCTAGCCTTTTGCTGAAACACAATGCCTATAGTCACCTTGTTACATTATTATTCTTGTACCTCAGTTGTAGTTTGACATACTTTGCCAACGACAACAGCTAGTCAGTTGCGAGATCTGTGGTTGACACAAGAAATAAGCAGTGGTTTGGTTGCTTCAAAGTGAGAATGTTTGCTTTCAGACTTCAGGTCAAAATGGATAGCTAGGGAGAGCTCCACAGGCTGTCAGAGCCAAGCCCTTCTCACTGGGTGATCACTGCAGTCAGGGAAATCAATAGTGGGCCTTCAGGACTGATACAGGGCACTGCTGTGCTTCAGATGCAACACAACTGGTAATAAAAATATGAATTAATCAGATTTGCTATGTCGTGCTTGGCTGGGAAAATAAGTGTTGTTTTCTTTTCTGTCCAGCAAATTGCAGAGAAAGCCTTTCTTTCAGTTGCCCTGTGTTGTGAATGTTGTGCAGCTGATTAATCATTGAGACAGAGAGCAGGGCCCAAGAGCAATGACAGAAACTGAAAGCTATGGCTGAAATAACTGTATTGTCAAATGGCTCGGTTCCATTAAATGGGTAATGTTTTTATCAATGTATAGCAGAATGAAAAATAAACATACATACATACATAAATAAATAAATAAATAAATAAATAAATAAATAAATAATAGTTTCAGTGCCTTAACTTGTTATGTATTCAATATCAGTGTTTAACTATGAAACTGATTTTAATAAATAGGTTTAAACTGCGGCATTATGTTCCACGGTTCTCTCTCTTTAAAAAAAAAAACAAACAAACAAACACATGTTTAAAAGTAAAAAGTAAAGCTGGGAAAGTTCTTAAAGCAATTTGATCAAAGCTGGGTTCTTTTCAAGTCGTATTATATGGATCTTTATTATAACAAAGTTACAAACCCTCAGTTTACTTACAAAACCACAAAAAGTTCCCTGCAACATTAAAAAAGCTACAAGCAAACAAATGTCATAGTCTGCCTACGCCCACGTGCACGTGCACTTTCCAGTTTTGCTGGTTTTAATCATGCAGAGGTTTGCTCAGTTATGCTGCAGCTGATAAACACAGGCTCCCCTATCACTTAAGTGGTTACAACATAATCAGATTTCTAATACATTCAATTAAAAAACATCTCCAAATAAAGCCAAAGTTAACACATCTTGGAAGCAATTCTTTTTTTATCGACTTTCCTTTTACGTATCCTTAGATTACAAACTTCACATGTAGACATCATGAGAAGAATACCCCCAGCCCCTTTGGCTCGAAAATACAAACCAGTTCTAAAGAACTTTTGGAACTCAGAATACTCAGCAAAGGCTTTCCTACTTTTAAAAAAATACTTTAAAAGATCCTTCCTTACCGCAATGATGTCTAGTGTGTTATCACAGACTTTTCTGATCTCTGCATTCTTGTCATGCATCAAGTCAATGAGATAGGCTGGAGCTTCTGAGACATGAGAGTTAAAGAATTAAACAAGCCACAGTTGGATATATAGGAGACCAGTTGCAAGTGCTGCAATCTATTATGTCACAATATTCAAATGTTTCAGCTACGTTATACTTTTTTCTTTCCACACACTGCAATTCAGTTCAGTAGTTTGTGGCTAGACTTGAGCAGTCCAGATCTCGCGCTGTGCTTTTTGAAACCAATCAGTACATGGGATCCTGAGGAAAGATTCATTATGTAATATGTATTTTAAAGGATACGGGTATCTTTGATGATGACATCTCTGGTAGCTTGATGAAAAACCATCTGGTAAAAAACGTAGACAATCTGGCAAACAAATTCATCATCCTCCTGCTGGGCTACAAAAACACAAAAAAGCAATATGGTTTTCTTGTTTGTGACATCACTTGTCCTATTATGCAATAAAGTGTTGAAAAGGTATTATTTTTGTATCAAATTAATTTATAGATGTTAAAATATAAACGGATATAAAGGCATATATTTCATTTAACAGTGCATTTTAGCAAGATAACTGAAATATTTGTGACAGAGAGGGAAAGGTATCAGAAAGTGGTTCTCTTTGGACAATTTTGTTGATTAGGATTGTTCACCTGTGAACCTAAGATGGTTCCTGGAACGGTTAGAAAATAAGCTGCAGTGACAGCTGTTTTAAATCAAATGTGCTTAAACATTAATTTGCTTCCTATTATGTTCAAGAACTGTGCCACCAGCCATTACATTAGCTGAAGGGTCACACGGACTGAAACTGCAAATCTGATCCATATTTGTACCCTGCTGCTCTTCTGTAGCAGTTACACGTGAAACACACGCCAAGAAAACTCCTGTAAAATTTCAGAAAGGGTATTACCGCGCCCTGACAGGCAAGTTATGTATGCAATTATTTTTAAAAAGTAACCTTCAGCAAAATTAATAATAAAAAAAAAAAATATCTAGGGGATAACATACAAGAACATTGCTTTGAAACCCTTTTAAAGCCACTCCTGTGAATGTCTTTACTAAAGCATTTAAAGACCTTTTATTGTTATTTAACCATGCTGGTCTTGGCTTCCCCTCCGATTGGACGTCAAGGCATTAATAAAACCAAACTATATATTTTTAAGTTACAACATTTAATATTCACTAGAGGTACTATAAAGAGGCTGATCAATGTTCTTTACACTTACCATTCAGTAGTTCAATGAGTGCTGGAATAATTCCAGACTTGGCTAACATGGCAGCACAGGAGTCATCCATCGACACTGTCCCCAGCATTATCACCACCTCCAACATCAGGTCATCCTCTGCAGAACCTGATTGGTTGAAAACAAGTTCACAGTTCAAATAAGTAGAACCTTATGCCAGAAAACCCACACCTCAATCGTCATGAAGCTTGTTTTTTGTTGTTTTTCAGAATGGTGTTGTACCTGGTTTGAGTCTGTCCTTCAGGTAGGGAACCAGGTTGTACTCCTTCAGTACAAGTTCCCAGTCCAGGTCTGGGATTGTCAGGTTGGCAAGCGTCCCCAAACACTCAATTACAAATTCCTCCTCCTCATCGTGACCAATCTGGGCTGCCAGATCTCCTACATAGTCCTGAAAGGAGAGATGTTTCAAAAGGCAATCCGTCACAAACTGGGTTTATATGCTTGCTTGTTTAATTAATCTAGGACATCATATATTAAAACAACCATACGGATGAAGGAATAATCAGAAATGTTTGTCTACTTGTCTTTCTTTTAAGTTTTACCATTTTATTATTAAAATCAAGCAGATTTGTGACTTCTGATCTGCCTGGGACATTCTTGTCCCTCACTGAAACAGCGATTTATTTACTGGACTGAAATGGAGAAAACTTAATACCTAGTAATACCTAATTTTCCCTGTTCTGTCTGTTAGATGCAACAACCCCCGGCAAACAAAATGTCCCAGCAGGTGATGCTGTAAAGCAGAAGTATGTTTTATGGTGGTCGATGATGGGAAACAGCCCCTGCACTTAAAATAAGATACTTACAATAAATACGTTTTTAGTAGGGCCATCGTGCTGAGAAATATTTCTAATCATTTTCATCAAAAGTGGATCCTTAAACTTCAATGCTCGTTTCATTAGCATCTTCAACCCATTACCTAGAGGAGAATGGATTTATTGGGATTCATTCTCTGCAATATGCATGCATACTTAATGTAATGTGCATTAGCTTTTAACAAAATCAACTATAAATTAAATAAGGAGAATATAATAAATATCAGAATATAACAGAAGTGATTATGTTGTAATAGTCTGTGATTACCTTCACTGATTAATTGTGCATTCCTTTTGTTAGCAGCCAGGTTAATGCAAAATGAAATGAGTTCCAGGTCCATTCGCTCCTCTGAACATTCAAATAACATCTTCATCAACTGCCAAGAAAACAAGAAGTTTAGTATTTATTCACATTTATTGAGATGAAGATGTAAGAGCCGTGACTCAGTAAGGTCACCTCTTTACCAGTATTGGCAGCAGAGCCGAGGCAAACCCAGAGTAGAGAGCTAAATGAGAACACATTGACTTGATAAATGAGCTAACTGTGGTTCATTGACAAATAGAACAGTTTTAGTGTCAGAAACGAAAAACCAATATGGGTGAGAGTGAGTAAATCTGACAGCAATTTATGCAGCTTTCTTTTTCAATTAGGATGAGAATCAGGCACACAGAAAAAGTAATTTTCTCAGTTAACTTTCAGGAAAAAAGTCTATTTATCCTGCGCTATATTTTCTATTTTACAGCATTGGGGTCAATTTTACTGATGTAAAAAGAATGGCGGGCCTGCTGGTGTTTTCCCCTAGGGATTACTTATTGACCCACTTATTAATATTACAACAGAACAACATAAGACATACATTTTAGGGTGGCAGTATCAATATCTGCCACTGTACAGATTATTAAAAATAGATTATTAAAATAGACCCTCTAGTAAAAGTTATTAAACCACATACTGACTTTTTGTTTATAATGGCAGCTACTAATTTGTACATTCTACTTGAGGCCTGTGATTTGAAACTGGATCCTGTAGTCAATTTATGTCAAGTCAATATGTGTCAATAGCAGATCTATTGGAATGGTAAACCCTAGCAGTTAACCACAGTAAAATGTAAAGCAATCAGGAAATCAAGTAGGAAATATGAAAACGGTTTGGCTCCAAATAACAGCCGTTGTCATCGTTTGTTGATTTAACATTAAACAGGAAAGCATTAAAGGGCTGAACGGGAGTGAAGAGGCAGCAGTGTGCAATCAGACAAGTCCCATATTGAGTATCAGATACCACAGTCCCAGAACTGAAATCACTGCGTCTAGACTCTCTGGCACCTGACTTTACTTTATTTACCAGCGACCAGAGGCCAACCCCCTCTACTCCCTCCCTGTGCACACCTCTCTACCACTCTAACATCTTTGAATGATTACAGTAGGACCTTTCTGTTTTTGAGGAATTTGTCCCCCTGACCAGCTACTCCCCAACTCTGCTGTTTGATCTGCTGCTCTGCTCCACAAGCTCCTTCAAATAACTGGACGTGAGCAAAAGGTGCCGTTAGTGAGCAGAGTTCAGCAGCATTCTTTCAAAGTTGAGAACTGCAGATCAAAGACATACCTGCACCGAAAAAGCTCTAGAAATATATGGTGAGCCATGAAGGGCCAACTTGCTGTTTTGTGGTCAAGCTGGAATTAAATATCACTATGACATCACTATTGAACCATGCACTTTCATTGGCTGGGTGAATAACTATAAAAATCTTTTATGGGCATCTGGATGGCATTTTCACCTAATTAAACAAAACAAGCATTTTAAAGATCCAAACAATGAACAATGTTGTTTCTTTGAAATCGCTACCAGACAAATACTCTTAACCTTTCCACCCTAGAATTCTAATTGGTGCCAATCAGAGGCAATCAGTGGCGTTTCAAATATCATTAGCTGGTTGTGGCAGTAAGGAAAATGTTTAAAAGGGGTTAAAAAAGAGAGTTGATCGACATCTAACAAGGTTCACTGCCTACTGCCACATTGCTGTAGTCCACACGTTTGTAGCATTTCTGTTTGTTTAAATACTGCACATTTAAGGGATTGTTGCCTAAGATTCTAGTGCGAGTCTAATGTGATGTCTACAATCCAGAACTCCAGATATTAATATATAACTTGTTAGCAATAGAGGGTTAAGAATGAGCCTCTATCGATAATGAATTACGTTTAAAATACATTCACAACGTGCAAAGAAAACTAATTGGTCACCGGGTCATTTCATGACCTGAAGGTGACTGGGGCATTCAAGCATTCAAATGATTTGGAAAGAGTGTCACAATTGGTCAAGAATGAGCTCTCTAGCTTAATATTAACCAGTTACTCAAGGTTGGTAACAGGTGACAGTTTGTAGCTAAAACCTTTTATCTTGGAAAGTTTGGTGTGTTTTGTTTTCTCCAAGCACCCGCTCAGTACATTGATTCATACGCAAGTCCTACTGAATAATCTCAACACTGCTGTGATCTGATCCATCCGATTCTGTCAGTGTATGCTACTGAGAACAAAAGATGGTGAACAAAAATGTTACTGTGTCTAAAACACTGCAAGAATTGGACGGATGAATATACTGTATATAACATCGTTTTGAAACTGCTGTTAAATCCTCTTACCTGTGGAATGCAGTCTGTGTATGCAAACATGGATTTAAATCTATCATCCATACTGATGTGATAGAGAATACACATCGATATCTGCTTGTGGTTTTCATTTTCTGTTGGAGAAAAAAAAATAGAAATTTTTTTTTTTTTTTTTTTTAATAATTCACTTTTACTATTAAGAATGTTGAATTATTAACCGTTCTATTTTTAAATGGGGCTTGATTTAAAATTGTTCTATTAAAAAAAAAAAAAAAAAAAGATTGATTTCATAAGAAATAACTTCGCTCCTAATTATATGGCCATTCAAATTTCAATGGACATTAACAGTTTAATAGAAAGCCTTAACAGACAGCCTACACGTTTTATTTCTGAGGCCAATAGGATCCACATTTTGAGACAGATCAGTACTATAATTAGGGCTGTAAGGTTTTAAACGGCAAAACGTGGATTAAAAATATTTGTTTAAAATTTGTATTATACGTTTAAAACGCAACTTAACAGTAAAAAATATCAAAGTATTTTTGCATATTTTCCGCAAAGATACGTTTCCCTTTCTATGGTTTTCCCCTTTAAGGAAACCTGACCTGTTCTACCACGTGATCACTCTAAATACATCTTGTATAAATTAAGTACAGACCAACTTCCTGCGTTGTTGTGTATCTCCATCACATTGCCTTTTTTCAGGTCTTATAGGGCTCTATGGAATCCGTGTTAACGAGAGAATGGACGGAATCACGGAATCAAAATAATATTAACACGGAATTAAGTGCTGTAGGAAAAAAATGCATTTGGCAGTAGAGCCTTAAGCTTGAGAGTTATATATTTGACGGGAAAATGTGAAACTAATGGTCAGTACAGGCAGTGGCGTAACTTTGGTTTCAAAAGTGGGGGAATGGGTGGCGGGGGGACGGTTTCTGTAGCTGGGTTATAAATGAGGCAGGGTATTCTGTAAAGGATAAACAACGAGAAGGGCTGAATCAGTGCAAATAATTAATTCACCGTTTGAGTGCGTTAAATAAATGCAATCACAGAAAATAAACAGAAACCTTTTTAATGACTTAAACAATAAGACAACGTTGCAGACTATTTTTAACATCTGTATTACAACACAAAAAATACTCCTCACAAGTTCAAAACTAAAAGTTATGAAACACGTCTGTTTGCTTTGGAGCGCCCCACACTGCACTAAAAAATAAATACAACCCATTTTTAAAGTTAACAATACTATTTTTCAATACAATTAGATAAAACAATACTTAATCCAATGAAGACGAATGAAAACCAAATGGAAAAAGTAGAAGTCTGTAGGTTTACGGTTTTGTGTTGTTCACCTTGCCTGCGGTGTGCATAAGTTCATTTAAATTAACCCAATTACATTTTTTTTTAAACGGTAAAAATGGAAATCAGGAAAAAAAAGGGAATCGGACAAAGAAAAAACATGAATCCCATAGGGCCCTAGTCGTAGTACTGTACATTATTTCAGTAAAGTGAATAGCCTGTGTGATTAAGGCACCTCACAGCTCCATTCACACCACAGTAAAACACTAACACATTGGAAAAGAAAAACATGTAGCTACTAATTATTTATTTATTTATAAAAAGAACGGCGAATAAGATGTCTGTTACAAAGTGCTTACAACTTTTTATTTGTCCATACATTATTGTGTATGTGCAACAGGACATCTGCAATTAATTGCATGCACTATAGGTGGTTTAATTTATCAGCAAACTACAGACCGTCTATTCGCAGCAGTTGAAATAAAAATAGTATCCCACAGCTGTTGCACACACTGATAAAAGAGGTAAGTATTTTTTTGACAATGGTTTTGGGATCATAAAAGGGAAAGTAAAAAGACCTAAACTGTAAAATACATAGATCATGATACAGATATAGACTAAGAACACTACACACACACAGTTTTTTTTTTACAACAGGAGGCATCATTGGCTAAAAATGTTTGTTAAAACCCCCTACTTCAAATAATTACAAACATGCGTTTTTAAAAGAGCAATTTCATAACATTTGACCAAAAAGGATATTTTAGTCTTAACAATGAATAAATCAAAAGAATATGGACACTCCATATGAAGAACATATTTAAATGGCAGTTCTATCACATGTGAGAAATGATTTTGGTCAAAGGACTGCAGCAAACAGAGTAAAATAAACCAAAAGCTGAAAAACTAAAATTCTAATAAATCTGCACATTAATTACAGTTTCTCTAGGGACGTAAAATCAGGCACACATACTGACTTATTACTTAACAATTCATTTTGAAAGGAGTCTGAACTGAAAATGATTGAGACGCTCCAGGCTGTATTATCACACAGCCTATTGAAACCATATGTTGGTAGAAGGACCTCAGGAAAAATGCTTCTTCGTTTAATTGGGAAAACAGGAGGAAGCATAAATTTTACTGCCATTAATAACTTCAAGCAATCCTGACCAGTCTTTACCGCACCCTGATGGCAGGGACATGTGCTTCTCATTAGAGCGATTGCCACATCTGACCCTTATTATTACCTCACTTCATCGGTGGGAAAATGGAAGATTCTTTATGAGTTGAAGAGGGGCCTATTAAAGTTTCAAAATACTACCATGGCCAGAAACAGCTCCTTTATAAAAAAAATTAAAATAATAATAAATAAGCAGTTTAATATTCATTGTACATCGTCATTTGGCAACAATTGACCTTTCTAGATTTAATGGATTACCAACTACAAAAATTAAAAAGGTTACATGTTATCAAGATATGTTTATCATTGGGGTCTACATATCATAGTCACTATAATGTACATGTATTTTGTAGGTTTCTGTAGGCTGATTTAAAAAAACAAAACAAAACAACAACTGTTAAATACAGGCAGGAGATCACATGACATTTTCATTCTTGGAATCTGTTAGGAAATGCTTCCTTAATTATATAAAAGGATATAAAACATGAATGTGTGATATGGAATGTAGAATATGCAATTATATAAATTAGATACTTTTTGATGAGAAAATATTGAATAACTCAACCAGATGCAACATAAATATCTGTGCCCAAATAATATAATTTACTGGAGGATGATAAAACTGTCCCTTTCGTGTTATCTGGGAAGTAGGAAATGCAAGATTCTGGCATGTGATGTTGATAAATAGATATCACCTCTCAAGAAGGGTTAACCAAAATGTTTTCTAACACAACTGGGATGTAGACCAGGTGTATTAAGTCTCTGCGGCTTAGACTGAAAAGTTTGAATGGCAGTTACATCAAGGCTGGGGTATAAACCAATTACTGCTACTGCAGACCGTAAGAGGAACAGAAATGTACTGTATAACAAGAAGACTCAAATGTAAACAGAACAGAACAGCTTTAGATCATGACAAAACAAGTGTGCTGATCACATGATAAAGTGTCACCCTGTTATAACTTGGAGATAAGGAGTATTACTAATGGTGGAATCGAATCATTGATACATTTACAGTAATTTATATTGGTAGCAAATACATAAACCTTTCCTTTTGAACGCTAAAATCAAAATGAATAAATACATTTTTTAGCATCCTGGAATAACTGAATATTTAGTTTAATCTTTACCCCTAGTGATTTTAAGCCCATTATGCAAATGTTTGAGAAGCAATTCAAAAACCCTGGCCTACAGTTGCACTCATGCTGTATTTTAATGATCTGCTGTTGAGAACCTTTACAGACATACTCCAGTGTGCATGGTGGTGACCCCTAGTGGTGAAGAGCTTTGAATACCCTTTTGTAATTCAGTTCTCTCTCTCAACCAAAAAATAACTACATAAATCAAGTTAGCAATTACAAAATTACTAACAGTATGAACATAAGTGTTTGACTTATGTAAATATAACTTAATAACAAGCTGATGTAAAAAGCAGGGAAGTAAGATGAAAGGGAATGCAATTTTACATACTGCATGAGGATATACAGTATTGTTCAGCAATCTGCTAAAGAAAACAACTTTTAATGTATGAAAAACATTTTAGAAATCATCTTTATTAGAATATAATTTGTTCGATAAATATCTGTAAGCGATTTGGATTTTATGCTAAAATTTTAAAACTAAAGATATACCAGAAAACAACTGGTACTGCAATATTATCTAACATATTGTATTTACACGATCAAGGTGCTTTTACACTTAAATGTAATCAATATATATATTTTGACTTCAAAAATCTGAGGTGGTTCAGAATGTTTATTTTTTGTGCCAGTGGGAATGTTGCACTCCAAACATGAAAACAAGCACAGCACAACAGTAAATAAACCCAATCAAATGTGTCTACTGTGATATAATCATGGTCTATTCAATAGCTCCTCAGTTTAGTATGAGTGACTTTGTCTAACATGTACAACCTTATAATTTTGCAACCTCATGAATGTATGGTAGATGTAGACAGAGACAGACAATCTTGCAGCTGAATGTCATTACCAGCTAGTGTGGAACAGATTAGAACTGACTGCACAGAAAGCAAGGACAGCTGATCCCAGCCAGTCGAGACACAACTATTTTCCATTAAAACCTAAAAGACCACATTTAGCCAGTTTTAAGTTTGATAAAGAAAAATACACAACATTGTAACAGTGCTGAAAAATAATTATAGGTTTCTAATTACAACTGTTTGGAAAACATAATTATACATGATGAATAATAAATTAAATGTAAATATATATATAGTATTTACAGAGACAGAGAGCTCTTCTCTGGGTTTTACTACCGAGTTCCTCAATAAAATGCTGCACTGTTCGTTAACCCAGTAAATATATACGATAGCAGCAAAGGCTGAGCATTCAGGATTGCGCAATGCCAGACATCTAAATAAAAAGTTTTTTTTTTTTAGTTTTTTTTAAGACCCTTTTTGTGATTTTTATGCTAGGCAGAAACATATGTATTTTATTATAGAATAGATTTATTAAAATAAAATCTAATCTAGATCAAAATGATGTGACCTTAAGCAGAAGGTAGTCTAATGTTTTGGTTAAATCCAAACAGTCACGTACTGGTGGGTGTGCTCAAGTTTACCTATGAGTGCGGTGAGTTTTGGTAGCAGCCCCACTTGGACCATCTTGTTGCGAAGCCCAGTGTCAAAGGAGAGATTGAGAAGGAGGCATGGGGTGATGTTCAGCAGATCCTCGTGTTCACATGGAACCAGTTTGGCCAGTTTCTCAATAATATCCATTTCTGCCTGTGAATGGAAATGGAAACAAATAACAAAAATACAATTTTCTTCCTGTTCTTCGCACAACATATAGGACATTCTGGTTCATGTTACCATGGCACAAGGAAGAAGTTTTACTGAACATGAAAAGTGCTCATATGTTTATCATCACTCTCGACTATGTTTATTGCTTCTGTTTTATCGTACACTTTACTGGTACAGTGGAGCATGGCAGCATTAAGCCTTTGTAATGAACTGTCAATTCCATGGATGTTTTGGAAGTCAACAGCCTAGCAGGCATACATTCAAAAAATGTGGATATGATACTCAATGCCTACACTGAGTTACAAAAACAGTAAACAAAATCTTTAGGACCGTTTCAAACTATTAAAACATGGAAGCTTATGTAATTCATTGGTCAGTCTGGCATTGATGAAAGTTTCAAAAAGCATGTTTACATACAGTGGTGCAATGGAGATTTTTTGCTTACCACACGGTTACTTTCTGGTCTAATAAGAGATAAAAATAAATCCCTGGAATAGGCTTTGTTGGAGGGATTGTTGGAGAAAGAACATTTTGGCATATTTAGAGCCTCAGAAGAATTAATAAATCAATGTCAAATAGAATTATATGCAGTTAGAATTGTGAGTAAAAACTAGGATGGCTATAATCTGATGATTCTGTATCAAAGCTAAGGGTAATATTATTACTATGTTATCATATTCCATAAATACCAATGTGCCAAAGACTTTTAATGGCATCAAAAAAATAAAATTATAATTCAGTTTCTTATAAACTTCATCTTCCCCATAACTCCAACCATCTGCCCATCTAAATCACTGTCTATATTACTAATTTTAACACCCTAACTTGTTAACACTCTGCTTTGAGGTCACAGTAATGAGAACATTACTAGGAAGTTCTGTCCTTAATTAAAATATATGATCAATTAGTCTTTTCTTTCTAATCAATGCCAGCCTGATTACATTACCATATAAGGCAAAAAGTTTAGGTCTCCTTCTTACACTAAAACATGTTCAAGATTAAATGATTACATTTTAATGGAAGGCACACCTTACAGCCAAATCATTAACACATTTTTAAGTTATAATCACAACAAACAGTAGAACAAAAAAGAGAAAATAAATAATAAGTCTAGTGTTCCATTTTAAAATGAGAAAGATTATGTAATCCATATTTCCACATAGGTTGTCACTTTTACAGGTTGTGGAATATAACATGCACAGTTTAGGAACAATATACAGTAACTAATTGCATTTAATTACAAAGTCTCAACTGTTTTTTTGGCAGTGGCACATTTGGTACTCTACTCTTTAAATACTATGAATCTTTCTTCCACCTTAATCTGGCTCTAAATTAGTGTGCAGCTTTGCCATACATATGGTTTTACAAAGTGTTTTCACAGAGGAGCAGCGCGTCTTTTTATCTACAACAAAGATACAGAAAGTAGAAGTTAAAAGATATAAAACAAATGCTCTTAATTTTCCTTTGATGAATGAAAGTGTAACTGATGATTGGTTCCAGGTGGAAAAACAAGACAAAGGTTTAGAAATGATCGCATACATTGCTGGTGATGTATGGTACAGGGGTAGGGCACACTTTTTATTATTATTATATTTTCCTATGGTTTTGACATCAAATTAATTGAACATAAGTAAATACACACTAAGAAATGATTTAGCCAGTGTATACATTTTGTATCTGTCCTCTGTTGTTTTAAAACTAGTTATCTTTTAAATCAGTTACACATAAGTAGATCATCCTTTTTTTTTGTACGTGTTCAGGTCTAACATCACAGACTGAAAAACACTTACCATATCATTCTTGTTTTCCATAAAAATGCTGAGTTTCTTAAGGAAGGACACCACAAGGATGAGGAGTTCAAAGTTGTCTCTGTTCAAGGTTTTTACCAGCATATGGACAATATTCTTGTTTCTCATCTTCAGCTCTGTGCGTGTGTCTTCAGCCAAGTTCAACAGCAAGTAGAGGGCAACTAAAAAATTAGATATGAACTCGATATTAGGGTTTTGTGAAGTACAAGGTAGCGTCATTACCAAAAACAAGACAATACAAGAGACATGCAATATTGAAACCCGAGCTAGAAATTCACTGTAACGCATAAAAAATGTGTTTGATCCAGGATGCTGAATGTTTAACAGTAACACAGTTTAATACCTCTTAATAACTGCTCCTGTTTGACCACAAGTCCTTGGTACTTCTTGTATGTTTTTTCATAGTCTTTTTTCAAGGTCTGGTTTTCAGGATCATCTTCGAGTAAAAAAAACTTAAGTCAAGGCATTAACCAAGTGCATTCAACAAACACCTTTTTTTTCTATTGCCCTATAAAAATATGCGTCATCTTGGGGTAACTACGATTTCTCCTGATGCGCGATTGCTGTGTTTACACATAACATTAGTTTTATCCAGTCAGGTAGCACCAGAGTTCACTTATACATTCTAACTCAAGTGATACTGCCATAGATCTTCTTTTAAACCATTTTATTTAGTTGTATTTTTTTTACTAACCAACAGACACATACCATTGAAACATCTAAAGTTAACATTTGAAAAACTGTAGACTAAGATTTTTCAAAACAAACTGCACCACTTAGATCCAAGAATAAACAATTTACACATGTTTATTTCTCACTGATGGAATGAAACATTAACACCCAAGTGTCAATCTCCTCCAATCACAAGGTGTTGTGTTTGGGTTACTGGTTACTTTTACAGAGATCTGCTTGTAAATATTGAACCCTGCATCACCTCTGCTCTCACAGAAACTTTTGAAATGTGTGGGATCGGCTCTAGGGTTCTGCGCTTGTAAAACACAGCACTATAAAGTCTTTCATGGAAGGGAACATTATTCATAGTGAACAATGAAACAATATACAAAACTACACAACTTAAATTATGATAATAATAATTTGTAAAGGGCGGGAATATAAATAAATAAATAAAAAAATCAAACGAGAATTCAAATAAATTGAGGATTATTGCATGTTTTTTCCATGCTGAAGAAGTGTACTTAACTCTGATCTGTACCATTTTAGTTCTGATTTTCGGTTTTAACCAATAAAACACCCCTCGATACAAAAAAAAATGTAATTGGTGTATAACCAAACACCAGGAAAAAACTGTAAATGGTTACTCAGTTCACACTGACTTCACCCCTTTCCCATTAAAAAAATAAATAAAAATACTACAAAAAAACAAAAATCCCATTCCCATTGCAGTTGGGCAATGTGCCTCCTTCCTGACTTGTATCTATCACTGATTCGATCTGAACACTTTAAACCCACCCCAACTACTCAGTGGCAGCAAATTCCTACATTTCTATTGGAGACTCTGCTTGCGAGATTTAAAACGAGATTACAAGCACAGACACATGTTTGCAGGATTTAAAACTATATTACAGTTAAATAGGGAGGATTTAAAACAAAATTGCAATTTGTGGTGAAATGTAAAAAAATACCTAGACACACAAAAACCCCAGAAGAATGTGCCTGTGACCATACAGATTTCGTTGAGGAAGACAGCAAAGGAAACAGTTACAACTTAAGTACTGTCGAGTTACTATACATATTGTGACAGAAAAAAAAATTACCGATTTAAACAATTGCCGAAAAATGTAATTAATAAAAAACGAAAAATAGAAGCCCTAGTTATGATTATGGCTAGCTGTATCTGAAATTATCCAAAGGAACCCATTCAACCATATATTGGGTGACCTGGACTTCACTCAACAACCCAGCCCTCTGAAAGGATATCAGCTTTCTTCTTTTTAAGCAGCTCTTCCTGCCACAAGTCGTGTCTCTTCAGCTCATGGTCAATGATGTTCATACACAGAGCACCAATTTTATAGTGAGTGATAAGCCCATGGAATTGTGAAAAGCTGAAAAAAATAAATAATATATCCTATTGAAATAATTAATGCATTTTGTAATGCTTATACAATATTTGTCATCCAAAAAAAAACTTTAAACAGTGTGTGGTGAACTTATAATCTAATGCATTTCCCTAGATAGAACTGTTAGATACAGTGCTGTGAAAAAGTATTTGCCCCCTGTCTGATTTTCTGCATTTTTGCATATTTTTAACACTGAATGGTATGAGATCTTCAACCAAAACCTAATATTAGATAAAAGGGACCCTGACCCTGAGTGAACAAATAACACAAAAATTTGGTACATATTTAATTTATTTATTAAAGAAAGTTATGCTACACGCAATGCCCCCGTGTGAAAAAGTAATCACCCCCTTTGACTTAATAACTGGTTACGCCACCTTTAGCAGCAATAACTGCAACCAAACGCTTCCTGTAGTTATTGATTAGTCTCTCACAGCGCCATGGAGGAATTTTGGCCCACTCCTCCATGCAGAACTGCTTCAACTCAGTGACATTTGTGGGTTTTCGAGCATGAACTGCACAACATCTCAATAGGGTTTAGGTCTGGACTTTGACTAGGCCATTCCAAAACTTTAAATTTCTTGTTCTTCAACCATTCTGATGTAGACTTGCTTGTGTGTTTCGGATCATTGTCTTGCTGCATGACCCAGCTGTGCTTCAGCTTCAGCTGACAGACGGATGGCCTGACATTCTCCTGTAGAATTCTCTGATACAGAGCAGAATTCATGGTTCCTTCAATGATGGCTTTTTGGCAAACTTGAGACGAGCATTCATGTTCTTCTTAGTGAGCAATGGTTTCCGCCTTGCTACTCTGCCATGAATCCCATTTTTACCCAGTGTCTTTCTGATGGTGGAGTCATGAACACTGCTTAGCCGAGGCAAGAGAGGCCTGCAGATCCCTGGATGTTGTTCTAGGGTTCTTTGTGACTTCCTGGACGATTTTATGCCTTGCTCTTGGAAAGATTATGGCAGGACGGCCACTTCTCGGAAGATTCACTACTGTCCCAAACTTTCTCCATTTGGACAATATGGCTCTGACTGGTTCGGTGAAGCCCCAGAGCCTTAGAAATGGCTTTGTAACCCTTTCCAGACTGATAGGCATCAACAACTTTTTTCTGGAGGTCTTCAGGAATTTATTTTGTTCGTGGCATGATGTGCCTCTAGAACCTGTGTGCGGACAACTTCACTCTGATGGTAAGGGCCAAAGTTAGTCAGATTTATATTGGGCAGGGCTGGCCCAAATCAGGCCTGGCTGTTAACCAAAGTACTCAAACAGCTGACCCTAATTATCCCTTTAATTCGGTTGAGTTAACTAGGGTGGGGTCAATAACTTTTTCACACCTGAAGATTGCATGTTTGATTACCTTGCACACCAAACAAATGAAAGAAGCACCAAACTTTGGTGTCATTTTTTCTCTCAGACTCCCTCTATATACTACTACAACCCACAAAAAAAATCTGACCAAATACAATGTGAAAAATGTGCAAAAATGCAGAAAATCAGACAGGGGGCAAATACTTTTTCATGGCACTGAATGTAAAGTAGCACATTACATTTAAAAGTACTACAAATCTAGAGTTAATTGACTTCACTTTAACCAGTCAGATTCAAGAAGTATTTTACTAATAGGATTTATAAATCAATCCCAGATGTTCAAAAAATTAGCAAACTCACTGAATATAATCAAATCAAGATCGGCATTCTTTCCACATTAATAGCATTTTATACTACACTAAAGACAATTTAGTATTTAACTGTAGCTATGTATATTGTTTGACAATATATAATTTAAATTATTTTTGAAAGACTTCTCTGTCCTGCGTCTAGTCTCTGCGTTGATCATTTGAAGATGGACTAAACCTCTAATATAATTTTTAATTGTGTTTAAAAATGTTAAGCTAACAATGCCAACAAAAGCAAGCAATGCTGCTGGAAGGGTCTGGTAATTTATACTGTACATCTGACCATTTCTACCTTATATTTCTGAATAAAAAGCACTGTTAATGCAAGCAAATATTTAGATTTCTATATGGTTATGCACTGTATAGAGATGCATTTTATCATTACAGCTAAATCGTACACCACTGGAAACATGTCTTAATCATAGGACGAGAGAGGAGGTGGTGCAGTGTGATCAGGTGACTCCAAGAAATTTGGTAAAAAAAATTATTTTACAATTTGTAGGAAAAACGAAAAAATTTAAATTTGGGATTTTAAGTGCAACATTCTCTCTGGGAGAAATCAAGTTGAGTTGCGTTTCTGTAAACAGCTGTACCACCTATATTTTAAATTAACTAGCAAGCTTACCTAGAGAAGCAAAAGAATACATAAATGATGTTGGTAGCAAGCTCCACACTCTGCTTCCAGTCTTCCCTTAGGACTCTTGCCAGAGCCCCTAGTGCAGTCTCTGAGCAACAACAAATACAAAAGGACGGGAAGCAAATTGGAAACTGCTTTGGAAGAAGCACGTTTAGTACCAGTAAGTACAAAACATGCACCGTCAAAATAAGAGCATAATCCAGGAGGGGCAATGCTTAGTTTAAAAAATTGTGTTGTAGAAAATTGGAGAGGTCTGATTTTCAACAAAGGACATTTTTATCTGGTGTTAAAACTTTAAAGTCTGCTTCAAAGCTTTCAAAACGTCCACTGTCATGCACTGATAGTGTAAGGAGTATTGCCCACATTGTCAAACAGGTAACACAGCAATAACAATCTATAATGTGGTACAGAACAGAAAAGACAGAGCACTTATGTTTTTTTTTTGTTTTTTTGTTTTTAAATCACTCATCCTGCAGTGATTTACAGGACAGATCTCAAACCCCAGTGCACTACAGCAGCCATTTTGAAAAGAGTTTTGAAACAGACTTTAAAGTTATAAGTGTAAAAAGTTGTCAGGATGTTAACAATGAAAAGAAAAATGACAGGTACGTTATTTAAATGGATTTAGCAACATGTGGGGGCGTACAACATTATTTTTTCCCTGCTACTTACTCTTTAAATGTAGTCAGTGTTAACACAGTGGCTATATAAAGGAAAGAAAATAGAACAAACCTCTAACAGAAGAACTTCGTTTTATAGGCAGGTGGGACAGAATCACAACAATATAAACATACAAGCATGCATAGGTTTACACTGCCAATACACAGTCAAATAAATTCATGAGTTTTACCTTTTAATATTTTCTTATCATCAATGTTGATTTAAGACACAAGTACATTGAAAGTGTCTTACCATTTTGCAGCAGTTCTTCCAGGTTGTCAGGGTTGCGAGCCAGCTGTAGGATTAGCGCAGAGCCTCTGACTTTATCAGGAATTTCTTCATAGAGCAACTCAATGTAATCATCCATGTCATTAATGTTGGCCACCTCATCAATCTGAAACAACAGGGCCGCAATCAACAGAGAACAAAATACGTTTCAGTTGGAAATGTTCGTATCAGCACCATGGCTCCTTACCTCCATCCCCTCGAAGGGAGGCAGGTCCTTTGGTTTGCTCAAGTTCTTCTCTTTCTTTTCTGCAAACATTAATGTATTTAAATATGAAAATGGCTACTGGTAGTTCAAATGCAGAGGTTATTAAAAAAGCAACTTGATCATCTTTTGCTACTTTGACAAAAAGCTTTGTACGCTTGCATAAAAGCAACAGTGATTGTTACCAAAATACTGACGTGACATCAGCTCTGATCCTCACACCCACCTCTCCCAGTGGGAGTGTCCCTTCGGTTTTGCAGGTAGAACAGCAGCTGCTCCACCTCAGCCAGTTTAGATGGGTGGATCAGCTTACACTCCTCCACTACCTTCCGTGAAAGGGATGCAATGTCAGTGTTGGCATTCAAGCTCTTGAGGCGAATGCTAGGAGGGATTATTAAAAAAAAAATAATAATTTAAGGTTTTTAATTTCTGTTTGCCACTAATATATATAATTTGCTGAAATGGTAAAAATGCAGTGTCTTGTATATGAATATATAAGTACATCCAGTAATGGTAAATGTATGTGTGACATCTATTTAGTTTATGCTTAGAAATATTTCCCCTTACACTTTCTGACACTCTTTTCTTTCCCCCAGCATGGTGTCGCCCATCTCCCCAAGAATAGTTGCTTCCACCTCATAATGAACAACAAGGGCCTTTTCAGTTGGGTGGACATCGATGTTCCCTCCCTTCACTTTCCTGGAAAAAAGCAAATGTGTCACATACTTTTCACATCACTATTTGTTGTCATACTTTACAGTTGAAGGGGTTATATTAATAATAAAACCTATTGCAATCTGTATACCATGACATACAGAGACTTAACAAATGCTTAACAAAAGTGTTTTCCTTTCAATAGTTAACAAACATGTTTCATTCAAGGGTCACCTAGTCGTATACAAAGAGGTATCAAAAGTGGCTGACAATCCAAAGAGAATCCAGCCGCTGCACTGGGATGCCCACACCTTGCAGGGATGAGCATCAGAAAATGAGAGTCAGGGATGGGCACATACTGACTGTTATCCTGAATCCCAGTAAAATGACCCATCAATGATACCATAGATTGTTGCCTGCTTGTTTTTAAATCCCCAAATGATATAGAGTCTAAACAAAAATTAAATGTGTTCTTGCAACATAGAATGTATGACATCACTGTGTTCAAACATCACCAGTGCTTTATGAATCATCTCGGTCGCCGCATTAAACTGTATTGTTTTTTATCGATCAGGTGTTTAGGTTAAGCATTTGAATGGGAAGAATATCTGAAAATGAGGAACATAAAATTAATACTGTAAATTACAGCAGTATAAATTACGTATTTTAAAAAAAAAGGATACAAAGGCATAGATACACCCCACAAAATCTGATGAGCAGTATACCGTTAATAAAACTCGTTAACAGTGCTAAACGATTAATAAATAAGATATTTATGGATTAAACATGACCCAATGTACATATATATATGACATCGGTTCATCAGTTAAACTATTAGCAATAGCCAGTCACAATATTCATTCGCAACAGTCGCTTTGCAAAAATAACAGAAAAAATAAATCAATCTAGTAATTGTTTACCTTTTTAGATACCGCGCATCTTCTGCCTGCATTGTGATGCAGATTCCTACCCAAGTATTTCGGAGTAAGCTTTTTTATTTTAGCAAAACAATTTTAAAAAATAACCCTATTTTGATACTGGTTTAAAATTCATCTGTTTTTGTTGCCAAGGAGAGTCCCAAATCATCCCAGCATGCACTTCAGAGACAACTCCAGTACATACAGTCTGTACACAATGGTATTAAGTGTCCTTTTCTGTGTTGGCGCCATCTTAAGGGGAGGAGGACACATAACTTTCTTCAGACATTTTTTATTCAAGGAAAACAATATTACTTGCTTGGTCCTGTTGAATTTAAATCAAGGGAAGTAATATTAAAACTTTACAATGCATTAGTAAGACCTCATCTATAATATTGTGTTCAGTTCTGGTCACCTTGCTACAAAAAAGGATATTACTGCTCTAGAAAGAGTGCAAAGAAGAGGGACCAGAATTATCCCAGGTTTAAAAGGCATGTCCTATGCAGACAGGCTAAAAGAATTGAATCTATTCAGTCTTGAACAAAGAAGACTACGCGGTGATCTGATTCAAGCATTCACAATCCTAAAAGGTATAGACAATGTCGACCAGGGGGCTTTTTCGACCTGAAAAAAGAAACAAGGACCAGGGGTCACAAATGGAGATTAGATAAAGGGGCATTCAGAACAGAAAATAGGAGGCACTTTTTACACAGAGAATTGTGATGGTCTGGAACCAACTCCCCAGTAATGTTGTTGAAGCTGACACCCTGGGATCCTTCAAGAATCTGCTTGATGAGATTCTGGGATCAATAAGCTACTAACAACCAAACGAGCAAGATGGGCCGAATGGCCTCCTCTCATTTGTAAACTTTCTTATGTTCCTATGTTCTTAACAACAACAACAACAACAACAACAACAACAACAACAACAACAATAATAATAATAATAATAATATCTCTTCTGGTTTCAGAACACAAAATCTTGAGACAGACACCAACATTAAGGTCACTACTCCTAACACCATTTGGTACAACACATTTTGGCTTTACTTAATTACAGAGACATTTAGCAACTTCCATTTTGCAAATGTCATTACAGATCAAATAGTTTAGCTTAGTGGACATAATTTAATCTGGCCTCTTTGAACTCATTCTCCACTAAGGAAAGTTAACTTTGAATCTGTACTACGTCAAATTATATATTAATACCTCCCTAATCTTAACAGCATGTAAAACATAAATAAAAGTAATTACCACTGTTAAATATGTTACATTCTCACAGATTTATAAGACATGTTAAGCTAAGCTATGTCTTCACATGCATACTCACACACATAAACACACAGGTTTAGCATGTTCAGTATACTGATTATGTTTTTGACAGTATAATCACAGCAAAGTTCATTGAGGGATATTATTAGCTTTTAAATTAGAAATGATTCATTTCTTACAAACCTGTTTAGTGTGTTCTCTGTTGGGGGTGTAGGTCTTTTTAAACTCAGAGATTATTAAGTATCAGCTAGCATTCCCTCACACTCAGCAATATCTGTTCAGCCTCAGTAGCTTTGAGCCCCTGCTGGGTGAGGGATCAGAGCTGCTCAGTTTCAATGTCATTTCCAAGACCCAGCTGAAATAGCAGTGACAGGGAGCTGCAACTGTCCACACACACACACTCTTCTTCCACCGGACAACCTCTCTGCTAGCTGGGGCCTGAACTCCTCTCCAGACATGGATTACATGGGTGCTCATAATGCCTTTAAATCACGCTGGAAAGCGACAGATGTTGATCTCTGTCGGCACAGCATGTCTTTCGTTCTGCACAACTGCATTAGGAACGATTTCTTTGTGAGCTATCTGTTCCTGCTGGAGAAGATCCCTCTGGGTAAGGCTTCTCGTGAAGGGCCAGACCCCTAGGGTTGCCACCTGGCTCCATAATTCCAGAACACTTTGGGACTTGACAGGTATTTTAGATGGCCTTTAAACTGAAAGAAATAAACACGTGAATTGAGCACTTAACACTTGCTAAATTTATACTGCTTCTTAATTATCCAAATCATTGGGATAATACAAAATTTAAAAAAAAACATCTTGAACACACATGTGTGTAGGTTTATTCAAGATACTTTTTTATTTTGTAATATTAGTTTTTCAGTTATCAATATTTAAAAGTTGCTATTATTATTATTATTATTATTATTATTATTATTATTATTATTATTATTATTATTATTATTTATTTATTTATTTATTTATTTATTTATTTCTTAGCAGACGCCCTTATACAGGGTGACTTACAATTGTTACAAGATATTTATAGCCTGTTAATTAGTAATCTATAGCCCTAATTTACACTGATTCTCCCAATTAAATTATAACACTGATCAGGTGTTCACGCTGTCTGGTGTCAGAATAGTGAACAGCTGGTCAGTATTAATGATTTGAGTGGGAGAAGGCGATATACTATTAGAAACTATAAAGAAACTTTAAGATATATATATTTAAAACTATTAATAAAATAAATAAATATTGATGATGGTACTTATTTGTTTATTTAATTTGTTAACAGCTATCATTGTATTGTCATGCTGCCTCGAGATAATTAATCAACAGAATCAAGTTAGCAAGGTTTAGTGTTCAATTCATGTGTTGATTTCCTTCAGTTTAAAGGCAACTTCAAAATCCTGTTCTGTCTCGCAGTGTTCTGAAATTATGGGGCCAGGTGGCAACCCTAGGCCAGGGAGACACTGCATTGCACTGCATGGAGTTCTGTTTCACAGCTGAGTGCTGAGTAGCACATTGCTTTCTGATCTCTCGGGATTATCAAATCATAAGCCATTGCGTGAAATGTTGTCAAGTCCTATTGATAACATTTGTGTCAAAATGTAAAGGGCAAATGCCCTGGATTTACTGTCAGCATGCGTAAAACTAATCCAATAGTATCCAATTTCACTTAACTATTTTTTCTAATATTCTTTTTAAGATTGTTTCTAAAACTGCATATTCAAACCACTAGAATTGTTCTATCTATCTAAAATTATTATTATTATTATTATTATTATTATAACGATGACCTACTCTGTCTCTTTGTTGCTGTTAGCTTGGTGATATTCAAGCACACAAGAAAGGTGTTATGCTAGTCACACAGCTTTGTTCATTAGAATAGCTATCACAGTCTAGTACATAACCCTCATACCCTCTTTAAAGCAATAATACTGGTAGTTTGGGCTGATTTGGCACAGACAGTTATTATGCTTAGCTGATGTACATCTGGAAAGTTATATTACAAATTCAAGAGAAATTATATTTCTCACTCTAGTAAAGGGTTATGTCAAATGTGACTGTAGTAAAACAAAAAACTAAAATTTGATACATCTGAAATCAAAAGTCAGATTGAAAGCCGTATCTTTGTTGTGTCTCCTATCTTGGGGGCAGGACTGTGCCAGTTTAACAACTCTTTGGCTGGGTTGGGGTCCAGACCCACTTCTTGGTTGCGGCACTGTAAACCCCTTGGATGGCATCCAACTGTAAAGTAATCTGTCTGAGCAGTGATGTGCAATTAAAAGGATATTGTGGCACAATACATCTTGTAGTTAATAGCTCTCAGCACGTGTATCCATGCCAAAGTAAAAAGGTTGTCACATTCTGTGTGTTCCCTCACTAATCATGTATTATTTTCTTAGGTTGTATAGCTTTGATATGTAGAAGATCTACAACCAACTATGATGAAAGTATACTTTAGTTTAAAATATTTTACCTGAATAAAATTAGCTCACATCTCTAATATTTTAAAGGGCTGTAATCTGGCTAAAGAAAACCCACCTTCAATACACGTTCAATTGTTCATAATTAAAAACATACATCCTGTCAACAGAAATGTATCCTCTTTTGTAAACTACAGTAGCATGCACTAACCCTAACCCTAACCCTAACCCTAACCCTACCAAGCATACACTAGCTCTTCGGCTATCCCTTATTAAATCAGTAGAATACTGTTTATTATTGGTTTGTTTTATTTAGTAATATGACTCACCTGCTTTGTTTTGTTTCTGTTCATTTTTTGTCTAGCATGTTAAATGTATGATGATTACTTGACAGTTAAACTCTATGCCTTGACCAGTGAAGTCATCGATGGGGAAAAGCAGTTCTACGTCCGAGCACAAAATTTCTACCAAGACGTGCCTGCCACAGAGGAGGGGATGATGGGCGACTTCCTTGAACTGTCGGAAGTTGACATTGAAGGCTCCAGAGAATTCTTAAAAAAGTTTGTTGGGGTAAGCCGGTCTATGTGGGCATGCTGCCAATCTACACATCCTCAAACTAGTTTTCATCCAAAAATGAACATAGCCCCCCTTTTTAATATTTGTAAATACCCTTCAGTGCAGAAAGAAGAAAACATTTTACTCGCATTGCTTGTAAGATGTCTGCACAAGCAATCTCTGTATAAACCTGTCAACTTTGACAACAGTTTGTCAGGGATTCCTAACTGCTACACTGAAATAACTCTTAACGCTGCACTAGCACTGAACTCCATGACTAGGGTTTATCTCCAGCTATTCGCCCATTAATGTTTCTTTCTTGCATCCCCCTGTGACAATAGGATACAGACAGACACCTCCACTGAAATAGCAAGTGCTCACATTGCCAAGCTTCATTGCCATAGGCGGCATATGAAGGAGAGTGGAAGACTAATGATGTATCTAATTCCTTCTATTTATAGTTTACTGGCTGTGCAATTTACTTGCTAGTTTCTGGAAGTTTTCTGCAGATCATAATCTCTTAGCATTTACACACTAATATAATTAGCCATTGTCTGATTGTGCACCAGTCGCAGCTATCTAAAATCATAGTTGCACAGTTTCTACATAGTCAGAACTTATTTGGATTGTGGATTGTGTATGATCGATAGACAATTGTCTATCTCCTATGATTGAAACCCATTGAGTGCAGTTGCTCTCCATCTCTGACAGGGTCCAGGGAAGGCAGGCACAGCGTGTGCTCTAGACTGCGGTTGTGGGATTGGCAGGGTCAGTAAGAACGTTCTCCTGCCCGTGTTTGAGACAGTGGAAATGGCTGACATGACGGAGGACTTCCTCACCCATGCTCATGAGCATTACCTAGGCGACGATGCAGACCGCGTTGAGACCTACTACTGCTACTCCCTGCAGGACCTGACCCCTCCCATTAAGAAGTATGATGTCATCTGGATACAGTGGGTCGCATGTAAGTGCTGTCAGGAACCTTCTGAAAATTTGATATATCTGATTTAATTTTTTTGTAAACATTTTTATTATTACCAGCCCAAAACCTTTAAATGACCCTTCTGAAACACTGATGGTAATCAGTATATTCATTGAAAAGTGTAAAAATGTGCTGATTCAAACCCCATCCAGTATAATGTAAACACTTTAAGGATGGTCACCTATCTGAGCGGTAGTTGATCACTGTTGGAGCAAAGTGTGCTGCTGGAGTGGAGAGCCCTTAGCACCCTAATCACATTAATGTACAATGTTGCTGGGCCCCTGTGTTATTGAATGATGCAGAAATAATAGCTTCAGTATTAAGTAGAATATTTTTTTTATATCTACAACCCTTAAGGCGTTCTTTAAATTCTGCTGTAGAAGAAAGGGGCAGAGCTATCACTGGGTAAATTAGGAATGGTAGGTAATTATTTCTGAGATCTCATCACGATCCACAGGGTGTAGAAGCAGCTGGGGATATTTTTAACTTAGTTCTGGTGTCTGGTTTCGCTTTCAGCGGCACGCATGATGAAGTGTCAGGAGGTGCGTGTTTGAATTACTACATGGGACTTAATTAACTTGTGTCATTAAAGGGTGGTTTCTCTTGCTATTTGGTAAAGGTAAGCATCAAAAGTTGACCTACTTCTGAAAGTTTGGTTTTCATTGGTTTCAATTTTTTTTCAACACTCTGGTGACCTACTTGCAAATTCCATTCTATATGTAGATGTACGTCACGGTCACCTCACAGTGCTGTTTCGTTGGCTCTGTCACCTGAAATGTGCTATTTGTATCTTTGATATATTATTTACAAAGCTTGATTTGTATGGGGTTTCATAAACTAGGTTTCTCTTTTATCATTTCAGGTCACCTCACTGACAAAGATTTGTCCTTGTTTCTGATGAGATGCAAAGCCAGTCTTAAACTGAACGGAGTTATAATTTTAAAGGATAACATGGCCAGAGAGGGCTGCAGGTTGGACCCAGATGACAGCAGTTTGATCAGACACATTGACATTGTCAAGAGCATCATCTGCAAAACTGATCTGGAGATCATCTGCACACAGAAGCAGGAGGGCATACCCGAATCATTCGTTCCTGTATGGATGATTGCCTTGAAGTAAATTACTTCAATTGCAGTGTTTGTTGCAGCAAGAAAGACCAAAGATTGGTACAAGCCATCTTATTAACACACACATTGCCCTTAAGGACAGAGGATCTCAATTCTACATGGTTGAACATTATTATTCCATTCACATCATACTTCAACTTCATCAGAGGAAAAACTGTGCCTATGAAAGGAACAATACTTTGTCATTTATAAATAACTAGAGTAGAGACAAACTAAAGCCATTCTCAATGTACTCAATATCCTTACATTTGGCTGACAATTTTATATTACTGTAAATCTGTTGATCAGCCACTTGTTTGGAGATAATTTGAAAATCAATCACGCACGGAGGTCATAGAATTAGAGGCAGAGGTGGCCACAGAAATTGTCGCGCCTGGGACAAGTTTTTAAGTCAGGCCACTCCCACCCTGAGACAAGATTATTTTAATGTCATTGCTGTCATTCCTTTTAAGTAAAATCTTGCGCACAACAACTGCACATTCTTGGGATGCGAGGGGTAATTAACTATAATAACAATCGGCTAGATTCTTTAAAGTCTATTTTGATTGATCAAATACAGTTTTGTATGCAGGGAAACCTTTGTAAACTGTCTAGAACAGGGGTCTCCAATCCTAGCCCTGGAGGGCCGCTGTCCCTCCTGGATTTTGTTCCAACTGTACCCTAAATTACTTAATTTGACCAATTAAGTGCTTATTAGAAGCTTAACTGGTCCAATTAATTAATTTAGGGTACAGTTGGAACAAAAACCAGGAGGAACACTGGCCCTCCAGGACCAGGATTGGAGATCGCTGGTCCAGAACACTGTTTTACACTCAATAATTGTATAATCAATCAAAAAAGGAGATAAGTTGTTCCTGAATAAAGCTTTATTCCAAAATCATGTTTAAAAATGTAAAAAAATGAAATCTATAGTGTACTGTTGAAAGCACTCTCTTATTTTAGACTGGTGTATATTTCTTTTTTTCTGATATCTACCTACATTTGCCACTAAAATGTATTGTTCTTTTATTATTATTTATTTTTTTTTTTTCTTAGCAGACGCCCTTATCCAAGGCGACTTACAATTGTTACAAGATATCACATTATTTTTACATAGAGTTACCCATTTATACGGTTGGGTTTTTACTGGAGCAATCTAGGTAAAGTACCTTGCTCAAGGGTACAGCAGCAGTGTCCCCCACCTGGGATTGAACCCACGACACTCCAGTCAAGAGTCCAGAGCCCTAACCACTACTCCCCACTGCTGCTATTAGTGTTCTACAGTTTTGGTCGGTATATTTATACATATCTGTTTTTATAATCATTTTTTTTAATAGATCAGAAACGGTGATGTGGTTTTCCAAAACTTTTCAATGCCAGTAAATATTTGAATGTTAGTCTATTTATTAAAATAATATATACATTATAGTGATATCATCTAGGAAGAGTTTTAAAAAGTGAGTTCTTCCATTGGGTGTTTTCTAGTCATGGGGGTATTGCTTCAGGCTTTGGAAAATCACAATGTTCAATTTCAAAGTCACTATAATTTACAGGAATGATTGTCCATAAAAAGAAAATATTTTAACCATATTTTAGCCACAACGACCACTTGAAAATGCCCAAATCAATGCTGCATACCGATTTCTTGATTAACACTGGAGTTATCATTTCGGAACCTTTGAAAATCCTGCTCATGTATCGTACTATTAGGTCACAGCTAACATGGTCTCTATTATATCCATGATTTAAATTGTTTTCTTAGAGTCATTCTTGTTGGAACAGGTTCTTTAGATATGTGATACAATTCAGTCTAAAAATGATATTGTCCAAGGTTGAACAGATGGTCTTATAATATGTTGTAACATTTGTGAGGTTTGAACTGTTTATTAGAGCAACTGATTATTCCATAAACCTACATAACTTTCACTTATCTTTTAAAACATATGTTGTTTTTATAAACCAATAGACAATAGCCCAGTTAATGTATCCATGTGTAGATAAAGGCACATGCATTATGCACATAAGAGCCACAATTCTAATCTTTAATCTTTTAAACCAAGAACATGATGCAAGCTGTAGAAGGCAAATCACAGTGTTGTCTTTATAAAGTCTTTTGTTGTAATATGGTCTGCATTGTAAGGTTCTTTATTTTTGGAGGAAACAACCTCTGTGAGACTGTGGGGGAGGGGGTGTGGGGTAGAGGTGATAATTACATACTGTACTATATTTGTACTGCAAACTCAATCTTATCCAACTCGGTGTATGATGTCAAAGCAGATGACTGGAAACATCAGGTTTCTCAGTGAAAACAAACATTACGGGTCATTGAGAACCTGGTACTTACACTTAAACAGATAGAGACCTATATTTACACAAGCAACGCCCCAGAAGTGGGTAACACACTACAATGGTAAAAGTTATATTTTCCAAGCAAAACTTTCCCTGGTCATAATTAGTTAATGCTTTTTTTTAACATTATCTATTGCAGGTCTAGCGCCTGGTGTGATAAATTACTTTTTAAATGTCCATTACAAACCAAAAGTATGGCCATTTCCAACCACACAGACAGTGGCGGGTTTACTGTTGATGCTGGCATCCAAAAATACTGGATAGATATCGGCCATGATTTGTGCCAAAATTGTGATGGAAATTACTGTAACTCATCAAGGCACTATAAGGACAGAACAAGGTCATTCTAAAGAAAATATTTTAACCATATTTATTAATATTTATTTCTTATTGTCCAGGTATGCATTCCTTTGTTAATCCTTGTCATTTATTGTAAAGGTCTTTTGGCCCCTACCTCTCAAATCCAAATACCTGAAGGTGGTTTGACAGGGAGAGTAACTCACTTTACCAAGAAAGGACAACATCTATTTGATCAAAGTGTTTCTGTAAAAAAATCAGTAAAAATGCTTTCTACCTGTCTGAGTATGCTTAACTGTTTATTTATTTGAATTGCACTTGCAAAATGGTGTGTGGCTGGATACTTTGTAAACTCTTAATACTATATTGTTTTTGATTAGATTTTGTGCCAATTAACCAGAATTGCTACTTGTCCCCCTTTCATGTGTTTTGGGCAAGTTGTTAGAATTAAATAACATTCTTGTAAACTGCATTTGCACAGGGGTAAAAAATATTGTCATTTCATAAAGCACAGAAAACAGATAATATTGTTATTTCATAAAGCATAGAAAACAGTGTCCGATCTTGTATGAAAAGTGGTAGTACTTGAGATTACAGGGCATGAATAGTGAGGTCTATTAGCCTGTCTTCATTTTTTCCCAACTTATTATCATGTCACAAATCTGAATAATTGTCACAGTTCAAGATTTGATGAGAGTTGATGTGGGACTTGGTGATTTGTGACATTTGAACTGAGCTCCTTAATCTTCAGGATTTCTGAATGCAATATGTTGCATCTCAAAGACTGAAGAAGGTGAAATAAAACTGTCACGACAAAACAAGTATTTTATTACATATACAGATAATATATAGTGCTATTTCAGTGGAATGCAATCCTCAGTGAAAACAAACACCAGTGGCAAAATAAAGGCTGCAGCCAGATTTCTACACCCCAGAATAGACATGATCGGCATTTCCTTGTTTTTTCAATATCTATAAAGAAGTTTTAAATACACTCTGACACATGGTGGGGAGTTGATTACAAGGCAGTAATCCATCCAAGTTTGTTCTGGCTTGCATATTAACAAGTGGTAAAGTCATGAATATACCAGCCCAAAACCAATAAGGGAACCATTGCTGTCACAAATCAACACATGCTTATACTTCCATGGAAAATATCTGTTGAATTCAGCCAGGCGAAGCAGTTTAAACCGAGGGGTCTGATTCTTTCAAAATGTTATATTTTCCTGGTCCTCTGTTGTTCATTGATAGGTTTTAGAACATTCTAATCAGACAATTGTCAGACAGTTTAAATTGAAATCTTTATTATATTCTAATGAATGGAAACAGTTCTGTGTATTTAAAAAAACTAAAAAAATTGTGGTTTGTGGCCAAGCCATAATCTCGGGATTAATAACTGAGAGCTGTAACCTGGCTGTATTTCTAAAATGGTAAAAAAAATCTTGACCTCACTATTGTGAACAATACAGATTAAGGGCATGGGAAGAAAAACAAGAATAAAAGACCACACAATGAGTATAATATATTTATCTGTGAAGGGGATCAATGGCAAAAAAACTGTCTTCATTAGATGATAGAAACCTACCAGAAGGACACCCAAGCTGACCATCCATGGTCAATAGGGTTAGAGCTGCACTGTAAATGTATAGAGGAACAAAAAGTCGTTCTGTCAGCAGCAAATCAATTAACCCAAGCCATGATAATATGACCAAGTGGCTGCATACAAAAATATATATATTGTTCTTTAAGACTGTTTCTGCATTCCCTTTGCAAATCTTTAACAAACTCACTTTGGGGGATACTGGTGCACCCCCCCCCCCCGCCTTTTAATCATTTTTATAAAGGCCACATGACAGAATCCCACCTTGCTCAGGCTTACTCAGAGACAGTCCCAAGGATTTATCAAACATGCACAAACAGTAATAAATAATGACTAAAAACACATACATTGGATAATAACCATAAATTTATATGCAAAATAAGATGGTATAAGATGGTATAAGATGGTATATTCCTTTAAAGTTGCAATGTATTTTACACAGTGATTATCATCAGCAGTGAGGTGGTTAATAATAGGAGGCCAGACAGATATTTTAAAAATTTGTTAAAATGGAAAGATTTATGTAGTAAGGGGAATCATAACCTATAGTAAATGGTACAGTCTGTAAATACCTCAACTGTAGTTTGCTGATGATGTTTTATTCCACGGCCACAGAAGATCGGATTCCTCCATTAGAGATGTTTTTTTATTGTCTGAGCTTGTGGACTTTATTAAAATGGGATCATCCTATTTGTTTTCTAACTGTTATTTTTGATGCCATCTGCTTTCGATTACTGTTTAGTCTGATGTACTGGTGCAGTCCACAAAGGAATGAAGTCATTTCACACTACAGATAACAGGAAATGGTTTAGGAAAATATAGACTTGAAAATTACATGTTTAATAAAGTCTGCCTTTTTAAATATAACTGCATTGTCTAAATATTTTTTACAAAAATGAAAGTATTGCAAATTGTATTAGACTTCTCTGCTTGGTCCGTGATTTGACTTGTTTTGCATTAATTTCTTCACACATTATATTTCCTCAGCTCACAGTTAAACAAACTGAACACTCGACTTTAAAAAAAGATAGATTAAAAATATTCTGCAGTCGGGTAGACTGATAACAGCTATAACGTCCATTACAGAACATTGCACTTGATGGTATATATCTGGCTTATGTGTCATTTGATATAGGTTTTTTATATAAAATCTTTAAACTCCATAATGTCCAGAAAATAAAACAAAAATGTCTATATGGTTTATGTATTCTATCCAGAATCACCTGTGATATACACCTATAAAATCATTAACCCATTGCACTGAATTGTTCTAATCTGTGATAAAGTACACTTGGAGTAGTATACTGTTTGTTTCAATTTAGCAGTAGGCCAGCGGACCAAGGTCCCAAAATTTGAAATATTATTTATTTATTATTGGCCTTTTCAGAATTACATTAAACAGCTTCAAATTGGCTATTATGAGCATATTTATGAAACATTTGTATCCTCTATTATTTTATTGAATTATGTTTTAAAGGGTTAGTTAATGTGGTTTCAATTAGTGTCCGATTACTCATTGATTTGTGGACTAAAGGAAGGCATGTAAAAATCATTATAAAAAACCTTAAGGCTCTTTAGCCACTTGAGTCTCTTGGTGATGGTATTATGTTTTCTTCTAGATACTGGAAAAAAAAATCTTTAGGTGTTGCTAACGTCCGTGTATAATTCATATTATTGGTAACTTCAAATCATTCAATTTGTACTTACTGTAATAGGTTGTGTTTATTGCATGTTAAATTTGGAAAGAAAATTGGTTTGGAGTGTTTCAAGTTATGGGGACTATTTCTACATAATATTATGCAAGTTGAATAACTTTAATAACTTCTCGATTTCAACAATTCCAGTTTTAAAAATTTGATACCAGATGTATTCCCTTGAAATATGTTAATCAATAAAAAAAATATATTTTTACAAAAAAGGGCTATACTGCACAGTATAGTTTTAGTTGTTTTAGGTCAAATTATGTATCAAGTCATATTTTACAATTATTTTCACACTACAGAATCATTACATTTAAAAATGTATAGACCACAGGACCCATCACACTTGTCCTTGTCATGATTATTTGGAAGTAATGGGACTGGTTCAAGATTGAGAAAAATCAACCTGATCAAAAATACCTTGTCAAATTTGTGTAACCCTTCTTTTGGGAAATAATGTTGTTTTTTTGTTGTTGTTGAGAAAAATAGATAATTGAGATCAACTTTTTTTTTTAAAATGTTTGTAAGTATTTTTTCAATTACCAATCAGAAACCACATCGTTCTGAGAAATGAGTTTCAGGTGGGATTGTAAATAGTAGGATACAATTGTTCCCAGTTTAGCAGACAATGTTCCCTTTTTATCTGCCTTGGCTCTGGTTCAAAGTTGTCATAAATGATCTACATAACTGCATTATGTAGTTTCCTCAAGAACTCCGTCTGAATGCCCCAGTGTAATGCTTGAAGTTGCATGGAATGGAATGGAATGGACTGCTGTTTTGAAAGCCTTGTGAAAAAAAGAGATTAGGAACTGGAAAGTGGTTACTGGAAGATTGTGTTCAAAGAAAATATGTCCTAATGTTCCCACTAGATTTCTAAAATTAAAATAATGGTTATATATATTACAAGGTTATGATTGCATCGAACGGTTCTGGTGAGCAAAGCTCTTTTCTGTCTCAACTGGATTCCTTGAAAATGATATCCATCCACATCCTTTAAAGTTCAAAGTGCCTGAAGTTTAATTTATGCTTTTCCAGTGCAGGTGCAAAAGCCAGGAGGCAAGACACATAGCCAATTGTACATTCTCCTTTCTTCATTGGTTAGCGGTCTTGACAATCAAGGATATCATTTCTAATATATCTCCTGTCTTTGAGGTTCAACTAAAAGGGGACTACAATTTGGAAAATAAAATAACACTAATATGCTTGGTCAGACAACTACAAAATTAGGCACACATCCAACTAAGAATGATGGATCAAGGGAGGCGTACTGCAGCAGATTAATGGACACTGACCCTATTATATGAATGCTTAAAAGACATTTGTTTTAAATATGGTATTCATTTAACACAATAATGATGAACAGCATTGGACACAAAATAATGACTTTAGAAACCATGGGCAGGATTTAAAAAAAAACAGTGTTATTTTATCAAACTCGTGGTATAGTAATGAGAGCTTTAGTAGCAAGTGATTTTCAAATGAAATGTGTTAATTAAATCAATCCGTTAATGCTTTGAAATTGAGCTGATGAGATCGTTAATGAACGCATTTCTAGCTTAATTTTCGCAGGTCACGTACATCACTTCCTGTCTCAATGACTAAATAATGAGAATTCATTAATCCAAAAGCATGTTAACGAGAAAAATGAATGGAAGCATAGTTTGCTGTTATGGAAACTACCACCAAGCAGCAGCCAAACGGAAATAAAAAAATAATGGGAATATCTATTTTGTGTATAATTTGTAAACTTCATTTAAAATTGTGCATTTTGTCATGCAGAATGTACATTTATTTAGAACACTTCACATGTAAAATGCTGATTTATGATTATCTGGAGTGTGCGTAAAAATCGGACAGCACGGATTAAAAAAATAATAATAATAATTAAGACCCATTAGTAATTTACCCTCATTCGGGGGGATATTTTGACACAGCTTATTATATACTCTATAACTCTTTTAATGTGCATTTTGCAATCTTTTTGGGTAAAAAAAGAAAAGAAAAAAATACCGTAAGCCATCTCTCTATATTGGTTGGAATTTATTTTCCTATGTTGACATCTACTTTTGTATGTATTTTAGTCTGTACGATTGTAGGCTATAAATACACACGTTTCAAGTGACGTTGGTGTTTGTAGTTGTTAATTATTATACATGCAGGGGTGAAATTCTGCCGGTACTCTGGACTTATTTTGATGCTGGTACTGGGTACCGGGACTTATTTAATCTGCTTTTCATCCAACGCGGATGCATTCCATCCACTCACACAATCCACTAGCACAAAGTTTTTCAAATGCGCCTTCATTAAGCACAGTTCGTGCTGCTTCCATTCTGTTTTATCATACTGCTTCTGTTTCTGTTAGTTGCTATTGGCCACCATGAACGTCAGTATAATCACTGCATGTTGATTGGTCGAGCTTTCATTATGATCAGATTTCATTTTGGCATGAGTCAGAAATCTCCGCCCATTTCGCTTTGTGTCAGCGCTCATTCATGTTGATCAACGAGAGAAGACCTTACAGTACAACGGTATGGAGTAATTTTGATTATTAAAATAATCTTTGGTGCGGCAGAGAAACTATCTGAAATATTCTAAACGAACGTTGCTGCACATGAATTTGAAGGCAAAAAGCCACATCATAAATTACATAGTTGATAAATATTAGAAATAATTTTGATAATGTGTTTTGCCTTGTACAGATTTACCACATTGCCAGAATTTGCATGAACGTTTCTAAAATGGCAAGTGAAGTGTGGGACAGTAGGGATTAACATTAAAAAAAACAGGATCAAGAAAGTGTAGCTTCAGATTTGGTAAGTGAGTCAGAATGGGGATACAGGTGTAGGTGTGCTTCACGCTTTTCAAACACGGGCCCAACTTGCAAAGTACATGTTAAGTATAGTGATCAACGTTTTGTTTTGTTGTGATCCTAGTATTTTCTGTTATGAGGACTGTAATAAACGAAACCCTCGTTTTTATTTAAGTTAAACATGAGTTTTCACTTGTGTGTACATCTAAAAATAATAATAAAAAGACATAAGTAAACCACAGTAATGATATTATTATTGTTTGTTTATTTAGCAGACGCCTTTATCCAAGTCGACTTACAGAGACTAGGGTGTGTGAACTATGCATCAGCTGCAGAGTCACTTACAATTACGTCTCACACGAAAGACGGAGCACAAGGAGGTTAAGTGACTTGCTCAGGATCACACAATGAGTCAGTGGCTGAGGTGGGATTTGAACCGGGGATCTCCTGGTTACAAGCCCTTTTCTTTAACCACTGGACCACACAGCCTCCTATTACTTTATGAAAATGTTTCTTTTACCACTTTGTTTATTGTGCAGAAACCGTAATACTAGGAATACATTTTTTAAAGTCTACTTTTATACTGTTTCTGCCTGGAATTTTTATTTTATTTTTATGGAATAGATCATGGTAATTAATCTACGCAGAAACACAACAGAGAAGCACACAGAACATATTTTTGTAGGATAAATAATAAGTAAAAAAAAAAATACATAAAAGAAACAGGCATATATGTTCTAATCCAAGGCTATTAGGGTCTGGAAAGTATGGGGATGATTGCTGAGAACATTATGGAGATTAAAATGGTTAAATCAAGTACATCTTTAGTCGTAGCAGTGCCTGTTACATAAAAAATTGAGGGGTATTTTAGCCCCTATTGTGCATTGTTTGACTTTGACCTTTTTGTATCATTCTTTCATTGCACAGTTTTTTTTATAACATCATCCCTTTTTAGGATATCTTGAAACAAAACTCCCTCTCTACAGCAGTTACTGCACAGTGTAATATTTCTTAAGGCTTGTCATTTAAGGTTTAACTTAAGTGTTATATTACAGTACATGACTGAGTGATACAAGCAGAGGGTACAAAGCTTTCAGTATTTTCAGCTTCCTTGTTTATGGTGAATTGGTTAAAATTAATCAGTTATTTTTTAAGGCTTATTTTGTATTCATAAATGTATCATGTACCGATATGTATACATTTTAAAAGTATTTATTCATTGGCTCTCAAATTCTCTCCATTTTTTAAATGTTTATACCCTGCTGTGCATATGAGTACCTGTACTTGTTTG
The DNA here is from genome assembly GCA_030684275.1 of Acipenser oxyrinchus oxyrinchus. Taxonomy (NCBI): domain Eukaryota; kingdom Metazoa; phylum Chordata; class Actinopteri; order Acipenseriformes; family Acipenseridae; genus Acipenser; species Acipenser oxyrinchus. The sequence goes on along the minus strand of CM060260.1, from coordinate 23,657,747 downwards.
TTGAGAATTTCACCCCTGTGTACACATGCATACCATGTATGTAACACTTCATTATATATTTATTAAGCTTTTAAAACTACGATAGAACTCCCTAAACCAATACACAATTTGTTTATAATTGTTCGGTGAATTCCTCTAGTGATGCATTTTTTCTGGTACTGTTTGCTCGCCTCCGCGAAAAATAAACTCAACATGAATAGAAGTAGCCATTGAACACTTACAGTATTATAAAAGATGTTATAATATGTGCATACAGACGTGTGAAGGTGAGAGTGTACACTGTACATACAGTGTGGGGGGAGTCTGACAATATTACAAATACGTTAGGCAAAATCCATGTTTAATGATCTCGATCACAATCCTAGCTGTGTGTCCTTGACGCCTGTTCTTCGTTCTTGTGTGGATAAGACACAGTGTTAAAAGCCATGGATGCATTGCAAATGTGCAATCACCTAAGGAAACGTTGTTGTAATATCTAACATGCCGTTTTCTATACCAAGATTTCAGTTGTATAATTCAAATAAAATCTACAGTAGAGGTCAGCTGTCATAGAAAGTATGTATGCAGAATTCAAATAGACTACAGTTGCATTGATCATTTCTTGGTAGTAACATTACACTGGGTGCAATAATGGTATATTATTTTAGCAATTCAGCAAACGTTCCAAAAGGTTACAAATGGTTAAAATAAGTGAATACATCTCATTCATAACCACCAGTATAGAAAGTGCTCAAATATTTTCATAACTACAAATAGTGAATTATCGAGGTAGTCTGTAAGAAATTAACCCTGGTACAGTACACTCTCTCTCTTTGTATCGTCAACATCACAAGGTCAGTTATATACTCTTTCGTTAATTAAAACCCTCTTTTTCCAAGTGCAAATTAACTCCTGATAAATTATGACAATTAACACAGATTTTCTTTTAAATTCCCACGCAAACAAAAGAAACAGTCGAAAGAAGCACTGCTCGTTAAGATATTAACATTATTTTGGTAAATCAGCATAAATTCAGAAATCACATTAGGGTGATTATTTAATAACAAAATAGCCACAACGACCGCTTGAAAATGCCCAAATCAATGCTGCATACCGATTTCTTGATTAACACTGGAGTTATCATTTCGGAACCTTTGAAAATCCTGCTCATGTATCGTACTATTAGGTCACAGCTAACATGGTCTCTATTATATCCATGATTTAAATTGTTTTCTTAGAGTCATTCTTGTTGGAACAGGTTCTTTAGATATGTGATACAATTCAGTCTAAAAATGATATTGTCCAAGGTTGAATAGATGGTCTTATAATATGTTGTAACATTTGTGAGGTTTGAACTGTTTATTAGAGCAACTGATTATTCCATAAACCTACATAACTTTCACTTATCTTTTAAAACATATGTTGTTTTTATAAACCAATAGACAATAGCCCAGTTAATGTATCCATGTGTAGATAAAGGCACATGCATTATGCACATAAGAGCCACAATTCTAATCTTTAATCTTTTAAACCAAGAACATGATGCAAGCTGTAGAAGGCAATTCACGTTGTTGTCTTTATAAAGTCTTTTGTTGTAATATGATCTGCATTGTAAGGTTCTTTATTTTTGGAGGAAACAACCTCTGTTAAACTGTGGGGGAGGGGGTGTAGGGTAGAGGTGATAATTACATACTGTACTATATTTGTACTGCAAACTCAATCTTATCCAACTCGGTGTATGATGTCAAAGCAGATGACTGGAAACATCAGGTTTTTCAGTGAAAGCAAACATTACGGGTCATTGAGAACCTGGTTCTTACACTTAAACAGATAGAGACCTATATTTACACAAGCAACGCCCCAGAAGTGGGTAACACACTACAATGGTAAAAGTTATAATTTCCAAGCAAAACTTTCCCTGGTCATAATTAGTTAACAGTTTTTTTAACATTATCTATTGCAGGTCTAGAGCCTGGTGTGGTAAATTACTTTTTAAATGTCCATTACAAACCAAAAGTATGGCCATTTCCAACTACACAGACAGTGGCGGGTTTACTGTTGATGCTGGCATCCAAAAATACTGGATAGATATAGGCCACAATTTGTGCCAAAATTGTGATGGAAATTACTGTAACTCATCAAAACACTATAAGGACAGAACAAGGTCATTCTAACTCTTTTTATGCATTCTCTTTTAAACATTCAGTACATTTGCATGAGATCAAGTTTTCCCAAAAAGGAATGTATCAGAAATGAAAACTAATATATCTGAATGAATTAGAAATTGGTATTCTGATGAAGACAACTAAGAAAAACAAACAAATTACAATTCTGATAAGTTCAGGTGTATACATAGATTTAACTTTTAGGAAAACAGGGCATTTGTGTATCTATTTTATTTAGATGCATAATGCATAGACGCTGTAGCTGGCAAATGAATGTGCACAATCGGTGCAGGTCCTGATGATTGACAGTCATTTAAACAAATGAGAGCATTCTAGCACTGCTTCAGTCAACGAGACCTGTCAGAACACGGTGAAGCTACAGTACTAACAGACCAGTGAGATGACTGACAGCAACCCCCAGCCATTCAGAGCGGAACGGAGATGGGACAGACAGCAAGTATAAAAACTACACAAACTTGAAATGATTTCAAAATGATTATTTTTGGTAAGAAAATAAAAAATAGCAAGTGGTTTTACTGCCGTTTATCGTATATAAATTTATTTCAGTCAAACTCATATTTTTTGGGAATTCAGCGTTTAATGAGCTTTACTGATTAATATCGAAAAGAAGCAAGCCTAGCTGTATGTCTTTGTACTGGGAGGTCTTGGCTTGTGCAAGCCAAAAAAAAGTATTGAAATAAATAAGAAAACTGAGATTTTAAAAATAAGTAACCTAATATAATAATGTTAGAAAAAAGCTTGTCTGTGTGCCTTTGTTATTAAAGTGCATATAAATTCTTGGAAGCTAGTGAGACTTAAAAATAGGGCTTCCCCTATCTTTAAATTAATGAAGACTTGTGCATGGAAGCCTGTAACCTTGGTTGAAGCAGGCATCTCATTTAATCAACTTGAAGATGAAGTCATAGTTTTTAAAGAACTAAACACAGAGCCTTTTAGTATTGCAAAAGAAAAAAAGCAACCCTTTTGACAGGATTATATTTGAAACAAAAAAAAATAGAAAGGAATCGAGTATCTACTTTGCTTGAGAGTATATTCATATTCAAGTTTCTTATTTAGAAAAGAAATAAGCTTGATCTGAAAGTAGTCTCTAAGCTAAACACATGTATTTTAATCTAGTATAAGTGTAAATATTTTATTATAACAGGAACTGATAAGTTTGAATATAAGACAATAAAGTGTAAACTGGATTTAATAAGTAGTATACAGTGGACCTACTAAAGAAATATAATTAAATTGGTGACCTCGCATTTACCTGCTTGTAGCAGAGTGGGGATGGGCATGGAAAGTGCTTTTTAGCAGTCAAAGTGAGACTCGCTGGTCGTCAGCAGTTTTGAATCCAAGGCCTTTCTATAATCAGCGATCTCTTTAAAATTAACTAACGAAATACCTTTTGGTAACAGAATAAGGAAGTATATGATGTAATGTCCGTTCTCTTCATTATATTATAGAAATTAATGAAAACTTGGCAGGCGAAGCGAGCATTTAAATCAGAAAAGTTGTCTACTGTATAAGTTCTTATCAGGAAGGTAGTGACTATAATTGGGATGATGTTTGTGAGCCAAAAATACAGAGGCTTTTGTATTACAAAAGAAAAAGCAACTGTTGGACAGAATTACATTTAAAACTAAAAAGGCACAATGTTGCATTTATTTAAGTTTTACTGCAGTAATAAATAGAGGTATTTATTTACAGGGAGACTGTAGAGTTTAAAAGTGAAAGAATTAAAAGTCTGTCTCAGACACACAGTAGAATTCTGGAAGGGTATTAAACCATCAAAAGATAAGGCTTAGTCTTTGGCACCTCAAAGCAGGGTTTTGCTGTTGGCTCTTAAAAGTGTGATTTGTATTTGCTGTGTATCAGCCTTGAATGATAACCAACAGAAGGTGCTTTAAGGAAAACAGGAGTATGTACCTCATTATATTAAGAAAATAATGAGAGCTTAGTTATAAAAATTAGGATGTAAGCTTTTTTCTTATCTGAAAAGATACCGGTCCGAGGCGTCTCTTGAATCCAGCCAAAGCATGACTTCATGTGGGGAATTTGGAAAAGCGCTTATAGCAGCTTTGGCAGGTGTCTGAAACCTGCTTGCACAGGGGATTTTTTAGAAACAGAGAGTGGTCAGGCTTAGTCCAAGCATGGTACAGTTAATATGAGACTATTATATTTAACATTTTTGTTATAGCTAGAATTTAAATGAAAATAATTGGATCAACAATTGCAGATTCAGAGGTTTGTCATGAACCTTTTAAGTCTTTATCCAATATTATTATTATTATTATTATTATTATTATTATTATTATTATTATTATTGTTATTGTTATTGTATAGTGTGTTTTTGTGCGGTCGGACGAAAACCGTCCGTTATTATATAGTATTCGAGACTGGCAAAAAGCCGGCTGTATAATGTGTAGCTGGGTGGATGGGGTTAATTCCCCATCCCTATATAAAGCTCGTAGGAATGTGGCTGGAGCCTTAATAAGGTAATTGTTTAATGGGTAATTAGGGCTTCAGCCACAGAATATAAAAGACTGACTCCGGGTTCATAAGAGGAGAGTTGAGGAGAGAGAAAGAACGAATGCTATCAACCAGCAAACAAGGTACTCATTTGTTTAGAAGTAGTATAATTATGTTATTTTTCTTTGGCCAATGTGCCCTTTTGTTTATTATTGTGTTTTGTGTAAACTGTTTATTTTTGTTTATTAATAAAATACTGAGCGCTGTACAGACACTGGCTAACCCCAATTAATCAAGATCATTTACTCAGTATGCAAATGCAGAGAAACGGGTTATCTCCAATTAATCAAGGTAACCTACTCAAAGCGTCGGACATAGGAATTGGTACTTGACACCTTTACTTGAAACAGCCCTGATATGACTAGCCAATCAGAAACTCTATGTGGCCCACCTTTGTTCAGAAAATCCCTTTAAAGAAAGAAGTTTTAGTAACTTAAAATTATCCCTTCAAGATGACTGCCAAGTTGTAGAAAGACATGCTACTACTCAAGTGGCCCCTTCAAAATGGCTGCAAAGCTGTCGAGTTGGTGTTCCACATACTCTGGTTCCTGTAAGACGTCCTGCTATACCTAAAATGGAACTATACAACAGAACTATACGTTGTGGCAAACCAAGGGCCCAGATGATTAACGGCAGGTATGTGAGGGCAGAGCTAATAAATGCATGTACCCCACAGCTGTAGTGAGCATACAAACTGAGAATAGTTTTCTGGAGCACGAGGTTGGTGTGGTCCCAGAAATGCCGTATGACATAATACTGGGTAGATACTTTCCTAACTTTGCCAAGTTAGGCTAAAAGAATGGCATATTTTCAAAACCCCTGACCAAGCAGGCAGTGGCCTCGAGCCCTCAACCATAGCCAAAAGAGGGTGTAGTCTCCAAGGAGCCAGCATCACAGGTACAAGTGGGGGAAGATGAGGGGGAAATATCGACCCCTGTGGATAATGAGCAGCCCAGCACTAGTGGGGCAGGGCTCGATTTGGAGCCAGAGGGCTCAGAGGGGGACCCCGTAGAACAAACCGACCTGGGGGTCCCTGACCAAATTCAGGATGGCCCAGACCCAGGATCTGACCTTGCAGCAAGCCAGAGCAGATGTGCAGGTCATAGCTGGGCCCCCCATAAATGATGGGGTTATTCCTACTAGTTTTCCCCATTTTATCATAAAAAACGGTTTCATATACAGAGTAGTAAAGATAGGGGTTGATGTGGTTGAGCAGCTACTAGTCCCCACCTGGTACCGAAGAACAGTGCTGAATTTAGCTCATGGGCATATTCTGGGGGGTCACCTAGGGATTGATAAAACTCAAGATAGGATTTTGAGGAGATTTTATTGGCCTGGGGTTCTGGCTGAGGTAACTCGACATTGTGGAGAGTGCCCCGACTGCCAGCTGACACCCCCCGACCAGCTTTTAGGAGCCCACTAGTGCCCCTTCCCATAATTGAAACACCATTTGAAAGGTTAGCTATGGATATAGTGGGCCCACTGCCCAAATCCTCTAGGAGGCACCAATACATTTTAGTCATACTAGATTATGCCACCCACTATCCAGAAGCCATTCCCCTTTGGACCATGGCTTCTAAAAATATAGCCAAGGATCTTATGCTAATGTTCAGCAGGGTGGGGATTCCAAAAGAGATCCTTACAGACCAAGGGACCCCCTTCATGTCCCGTGTTATGGCGGACCTTTGTAAACTTTTACAAATTAAACAGTTAAGGACCTCTGTGTATCACCCGCAGACAGATGGGCTGGTTGAGAGATTCAACTGCACCCTTAAATCAATGCTCAGAAAGGTAATAGACAAAGATGGGGAAAACTGTGATTTTATGTTGCCATACCTGATGTTCTCTATTAGGGAGGTTCCCCAAGTGTCACTGGGTTTTTCACCTTTCGAGCTGGTATATGGGAGACACCCACGGGGGATTCTAGACATTGCATGGGAAACCTGGGAGCACCAGTCCACCCCCTTTCATAGCGTTATAGAGCACGTCACCGCCATGCAGGTCAGGATAGCCATAGTCACGCCAATAGTCAGAGAGCACGTCAGGCAAGCACAAGAACACCAGCAGCACACTTACAACCGGCAGGCTATACTTAGGAGGTTTCAAGCTGGGGATATAGTGTTGGTGTTGGTCCCCACAGTGGAGTGCAAACTCATAGCCACATGGAAAGGCCCATATGACGTGATAAAAAAAATAGGAGAAGTCAATTATTGGGTCCGACAGCCAGGTCGTCGGCCCCTGGAACAGATTTATCAAATATAAATCTTTTGAAAGCATGGAGGGAGAGGGAAGCACTCATTGTCACTTACCCCACTCAGCTACCGGAGACAGCAGATGTGCATATTTTCCCTACACTTTCCCCAGCACAAGGGAGGTTTGTGCATCGAAATAGGGAGGTGTTTTCGGGGATACCAGGGTGAACTCAGGTCATGATATTATTTATCCACCGGGGAGAAAAGTGAGCATGAGACCATACAGAGTGCCTGAGGCTCGACGGGCCACGATCAGGTCTGAGGAGGAGAAAATGTTGGCGGCTGGGGGTATTGAAGAGTCACATAGTGAGTGTATGTGTGTATATATATATATATATATATATATATATATATATATATATATATATATATATATACACAGGTATATATATATAACCAAGGTCAGGTGATGACGTGACCCTGAGGTGTAGTAGGTCTTGTTGTAAAACACAGGTAGAATTGAATTACAGTTCAACAACACTCTTGGTGTTATTTATTTATTTTTAATTCCCTGATACAAAAAGGTCAAAGTCAAACAATGCACAATAGGGGCTAAAATACCCCTCAATTTTTTATGTAACAGGCACTGCTACGACTAATGATGTACTTGACTTAACCATTTTAATCTCCATAATGTTCTCAGCAATCATCCCCATACTTTCCAGACCCTAATAGCCTTGGATTAGAACATATATGCCTGTTTCTTTTATGTATTTTTTTTTTACTTATTACTTATCCTACAAAAATATGTTCTGTGTGCTTCTCTGTTGTGTTTCTGCGTAGATTAATTACCATGATCTATTCCATAAAAATAAAATAAAAATTCCAGGCAGAAACAGTATAAAAGTAGACTTTAAAAAATATATTCCTAGTATTACGGTTTCTGCACAATAAACAAAGTGCTAAAAGACACATTTTCATAAAGTAATAGGAGGCTGTGTGGTCCAGTGGTTAAAGAAACGGGCTTGTAACCAGGAGGTCCCCGGTTCAAATCCCACCTCAGCCACTGACTCATTGTGTGACCCTGAGCAAGTCACTTAACCTCCTTGTGCTCTGTCTTTCGGGTGAGACATAATTGTAAGTGACTGTGCAGCTGATGCATAGTTCACACACCCTAGTCTCTGTAAGTCGCTTCGGGTAAAGGCGTCTGCTAAATAAACAAATAATAATAATAACTTAACTTTTGTAAGGAAGCCCTATCTAACCACGGGATGGCTAGCCGTTTATCCGTAACAAAACAAATATTAAACTTAATTTCTTCAATAACGTGTTTGTTCTCGTTAATTTCTGTTGTTCTTGTTAATTTCTCTCTCCAGCTCCACATACACGTACCCTTCTTCCATACACCTCCCTTAGATGGGTTGAATATGTCCCTTTTTAAAGGGCTTGTAATTACTTGATTTAAGTCCACATGCCAACAATAAATAAATTAACTGGGCCAACAAGCCAAACCCTGTGGCCTTCTGGGCAATGTAGTTTCTTCCTGACTCCCTTGTAGTCAGGCCAAGACCTCTAGTGGTTGTATATATAACCAAGGTCAGGTTTGATTGTTGTAAGAACCTTTATCAACTTATGTTCTCATGACAACTCATCACCAATGGCTGTGTGTCTATAAATAGGCAAGCCAATTGAAGTTGGGTTTTGGTATAGAAGTTCCTTATAAATTTGTTCTTCAAATATCTGTCAGAACTTGTTTTATAATTATATATTTTATTGGTGAACAAAAAGTTAATTGTCTGTGATTACTGTGCCCTATCCCGTGACCTCAGGAACCCACATTTGGGAACTTTAAAAAATTAAGTATGGGCATATGTTACATTTCCCAGCGTGGGAGAAAACAAACTTCCTTACTGAAATAAAATGCATTCTCATAGGAAATTCCCATAGGCTTATGGTTGCAACAGTGGGATTTATTTAAAAAGCATTTTGTATGGTTATCAGTGTAAGATTCCATGTTACTGAATGATACTTATAAAATGTATTATTATTATTATTATTATTATTTAAATGTTTAATGATTGAATAGGTAACAATTTCAAATGGTTTTGTTTTTAGTTAAAACATTCTCTTCAGTGTCATCTGTTTACAAATGTAGGAGATGGTAATCTTTTAGAAAAATAAGCACATGTGCTATGATTTATAGAAACAGCTTTGAAACCTAGGCCATCCATACTAAAATACCAAATACACTTTAAGGGTCTCTCTATTTAAAGCAAGCACACTCTGTATACCAAGCCACAGTGAACCATTTTTTAATATGAGCCATATTTACACCATATGTTCATAATAGAGCTGAATTTTTCTCAAACAAAGGCTCACAGTTGGGTGACTGTCCAGCTCGAAGATGCAATTGGGCAAAGGGACAATATTTGAGAGGGTTTGTACTGTGTTGTGTGTAGGAGGAATGATCAGTGAAACCAACTAGAAACAGAATGAAAATGGTAAGCATTGCACTCAGGCACACTGTCTTTTAGTTAAATTGCTCAGCTGGCTTGGCATCTGGTGCGTATCTGTGCTGTTAAAGCTGTTCATTTTCATTTAACTTACTTTCACAGCTGGGAATTAATAGCAGTGGCAATGGTGGGATGAAAATGACATGTGTTAGTACATGCATTCATATATTCTAATTTGTTGTAACAAATACCTAATTTCATTACCCAGAGCTAACAATATGCCACCCAATTAGACAAAACAAAAAACATACTGGATACTTTTCTTGGGTGAAACATGTGAAACTACATTACAAGACCATTTCTACCACTGGAAACACAACTCCTTGTGCTGGTTTCAATTCCATAGCCTTTTAGGGCACAAAATAATGAGCCAAAATTATGCCCGCTGAATCATTTTCCACCAAACCAATTTACTTCCATGATTAAAAATTTTTTTCCAAGTGAGTCACAAAGCCAAAGCAGATTTGGACAAGCAAAGGGAAATTTCTGGTGTGTGTTCTGGTGCTAAACGAATGCAAAGGGAAAGCCATTCTATTAAATTAACTAAGACTTAAAAAAAGAATAGTTTTAATAGCAGGTATTTCCGATCTCTTGATCTAGGCAGGAAAAACACATTTCTCTCCACAGGGTTCAGCTTATAATAAGTTGTAGTCTGATGCCAGAAGACTACAACAAGTTTCATTGCAGCTCAGCGCAAAAAACAAGGATTTTTGCACCAATTTGTGGCTCATGAGGACGTCTGGCTGAAAGCAAGATGGCCAAAAAACCTCTTCTGCGTTCAATAATGCTCACTCCCACACACAGCAGAATTTATACAGTGGCTTCAAGAACATTTGAACTCCTCAGATATTCTTATATAAAGTATTTTTTCATATTCAGAGAGAGGAAAGAAGAAAACAGGATGTGAATGTTAAGCTCACCCTTCAGGGGTTTATGGGGGAGAAATTAGTTGAGTCTTGTTTGCAAAGACAATGGTGACAACCTAAAATGTGGTTTGTCTGCCTGTTCTAATATAAGAAGACAGTAAGTTTAAGTTTAGAATGAGTCCATTAAAAAGAGATCAACAGAACTGAGGTAAATGATATAACAGTTCCCGCCTACCTACAAGTGATAGATTGGCAATACTGTACTTGAGGCATAACTTCATATAAGGATAAGAAGATACCATAGACTTAAGACAGGGGATGTCCTCTATAAGATACAAAGATACTAAATTATGGGAAATGCTCTGCAGCATTCTAAAAAAGCATTGCACAGGGCATCTGATATGTAGCAGCGTGTTGTAGTTTATTATTATTTTTATGTTATTTGAAATGTACTTACAAAACTTAAACATTTATCAGCAGTATTTATTTAGAACTGTTGATGCACATATTAATATGTGGTAAATTCAGGGAGCTGTTTGGTTTGTAAGAGTTGATTTACAAATGCAATTCATTACACTGGCTTTGTTTTTCTCCTGCATTGTAAACATGGACAATGGACCACAGTTACCCAAAATTGAATGCATTTTTCATGCACTATAACAGGATTCAAGTCTAAAATAAGCACTTTTGTCAATCATCTGGAGACTATTCTCCTTTAAAAAATAGCCTTTCAGCAACATTGCTGTCCTGCTGCAGGGCTCCACCAGCAGTATATTGACAAGTGTGCAAAATGGTGCCAAGCCCCATAAGCCATATAGTTACGCAGGAATAGACCCGAAGTCCACCCAAAGTAGGTGGAAAGGCATTCTAATGAATGTCAGATACCTTTAGTCAGGATACAGAGTCCTGTCCAGAAGAATGTGCCGACACAACTCAGGACGACAGAGGACAGCATCTCTAAGCTTGACAAATAAGTGAATCAAGTCATAGGATTGCAAGGTCATATTACTAACAGTGCTGGAGGATTATGGAAGCTGGCATCCTTTCTGGTGGAATTCAGTATTGACACACTTCTTTATTTTCTAGAAAATGACAAATGTTTCTGCAATCTAAATGTTTCTTTTTTTAAATTAGTGAGTGTAGCTCTGACCGTGTTTGAGAGCATTTTATACCATAATACAGTAACTTTTCATGAAAGAATGACGTGTGTGGCTCTGGGATTTGCCAGCGAAGGCCAATTCCATTACCAACAATTATCACTAATAAAAAGCAAATTGTTTTGGCTTGATAATGGGCAGCTTGTCATTATAGGAGACACAGACAGACACAGTTTAGTATGAGGATGAATAGGTAACCATGGAAGCTTCATTCCAAGGTGAGTTAAGTTAGGTAAAGCTCCTGGTCATACTATGCCACATACAAAGGCAATTTAAAAGCACAAGCTATCTCACCAGCAGTACTGTAAAGAAACAAGCGCTGTTTATTTTATTTTTCAGATTACCATGGATGCATTTCAATGGCAGTAAATCACTTAGTCAACATTTTGAAGTTAACTGTGCTAATGCTTTCAACAGCTAGACTGAAAAACACATTTAATATGACGTTTCATAGCACCAATTGATGCTGTCAAAGCCAAGAGGAAAAATGCAATCCGTCTTCAATTTACACATTTTGTATCTATTTATAACAGAGATATGAAATATGGTTCCAAATGTCAGGACTGCTGTCTGGTAAATAAATACTTTGGTGAAGTTTATGTAAAGGCCAACCATCCTGGCCAGCTCGTTGTTATTAATTCAATGTGTAAATAGTTGTGGTGGGCCTGTTATGAGTATTGCAAACTCATTCCATGAACCCTTGATTAAATCACTGTCCTGCGGTTTCATGTGATTAAATAAAAGACACTTTAATATATGCAGAGTCTAAGTGTCAGGAAGACAGACACATGGTGCCAACAACCACATGTCTGAGGTAGGATTTACTCTGGGTGTTACATGTTTGCATGCCTGCTTCTTTACTTTCCTTTCCTTTGTAAGTTTTTTTTGTGATAAAAAGGAAGCTTTTTAGGATAAACATGGCATCACATTATATACAGTATATATATGTGTGTGTGTTTAAAAAAATCTGTATATTCTGAATGAAAGTATAAAAAGCAAGCAAAAAACCTGATGCTAATAAGATGTAATAAAAACTAATGTAATTATGTATCTGTGGATGTAGACACATAACTGTGAAATGTATTTAATTAATGGCACTTCAGAATATGGTGTCGTTAAGTTTTGAAACAGCAGCATTTTGTAAATCTCTGGTTCAACCTTTGCACATGAACAAGAGGTTAGTAATCCACCTCAATCTACGTCAATGTTAAATTAAAACCCCAGTGAGTGTGATCTGCATGTGAATGTGGAGCCCTGAAGCAGAGGTGTGTTGGATTCTTTTCTTGATGTTGTCGTGAACTATAAGTTTGTTCAAAAGTCTCCACTTCGTCTCCCATATGGGACTAGAAAAGGAGCAGGGTTACATCTGAATTGCCCAGCCCTACTAATAGAAGCAGACAGGCTTTCTCTTGTTGGAAGGTTCATCCATTTTCTTAGAATGCTGTGAAATTTTATAGGCAGTTAAGAAATATTCTATTATATATGAAACTAAGTCAAGTAGTCAGTTTTGGCCTATTTCAATAAGAAGAAGGCACCAGCCAAATGTTTGTCCTAGAATTTGACCTTAGAATTCTTATTGCATGGTTTGAAGCTATGGGTTGTGTATTGTATTGCGCTTGTGCCTGAAGGGGCCCCATTCACAAAACTTAAACTTGCATTGTATTTTTTTAACATTCCAACTGTTCTGTTTTCATACACATACGTGAAATATAAGCACATACTAGATTACTATTTTCCTTTTGCTTCAGTGGCCTCTAAAGAGTTAAGACATGTTGTTCATTGTCACATGATGTTGCGAATACCGACAAAACTTGATCCCCTAGTATGCACATCTTGCCTGCAGATGTGGCGATACCACAAACACTTCAAAGTGCCTCCCTCAGACCGGCTCAATGTTCTGACGCCAACTGTAAATGTCCTGGACATGAAGAGTGGAAAATATTAAACATTTCAAACAGTCTCGATGTTCCTTCAAAAACATTTTATTACAAATCTTGTGATTTCAAGAAAATTGCAACAAAAGAGCTATCTCCATCCCTGGTTTCAAAACACAGCCAATTGCCATGCTTATGTTTTTATTTGATCTGACAGCCTATAGGCCTTTTATTTATCCTGCCGAAATCTTCCAGAGATCCATTAATGGAGGCACCTTACATCGTAATTGTGGCCTTCAACTTTTTTTTAAGTTAACATCATGTGGACAGCAGACACCAATTTAAGATTTTTTTTTCAATAGCCTTCAATCTAACATCATAGAAAGCACAATCCTTCAAGCTCTACGAAAATGACAGCAGTTTTTTCAACACTGATGGGCAATGCAATGACTTCCTTTTAGTATAGATTTATTATGGAATCCTTTATCTTGATATGAGGCTGCCTGTCCTAACTAATAAAATAACATAGAAAGTACTGGTTGGGTGGTTTTTTGATATAATGTAATGCCTTCACTGATGCAATACTGTACCTATTCTTGAATCTAACTCCAAATTAGCATATTTTCATCTTTAATGGTTTAGCTCCATAAATCCCAGGATGTTTGTGTTGAACTGATTTCCTGTAAATCAGACAGTGACCAAGATGTTACCGAAAATTAAATCCCATCATCACTAGACACATGTAAAAACATTATCTTGTTGGATGTAGTTTTGATTTTCCAAAATTATTTATTCATTTTGCAATGCACACAAACACAGCCCTCTGGCAAACTAATGGCATTCATGGCACTGTAATCCGAAAAGCAACCTCAGATCTGCGAAGCGAGGCATTGGTTCCATTGCTCATCTCTTATATTTGTTATAAAAATCCTTGTTTGCGGCCCATAAACTAGTGAATCCTCATCAGGAACAAGAACACAATGTAATTGACATTTTAGTAACCACTTACAATCTACACAAAGTATTTTTTAAAGTCATTGCAAAGAAAAAAATACAAAGAAAAGCATAAAAGATTTTATATTTCTGTTTTTGTGTTTTTTAAAAAAGCAGTTCACGTAATTTGTAACTTAGTTACGCCAATATTTCAGTTGGGCAAATTGATTTTAATTTGATCAGTGACATTGACCATTGCCACAGGGAAAGCCACAGAGAAGTATCCCTTGTCAGAAACCAATGTCTTTTGGCCCAAATAAAGACAACAATATTGCATTTAGATACTACACCAAGATGCTGTTTCGCATGACGATGTTCAAGCCAATGTTCAAGCTAGGCCTGCTTACAGAAGAAGCTGTATAGACAGGACAGGATATTAAAGATAATATTGGAGTGAGGAAAGCTAAAAAAAAAAAAAAAAAAAGTGGTTTATTGCCAAAGCATCCGGCAACATAAAGGAAAGTTACATTTGTTAGCCTTGATTTCCTCAATGTAAGTAAAATATATTGGGGGTAAAGTAAAGTAAAGTACATTTTGGATTGTTTTATTTAATGTAGGATAGTAACACTTGACTAATACTAATAGATCAACAATTGTGTGGCAATGCATAATGGAATGTAGTCATTTCAGAGAATTCAAGCTCTCTGGTCCAGGGATGGAATTTTTTGAAGATGAAATGTATGGTGAACAACACATCAGAAAGGTATGTGCTGGCAAAATACACAAGCAATCGTAGGAAACAATGCAGAACAAACACTACACCCACCCAGCTTCCCTCCCTGTGAGGCCTTTGTGTTTACTAAACTGAAGATCTTAAAGGGCATCACACCACGTTGGACAATGTTTCTGAAGTCAGAAAGACCCACCAGCAGCTGTCCTGAGATGCACTTTTTACAAAGCAGAGATGAGAGGAATAGGGCACCACTGGAACATTCAGGAGAATAGGGGTTATTGGAAAACATGGCTCACACTTTGAGAATTAAAATGTGGAGCGCCATGATTTTTTGCCTATTATTAAGTTAAAGCCAAGTTAAAGCTAAATGTTTCTGCCCTATATCCCAAATGCAGCCTACATTTGTTGCTCTGCATTTATTTTACAGGTGCATTTTTATATTTTAGTGGAGACAAGAGTTTGAAAAAAAATACTTAATCTCTCAGTACATTTTAATGTAAGAAGGTTAAACAGTGAGACAGTGCTTCTCAGAACAGCATCATGGAATGCTGGGAACAAAGAGATGTTCTGTAAAGTAAGAGTTGCAATTTTCATGTTGTCTCTGTTGATGCCATATGATGTTGATGAAGAAAAAATACAAGGAAAAGCATTTGTATATAAAATTGAAATGTAATACTGGCTCTAAGTCTGTTCAGAACCTTTACTTCTCATAAGTATGCTGATTCACCAGACATAAGGACTGCAGATGTCTAAACAGTTTCATTCCAAATCAGTCTGAAATATCCCTTAGATATTCAAGCTATAGTATAGAGAAAGCTTACCCACTGTGGAGAAGCTCATTACAAAAACTACAAAAACTGTCAGGGAGTGTCACAGCAACCTATTGACATTTTGTTCTTGCAGTTTTTCTTTGGACCATAGCAGCTTTGTTCAAATCCACTGTGGAATACTCTGGTGAAAAGTTTGTGCACACAGGAAATAGCAGGCAACCCTTTACCAAGCAGTTTTATATATATATATACTTTTGTTTTTAAATGCAGTTAAAGACTATTGACCGTAAAATAAATAAATAAAAAATGAACTGTTGCTACTGCTAAACTCCTACATGTTTAGAAAACTAGGTTTTTAGTTACATTTTCAAAATATATCATTGCTATTGATATACTGTGATGTCTTGTAAAAGAAATTGGCTTTTTTAAAACTTCATATGTTATATAATAATGGCCTGCTAAAAGTGCTATGTTTGACAACTTGTATTTTCATGATTTTTTGTGCCATTTCTGTTTTTTGTTAATCACTATGTTCTTTAGTATGTTATTGAAATAAATATCATATGATTGATGGATTTTACTGTAACATATATTAGAACCAAGCATAAATCTGGTATTTAATAATCTGCAGCAAAACAGACTGTTGGTCAGATTGTCAAAAATGAGAGTTGAGTTCATTGTCCTTTTATGCCGCAGTCTGGGTGTGTTTGTGAATGATGAACAGGAATCCACATATTCCTTTCAAAATATTTTTAACACATCTAATTTAAAAAAAGTAATCCATTAGAGGGAAAATATTAATCATTACTCACAATGTACAGATATGGCCAAAGGTTTTACATCATCCTATAAAATTAACTAATTTTGCTTCATAAAGTCAAATGAAACCTGCTGAATATTGTTTACGTTAACATATTGTGGAGTAGTGGTTAGGGCTCTGGACTCTTGACCGGAGGGTCGTGGGTTCAATCCCAGGTGGGGGACACTGCTGCTGTACCCTTGAGCAAGGTACTTACTTAGATTGCTCCAGTAATAAAAACCCAACTGTGCAATTGTATGTAAAAATAATGTGATATCTTGTAACAATTGTAAGTCGCCCTGGATAAGGGCGTTGGCTAAGAAATAAAATTGAATTACATACCGTTTTGTAGTTTTCCATCTACTTAAGGAAAAACTGACAAAAATAAAAAAGTGACATTTCGAAATCTAACATGAAATACTGTACTGCTATTATGGCACTCTAATCCGAAAACTTTTTTTAGACTTTTGCTATATCATTGTGTAGTTTATTTGATTACATGATGATAAAATCTAAATATATATATATATATATATATATATATATATATATATATATATATATATATATATATATATATATATATATATATATATATATACAGTACTGTGCAAAAGTTTTAGGCAGGTATGAAAAATGCTGTAAAGTAAGAATGCTTTCAAAATAGACATGTTAATAGATTATATTTATCAATTAACTAAATGCAAAGTGAGTGAACAGAAGAAAAATCTAAATCAAATCCATATTTGGTGTGACCACCCTTTGCCTTCAAAACAGCATCAAGCATCAATTCTTCTAGGTACACTTGCACACAGTTTTTGAAGGAACTCGGCAGGTAGGTTGGCCCAAACATCTTGGAGAACTAACCACAGTTCTTCTGTGGATTTAGGCAGCCTCAGTTGCTTCTCTCTCTTCATGTAATCCCAGACAGACTCGATGATGTTGAGATCAGGGCTCTGTGGGGGCCATACCATCACTTCCAGGACTCCTTGTTCTTCTTTACGCTGAAGATAGTTCTTAATGACTTTCGCTGTATGTTTGGGGTCGTTGTCATGCTGCAGAATAAATTTGGGGCCAATCAGATGCCTCCCTGATGGTATTGCATGATGGATAAGTATCTGCCTGTACTTCTCAGCATTGAGGAGACCATTAATTCTGACCAAATCCCCAACTCCATTTGCAGAAATGCAGCCCCAAACTTGCAAGGAACCTCCACCATGCTTCACTGTTGCCTGCAGACACTCATTCGTATACGCTCTCCAGCCCTTCGGCGAACAAACTGCCTTCTGCTACAGCCAAATATTTCAAATTTTGACTCATCAGTCCAGAGCACCTGCTGCCATTTTTCTGCACCCCAGTTCCTGTGTTTTCGTGCATAGTTGAGTCGCTTGGCCTTGTTTCCACGTCGGAGGTATGGCTTTTTGGCGCAAGTCTTCCATGAAGGCCACTTCTGACCAGACTTCTCCGGACAGTAGATGGGTGTACCAGGGTCCCACTGTTTTCTGCCAGTTCTGAGCTGATGGCACTGCTGGACATCTTCCGATTGCGAAGGGAAGTAAGCATGATGTGTCTTTCATCTGCTGCAGTAAGTTTCCTTGGCCGACCACTGCATCTACGGTCCTCAACGTTGCCCGTTTCTTTGTGCTTCTTCAAAAGAGCTTGGACAGCACATCTGGAAACCCCTGTCTGCCTTGAAATTTCTGCCTGGGAGAGACCTTGCTGATGCAGTATAACTACCTTGTGTCTTGTTGCTGTGCTCAGTCTTGCCATGGTGTATGAGTTTTGACAGTAAACTGTCTTCAGCATCCTCACCTTGTTAGCTGAGTTTGGCTGTTCCTCACCCAGTTTTATTCCTCCTACACAGCTGTTTCTGTTTCAGTTAATGATTGTGTTTCAACCTACATATTGAATTGATGATCATTAGCACCTGTTTGGTATAATTGTTTAATCATACACCTGACTATATGCCTACAAAATCCCTGACTTTGTGCAAGTGTACCTAGAAGAATTGATGCTGTTTTGAAGGCAAAGGGTGGTCACACCAAATATGGATTTGATTTAGATTTTTCTTCTGTTCACTCACTTTGCATTTAGTTAATTGATAAATATAATCTATTAACATGTCTATTTTTGAAAGCATTCTTACTTTACAGCATTTTTTCACACCTGCCTAAAACTTTTGCACAGTACTGTATATATATATATATACACAGTATATATATATACAGTATATATATATTTATTTTAATTATGTCTCAATCCTAAAATTCTAGATGAAGCAAAACTTTTGGCCATAGCTGTAAACAGGGACTGTACTTACAACTCAAAAAATGTGAGAAAAAATGTATACTAAATATATATGGATATGTATATTTTTTGGCAGTGGCACTGACATCTTACCATGTGAAAAGCTGAAAAGCTGTAGTGGTAATACACACTAGACAAGGGTGTTTAGAAGGTCCAGGGTTCCAAATTTAGTTTGTCTGGGCTTCAGTTTGTAGCTCCATAATACAAAACCCAACAGATAGAGTGCAGTTGGAACCAGGGTGAATTGTTTGGGAACACACAACTTCTCATAGCCAACCAAAAAAAAAACAAAAACCAAGAGCATGTTTTCCTAGTTAAATACAATGGAGTATAAACATTTTGACCATAGCCATCTACTATGGTGCCTAGTGTATTGTATTACCGTAATCCTAGCCCAAGCTCTAGCCATAACCCTTAACCTTATTTAAAGGCATTGCCAGCAGGGAAAATAACAGGTTACTACTATGATAATTACTCATTATTTCTATATTTGATCACTGATTTTGCTTGAAGTTAGTACTATAATTTGATATATTATGTGACAAGTAAGTTTGCTTCCCTGGACAAAAGCCTGGCTTTTAAACTAAACGTACCTCAGGAATCAATTGAATGAGAAAGAAACCTGTTTTTGCCACGCAGAGAAGTGCCGTGTTTGTGCTGCTTTTTTAAATGCAGCCACGTTAGGCTTTGTGCAGTCAAGGAACATTCCTATTTGACAGCCACAAATAATAAGGTATACATCATCTAGACAAATCATGGCTAAATATATGACTCGGAAATTGCTTTTTAGTCCACCCTTCAATAACAGATGATGTGACAGAAAGGTTAGTCGATCTACAGTTGATACCAATACACATTTTAATATTGTCCATCTGGATGGTAAATGTTGACAGTTAAAATAGCATGTGGGGATTGGGGAGTTGTTGAAAAGGTTGTAAGAAGTTTTCTGGACTAAGGTTTCAAATGTACACTACCGGTCAAAAGTTTTAGAACACCTCCATTTTTCCAGTTTTTATTGAAATTTACGCAGTTTAATGTCTCAATGTACTCTGAAATTAAAGCATAGAACAAATAAACAATTGGAGATAAAAAAGAAATCATGGAATCGTTTTGTTTAACAAAATTTAATGTAAATTTTTGACTCATCAAAGTAGCCCCCTTTTGCAGATATAACAGCCGAACACACTCGTGGCATTCTTTCTACAATGGAAATCAAATATTGTTCGGAAAGTTCTTCCCAACACTGTTGCAGAAGTTCCCACAAATGTGCTGCACTTGTAGGTTGCTTTGCTTTCACCCTTCTGTCCAGTTAATCCCAAACCAGCTCGATGGGGTTTAAGTCTGGAGACTGTGCTGGCCATTCTATGATTTGAAGCCTACCGTCTTGTTCTTTTCTTCTAAGGTAGTTCTGACACAGCCTGGAGGTATGTTTTGGGTCATTATCTTGCTGTAGGATGAACCCCTGACCAACTAGGCGTATACCAGAGGGTATTGCATGGCGCTGCAAAATGCTGTGGTAGCCGTTTTGGTTCAGGGTGCCACTCACTCTGTGCAAGTCGCCGACTCTGGATCCAGCAAAAGAGCCCCAGACCATCACGTTTCCTCCTCCATGTTTGACAGTTGGTGTCACACACAGAGGAACAATCCTTTCGCCTACTTGACGGCGTACAAAAACCCTGCGTGATGAACCGAAGATTTCAAATTTTGAATCATCGGTCCATAAGACCTTCTTCCAGTCTTCAGTAGTCCACTGGCGGTGCTTCATGGCCCAGGCAAGCCTCTTTTTCTTATTTTGCCATCTTAGCAATGGCTTTCTTACTGCCACTCGACCTGTCAAACCTGCAGCTCGAAGTCTTCTCTTCACAGTTGAAACTGAGACTTGCTTACTTCGACCAGTGTTAAGCTGTGCTTGAAGCTGTTGTCCTGTGAGCCGCCTATCACGCAAGCTGTTGACTCTCAGAAACTTGTCTTCTGATTCTGTTGTGGCTTTGGGTCTGCCAGACCTCTTCCTGTCAGAGTTTCCTCCAGTTTCCAAGTGCCTTTTGATGGTGTAGGAAACTGTACTCACTAACACCTTGGCTTTCTTTGCAATTTCTCTAAAGGAAAGACCTACACTTTTAAGGGTTATAATGGTCTGTCTGTCTTCCTTTGTTAATTGCATTTTTCTCACCATGATGATAGCAATATACTACTTCCTGCAGTACAATACTGTCCAAATAATGCTTAAGAGGGTGTAGTAACACAGTCTGTTCCAACACTGCTTTTATACAGACAGAGGGTTTGTAAGTAATCAACAAAAGTTGGGACACCTGTAGGAATTGTTAGCATCAACTTTCAAGGCTTAATTTACTTCCATTGCTGCAGAACAGCTGTAAGTTGTTAACCCATTACTTGTTCCCTGAAAAGGCCTTTTGTATAACTCTGAAATGTACATTATTTTTCAGTTTTGGTAACCTAAACTTTTTTTTAACCTCTGGCAGTTTACAGCTTACCTATGCACCATTTCAGGTTATTCACTGGACTTGAACTGCTTAAATTTCAATAAAAACTGGAAAAATGGGGGTGTTCTAAAACTTTTGACCGGTAGTGTATATAATTGTTAAAACGTTGGTACTGAGAGAGACAACATTATTTTACCCATATGGGAACTTTAATAAAGTAGCCTACTTTTAAAGTTGAGCAAAAGAGAAAGAAAATTTTGATGCATACGGGGAGTTCTATATGAGGCATATTTTTAAAAGCATTTTTTTCTTCCCACATTTAAAACTAAACATGACCAGATTACCCCATCCTGACCATAATGCTTGACAGTAAAATGTCAGAATGAGTTGCTAAAACTGAGTGTTACTGTTGCCTTTGAGACAAGTAAACACCATGCCCCCATCCCTTAACTGAATGATGTTGGGTTACATTTAATTTTCCACAAGATAAACAAGCATAAACAAGCATTTTTTTTCCAAAACGCTGCAAACATTTAATTAGGTACATAATGAAGTTTAGATAGTAAATCACAACCGCCTGGGTGTGTTGTTTGTGTGTGGTTGGAGGGGTGGGGCACTATATCATGGAGTACAAATGCATTGAGCATTTTAATCAGTTCTTGTCCTAGGGGCAATGGATCATACAGCATTACTCAGCATCACTGGGGCTCAAGCCAGCTCATTTTTTTATATTAATATATAAAACACTGAGTAAACTATTTTCAGGGGGGGGAAAAATAAAGAAATAAAGAAATAAAGTCGAACCACACAGATTTGCAGTTTGTTTGCCAAATGTGTCATGCTGATAGTTACGATTTAGTAATTTGAAGCAGATGTTCATTAATGAGTTTTTTTTTTTAAACTTTTCAGGGAATGAGCTGTTAGAGTGCCCAGAAGGAATCTGATCTAAACAAGGCTTAATCTGGATGTTCTTTACATGAGGAGAAGTATAAAAGGTGATATTGCCTGAAACTGAGAAAGGTGCAGAAGATTGACCAAGCATTAGAGTCTTCTGAAATTTAATCATTGCTTTCTAAAAAAAAAAGAGAGAGAGAGAATTTACACTCACACTAAAGAGAAACTTTCCGCTCACACTTTATTTCAATCACTTGAGAAACCTCTCATGGGTACCAAACGTAATTAAAGTTACCAAGCGAGAGTGGAAATGGAACGGAACCCTGTGGTGTAAAGTAGGCAGTACACGTCAGGCAGTATTTCAGCTGTATAACGCTTTAAAACTGCACAAAAGCTCTATTTGACAAAGAAGCAGAGCGTAAGACACTGAGGCCCAGATTTATAAAAGGATTGTGCATGTTTTACAACCGAAAAACGGTTGCTGAGGGTTCTGAATTCTTGGATGGGATTTATAAAACACACGCAATGGCATAAACATGCAATTGCGGGGCAATGTTTCTGTGCACTTTAGCCCTTGATGCATATGTAATTCTGTGTATGCATATGTAATTCTGTATATGCATATGTAATTCTGGGGTGTTTCTGAATGAAACCGCTAAAATTGGGAGGGGATTTGCAAATGAGGTATATTAAATATTCAGTCTAATTTATTAAAGCTGCCGGTAATTGCGGGCCTCATATTTGCTTGATTATTTTAAGTACTCTGAAAAGCAGGTGTTAATTTGCCGCAGTCAGACAGCAGGCTATATACAAGGCAAGGTGATGTGGGAGACTTGTCTACAGCAAGAAGGAGACATCGTTTTCAAGGACAAAGAAACATTTAATAACATTTTGCAAACTCCAATTTTCAATACATGTTTCATAGCTTCTTCAAATAGCGAATAGAGAAGTCATGTAAAGGTTCTGGGAAGTGCCTGAAACGGTCTCCCCACAGTGGCAAAGCAAGGTTCTAACAAGAGCCTTTACTTTTAGAGTGTAGGCATTATTATAAGAATGGTGGAGGAGATGGAAAGAAAACTGTAAAAAAAAGAAAAGGACAGAGGGACAGATCACGAAGTTAGTTTGTAGCTAGAGCAAGTACAATTTTTCAACGATATATACCATAGAGATATGCTTTAAAATCATACATAGAGTAAGAAATACAGACAAACATAAGAAATAGGAGAGTTGAAACTGCATAAGACTTTAAGAAGATATAAGTCATAGTTAAACTGAAGACTGTTCGTATGAAGCTGTATTTTTGCTGAACTTATTGCTGTACAACAATGGAAGGATTATCCACCAGTTTGATTGCCATGGATGTAAGTAAATAAAACATATTGTTTCTGAAGTTTGAAAAGTCTATACGCCTGGAATTATTCTATACGAAATAAGAAGTTGAACTAATATGTGAAGCACAGTAAATGGATGATGCATCGTAATGTATAAGCAACCTAGACTACAAACTCTGAAGTGGTACATTTGTTTATTAAAAAGCCACCGCACATTCCATATTTTATTCCTTTGTCTTGGTAATGTATTTCAAGCTTGAAACACATCTTCGTTATTTTGACACTGAGTGCGGCCGTACTGAACACGCACATTACGTGGCTTTTTGCGGTCGGTTTTTCCCCTTTATAAATTTGGATTCCAGTCTGTTTTGTTTGGGTTGCCTTGTCCTGTTGTTCTCCACATCAGTTTTAATAGAAAAATGTTAGTTAGCCATCAGTGAGGAGTATTTTTCAGTACATGTCATGTATATTTGTGTTGATTGACAGGGCAAAGACAGCTTAAAGAATGCAGATTTAACTAATTACAGAACAAGCTGCCTATCCCATTAGAAATGTCTGTCTGTCTCTCTGTTTCTATTTTGCTCACACAGTAATCCACCGTGACACATCTTTGAGGAAACTCAGACAGTACAGCTGGAAGAACCCTTCACATTGTGCAGGTGACAGATCTCACTTGCACTTCCTGTTGTGATTGCATCACTGGCCACTGCACACAGGGGTTTGTGTCTGGGTTTTGAAACCCTATAAAATGTGTCTTTGTGACAGAGACAGAATGATTCTTGGTGATAAATCTCCTTCCCGACCTGTGAGGGTGCTGTGTAAAGGGAACAGAGTACCTTGGACTGGATGGCCAGACAATTCATTCCCAGGGTTAGGTGGAAGTCGGCCATCTAGAAAGGGGGCGGAGTTACAATACACAAAATCATCGATCTGGAAGGGAAACAATGTGGCAGCCGTAAATTGGAGGAGCGGTTGCACTAGTTAACCAAGCGGTCATGATTGACGGTACAAAAGGGGACGTAGCGAAGTGATCTGTTCCTTTGTATGGTTAAAGCTGAACCAGAAGGAGAACATGAATTGCAATCGTAAGTGTTTGTTTGTTTTGTCATGTCTAAGGAACCACTTTGTTTGTTGTTATTAGACGTCTGAAAACGATCCAGAGTTGTTGCCAAAGGCCAGCACTTACCCGGACATCACTGTACCAATTGTTTCACAAATAAACTGTATTTACACCACGAGCACTATATCACTCACTGTGGACTTGTGTTTGTGTTTGTGTTACGTGTGGGTCTTAAAGATCGAGACTATTATTATTTCGAGACCAACCCGTGGATTAAAACAGAGCAAAACACGCTGCTGTATTGCCTGTAATCATTGTTATTATTTACTGTCTTTGTGTCATCAGACCAATTGGAATACAAATGAAATATCATTGCACCTGGATTATCATTGTCTGTCTGTTTATTGCATTCCTGCACCTGCACACTGTTAACCATTTTGCCACTGTCTTTAACACATATTTAATGATTTAAATGGTGCCATGATTTAGATCTGATTTAGTGTCAACCATTAACCCATTAATGCCCTGGATATATACCCATACCTATTTAAACCGTTTTTTCCCCTTTATAAATGTAGCCTTAATGTAGCCAGTGTACGCTTTTAAATGTGTATTAGTAAGTTACAGGGTTGATTAGGAACGTGTGTTTGGAATCAATATTATAAAAACATATCTACTTTATGTGTGAAGATCTATGGTTTTCATGAGAGAGTTTGTGCAGAAGTGATTTGAAATCACTGGGTGGGATCAGTCAACTGGTTTATTGAATTTTATTATGAACTGGCAAGCATTTTGAAACTAGAAAAAATGTCCCATAGTCTGGTTTATCAGATTAAAGAACTTGACAATGTGGCTTCACTTTATTCATTAGCTGTGTAAAGGGCAAGTTTGGAGATTAAAAAAAGATCTTATTTTCAATTTTCTTTTCTTTTTGTTATAGTGTGACAATAACTTGGATTGCAATTCCAAGTTTCCAAGTTATTTTAATCTGTACAAGAGAGAATTTATGTTTATATTTAATTGTGTTTATATCGTACTGTTTTTAAAGATTCCAGTGTTTTGCATTGTTTTTGTTTTTAATCAAGTAACAATCCCATACAAGGTTTTTTCACATTATTTTCACATAAACATCTGATAGGACACTATATATTGTAGATATAAACGGAACAGATACGTTGTTGGGTGTGTTGATGCTTGTATCACACATTCTTCTTTGCAGGGGATTCAGAACTTCCTGGTTTTCTAAACTCTTTCATCCACTGTTAAATGCTATGCTCAGATGGTAGCTCATGTTGATATAAATGATCACATTCATCATTTAGCCTGGCCAAGGAAATCCTGTTTTCTCTCACTGCTTGAAGATTTATTATTAAATAGGCTTGACTACATTATTCATTCTTACAGTCACAGTGTTAGAGGTTTTATCTGCAGTTTCTTCCAGAGAGTGTAAATTACCATTTCAATAAATTTGCTGTTCTACTTATCGCAGAACAGATAGGGGTGCTCTAACTTAACTTGGTAATGCAGAACAGTTTCCTGTCTAAGGGAGGCTCTAATTAGACATTCATCTCATGTAAATCAATTCAACATGGTTTCAATAGTACATTTGTTCCTTGTTTATTTATTTACTTTTTTTTGTTCATTTTTAAAAAATAAAATAGTAATTAATTTATCACATTACTAGTTTTTGTTATGCACACACACACACACACACACACACACACACACACACACACACACACACACGAGGGATCACAGGGCTAGTACCTGAGTTTCTATGCCAAGCTTCTGTTGCTGATGGGCAAGATTTTTATTATTCTTTCCAGATGTCTGCATATTCTCAGCTTGAGCAAAAGGTAAAGAATAAAAGAGATGCAGCGTCAGCCAAAACCATCATCATTTATTTAGTAACTGACAGAACTGAGGTGCAGTATGGTACCATATTTCTCAAAAGCAAGTTAAATGGCAATGGTATAGATTTATTTTGTAACCCCTTAGCTATTAGATATTTTTTTTCACTCTCTGCCAAAACCCATTGAAGAAAGAGCTCCTCACTGGCTCTTGTGCACAAATGGACTATTTTCAATTGATCCCTGCTTGGTTTTGCTCCGAAGCCTGTGGTCAGCTATTCATGTGTTAATCCTTGTGGGAAGGAAGGACACATCCTTTCTCTGTTCTGCCAAAGAGGAGCAAACAGCAATATTCATCAAAATAGGCTGAACATTTTTTTCTGTTTTTCTTTCTCAACGAAAGTTATTGCTGTTTGTAGTAGGTTGATGTATCTCAAGAAACGTTTTTTTTGTTTCTTTCCAACTTGCCAGCATATGCATAAGGAACCCACTCACTCCATTCAGTTACAATCCATTCAGTCCTAACACAGCAGTACAGATTATTCAAGTATAGACATAATTTAGAACTGCTGGCTGCCAGAAGTTAATACTGAGGGGGCTCAGTGTTAGTATAAACTGTGGAAGATAAACTGTGCAAACTGTAGACATTTACCACTTTAATATTCATTTGAAATGTTAATTTGACAGTGTAGTAACAAAGAAAGCTAATGTCTAGCTGAACCTGTTTACCAGGAGGGGATGATGTTCTCTTTAATAACTTGCTGATTTATTATGTTTGTAGCCAGAAACATAGGAAAGACAGGCAGGACAGAAGAGGTGGAGGGGTAGCGCTATACATAAGAAATATTAAATCAGGTGTTAAATCAGGACAAAGAAAACAATGCAGAATCAATATGGGTCAGAATAATGGACAAAAATTCAAAGGGCATAATAATAGGAGCATGCTATAGACCGCCAAATTCAGACGCTGAGCAAAATAATCTGTTATACAATGACATTCAAAATGCATGTAGAAAAGGAGAAGCCATACTAATGGGGGATTTCAACTTCCCCGTATAAAATGGGAGAACCGGTGGGAGCACGACGGACGAAATTGAAATAGTGGAAATGACAAATGACTGCTTCCTAACGCAATTTGTCAAGGCACCGACTAGAGGGGAGGCATGCCTTGATTTAGTCTTTTCAAATAATGAAGACAGAATAACTAAAACAGAGGTCAGACAGCCATTGGCAAACTCAGACCACAACATGGTCTCATTTGAAGTATTTTTTAAAACCCCAAAAGTAATGACTAAAGCTAAGGTTTACAATTTTAGAAAAGCAAACTATGAAGGTATGAAACAGAGACTAACAGCAGTAGATTGAAGTAAAATAGAGAAAACATCCACAGAAAAAGGATGGCTGTTTTTTAAAAATGTAGTACTAGATGAGCAAAACAATTACATCCCAAAAGTAGACAAATCTAAATCTAAAACAAAATGGCCAAAATGGTTTAATAGATCAATTAAAAAAAATATTCAGCGAAAAAAGGCACTTTACAGAGCGTTTAAAAGGGACCAAAAACAAAGTACACAGAAAGAGTAAAAGTTAGGAAGGCCAAGAGAGAGATAGAAATCAATATTGCTAAGGGGGCTAAAACCAATTCCAAAATGTTTTTCCAATATTATAACAGCAAGAGAACATTCAAAGAGGAGGTTAAATGTCTAAGAGACACAAATGGCAAAATCATAGATGAAGAAAAAAATAGCAAATATATTAAATGATTACTTTCCACAGGTTTTTACAAAGGAGGACACGGACAACATGCCCCACATGTCGACCTGTTCCTATCCAATTTTAAATAACTTTTGCATAACAGAGGTAGAAGTGTTAAAGGGACTAGGAGCTCTTAAAATAAACAAATCCCCTGGGCCGGGTGAGATCCCTTCAATAGTACTCAAAGAAATGAAAGAAGTTATTTACAAACCACTAACCAAGATCATGCAACAGTCTCTTGACACAGGGGTTGTACCGACAGACTGGAAAATTGCAAACGTAATACCGATCCACAAAAAGGGAGACAAAACCAAACCAGGTAACTACAGACCAATAAGCCTGACTTCTATTATATGTAAACTTATGGAAACTATAATAAGATCCAAAATGGAAAATTACCTATATGGTAACAATATTCTGGGAGACAGTCAGCATGGTTTTAGGAAAGGGAGATCGTGTCTAACTAACCTGCTTGACTTTTTTGAGGATGCAACATTGAAAATGGATAATTGCAAAGCATACAACATGGTTTATTTAGATTTCCAGAAAGCTTTTGACAAAGTCCCGCATAAAAGATTAATTCTCAAACTGAACGCAGTAGGGATTCAAGGGAATGCATGCACATGGATTAGGGAGTGGTTAACATGTAGAAAACAGAAAGCACTGATTAGAGGAGAAACCTCAAAATGGAGCGAGGTAACCAGTGGTGTACCACAGGGATCAGTATTAGGTCCTCTGCTATTCCTAATCTACATTAATGATTTAGAGTCTGGTATAGTAAGCAAACTCATTAAATTTGCAGATGACACAAAAATAGGAGGAGTGGCAAACACTGTTGCAGCAGCAAAGGTCATTCAAAATGATCTAGACAGCATTCAGAACTGGGCAGACACATGGCAAATGAAATTTAATAGAGAAAAGTGTAAAGTATTGCATGCAGGCAATAAAAATGTGCATTATAAATATCATATGGGAGATACTGAAATTGAAGAAGGCAACTATGAAAAAGACCTAATAGTTTATGTTGACTCAGAAATTACTTCATCTAGACAATGTGGGGAAGCTATAAAAAAGGCCAACAAGATGCTTGGATATATTGTGAGAAGTGTTGAATTTAAATCAAGGGAAGTAATGTTAAAACTTTACAATGTATTAGTAAGAACTCACTTACAATATTGTGTTTAGTTCTTGTCACCTCGGTACAAAAAGGATATTGCTGCTCTAAAAAGAGTGCAAAGAAGAGCAACCAGAATTATCCTGGGAATAAAAGGAATGTCGTATGCAGACAGGCTAAAAGAATTGAATCTATTCAGTCTTGAACAAAGAAGACTACACGGCGATCTGATTCAAACATTCAAAATCCTAAAAGGTATAGACAATTTCGACACAGGGGACTTCTTTGACCTGAAAAAAGAAACAAGGACCAGGGGTCACAAATGGAGATTAGATAAAGGGGCATTCAGAACAGAAAATAGGAGGCACTTTTTTACACAGGGAATTGTGAGGGTCTGGAACCAACTCCCCAGTAATGTTGTTGAAGCTGACACCCTGGGATCCTTCAAGAAGCTGCTTGATGAGATTCTGGGATCAATAAGCTACTAACAACCAAACGAGCAAAATGGGCTGAATGGCCTCCTCTTGTTTGTAACTTTTCTTATGTTCTTCTTATGTTCTAATTATGCCAACCTGCAATTATGAGAGAAACGCTTGCTAGGCTAAGAGAAAGCAATAAACCAGCCATAAAACAAGACAATTTTGCAGCTGTAAAAAAAAGTTACTGGTTTTCAAACCTCAATTATTCCTGCAATTTAGCACCTGACAATTACTGTGTTGTGTTGTGTTTTTAAGTAGTTTGCAATAAAAAAAAAGTTAAATGATGCATGAGTATTGTTTACTACAGCTGTAATTACATGTTATAAAACCATGCATCACACATGGGGTCTTGCCAGCCTGAGGGACAGGTAAAGAGAGAGTTTTACCATAAATAAATAAATAAATAATAAATGTATCGCAGAAAATTATTTTTACTTCTATGAGTGTGAAACATGCAATTCACTTGACCAAATATCCAGAATCAATGCTCCCTTTTTATATAAAAAAACTGTTCTGTATAGTGTAGCAATGCCAAATTTCAAGAAACAGCAACTCGGCTGTTGAAGTAAATGGATAATCATCCAAGGTTTACTTGTGTATAGCGGCACTAAAGGATACAAGCATTTAGAAACAGGGAGCTGCAGGGCACACACGCTATACCAATTGTCTGTAGGGAGCAAGTCTAAGTTGTCAAAGAAAAAGCAAAGGCATAATCAAATAAACTTACAATCCTGTTGTTAGCAATAGTATCTCAGGCACCAGGTCAAGTTAACAGGCCATCGACCCCCTGGCACAATCCCAGCCTCCACAAGCTCAAGCTCTCTCTGATATGCAGGCGATGAGTTCTGTACTTGATGTCAACTGGAGTTATTATTTCAAACTCAGCACAGATGGCAGGACCAAGGGTCATAGATAGAAGCAAAAGAAGAACAAATTCAGAACAGAAGTCAGAGAATTATCAATGCTCTGAATAGAGTACTGAGAGAGGTCAGAGAGGCTAAAACAATGGGGTGATCTAAAAAAAAAAACAATTAGGAGACAACATGGGGAGACTTGGTATACCAAAACGTTATTTGTATTGTTGATATCAGCCTTTGTCTGTCTCTGTGTTTGCTGTCAACGGAGAACCAGTTGAGGAACAAAACAAACTACTGTGTGCGTTTCTTTAGTGAATAATCCAAATAAGCTAAATCAGTTGTTGCTTCAACCTATAAATACATGTCAATACACGTCACCTGTAAATTCATATAAAAACAGTGGATTTTTTTTTTTGGCTGATATTCCTACTTATAGCTCACAGAATCTAACAGTGAGTACACACTTTCTAAAAGCAACTGCCAATATGATACATACAACCAAACATTTATTGGATGTGTCCTTGGTTAAACGGCACCTTTCATTAAAAAGTGAGCTTTTAAAGACAAGGAGGTTACTCGAGATCCTATTGAGAATCCAGTGTTGATCAATACTCTGGACAGGCCTGCTCATGTGTAACAGGGAATTCATTCTGCCTAGTCTCTTATAGACCAAGCTCAAAGCCAGTGACGCCTGGAAGGTGCTACAAATGACCGTTAAATCTCCTGCCATCTGGATCCCATGTAAAAGCGTGTCTCAGTGGTCTGTGAGATTTATACCCTCCTGAGGTGTTCCACATTTTTAGCACAGAAATAATTGGCTGCCAGATGTGAAAAAGATGCAGTGCTTAGTTTTATAAGGCACTTGTTTTATAGTTTTGTTTGCAAAGAACACAAAAGCGTGTAAAACATTACATGCCTGGTTTGTAATTTTGTTTTTGGTAGACCAAAGCGATACCATAAAAAAAAAGGAAAAAAAAAAAAATATATATATATATATATATATATATATATATAGAGAGAGAGAGAGAGAGAGAGAGAGAGAGAGAGAGATACTGTTCCAAGTTGGGGAAGTGTGACTGGTCATTATTAGTTTAAAATAAATGTAACAGTAATGATGGATGTGACTGTTAGTTTAGTCTTAACTGGTCTGGATATGACTTGTGGTCCCAGAAGCTGAGCTGTATAACCTGTCTTGAGAACCACTGTGATGTCTGCTATATTTAACATCACATTTTCCCATCTGCTAACTTTATTAACCACATGCCTCCACCGTCTATTAAACGAGCAAGTTTTAAACAAGGATTGGTTTATAAAAATGTGTTTTCCTGGAGAAGTAGAAATGATACCCACTGAATTTCCCTCATTTGCTGTGAGTTTTCACTTATAACTGTTACAACAGGAGGAAATAATATCCAAGCACTGTGTGTGAAAGAATGTTTTACACTGTAGCACAGGTTTTCTGTTTTCCTGGAGGTACAGTAATGTATGAGTGGGATTGGGTGCTATGAGTCTTCTGGGATCCCAGTATGATGCATTCTGCTGCCAGGCAGTGGAACAGTTAGAACGCTCAGTCTGGGGTAAGATGTTATGAAACCCCATTTCCTGTTTCCTGTCTGAATAAGTACACCTCTACGGCACATCCCCTCTAGGGATAGGGTACACGCCACAACACATTTGTCAAAAAGGCCTGCCAATTTCCATGAGTTAACCAATTTCAAAGATAATGGAGTTTTGAGTTATAAATCATATCTGCTTTTTTTTTTTTTTTTTTTTTTTTGGCTGAAAAGTTCCAGGTGTTTTGTGTTTTTAATAAAAAACTGAGAATCTGAAGCTGAATGAAGAAATTAGCCTAAGATGGGTTTCACAACAGTTATGTAGGATCCCAGGATTTGGCACATAGAAATAAGGGAACTAACATCTAAGCAGCTATAAGTTAAAAAGAAGAAAATGGTTTAAAAATGTGTTCTGATGTTAATTGCAAAAGGTGCTGTCAGTCAATAATTGTGGTTAATACTTCTTTACAGATAACAGACATCCATGTGTGTTTATAAAACTTGAAGAAAAGGTTTGTAACCAATCCTGCAGTACTAAAATAAGACAAATGTTTTGATGAGACACTTTAGTTAATGCATTTGATGTTACACAAAGACATTCTTTGTCAAAATTTCAGTTTTTAAAAAAATAAGTACTTATTTGTTTGGACTATGTATATATATTTTACATCCTGAAATTGTGTGCATAATACACTACCAGCTACACTACTGGGATTTCATAGACATTTAAAAAAAAATACAGCAATGAGCCAAATACCCTTTATATTGTCCATTTTAAAACAGACATCTGTTTCTAAGTGTGATGACAGCCTACTGTGAAGGACAGATGAGAACATGAATAGCTAATCTGAAGATGAATGGTTTTAAGGGTTGAAAAAGGTCACAAATACCCCAACCCAGCCCAGCCTATGTTTTGGGGATTTTTGTTTAAGCCTTTTGTTTTGGCCCTTGTGCCGGTTATTATTGTTTATTGTGAAAATTTTGTTTTTGTTTAACTGTTATTTTTGCTCTGTGAGCAGTGTTTTGTTCAACTTTTTGATTAACTTTTGTTTATTAAACCGCGCAGCAGCTCTTCAGCTGCAGTTTCCTGGTCTCGGAGTCTCTTTGCCTGCTGATTAACATCTGGGTCTGCAATGCTACCCTTCCACACTACCCTACTCATTTTTCCACATCACAGATATAACCCTTTGCAGTGCTATTGCATGATGGTGATAATAATAGTAATACAAAGTAGTTTGGATCTAATATTGCGTGACTTTTGCTTTAATGGATTTTAAACTTGCATCTGCCAACTGCACTTCACATCAATTTAAAGTGCGATTACAACAAGTGAGATTCGATTTATATGGTGTGTGTGTGTTTTTGTTCCTTAGAATGCTTTTGTTGAATTCCCCAAACTGGCTTATCCAACCTAACTTGGCCCCAGATGTTCCATATCAAAGTCTCAGCTTTGCCAGTAAAGTCTGGCATAGTAGAAAATATTGAGTAATGGTCCTTTTAAAAATACCCCTCTTTCTTCCATTTTTAGTGCTCGGAGGCATTGGAGTCATGCTGCGGGTGTCCAGTGGATTACTCCTCGGAATCATAGGCGCCTGGGCTCCCCACAACCCTAAGGGCAATGTCTGGGGCTCTAACCTTTACACTGTTGTTGAAACATTTCCTGCTAATAGTTCTCCAATGATGAAGGCTCTTATTTTTGAAATGCAAATGAGGACAAACCACTTCAATTTGAAACAGGCAAGAATAACCACAGGCAAACAAAAAAAAATGCAAAAAAAGCAAGTAGAGGGACAGGC
Source organism: Acipenser oxyrinchus oxyrinchus (assembly GCA_030684275.1). Classification (NCBI taxonomy): domain Eukaryota; kingdom Metazoa; phylum Chordata; class Actinopteri; order Acipenseriformes; family Acipenseridae; genus Acipenser; species Acipenser oxyrinchus. The sequence continues at coordinate 23,623,794 of CM060260.1, read as the reverse complement.
TGTATAATATACTGTGTACTTGTTTATATACTGCACATTTCTTGGATAAATATTTTAAACAGTTTGTACATGCATAGAGGAGTGTTTGAAGTTATACTTGACGTTACTGCAAAGCATAAAAACTTACCAGTGATGTATCCGTGGTTTTGATAACTAAGCAATATTAAACTGTACCAAAGGGACCCCATTATAAATAACACAAGTGGCTTTCCACAATCCAGCGATAATCAGTACTTTGCAATTACTTTGGAGGCTGTGTGGTCCAGTGGTTAAAGAAAAGGGCTTGTAACCAGGTCTCCGGTTCAAATCCCACCTCAGCCACTGACTCATTGTGTGACCCTGAGCAAGTCACTTCACCTCCTTGTGCTCTGTCTTTCGGGTGAGACGTAATTGTAAGTGACTCTGCAGCTGATGCATAGTTCACACACCCTAGTCTCTGTAAGTCGCCTTGGATAAAGGCGTCTGCTAAATAAACACATAATTTGAAGAGCACAAATGTAAAATGGTCAAAGTCACTTCCATGTCAAGATTGATAAAAATGGCATGTGCTTGTCCACGTGTCAAGGTGTATTGATAAAAAAATACCAAACCTTAAATTGGTCATAGCCCTGAGTGTTACTGCATTAAAAAAGGTTTTATTGTAGATCAATGCAGAAATGTAAAGACAATTCATAGCTGTAGTGATTTAATTAAACATGGTGTAATGGGTCCTGAAGTAATCATCTCTATGAAAACAAAGCAACTATACATCCCAGAGGAATCCATAGACAGCACTAAACCTTGTCTCCTGGTGCAATTAACTGTCTCACTCCAAAAAAATATAAATAGAAAATAAGTTCACTGATTTGTCTGAGTAAAGTTAAAATATTTTGGAATAGTTGGAATAGCTGTGCAAAAGTCTTAAACATGTTGCATTTTTCTACTCTGAAGCATTATGAGCATCAACAATTTACTCAAAGCCTCCACTAGGGTTTTCAACTACCATAACTTGCACATAGAAGATAAAACATTGAGTGAAATAGCTAGCATCACTTGATTTTCAACTGCATAAAGTTTGTATTTTTCTTATTTAGAAATATGAACGACAATTTCACTCAGAAGAAAACGTTTTCTTATAAAAAGTTTAGTTTTCGTTCTGTAGAAAATATTTTTTACACATTCAAACAATATTATTTCATGTCTAACATTAATTGACATTAGATCTCAGACCATTAGACATATGCCTCAGCATTCCATTAAAATAAATACATAAAAATAAATATAAACGATTGAGTCAGTCTAATGATTAAATAAAGTTATTCGACCGACAAACTATTATTGAGAACTGCAGTAAAGTCTTTCTTCGCCATCAGCCCGGGTGGCTGTTGGCAGTTGACATTAAATTCGAAGTTAATTCAGCATCTGCCCACTGTAACGTACAGCTACCAATTAACCTTTTGCTCCTTGCAGTGAATTTCTTGAACCTCGCAAACATTCGGTTTAGAGGTTAATATAAGAATGAGCCCAATTTCAGACAACGTGAGATCTCCTGGGAGTCTTGGAATTTGAAACAGCGCTATTAAACTGTGTTCGATGCACAGCATAATAACAGCGATGGTTTAGATAAGCAAGCAAGAATATAAAATAATGTTTAATCAATGTTGAAACGTAAAAGTGACGACAATCAGTCATTCTTTTGACTTTGTGATTATCATTAGTGGGGCTTGCGATCAAGAGTCCCCACTTTAAACCTTCGACATTCTTCTTCTTCTTCTTCTTCTTCTTCTTCTTCTTCTTCTTCTTCTTCTTCTTCTTCTTCTTCTTCTTCTTCTTCTTCGGCACGCTACTCCTCTTACACCGTTTAAGCTACAAACGCCGTTCAAACTTTAAAACGTGTAGACCGGTCTGGAATACTGTGCTTGTATACAACTTTTTGATATATTTTATACTTTCTAAACTATTAAGCTTTTTGTCCTTTTTTTGTCCATCTTCATTCACTTTAATGGGACTTTTTTCAACATTCTAAAGCTCCCCATTGTTTAAAAACTCCCAGACTTCCAATATTCTATTTTTGTAAACGATGTAACTTTTGACACAAATCAGCTACTTTGACCACTTTCCCAACAAGCTAGACAAAACGTTAGAATGGAATCTTCCTCTACTTCTCTGCTATTCAAATCTGAAATCAAAACAGAAATAACTTTTACTAATCAAGAGGTACACCTGTTTTAGTAACCGCACCAACTCAATTTTCCCTAACTTTTTATAAATAACTGCCGTTTTGACCACTTTCCCAACAAGTTAGACAACTACTTAGAGCAAATGAAATCTTCCTCTACTTCTCAGCGATTCAAATATGAAATCAAAACAGGAGTGGCGTCTATCAATCAAGAGGTACAGCTGTTTTAGTAACCGCATCAAATTCTTTCAGTAGGCCACTTCCCACTGTTGAATTAACTGTCATAGAACTTTGAGAAATTTCAAATTCTAGCACATTCTAAGCATGAGACAATTAATAAACAATGTGACTTTTGACACAAATCAGCTACTTTGACCACTTTCTCAATAAAGCAAGCCCCACAACTTTACTTGTAAAGTTACCATCTAGTTATTATTATTATTATTATTGTTGTTGTTGTTGTTGTTGTTGTTGTTGTTGTTGTTGTTTGTTTGTTTGTTTGTAATTGTATATACTGTGCAGACCATTAATAAGATCACTTTGGAGCCTTTGTAAACTGAAAATACTAAGAAAGTCGCAATGGTTTTGATGTCGGCCAGCGTCCTGTTGCCATGGGAACTGCTGGACGCACAAGATCGTTTTTTTTGACTGTCAAAAATATCACTTAAATAAAAAATAAAGTAATAAATAAATAAAATCCACCCACATATTAATTTGTTACGAAGAATATTCTTTGAGTTAGGGTTGTACAATTCACTTAAATCAATCGCTTTGTCAGGCTTCATACCTGACAGCAATAGGGGTCCTCGTTTGGGTCCTGTACGTGCCTGTGGTGGCTGCTTAACAAGCAAGTAGAGAGCATATTAATTTTGAGTTATTCTTATGACTTTTCTGTCGTTGAGATTAAAGGATTTTGTCGTGCACTTTGTTGTGAGGTTCGCCAATGGCTGACTGGGCTGGATTTTCAGAGGAAGAACTTCGTAGAATGCAGCAGAAAGGTATCGGAAACTAGAACAATTATTGATTAGGGCTTTGCTTCATATTATTACTTGCCAATATCGCCTGTGTCTTGCAATAATCTGTGTACTGCAATGTAATACATGTCCACACAAGGAACTTTTCAAGAGTTAACGTATTTAAAAATAAAAAACAGCAATCAATGAGTTTATATATGTATTTATTTTGTGTAATTCATGGTATTTTGGCCAATAGAGTTGTACTAATAATAACATTCTGCTGTTAAATTTCTGATTAAACTTGATAATATGTGAAAGCAAAGCCTGCGTTAATTGAGGGTTCTTGTGTTTGGAACCAGAAGGGAAATTCTTCTCACAATTCAGTGACAAGTGAAAAAACAGCCTACTACAACAGGTGTCTTGTGTTGGGGTCCCTCTATGCATTGACTTTATATATATATATATATATATATATATATATATATATATATATATATATATATATATATCAAACAAAACACAGAATTCCAGAACATACATGCCAAATCGTCAGACACTTAAAATAAATTGTTCTGTAATTAGGGTTGTATATTGGGGGTTTTGAGAGCATGTAAGTGGTTCTCTGAAATGTTAAATATTTTAATTGAGGCACGCCTACTATGATGTACACAGGAGGCTTGTCTTATTGTCTGTAATGATTTATTGGTATCTTATGAAAGCACACAAAAGTAAACATCGCAAAGTGCTCCAGTTTTATTAGTATAGTAACTCATACTTTTGGGATGATTTTTTTTCTTCCTGGTGCCCTACAGTATGTCTTATTGCTTAACTTAATGCTCCATTCCAAAATGCCCAGTTATTGTTTGATAGTCTCAGCTAATTTGTTCTGTGTTCTCTTACAGAACAAGCTGCACCTAATGTCCCAGTGCGGGGCCGAAGACCACCTCCCACCAATAGGAGCCGTCAGCAGTTGCAGCAAGAGAGAGTCATGCAGCAGGCAGCTCAGCTGAATGGAGCCCCTTCAATCTCTCCTGAGCAGCAGCTCTCCAGGCCCAAATCACAGCCTTCTATCCAGACGGCTCCAGCACCAGCACTAACCCAGGAGAAGGAGGCCATTCACACAGCCAAGAGCCAGCAGAATGAGCCCAGAGTCCAGGGCTATCCCAAACCACAAGGAACAGAAGCAGAAAAGTGTCCAGTCATTGAAGAACCAGAGAAGCAGCAGGGGGAATTGTTAGTAAGTCTATGACTTTTAAGGCGGGGTTGGGATTTAGGCTAAGTTGTGCTTGAAAAATGTAAGGCATGTGGTTAATAGCGACTTTCCTCATAGGCCTTATGTATAGAGCCATAGACTGAATTTCTTACAAATTGAAACTATTGAATATTAATCAGATTTATTTTTTACATACATGACTTTCCATTACTGTACTACATATAAGAAATAGGGCAATCCTGTTAATTTAGTTAATAGGTAAATGAAAATGACTGTCTTATTTTGACAAGAAGTTAATTGCAGGGTGCATAACAACATTGTAGCTGCTCTATATTGTAAAGCTGTAATTTAATTCTGAATGCTGTTTACACTGTTGTGTTGGGGTTCTCTTAAAGGAGAGAGAAGACTGGTCTGCAGCATCTGCAGCAGGAACAGCGATTCATGGAAGAGAAGAATAAACGAAAAAAGGCACTTCTGTCAAAAGCCATTGCAGAAAGGTAGGAGCAATGTACATTACTAATGGAATAAGAGACTCGAGATGAGATTGTCAGCAACAAAAAAGTTGAATACTCTTTTCTATTGTTCTAAAGTTAAAACTGATTTTCTTTTGTAGGTCTAAGCGCACACAGGCAGAGGCTGTGAAACTGAAACGAATCCAGAAGGAGCTGCAGACACTGGATGACATGGTGTCCAATGACATCGGGATCTTGCGCAGCTGCATAGAGCAAGCCAGCTGGGAATACTCCCAAGCGAGGTACTGTAAGCACTTAAACGGGCTGGGGGCTGTAGTTTTCTTTTTAAAACAAGACTTGGCAGATTTGTGTATTATTCCATTAGTGTGTTGATCTGAAACATTACCAAACTTAGATCGGGGCCTCCCAAAAGTAAATGTAGGAAAGCATATATTAACCATTTGCAGTCCTATGTCGGACCTGGTCCAACATTGCAATTTGCCCTTTCCAGTCCAATGTCGGACCCTGTCCGACGACATCAAAAAGATGCAAAAAACAGGTCTCTAGTCGTTTTTTTCTCCGGAAAAAGCCAAGAAAACCATTCAATGGCTGAGTGAGATCGAATGGAGCCGAGAGAAGCCGAAAAAAAAAGGGGGCGTATCTCATGAATACAGATAGCCCCGGCATCACATAGATAACACTGACATAAACAAACAAGACAGCTGCTTCTGCATCCAGCGCTCAAAGAATATCACAGACATTTGCAGAGCTTTTTTTAGATGTTATAGTAATAAAATAATGACTTGGATCGCATTATTGAGGAGTTTGGTGATAAAACGAGTGATCAGGAGATGATTTATCGGTATGCACTATTATCAAGAGGTATGTGAAAAAAAACAGCGAACGAGGGGTAGGGCGGGGCTGGAGATGCAGTACTGAGTGTCCTGTTGATATGCAGTGCCTTTTAAACCTGTTTTACTCTGAAAAAATACTTTTAAACAGCGCATCTAAAATAAACACTGTGTGTGAAAATAAATTGGACCTGACGCTCTGAATAAATGGACCGCTAAGGGTTAATATTTTCTTTGTATGATAACCTTATTTTTTATTAATAGTTCATATTTTACCACTGCATGTCAAGGGTCGACAACCTATTCTTGTTTCTCTATAACATTTTTGGACCTTTTACAGAGAAATAGCAGTATTGGCTAGTCCTTATGCCTGCTTGCATATCCTTATACTCCAGTGCACAAAGCAGTTTGTTTTGATTGTCCCCCAACAGGACATCCCCTGAAGATGTACATTAGGAATCTTTTCACATTCTTTTCTCTACTAAAAAACAAATAAATACATATTTGAGGAGCAGAGTTCCCTTTTTTAATAAACAAGAAGCCCTTGGGGTTTCTACAAGCAGTGGAAGATTAAAAAAGGTGGGTGAAATGTATGCTAATGTATAAATAAAAGGAAAACATAAACAAATCAGTTATTCAGTTGCTTACAGCATTCTAAGCATTTTAAGTCTGTGACTTCTTATTGTATTGTTTGGGTTACTGTGTTCTCTTTCCAGGAAGCGTTTTGAAAAGGCAGAGGTGGAGTATGTGTCAGCGAAGCTGGACCTGCACAAGAAGATGGATGTGAAGGAGCAGCTTACAGAGCACCTGTACACCATTATCCAGCAGAATGAGCTGCGCAAAGCCTACAAACTGGAGGAGCTCATGATGCTGCTGGAGATGGAGACCGACGAGGAGAGGCTAGAGCTGGAGATTGAGGTTGAGAGGCTGTTGCAGCATCAGGAAGCCCAGTCTGGGAATGGTGAGGGGAACAGCACGCAGACTGGAGACCAAGCAAAGGAAGACTGCAGCAGCAGTGCAAGTGGTGGAGAGGAAAGTAGAGGACAGTAAGCTGTGTGACTCTGCAAAGGAGCAACATTTTGAAGACACTAAATCACAGAATGTTAATATGCATTGTGAAATTCAAGCTGCTAAAGAATGAAGGGTCTACCTGCACAATATGAGAAGGGTGGTGGGGGTATTATATTTGTGCATAGTGCCTGTGACACCCTCCGAACCATTTTTAAGAAACATAATGTATGACTAAAGAGATTCACAAACAAGATTTAAAATTGTTGGCAGTGATTCCGTTTTTTCATAAAATGCTAATTTTAATGTGACGGGCGCAACTTCCTGACTCGGTTTTAAAGCAGCCTCAGGATACTGGTAGTGACATCACAGAGGAGAAGGTGAACGACAGATTGACATTCACAGAGACAGGCCCATTTTGAATAACTAAATGCCTTGTATTTGTGTTGTAGCTGGTTGCTCCAGTCAGGCAAACAAACAAAAGAATATTAGTATTCACCATTTTCCGAAAAACACACAAATGCAGCGCATATGGGAGAAAGTTCAAACAACCAGAGCAAAGTGCTATGCGTCAAACCGGAAGTACACCTACATATATAGTGTGCATTTTGCGCCAGATCGTTTTGAAGAAAGACCGATGATGGTGGCAGAGAGAATTTTGATTTTTTTGCTGTTGGCATCTCTGCATTATGATCATAGGTGTAATTTACACAGGGGACATGTCTCCCTCACTTTTTCATTATTTCAGATAGAATAATCTTTATGCATGCATCAGCTCCAGAAACTGCCCCCCCCCCTCCCCTTTTGAAACCAAAGTTACGCCACTGATTATGATTAGGGGTAATATTCATAAAATCCGAAAATGTGCACATCCTTAATATAATGTACATATGTATATATAGAGATATGTTAAATACATGCCAGTGGCAATCCACAGCGTTCGGTTATTCTGCTGGTATCAGTAATTCATGTATCAATATTGTTAGCTAAAGGACTGGCATAACAATACAATTTAGTATCAGTCTATGTTAAACGTAAGGGTTTTTATTTAACCATTCCGTGTTGCCAAGACTCTGATTCTTCTGACGTCTGCTGTCCCTCTGGTCCGTCCGCGTTGGTGTTGTCAGAGTCTCTCTCCGAGTTTGACCCTTCTGATTCGGAGGCATATGGCTCGAATTGATACGGGAGACAATCCCTGTTTTCTCTCTCTACGGCAGATCAATCACTACATGATTCGCATTCATAAGAGGTGTCTGAAACTGATAAAATGAGGCTACTCTCACTTTCACTCTCGCTGTCATCCATACTGGCAGATGCAAGCCTGCGGGTATCTCCCTCTGTGACGTCACAGTCTCCTGGAACCCAAACCAGGAAATGGAGATCGCCCTCTATGTATTTCCAGGTATTATTTGATTAATTGTAGTGAGATTAAACATCATTTGGTAAACTTAATGTGATTTTATGTTCAAGTGAGACCTGTTAATATTATTTTGTATGTTTTTGATGAAAGTCAAATTCCATGTCATAGGCTCTTTAATACATAAAAGAAGGACATTTACTGTAATGTACATTTATGTAGTATACATGAAAATATCTATATGTTATGGTGCAATGTAAACTGCTCTGATAATAAAGGTTGTCTGATGGTACTGTAATCGCAGAATATAAACAAGGTCAATCCAAACTATTTTCATTAACATTATTTCCAACCAATCTTTACACACACATCCACCAATGTTTTGCTTAATTGTTTTGAACAGGGAGTGGTGGAAAGTTATATATTGTATCTAATATTTGATACAAAGATGAGTAAGTGTGTAAATACTGAATGTAAACTCTTCCATACATCTTCCTGTTCCATCTGCCAGTATATGGAAGTCTCATCCATGAGTCAAACATTTGAATGGCTATACAATGTATCTAGAAAAACGCTTCTCTATTGTGATGAAGTTTGGTATTGAATTGTGGTGTTCAGCATTTGAGAATGTAGATTGTGGTTGCCTCCTTTTCCTCACGTTTCTTGAGAGCTCTGATTGGTTAGGTTTAGAACTGGCATCCTGAATTTGATGGATGGTTGCAACAAATGATTCTGCATACTGGGGGTGTAGACCATGGTAACTTGCTTTTTAATGTCCTAAGCTACTGAAGTCTTTTTCTTGGGAACCCTTCAATTTTAATATGGTTCATGGGCATTTGTTAGACATTATTTCCCCTGTATTATTTGTGTTTCTATAATTACTCTTGCAATATCTTTGGAAGGGGGTATTTACAATTGCATTTCATTTACAGACCTTGTCACAACAATGACAGCATCTTGAGTTTGGCAACAAATACAAAAGTTAGGACTGTGCCAATAAATTGCTTGATAGCAATTAAGGCACTGTACTTAATTCTTTACAGACTTTTTGGTTCTGAGTTGTAATACATGCATTTTAAACAAAACTGTTTGCTAAAATCAGGGGTTGTACAAAATAAATGTTAATAGGTATTGGTTATAAATGTTTGATGCCTTGCATGTTTTATTCTGCTGCCTCTGCTAATCCACTAACATCTATTACATTACAATTGGCTGATGTAGATGTTACTTAGACTTATCGTTCAACTAGTTGACAAATTCGACAGATTTAGTTTAGTACTTTTGTATCTTATGATGTGTGTTATGGAGGCTTGGTGGTCCAGTGGTTAAAGAAAGGGGCTTGTTTACCAGAGGTTCCAGGTTCAATCCCAGCCACTGACTCACTGTGTGTGATCCTGAGCAAGTCACTCAACCTCCTTCAGAGGAGACTTAAAACCGAGGACCTGTTGTAAGTGATTCTGCAGCAGCAGTTGTTGATGCATAGTTCACCCCCTAGTCTCTGGAAATCACTTTGGATAAAAGCATCTACTAAATAGTAATACATGTTCTACAGTAATAACTATAGCACATTTGAAAGCGTGAACAGGCTTTTTAAGTATGAATTATCACATACTGATAAGTCATTGACTTAAAATCGCAGCCTCTGATTGTCCAGTGACTTCTGAGTCACTGTCTAAAGCAAAATTACAAGAGAGATTTATATATTGTGTAAATGACTGCAGGAGGTGTGACTAAAGAGGTTATATTTGTGCACTTGTGTGGGAACCTGACATTCAGTTTATACAAATGTGCCATGAGCAGGCTAATCTTGAAAACACTGTTCCTGATGATAAGGTATGTTACCAAGTAAGATTTAATCTGTCAGGATTGTGCTTTGATTCTGTTTTACAATGAAAACGATGATGATGATGATGATGATTTTAACAAAATATATTTTAAACAAATATTCTGCAGTCCAATGATAAAATCATTTTGCAACACAGCCAATATCAGTGTGTAAGTAATTATGGGTTTACTTTGTTTACACAGACTTCATGTAAAAAATGTACATCTTGAAAAGTATTTGTAAGCAACGCTAATGTGTGTTTTGGTAAATAAAATATTATTTTTGCTTTTTTATTGTACCTTATTCTGAGTTATTTTTTGTAACAACATAAAACTATTTTGAAAGCATGATAACTTACCCTGAATATCGTTATAAAAGCGTTAATTAAAATACACGTTGAAATAAGATTTAGTTTTGTAAATAATCCCTTAAATGTGGCTGAACATTTACATTCTAAAACATTTGAGTAAGGGCCCTATTTAGAAAATATGTGCGCAGCCGCTGACGCTAGGGCTAAAATGAAGATGTCCTTACAAAGGTACCACCAAATGTACCTGTCAGGACACTGCAGTCTGATTGGTTAATTATTGTTACTAAAACAATGAATAATCCGGCCCCTACACCCAAACCCTAAACCTAAGGTCAGTATCCTATACTGCAGCCATTACACATCGAAAGTAGTTCATGTTTGGCAGTGAATAAGCGGTTTTTGTTACTTTAAAAAAAAGTGACCGGAGGTGCTGACTCCCGGCACTTGCAGCATCTGCAACCCCCAACACTGGTGCTTCAAGTTCAGCATATCCTTCCTTCAGTCCCTGTAATCTTCCCTCTGTAAATTCAACATCCATTACGGAGAGTTATGTTGTGTAAAACAAAACAAGCCAGGCTGATATTGCTAACCTGAGGAGTGCAATGTTGTGTTCCGCCACAGACATCTAACATCGGAATCACATTATGAGGATTCTAAATGTTCGTTCAGTTTCAGTACGAGCACATTTAAAGGTACGATTATATCTTCGGCAGCGGTCGTGGGGTTGAGCAGCGGTCTCAGTAGCCACCGCTTCAGTGGATACCCGTAGTCCCCTATCAACCAGCTTCTCAGACTGTCATCCCGCTGAAACGCAGCTGCCACCTGCGAATTAGCGAGGATAAGCAAGTCATGAGCCATAGTTTGCATACACATTAGTGATGTAGTTGGTTGCGTCACAGATCACACACTACTTGCACGATTTACGTAGAGGTGCCTGTTCTGTGTTGGTGCATGTACTGTAGTGCTACAGGCAAACAGTGAGCTCTCCGCATGTCTCCTTCCAGGTGAGCCTGAAGCAGCTGGCAGATGTCAGTGATTGTTTGTCTGTTGAGCAGAAATTGCCGCGTACATTGTGTGTCAGACAGGCTCAGAAAAGAGAGGTTACTTTTAAATATTTGGGGACGTCTCCTCCTCCTGTCTTTGTCTGGCCACGTAGAAATTATTATTATTATTATTATTATTATTATTATTATTATTATTATTAATAATAATAATAATAATAATAATAATAATAATGTATTTATTAGCAGACGCACCTATCCAGAGTGACTTACAATTGTTCCAAAATCACAGTACAAAGTGCACTCCATATCTCTCTCTCTCTCTCTCTCTCTCTCTCTCTCTCTCTCTCTCTCTCTCTCTCTCTCTCTCTCTCTCTCTCTCTCTCTCTCCTTCTCTCTCTCTCTCTCTCTCTCTCTCTTTCCTTTGCCTGCTTCCCTGGTAGTTTCACCGGCATTTATAGTCGACCATGTAATCTGCGCACAGTTTAGACCTGCATTTACTGAAACGCAAACGCTGAAGCTGTTGTTGGTTTGCTAAATCGCTACATTTGTATTTAAATGAGGACACTCCTCAAGTTCAGCCCATGTCAAGCGCTGACGCTAACTTGCCGACTGGGCACAAAAACACATGTTGCTAAATCACAGCCTGATTCTGGTGTGCTAACTGTGCGCAAAAGTCTTTTGCGATTGCCTCAGGGGGTTGCGAACGTTGCTAAATAGAGCCCTAAGAGTTCGGTTTTTTTTTACATGTACATATTTACTAAAATGTTTCTATCTTATATGAACAAACTTATTGTTTCATGTACATTTTAGAAATATGGTGCTAGTACACATGTTCTGGGTCTAGGACTGCTTGCCTCCTCAAACGGTTCTATATCCACACAATCTCTGGTCTAAAAGTTGATTAAAATGTGAATAACTTGTATGTTTCAGCGGCTTGTAGGTTGTAAATGTAACACAGTTCTGAGTTCATACAACACACTTTTGTGTTAAAATTAACAAACCACGACACAATAATGTGCTTTTCTTACACAATAGTGTATTTAGCCACACAGACTTGTGTTAAAAATACACATTATTGTGTTGTGGTTTGTTAATTTCAACACAAAATTGTGTTGTATGAACTCAGAACTGTGTTACATGTAACACAATTGTTCTATGAGTGTAGCTACCGATTTCTTCTGCTCACATATAATTTGGATTTATCCGCGTACATTGTGTTTCTAATGCACTTTTCTTTTTGTAAATACACATTTCTTAAAAATAATAATAATAAAAATATTTACAAAATATTATTTTAAAGTGTGTAATTGCCATATGTTTTTGTTTAAAAAGAATAATAAATGCAAATTGTAGATAATCAAGTATTTAAAAAATATACACAAATTATACACATTTTACTTTTTATTATAATGTTTTAGATTTAAAAAAATATAATAAATAATAAAAAAATAGAAAGCCTGCGCTTACAATTTAAGGATTTTATAAAATTCCGGTTGCAGTGCAAAGACAAAGGCACAGGCAAAGGCAATTTTTCTGAGAGCATTAAAACAATTCCACCTGTATAAAACGAGCAAGAAATTATTAATATAAATAGTCTTTTGTGCAACTAAGTTTTGTTTCTTGCTAAAATGATTTGAAAATATTTACCCCCTCATTCTTATTAGCGACCTTTGCACTTGCTTCAATATACGGATACAAAACATTCTGTGTTGTCCTTAATCTACTCCGATTTTTAAAGTGTAGTTTATACTTTTAAACAATATATTGAAATGTAAACAACAAATAAATATATTCCTTACGCGTTGTTTGGAGCTCATCTGATCAGCCCTGCATGGTGTATGATGGAAAAAATAAGAAGCTGCACAGATCGCTTTTGTTTTTTTGTTTCTACACAAAGTAAGAACCACTATTTTCCATTCCCCCTTAATTTACCTTTGACTTAACAGCCGATTATAAATATAGAGATACATACAGATATAAATGCTTTCAATCATTACAAACATCACCTGTAAATAATCTACTAACCAATACAGTTGACACCCCTTTATCAGCGCACGTTTCCAAACAGAAAAAGCTTTGTTATCTTCAAGAATTAATCAGGGCTGTAACTTCTGTAACGTTAGTATTGCCTACACAAATACAATACAATCACCTTATTTCAAAACAATAATCATCAGTGCACTAGACATAAATAGGGGAGATTAACAACTTGATTATAATGACTTGAATTTTCCTCGGCATAATGAAAACCATACGACGGCGCAGAAGAGCGGTTGTATAGCTATAACATACATTAGGTATAACATTTTGTAAAATGTAGGATTTGACTTCAGAGGACCACTCTCCCTTCTAACTGTTCCTGATGTATGTGGAGCCAGTTTCGCCAGACAGGTTGGAAAAAGCTGTGTAACCCGAGAAGTGAAAACATGGTGAGATCAACTTTGACTGAAAATCTGTGCCTCTGGCCAAGAATTAGTTGCAGAATTTAAACATTAACACGCTGTGTATACGAAATGAATTAAATTAATTGGATATTTCATTAATCATTAATTATAGGCGCATTTTTGGTGTTGGGTATTTTATCTGCTTTGTTAACCTTTTACCCCGACAAGGCAACAGAATGTTTAAAAACGAATACCACAATGCCCAAGTACTTATATAAATTACTACTGTAAACAGTACATTAGAGCAGTTTAAGCGGAATCTGCTACGGACGTATCTGTCATGCAGTTAAATGTTACATGGGGGGGGGGGCTTATTATTAAAATAGACCCTTATAGCCATGCCTACTTGCACAGATGTAACACATCACTGTAAAACCAAAGAACATGCGACGCGTTTAATATATAAAATGAAATGTGTGTACACTAAAATAGAAACGTTATATTCCTGAACAGCAGTGTTTATTACGTAATTAGATGTAACACTGGTGTTTAGTCATTTGGAACGCTAAATAATTGTTAAACGTGATGTGTTTACTCTGTGCCGTTTTTGCTAAGTTTAATGTTTAAATTTGGAACACCAAGCCTGTTATAAACGCGTACATATGTTTAAAAACATTTTGAGAACTGTGTCGGGCTTTTGTTGCCTGGACAAGATTACATTATCGTCTTTTACTTTAGTGTTGTTAATGTTGATTGTTTTTAAAATAGTAAAAGCAATACGTTATTTGTGATCTGCAATTTTACAAAATCCCCACAGTATCAACAACCACCAATACGTGGGTAACACGTTTGAATAAAATGATTAGAACCAAGGGTTATATCGAAAAGTGGTATTAAATAAAGAATGTTTTAGCATAATGACAAGTTAACACATTTTTTAGGCATGCGGACAACCTTCCAAAAAATGCTGGCAAACGTTTTGTTTTTTTTCATTAAATAATAATAATAATAAAAAAACTAAAAACTAAAAAAAAACATTGCCGCTAAGAAATAGGAATTTGTCCCATCAAACTATCAATCTTATTAATTGAAACATCACAAGTTATTTAGTAAGGAAATGGATAACGTGTTCGAGAAAAGTTAAATGATATGCTTAAACCGACAAAAAACAGATACGCGTAACAAACAAGCACTGAATCAGCTGTTTAACGTCGAATGAGTCCAGTAAATCGCTTAATTGTGGCAGTCCTGTCTACAGTAATAGCACTTTCTATATTTCCACCGTCATTTTTAATTAATATAGACATGCCATTTAATTTTAGAATCTGAAACATATTTAAAGCGAGGAATAATTTTAGCTTTCATAAGAATACAAAGTGGCACCTGTCAGTAAAGCCATGAACCACACACATACAATTGACATTTTGGAATTATTTACATAAAGTAAAAACAGGTGGCGCATAATTAACATTATCGTTAACAGATTCCATAACTTGACATTTAGGGTCTGAATGTAATAGGCAATTTAAAACGTATGTAGTTAATGCCTCCCATTGAACTTCTTTCTAGAAAATAAACATGAAAAAATAGCCAAATAATAGGTTGGCAGTCCATTAGAAATACTCTATATTTATGAGGAGACAATTTGATGGATAATTACTAGATGAAGACCGAAGTCATCATATTTTAATACGCATCGCTTGTGAAATCACAACCACAAGCTTTTACTGTATGATGTTATTCAGCCACCCAATTATTCCATTGTGATTTTCCAGTATAGCAAACGCTGAATCCCAGAATCCAAAAACAATTATCATGGGACATTTTCACAAGGGATACTTTGATTTCCGGAATGTGTGTGCTTGTACCCTTCTCTTCGACTATATGTGCATCCTAAAAAGACACATTTTTAATTAACATGTGTACGATACGGCAGTACGGTTTGAGTCAAATGTAACCAAATCGTGCTGTCTTAAAAAGGACAGAAAAAATACATACTCGAACGCAAATAAATTGTTAGCTTTTTTTTTGCGGAATTCACAAGAATAGTACTGTACCTCAACCCACAAATGCATTGGCTTACTGATTAACAATATGTATATATTGTTTTGGTAACGTCTTATAAACCACGTATACCTAAATTGGGAACTGAAATGTATTCGGGTGGTAATTATAGCACAGAAGGAAGGAACATCCTGGTATTTATTACACACACTGGCAGTAAAACTTTCAAAACATTTTCAACCTAAGATCTCAACACGTATTGAGTAAGGCTCAAACCACCAGCAATGGTTTTGTTATGTAAGTTTAAATCTATGCATTAAAGAATAGCGATGATGATGGTGACGATTATTAGGCATGTTCATCATATTAAATCATAATCCAATTCAATCTGAACGGCGTAAATATGGATTTAGATTTTCTATTAAAACAACTGCGTAAATAAATTAGACCAAGCATCCTTCAAATTCTAGTCAAATGGAACTCCCTCGCAGAGTGGATTCCGCGAGCCTTTGTTTCTGGTTTGCAGTATGCACATAGTAGGCCACGGTTTTGTTAGTGGAGTTGGTTATTTCTGGTACGGGTAAAATTGGAATCGTTTGCAAAGAAATCAGTCCCCACTTTAATTATTATTATTATTATTTTTGTTAATTGAAATAAAACTGAGGGACAGTTCTGCCGTTTTAAACTAAAATCATATTTATACTCTAAAGCAGACCAATATTTAAACCCATAAGTATAAATGCAGCCGTTTCTGAAATGTATATCCTATTATATAAATCAATGTTTTTTCAATGCATTTTTTAAACCATTCACGAGCAGGCCTTGTAATACAGAGAATCGTGAGGTTCTGGAACCAACTCCCCAGTAAAGCTTACACCCTGGGATCCTTCAAGAAGCTGCTTGATGAGATCAATACGCTACTAACAACCAAACGAGCAAGCTGGGCCGAATGGCCTCCTCTCGTTTGTAAACTTTCTTATGTTCTTATGTATTCAGTGACTTGAAGACCACAGCGGCTTCCCATATAAAAGTAAACAAAACTGTTTTTGTCTGATATAAGAGTCCATTCTACACCAGAATCCTTCCTAACGATCTTGTAATAATTATTAATAAAAAATAAAAAGTGTATTTGATGTTGCTGTATTTTAAGTGCACTTGGTATGATATTTTGTATTTATGATAAATTAGAGATGGACATAAAGTAGACTATATTATTTTGTTCTTTACCACATTAAATTGACATTTAAATATAATTTGATTTGAATCAAAGGTGACATTTCAAGCATTACATTTTATATTTGTACTAAACTGTGTGTGTGTGTGTATACACACACACTTTTTATTATCGATATGTGTTAACACCCTTGTGCGTGTTCAAACGAATATATATATATATATATATATATATATATATATATATATATATATATATATATATATATATATATATATATATATATATATATATAAAGATCTTAATACATTCATTGATGTAATTTTTAAGAAAACAAATCCAGTGCCTTCTTTCCTCTGGAAAACAAACAGTGGTGCCAATTTGTCTGCCCAGACTTATTTTTTGGCTTTAGTTTTCAGTGAAGAGAAATTGGTGGGAATTCTGTCCCTCCGGGTGAGCGTTATCTGATACCCAACCAGGACCGAGGTTTGGGGCCAAACTTCAAAATACCATTTTTTCCCCACTAAACTTGCATGACATTCTTGACTGACTGTGTATCAGATCTACAGTTTCCGTTGGGCAATTATCTTAGTTTTGACTTTTCTCGATGTTCAAATCGCGTTCCTCCCCCTCCCTCCGACCCGACCAGATTGATTCGATCCCTTTACCCTTCTCGCCTGCCCCTCTTCACTTGGAACAGCGCTGTCCAGTGACCCCTGGTGCTGATTAAAGGAGCGCCGTGACCTCGGACTGTTTTTATTTCCCTCATTTGGCAATAAAACTCTGTCCTTGCTGCCTTGTGGAGCTTGCTGCTTATCGAAACTTAAAATGTGACAGTCACGTTCTATTTTTGCAGTTTGACGTGCTTCCTCGATTCGCTGTCATGCTGCACCCTCTTCTTGTTAAAAAATATCAATTCCTTTACAAAAATCGAATTCCTAATTATTTCTCTTTTTTTTTGCTAGATAGCATTTTCTATGCTGCTGGCAAGAAACACATTGTTGTTTTTTGATAGGTATATTTTGCAGTAGATTATAAATGCATTGTATTGTTTCCCACTGTAATGATTAATTTGGTAACCCGAATTTCGGCGCGTGAAGTAAATAATTAAAATAAACACCAATATGTGTCTATAATATGTCTCATTAGTTGTTTGTTTAATTCTTAAACGTTTGATTTTGCTGCAATAACAGTAATATTTAAAAGTTATATTTATTCCTTTACGTGTAATGATTCAATGGTGTAATTTATTTCAGAGACATTCTGATTTGTAATAGGCAAAGATCTGTAATCGTTTAAGTAAAGCTAAATCCCTATAATGAAGATTTGTATCCACGGCTGCATATTATTGGGGATAATCCCAACACTGAAATACAATGACTGATTACAATATATGGGTTGTTTTTAAGTGCAGTAAAAGAAAAAAAAAACTGCTGATGTTTCAGCGCTTGTACATAACAATTTAGGTGTGTGTAGGAATCTTTTTATTAACATTCAAATGAGGAGCAAATATTGCACTGAAGCAGAAGCTTTGTCTGTCACTGAGTAGCACAGTGCATCTTTGTTAATCTGTGTAGCGCAGTGCTCCTGCATGGTTCATCTCTGCTGGCTGAGCCCGAGCGGCTACACATTAAAACTGCCCGTATTACTCTCACTGTGTTCAACACTAATTCTAAACACTAATCATAAACTGCTTGCGGTGTTCCCACATGAGATCAATCTGCTGTGAATTAGCAAAGTATATAGTTTACCAAGCCCTGTGTGAAATTAATGCAACCTAATGAATGGACACAACATACGCCCTGTGAAACAAGTTTATATTGTTTCATTACAATCTCTGACCAAATATCTATATGTGTCGAAAGGGTTCCAAATGTACTAAAACATCTCGTAACATGTTGGTGTGTATTTAAAATAAACTGGGAACGCAAAATAGTTGACGGATAGCTACCATTTTATGACAAGCGCATATATTTTGGTCCACGGTCAAGTGCAGCCACAGCTGATTCTTAATGCGAAAATGATGAGTATCAAATGCGCCTATCTTCATATTGCCAATGACATGGAGAGAAGGTCAGCGTGTGATTTAGGCGTCGCGGGGCGCAGAGAGATATTTTCTGCTCTGTATTGGTATTTACATTACTAATTAGTACAAACGATATTCTGTAAAATTAGCCCCCCCAACCCCCCCATGGTTCTCACTAAATTGGGGGTACCTCCTGCAACATCTTAGACACGCCTCGGCATGACGTCTACAAGATGTTAGGATGTCGCCTGAGGGGAGCTTCAAAGCCTCAAACAGAGAGAGTAGTGTTGTAGGTTGGCGTCGCCTTGCCCAGAGACGTCTGGAAGTGACTGCTTTAATCATTCGTACCGTTAACCGAGTAGGGACATGGGGATCAACCGGTGACCCTGGGGTGGTTCACTGATCTTGTTACCCATCAAACAATTGGAAAGGCTGTACCAGGCACTCTGACCAATATAACGATTGATAATTAGGGACTGGTTTAAAATACACAATGGGGACTCGTCTACTAGATTCGGCCTGCAATTCTGGTTTCTGAGTGACCCAAACTTCGGTTGAACAGTGCACATATTTGGGATGTATGTGTCAAAATATATTCAAGAGCCAGGAATATCAAGACTTCTGAAATGTTTACATTTTATGTAGGTCCTAATCAGCGTCGTCACCAGAGCTGACATTCTACCGAGGTCAAACTGAGGTTTCAAGCTATAGCTGCAGTATTTATATGACTGCTTGGTATTTACTATTCAACCTCCAAATCTATGTTACACAGCAAACCATCAGAGAACATTAAGGAGTCTTGAACTTTAACAGAATTTTTACATGAGCATCAGCATTGATGATGCAAAAAAAAAAAAAAACCGAGGACACGACCTCGGTGTGTCCTCATAGCTAGTTACGGCCATTGTCTTAATTATGAAATGTCTATTAGTATACTGTGTGCTTTTTAAAAATTATTATTCTTATTTATTATCGTCCAACATTTAAATAATAGAGAAATTGGAACTGTTGTGCAAATTACACCATTGTGGATGGTTTTGAAATATGGAAAAATATTTTAATAAAGCATATCCCACAGAAAAGTACATGCATGCTGATTTGTAACAATGACGTGTATGTAGTGTACGTATGATGTAATTGAATATGCATGCTGATTTGTAACAATGACGTGTATGTAGTGTACGTATGATGTAATTGAATATGCATGCTGATTTGTAACAATGACGTGTATGCAGTGTACGTATGATGTAATTGAATATGTTATTATTCTTTTTATTTACCAAAATCTATAGGCCTGTGTTGAGTCTTTGCCTCGGATAGAAGAACGCTCTAAAAGGGACCTTAAATTATAGGCGCTAGCCTGCCTCAGTCACATTGTAAAATCATAATTTTCTTAACATTACATTTAAACACGTCTGTTTTTATGTGTGTAATTGTTGTTTATTTGTGGGATACCAAGAAAAACAACCCAATACATTTAAACAGTTCCACACTCTTTTTAAACAACGTTTTTTTTTCCTTTACCTTTTTGCCAAGCTGATTTTCAGAATTAACTATTATTATTACTGAAGTTGACTATTTTATCTCACTGGATCCAGAAGAGGACATCATCTATTTGTATAGCAGCTGCTGAAGAAATGTAATTTTACCTTAGCGGTATAGTCGAAGCTTAAAACGAAAACTGACTGCCTTGTTAAAAAATACTTTACGCGAGAAAATAACAGCATTTCTAACATTCGATAGCTTTTTTATACAAAGCTTTTTTTAACGTTGTTGAAAAATAAACATATCTCTGAAAGGTGCGATTAAAAAATCAAGGAAAAGCTAGTTAATAAACTTCCTGCAGAGTTCATTTGACGTTTCCTTCCTCGTCTTTGTGTAAGCAAAAAAAAAGAAAGACTACTTTCTCCAAACACGCGTTGACAGGGGGTTGAATTTGGGCAGATTTACACTAGATGAAAAAGACAGACATATTGTACTGGCACCAACATGGGCGCTTAGACTTAAAGGAGAAAGGGGATCTGGAGAAAAACTAATGATGAAAAAGGTCTCCTCCATCCCAGCGCCTTAATTAAATGCATGGAATGAACGGAGAGGCACATCTGGTTTCAATCTGGATCCCTTTGATGGCATCAAGTGTTCTTTTCCCAGATCAGGGGCTGGAAGCCATGGGCTGTCTATGGCATCTTGCAGTCCAGACTCCTGCCATTTGAACACATGGACCCCCATCTCCTGTCGAGGCCCTCATTCAAGCGCACGCAATCCTTACTTTTAAAGCATTTCTTAATAGAAACCCGACAAAATACTCACAGACTAGAACATCAAATGCTAACTGCTTGCCACATAGTAATGTATTTATAATGACAAGATTACCGGTGGATAATAATAATAATAATAATAATAATAATAATAATAATAATAATAATAATAATAATAATAATAATAATAGAGATCCAACCGCATGGAAAGTTTTTTTTGTTACTATGTAGCTATTTTTCCAGCTCTATACATTGCGTGTTAAAAAAAGACCAGAAATGTATTTGCCGGTTGTCAAAACAATGCCGTGCAGTGAACGGGTTATTGAGGTAGGTAAATTGGATTCTCATTAGAATGTCAATCGGGTGAGAAAACACATCCAGAGCAGCATGGTCCCTATAGCGCGCCTCTGAACTAAACTTAATTTTCTTTTTACAGTACACCGTGTCTATTTAGAAATATATTGCTTTTTATATTCTTTCGAGCCCAGAGCGGAAAGTATAGAAACAGCAGGAAACAAGAAAGTTGATTGCATTGGATGTGGAATTTTTCCAAAAGTCTCCCTGCAGCTCTTAACAAAACATGCAAATGAGATTTTTGACCAGGATCTAAAACAAATCAGGAGGAGTTAATTCCAAATCAAAATAATCATTGTGTTTGAAGTGGACCGCGTATCCTAGCTGTCAGTTTCTCTTTGTTATATTATTTCGCTAGATGCTAATTAGGTCTCCTTACGAAACCCCGGGGCTCCCTGCCCAGCTCAGATGTTGCCAAGGTTTCCTAATCAGACTGTTTTGGTGGTAATGGTGCTGTGTGCGTGTGTGTGTGTGTGTGTGTGTGTGTGGGAGGGGTGGCTTGTGATGTAGAGAGGGGTCTGTAAAACGTCAGAAACAGGACAAAGGCATTGCCACGTAATTACAGGCTCCTATTAAGTCGATCTACCCTCCCAGGGGTCTCACATTTTCATGTATTCCTGCTAAAGGCTCACCAGTATGCCAGTGTGTGCCTTTTGAAGTGCAAGAGAGTTCCTTGATCCAGCTGAGAGAATAACTCGCTCCTAAAAGCGTAGTGTCCAGCCTTCTTCCTCCGCGAGAGTAATCCGAGGGAGTTTACTCATATCTACATCTGTAAGACATCATCTTTTCTGTAACCTTAGTCATCTATGTGAGTCAACAGGAGTAAGAAAGGAGGAACGGTTTCCCCGAAGACGAGGCGAGGCGTTTCAAGTTATGTCCCGAATGTTCTGTGTGTGGAAGTAAGCAAGGGCTGAAGCGAAAACAGCGTGTTTACCAATCTCTGCAAAAACACGCTCTTGATCTGTGTGACAAGAAGACCCGTGATCGACAAGTTAAAGAAACCTGGGAGCTCACTGGTAACCGTCATTCCATCTGGATAGCTACAATTTTGAACTTTGCGTCCTTTGTTTTGAAAAAGTAAAAGTAAAAAAAGACTGGTGTTTTTTTTGTTTTATTTTGTTTTTTTGGTGCTGCGTGTGGTTGTTGTATGTAAGGAATATTTTTGTGGGATTTCATTTTTTTCTTTACATTGAACGGTGTGAGTCATGACTTCTAGTTATGCCCATGTAATGGACAGGCAAGCTTCGATTTCCAGTCGCTTGGAGAGCCCGATTACAGCAAATCTGGAAAATCTTCAGGCTAAAAAGAACTTCTCAGTAAGTCACCTGTTGGATCTGGAAGAGGCAGGGGAGATGGTGGGGACACACCCGGAGGAAGGTGCCGGAGAGGCGGGCAGGAGTATGCTGGAGTCTCCGGGGCTGACAAGCGGTAGTGACACCACGCAGCAGGAGAGTAAGTGCGAATTAAACTCGCGGGGAAATATCTGGGGGTTCGAGCTGTGATTAACATCTTAATGCAGAAATGATTGTCACATTAGCACATACATGTCAATTAGACGACGCCAAATGAGCTGACATCTGTAAGACACGAGAGAATAAAATCAACATAACTGGGTGCATTGTATTCTTTCATACACATATATTTAGAAAAAAATAAAAACATCTACACAGCAGGGTTCATTGCAGTAGATTCCACGTAAGTCATTGTATTCTGTAATTCGAATACGACCGCAACCTAAAGTGCTTCCATTTTCTCTGTCATTTGTTTGCCACACAAACTTTGCCTCCATTGAAGAACTGGCCATTATTTTACCATTAACATATTGATGTCAGTGAAGCGTGGCAGTGTGAGTTGATATCAGTTCGAGTCTTCCTACGGGTGAATGGGTACAAAAGAAAAAGTATGTAGGTATTTACATATGTAGGTTGATATTCCTAATTGGAATCTGATGCTCCTTACGATCTTTGTATTTTAACAATAGGCCAAGTGTATCAAGCCAGTGGGCTCTGGATAGTGTCACGGAATTTAAGTAAACTAATTGAATAAGTAGAGCACAAAGCTAAGATGCCAGCATATTCAGAGGTTAATAACACTTCAGCGCTGTATGGACTTCATTTTAATCCTTGCTTTGATGAACTTCTGTGTCCTGTGCTATAGAACATCGAACTTTTCAGAAAGACCAAAGTCATCCTTTATTAAGATTGTCTTGTGGTAAAGAGGGCTTCTGATTTGGAATCAGGTTCACATTTGTGAAAAAAGAAAAGTTGGAGAATAAATATTGTGATTTAATTAATTATTTTAATGTATATAGAATGTGTTACTAACATACGTTTCCCTACCTTTAAAATGACACACATGTTTTATGCCAATATGTATTTAACATATTCAGAAATAACTTGTGAGTATGTTTCGCTTGATTGTGGACTTTCATAATGTATCACCTGTATTATATATATATATATATATATATATATATATATATATATATATATATATATATATATATATATATATATATATATATATATATATATATATATATATATATATATATCAATTAGGAGAGAGGGTGCCGTGTCATATAAACAGTGTCTCGATCGAAGAAATCACTCGGCACAGCTCAGCGAAATCGCCTCTAAATAGTCGAGTGCAATTCAGCTTCATCAATTGTGGGCTCTTTCACTTGTCAAACATTTCAGCAAACCTAAACAGTCATTTGTAACAATTACTGTACTTGATGAAGTGCTGCGTAATTAACATCAGTAACTAGTATCGCCAATTGCTTAAATAAATACAGCGTACAGATATGCAGTTTTCTTATTTGTTAATATAGACACGACCCCCACTTAAAAAAAGTTTAAAATTATAAACGAAAACAACAAGCTTGTAATTTTCTTGTTATATATATATATATATATATATATATATATATATATATATATATATATATATATATATATATATATATATAAACAACACCTACTAAAGCGTTAACTTGGCAGAACTTTGAATTCGTGCAAACGAGATATTTCTGCCATGAAGTTTAACTGCAATTGAACTGCTAGTAGATCTATTTATTAGGTTAGTCATTAAATATTAATACAAATAAATTAGGATGCATTTTTGTACCTTAGAAGTGTAGAAGTTGCCTTTTTGGTTTAGAAGAAATGTGTCCAGTATGTTTTATCAACCAGTGCAGCTTATAGCAATGACAGTGAGCTGGCCTAAAGTAACACCTGTATGGCAGTGGTAAAATCGGAAATAAAGATTGCAATGTAGTATCACAATGGAGAAAAGAACAACAATAAGAGTTACGCACTCGATCTGTGTGCAATAGCTGTTCCATTACAGAAACTGTGTGCTGCTGTGCCACTTTTAATCTGCATATAATCAAATGAGGATGTTTCTCACAGTATAGAATTCCTAAATTAGTGGAAACAGATCATTTTAAGAATCAGTTGGTGAGGTATTCGCACTGTAATGTCCATGCGCAGTTGGGGTTAAATGGTCACTAATCTGATTACATATGCTACATCGATTAGTCATGAATCACATTTAATACACGGGCTCTCTGGGTAGAACGAATTTACACTTAAATAAGAAAAACAATATATTTAGCTTTCCACCCCTTTTCACCCTAAACAACACCGTTTTTTTATACGGTGTGAGTCTTCCTATTTGCTTTTTATTTCTCGTTTTACTCTCAGTAGGCCTGCTTACACACAAACATAAGAAGAACATAAGAAAGTTTACAAACGAGAGGAGGCTTTTCGGTCCATCTTGCTCTTACATGTTTAACAATAGTTGAAGTTATTTGCTTAAATTATAAATAATGAATATAATAACAATTAATTAACGATTTAAACTGTTAAGGGTGTTGTGCCATCATTATAGCCTATAGGAAAACACTTCTTTTTTGAGCAACTGTAGCTATAGGCCCCTAAAGTTCAATAGATCGTAGCCTTGTCGCAGTCTCTGTTTTCTTATTGTGCAATTAAAAGTTAAATAGTTTATTTAAAAAAATTTTTAAAAAAGCATGGGCCCCCAGTTCCGCTTTTTAAATGAAATAAAATAACATACGGAAAATAACACTTTAAAATACAGGAAATGTTTTAATCTAAAAATGTTTTATGATGTAATCTATTTCAAACGAACTGGTCGTAGACATAACGCTTGCAATTCTACAATGAATGCGCAGTAGTTTAAAACCGAACTATGCCACCTCCTGAACCAGTGCTTGTAAGGACTACAGAAGTAACATTTGTGACATGGGAGGTGCTGTTTCAGCGTCTGTAACACCTCGATTTGCTTTTTGTTTTACAAAAACATGTGTACTTTTTAGAATGATGGTGGATGCTTTGTGAATAGGGCCCCAAAGGTTTTATAGCTATCCATTTTTGTTCTTGTAAACTATACTTATACAATGTATTCTCACTCTTAAAAATATGTTGCAGTATAGGTTATTGTTTTAGTATATGCGTCCAATATATATAATATATAAGAGCGGGGAACATGTGTGATCATATCCAGAAAAGACATTTCACTTCTGCTGTCAACTGTATCAATACGAGTAAGACCTTCCCGAAGGAGTAATATGGACTTGGCAATTTCATTGGAATAACATGTTTTTATTCTCTGGGTTATCTGCATTTCTCCGTCAATATCCTACATGTTCTGTTTATTAAGACAATTTCACACAAGAGGCCTGTCATCGTTGAAGTAAACAGAACTAAATTGAACGGAAAATGTTTTCTAAATGTACCCGACAGACGAAAAGCCTCAAGAGAAAGCTAGCCGTGCCACAGACACACTCCGTATTATACACATCAATCAGACCTTAAATCACCGTAATAAAACTTCAGAACAAAGAGGGGAAAGTCACCCACGATGAATGGATCAACGTTGAACTCTAAACCCTCTTTATCTCAAACCACAGAGATGAAAGGGAGGCTGGGTTTGGTCATTTGGTAAAGTGAACACGAAAGATCTCAGGAGAGAGGCAGCGTAGCTCATACAGTCTCGCTTCCATTATCAGTTTTACATTTTAAATGGTAACTATAACCTACCTTTATATAACCCATAAAGTATAAGAAAACCTTTTATTTTTTCTTCCAGACATCGGTATTGCGTAGATAACTGAAACTTGTGGACTGCGAGAGAATGCACGCGATATTACAACCCCCAGTTTAACTAATTATTTAAGTAAATAAGTAAGACGATTCCTTTTTGTTACACTGCGTTACACAACCTTAGTCACATCTTTCAATATATAATAAATACAAGTACATGGATAACAATACCTACATAACCAATAAAACAC
Source organism: Acipenser oxyrinchus oxyrinchus (assembly GCA_030684275.1). Classification (NCBI taxonomy): domain Eukaryota; kingdom Metazoa; phylum Chordata; class Actinopteri; order Acipenseriformes; family Acipenseridae; genus Acipenser; species Acipenser oxyrinchus. The sequence goes on along the minus strand of CM060260.1, from coordinate 23,597,140 downwards.
CTGAGAGCAAAATCTCAAAATAAGGTTCTATCGTCACTCGACTGCATAACAAATTTTACTCGGTCTATTTTCCATTCTCACAATCCACAAACCATAATATAATAGATATATTATGAAAACGTATGCAATGCAATTTATATCTACTAATATATTACGTTTAGGAACTGTGACATTAGTGTTACTGTTTTTGTTGTTGTGGTTGATATTTAAGGGTTCATGAATCAAAGGATAAAAACAATTACTACTGGTACACTTATTAATGGTAAAGTCTTTAATAGGTCTGCGCTTCAAAGTTGTATAACCAAAGTATTTAGTCGTAGGCCTGTGTGGCTAATTACCACTTTGCGATAACTGGCCTAATCGATTAAATTAGGCTAAATGTTATATGCTTTATGCTAGTACTTTAAATTTAGGCTTCTGTCTTGCCAAAGCAGTCAGACTAATCACTAAACACATTTTTGATTTACTGTATTTCAGTAATTCATTAGTAACTCATAATATGTATAGACTGTATTCTCTAAGATAATTCCACGGGGTAGGCCTATATAAAACCGTCAGTGCTGTTGCAATTATTTAAATGTGCGGAAATAAAGATCATTACACTATTTTTTGAGCGTCTTAAATTATTTAAAATATACATTGAACAGTCATTTTAACTGTTTGTTTTCCACAAAAGATATTGAAAGGCAAACACAAAGAAATGTATATATATAAACAACATTCTGTAAAAGCTGTAGGTAATCTCCAGCAAAAAATATATATTCACAGGGCTTTTATCATTCTAATAATAATGGGATGTAACCAACAAGAAAACAACATCTATGAGGTGCGGGTAAAGAACTTAAATTCGGTTTTATAATTCTATACGGTTTCCAGTTATTATTATTTATTATTATTATTATTATTATTATTATTATTATTATTATTATTATTATTATTATTATTATTATTATTAATAGGTAACGTGGATAAATATCGTCCGTAGTCTTAAGACATACTGTAAATTGTCATTTATTTGTAATTTTAAAATAACTTGTTACTTTTCAACACTTTAGAAACTTGCATTTTCTACCGTCTTTTAACACTTTCTAGAAATAAAAGAACAGTTTTGACCTTTTGAATCATTTATTAGCCTTATTAAACATACACGAGACACTCGAAAGCTGTTACAAACTTCCCTTTGGTCCTTTGAAAAGGCTCCTGGGAGTAAGGTGTATGCTTGAAATAGGCCGAGGAAAAATGAGTATTGCTCTAACTTAAGCAGGTTGATTTATTTTTTTAATAAACTTCAGCTCCTTATGTAGTTGTGATTTGCACTTGTATTTATTCGGTTACACTTTAATATAATGGAAGCAAATCTCTATAAAGTCCCATACATTAGCTGACATTCCTGTGGGGCTCCACTTCAATTTCTTACGATTTTGTGGCATTAAAAAAAGTCATATAGAGGACTATCATTACAAAATAACCCAAATCGTGTTTATTTCAGATGCTGCTCGTATGAATGTGCGGCCATTAGTTTAACATGTCACCATTATGTACCGAAGAATATGGTTGTAGGCATAGCCTAGCACTTAGCAAAGAAAGAAGCTATGCGAGAAACAGCACTAAGTTACCCTATACACACACACACGTTGCTAATATTTAAACCAGTTTAATAAATTAAATAGTTATAAGCAAAAAAAAAAAAAAAAAATTCAAACCATGCTTTTCCAAAATTAGCACTCATCCGGATTATAGAGATTATAGATTATAACACGAACATTTCAAAAACTCGTTATTATTAGTAGTAGTAGTCATGGCAGTAGTAGTAGTATTATAACATTTAAAATAAAACGGATAGGTCTACTTAATTTTTTGTCTTTTATATTGTAATTTTAAAATGTTAATACAGCCTTATATATGAAATGTGCTTAGTTTAGTACAAACAAGTCCATCATCAAACGGTGGCTGCACTAAGGAGACTTTTACCACTGATACCACTATTCCCTTCATCTAAAATGGCATAATATTATCCTTACAAGAGAGATACTCTGTGCTGCTGTGGTGCAAACTATTTTCTCCCCCAATTAATGTACTCAGTTCTAGAAAACCATAAGCCACAGTGGTAGCCTGTATTTTTGAAGCTGCCGTATAAATGCAAACCCTTTCAGAGGGGCACTGATCTCAACATATCTATTCAAATGCATTCAACGTTTGTGTTAGCTGAGTAAAAATCAATCAGTCACTGTCAAGCCTGTCGAAAAGCTATGCTATGAGATCCTATAGTGAACAACTTCTTTAGGATTTTAACATATATAAACGGTTAGAGTACATGAAAGTCAGTATATAATATCACATAATGCTGCGTTTTGGGTGACAACTTTGTTTAGTCACTTTAGTTTTCAATAATAATAATAATAATAATAATAATAATAATAATAATAATAATAATAATAATAATAATAATAATCCATCAGAAATGATCTTATTTGGAACAGTTACATGTATTATCCAAGTACAAATCATATCTTCTAAATGCCCATGGGGCGTTTTCAACTTTTAGATAATGAATGTTACTTTGGGGAAGATACATTTGTATTTATGTTACAATTCTATTATAATTGATACATTCAAAGTGGGGATTGGCTGTTAGTCACATTTGGTGTGTGTGTGTGTGTGTGCGTGCGCGTGTGCGTGCGTGTGTGCGTGCGCGTGTGCGTGCGTGTGTGTGTAATGTACGCTTTAGATGCAGAAAGTAGTAATTTCGGGGGTAACCCATATGTTGCACTAAGGCCATATTGACCAAAGAGTTTGATATTTTTGAGAAAACGTCATGCATGTGTCTACTTTTTGATCGATAAAATATTCCATACTGGTACCTTTACAACTAACAAAACACTAAATGCAGTCAAATATTGTAAGAGATATTAATTCCATAACTTTTCTTTACACTATTTTATTATCTAAATGGCTGCAATGGCAATGGTTAGATTTTTTTTAATTGTTCTATTTAATTGTCGCCTATATATTTCAGAAAATATGTGCATACATGTTAATGTAACTAGGGGTTCTCTGGCTTACACAAGTGATATTTATGAAAACGTATTTTTTTTATATTATTTAATTCCAGATGATCAATTAAACTCAGAGGAGAAGAAGAAAAGGAAACAGCGACGTAACAGAACCACGTTCAACAGCAGCCAGTTGCAGGCACTAGAGAGAGTGTTTGAGAGAACGCACTACCCCGATGCCTTTGTGCGAGAGGACCTGGCACGCAGAGTGAACCTGACCGAGGCCCGAGTCCAGGTAACGCACGCACACGCGGGACCCTTCAGCAGAAGGAAACTGTTTTACATTGATGTGATTTTTCCTTATGTAGTTTCTATTTGTATGCATCATTGTATTTGGCAAAACCAGCAGACCAAAAGGCATACCTTTTATGCAACTGATATAAAACGCTCCAGGCGTCAGCTGTGTCAGCATTGCATAGAATGCTATTTTTCTCTGCCTTAATCAAACAGCTCAGCATTTTAAATGCGCTCAGTAGTTTATTGTAAGCCTGCCATGTGCCTGTTACAGACTGTCAAAGGACACAAGACATTACTTGCAATGTCAGATAAAGCTAGAATCTAAACTAATGACCTGTGTAAAAGGCAAAATGTGACCACAGGAATTCACAACCAATATCAACAGTAGACAGTTGTTTCAACTTTAAAATATCTCTACTGACCAGAGTTAGTGTAGCAGTTTATTTAGCTTGGTGGTAGAATTTATATTTGTGGTGACAAGGGAACCATTAATATATGTCTTTAAGCCATTTATATGCCTTCATTTTGCTGTGTGTGTGGATCATCTTTTAATATATAATGTTTTCTTTTCATTTGTTTCCAACAAATGCTAATATCAGATTGTAAACATATATCTTCTTTGAACAATATTTACAGGTGTGGTTTCAGAACCGAAGGGCCAAGTTCCGCCGGAATGAGCGAGCCATGCTGGCCAGTAAAAACGCCTCCCTGCTCAAGTCCTACTCTGGGGACGTGACGGCAGTGGAGCAGCCAATAGTGCCTCGCCCTGCACCCCGACCCAATGATTACCTGTCCTGGGGCACTGCCTCTCCATACAGGTAAGAACAGTTCTGTTACTCTTTCCATCTCTTCCCTGTCCATCTTTTATTCTCTCTCTCTTTCCATCTTCCACTGCCTTCATCTCATCTCTTTTTCTGTCTCCCTTCACCATCTCTGCCTATTTCTTGCCTTTTTGCTCCTTCTTCTGCTCTGCTTCTTCTTTAATCCCTCTCTTTCTGTCATCCTCTTATCTTGCTGCCACTTTACTGGTTTCCCCCTGGTCATTCAGCTGGTTTACAATAGAAAGCAGCACAAGCTGACAGCAGCTCGATATACAGCACTACCCAGCACATTTCATTTAAGAAAACATTCAATGGGCTCTAGGTATTGGCATGAAAAGAAAAAAAAAACTTGCTGTGTTTTTTTAAATTTTTTTTTTAACCAGGATAAGCAAATCTTGAACCACAATTAAAACCGTTTGAACCAGCAAAAGAGGCTGAAATCCCTCACAGTCTGCCCTAAACAAGTGCTGGTCATTTCTAATTACACAGGGGTGCCAACCTTTATATAAATATATATTTATTTATTTTTTTTTAAAATAATGAATATAGACTATATATACCGTAAGTATTTTTGGCACAGATTTTTGTGTGACTCCCATTGGCTTGACTTGTTATCTCCCATTTGAAAGAAAGATATATTTTACTATAATTCTGTCAAAATTCATTTCTCAAATGTTACTTATTTTATTTTTTTGTAAGGGGTACAAAAAATAGGCAAACCGGCCACTAACATTTAAACCCCCTAAACAAGTGAATGCAGGCACAACAGAGCCATCACATGTTACAATTTATATATTTCAAGCTGGTATCCAAGTCCGGAAGGCGTGCCAATGAGAGTCTCACAGAAAATGCTGCCTTCAGAATGCAAGTACTTTTTGATTTTATTAACTGCAGTTTTATGTTTATGTGTTTCACAACCCATCCCCCAAAAAAACCAAGGAGCTTGAAAATTATTCATAATTTTAGTGCAAGTTTACAATCAGTGTTTTTATTTTCTTGATAACAGTTTTTTTTTTTCTCAGTTTCTCAGGTGCTTACTTCTACACCCAAGAATTAGCTTTCTACCTTTTGAATCAGAAAAACAGAAATGTCAAGTGCCCGAAAACTACTGTCAAAAAAAACTACTTGTTTAGATATACAACCGCTGTCAATGTCTTGCTTAGATATACAACCACTGTCAATGTCTTGCTTAGATGTATTATTCTTTTGTTTACTTAATAAGGAGCCTGGGAAAAAAAGAGAAACAAGAAAGAAAAACAGTAAATAAATAATAAAAATAAAACAACCAGATACATTGTAAATGCTGATTAAATTAAGAAAAGGTGTTTTTTTTTTTTAATGGGCTCAATGGTATTAAAGGAGTTGGCGGCTCTGCCTCTGTTACAGTTACAGTTTGGAACATCTAGCTTGTGCCCCATATTACACTTAAAAGAGCCACAGCCATCATATTGTGCAGGTTGTTATTAATGAAATTAGATGCACTTTCATTTACCAATCAAGTTTTTTTTTCAGATAAAAGTATTGGTTACAAATTCCAATATCCTTTAAGACAAGGAGGATTTTACCCATTTAAATATGTGGGTACTGGCATGCAAAATATAGTTGTGCTGCGTCAGAGTCTCCCTTGAAAAATGTTTGCATGTTTAACAATCTTGAATGAAATAAGTACAGCATAGTGTGCATCAGTAAGTTACACTGTTACACTAATTAGCTGTCAGACTGCTTATATATATTTTTTTAACAATTTGTTTTCTTTTTCTTTTGCAGTGCCATGGCTACCTACCCACCCACATGCGCTAACACCAATACCACCCAGGGAATGAATATGGCGAATAGCATCGCCAACCTGCGCCTCAAAGCAAAGGAGTACAGCTTAAACCAGGTGCCAACAGTGAACTGAAAGCAACAACCAATACACACCACAGGATTATGACTTCACAAAGAAGACCTGTCCAAGACTGACCAAGGCTGGCAAAATCCATCTCCTGGGAATTACAACTAAAGCTTACTCTACTTGGTGCATCATTCAATTTCTGAACATTTATAAGATGCAAAATCCAATCGGACAGTAAAAGACTGAATAAAACTTGAAGTGTTAAGAATATTATGCCATGGCATGCTTCTTTGGATGCTGTAACACTAATGCATTTGTATATAATTAGAACAAATAGCCCCCCCTCACCTTTTCAGAGACACCTTTATTGAAGACCATGGATTTAAGAAGCGTCAATCAAAAAAGTGAACCTTCTCAATCACCCTGTCCTTGTGGACAGCAAACAAGCACAACCTTTCTGTCTCAAACAACTCTAAAGCAAGATTTTGGATTTTATCGACTGATGTCGCTGGGAATTATAAGAAAAATACAAAAGCTATAGACTGGGTTGTCTTAATTAACTGTTTCTATTTTTATTTTTTCATTTTATACCACTGACTAACACATGTCAACAAAGCATTTTGTTTCATATAATGTACGTTATAGCATTTTCAACGAACAAAACCATACTTTTGAAAAAAAAAGTTGTTTCTTTTTGTATTATATCTGTATTTCTTACCGAAGGTTACGATTTTGAATATAATAAAATATGCTGTAAAAACAATTTGGTGAAATTGTATAACATGGCTTGGTATAAAAATGCATTGTGAATTTGAGAAGGGGGTATCATTTGCAGTGCTGGTAAAAGTCTGGGTCTTTCACAGTAGTGTTTTGGGGCTGCTGGTTATTTTTCTTGTTATCTTTTTCTGGGAGCCCAGCTCTCCCTTGTTCACGCTGCTACTGACTTTGGTGAATGGACATATCTATTTTAAAAACTTTTTTTTTTTATGACGCAGGAAATCCTTATTTCTTAGAAGTGGACCCTGTGGTCTCATCTGGATTAAATGCACTTGTAATGTTATTTCTACCAAATGCTCTTCTAATTTTGCCACTTGCATGTGTAATATAAGCCAAGGTGATAGTTCATGCTTTCCTTATATGCACTGATGTGGAGCACCGAATATTAAAAGCTAGCAAGGGAGATTTATTCACTTTCTCTTCTAAGAAACTTTTAAGCTGCAGATTATTCCACATGTCTTTCCTACAATTCATCCAATTCCTCTTCATGTTGTATTTTCAAGTTTTCAATTGTTCAGTACATCTCCCCATATTGCTGCCCAGTTCATGGTCTGGATGAGTAAAGGCTTGTTGGTTTACAGTACAGTATATAGTACATATGACTTACTGATTTGAATATCTTAAGCAAGATGCTCAGTATACATCTATACAAACTGCTTCAGAAGCATACAGGTACCTGGAGGAGGGATTGATCAAGGGAGTGTTTGTGTTCTATTCTCTGCATCCACATTTCAGTCTTAGCTTCCAAATTACACATTACCTAAAAAAGGATCAACACAAAAATATGTTAAAAATAGAAGACTGAGGGAAACAAAAAACAAGACCAATTTTTCTGCTGCTCAGCCAAGAAATTATGTGAACCATCAACATAGGGAACCAGTGGAATATGCAATATACTGTAACATAGTTCAAAAGTGAGTTTAAACTCGTTCAGTCAGTGGCAGCCGGGTCCAGTGCCTCTGAAGATGGGGGCATCTTTGAAAGTTGCATTGATGCACTGCCATGGTCTTTAAGACTTGGAGTCCCTCACAGCTTGAAGCATCAGCTTACCGTGATTTAAGATCACGGTTCTATTGCTTTGCCCCATTGTGTTAATGCTATTTTAGCTGCACTTCTCTTTTGAAATTCATCATACGCAGCAGTGTTTGCAATGAAGTAGGAATGCCCCCTAATCACAGAGTGAAATCATTACAGCTGTGCAAGAAGAAGGCCTGGTTCTGAACTGAAAATGTGGTCTTGTCAATATTTAAAACCCTGTTCTTCCTTATAATATGTACACATTTTCAGTGGAGTCATATCTTGCTTTGAGGTACAGTGACACTTCATCTTAGCCACTAAATATTACAGATGTAGTTGTACTATATAGCAAATTACATTACTCTACACAAGTTATAGGAGTATAATATTGTAATAGTCCATTATAAGCGATGAGTGAGCACTGCCCTTCTCAGGCAGGGAAAATGGAAAGCAGCATCAGTATTATATGACATGCTTGGCCGATGAAGACCAAGACAGGATTCTTCACCCAACCAAAGTGACCCTGAGATAAATGTGTTGACGTCAACAAAACATGTCTTCGTAAACCTCAAGCAAGTCATCATGACTCAGATGTGCTCAGTTAGGGCTGCGTTATAGTAGTGACTACAGCTAAACCCAATCTGATGGCCAGTTCATCAATCAGCTGGGTGATTGCCTTCTGTAAACTCCTGTTTCACTTGTCAAACTCCAGTCCTCGAGGGCCACAGTCTTCTGGTTTTCATTCCAACTTAAGCTCTCAATTAACATAATTGATCTGATTATTTATTCAATTGGATATATTTAATATGTCTTTTACAGTTAATGGTTTAAAAAATGCAGTTGATTCAAGGTACACTATCTATGAAACCATTTTGAGGCCTGGAGAGAAGTGTTATATGTGTCCAGTTAATCAAATAATTAGACCAATTAAGTAATTGAGAGCTCGGGTGGAACGAAAACCAGAAGACACTGTGGCCCTCCAGGAACTGTTTGACACCCCTGACTTAGAGCCTTCATGCTTCGTTTGTAACTTGTCCTTGTCTCCAGGGAGCTTGTTGACCTTAACCACTGGGAGTTGTGAACATTAGTGGATATCCAGATTCTTTTTTTCTCTGTTGTGCGGCTGCTACTTGCCGGCTCACTAACAGCCTGGTTTCTGGTAACCACACATTTTTGAATTTTCCCAGGTGAGAACATTCCTTGGCAAACTGTTTTTGGAAAATATTCTTGTGCTGAACAGCAGGGTAGCAAAAAGCAGCAGGATGTATTTACTGTACTCAACTTGAAACTTGATTAAGAATGTCTTTGTAGAAAAATACTGTATGGGCTATTTAGAAGAATCTCAGTTTCAGATATTTCAATAAAAGCACTAATGTGTGAAATTTAAAAAAAAAACTACCTGAATTGTAATTCGAAAAAACGTAAATCGTAAAAACTATTTTTTCAGCAGTTAAACTTAATCATTAGAGCAACTCTTTTTTTATGTATAGTCCTTTGGGACACTGCTATAAGTATTTAAAGATTATTGAAACATAATTTTTGTAACTGGAAATATTAAAATGTTATTCCCATTAGCTCTTTTCACATAAATTTAAGACGTATAATACATTCCTTATAAAAGTAAAATGATGGTGAGTTTTTATATTCCCTAGTTGCAAGTCCAAGTTAATTGAATTGGAAATATAATCTTTATGCCCTTGCCAGTTATTATGTCACACCAGTTCAAAACTAAACGTACACAAAGAAGTTACAGTACTTAGAATCTTCTTTATTTGGAGTTTCTCAGATTATTTTAGTCTTGTTTTGTCAACGATTTTCACTGGTTGTCAGGTACCTGTTTCTCTATTGATAACATTGCCATGCAGGATTAGTTGCATAGCAGAGGTGCAGGCTCCATACCCACCAGCCGGGTGTAAAATAGTAAACTGTTTCTCATGTGTAACCAGCATGGAAAAGCTTTTTATAATTACTTAACCACAGATATATTTGTCATTGATTATACTGACAGTTCTGCATCACATACTGTATATTTATATTTTTCTCAATAAGATATTTTCTTTAACATTGCAACACAGATACATTCATTTTGAATACCGTGTAGAAACTCTGGAATGTCATTCAAACTTTGAGTTAACCTTTTAGAAAAGGTACAAAGAATAAAAAACTTAGCCCTCAGAGGCTTTTTTTTGTAATATGCAAGACAGTGCCAAACACTTCCTTCTTGACAGGTTCTTTAAAGACTACCGTGGACTGAAACTGCTTGGACATGCATTGTTTTTACAGTCCACTCCCTGTGCAGCACCCAGACCATACTGAGCCTCACTCTGGACTCGGGTGTCATGGAGCTGCAGGGTGCCCAGAGTGCTTCCAGATGTCTCTCCTGCTCCTAACCCCAAACACAGCCTTCTATCAGCACTGACAGTGTCCCTTCGGACAGCCGGCTCCTTCCACTGCTGGATGACATACAGGGAGTTCACCTCTTCAACTTTGCATCTGGAGGCAATTATATGCGGTGCAGTTATAGACTGAGTTATTATGAAACACAGATTCTAGCGAGGGCTTGGTAGCTGATATGACTTTGACAAACTGATCCACTATATTAAAAAAACTTTTTTTTTTTAACCATATCAAATGTAGTCATGAGACGTCTGTTTGAAAAATGGATTGGTTATAACAATGAGATACCAGTTTACCAAAGAGAAAACAGACCCATTTATAAAAATAAAAAAAACTTCACCACTTAGTCTCTCGCGGTTTAACTGACTATATTCTATTTCTCTTATAGAGGAATGCTGGCAGATCTAAATGCCACCATTGTTTGAATATGAAAATACTGTCCTCCCATATTTCATATACTTTTACAGACAAAAATACACTAAAGACAATCACATGCACTGTTAAGATTAAAAAAAATCCTAGCCTTGGTTCACAAAAACCTTTGTTTTTATATTTTACACAGGGGCCTATAATGTGGTGAAGATCCTCATCCCTGAGGCTTGCTGTTGTTGGAAGGATGTTGCTCAGAGCAGAAAGACCAGGCACAATGTTTCTGTTTACCACAGTTCCGGCCACAACACTTTTCCTATTCATACACACTCTGACCTGCCTGCGACACTCAGTCCTGCACTTCTATTCAGACATGGATTTTAAAAGCCCTGTGTATTTGGTTTTGTTTTCTTTTTTTTAACCACCACACAATACATTAACCAATACTAATGGCTGTTATGGTTCTTTCACACTAAATAAAGTTCGGAGGGGAGCAATTTGTTATTATGGCTGGGCACATGGCATACATTCATGGCAGCATTACCATATAATCAACTTTTAATTTATACAATTAGAATTGCATTTTCCTCCGCATCTTAAGTATGTCAAATGTTTTTTAAAAAACACTACTTTCAACCACAGTTTAGCAGGATATATTAAAATGGTTGCATCATTGTGACCAGGATGATGGAAGGTGGTGTAAAATAATGGCCAGACCAGTCCAGTTTTCCTTAACAAGCCCCGGTTTTATTTCAGGTAACAAAGAGCCAGAGGCACCAAAAGTTAAGGAAAGTAAACAATAAGGAAGCCGGGATACACAGCAATGTGTAACCCGACCACAATAACAAAACGAGGTGGGTGCAGTCCCAAACAAGGAGAAACAAAGAATAAAAACAATCCGTCTCTGTCCGATCCGGGAAGGGAAAAACAAACGGGTACTAAATCCAGCACTTCCGGGTTCTCGCTCCTCCGGCGTATTCCCAGAGCGTCAGTGCTCTAAAAATATACAAAAACACAGGGGGTTAGCAGGTATGTAAAATACACAAAAATGCCCCGCTTCCTTATTCCCCTTTTCCTCTTTATTCCCTGCTCGTCTCTCTTTCTCTCTCTCGCTATCTTTCTCTCACGCACTGTACCTTGCCAGAAGGAACAGAACCCTGGGCCACGCCACTTTTTGTACGTTCCGTCCCGTCCCCATTGGTCAGTGAGGGCAACCGCCGATAACCAATACGCGATCGCCACAATGCTTCCCATCTGGGTCGATGACGTTGCGCACCGTAGTCCCTCCCCCGTCCCAGGTGGCCGACCTCCACCTTTTCCTGGGAATGACTGCTCCTCCTCCCTGGCGCCCTCACCGGTCGGGAGGGAGATCTAAAACAAGAGTTCATTCTCTCTTTGTCACATATCCCACCGCTCAGAGTGGAGCCGAAGGAACACTCGGCCAAATTTACCATTCCCATTACTCCCCCCTCCCGGGAAAAATAATCCGCATTTTGGTGATCTTTCCCTGCATGATGTACCATATGATACATATAAGGCTGCAATGCCAAATATCACTGAGTTATTCGAGCATTGCTATCCTTCATGGTGCTTAACCACCTGAGTGGGGCATGGTCTGTGACCAGATCAAATGAATGTCCAAGCAAGCAATATCTGAGGGAGTGGGTAGCCCATTTAATGGCTAGGCACTCCTTCTCCACAACCGAGTAATTACGCTCCCGAGGAAGCATTTTTTTTACTAATGTAGAGAATGGCGTGCTCCACCCCGTGACCTTTCTGAGATAAGACCGCCCCTAAACCAACCTCTGACGCGTCGGTATGGAGGAAGAATCTCTTGCTAAAATCTGGTGATATTAGCGCAGGAGCCTGACACAGTTTTTGTTTAATGGTCTCAAACGCTCCCTGACACTCTTCTGACCACTTGACTAAATTTGGAGCACACTTCTTAGTGAGGTCTACCAGAGGATTAACTACGGTGACATACTCGGGGATAAAGCGGCGGTAATAACCAGCCAATCCCAATGGCAACCTCACCTGGGACTTGGTTTTGGGAACAGCCACGTCCACCAAAGCCTGGACTTTGGTGGCAACGGGTTTCACCCGGCCGTTTCCCATAATAAAACCTAAATACTGGGTTTGTAATTTAGCAAACGCACACTTCCTCAGGTTGGCTGTCAGCCGGGCAGCCCTTAGAGACTGGAGGACGGCTGTAAGTCGCATTACATGCTCTCTCCAGGTGGAGCTAAATATAGCCACATCGTCAATATACTCTGCTGCATACTCACGATGGGGATGTAACACCTCGTCCATCAGTCTCTGAAAGGCGGCGGGCGCACCATGTAGCCCAAACGGCATGGTTTTGAAATGGAACAGACCATCCGGAGTTGAAAATGCCATTTTTTCACATGAATCACGGGTTAAAGGGATCTGCCAATACCCCTTCGTCAGGTCCAGAGTTGAGATGAACCTGGCCGTCCCCAGTCGGTCGAGGAGTTCGTCGATCCAAGGCATGGGGTAGGCGTCGAACTTGGCGATAGCATTGACCTTTCGGAAGTCAACACAGAAGCGATTAGTGCCGTCCTTCTTGGCCACTATAACAATGGGACTGCACCACTCGCTTCTGGAAGGCTCAATGACCCCAAGTTCAAGCATCGCCCTCACCTCGTTCTGGACGCCACTCCGCTGGCTTTCTGGGATCCGGTAGGACCTCTCCCGAACAGTGACCCCTGGTGGAGTAATAACAGCATATTTGGTAAGGTTAGTCTTGCCGGGCACGTCAGAAAACACATTCCCAAATTTCCCAATTAACTTACGCAATTCTACCTGCTGATCCGGAAGTAACTGTTCCCCCATTGAAATCGGGATGGGGCTAGGGGCCTCTATGCAGGTCATCCTCCATCTAGGTCATCCTCCATCTCGCCTGGGGCTATGAATAAGACCTCCCTTGCCTTCCAGGGCTTTAATAAATTGACATGATAAATCTCCGTTTTATTTCGGCGATCGGGCTGTTTAATTTCATAATTTACTAATCCTACTGCCCGTATCACCTCATTTGGCCCCTGCCATTTAGCACACAGTTTCGATTCCAAGGATGGAAGAAGCAGCATTACTTTATCTCCTGGCCGAAAAGTCAGAATTCGTGCGTTAGTATTGCAATGCCGCTGTCGCCGATGTTGAGCCGATCTCAGATTGTCTTGAGCCCAGCGACCAATTAAATCAAGGCGATCCCGCAGTAGGAGCACATGCTGCACTACATTTTTGGAGGAGCTTTTGTGTTCTTCCCAACCTTCTCTCAACAGGTCGAGGATGCCCCGTGGCTGCCGGCCATATAACAGCTCAAAAGGGGAAAAACCCGTTGAGCTCTGAGGCACCTCTCTCACTGCGAAGAGTAGGTAAGGAAGAAGAGTAGCCCAATGTTTCTGCTCCTGACTCACAAACCGTCTCAGCATGTGCTTCAATGTTTGGTTGAAACGTTCCACCAGACCATCCGTTTGAGGATGATAAACAGATGTCCTGATGGGGCGTATTTTTAGAATTTTATACACCTGCTGTAGCGTTTTCGACAGAAAGTTTGTTCCGTGATCAGTTAATATTTCTTTAGGGATCCCTACTCTAGCCATAATCTGACTCAATTCTTTCGCAATTGCAGTGGCACTAGTGGACCGCAAAGGAACTGCTTCCGGGTACCGCGTTGCATAATCCACCATCACTAATATGTGCATGTACCCGGAATCAGAAGGCAGCACCGGCCCAACTATGTCCATTGCAACGCGTTCGAAGGGAGTGGAGATAATAGGCAGTGGGACCAAAGGGCCGGGGCGCACTCGACCCGGTGCTACTCTCTGGCATTCCGGGCAGGTAGCTACGTATTTCGCCACCTCGCTGTAGAGTCCTGCCCAACAAAATCGAGCCAGTATCCGGTCCCTCGTCTTGTCAACACCAAGGTGTCCTGCAAAGGGGACGTCATGCGCCAGCGTCATGACCTCTGGTCGACAGGACGGGGGAACCATCAACTGTTTGACAGGCTGTCCTGTGCCCGGGGCTAGGTTTACCCTATATAGTTAAGTGCCCCTCTACAACAAAATGAGGATATACCAGCGTCCCAATGCCGTCAACGTCCTTACCTTCAATAGACCGGATCTGTTCCCAAGCGTGCACCAGTGTGGGATCGTTGTTCTGCTCCCACACTAGGTCCGCGCTTGAGGCTCACACGTCCGGGATATTGACAGGGGCTGGAGCAGTCTCTACCCTTGAGGGTCCAGTAACCTCGCCCGCCCGGTCACACCGTGTTCCCACCCCCTTAGATTGGCGTTTGGGACCATCAGAACCTTCCCCCGCCAGACCCCAACCGTGTCTTATCGATGCACCTTCCCACTTTTCCTTCCGTCTCTCCTTACATGTTTTCCTAGGACGAAAAAGTGGAGAAAACAGTTCTGCATGGAAAGGAAAAACAGTGCCAATTACTTCCATTCCCCGGGGGTCTGCCGTGTCTACACGTGTGGTCGAGGCTGCCGATACTTTTAGTAAATCCTTATATTGCGGCTAGTCTCGACCCAGAATGATTGGGTGCGGTAACTTTTCAGCCACCCCCACTACTAGGTGGCGCTTCATCGGACCTACCGATAGATATACCTTTAGGTGGGGTATGTCGCCGTGTCTCCATGGATACAGGAGATCACCACCTGACCTTGTGGCTGCCACGACATACCGCCGAGGAGAGCTGTCCGAATTAAAGTTTGTTCACACTCTGTGTCCACTAATGCGTGGGTTTTCACATTCCCCAGCACAACATCAACAATACACGGGCCCTCCCGACCATTTCCCCATTTCTTACCCGTCTCGGATGCCAGGTGACACGCAGCCACATCGCACTCCATGGCTGCCGGGCAGTATCTGGCGATGTGTCCCGACTGCTGGCACCTAAAACACACCGGTGGGGCAGAGGGCAGGGAAGGTACATATTTGTCCCGCGCTGGTATGACAGCGGGGCAGGGGAAACCATTCTACCCCAGCTGGTGGCTAACCTCTGCCTCCATGGTAAGGGGGCCGGGTGGCCCGATGGGGCCGGCGAACTGACAGGTCTTGGTCCAGGGGGGTTTGTTGGTGGGGCCTTCAGGCGGAGGGAGGGGTAGTTCAGCAAGGTGGTTTGGGCGGACATGAGGGAGTCCTCAAAATTCTCGGCCAATGCCACGGCTTCGTCCAAGGTGGTGGGGTTGTGCCGGCGTATCCAGGCCTGTGTTTCAGCCCCGACCACATGGCAAAACTGCTCCATCACGATGGCTTCCCCCATCTGGACCCCAGTTTTCTGGCTGGGATTTAGTCATTGCGCCATGTGGTCGCATAGCCGTTGCGCCACCACCTTGGGCCGGGTGTTCGGTGGCCACCGGAATTCCCGGAATCTGACCCGGTGGGTCTCCCCCGTGATGTTAAGACGGTGGAGAATAGCCTGCTTCACCAGGTCGTACTGGGCAGCGTCATCATCAGTCATGGCCCGGTACGCTGCTTGCGCTTCCCCAATCAAGCAGGGGCCAAGTTGGTTCGCCCAGTACTCCTGGCGCCAGGCTGCGGTGGTGGCCAGCTGTTCAAACGCTACGAGGTAGGCCTCAGGGTCATCCTCCGCCGTCATTTTCTGGGCCCGGGCCTTCGGGGCAACCATCACGGGCCCCGTTGTCGCTGTTGGCGCCATCCTCATCCCGACCCTCTCGATAAGAGCCGTGTACCGCTCCTCCCTTCTCCATTCCTCTACCTCCCTCCGGCTGACCAAGGCCTCCAGAACCGTCGCGAAAGTGGTTGGGTCCATCCCACGACGACACCATGTGTGACCAGGATGACGGAAGGTGGTGTAAAATAATGGCCAGACCAGTCCAGTTTTCCTTAACAAGCCCCGGTTTTATTTCAGGTAACAAAGAGCCAGAGGCACCAAAAGTTAAGGAAAGTAAACAATAAGGAAGCCGGGATACACAGCAATGTGTAACCCGACCACAATAACAAAACGAGGGGGTTGCAGTCCCAAACAAGGAGAAACAAAGAGTAAAAACAATCCGTATCTGTCCGATCCCGGAAGGGAAAAACAAACGGGTACTAAATCCAGCACTTCCGGGTTCTCGCTCCTCCGGCGTATTCCCAGAGCGTCCCGTTAGTGCTCTAAAAATATACAAAAACACAAGGGGTTAGCAGGTATGCAAAATACACAAAAACGTCCCGCTTCCTTATTCCCCTTTTCCTCTTTATTCCCTGCTCATCTCTCTTTCTCTCTCTCTCGCTATCTTTCTCTCACGCACTGTACCTTGCCAGAAGGAACAGAATCCTGGGCCACGCCCCTTTTTGTATGCTCTGTCCCGTCCCCATTAGTCAGCGAGGGCAACCGCCAATAACCACACGCTGATCGCCACAATGCTTCCCGTCTGGGTCGATGACGTTGCGCGCCGTGGTCCCGCCCCACTTCCAGGTGGCCGACCCCCACCTTTTCCTGGGGATGACTGCTCCTCCTCCCTGGCGACCTCACCGGTCGGGAGGGTGATCTAAAACAAGAGTTCATTCTCTCTTTGTCACAATCATTCATCGAATACACATTTTAACAGATCTGCGACCAAGCTGTCTGGGGAAGATTAAACCTCAGTAAACAATGATCAAACCACTTTCAGGTGAGCCATCCCTGATGTGGCTCCATCTACATACAGTATTGTAAATATTGAATTAGAAAAATATGTATGTATTTATTTATTTATGTATTTATTTATTGTTAAAATTTGGGCCTGCTCATCCAATTCTGATTCACATTAGTTGCTGGTATAAAGTAAAATAAGTAAATAATTAAAGTAATAATTAAAGTAAAAAATAATAATTAAAAAAAATAGTTTTGTTTGAAACAAATACCAGTATGTAAATGTATAATTACTGTATGTGTGATGGTTTCGTCTACGGCTCCTGTATTGTATATATGCTGGCAGTACACTGAATGCAAGCTCTGCATACAGCACTGTATTACTTCAGTGTTGATCCACATACAATTCAAGAATAAAAATCTCCTGAATTACAATGACTTGCAAGACACAGTAGATCAACAAACCATGCTCTACAAAGTCACTTGATTGTTTTCTTGGGGATTACTCGGTGCTAGAAAAATGGCTTGAAATGTTTATTCAAATAACTGAACCAGATTTCCATAGACGTATATTACTGCTTTTGTCAAATAAGTTATTTCTGTTCTGTCCTGAAAGAAAAACGTTTCTTAGAATGTGCCATACTGATAATCTAAACTTGTTACAAAAGACCAGTTCTTAAGATATACTAGAACAGGTAGAACAGGGTTCAGTCTAGTTCCCATAAGAGGAAAGGACCTCGAGGAGGGACGAGGGTGTGGTTTCAACTGAGGGACTGCTGTGATACCAGCGATTTATGTTCTTTTACCCCCACTTAATATAACAAACTGGAAGACAGCTTTATCTCTCGTCCACCTAGGGGATTTAAATGATAAGCTGGGGAGTTTAGAAAGATTCCAAACTGTACCTTCCCTAGGTCCTTTCATCTTATGGGAACTAGCCTTGACTTAGAATAGGGGCCTTTGTCTGCATTATTGAAACTCAAAAGGTTTAAAACCAGTGCTCAGAATCTGTTCAGTTATGCAACCCAGTGGAGGACAATCATTGCTTCCACCACCACTCCTCTGGGTGGTGATATAACCTGAGCTAATAAGCCCCATTTCTGTAATGACCCTGGGCAAAAAGAGAGGGATGTTTTATCTGTTAATCTCTAAAATGTCACACGTGTTTTGAAGGTATTCAAAGAGCTTAAGGCAAGACTGGTTTGATTAACCTCAGCACTTAACTATTAGTCATTTAAATTACAGCACTTCCTTCCTTCATTATTCTTGGCTCTTCCATACATTTTAGCATCTAAAAATGTGACAGTTTAATTCTGCAGGGATTGCTTGAAGATTGAGTTGGATCTTAACTTTAAATTCTTGACCAGATTTCCATTTCAACTTTTGTTGGAGAGTATACCATTATGATTAACAACGAGGGCAGTTTTAATTAGCTTGTGATTTTTTTCTGCTGTGTGAATTACTTTTTCTGAATTTTACTTTTTAAATATGTTTTATATATTTAGGCAAATTTATTGAAACTATTTATCCTTAAGGTCAGACCTAAAAAAAAAAAAAAAAAAAGAATAGTCCATTCAAGTCATTGGAAACCAACACAAATACATTATAACTCCAAATGCATGTCAAAACTACTAAGTAAGCATTAACGTATATACTGTACATTGTCAATGAATACTTGATTATGTAATTAAACAAATGTACAGTTAGATCTGTCATTCACTGCAAAATGAGCCCTTAAAAAAATATCTACTGTTATACCCCATGTCTCAGGGAAGTAAAACAGACTTTTTGAGAGCAGTGAGTTTTTTGACAGAGCTGAACAATACTGCCAGTGAGTTATATTTTTGGAGTAAGTTCTTAAAAAAGAAAAAAAAAAGTGTTTTTAGGTGCAGCCATTCAGACAAAACAATGGATCTATTAGTTTTGGCATAAAGTTAATTTAATCATTGCTTTAACATCAAATATTTCTGAATTCAAGATAATTTCATGGAACAAGTGATATCAGTGACAAACAACTCAAAAACTGAAAAAAAGTTATTGCAGCTATAGTTTGGCGTAAATTACTTTTTAAAATAATTCCATGAAATATGAAGGAGAGTGCCTAGAAACTTACAGATGCAATACGTGTGCCAAGTATTACTAATGCAGCACATTGTATGAAATATTAAGGACAGAGAAATAGTGAAGGGCCCTTAGATGGAAATTTACAATTTACTGTCAATGTGGCCTCAACAGGATTGAACTGAAACTGAGTTATCAAATCATGAAATAACGTTTTTAGTGGGTACATTTTTAAATCAAAGTAAAATGCATGAAATTGTTGTGAGCTACAAAGAAAAATAAATAAAGTTCTGTGTTTTAGTTGAGTTTAAGATGCAGTTAGCATAACTTTGATGTGTGCTAAAGTATTATAATTTAGGGCACATGTCTTGTTAATGGTAAGTCAGGACTGAAGCATCTTGAAATCGGCTATTGGCAGGTCCAAATCCTCAAGAAATGTTTTAAAACACTGTCTGCTTTTGTTTCTGGCTTTAATTTAACAATCACAAAGGCGATGGATTAACATCCCTTGAAATAAAGGTTTCTTTTCTCTTCACTGATCAGTGATGGATATCTAGACGCTTTGCTTTCTCACACTGTTTGCCTCATGTGCTATAGGTTTGACCTGAAGGGACCTCCATGAACAGGTTATACATGTCATTTCTAAAGTAGGTTTAATAAGCGCAATACTAACATTGCAGAACAATATGCCTTCTGGAACAGTTTTAGCAAAGATTACATTAAATGACATCAAAGCAAACAAACACAACTTCCTTAGAGCATCTAAGAAAGAAAAAAATGCAAATTAAAAGCTAATAGAAATGTGGTTTGCATATTAAGTTCCTGACAAGTCTAATTAAGCAGACAGATACACATCTCTTTGTTTATACAAGAAAATCTGGAGGTGACTTTATAGACTAGGTCAGAGAACCAATTAGCTTAATCTGTGTGGCAGAGCACTGCACAGTCCGATTGCCATGGGGTAAAACACTATTTTTTCTGTTAACTGGTATTGCCCTGGTCACACAGGGCTGAAAGTTTGGCACAAAGGTTTGTTTTCTGTCTACCTAGGGGAGCACACTGAAGTTAATAATAAAATGTGCCTTTTTTAAAATTAGAAAATATTACTTGAATATAAGTAATTAAAAACCATGGTGTCTGTACTGAATTAATTGTCTTTTGAAAAATGTTACACTTCTGTGGAGGTGTTCAAGGAGGTTGAAACAGGCTGATTTGACTGACCTCACCACTGAACTACAGTGTATTACTAATTTACATTACAGTACCTCCTCCCTTCATTATTCTTGGCTCTTTCCTACCATATCACCATCTCCTAAAACAGCACTCATTTAGCAGAGCCTGCAAGAGGTTTTATTGAAGTTCAAGCCCAGACTGACCTCTCAGAGGAAGCTCCACCACATTAAAACACCAGGAGAATGAAAGCAAAGTGTGGTATAGGAGGACCAGAACAAAGCTGTTTTTCTAACAAGAATCCCAAACCATAAATCCTTGAAATCTTAGAGTTAAAAAGGCAGTAACATTGGATATCTCACAGGGTTTACATTACACCTTTCCACTCATTAACGGATTTCAATATTCAGTACGAATTGCTCTTTCACAATTCAATTTTGCTTCACCATTACCATTTGCAGTGTGGACTTTGTTTTCCTTAGGAACGTATTTAATACTAAAAAATCTTTCTTGTTTTAATTAAAGGAATATTAATGCCTCAAACACATTTTTGAAGACAGTGCTGGTTTCTATAAATAATGTTATTGTTTAAAGCTTTTGTAAACTCTGTGTGTAAATTGTGCAGGTTTTTAAATTAATATAATGGTCACATCTTGTGCCAGAGCAAATTCAGGCCAAACATGGCAATTTGGAGCTGATTCCTGCCTGCAAAATCTGACTGTAATTCTCCCTCCTGGCTGCTCCCTGATGGGCTGACTTACTCATTTCCACTAGCGTGGGGAGAGCAGGCAGCTGGTGATAGGAAACTGGACCCCAGAGTTTATTTTTTCAATTGTCCATTAAGTGTAAGTGGCACACTTAAGATGAAATATCTGTTGAAAGGACATTTTATTATTATACAAGTGCACTTTACTTAATACCTGATTAAATGGTCTAAAATAAATTCAACGATAACAATCTAACTCCATTTGCTTTTTTTGTCAAGAAAGGTGATTTCTTCTGATTTATTTATATACCAGTTGAGCATAATAATAGTCTTGGTAATGTCTACAAAACAACATCACAGTTTTTAAGCCATTGACATATCATTGAAAATGTAGTTTTGTTGGGTTTCAATATTGTTTTTGTTTCTTTACCATACAGGGCCTATTTTTTGTTTCATTTTTTAGTGTCATACAGCTTTTATTTTAGCTTTTAATCTATTTTCTTTTAAAGTTCACAGTGGCAGTGGCAGATTGAATCAAATCAGAGTTTTTAATGGAGTCAGTATCAGTTTGCAGTAGCTCAGTGCATACTCAAGTTATTATTATTTGTTTATTTAGCAGACACCTTTATCCAAGGCGACTTACAGAGACTAGGGTGTGTGAACTATGCATCAGCTGCAGAGTCACTTACAACTGCGTCTCACCCGAAAGACAGAGCACAAGGAGGTTAAGTGACTTGCTCAGGGTCACACAATGAGTCAGTGGCTGAGATGGGAGTTGAACCGGTGACCTCCTGGTTACAAGTCCTTTTCTTTAACCACTGGACCACACAGTTCCCAGTCAAGCAGTGCAGAGACCATCACAATAATTCTGACTCAGAAAGCTGAGTAATTTTATGGCACTTATTGTATCTCTTTAACATATAAAATGTTTTAAAAGGCAATTTAGTTCTCTTGTGATGATTTACATTTAATTGAAATAGGCATGCAAAAATAGGTATATAATAATACTAAGTGGTCTGAATAGTGGGGATGTAAAAATAATGACAATCCAGTTTCCTCACGAAAATTTTTATTCATGTTATATATTGTATAAACACCATGACCACAAATATGGATGCATTTTGAAAACAAAAATGTAGAAACTGTGTATTACTTTAAAGAAGTGTAATGATGGAATTCCCTGTAGGAATTATTTTATGGTTGAACCGATTTGGACTGTAGTCTAAAGGCAGGAGCTGATTATGGCTGGAAAACCTTTTTTTTCCAAATCAATTCGGCTCAGTTTTGCAACTGCATCTCCGGTAAATTTGAAAGAAAGAAAAAAACATTCTAGACAGCCTATCACACATCTGGCCAAGTCAAAAAATGGGTGATGATAGTACACCCTAAAGAGAAAAGTCAAATAGGTTGAACCCAGCAAATTTGAGGAAAACACAGAAAAAAATGGATGAACTAGTCTTTTAATTATGTTTTCTATCCATGTGGTGGAACAACTCCTGAAATAAGAAACACAGTTCTGATTAAAACTGATTAAGAGGGCTTCTAGCAAATTTCACAAATGCATTGGCAACCGACTGAGCCAGTTTTTAAATTGAATTCCATTGTGCATGTGTATTTTATTTACATGTTAGGTTATCAAGATTTCTTAATTCCCATTTCATGTAGAGTGCTGGCAGTTAACCTTGACAAGGTGGTTGGTTGTTTGAATTAAAAAGCCTTACAGTTATGTTTTATCTACAGCTATGGCCAAAAAGTTTTGCATCAGCTAGAATTTTAGAATTGAGAAATAATAATACAAAAAACAAACAAACAAAAAAAACCGATATGAATATAATTGAGATGTTTTATTTACCATCATGTAATCAAAATGTTCTTGCAAAAGTCTACCGGAAGCCATAATAGTAATACAGTATTTCACGTTAGATATGGAAATGTCACATTTTTCAGTTTTTTGTCAGTTTTTCATGTACTGTGTATGGAAAACTACAAAGCAGTATGTGATTCAATATATTAACGTAACATTATTCAGCATGTTAAATTTCTTAATTCTATAGTGTGATGCAAATAATAAAGCTGAGGCACAGGATTCTTTCCACATAACATGACAAACTCAGTCTGCTTAAAAACGTGGTAAAACGTAGTGAGCTAAATAACATTTATCAAAACACTAAGCCTCAATATCGGTTAATCATGTTCTGATCTGGCTGTCGGCTTTATGTGTTGATCGCACAGTCCTAACAAAGTAGGCAGACTTTTAGAACAGTGTGTTCCATGAGTCTGCATTTGAGTTTTGAAATAGCAGGGAAAGAAGAACAGGAGAGCTATATATAAATTGCAGAGCCCATTTCCTTGAGACATTTTAAAGTAAAAATATATTTGAAATAACCAAAGAAAAAAACGATATATTTATATATGAATATGGTAAGCAGAAGAAATGTTTTTTTTCTGCATGTTTACCATGAAAATACAGTGCAGTCTCCTTCACCCTTCCCACAGCCATGAGTATACATATACAACATATAAAATGCAATTTTCCTATATGTCTCTCCTTGTTTTAATGTTTGCTCTTGCTAGCCTTCAAGCTTGCCACAGGCGGCACACAGTGAATGTTATAAATAAACATTGCTCGCCCCCTAACCGTTCTGCATACATTTCTTCCTGAACAAACAATTGCGTCTGTTAATGAAAGGTCTTCTAGAGCCATGATTAGTTCAACCCCTGACAGCCAGGCACGGAGAAGACGCCCATCCATCAAGCGATGGAGTGCTTTATTTTAGTTACAAATACCTTGCCTTTGCTCTTCTTAACAATTAACATTATTTATTTCTTAGCAGACACCCTTAACCAGGGCAACTTACAACTGGTACAAGGTATCACATTATTTTTACATACAGTTACCCATTTATACAGCTGGGTTTTTACTGGAGCAATCTAGGTAAAGTACCTTACTCAAGGGTACAGCAGCAGTGTCCCCCACCTGGGATTGAACCCACAACCCTCCGGTCCCTAACCACTACCCCACTCTGACAATGCAGAGTACTCTAAGTTATACTATCCATCTTCTGTTTTATTGCACTGGCTGTGTGTGTATTTCTTTTATTTCCTTGAGAGACGACTGAACGCACCTCAAAGAGACAGTTCTAAGCAGAGCATCAAAGATGCAGTACCAAAAAGTGCTTCTTTCACAGCATCAGAGCTATATAACAATCATTAATTTGTGTGGATGATTCCTATTTAAATCTGTTAGTCATGTATTGTAATTACTTGGGTGCCAGTAATGTAATCCATTTGTAGTGTTTCTAGGCAATAACACTGTTTCACTTACCGGTACACCCTCCAGAGCTTCTTCAACAACATTACCAGATTATCAAAATAGATTGCAATCTAGACATAATGTTCTGTTCCCATAAATACAGAAATAACGTGCTGTGAAACTAACACAGCATTGAGATATTTTAAAATTATGCTTTTACCGGTATTTGTACAAAGAAACAAATGTAGATCAAGTCCTGTACCTGCCCATGGGATAATAAAAGCCTGTATTGGATTATCTAAGAAGATCTACTATTTATTTTATTACAAGCTTCTTGTGTTCTTACTCTGTATGTTCTTTTGTTTTACAAACAAATAATGCTCATGTTAAAAAGATCTCCCCTACTGCTACAGTATGTATCCATCAGATCTTTCTCACAGTAAGAGTTTCACCCCCTAACCCAAACTACCCCTCCCAACGAGCGCCCATCTGTCACCATGTAAACCAAACTCACCCTATCCATCAGATCCTTTATTAGTCAGTGCAGAAAGCCAATGACAACAAGCTTTCCTGCTTACAGAAGTATTCCCTTGACCTAAAAACAAAAAGGGTTAAGATTACATAAGGCTTGATAAAGCTGCATACAGATTCCTTTTGCCATGCACCCAGCTACAGTTGTGCAATGTTTCCAAAATGTCTAATGGTCCATGTGCCCACTTCAAGCATTACAATTGTAATATGTTTTGCGTGTGTTAACCACGAGCTGCATCAACTGGCAAAACAAGCTGTCTTTGGATTGTGGGTTATGCATGTTTTCTTTTTCTTGTAACCCGCTTGTCCTCCAGTAGTGCAGTCAGTTTCTACCACACATTAGGGAGAGGTTAAATTAACACTGTGACTCAACCAATAATAATGTACTGTACTGGGAACCACAGTGTGTGTGCGTGTGTGCGAGTGTGTGTGTGCGTGTGCGTGTGTGTGTGCGTGCGTGTGTGCGTGTGTGAATGTGTGTGTGTGTGTGACAAGGACAGCATCACTGGCATTACTGTTATGCACCTGAAAGGGAGACTCAGACACAAAGGGGCACTTTAATAACAAATACAATGCAGAAACAAAACACTAAACGTTAAACAAAACAAAACACATTTACAAAATAAACTGCACAAGGGCCAAAACAAAAGATTTACAAAACACTTACGGAGAAGTAAACAAACAAACGAGACGTGACGTGACGTGACAGCTCACTAACATCAACTCTAACCATTACTAACTAACACCCATGATCACCCTATATATACACCTGTGCCTGGAGCCTTAATTTTTCATTTTGTCATTTATTCAATTCATGGCTCCAGCCA
Organism: Acipenser oxyrinchus oxyrinchus; assembly: GCA_030684275.1. Taxonomy (NCBI): domain Eukaryota; kingdom Metazoa; phylum Chordata; class Actinopteri; order Acipenseriformes; family Acipenseridae; genus Acipenser; species Acipenser oxyrinchus. Next base: position 23,571,483 of record CM060260.1, on the reverse strand, counting down.
CATTCCCACATGTTTTGACAGGGAGAAATTTAACCCCCTCCCTGCCAACCCATTATTCAGGGCTTGAGCTCTGCCACACCGCTACAGTGTGTACAACTAACAAGTGTTGATATAAGTCCTGTTGAAAAAAGCGGGTGCCAATTTTTGTAATGAATGAAAGTGAGAAACAAAGCCATCACAAACTTTTAAAAATATTTGTTTTCATTCACACAGACATAAGACTTACCCCACATCCCAGTACACCAGCCACAAACGTCTTTGGTCAGCCGGAATCCCATGCAAACCCCAAGGTCTGTTACCTAAAACTGACCCCAAACCAATGCATATAGGACTTTAAAGGAATGACTGGAGTGAGTTTCCAGTGACTGGAATGGATTTCAACAAAAGTTAAAATAAAAACGATTCATATCGGAGGTTGACTCACTGCTGACTGACATCTGTGCCTACTAAGTTGCTGCTGAGTTTTATATTTTAGGTTTTATGTTTTACGATTGATTATGTGGTTTTTGTACTCCTTTTGTATTGTGTTTTATGTTGTTTGCTGTGGTGGTGTGAACCTCTTGCCAGGTCATCATTATAAATGAGAATTTGTTCTCAATTGACTCATCTGGATAAAAAAAAGGTTTGACTGACTGATAAAAAAAAAAGAAGAAAAAAAAACATAAACAAAAAAAAACTCCTTGAGATAAACCTTTTCAATCTTTGGAGATACATACATTTACATGTTATGTCCTATTTAATATTGTATACAGTGTACACCACAGGGGTCATTCTTGTAATATTCTTGTATGATTCTGATATGATATTCTACTGTTCTGTACATACTGCGGATGGATGTCATGGTACCTGGCTTTTTTCATGATTCTGACACCTGTATTAACTACAGTTCATGATACAGGCCCTTTAAGCTCTTAGGACTTGTCCTGGAAAGCAGTGTTGAATACTGATGAAGACATTTGCTGAAACCTTTGTCTACTTGGCTTTGTGTTTTACAGTATAAAACCTACAGCAGAATGTATGAATGTTGGAAGTTAAGGAAGTGGTTCTAAACAAAAATATAGGTTTTTAAGACATATAGAAGTAATTATTGCTGGGCTAGACCAAGCATGTCAGTGTAAAAATCATGCAGGGACCTGGTAATAACTGTCATGCTGTGTATTAACATCTGCAGTATCGATATTTGTTTCAGTCCAGAGCAAAAGATTCTCTGAAGGGAGAGCTGAGGAATGCAATGCATTTCCCTTTGTGAGCTCTCTGCCAGGCTGGCTCCAGCCTGTGTCATGTGACCTATTCCCAGCAGAGTTTCCACGGAAACTGAGGAATGCTAATGAACCAAATAAGGCAAAATATTAACATCTACCTTTCAAAGAATTGAAATATCACAGTTTGTTATGACACTTCCATGCAGTGCAGAGAGACTGACAAGCAACTGGCGATGAAAGAGATTTGATTGGCTAATCCTGTCAAGGGTAATGTGTTTATTTTAAATGGGGGGGAGGGTACATTCCATTCTGAAATTCCCAAACCCGTTTGAACTCTGGATGCCCAAACAGATTTGATTGGAACCAAATCACAATGAGAATGATGCATGATTTTGTACCATCAACATCTGTGTTGTTCTTAAATGTCCATTTATGTTACAAAGCCCATGACACAAACCTTTACTTCTTTCAGAAGTATCCCTTGCCCTAAATACAAAAAAGGGTTACATAAGTTACATAAGGCTTGAATCACAATCATGCTGTATACAAATTCCTTTTGCCATGTATCCTGTTACAGTTGTAATGTTTCCAAGATGTCTAATGGACCAGTTGCCCGCTTTTCACTTTAGGCATTATAATTTTAATATGTTTTGTGTGTGTATAACCACAAGGTGTATCAACTAAGCAGTCCTTGGAATGTGGGTAAGAAAAAAAAACATTTCTGGTGTAACTTATTTTTGTTATAAACCCATTTTCCAAAACTAGTCTCTTTCTGTCAATGGAAAATAGATTGGCACAGTATTGGTACCTGTCTAGGTACTGGTGAGACAAAGAAACGTGCATCACAGCTGATGATTTGTGGGTATAGGTTTCTATTTATTTGTACTATTCTATTTGAACTGCTCGTTTGTATTTATTTATATCTGTATCCTGCTGGTCTTGGTTTCTTAACCCTACAGTGACTCTGGTCTTAACAGTACCTATAGAGGCAATGTTAGGCTTGACCACAAGGTGGTGCTCTGAAAGCATGAAGCTGCAAAATTCAGAAAAACAACATTATAAACATTGCCGGACTTCTTCAATACAATGGTTGACCTACAGAAACCTTGCGAGTTACCCAGCTATACCACTTAAAAACTAATAGACTTTCATCTTTCTTTCTTTAAAAAAATAGGTGGTAATCCTGGGTAACCCTGACTTTATGCAAAGGCTTATATTGGGTTAGTCTATACAGATTTATTATTATTATTATTATTATTATTATTATTATTATTATTTATTTCTTAGCGGACGCCCTTATCCAGGGCGACTTACAGTCGTACACAAAAATACATTTCAAGAATCACAGTACAAGTAATAATACAATTAAGAGCAAGATAAAAATACAATGACTTAGGTTTAGAAACTGTTTACTGCCAAGTTTTGGTTTGCAAATGTGAAGACAATTATTGAATTTGACGTGTGTAGTGCACTATAGATATCTGTCAGCTGAACCTAAAATGTCTCTCAGGTACCCTCTACAGCAGGATTTCCCAACCCTGGTCTTTTGGTTTTCATTCCAACTGAGCGCTCAATTACTTAACTAGACCCTTAATTGAACTAATAATTTGCTTATTTAGACCTTATAAAATAGATTACTTATAAAATGTTATAGCTAACTTAAAAACTGCAACTGCTTAAGAGCTGAAAACAAGTAAAATGTTTAATTAAGCAAATTGCCAGTTCAATTAAGGGTCTAGTTAAGTAACTGAGAGCTCAGTTGGAATGAAACCCATAGGTCCCCAGGACTAGGGTTGGGAAGCCCTGCTCTACACTGTCTATTATTTTCATGCAGATTATGATAGAAGAGATGGTTTGTCTCTTTTATCTCAGTTGATAACAACCTAAAATTGTCAGGAAGGGAGACAGCACTAGAACAGTCCAATAAAGGAGTGAACAGCAAGGAAGCTCCATGGCAGAGCACTACAAGGAAGCTCAAGATCCAATACTGGAACTAAGCCCTCATTTTTCAGTGTGATTGTTTCTCTAAATCAGAGACACTGGCAGCCGTTTGCAAAGCTGACTCTAACAGGTGATTTGTTTTACAATGCTATGTTTGTGAATTACAGCAGTACGTTGCCTCTTTAAATGCGTGTCTCTTAAGAATGTTTTTGAGTCGCCAACAGAAACGATCAGCATCTCGAGTTTATGTCAAACCTGTGAAAATATCCCATAAGCAAAACCCTTCATTAACATTCCCAGTGGGCACTGATGAAGCCGCTCATTTAGAATAGACTGCTGGTACAGTTATATAACAATACTGGGTCTTTAGTCTCTTTTTCAGTTTGAACTCGTTTCACACGTATATATTATTATTATTATTATTATTATTATTATTATTATTATTATTATTATTATTATTTATTAGCAGGCACACGTATCCATATCCAGGGCGACTTACAAAATATCACAATACAAAGTATCACATTGCAAAATGTCAGATTACACAATATCACATTACAAAATATCACATTACAGATAAGAACAGTTATAAAGTACAGTAAAATCAATAGAAAATAAGATCAAATTAAAATAAGAGCAAAATAAAGAATTCAGTAAATAATTACATTTAAGAGCGAGTTCGACTAAGAGCAGATAACTTATAGTAAAAATATTTGCTTAGAAGAGCAGATTCCATTAAGAGCATGTAGCAAGTATAATAAATGGATAAGAATGATTTCAAATAAGAGCAATTACAAAAAGCGTGAACATGGATACCTTTAAGGGTAAAATCAAGTTCAAGATACAGGAAACAGTTAAATTAAGAGCAGTAGTAGAATACGGCAGAATATGGAGTTCAATACAAATACAAGATGATGCAAGTACTGGTACAACTGGGTGCCATTTAGTCCAATATAGTTTAGTATAGTTGAGTTCAATTGGGGTCATTTAACACCATCGTCATTGTGTTCTGGGTTTAAATGACAGGTGTTCTTGAAAAATACACTATATATACTGTATATATGGGGTTTAGTATGGTTGAGTTCAACTGAGGTCATTTAACACCATCGTCATTGTGTTCTGGGTTTAAATGACAGGTGTTCTTGAAAAATACACTATATATATATATATATATATATATATATATATATATATATATATATATATATATATATATATATATATATATATATTCCTGCTTATTATCCAGAGTTGCCCTTATAGACTGACATAATATTAATAAGATGGCTGTTTACATGATTTACATGATCTCAAACCCTGCAATAACATGCCTGCAAAGAGAAAAGCAGTATAGGTTTAAGTAAGAATCGTATTAGCTTTGACGACTATATAAAACAGATGTGTCACTCAACCAAAGCTAAATGTATGTATTCCACTATATACTGCAGAGATCTATGCTTGTGTTGCACTAATATTTGCTTGGTTAATCGAAGAGGGAGATAGTAAAGCTTTATATGGATGTAAGTTGAATCTGGGGGGTTTGTATCTGGTTCAGGTAGCTAACAAATGGATACATTTTGCCTGAGAGATACTGATACATTTATTCTCTGGGCTATCGATCTTTTCTAGCACTTGGATTGACGTCATCACATCAAAATAATCCTCTTTATAAATCTCCACTACACGGCACTTCATAACAAATATGTGTATCTTTTGAGCTGATATTTACGTAGGAATGATGACATACAGTCCTGTGATCTATATTTGTATGGTTTCCTATTAATGTGACCTTGCTGTGTTTCATTATATTGTATTTAAACAAACACAGTACCCGCACACTTATATATATTATGCTCCAAAGTGTTTATATTTTATTATACTCAAGATCAACGTTTCGATCTACAAGAGATCTTCATCAGGACAAAGAACATAACAAGCACCACAGTATATGCCCAATTGGTTAAATACGCAGGTCACCGTTTTTCTCAATGTTTCCACATTGGTGGCCCACTATTAGCACGACTGCAAGGAGATGCTAGATTGTAAGCGGCTGCAGAAATGAACATACCGAGTTGCAGATTCTTTAGCTGTACAGACAGTACAGGAGCTACTGCCCTGCAGCCCTGCACATCCACGGCCGTAAGAGATTGCTGTGATTTTCAGAGGCAATAGGTCAAACCTGAAAACTGACAGACTCGTGTGAATTGAAAACGGGGCTGCATGCGTAATTAAGATAGGGGGGCTGGGGTTCTTTAACAATGAAGTGAGCTACGCATCCAGTCTAGACCAGGCAGCATCATGCGGCCTCTTCAATGAAATTATCAGTTGGAACAAAACAATGCTTTCTCTGCGACAGTAACTTATCAGTGGATTAATGGCTGAATGATACGAGGGATCGGGGTATCCTCCAAGGTTACCCACTGTTTATATTTACATGGATCGGGCTGTCACGCAACAGCAGTCCTGCGGAATGACAGAAAGGTAAAATAAATTAATGATTCGACTTCAGATTTATCAGGGATGTATTAAAATGTTCTCTTGAATTCCTGGATCAGTACATACATCTTTTATTGATATTAATGTTATTTGTTTTATTAATGCTTTTGTGTGTGTGTGTGTGTGTGTGTGTGTGTGTGTGTGTGTGTGTGTGTGTGTGTCACTGTTTTTACTATGCAATAACAGCAATAATTATGTGCATGAATATTCCCATTCCACGTACATCAGCATGCCTTCTCAGTAAGGGATGCCTTTGAATGGGGCAGACATCTTCAGGGCCCTAATGCCTGCTCAGTTTACAAGATTTAAAATGAAAGGGTGTGTTTAATCCTATTTTTACGTTCCGTGGAATCTACTGTACAATTCTTGTACCCGTGTGCTCAAATTGCTGCCATCTTTTCAGTTAGTTTCAGTGTCTAGGTGTGAGCTGTCTTTTTACACAACAGTAGACTGCACTTGTTCTGCTATCCAGAAAGGAAATCAACACAGAGCGGACTGAACACTCCAACAACAGTCGTAGCCCACAATAGCTTGAATGAACCATGTTAACAAACAATGCGACTGACGCCTCAGAATAATTAAATACTTTAATTTCTGAATATTCTGAATTATATTAGATTTTGTTTGTTTGTTTGCTTGCTTGTTTGCTTGCTTGCTTGTTTGCTTGCTTGCTTGCTTTACTCAACGGCTCATAATTTACCCTTTATTAACAGGGTACTTATCATAAAGTAACTCGCCAACTACATTGAATAATTTATTGGAGCCTAGAGCAGCTGCTGGATCGAGGTGGCAACGTCAGTGATTATTAAATTCTGTAAACTATTTTAATTGAATAGAGTGGGAAAGTATCATTCCAAAATGACCTGTTTATACACTACCCAGCCCAGCAAATGCTGATGAGGCGGTGATCAGAAAGAGAGTTAAATAATAAGCTGATTTTCAACACAGATTTGCATACAATTATTTAAGTCTGCAGACAACTGCAGACCACTGTCAGTTGATTTTAGAATGTTAAGCAAAGGAATGAATTAAACCAGCATCGCTGCTGCTTGAATCACTATGACATTTCAGCTATTGGGTGGTGCTTGTTAATGGGCCTGTTTTGCAAGTCACTATTTGACTTCTAAAAAGCTCTGTATTGAAACTGTACAATATTCTTATATGTTGTGGGGTAAATGTCATGGAGCATCATCTGCAGCAGCATGCTGATGCTCTCTACTTGAGAGATTATTAACTTCTTAATGGACTGATTATGTATAACATGGGAAGTGTTGCTTTTGACTTGGCAGATGTCAAACTGCAGGGATCATTGTCTGCTTTGATTTTACCTTAAGATTCAGTGGGTGTTAAATGGTCATAAAGGAAAGCCAGTACAATAGACTGCAATACTCTATGGTTGCTGCCCTATGTAGATACTTAGCCATGATTTAGTGTTTTACAGAGGCAGACATATACAGAGGGGAGTATTTATAGTGATGTAATTAACCACAGTCTCTTATGAATTTGGTCAACTTGGGTTTAAGAAAATAAGAAAGCACTCCATAGTGAGAGAACCTAAACATTTTGCTGTAGAAAACCTATCAATCAATTCTAAACTTCCAAAGGGGTCTATCTTGGCTCTGAAATTAGTTAAGTTATTAATGTGTTTACCAAATGCATGCATGAATGTATGCAGATGGAATCCATATACACTATAATACCAGAAATAACAATTCACAGACCGGTATATACACAGAACAAAATCTACAATATGTCTGATCGAGTCGCTGTTACTACCAAACCAAACATGGACATTTATTTTTTAATCTATCAAGCCCCAGCTGTTTTGAGGGTACTGTACCTTTAGCAGTGAATTTCCTTTTAGTTAGACCACACTCCAATACTGGCATGTATACCATCAGATGCCCTTAATAATAACAGTCAAGGGGACAGAAAAGAGTAAGGAGGGAGAGAGGAGAAGACCAGTCCCAGCTCCCTGTCCAGTGAGACACGTATGTATGGGACAGGACGTAGAGAGAGGACAGGGCAGCAGGAGTTACAGTGTTATCAAGAGAGAGCCAGGTTTCAGTGAGAGCAAGGAAATGGAGAGAGAGAGGTGGGAGGCAAAGGCAGTTCCAGAGGGCACCAGAGAGAGTGTGGGAGGGGAGAGAGTGGGAGGGGGGGAGAGGACAGAATAAGAGGGATGTGAGAGACAGTCATAGCAGGACAGGTGAGACAGATAGGTACAGTAGTAGTGGGAGCAGGAGCGGTGGAAGGAGGGTACAGACCTGTCTAGTAGTTGGCGTCTTCCAGAGCGCTGCTAGGTTTGGAATTTCTCCATCAGCCTTTCCTCGCAGGTCTCTCCTCGCTGGACTCCCACAGCTAAACTCCTGGCTCTTTGTTAATGAGGCTCTTTGGTTGGCTAGTGCTTCGTGCTGGCGCACAAATAGGCTAGCTGTTTATTATACTAACTAGATGGATAAAAGCTGTGTGTAAACCAATCAAATTGCAAAGTCAGCCTCTATTCAATTTAACCACACTCACCTGGTACTAATCACAAACAGTAAATCACATAATTAAAACAGTACCACCTTTATAATGTGAATTGCGCCTGTGAATTGTGTAAGGTTTTCTCCTTGGATCCGGCGCAAATAGTACAGAACGCCCTGTCTGCCAAGGCAGCAGAGGCGTGTTCTATGCCCAGGCACTTGACACACAGAGTGTGTTTGTCCTGTGGGGGCAGATTCCACCTGCAGGACGTGCACCGGTGAAAATTCGACATTGGGCGTGAGGCGTCGAAGCTCTTGAGCATCAACGGAGCTGAAGCACTGAAGCGTCGAGGCTATAAGCACCGCAGCACGAAACCCTCGAGGGGATCGAGTACGCTGATGCAATATGTGACTTGTGACCGAGGGCGTCGATGCGTCGAGGCGTCGAGGCCCTGGGGCACCGAGGGTGTCAAAGCACCGAGGCTCCGGGGTACTGGGGTCGCGGGTGCTGAAAAACACAGAGAACACCGCTGCAGGGAGCTGTGGAGAGTTGCAGGCGTTGAGCGCCGAGTCGACGAGTCCTCGAGGTACCGAGGGTGTGAAGCACTGAGGTAACGAGGCTATGGAGCACCAGGGACCCGATGGTCTCGAGGGTACTGGAGCGCAAGGCATAAAAGACCTTGAAGCGTCGAAGCGCTGAGGCGTATAGTCCTCGAAGCACCGAGGGAGTCGAAACACCGAGGTACCGAGGCTAGGGGTGTCGGGGCACCGATGCGCAGAGGTACAAGCCTCGAAGGCGTTGAAGTGGCAAGGCATATCGTCCTCGAGGCACCGAGGGTGTCGAAGCACCGAGGTACTGAGGCTATGGGTCATTGGGGCACCGAGGGTAGTGATCCTCAGAGCTTATAAGCCTCAAAGGTGTCGAAGCGCCGAGGCGTGGAGTCCTCAAGGCACTGAGGGTGTCGAAGCACCAAGGCACCGAGGATGCCGAAGCACCGATGCACCGAGGTTATGGAGCACCGAGGCACGGAGCCACTGATGTCGGGAAGCACTTGAACACCGAGTGCGCCGAGGTACAGAGGCGTTGAGGCGTTACTGCACCGAGGGGAGGGCACCGAAGCACTGTGGCACCGAGGCTCTGAGGCACTGAGGACCCGAGGGTACCGCAGGCATCAAGGCCTAGACACTAAGGCACCGAAGCACCGAGCACCAAATACCAAGGGCAAAGCACCAAGGTACTGGACTGTGTGACTGTGTCTGGGCTGCTTGCAACCAGGAACGGCACGTAGCTTGCAACGGTGTGGAGCGTAGCCGTAGCAGTGCAGTCACACGGCCGATGCAGCACGTAGATTGCAGCGGGGTGGCACAGCCTGCAGACCTGGAGAAGGGAGAAAGGAGTATATACCTACTCACCGCTTTATGGGTGAGTGGAACAATGTGCTTGTCTACTCAACAATAGGGCCAGATATCGGCCCTAATGGAGGAAGCACGCGGTTGTTATTATTTATGATTTAAACTGCAAGGCAGTAGTACAGAGAAACACTCGACAGTGAACGGGAGTGTGAGGTGTTTTTTTTTTGTTTTTTTTTTTACTGTAAGCAGTAACCAAAAAACAGTAGTAACTAACAACCTGTAGGGGCACCAGGCCACACAAAATGCTCAGAAAATACCTGACAAGCAGGCATATCCCAAAAGTATTGTTTTGACGGTCATCTTCGAATTGAAAGGGAACACAACATTCTACCAAAAGTCTCATCCTTGACCTTTGTTATATTAATATAAAGAAAAAAAAAATGTGGATAATAAAACAATTCTAAACTTATTTTCAAAAATATAGTCAAACAAAATACTGTACAGCTGTACCATACATACAACTACGACTGACGTTGCGCTCATCCAGATTATTTTTTTTAAGCACCCAAATAAAATAAAAAAAACTAGAAAAAACAACTATGCTTAAACGGGATATCTTTGGTAAATCATATTTTTAAAACCTTATTCACCCTTCAACAGAAACTAACTGAACTATTGTAAGACAATATAATCAGTAAAATGTGTGTATTATAAAGACATTCCTAAATATATTTACAAAAAATATAGTGATACAAGATACAGCTGTACAGTTGGTCTATTAAATTGTTTTGTGCATCTTTTGGCAAACTGAGTTCATTCATTACAATAATTAATAACAACTGCCTTTTGTTTCATGTGATGTCAGTAGCACGGCTGGCGCTGCAGTGGAAAAACAACCCTTATAACCGCACTGTGAGGGCTCGGTACGTCCCTGGCGTGGCTTGGTTGTACAGTGGAAAAGGCATAATATTCTTGCAGCTTTCAGAGCTTTCAGAACCATCATTTTATAACCTTTAGAAAACGTAACCTCAATTGCCATTTCTGAATTCTTAGTTTGTATTTGAAAGAGAGTTTAGTCAGATGGCTTTTGGGAGCCAGTAAAGAAGGAGTCTCAGTTCATGAGAGATGGGTATCATGAATATTTTTTCAGCTGAAAAAGCTTGAAACCGATGTCTCCAGCCCTTGTCTGGTCATGTTCTCTCCTGCTCCTTAGGGCTTCTGTAGAAGTAATTTGTAGTTTGACCAAATCACAGGGAGGTATTTGTTTAATGGGCACTCTTTAGGACCCAGTAGAGTAAAGCAAAGGTCTTCAGAACAGCTGAGTTCAAAGAGCTGCTCAAACACAGCAGGAAGAACAAGGCGGGGCTCAGCCAAAACAGCCAAGGTAATCACAGAATCACTGCTACACCAGGGTTAAACACGAACCATATTTTTGAAAGCCCAGTCTAGACAAAAATTCCATTAATCACCAACCACATTAACTCAATTTATGATAAAGGCTTTAAGTTATTATTCATAGGTTTACAAATGCAAGAAAGAGAAATGTAATACCCAGGTTTGGGTCTGAAAAAGAAGCCAAGCAAAATTGCCCTTGTTAAGCAAGAAGATATTAAGACACCTTGAAGCTCCACATGCTTTTTCCATTAGTGCAGCTTTATTATTTTGCCAAAAGAGATTTGTCTAGCAATTTGTTCCAAAAGAAAGGGTTGACAAAATAAAGGGAAAATACACTTTTTCAGAAGAAAACTGACTGACAGGGACATGACGTGAATTTAACTGACAGGGACATGACGTGAAAGAGTTGCGGTCATCTTTCAACTCCCAGTTGTAAAACAGTGTCACAGCAGTGTGATATCTAATGGTAACCAGCAGGAATTCTCTATGAAGTCTGAAGGGATTCATTGAAAACTGCTTCCAATAAAAGCCCCAGTTTTGTTCCCTTACTTTGTGATAATGTATGTGTCTTGTGTAGTCTCAGTTTCAAAAACAATTCATAACAGCTGTGCCTCACTGATAAAAAATCCAGAATGCAAATCGTATTATACTGTTGTCGGGCATGCCTTTTAGTTATGACATCTCAAAACCATCTGGGAGTTGTTGTTCAATTTGAGATTATTACATAAATGGTGGGATTTTACTGACTTGGCCAAATTAATTGGTTAATTTAATAATAAAAACCCAGAATAAAAGTACTCTAAAAAGTTGTGGTGTAACGTTAAAAGCTAAACAGGGTTTTCTTTTTTTGTTATTGGAAAATCATAAGTCAAGTACAGGATGGGGCTGGATTTGGAAAATATGTCATGCCTTGGGATGCAATTAATGATTTTCAGTAAGAAAATATACTCCATATATTGAGTTGCACTGTGAAAAGGTACATTATGTATAGACATTTGTCTTAATCTGGGAATACTTTTAGTTACCATTTGGTTATATCAGACCAGGTGATTCCAAATTTCAGCTTTGGTTGTTGACATAAAGGTGTCACTACAGTTTCTCACTTTAGTACAAAGTAGTTACAGAGCCACTTTCTGATTGGTTTAAAACCAAGCTTTGCCTATGAGGCCAGCAGGTCTGAACCTGTCGAAATGAGTAAAGCAGAATTTGGGTGTGCTCTACCTTGGCTGTCGCTGACAGCTCATTTTGTACTCACACCAAACTGTAATAGATGCTTTATTTACTTCTTGCCCTGACTGGAATTCACTGCGCTAACACAATATCGTTTCATTGGGCCACAAGGCAGCCCCTGAACAGACCTGCCATTCACTTCTCACTACCTACTATACACACCATCTATTTTCCACGGGTCTGGTTGTGGAGTGACACACTGTGCTTACCTTTAAACTCAAGTCTGCCACGTCAAGCGGCTGTTGATTTTCTTTGAATTTTTTTTTTTTTTTTTTTAAAGAAACACGACCCCTGATTTAAGGTATCGCCTTTATGATTTCTGGAATGATGTAATATCATAAAGTCTATTTACACAAAAGTAAAAAATAACTTGTATCTTCATCAGCTGAAGTTGTCTGTGGGCTGCATGTGTCAAAGGTTTAGCCATTGAAGAAGAGACTTTTATGATGAGTGGGTTTTTGCACAGGGGAAGGTAAGTGCAGAATCTTATAATTACAAAAATTTGATTAAATTAAAGGGATGACAGTCGTGTGGGAAAAGTCCATGTTGATTCTGACTCTACTTTGATGTCTGATGACAGAAGGGAGCGACTGGAAAGCTTGATAATGATAAATGCAAATTAATTAATTAATAAGTATATATTTTTGTTACCTAAATTAAAAAAGGTTTGTGCACTAGTAGAAAAAGTAATGTATTGCTGACAGATTATAGTTAAGCGATGTGTGTGTGTATATATATATATATATATATATATATATATATATATATATATATATATATATATATATATATATATATATATATATATATATATATATATATATATATATATATATATATATATATATATATATATATATATATATATATATATATATTCATTTCAGTAATGTCTTTGTTGGTTTTGTGTTTTTATTCCAAGTTGTTGTATTTTTATTCAGTGGCAAGCATAATAATTAATAATACCAATAATTAAAGTAATCGCCATGCTTCCGTATGGTACTCTTTCTTTTTCTTGGCCAAACTTTCAAACTTTTTAAAATAACATTATAATCTATTAATACAGTAGACAAAGTTGTAACATTTTGAACGGGACACGACTCTGTAGAAAGCTTTTATTATTATTATTACACTGATAAGCATTCTATTATTTTATACATTTGGAAATAAAATATATAAGCTTAAACTTAATATTGAATTGTTATTTTTATTTTGTCACAATTTCCAACACTGATGGAGTTTTCTTTCGTGTAAAAGCAACAAAAACTGTATGCGATTTATATCGCAATATGGCTGCATTTTCATTTTGTTTATGTGAAAAAAATGCAGGGAATGTACAGCTGTACTAAACATTCTTCATAATCATTAAAAGAAAAAGATAAGATAGTGCAAGCGAAAAGGAGCAGGCACTCCCATGGTAACAAATGCACAACCTGAATCTTTTTAAAGGGGAGTTTACAGTAGCTGAACTGTACAGAGTGGACTTGATAACGACAGCCTGAGTTACTGCCAAGAGGATAGGACCAGAGGGAATACATGAAAATGAATGACAAACATCCCACGCATAATTTAGGGAGCACATTTTCACTTGTCAGAGAGTAAATCAACGTGTTACTCAATGTGCTACAGTGATAACGCTTGAGGTCCTAAAACTGAAACATTGGGTTATTTAAGAAGCAATTAGATCAGATGCAGTCCTGAGGGAAAGTACATGCTGATATTGTTTGAGCCTTGACAGGCTATGCCTTATTTTCTTGCACTGATATTGTTTATGTTTAAGCTTAGGTATATAACAGCTAAGCTCATAAATGATTGGTTATTTCTTTCTTTGCTGTTGTTTAAAAAAAAAAGTGGGTTCCGAATCAACACAACTCTCAGTAAAGACAAGCTTTCTGGTTGATTTCTTGGAGGGTTAGGGCTTCCAGGCTGTGGCTGTATTCATTTCGACATCCTGTTAGAGGTAGGCGTGCCAGCAGGTGGAAGTCTTTAGGAGACACACTGCTGGTGTACAATATAGCTAGCTCAGCCCCAGAGGCTTTTTCGCTGCCCGGCTGCAGGTAATTGTCTTGTCACGGTTGGGATGGGACTTTGGAAACAATGGCACCCCCGTGGTGTTGCAGAAGGCCTGATAACAAAGGCCGTCCCCCAGCCTTTGGCTTAAAAGCCACTGGGATTCATTTGCACTTTGCAGATGTACGCTGCTCACAGCTGTGCCTGCCCCCAGGGTGAAGTGTGGCTTTATGCTGATCTGCTAATGGAGCTAATTTAATATAACTGTAACTCCTTATTTGAGGAGCCTACAGCCAGAGACTTGGCTAAAGCCTCTCAAATTACTAAATACTAATCAAATCATTCATGAGAGTTGACCAGAGAGAGACGTGTGGTCCAAAGAGACTGAAGTGTGAGCAGAGGGATGAAACTATTTTTGAGTTTGGCTGCTGTTGTAAGTCTTGCTTTTGTTGTTGCTCTGTCCTTCTGGTTTTTGTAGTTTTGCCAATGTGGTAACAACCGAAGAATAAACATTATTCACATGGCACAATTTAGACAGAGCTGCTGAGTCCCACAGTCAGGATCAATTTGCACTCTAGAACATAATTTCTTCCAGGGTAAAGCCTTTGCTCTTTATAATAAATCAAACCCTTGTTTTACCTGTTATACACATGCATCCTCCCTGTTTCATCCAAATAGGTACACTACCAATATTATTTGCAACAGAAGGTCATAAATTACTGTATATTTTCATGCTCTGTCACATGCCACAAAGCAACACAGAAATTATCTTTTTCCAAATGCTGTTTTTCGTTATACAAAATTGTAAAAATGAAGTTGTCTTTTTCCAGATGCTGTTCCAAATGCTGTATTTTGATTAAAAAAACAACATTTTTAACAAATGAAAACATGTTATATCTCCAAAACACTTTAAAATTCCTCAGATGATGACTTGATATCAAAGTTGAGCAATAGCAAGAAGGTCTATATAGATAAAGTACAAAATGAATGTGTTAAAGATAATACTGTTTGTTGTGATAGAGAACATTCGTGTTTTCTGCGGCTACTTCACATAAACCAATTATCTGTGGGGGGGGTGGGGGTTCTTCAATCATTGGAGAGATTGATGCTGGTGATGAAGGCAGGATAATGAACAGGAGAAGACTAAACATACTTGTTTTAATCACTGACGGTATTGATAGCAGTTTGTTTTATTGCTTTAGGGTTGTATTACTTGGAAGATTAGTATTGGGAAGAGGGGGATGTAAATTTAGCATCTCCCGACATGAATCAGGGAATCAGGTGGCAGCTTTAGTTTTTCCTCAGTGTCACATGTACTTTGTGTCATGCTTTACTAAGAGGCAGATCCCATGAAGCGCACTGTTCTGTTTTCTGTGTCTGCTTTGTAATGGTCATGAAGGCTCACCATCTTACTTGATTGCAGGGATTATATGGAGGACCGGGACATGCGCTCCAGAACTTTGAGCCACATGACAGGTAAGATCAGTGCTGCTTTGAAGTCCATGCACCCTCGTTATCTCACTGTGCTGGCCTGCTTTAAGATCAGTTTTAAACATTTTTAGTAAGTAAATGTAATACTGCTGTCAATTTTACAGCAAATATACCCACCAGGGAGTTACCTAACAATTAACAAATATCTAATATGTTATATAATTGCTTTTGCACTCACAGCTTTTCTAAGTGACGAGACGGAGACTGGCCCCCCACTCCAAACACACACTCTGAGGGAGTTTGAGAAGGTAGGAGATGCTTCTGTGGATATGCTTGTCAATAACGCATGCTCATAAAGATACTTGATTGAGGGTAGGGTACCTGAATGTAAGATGTTGTATGGTCATTTTATGAGCCTGATTCCAGCCTTGGTGTAATACTGGAACACAAATAGCTGACAGAATGATAGATAATTTGATAGACAATGAACACCTTATGAAGCCCATCAATGACATGTTATTTCACTCAATCTTCATAACTAATTTAAATGGGAAAGAAGAAATGAACAGGCCATACGGAAACTCTGTGGTTGCCATAGTTACTTTCAAGAGCTTCTGTTAGCACATTTACATTCTGAATAGTGGCGTTGCTGTTGTTCTGGTTTTCTTGTTTGCATTTTGGTAAATTCATTATGATTGTGTTGATAGCCAATGCAAAAAAAGGAGTTTGCATAGATCTAAACAAAGGCCTTTTACCGAAGCAAAGTTGTTACACAGCTGTTTATCTGTCATCAACTGTGGAGGCGGTGTGTATCAAATTTACTTCCAGGTTGCAGGTATTGTTTGGTGTACAGTATAGATGCGCGGTCCCATGTAAATTGTACAGTACATTGAATCGAGAAGGTTAAATTGTGTCGATTGTTTCTTTGTCTTGCAGCCATCTATAAATATATTCTGGGAAAGATGCCAGATTGTTTATGTTGCTGCTTTAATGCAACTTGGTGCAATTATCTCTCTGAAACTGCAAGAAATCTGTTGCCAGTTTCAAGAGTCTGACTGGGCAGGTTAATTTATAAATGGAACAAGGTGCTATGTTTTTGGAAGGAATAAGTGTAATGAAATGCAATTAAAAAAAGATATACTTATTTTTTTGTTTTTACTAGATTTGAACAGAAGCGATATTAGTTATTTTTGGACATGCACAATCCATCGATTTGTGAAACTATTAAAACATGAAGATTGTCAAATATGTTTATAATGATAGAAATGAAATGCCTATATATGAGATATATATGTACAATAATTTATTATTTTAAAATAAAATACAGACTTTAAATATCATGGCAATGTGTTTATGTATTCATTCCTTTATGTATTTATTTTTCAGAGAGAGTAGTGCAGAGAAAGAATGTTGTCTCCACACCCCCCCCCCCAAAAAAAAAGAAAAAAAGGTTTGAAACCAGGATCACCCTGCTGCAGCAGTGTTCCAGTTAGCCATCATGGGACAAGATGTTAGATGAGGAAAGATAGCTGTAAAATGTTGTAAAAAATAAGTATATAATATCTGATGGAGCCTACTGTAAATATTGCATGCATTTTGGTAGAAAAACAGTACAAAATGCAGAGAGACGTGACAGGTTATACACAAGTCCTTTAAAAATCTGGGGTTCAGCAGTTACAAAACTAAAAGAACGTCAAGAAAAATCAGAATTCCACAGGGTTTGATTTCTACTTTTTTGTGTGTTTTGTGTACAGGGGAGGGGGCAAGTAGATTTTTAAGAAGGACAAGTAGATTTTTCAAGCATGTTGTCCCTTGGACAAGTTTCTTTCAAAAATTGCTCACCCCTGGACACTTGTATCAATTTATCTGTAATTAAGATTTGTTTAATTATGCTTTTTTGTTCTTTTTTTGTAATACAAGTATGTGGTTCCTATAAATGGGAATATAGATTTACCGTAACAAAAAAAAATGGCATAGATGGAGAGATAGCATATCAATGTAGCTATCAAGAGTCTTTTTATGACAAAGTACTGTAAGAATGCAAACAATATGAGCTCACGTCGTGTTCTAATGTAGTACTTGACTGGGAATAGATGTTTTGGAGACATAGAACATAACAGATGAACATGAAATAAAAAATCCACACCCATAGCACTGAATAGACATGTAGTCACTTTCTTAAATTAAAAGCTAAGTCTCACTTTTCAGGTTTAATGTATACTTGAGTGTACCATAGCCAGTGTAATACATTATTTGTAAAACACAGGTACAACCACCTAGAGGTCAAATAAAGTACTAGTGCTATAGAGAGAGTTGTTGTCCTGTTTCTTTTAAATTGATGTTCAGATCCAAGATTTCTGCATGCGCTACAGAAGTAAGTTTAAAGATCAAATGTCCTGTGAGAAGTCACATCTGGGTTAATAAATGGAACCCCATGCATTATGTTGTTACAAAAGCATTTATTTGGACCACTTTGATATTTGACCCATTTTCTGGACAGGAGGAGGAATATTGAACGCTGAATTTCATTTAGGGAATGTTTTTTTATAGACGCATGTATAGCAAGAAGCTCAGGCTTATTGCCCCTTGTTGCCCCCTGGGGGAAGCTAGGCAGTTGTTGCTACTTTTGTCACATCCAGAGCCTTGCAGAAATTGTATCCCATTTGTACGTCTGGCCTGTGCTCTGCTCTGTACAGTCTGATTGAATTAGGGATTCACAGAAAATAAAGAACAGTCAATATGGAACATCTGGGAGGAATCAATAACTGAGCCACCCACCCCCCTCAATATGTTCTCCTGAATGGAAACCCTGTTTTGATGCTATGTTTATGCCACAGGAAGCATTTAAAAAAATATTTCCCTTCAGCTTGAGTTCAGAGTCAAGACTTCTGTTTGATCAGTCTTTTGGGAGATGTTATTTTCCTGGGCTTCATGAGAGTGTCTTTATATTCTTTCTGTGTATTCACATAAAAATCAATTGAAAGAATACAATGGCATACCAGATGTAATTCAGTTAAATTAAATAGAAATACATAAGTAATAACACAAATATCTATCAAAAGCTGTATTTGTAGGTTGCTTTATAGAGTTGACAGTAGTGAGAAATACAGGAAGGCTGGTTCATATCATACACTGATGGCCACCAAGCTGTCATTGTAGCTGCTGCTTGGTAAGGGGATGATTTGATAGGGACAGTCTTGTATTTGAACGCCAGATCAGGAATTTAATCCACTTATTACTGACCTTGGATGTTGAAAGCAGCAGGTATTCCTGGCATAAGTAAAACATAGTCCACTACATATATTAAATATATTACATGTGTTGATGGCAGGCACGACCCAATAGTACATGCCTGGTCCCTGGGTGTATCATTTATAAAACACACTTGAGATTGTATCTCTTTAAATGGTAATCATTAGCATGTGTCTGCACAGTGAATCTGGATTGAATTATATTTCATTTTCTTCCATGTCATGCAAATTCAGTTTGATTCGTGGGTTATTATTTCCTGACATGTGAGTGATACTTAATACATTTTGTCTAAATTGCTCTCATTTCCAATATTGTGGGCAAGGGGAGATACTGTGCACGGCTGGAGTGATTTAAAGGGTACATAAGGATATTTTTATTTTATTTTGTTATGTGTTCCCATGTGTTGCTACAACTGTTTACATAAGGTGCGTGTTGTTTTAAATTGCATTCCCTGCCTCTAGATGGCTTCACATGTACCCGCATGGACCTCTCAGAACTACATTTCTCATCATCCTCCTGCTCACTGGTAAATCCATCTCAGTTACATATGTGAGCAGGAGGATGTTGGGAAATGTAGAGAGGTCCATGCGGGTACATGTGAAGCCATCTTGAGGCAGGGAATGCAATTTAAAAGTTTAAAAAAGTGGTCAAAATGTAAAAAAAAATGCACATGTAAACAGTTGTAGCAACACATGGGAACATGTAACACAATAAAATCCTTATGAGATCCTTATGTACCCTTTAAGGGATGGCAAAGATAGAACACAGATCAGAGCCATTACAGATGACGGCTAGGTCTGAATAACAGCAGCGCCACCATCTGGAGGATATTAGATTAAATCCTCTGCCCCTTTATTATAAACAGAAGAGGTAGAAAAAGTCCCACACTGTTTAATTGTTCACATGTGTAATTAGTTCATTGCAGAAAAACATATGATACTAATTTAACCTGTTGATCTGTGGGTCAGAGAAGTGACCAGCAGTCAGTATTGATGATTCTTAAAGCTGAGGGCTGTGGACATATTGTCCACTTTTGTTCACCTTTCCTACCAAAGGGCACTTGTTGTCACCTCTAAATCCATATTGGTTTCCATGTCATTTTAAAGAAGGTTTCAGATGTATGCATGTTTTTCCAATTGGTTGCATTACTGTAGGCTTAATCAAGTAATTAAATTTACTATGAAGGTTACATCACCAGAGAAAAGCGTTCAGTCACTTACTTGTATAGTGTCCTATTTGTACCCATTGAGCCAGATGTGTATATCGTTTACCTAGCATACTGTACATGCCGTTATCTACTGTTATTTAGCCCCTCTAACTCAGTTCATTGTGTTCATGCAGTAGAGTAAGACTGAAGTGAGCTTCACTGCACACACATCCTCTTTGTATCTCCTAGCACTGTGGTGTCTCACCAGTGTTTTAAAGCTGGTTTTGTTCTCGCTAATGATGATCTCCACTTTATTTCTCAAAATGAAACCTTTTGAAAAATGTTTTTTTGTGCTCGCTCATGCGTGTTTTATAATACAATAAAAAAAATGGGTGAAAAAACCCACAAACACATTTTTTTTTATTCCCCTTAGCATCCCTGTACAGAACAGATTGAAACTCTTCACTCTTAATCAAGAGCAGAGTTTGATTCTGTTTCGAATTAGACAGATATGTAATCTGGGCCATGTGTCGAGCGAGCCTGGGAAGGTCGGACTGCACAAGTCGATTTGCTTATTCGCTCCACATACCAACACTTGCTGTAACGTTTGAGGGAGAAAAAAAACAAAACCGAATCACACGCTAGGGGAAATTTGTATTATTAATTATAACGTGCTGGGAAGTAGAGGAGGGATATTACCATGGAGAAATGATATGTTTGCGTGACCTTTGCATTCAAGTTAGTCAGTGGGTTCAAATTGGTTAAAGGTGTGCTGTTTCTTTGACTGTGATTTGCAGATACCAGAATGTGTCTTTTAGTGCTCAATGTCTTATCCATTAAAACTACTAATGTGGCAAGAGCCAGGAGACGCTGGCTTCAGAGTCATTGACCCATTCTGCTATTCTTGGAAGATGGCACACAGTTGTTGGTAATACTGAGCAATAGTTTCCATTACTGCAAATAATGTTTTTAACATGGACTTATGTGGTTGATTTTGTCTAGGACATCTCAAAAGGAAGTTCTGTTTATTTCCATTGTTGAAATTCGGACTAAAATTAAAACATAATTTAAAAATGTAATCTGTAATCAAATGATCTATTATGGTGTTTGTCAATAATTCTTGGTTCTTGTAGTTTATGTACTGGGATAGCTTAAATGGTACCCACAAAAGCTTTCATTTCAGGAATAGATTTTAAGCATCCAGCTCATTCTGGGATGTCTTTAATAAGCCTGTTTTGTACATCTGTAGACTACATTGATATTTGTAATTCCATTGCTCAAGAAATCAATAAAAATCCTTTTTTTTAGGCATATAGTTTGGGTTACAAGATTGAAGCTTCAGTTTGCCATAGTGGTATACAGTCGTGTTGTAATTTGTAATACCTTTTCACTTTGAGGGGCTAAACACGCAGGATTTCAAACACACGCACGCACACCCAGAGTATGGATAAGAAAGGTAGGCAAGCATATTTATAAAATTGTGCAATCTCTTAAACAGGCAAACCAAATTCAGACTCCAATAATTAATATTAGACATAACTCTCTAATATAATGTCCCTTTCTTGCAACATCAATGATGTTCCCTCTGAAAATGCATTTATAGCCTATGAAACGTAATTTTTACACAAAGCCCTTGTACAACTTTAGCATGTAAGCACTAAAGTTACCCACAGAGGACATTATGTAGGATAATTACTTGTTGTTTTACAATGAATTTTCTCCTTAACAAAAAAAAATGTTAAAAACAATCAGCAGTAAATAGAGGTACCATTAGTACTGTTTCAATTATCTTTAATTGGGGCATAATCTGAAGCAGCTGGGTATTTATTTAATTTGAATTGCAAAGGTGGTATTAATAAGTCCCAATCTGATTTTCCCATAGTAAGAGCCTGGCGCCATTAATTGGTTTCAGCATGAGGGAAAATGAAAGCCGAAAACTGGGCTTTGTCTGTCATTACAAGTTTAATATTAAATCGACCTGTTTCAAGATTAATCAAAGTGGCGTTTAATGTTCTAGATCTGAGTTAACTTGGCATCAGGTGCTATGGGGGACAGAGAGGTCAACAATCGAGTGTGAATCCAAATTCTTAAAATCCACAAACCATTTTCTGATTAAAATGTAAGTCGTGCAGTTTTGAGCTTAACAGTGCATATTAAATCTGAACATTCAGTTTTGGCAGCGCTCAGGCAGTTATAACAGTTCAGACGGAAATATGTTTTAAGTTTATTCATGAATGTAAAGTCAAACACAGGAAAACCGTGCAGTCTAAACTTTATTCCCTAGATTGCCCTCAATATGGGAACATTTCTTCTCAGCCTTTTATTTTACTGTATTTCTTCCAACTGTCTTGAAATTTTACCATCATGAAAAATACAATACAAACAAACAAACAAACAAACAAAAAAAGCTAATTAGAATAACTCAAGAATCCCACAGCTCTATAGTTGGGTCTTAAAGAGTAAGTAGCCAGGTTACAAAAAATATATTGTTATGTCCCCACGTGTTGCTACAACAGTTTAATAATGTACCTGTAATTTTTCTTTTAATTGTTAACATCCTGCCAACTTTTTAACTTTAAAGTCTGTTTCAAAGCTCTTTTCAAAATAGCCGCTCTAGTGCACTGCTAGTGCAAGGATTATTGCCCACATTATCAAACAGGTAACACTTCCTGCAGTGATTTAGAGGACAGATCTCAAACCCCCGTGCACTAGAGCAGCCATTTTGAAAAGCTTTGATGCTCTGGGAACTGGTAGGCTTGTTTTTTCTGCTCAGATAATTACAAGTTGGTGGATGTGCTATCCCCTGCAGAATGGTCTGTCTAACCCATACACCAGCAGAGGGCTGTAAGCTCACATTAAATACAGGGAGGACCTACGGTATTGACAGCTGTGTGAGATACGCAGGCCCTGCGGGACACAGAAGTAGGCGTGACTTGAATTAAGAAGCCCTTTGTGAGACCCCAGCTCACCTGAGAGTACACTGGACTGCAGGGACACAACCTGGGCTGTGGGCCAATTTAGGGGAAATGTTTTAGGAAATGATACATTCCTGCATTAAATTGAGCGAAAGTGGAGTGATATTTATCCGGATCAAAAAAACAACATTCACATTCTAAGTTTATTGCAGGGACATATATGGTTTCATGTAACGGTTCTCTCCTGTTAAAAGTGAATTGAGCTGGACCTTCAGCCTCACTAGAATGTACCCTTTTGTCACGTGGGTGGGTCTGCCTGGAACATTTCCAGATGTTGTTATTTTGCATTTATATTGAATTACTGTAGGTGTTTCAGTAGAAGGTTTTATCATGATATAATATGTGTCATTCAGAAGCTTCAAATTCTGACAGTCTTTGTTGATTGCAAGTTTAGGAATTGTTTATTTGAGTGAGGCAAGATTCAAATTCGGTCCTAGAACTCCAGTAAACACTTCCTTTACACTGCCCTCTCATGATTCACTCAGACTTGAGAATCGTTCATTATTTTTGGTCTGGGAAAGAGCGTCCATGTTGAAATGTTAAAAAAATACATTGTATCAACAGTACGAAGGTCACTCTTGAAATCAGGACTTAAAGGATGTGTTGCAGTAAGAATATCTCTGTTAAGAAAGGGGAACAAGACTAAAAGGCTAAAATATGCACAAGAACACAGAAATTGGACTATGGAACAATGGTCAAAGGTGCTTTGGACTGTTGATGGATGGACAATGACACCTGTGCCGCCTTCCATTTCTGTTGTTAATTCAACGCTTGTCTTCTTTCTATTCCTTAAAGATATTATCTTTCAGTATTGCTCATCCTTGTTAGACAGCTTTTTGGGTCTTCCAGTCCTTGGTTTGTCAATTACAGATGATGTTTCTCTGTACTTGATGATTGTGCTTCAGACACCACACCTTAAAAATCAAGTGATGCGAGCTATTTCACTCAATGTTTTTCCTTATGCAAATCAAGGTTGTTTTAATAGTAGAAAACACTAATGGAGGCTTTGAGTAAGTCGTTGATGCTCATAGTGCATCAGAGTAGAGAAATGCAACATGTCTAAGACTTTTGTACAGCAGAGTATATATTTTTGCTGCAACCTGATACCATTGAAGAAAGGCACAGACAATGACAAACTGAGTAGCTAAGAATAAAATGATGTTTGGATCTCATCTCTTTGAGTACTTAGCTTCCATTTATACAGTTTCACCTTTTAGTATGACCTCATTGATATTTCCACAGCAATGCTGGACCTGGATTTCAAGGTCTTTGAGGACCACTGTTCTGTATAGGGAGCAGTGTGGAGTAGTGGTTAGGGCTCTGGACTCATGACCGGAGGGTTGTGGGTTCAATCCCTGGTGGGTGACACTGCTGCTGTACCCTTGAGCAAGGTACTTTACCTAGATTGCTCCAGTAAAAACCCAACTGTATAAATGGGTAATTGTATGTAAAAATAATGTGATATCTTGTAACAATTGTAAGTCGCCCTGGATAAGGGCGTCTGCTAAGAAATAAATAATAATAATATAGGACAGTACATACAATAGTAGATTAATAGTTTTGATTATACAAGGCATACATATGCCTACATCTACAGACTAAGTGATAAAATCAGAAACTGATTTCAGACATTGTGTTTCCTGTGTTTTTAAGAGGGTAACACTCCGCAGACTCTGCTCCCTTTTGCTGTGAACTGACCCACTGTAATCCCATTAAAGGCACTCTTTTATGGAAACCGATGGATGCAGAAGCACACAAGCCATTTTGTTCCCCAGGCAGTACAAACAGTAGGAAATGAGTGCTTGAGGAATCTGTTTGTTCAGTGTTGTAATTCTCTGTCTTTCTCCTCCAGAGATCTGACTTTCATTTAAGTGCATTTTATGCCTCGATTCCAGTGGCAGGTTGAGCATATCCTGCGCACTCATTCACCCACCCACTACACCCCTCCTCACAGTGGCAAGCTAATCTACAGACACCTAGGTTCAACTTAATCACAAACTGAGATCACTCTGACCTTCCAGTTGTTTGGTCATTTCCACAGCTAACAAGAAAAGTTATACAATGGGAAGTAGTTTACAACGTATTGTATTTCCCTTTTGCATAAAACCAGTCCTGTGTATTGCTTTTGCTTCCAATAGGGATAGAAATGGTCTATCAATCAGGCTGTGTCGAGCTATCAAATAGGATGGGAACAATCATCACGTCTCTTAATGTAATGATTCTATATATTATACTGTTCAGGTAATAACAGACGGCTTGGTGCATGTTACAATGGTATTTTAATGATGTCTTCATTACTCACAGGAGTGATGCTCTGGAAGTCTGAACCCTTGAGATTGTGGGACTGCTTTACAACATAAGTCAGCTGGTATTATTTATGAATAAATGCGTACTTGGTATGGAATTTCCTTTTTTTTAAGAATGTGTTTTGTTAAAACTTTGTTTATCGGAAATAGTTCTAAATGTGGAAACAACATGGTTATTAAGTCAT
Source organism: Acipenser oxyrinchus oxyrinchus (assembly GCA_030684275.1). NCBI lineage: Eukaryota > Metazoa > Chordata > Actinopteri > Acipenseriformes > Acipenseridae > Acipenser > Acipenser oxyrinchus. The sequence goes on along the minus strand of CM060260.1, from coordinate 23,546,092 downwards.
GTGTTCCCTGAGATTGGGTTACAGCCATGTACAAGAGTTAATGAAGCAGCTGTTATTATTTATAACTATCCAGAACAAAGAAAATACAACAAGAAACATTCTAAATAGAAAGTGGGAGATGGTTTAAGGCTATTAAACTAGCATTTTTTTACTTGTTTATTTCTAGTTTGAGATAGTATATTTTAAAGTACACCATGTTTGTGTATGTAAATACAACCATTGGCCACATTGCTACAGCAGCAGGTGACTAGCTGGAGTCGGCAAGTGGGCTTGAGTGAGAAGGATGTGAGTTGTCATCTGTCACGAGAGGCTGTGTCACACTTTCCTCAGCAATAGCACATGCATATTAGTGGAGATAGATATGGCTAGCCGCCTGGAGGAGGGGCTGTCCATCTAGCTACGGATTCCCAGAGGTTTCATTCCCCCTACTAACCTGGTTAGGGGGTTTTGTTTTTCCTCTCCTGAGTGCTAACTGACCACGCTGGCACCAAAGTGAGTGAGCATAGGTGGGCCGAATGGCCTATTATTGTTCTTGAATTTTTTATGTTCTTATATCTGGAAGCGTGAACTACCATGGCTAAAGGACTATTATGTTTGAAATACAATAGCAGTTTTCATAGGGAAAATACAACATTTTGTATCTCACTACCAAATTTTGTAGTTATAGAGGGGAAAAAACAGCAAATTATAAGGTTAAAGCAGAGAGAGACAGGATAACAGTTTCATTGTTTCATTGATCCTAAGTGACCAATAAGTGCTGAGGTTCTGCTCTGAATAATCTCCACTTTATTTTATTGCAGCTCCCTAATGTGTAGAATGTCCATAAAGACTGTCCAATACTTTTTTATGACCTGTTTTATTGAGTCTTTTTCTTCTGAAACTGTCGATAAGTGCTGTAACCCGGCCGGCACTCACGGTCGTTCGTTTGCCCCTATAAGGTAGACCCAGACACAAGAAATGGAGTTTAAAGCGCTTACGCGCTATTTTTTAATACACCAACAAAAATAAACAAACAAAACGAAACAACACCTAGCTCCGTTTTGAGCACTGACTAAACATTTTATGCAGGTCCCTGACTAGCTCGCAGGACGGCTAAGCCGTTTACCTGTCATAAAAACACTGGAAACCACACAGGTTTAACACAGCACTTACTTCAAGGACTGCTTGGAAGCAGAGCACCTCTCCTGCTTCCTTCTACTCAGCAGCCGTGAACAGACTGGCTGCTTCCATTATATACCCTTGCACCTGGTACTAATTGATAATACCTACCAGGTGCAGGTGATAATTAAACAAATAAAACAATTAATTGAAACAAAACAATTAAACAAAATGTGCATTCGCACATGTTTTCTGCAGGGAGGATATTAACCCCTCCCTGCTGTGTTACACATCCTCCCCTCAAGTGTGCAACACTGATCGGCCATTCCAAGGCCACCCTCCCTAAAACACAACCACCCACCCTCGAGTCCACAAATGTCAATTTTCGCCTCTTCCACGGACGGGCTTGAGGGTGGGTCGGTCCATCCGGCTTCTAAGAAGGGACCGTGAACCCGGCGACACGGGACCCCACCGGGATGACAGGGGCAACCGGGCGACTGCCGGGAACAGGAGGATGCAGCAGCGGGCAGAGGTCTTCACCTGGGGACCGGGCGCAGCGATGTCCGATCACCCAGGGGAGCGAAGCAGCGAACAGGGGAGCACCAGCGACGCCTGGCAGCAGCCCAGCGACATCTGGGTGCTCGGGAGAGCGGAGTAGGGAACCAGGGGCAGAGCTGTGGCTGATGGTGCAGACTCCTGGGCTCCAGGTCTAGCGAGGGAGGTCTAGGCAGACCGGCAGGGTGTCCAGGAGCAAGGGGCAAGGGACTGCACTGACCAGCGCCGGACAAGCTTCTGGGGCTGGGGGCTGGAGCTGTGGTGGAGGTGTGCTCTTCAACTCCTCTGGCTCGGGAGCTAGCACCTCCTCTCCTTGATTGCAGCCGGTGGCTCCAGAGACAGCCACGGCTCCACTTCCTCTGGCTTCGGGAAGGACTCCTCCTCCTCCCGCCCTTGACTCAGCACCAGCTCCTCTGGTTCAGGAGACTGCTGGGTTTCTTTGCCGACTCCAGCTCCCACTTCTGGAGCAGCAGTTCCAGCTCTGTAGGCTTCCGCTCTGGCAGCCCTAGCTCTAGTCTCCACGCCTTATTCTGCTCCACTTGAGCAGCGGTGTTTCTGTTGATCCTTTCGATCAACTCTTTTAGTTCCATTTCTTTTGGGTCGTAGGGGCCCACACACGCTGCCACCATATGTAACCTGGCCGGCACTCACGGTCGCTCGTTTGCCCCTATAAGGTAGACCCAGACACAAGAAATGGAGTTTAAAGCGCTTACGCTATTTTTAATACACCAACAAAATAAACAAACAAAACGAAACAACACCTAGCTCCGTTTTGAGCACTGACTAAACATTTTATGCAGGTCCCTGACTAGCTCGCAGGGACGGCTAAGCCGCTTACCTGTCATAAAAACACTGGAAACCACACAGGTTTAACACAGCACTTACTTCAAGGACTGCTTGGAAGCAGAGCACCTCTCCTGCTTCCTTCTACTCAGCAGCCGTGAACAGACTGGCTGCTTCCATTATATACCCTTGCACCTGGTACTAATTGATAATACCTACCAGGTGCGGGTGATAATTAAACAAATAAAACAATTAATTGAAACAAAACAATTAAACAAAATGTGCATTCGCACATGTTTTCTGCAGGGAGGATATTAACCCCCTCCCTGCTGTGTTACAGTGCCCTGAGAGATGGAGACATTTCTATGAACAGCTGTGATCTGTTGTCTATTCCTTTAGTGAACCGGAATATGTGTCACATGTATCCACCGGATGGATGCATGAGTAAGATATATGAATCTTCTGCCACCTCCAGCTGATATGCTGACCAACCAGTCTAGTGACGAGTGTGCTCCTGAACGTTGCGAATCTGAAGATCACTATGGCACAGACAGCCATGTACAACAATCCATTGTCCCTCCACCCTACCTCAGAGGGAATGAGAGACTAGCTACAAAGGTGTCACTTAGTGCTATTTGCGGTGTGGACACCTGTCCACTAGGAACTGGGCCGACTGCCAAATAAATTTCACAAAGGCTCCCAACAGCTGTCAGATGGAAATAACTTTCTATCACTGCTGACCTTGACTGGAATTAAACTAGCAACCCAGAGGTGAAAGGTGTCTATCCCATTCCTGGCATTAGGACACCAGTATCATAGCATGCAAACTTCAGCTCCTTTTACCGCAACTATAATGTCTCAATTTGAACCACAGATTTTTTTTTTCTCTCCACAACAAGAATCTCCTGGAGCACTCGTTGCACAGATTGTATTTTATTGACTATAGTTGGTCAGTGTCAGGTGTGAATAATTTATCAGCAAAGCTCATGAGCATGCGTTGAAGATTCCAGATGTTCTTTCCACTTTTCTAGGCTTAGATGATGCAATCCCCCATTGCATTGGGAAATGTGCGGCAACATTATTAAACTGAATTCTATTGAATAATTCAGCAGCAGCTCGTAACAGTAGGCATTAATGGCTGAGGTTGCTGAGATTTGTGCACTTTTAGACTTCATCCAAGAGCTTAGCGTGGCTCCTGGTGAAGTCATATCGTGTCTGGCTCCTGTACTACAGTCATTCAGATATATCAGTAATAATGTTTGTATTGGGGTGTGTGGTACAGAATGCTTCGCTCACTGATCAAGGCTTTTGGACCTGAACTGACTGGTTTTCCTCAAAAGTTCTACAGTGTACAACTCAATTTGGCCCAAGCATTTCTACTGTTAGTACTCAGAAATACTGCTTGAATAATCTTTTGCAGCATGATTAGGCTGCAGACCTGGGTAATAATGTAATATAATGAAATATGAGCATCAAAAGTACAATATGAATATAAAATAAATTATCTTATCCACCTCTCTCTGAAAATTGAAAACAAAAATCTCAATCTGTACCCACTTGTTGGACCAGGAGTATTATCAATGTGTTTCTAAAGTTTAAAATTTAGTTGAGGCCATCAGTGGAGACGTTCGAAAGCCTCAAAGAAAAAATGAAGCAGTGATGGATAGGATTTCAACATAAATTATGGAGACTGTGGTCCAGTGGTTAAAGAAAAGGAGCTTGTAACCAGAATGTCCCTGGTTCAAATCCCGGCTCAGCCACTGACTCATTGTGCGACCCTGAGGAAGTCACTTAACCTCCTTGTGCTCCGTCTTTTGGGTGAGACGTTGTTGTAAGTGACTCTGCAGCTGATGCATAGTGCACACACCCTAGTGTCTGTAAGTCACCTTGGATAAAGGCGTCTGCTAAATAAACAAATAAAACATAACCTAAAGGCAAGGGTGCTTTTTTTGGAAAGGAAGGTAACAAATTCTATGGATGCACAGCATTCAAGAAAACATTTGAAATATTCTCTGCAGTTTAAGTTGTCATCTACAAAAACACTGAAATTCCAGCCAGCTATTGCAGGATCCCCCTGACCCCCCTGTTGTGAATGTTCTGCAGCTATCCCAGTGGCCCTGGGGGAGTATCAAGCTTCAACGCTGATTGAAGAAAAGCTACATTATCACTTTATCACGGTCAGGGTTCGGGGTGCTGCACATCCCACATCCGGGGGGTGATATTACCAGCCTGGGTAGTTTCCTTCCTTCCACCTTGCTGAGCTCAATAATATAATCGATTGCAAAAAAACAAAACAAAAAAAAAACTGTTAGTCTTTCTGTGGGTATCATTCCTTCATTCACTCGTCCATTTATTTATTTATCAGATTTTTTTTTTCTTGGTGTGTGTGGCAGGGCAGAAGAGAGCTCTGCACATAATTAGAGGGGGCAGGACAAAGCCCTGCTTGTAAATAGTGTGTTCATTCAGCACGGGTGATTGTACTGTAGTATTATTGGAAAAGGAAATGTGTTGTTTTGTGTGATTTGAATGTATGTTGATTTTAGTTTTGTTTGTTATTGTTGGTTTGCCTGTGGTCGGGCATGGGCGATTTGTTAGCAGTTTGTCCCCGCCAGACATCTTGTGAAAATGCGTGGTCGGCAGCGGCTTAATTATAAACAGAGTTACTGTCAACCACGCAAATATTAAAAACCCTGTGCAGAAGGTGACCATCTCCAGATTAATTAATTGATTAATTTATTGGTAGTCTGCAGATGGTCACCGGTATAAAAGCCTGCAGCTTTCCTTGTTCAGTGTGGGTGTACAGAGGGGAGGTACGGGAGAACGAGGTAAAGAAAACGAAACAGAAAGTAAAAAGAAAGCAAGAAATTGCTACTCGTGCTGGGCAGACCAGCACGGTATTTGTATGGTGTTTTTGTTCTGTGTTCGTGATTTGTTTTTGTTCAAACTTTTATTTTGCTCTGTGAGCAGTGTTTTTGTTTAAATATTTATTTTATTTTTGTGTTTAATAAAACGCGCCAAGAGTGCTTTTCAGCCGAGTCCCTGCCTGTGTTGTCTCTTGTCCGCTGTCTGGTCTGGGAACGTCATCCCTCGAATACCCTGTCACAGTGTGCATGTAATAAGACTGAGGCCAGTCTAGTTGTTGCATCTCAATTGCATACAAGTTACAACATAAATATGGAAATTAAAATGGAAAATTGTTGGCAATGGAGGTTACTTTGACTAGAGATTCAATTCAAAATTCTACTGGCCCGATTCACATAACAGTCGTAAAACTGAAGTTAAGACTGGAATTGTGTTATTATCACTCGTCCAAACTTTACTCCTTGCTTCTGCTGTAATTCACAAACATCCTAACGCGGTTTTCCTGTGGTGTTTGATCAGCTCTCATGAATAATTAATTGGCGTTTAATACCAAACTTTTGACCACGATAGTGGGGCTCTTACCTTATTATCTCCTTCAAATACATTGCCGGCCGCTACCTCCAGTACAGCTGGCTGTAGGCATAGTGGAATAATATCGTTGTATTTAAAAAAAAACTTTCATTAAAAACATTCATGTTCTAATATAAGTTTGTGACATGAGTTACTTATAACATGTTAAGCAACAGTAATGTGAAATGTATTATTGCATGCCATGTATGATGGTTTGTTTAGTGAGATTAAAAATGTGTTTAGTTTGTTTTCCTTACATGTTGAGGCACAAAGAAAATGCACGTCTGAGATATCAGCATTCAAACAATCTCTGATTTAGTTGAAGTGATTACAATTTCATATTATTGTATTTTAAAACAGAGGGTGGGTGAAAGCCGGACCAAGACAAAACTGTACCACACGATTACTCTGGCTCTATAATCTACATATTTAAAATCATTTATCATCATATGAATTTCCATATTGCTTAATAAATTAAAATGCTTCTGGACAAAGATGAAACTGCTTTGTCTTGGTCCGGCCTTTAAGCACTACAATTGAACATGCATGCTGTTGCAGCTGAACTGTTTTTAGTTGAAGAGATTATTAATAACTATAAATGATATTTGGAAGTCAAGGAACAAAACAACTACATGCAACCCTTCCCATTATAAAGTTAAATCTATTTTAATTATCCCATGCAGACCACTTAACAGGCTAATCAACAAATCTATACATTGTTTGGTGATTGATTCAAACATGATCAAATTGCAGGTAATTTCTCACTGCAACATAAACTGAATAATTTATGTGACAGGTTAAACTTGCTGATAAAACCTTAGCCTCAACAGATATTGCAGGTGATTACCTGGTAGTAGATTCCAATTCAGGTCTAAGCGCCTTGCATAATTTTGATATTGCCTGCTGTGCGAGGCAAAACCTTTTAACAAATGTGTCATCTGGAAATCTTTCTACTACTGTATAAGAATGAGATTAATACCTCATTTTTAAAACATGTCTTCTACTGGTTTTAGCAATGCTCCTTTGAGAAGGTGCTAAAAGTTTCCTACATCTTCGTGGATTGCACAGAATGTGTAATTAGCACAGGAACTCCTCAGATGAGTTCACAAAGTGCTATTAAGAAAACGTGTCAATAGCACTAATTCATGCACACAGACTGACCTTAACACTATAACACTAACATTAAGAAAGAATAGGAACTAATGCCCACGTACACTTCTGTTACAGGAGCTGGATGTGAAGCCTCTTCATGTAATTATACATTAGTTCCTTTCCCTGTGGACCACTATGATCAGTTTTTTCAGTTAGCTTGTGAGATCCTCACAACTCTTGCTTTTCTACGAGCAACATCATCTGCGCATGGACCTTAATGTAAAGAACTTTTTAGTCAATGGTTTCCATGGTTTCCAGGGTAGTGGAGAATGAAGGTACACAGGTTATCAGATAGTGCATGGTACTTAATTATTACACTGAGACTATTGTAAATAAAATAATAACCCTTCGGAATGTATTTACACTGCTCACACTGTCTATAAAACACTGGGGTGGCTAAGGACAAGTTGTTTTTTATAATTCGTATATGATTCATTACAACCCGTGCTAACACAAGCTGTTGTTTCTTGGTGTTGCCCTTTGTAGAGTGTGTTGGGATGCTGTGGCTGTTCTGAGTTGTCATATACCCAAGCCTTTGGAAGTTTTTTTTTTTTGGTTTTGTTTTTTCAACTGGGACCATTATCCGAATAATTACATTAATTATATGCAATCTTATATTCAGCTATCAAAATAATGTATTTGGCACGGTCCTTACTGTTTAGGAATTCTTCTTTTTTTATTATTTATTTTTGTTCTAAGACATGTTGGTGAAGCTGTCACACCTTGAAACATGGGATGAGTCAGATTATGTTTTTGGTAATTGAAAGGAAGAATTTTTCATTCGCTTTTGGAAACTTGTGCAAGCATTTCTGGCAAGGTGCAGTGGAAAACTTTTCTGTCGAGCCGCTGGCAGGCAGTTTAGGCAGCTCCCAGCGCTGTGCCTTCACGCAATTGGCACCTACGCACCCCCATCTGGAAGCAATTTTAAAAAGAGAAGGGAAGAACGAGGGAATGAGAGAGAGAGAGAAAGTCGCCTGATGAAAACAGGCAAGCAGCCCCTCTGGATGTCTCCTCCAATGAACCCCTTTGTATTGTTTGTGAGTAATAGTAATATGTCAGTGTAGCAATCACGCTGCAGACCTCCTAGCCTTCCAAAGTGACCGACAGACACTCACAAACAGCAATGTTAACATGGGGAGTTCAAAACAAAGAACAAACAGCCAGCATTCAGGAGTCAGTGTAGCCCAGGGCCCGTTCCATTTCCTGTTTAGTTTTAAGAGACGTTAAGGGGAATTACACACACACACACTCATTCAATAAACAATAAGCAAACACAGAACTATGTCAACAGTATTTGTACTGAATTGTCACGTCATTAATGAATCAAGTGTAAATGCACCTTTTCAATAGCCCCTGAAATTAGAGTTGACTGTGGGATATGATTTTTTTTATTTTAAATATGGAAAACCTCATTTTCAAGGATTCCTTGGGGTGAACTCGCAATAAATTTGGATTTCGTTTGAAGGACGGATCGTTACAGTATTTAGTAATGGAAGCCCGTCTCGATTATTAAACAATGAGTGGAGAGTTGAAAAGCACTTCCAGTTTCTCAAGGCATGATTTAGTAGGAGTGGAAAGAACAATATAAGCATAATCCAGAGATGCAAGCTTGGCTAAGCAGTTTACCGAATGGTTTAATTGAGACACAATTCTTTTGTTTCAACCACAACAAAGGATATTGTTCTGTAGTCTATAAAAACAAAAAGGTTTTTAGAACTCTCTGGTACATCTGCTTCACAAATGTTGTCACCTGCTGTGCAAAACTCCCCTTGTTCACATTGCAGAGAGCTGTGCAGTGTTTGAAAAGTGAGCTACATTGCGAAAGAGACGTGGTTTAATAAATCTGGGGCTGCATCTTTTGTTCAGTATTTGACTGGGCAGGGGTTTGGTGAACAGGTCCAACAGGACAGAGAGACTTCACCTCACTGACCTGCCAATTAATGGACACTGCAGTGTGGAATCAATAAATCTACAGTGTACACAGCTTTACACCCAATTAACAGTTGTTAATATTAAGTCAATAATTAAATTTAAGTTTAAAAAAGAAATACGCAAACAACAGGTAAACAATTCAGTTTCCTAATGTGCTTGGTAGTTTGGTACTAAGCACACAATCTACACCAATGGCATTAAAACCTGTCAGAGGTTCTTATATACAATAACAGTATTTGTCAGAATCTAGAGGTGGAAGCAAGAACTGTCTTGTATGAACAATATTTCAGGTAGTGGGGTTGCTGTGGTTACGCCAGGACAGGCTGATTTTCCTGGCCTGGCTCTCTGTGCAGTGTTGTGTGGTGACAGCAGAGTCAAACTCAGAGTTTGTCTCTGCTGCTTGACATGGCTGCAAAGGGTCTGGAGTTGTGTGTCAGTGTGGCAAAGTGCCCCCCGTGTGTATTTTGTGTTATGTGTTGTGTTTTAATGTTGGTGTATAGTCAATGGTACACGGGATATAAACGGGTCTGTGTTTCACGTGTATTTAAAAATGTAGATTTGCATTTAGGCACGAGGATGGCACAAATCACTTCACGTGCTGGTTAAAATGTAATGTGTGATCACGGGAGTACACTTAATTAATTCACGTGCAGTTCTACCGAGATTCCAATTGAATGATTGACTAGCAATCGAGTCTCGGTACAACTGCATAAAAACAGCATGTTTTCACTCACTGGGGGTTGGGTGTTCGGAGAGTGGAGAACGGGTGAGAGAGAAGGAGAACGTATAGTAAAAAGAATAATAATAACCATTTATTTTACTCACCGTGTTTGTTTGTCTCCGTGCACCGTTTGTTAAGTGTTAGTTCGTTTTGTTTGTCTGTTTATTTTGGCCTCAAGCGCCGTGTCCTGTTTTGTGTTCTGTTTGTTAAACCTTTTTATTTATTTGTTATTAAACGCTGAGTGCAACCATCGCACTCAGTTTCTCTCATCATCACCGTCTGTCTGTGTGTTTCTCTCTCTGGTCTGAGTTCCTCCCTGCAGCCAGCCTGTCACAGTCAGACATTAGCCAGGCTTTGCCGTTTCTCCTAAATCAAGAGATCTATTCCAGGGCACTGAAACCTGAACCCGCTCTGCATAGCGGCTTGTATTGATAAAGTTACACTGAAGAAATTAGGAAACAGGCAGAACTGAGTGGAAAAAAATGAATTCCAACCACTCGTATTTGTTTAATCAAGGCATGATGCCATTCTGTATTTTTTTTCTCAGACATTTCTCACTGATTGAATCCAGAAGGTAAAAAAACAACATCCATTCTGAGCCTGCTGAAATTTCATTCATAGATTTCATTGGTTTGTTGCAGGAAGCAGGTTGATTGAGAGTCTTATTTTGTCTCACCTAGTGTTCATATTTTTAAAATGGGAATATATTTCTATATAGCTAAGGAATACGATACTGGGTTCAAATACCACTCATCAAATTTCAGTTAACAGTTAAAGCATTATAGTATTCCTTGAATCATTTAGGGCTCTTTGTATTCCTCTCCACTAGAGGGAAAGCACATTCTATAGAGTGTTTCTGCCACACACAACAAGCATGACATCTTATAAACAGGGCTATCGGATTTCAAAACAGCTTTAAATACTGTGTGTTCAGATCTCCGCGTGCATAAGTGGTGGTATTGACAGTTGGAGATGGCAGTTACAGTAAATCCAGGAAGTCTGTTTAAAAATAGGCTGAATTACAGAGCTGAATTAATCACTAACTTGACAAAGTTATTAAAGTGCTCGATTTCGTGGAGTCACAGTGCCCCCCTCAGATGGAAATCTGCACATTTTGCTCTGCCCATTTCTAAATGATGTATTTTTTAAGGATTGTGTTTATACCGGAGCTCTCCCCTTTAAACCAACCCAGGAGTTGCACTAAGGAAATCTGCAATGTTGGGCAGTCAGCTGTCTTGTGAAAGGCTAGCCCGCTCTATTAGGTCAAGGTTTCAACACTGGGTATTTCGCTGCTGTTATTATTCACCAATCCAATCCTAGGGAATTGGATTGGACCTCATGACAACCAATTGGAAAAACAGCCACTTAGACTGCAGTTAAAATATAGTTAGAGTGCACCTAGAATGCAGGTGCTTTGCCTTTAAACAACTACTGAACTCTACTGTTTGTAGCACATACAGTGCCAGCACATTAACATTGTATCCTATATGCAAGAGAAATTATATATATATTACAGTATGTGCTGTATTCTGGAAATACATTCTGAAAGGTTTTTAAAAATAATATTGTACAAATAGAGTAAAACTTCCTTTACTCAGACTTTAGTTATTCACCATTCTCTTAATCCAAAGTTGTATAAAACATTGCTTTGTGGGGTCCCTGAGTGGCTCATACATTTAAAGCGATGTCGCTGGGAGCGCAGGATGAATCACAGCGCCAGTTGGCGTCCAGGCCGTGCAGAGACTGAACTTTGCTGGGGACCCCGAGGGGGACGTCACATTGGCTCTGATGCTCCCGTGGTGGGGGATGGGAAACCAGCAGGGATTCCTTCTTCTCATCGCGCAACAGCGAACCCTACTGGCCAGACACCAAGCACATTAGAGTGGATAAGTGGAGGCAGGTCTGATCTCTGTTTTCTAGGATCAGTAGCCTGCCCACCTCTGCGATTCTGGCTTTAGGCTTGTGAGATCGGAGGACGCTCACACGCCCTCAGAACGTTTGTGCTGTGTGGGGACTCGCTGCAGTGAGGAGAAAAAAATAAAATAAAAACATAATTGGACATTCCAAATTCCAATAGCGTTGATTACATGGTGCTTTATGCATGGTTAATTTTTTGCTTTACTATATGTGAATTATAGAGAGGGAGTTATTTTATTTTGTATTTTAGTCAGATGTGTGTTATGTGTCCCGCGGTGCACCCCACCCCCTCCCCCTTTTATAACACTCTTATAACGCTCATATTGTGTGTCCCCCAAGACCCGTGTTGTTATAGCGAGGGAGTGCTGTATATATATATATATATATATATATATATATATATATATATATATATATATATATATATATATATATATATATTGGGAAATGCATTATGATATTTTTTCACATGGCATGGAAATTCTTGTTTAATATACATACTTTCAGTTCCTTTTACTAATACTGTATTAGTATTAGTATTAGTTTAGCTTTTACATTTCCTCTTCGCAAAATAAATCAATCTGTAACAGACTTCTTTTACTCACTTAGTTTTTGGCACTCATTGCAACCTCCTTCTACCTAGTATCCTATTAAGAAGTTATAGATTGATCAGCGACCACTATTTCTGGAGACTGTGCAGATATACAGTGCAAGCACATCGCTATTGATCAATGGTGTGACAGACAAGAACTTTTTTAATCTACAGGATTGTATATGAAATAGCTTCATATTCCCTATTGAAAAACAAGCAAAGAACTAAAAGGTAACCAGCACAAGAAAATAGGGGACCAGTCATAATGTTGCTTTCAAGCCTTCATGTTCGGTTCTTTAAATATCCGCTGGTCGGAGGTTTGTTTATTGTTTCACCACTAGGCCGAGAGCTCTTCCATTGCTGTAATCATTTGAGTGCAGATACAGAGCCGTGCATCAAGTCTGCTATTCACAGAATATTCTGCACATGATGACCTCACATCCCGATATCCCTCACTCTCTCTCTTTATAGGTTGCAGCTGTCTTTCTGTATTTAAATCTTTCACGAGACTTGGTGATTTCAAGATTAGGTCTCTTTAAATATACCTCCTCTTCTGGGGCTCCCCACACTTATTTTTTCATACAGGATATTCTAGACCATGAGAGTGGGCCGAGGTGGGTTACCATGAGATAATCTCACCCCTATTGGAGTGTTCGCTAAGTTGTCTGAGGGGTACTGTATCCGTCAACAGACTCTGCATTTATCTTATTAGGAAACTAATGCTTTAATTTATCTGTTGCCTGTACTGCCACACTTTCAGCACCCAATATCTCATAATCCTGTTGATATAAATACTGTATATTTTCAGGACTATATAAACACATTGGATAAAACGTGCTTGTGGTCTTTTGTGATTCTCATGTTCAAGCTCCCATCATTCAACTTACGTTTGGGAGTCATCTGATAACAGTCTTCTTTGAATCTGTTAATCTTTTCATCTCCTGCATGTTCCAGGTATTATTATGGTAGTATTAGTTTAGTTTATTAGTTTTCATTATTTGTTATGTATTTTGTGAAGTTGACCACTAGTTCAGCGCTTGATTTGCAGACTGAAGGCTGTTACTATAAAGAAATCAAGTTTCGAATTCTGTTAAGTTCTGTTATAATATATACATTTACATATTGTAATAATGTCAAGTAGACAAATGTTGCCTGAAAACAATGACAAAGGGCATTTTTTGTGTAAACGTTTATCTACAGCACTTGACTTAGTTTGCCTGTGTCAACTCAGTCTCAAGCAATAGTCAGCTGTGGTTGTCTAGAGTAGATTATCTGTGTCCAGCACAGGTTTGCTATGTCCCCAATGTCTGTCTGAAGGGAACACATTATTTAAGAGTGCTCTCCTGTTACATCTGAACAGTGTGGAGCAGCTGTGAATCCCAACCCCTTGAGATTAGTGAGAGGAGGAGACTCCCAGTGGAAGTCAAAAATCAGCCAGCCAGTGGCTTTTAATGCCTCAGCTCGTTTCTCTCTCCTCTCTCTGCCCAGCCTAATGGCAGGATCTTCTTACATCCCACTTGTGCCTGTGATCCTGTAGACCGCCTGCCTGTCTGCCAGGGATTCCTCAGATACCTCCCCAAAGTAAAAAAAGAATCGCAGCCTCTCCTTCACCCCAAAGCAAGACATGGAGATGGCAGGGGCTGAGCTGTGACAGGAGTGCCACACAGCACATGTGTGTCATTTCTTAGTTTCGTGTGTTGTTTTTTTATTAGGTTTAGGAAGCTTTGTCTGTTTTTTTTCCTGTGTTGCTATGTTGCTCAATGAATGGGGCTTCAAGATGCCCCCCCGGTAGGACTTGCCATGTCTAACGGTTACCGTACTATATCACAGCACCTCAATGACCTGAAGAAGGAGAACTTCAGCCTCAAGCTCCGCATCTACTTTCTGGAGGAGCGCATGCAGCAGAAGTATGAGGACAGCAGTGGGGATGTCTACAAGCGGGTGAGTGAGCAAGGAGGTTGGGTTTGGGTTAGGAGGGGAAGGAAGGGTGCTTAGTTTTAATAAATTGTTTCTTGCACTATATTGTACTATATTTCCACATAATGCCCACCTGCACCAGTGCCATACATATACTCATTAACCCTACAGTTTCTGAGAGGAATAAAGATATGTCCGCGCTTTAACTATTATTATTGTTTAGTTTTAAATAGAGAACAACCATACATACTGTTAATGAATCCCTTCTGAAAGTTCACAACGGTATTTTTGCAGTTGCTCCATGCTTTTCCATTGGTTATACTATGCATTTACCATAGTTTACTCTGGTTTGCCATGTTTAGTAATATGCTTTGCCATACCTCAATGTTCTTTACAGTGCTTTTCTATGCCTTACCATGCTTTTGTTATGCTTTGTTACACTTTGCTGTGCTTTTACTATGGTAAACTCATGTAAGGGATGCTATAGGATAGCATCACAATTTGCAAACATACAGAGGTGGCAAAGTATGAATTTATATAAATGTATGTTATTCTCTATTAATTAATATTATTGGCTTCTGGTTGAAAGTTATTTTTATGGCTAATGGTTTTTGGGATTTCTTTATGATTAATGTTTAAACATTATGGAATATTTGGTAGTAATTGTTCTGACTGAAAGGCTATACAAAGGATTTGAATGGACATATGGCTTCAGAAGGGCTTTTTGCTGTTTTTATAGCTGTGTGGATGAGCTTTCATGAACCCTGCTAAAAATTACAGAAATGACTGATAATGTAGTGAACCAGCTCAATGGGTTCTTACTATAAACCTAGCCAGTTTTTAACCTACATATTAAGCTGAAAACCAACAACATCTCACCAGGATAAACCAGTGCTGGTCATTGCTGAGATAAAAACTCTAACAGGGAAGAAACAATACCAAATTGGTAACCCTTGGGTGGCAAGGATCAGCTATGTTTATTAAGGGCAAGCTACTCTTTGCTGCTCTGTAGAATATACTTCTTTCCTCTTCAGTGGGGCTGGGATTGGAGCAGCTGGGACTCCACTGATTTCAGTAGATTTCTCTGTTCTTTCCTCTTTAGAGGGGCCTGGATTGGAGCAGCTGAGGACTCCACTGATTTCAGTAGATTTCTCTGTTCTTTCCTCTTTAGAGGGGCTGGGATTGGAGCAGCTGGGGACTCCTCTGATTTCAGTAGATTTCTCTGTTCTTTCCTCTTTAGAGGGGCTGGGATTGGAGCAGCTGGGGACTCCACTGATTTCAGTAGATTTCTCTGTTCTTTCCTCTTTAGAGGGGCTGGGATTGGAGCAGCTGGGGACTCCACTGATTTCAGTAGATTTCTCTGTTCTTTCCTCTTTAGAGGGGCTGGGATTGGAGCTGCTGGAGACCACTGATTGCAATATAATTATCTGCCGGAGCAGAGAAACTGAGCTCTATTTTCTCTCTAATTTAAGGGTCCAGTCCTCAAAAGTGTGATATAGCCAGAGTGAATTCAGATCTGAGGCCAAACCAATGATACAAAAGTTTGCTGAGCTACTGCACCTGCCACTATATTTCACTATATTTTATGCAGTTCAGTGTTGTAAACCTGAACAACCTGTAATATTTGTATTGCTACAGTACTCTCTTGCCGCTGTTAGTTGACACATGTCTTAGGTCAGCCACATTTGCACCTGCACCATTAAACCATGTTTCTTTTTACAAACTAAAACATGTCAAAGATAGTAGGCATGGTGTAGAATCAGTTATCAGTGTGGTTATATGTTTCAATTTGCATGTTACTTATCTTTCTTGTAGGGGTGTCACCGCTGAGATGCAAAAAAACAACCACTGGCCACCCCTACCACCACCACCAACAAATAGGGTCTTAGTGCTGAATTACTACAAAAATGATAACTAAAAATGTTATAGAGAACCGTTTTACACCAAAAATAACACAACAAGTGTATTTTATGTTATTTTATCAGTATTCCTAGCTTAAGTGTTTTGGGGAGAGCGCATGGTAGTTACACAGTGAAGCAGCAAATTGATGATCGGCATCCACTATCGTCTCTAGGTTAAATTGAGTCGGTATAGCTGTAAGCTGTAGATGAACAAAAGCATGCATAACTATATGCATCCTTGTATGATCACTGTGCTTAAGTCAAGTAAAAAAAAAAGTCACATTAAATCTTTTCACTAGCAACTGGTGAGGCAGTAGATAAAACTGGCTAGGCCACTTGCCAGATGCCAACCCTACTCTTCTGACATCTGTCATTACTAGTCCACTTCCTCTGTGAAAGGTTTGATTATGTTTCGCTATTGATGGCAGCAATCAGGACTGTTTTCAAATGTACAAAAAATATTAAAGTAAGTATCTTTGTAATTGTCATGCTGTAATCAGAATTTGACCCTGGAGCCTGAGTTTTCTTAGTGCCTCAACCTCCATGCTGTCATATTACATAATCCATTTACTGTTTCATCTGAATTCATTATAATCTAAATGGGTTAAGACTATTGAAGTATGCTGTTTTACCCATATTTCACAGCAACATGACTGCAAATGTTTCCTATGCAATGTTTCAAGGAGGCTTTCTTGTAGCAAAGGAGAATAGTAGTAATAGTAATAGTAATAGTAATAGTAATAGTAATAGGAGTAATATACAGTAGTAAATTACACATAATACTTTGTCAGAAGCTGCATTATTACATATAATATTATATATGAAATCTGATTTATTTCCCTATTTTTCATTTTACAGTACTTACTTATACCTGCAGCAGTAACAGTAGTTTTTCCACAATCAGCTGTTTGATAAAACATTCATTTTTTAAATTTTATTATAATTAGTACTCTCGGTTGTTATTATTTGTAGTATTATTAAGAATGGTTGAGTGAAGTCACTTCATGACTGTACACCCTGTACTCCTTTTTAGCCCCACCTGCCTCTCATTCCTGGGCTGGTGTGTAAGTTACTGCCATGAATGTGCTGACGCCACTCTCTGATGGTAACAAACCTGACAGAAGGGGTCTCTGAACAACCAACCAATAATATGAGATAGCTATGTGAGTAGCTAAAAGTGGCTCTGTTGCTGTGGGCTGAGGTGCTTTAAATAGCAGGCAGGCAGAATGTGTGGTTTGACTTAATCTTATTTTTCGGCTTGCAGCACATGAGATGAGCAAAGTCACAAAGCTTTTTGTCATAATTTTTATAATTATAATTCATGTTTTTAATTGGAACTGACTCTTGGTAGGCCTCGGTTTGCATTTTACTGCAAAGTATTACTTATAACATACCTACCATGAAAAATCCTTAATTCTATCTTAGTCTATTTCTAAGCAACCAAGTTTTTTTCATTTTGCCCTTCTTGAAAATCATGCTGTCAGACGGTTCTTGAACTGTAGGTTTAATTTCACATCCTGCAAATCTAAGAGGAACATTGGCAAAATAGCACATGGAATGTACAAAAATTATCTGAGGTAAACAAGTAACAACAAGCAGCTACAGACTAAGGTCTGACCTGAATTCCATGTGTACAGTATAAATATAAAGGCGATGACAGAAGTGAAACATTCCCCATGCAGGTATACAGCGGCAATACAGCCACTAACATTTATTCCCATCAGTAATAAATCATGGCTGTGAATGCACACGTTTTGTACAGCACTCAAAATGTAACATTTGGGGTTTTCATTCACTTTCAATTTCACCTGATGTAGAGACCTTCTGTGTGTGTGGTCTTGATAGCTTTCTTGTTATTTATATTGTTGCAATAAATGGTATCTAAACTGTATAAGTAATTTATGTATTGCATCCTTTAAATCAATATAAAGACACAACTTTTTTTTTTTTTTTCCTGGAATGCCCTGACATGAAACAGTGGCCATTGCTGAACCATGTGCAGCAAAGCAATGCGTCCAAGAAAAAGAAGCCTATTAATGTTGTAAATGCAGCCATGAAGCCATAAAACACATTGTAATTCATTGAAAAATGTATTAATTAATTGACTTTCAAATGTAAATTAGGGGTATGTTTTCAGTAATAAAAAAATCCTTCTAAGCCAGTCTTTCTCCGTCCCCTTCTCTAATTGTTCTTTTGTTTTCAGAACATCGAGTTGAAAGTAGAAGTGGAGAGTTTGAAACAGGAGCTACAGGAGAAACAACCACTCCTTGACAAGGCTTTGTAAGTTGAATTGAGTTGTCCTTTATAGTCAAGCCAGTCAAGACAAGAACTGAACCATCACACATGAAAGCAGGACACTCTGATAGCCACCAGAAAACCTGTTGTTAATAATTTTATATCTCTGGTTACAGGAAATAATATTGTTTGTGTTTTCAAATGACAGATATGTTTTTGTTGAAACAGCTGCATTGTGCTTAAATATAAACTTACATATTAATTCAACATCACATCAAGGTGTTAAGTAACCCCAAAGTGTTACAGAAGCTGATGCCCTTTCCAGTGGAATTATCTTTTAGTTAGGACATATACCAGGGGTGTCCAGTCACGGTCCTGGAGGGCAGTTCCACTCCAGGTTTAACAGATAACATTAGATAATGAACTACTTCAGGGTCTCGATGGGACAACTTTGGCCACCCCTGCCCTATACTGTGTGCCAATATGTGTGAGGTGCTTCGCCAAACAGAAAGGTCAGAGTTTTGATTCACTGCCATGCCTTTAGGTTTGGGAGATATTTGTTAACCTTGATTGAACACAACAGAAGGGGCTCTTTTACACAGGCAAGACATCCATGGTTACTCTGCAGAGAGATACACTATTTAACCTCCTTGACTGCCAACAACACAGCCTGCTGTCAGGGGGGCTCATTGATCAAAACTATCAATCAGCACTCACAGAGATCCAATGGATAGTCCAGGCACTGATTTCCCAAAGCTGATACAAAACATAGGAGACTCAAGTAAACCAAGTAACTGTGAAATCATATATAGCGAGAAGATAAGAAGAAAGAATAGAGGCTATGTAATATTTCTCAGTGGAATCGCAAAGTGTTTGTGTGATTGCTATGTCATGACCTCCTGAGCCAATGAGTAAACAAGGGTATATTGCATTTCTGTCTAAATAAAATATATAAAACAACTGAGGGGGTGCTATTAAGAGTTTAGATCAGCCACCATTTCAATCAAGACATTTTGGTGATCTAATAAATTGACAGCTAGTATTGTTCATATTATGTAGCTTTTAATAAGTCAAGGCCCCTCTCCGTGTGTATTTGCGTGCATACATGGTGTGGTGTTAGCCTGACTGCTTGACCAACAGCTGCTGAAAGATAAGCTGCCTGCCATGTTAGCTGCCTAGCTGTGGTGTTATTCCGTTAGCTCCCCAATACTGATTTGAGTTGTTGACCAGGCCTGAATTATACTTTAGGAGGGGTTGACTTTATTTTCCCAGGCTCACCAAATTAGTGTCAGATGGAGGAGTGAAGCATGGAGTTTCCATGCGGGTCATTTTAGGCGATGCGCGTGCACGTTTGGGAGAATTACTCGAGTAAATCAGGTTTGTGGCCGAAAAAAACAGAGAGGGATGGGGTAAATCTCATTTGCTTGTGTAAATGACAAAACACACAGGAAAACCACGCCCAGTTTCGCATGGAAAACCCGCATTTCATTAGTAAATGTTAATGAGCTTGTTTATCCTTAACTATAAATATTGCAAGGGAGCAGGTCATCACTGTGGATTCCAATACTGTAGAAAGTAGTGGCTGATGGGCGATTTTATGGTTATCAGTGGAGAAGTTCACCTTAATGCTAATGCCTTTTTTTATTTAGTTTTTTGCTGTGTCTGGTCTGTCATGTTGTATATATCTTGTGGGTTTACAGTTCTGTATAAAACCACTTACCACAAACTGCGTTATGCATTTGTTATTGTATTAAAGCAGCTGTTTGAGAATACCCTTGCTGTAAAAAGTATGCTAAAGTTAAACACAAAGAGCAAGTGAGCTGCTTAACTGAATTAATTCCCGTCCTTTTTTTGATCCCAGCTATGTCCAAAGACAACGCACATCTGCCCTCCACGTTAATAAATATAGCTTGTGAACTGGATGTCATAAGCCAGCTCGATCACCCAAAACAGCGCAACAACATCCAAGTTGTTGATGCCCTCTCAGAACTGACCAAATAACATTGCAAATGAACGTATTGATTGTGTTTTATTTGTTTGCATCATTAATATTTAACACAGCAGTAAATCCAACACAACTTAAAAGAAAGGAGAGCATCTCTGACAGCACGAGCCTCCTCAAATTGAAAAACAATTTGGTCAAGAGCAATAAAGCACATTATTAACCAAGCAGGCACAGGGTATTTTGCTTTATTACAGCAGCTTAGATTCACTCGTGTACCAGTTCTCTGCGCATGGAAACCACATTTTCACAAAATGTCACAAGTAATCTTCAAAAACAGCACGAGTGCTTTACTCATAGCTAATTTATGTATCAACCCCCACCTTTCCCATTCATTTGCATGACGTCGGGTGAAAAGCTTGGTTTACTCAAGTAAAATAAACTGAGCGAATGGAAACCCCAAAAAGCATTTTACACGAGACGTTTTTCTCGTGTAAATGTCTCGAATTAAAAAAAAAACTTGCATGGAAACCCCATGAAGGTCAATTGAACTATAGAATTAAAAAGGATTATGAAGACTGATATGGACATGTGGTACCTGCAAATGAAGCATGACATCACACAAACATGAGTGGAAAAAGGGTTTGAAAGACACAAGTCAAGTAAAAGTCAAATGTATTACATACAGCATGTTTTGGGTTTTTTTTACCTCCGGTAAATAAAATGTACAGAGCACATACTGTATGACTGTTTATTTAAATTTGTACTGTAAATTAGCCCATAGTGCTTCCATGGAAAGAGCTGAGAAAGTACAGGATAATTAATTCAGGGATTAGGTTTTGCACCTCTGGAACTGAGGCCTCCTCAGTGTCCTGTTGTGTTCGTAAGTTTATAATGTAAGTCAATAAACAGCTCCACTTGAATTTCAGATATTGCTATAGGCCCTGGTGTAGGATAACAGTCAGGCTTGACACACACAGCCAACAGCTGATTGGCTCACTGAACTTTCAGTTCTGACTTTAGCATGACCTGAGACTGATCAAGGCTGCAATGGCGAGATTGTAATGGATTGACATTTGCACAACATGGGTAGAACTTAAAACCTTGGGCTTTCCACAAGAATT
Organism: Acipenser oxyrinchus oxyrinchus; assembly: GCA_030684275.1. Classification (NCBI taxonomy): domain Eukaryota; kingdom Metazoa; phylum Chordata; class Actinopteri; order Acipenseriformes; family Acipenseridae; genus Acipenser; species Acipenser oxyrinchus. The sequence goes on along the minus strand of CM060260.1, from coordinate 23,524,791 downwards.
CAGGATAATACATCACCTAAAACCTATGGCTTATGGCCATCAGTGAAGCAAGTCTGACAAAATGTATTGTATTTTAATTAAAAATAACACTTTGCATGACATTTGCATGAAAATGTATACGCCAAGTGTCTGTTTCTATAACCTGGCCCCTTCTATTCCCCTGGTAGAACTACAGCAGAGAGCCTGACCAATCACAATGAGGCTGAGCTGCAGCGACGGTGCGAGGAGAGGCAGCAGGAAATCGACCACATGCAGGAGATCCTGGAAACCAAGATCCAGCTTCTGCAAGAGGTGGGCAGCATTGATTCGAAGAGTTAAAGGGCTACCAACTGCACGCATGAATCTGTCAAAAGTAACCCAAAATAGCCTTTAGAAACAAAAAATCACTTGCTGAGATCTTAACAATGAAAAAGGCCTTTAGGTTGCAACAGCTGTCTTTTCACAAACAACATCATACAATACATCTAATGACATGAACGTGTTTTTGGATGACAGTAAATATTTTGTAGTGTTTTGCAGTTGGAAGAGAAGCCTTGAGTCTGTAAGGTTATAAAAGAGAAAAGGCTGGTTTCACAGATGCTGATTAGAACTAATCTTGGGCTACCTTACCCAATTTACTATTGGGTAGACTAAGATTACTGAGAATCATGGTCTGTTAAACCAACCATAAATGTTTCAGTTAGGCACTGATTAGCACACATCTTGCATTGTCTAATGTTACCTTAGGTAAAGTGTCCCATGATTGGTTATAATCAGGGTCTGTGAAACCAGCCAATTGAGTGTTCTTTTACCCCTGTTCCACTGTGTTTCCAGGAAGCCAAGCTAGCGAAGAAAGAGGCGGAGAGAATGGCTGCTCTTGCAGAAGCTGAGACGCTCCGCTGCCTGGACCTCGAGAAGAGACTAAATGAGAATTCCAAAGAGAGCGCAGACCACCCCAGCCTGTGGGACCAGCATGCCCTGGCTGACAAGGACAGGTATGCCCTTGACAGCCGTACGTCAGTGTACCTATTTTATGAATTGATGTGAAAAGCTTCTCTCTAACGCTCTCCCTGCCTTTGTTTCCAGGGCAATCGATCAGCTGACACAGGCGTTGAGATCCAAAGATGCTCTCATTACCGAACTATCAGACGAAAAGACTTTTCTGAATGAGAGGGTGGGAGGACTTGGAGATCAAATCCTGGAACTCACCTCATCTCTGCAGGAGAAAGAGACAGATGTTGAGGTGGGACTGCTGCAGCAATTCTCATTTTATAGCTGTGTAATCTAAAGCACAAGGGTTTGAGAATTGGCTTTGCTGGAAGTTACGAAGAACATACATAAGACATGACCTTGAATACAGAGGTGGCTGTTACTCATTGTAAAGTAGGCTTGGACACCTGTCTATGTTATACCGTTTATAATATACCACACACGTCCTCCCTCCAGATATCACAATGTAAAGGAACTTAAACAATACAACATATAGAATATTTAGTAGAAAAACACCAGAAATGTCTCAAAACATTACAAAACCATAAGAAGACAGTATAAATAAAGTTGCTACGCTATTTTTAATATTTCAGAAACTCCGATACTGGTCTGGGGATTATTGTTTTATCAAGTTCCAGTTTTCCAAGTGGTGCAATTTCAATGTTCTACATGAATACCTAGCAGTTGATTCTGAGAAATAATCTTGTGTGTGACAAGAGAAATAATGCACGTGTGACATGCACAGCCTGACTGCAACATTCCTAATGCAAGTTATCACAGTGTGCTTGAAAACACTGGCATGCAAGGGGCTGAGTGGCTCCACCTCTAGGTAGTGTGAAGACAGAACAACTCCTCCACTGTAGGGTTGGAGCACATTAGAAGGGGTCAAAGTCAATTGAGGAACTACTCAAATTTAGAAAATAAAACAGAAAATGCTCACCCTTTTTATTATCTATTTTGAAATGGTACAGTGACACATTTTTTCGAACCCACATTTCCAGTCCATGCCACTCAGGAACTGTTTAATCTTCCTGAAAGAAACGCGTTGTTTGAAAGATTCAAGCTGAAAGCTGACTATTGAAGCAGTTTATGATTTACTGAGCAGACACAGGCTACAGTTGTAATGATACACCCGAGCAGTGATTTGTGTCTCTCTTACACGGCAGCATCTCATTTATAACCGCGTTTGCTGGGTATAGCGCCGCTATGAGATAGATACATTGCCTTGTGCACAAATTAAACCATTCATTCATAAACAAAAATTAAACTATTGTTTACGTACTGTACATCAATGAATTTTTTTCAGTTTATTTAAAACTTTGTATTTGTCGCCAGCAAGTATATTTTTATGTCTGTAATTTAATGCAATGTTTCACATTCATCTACAACTTTTTCTTAAATTGTCAAACAGAATAACACATGCAGAATCTTGTATTTAATAACAGGTTGGTTCTCCTCATAGGCATATGATTCTAGATGAATTCACTGCTTTTAAAAAGCATAGTTAGATAGTACCATTGACGAATGGATGATTGATTCGTCCAGTTAATATTCTCTTCTTTGTGGTTGCAGTTTTTTCAAGATGAGCTGGGCCGGGAGAAGCTGCGGATTCAGCAGGAGATGCAGGTATGCAGAAAGAGTTTAAGTCTGCCTGAGTGTTGAATTGCAGTTTGAGGACCTCACAGCATTACTCTGTTCCAGTGGAGAGTGCATACCCTCTGCTGGAGACAAGGGTGACACGCTTGATCTGAATTCAGTTCCCAAAACAAATGATGCAACATAAACTAACAATAATTAAGTGAGGATGACAGTGTCAGCATTGTTTATAAAGGGATTGCAGAATGCTTTATGTTTGAGGAAGTTTGTGCAGTTGATTTCCATAGTATTGTTTTCATTGGTACATTCCATGGTTATTTTGGCAATTGTTGTTTATAATAAGATTTAGCTAAAGAGGCATTGTGTTATTTAGTGTAGTACAGCTGTACCACATAAGACATTCCTCCCTTTGGGTTTGTAAAACCCATTCAGTGTCTAGATTATGTATTGCCTGAACAGGATGTTATAAAACTGGAATCAAAAGTAATAAAAGCATCCATTCTTTAATGTCAGTATGGCATACCAAAAACAGACAAGCACATTTATAAGTGTAAATCAACCATGTAAATCAATCAACCAATATACCTACACATTTTTGGCTATTGTTTCTTGCTAGTAGTTTTATTGCACCTCCATTCAGTTCCTTTTGGAGTTTTCATATGTAAAACAGCTTCCATAGAAATGCAAATGTGTTGAACAGAATTAGAAATGCTGACTTTAAAGCACAGGCTCTGACTCCTCGTTGACCTAATAGATAAACCGTAGGTGTCTAGATCTGTAACTTTTGTTATTATTGTTATTCATTTTGCTTAACCTTCCCAGAAATATGTTTTGGTGGGAGTCCTCAGTGGATCACTTTGTGAAGACACTTCTGTATAGTGTGGGTGGAGTCATGTGATCAGGAGCTTGTGGGTTCAAATCCTGATCTTGCCTGTTTACCCAAAGGCCTGTATTGGCTTTTGTACTCCTGCTGGCTGGAAAGAAAAATCATCTTGGATGGACAATGTTCTTATTTAAACTACGATGTAGTTATATAGTCCAGAAAGGTAAAGTTAATATAATGATGGTTTGACTTTTAAATGAAAAACGTCACAAAACAAACACCTGATTTACCTTTCTGATTAGGTAGGTGTTGTCTAAATAAGACTGCAGCGAGTGTCCACTGTTCTGGTGTGAGATGGTAGTGTAACAAAACTAAGGTCCTAAAACCGACTGCAGAAGGAATCGTGGCAAAGGCACAATGTTCGGATCTGTCTCGCTGGATTTAAAGCTTGTGGCGATTACAGGCATCAAATTGTCATCATGAAACCAGGCTGCAGATATGTCCTTATTAACCCATTGGTGCCATTAATGGATTAACACAAAGCCCTGAACATGTTGAGTGGGTCCCCCTTCCAGTGCTGTCATTTCAATGTCATCAATCTCAGTGAAAGACAATGTTTTACTCTATGCTGGCTCAGGTATCTGTGGCTGTTTAAAGAATACAGAGCTAAAAGGCATGAACTGTGTGGACAGGCAAACAACCCTCAATTTGCATAGTCCTGGTTTATTTAAAATATACAGGATAATAAATGATAAATAGATCATGCCAACCCAGCCCAATATGTAGGCAGAGAGAAAAGATCACGAAAACAAATAGGCCTAGTATTGAAATATCCTAAAACCAGTGAATGTGTGGGGGCTTTTCATTTCTTTGAAATACGTTATTTATTGATGGCTTTATAATGCCAGGTTAAAAGGTGAAGTTTGTCTTTTTTCCCACACTATTTCTGTTTTTAAGAACATGTACTGTAAGTGAATTGCATTGTTAGGTCTAGTAATTTCCACTGATTACAATAAATAGATTTTTAATCACAATTCTCATGGTGAAAGCTGGTCGGTTTCCTTTCTCTCTTGTGGCTGTTCCTGGCCCTGTGGTTTTTCTGAAGGTGATGGTTGATGTAAACAAAGGAAAACGTTATAAATCATTCCAGACACTATTAAAACATTGAAAGCTCAACTTGCTGGATCGAAATAAACAACCACTTTTTTACATATTGAAAAATATAATTAGTAATGGCCCAATATTAATCATAAACTCCTAATTGAAGCAACCTAATGAAAGATTTGAATTGAAAAAATAAATTAGACGAGAGAGCTCTCAGAGCCATTGCAGTGGAGGTGGGTTCAAGGATTTGCTGTTCATGTTTGGCCCAGGACTCTTACCCTGAATAGGCAAAGTAATGGAATGCTGAGCACAAAATATATCATACAGACACACAGGGGGAGACCGGGGACAGTTGTAACATGGGAGGGTTGTAAAAGGGTTCCAATCAGAAGCAAGCTAGAGTGCCATCACTCACTCTGCACATACTCAGTTCAAGTCTCTGTCTGCCTGTTGAAGTGGAGCTGTCTGTGCCAAAGCCCTGAGATTTGATCTACAAAAATCGATTTTTTACCAAGCAGAATACATTTTTTTTCTCAATTTTCTTTTTGTGATATATGCCTGTGTTATCCAGTTTATGGATCCAGGCTTTTAGCATTCTCATCTCTGATCTCTGTACTCATAATTGACACAATTGATTGCTCTTAGTTTTGTTGTTTCTTGCTGGAAAATGAGGTTTAGTAATGGCTCCCTGGGATGGGCCAGTTGTAACATGTTAAAATTGACCCCATACACCATTAGCTGAACTAGATTTGGGGACATGAATCTTGCACTGAAGGAAACAAAATGTTCATATATCACAATTGTGACTGCTTGATAAGGCCTTAGGGATGTTAAAAAGTTTTTAAAATACTCAGTTTTTGAGTTAAATAAAAACAAACATATCTGCTTCATGTGAAAATTGATCTTATTCAATAAAACATACAATTATTAAGTTAATTGAAATGTATTGTTATTTAATTATTCTTCACAGAATGTTACATCTGACCCCCAAACCTAAGTAAACAATAAACAGAAACAGTCAGTTACTCCTGTTCCCTCGCTCATATCTTCAAATGGATGAGTCGCGGCTCCTCGTTTTAACTGCTCATCCATGGTGAAGGAGCTTTTTCCACAACCTCGCGTAGATGAAAGCCGGTGTGTTGCTGACAGAGTGCTGACAAAGACGGGGGAGAAAGATTCCATTCACTCTCTTTGCAGTCACGGGGTTAGACGCGCAATCTGTCAATGTTACTATTTGAAAAGCACAGTATGATGAAACAGAGGCACAGGTAGAAATGGCATTGATCGATCAACAAAACTGGTTTCTGCTGTATCGTTTGCAGAGAGCCAACATTATTTAATGTTGGAGAACAAAAAAAAAAAAAGAACAAAAAAAAAGGTTTTTGCTTAGCTCTGGCTAGATGCCAATTTTGCGTCCAGTTTTAGGCAAACGGTAGTCATTTGTGAAAACTAAAGCAGGTATAACTAACCCACAACGCGGCAGTTGTTCACCCGAATGCATTTAATTTGATCAAAATAATATATATATATATATATATATATATATATATATATATATATATATATATATATATATATATATATATATATATATATAATTGAAACGTCATAAGCAAAGTCAATGCATAGAGGGACCTCCAACACAACGACACCTGTTGTAGTAGGCTACTGTACTTGAGTTTCAGATACTGAAACACATTGCATTAAACATCAGCAATAAACTAGCCAATTGTAGATTTATAACCATTTCTATATTTAGAAATATTACATGAAACGTCTTGTAACTTCATTCCACGTTCTAAATATGTCAAAACTGAAACTAATATAACATCTGCACACTACTGTATTAACGTCTACTCGCAATAATGAAACTATAGCTAAAAATACAAAAGCTGGTAATATAACCGGTAATTTGTGCAAGCACCACAGAGCGCTGTGAGCAAAACTCTCCATAGGCAGAATCGTTCGCCCACCCAATACAATTCACAAAATAAGAATGTCTATGGAATATACTGTATGCGTTTTACGTTACGGTATAGCCTAGTTTTTACTACAGGATTTTATTTTTTATTTTTTTATGGCCATTACGTTTTCAATCAATATTGTCGCCGTATTAAAAGTGATGGCTATATTTAATCTATTGTATTTAACAAACCTCTCTATTGTCTGGGTCATATTGTACCTACTATGTTACCTTGAATGTTTATACTATGTTACCTGGAATGTTTATGCACATAAAAAATGTAACATTTACAAAGACGCTGTTATTTTAGTGTTTTCATTACATCTACGGGTTTAGCCATTCACCTCTGTATAGTCTAGACTAGATCAGAGAGAGCAGCAGAGTGCATGCAAATAACCTGCTCTCAGACTGTGCCACGTGCGAGAGGGGATTTTTTTAAGCTTTTCAACTTCTAACGTATCGGAATATAAATGTGACTGTTGAAAACTGCTGCAAAAAAATGAGATTGGAACACAAGTACTGCAAGCCATATCTTTTTCTACGTTTCTGGAAGAATTTCCCATATATGTCCCCCTATTTTAGTTGGTATATTCCGCTTCAGCGGCGCTCACTGGTTACAGTGTTGTCACATAATTTCTGGCTGTAAATGGTTGTACTAAAGCATAATGGCTGTATAGCGGTCTCGCTATCTTGTTAATAACGTTCAAACCGGCTGTAGATTAAACATAACGGGGCTCTGTTGGTGTTTACCTGAAGATGAGATTTCAGAAATGATCCTGCTTTAAGAAAGAAAAGGATTTCAGAACCATTCTGCCACAAGCACAATGATAATGAAGATGGTGACATTGTAAACCTGACGGACTGAACTAAACCAGACAGACAGGAAGAGTCATAAATCACTACATTTCCTATGTGCTATTGCACATTCGAATACTGAAGCGCTTCATTTTTATTCATTTTCCTGCCGGAGCGCATTGTGTCAGGATTTCCATTACACAGGACTGCAGTCTGCCAACAGTGAATTGTCTCTGTTATGTATACGAATAATGAGTCCAGTCTCTGCCATATTCGTATTAAAAAGCCTAAGGGAATGCTTTCAGAATCATTTAATTTTTTAACGGATATTAACGCACACTGGCTGTTTGTAATATCCATATTATCTTCGGACTATTTATAATTGTTTGACATTATTTTTTGTGAAACATTGATGCCCAGTTTTCACGTTTACATGGAGATACAACGATTGGCTGATATTAATAACGGGGGATAACAGGTGCAAAAACAGGAAAAACAAACCTCCATCTATCAAGTGCACTGAAACCCAGATCTACTTCATTGTACCAAACATTGTTGCAAATGTATTTATAGAACCGGAATGGCCTATATATTTAATGTATTACTTTAAAAATATCTATCAATATATATTCTATTAAAGCAATGTGCTGCTGATTTAAGAAAGGTACTTTGTATTTACATTGCACAAAAATACATTCTGAGTTGAGTAATTGGTGCTGCTAGCCGCCTCAATGCTGGAGACCAGGATGAAGGAGGCGTGTCGGATCTGCGCACGGGACCTGTGCGGAAACCAGCGGAGGTGGATCTTCCACCCAGCCTCTAAACTCAACTTGCAGGTGCTGCTGTCCCACGTGCTGGGCAGGGAGTTGAGCCGTGACGGCAAGGGCGAGTTCGCCTGCAGCAAGTGTACCTTCATGCTAGACCGCATGTTCCACTTCGACACTGTCATTGCACGCATTGAGGCGCTGTCCATTGAAAGGCTACAGAAACTCCTGCAGGAAAAGCACAGGCTCAGGCATTGTGTTGCCAGCCTCTACCGAAAGAACAACAGCGATGAGGAGGGCCAGGAGAAGGCTATGGACTGCACTGTAGACATCTCCGGCTTGCCTGATGTGAAGTACAACGCCTTGCTCCAGGAGGACTTTGTTTATTCAGGATACGAGTCCTGGGCTGAACATGAGGAGCAAACCGTAGAACCCCACGTCCAAGGCAACGTCTCCGAGATCGCTCTTCACAAGTCGAGGAAGTGCCGAGGCTGCGCGGCACTGCGGGTGTCAGATTCGGACTATGAAGCTGTGTGCAAGGTACCCAGAAAGGTGGCCAGGAGCATTTCATGCGGACCTTCTACACGATACTCAGCTAGCGTGCTAGGCAGTGTCTGCAGCGAGGACCCAATGACTATGACCCCCTTGCCTGAGTCAATGATAGCATCCTTGCCAAGCGATAAAACTCTGGAAGACACAGATCTTTTGGAGAAGATGAGCCCTGCTTCCTCTGTGGAATTTCTGGACACCGCTGTTGAAATGGGGAGCTCTGCCAGGAAAGAGGAAGAAACTGACAGGGAGCTGAAGGAGGACCAGAAGTCTGATTCTTGGTCTGAGGAACACCTGGCTCAATGCAGCTCAGCTGCACACACCAACAAGCTGGATCTAGCTCTGATGCTAGTGAAAGCATTTGAATACAGGCCCATCCAAAGCCCTCAAGGGAGCAAGCTGCCCGTGCTGGTCAAATCTCCAGGCTGTAAGTGCAAGCTGGTCTTCTCAGACATGCCCACCGGGACGCCTCACAACAATATCTGTGAGTTCCCCTCAAGGTTTCAGGAGCTGGTGCCCCCCCGAGTCCAGCAGGAGCTCCAGTTGGAGCTGTCAGACCTTGAGGAGCTGTGGGAGGATGTTTATGTGGAGTATCTGCCCTTCCGCTCTCAGGTAGACCTCCCTCCTCCTGCTGTGTTAAGAGTGCAATGCCAGGGCACACATGCAGGTGTTCATCTACAGCAACCTATGCAGCTAATTTCCAACTGTTTTTATTTCTTTTGAGGGATAATGTAGATAAAAAATAAATAAATAAATAGAAACAGGCATCTCACTAAATGGCTTCCTGACATTCTAAAGGTGTTCACTAATTGCTTAGTAACCCATTCCCTAATGGCAATAAAAAATAAAAAAAAACCTGAAGCAGACCTCGTGACGCTGTCAGTTAGTGTCTAGTCCTAATATTCTTGTAAAATTGATTTAATATCATAATTTAAGGGCGTCTTTGCTTGACATAGTAGCCCAAAGCAGCTTTTCTGCCCCATGTACTGTAATGGGTATGGGTCTGTCTGGCATTTACATGGTTATCAGTCTATATTAACAGTACTGTTAGTAGTACTCTATTCTTGACATTTTGGGGATTGTAAAGGCAAATAGAGTAGTTTGTTTTCAGTCAGGTGTAAAAAGCACCACAGATAATTAGCTATTAACAACAGCGAACTGGTAATTTATGCCTTCACTGATAAGATTCCACCCTCTTGTTCGCTGCCTAGTAGCGCCTGCATTGCCATAGCAACCGTTACCTCAGTGAAGTGATGCAACACGACATTCACTGCCACATCCTCTCAGCTGCACCTCAGTCATCTACTGCTCAGCATTTTGTCTTAATTAATGGCACTTTATTTCAAAAGCTGTTTTCTTTTATTTTGGCTTAACTGACAGCTAGATTATCAGTAATGCAACTCCATAATTAGCCTGACAGAAATGTAAATATTTGCACCTGATAACTGAAGTCCTGGTAACTGGATCGGTTTGTTGTTCAGTAAACGGATATCATTTCAATTTACTTTCATAAATCAATACACTATTGCATCTATAAGGGGCATACTTCATGCCACAACACTATCCGTAAGCAGTTCTTATTTGCAAGATCTTTTTCTGTATTCAGAGGTACCAGTATGTTGCTATCAAACTCATTACCTCCCTGATTATTCTCATGGCTGCCAGCTAAGTTAAAGTCATCCCTATACCTGTAGTCAGATTAAGAGCAGATATTGGATTGCCCAGATAGTCTTGTTTAGTATTTTGTGGACATGGTTGTTTCATGTACAAATGCTTCTACAGGAACTAACCAAAACTGTGTCTGCTGGCACCAATAATTCAGAATGTGTTATTGCTTAAAATGCTGGCCACTCAAAGGAGGAATTTCTACATCTGTTCATTAGCTTCTTCCTTGTGAATTGTTTTTTTTTTTTTAAGGCTGAGATAGTCATAAGATCAAAACAAGGTTTTTCCTGCTCTGTACACAGACTTAAGAATACTAACAATCGTTCTATATTGTATGCTCTGATCAAGGTCTTGGTATTGTGCGTTGCCCTTAGGGATCAAGCTATGGCTCATTTCTATTATTTGTTTTATTGAAGACAAAAATAGAATCTGACAGAAAGGTCTTTCACATGACTATTTACTCAGCTCTCAGGCCCCCTTCTATAATTCTGTATTTTTTGTATTTTCAGTGTCCTCCAAAGTAGGTTAAGGTGACGCACATTCAGCCTCTGTTCAAATGCTGCCCTAATTTCAGTCTCAGCCAGAGGCACTACTACCAGATAACCAGACCCTTTGCTTTCTTATAGGAGCTAAGCCATGATAAAAAAATATTGTACTGTTCTACAGTAGTGTAGTCCTGTTGAATTATCATTACCAAGATTGTAACATTTCAGACACCCTCAATAAAACTAACTGTTAGCTTTTGTTTTGTTTTGTCCCTTATATATAATCCTGATATTCAGATATGGGTTGGGTTTAGCTCTAAAGAGTCACTGTACCTTGTGAAACAAACCCGTTAGCAGGTTTTTCAGTATGTTTTCATAGCCCAGTGTTTTTATTGATGGAATTTGTTGCCAGTTCATCAAGCCCTACTGACGAAGTTATGTAATAGGGTCTGAGGGTCTGTCTATGTGAATCAAGCCAGGAACCCTGTCCCTCATTAAAAACAAAGCAATGTGTACTACTGACGAGACACCACTGGGGTCAGTACCAGAAACAGTGCAGCAAGTCGGAGGGAAGGTGCCATAAGCTTGTATTTAAATAATACATATAATAATAGCAAATGTAAACCCAGCAGTACAAGTCTTGATATTGACCTTTTCTTACTCTGACACCCCTGTCTAACTGAGCTTGTTTCCCTCTTGTACAGAATCTGATCGAGGAGCAGCAGAGTCAGCTGAACCAGTATGAGTGTGCGGCCGGGCAGTGTGTCAGTGAGCTGCAGAAAGCGCAGCTGCAAGTGCAGTCCCTGCAAACAAAGATCCAAGAGACAGAGGCCACAAACAAGGTGTGTACGCGGTATGCTCAGTTATTCAGCCAGCTTAGCCAACAAGAGATTGAAACACTTTTTCTTTTAATTGGGTTTGTTAATCCTCTTGGTGTTTTTTTTTTACTCCCTTGTTTAAAGTGTTTTTATTGGGATGTTTATGGATGTTTTATGCCCCCCAGATGCTACACGAGAAGCTGGTGGAGATGGACTGTGAGCTCCGTGCCATCAGACAGGCATCCCAGAAACAGGAGCGAACCATCCAGGGGCTGAGCGAGGCTGTGAGCAGCAAGGACTCTGAGGTGAGGAGAGAATAGCAAACCCCACTCCAGAAAACAACCTTCACTTGCAAATAACACTCAATTACAAGGAGCTGCAAATCATACATTACAATATTGAAAGGCTTATATTCTGGATGAGGTCAAACTAGTGGGCTATTGTGTTTCAGGCTGAAGAACTTTACAATGTCATCGAAGGCCAGAATGAGACCCTGTGTAAACTGCGAGTGATGGCTCACAGGAACCAGCTTGAGCAGCTGCAGGTGAGAGTGCATGCACAATGAAGGAAAGGCAAATTGCACATGTTCTGTACTCGTAGCTTCTGTATTCCACACTAATGTATTGCCCCTTTAAGTCTGATTATTAAACCAGCTTCTCCACGCTCTTGTCCAGGTCTCAGAGGGGGAGTTGGACCCCGCTCAGCTCCCACAGCTCCAGGCTGAGCTCCTGACCCTCCAGAGCTCGCTCTTCACCACCCAGCTGGAGCTGCAGAGCGTGCAGCGAACTCACAGACAGTGCGAGCGCAAGGCTGCGGACCAGACCCGCACCCAAGACCGCCTGCACAGTGACCTGCAGGAGGTGCTACAGCAGAGAGAGGTCACAGCTCTGCACAACCAGGTTGGGCTCTGATGCTTATTACATAAACTGCAGGGCTTTTTTACCACCAGAACACAGTTATAAAAACTGTTCTAAGAATGTGGCTTGTTGCATAATTGATCCAATACTGATACTGTATCCTACACTACATGTTTTTTTAATTCTGTTTGTCACTGTGTACCTTTTGTTTGTTCATTTTTTCCATGTATGTGGGTGTTCTCTTCCTCTGTGCCAGGAGCTACGCAGTGCTCTACAGAAGACTCGAGGCGAGCTCCAGGAGAAGGAGCAGCTCCTGAAGGAGAGGGAGAGTGAGAAGCAGATGGAGATTAAGGTTCGGGAGACCAGCATCCAGCGGCTGAGCCTTGCCCTCAAGGACAAGGAGCAGCTGGTGCAGGTGAGGGACCTCGCAAAGAGAAGCTTGCTCCGGTAACTTTGAGATAATCATTCTCCGTTCTAGGCTGAACTTAGCAGGGATCGGTGCCAGTGTTTGCTAGAATGCACTATAGAGACCATTTGAACCCAGGAGATCCTGTGCTACCACCTGAACCAAACCCTTATACTGTACAGCAAGGCATATGTCTCCACCCTTACCCTTAATTGGAAGCATGGGCGGTAGGGGGCAGAAGTACAGTACTCTGTTCTTAATTAACACTATGACTGGCATAACAAAGATGCCAGCAGTATTCTGATTACTGTGCACTCTTGCTGAAGGAGTACATGGAGCTCCTGGGCCATCAGCAGGACTCAGGACAGAGCAGCGAGAGTCGGGACGCCCTGCTGGACAAACTGAGAGAGCGCATCAAGAACCGGGACAGAGCACTGGAGGTAGGAGAGGGGTGGCTTTTAATGATGTAACCAACAGGGGGCTGGAATCAAAACAGCAAACCAAACAAAAATGACTAGTTATAGAGCTTTTAACTATCACACCGCCTGTTACATGGACACCTTCGAACATACCAGATAATGATAAGCTAAAGTGGCAAAGCCGTAACTGTGGATACATTTTATATTATACACGTGCAAGTTGACAGAGGCAGGAAAAGTGTGAATATGAAAAGCTGGAGAGTAGCCCCATAGATGTTTTTCTAACCACCTCTCTGTTGACAGCAAGCAACTGATGAGAAGTTTCGCACCCTGGAGGAGAAAGAGAGGGAGGTTCGTGAGCTGCAGCTCGCCCTGCGAGAGAAAGACAGAGACCAGGACAGGCTTCGCTGCATCCTGTCCAACAACGAGGAGACCATCAATGTAGGTCACTGTGAAGAAGGAAGGGAAGGGGGAGGGTTACAGCTCAGTAAGTCTAGATTGGCAGCAGAGTTATACTTAAAGAAATGAAACTGCTTATTGTGTTTGAGTGTTTCTGTCTCTGTGTCTCTCTCAGAGTCTGGATGGGCTGGTCAAGGTGAAGGAACTGGAGCTGGAGCAGACCTCGCTGGCCTGCCAGAATCAGCAGTGGCTCAAACAAGAAGTTGAGGAGAAATACGGCCACTGCCTGAGGGAGAGAGATGGCATCATTACCCAGCTGCAGACCTCACTACAGAGCTGCACCAAGGAGGCTGAGGTGAGGGTCATCTAGGACTCTAGGACTGGACACAATGTGGCATTCTCTTTCCACCAGCAGGGACTCCACATGTAGGCCACTTATAGTAGGCAGAAAAGTAAATTGCTCCCAAATTCTTCAGACATTTCAATTCCCATTTATTTTTTACTACAGGAGTTAACCGCAGTGTTGCTAAACAAGATGACTGTGGGAGCCAATGAGATGACAGAGGAGCTCAAGCTCCGCCTCCAACTGAAAGAGCGGATGTTCCAGGAGGTGCTGGCGGACCGGAACCGTCAGGCCACTGAGCATGAGCGAGATATCGAGAGGCTGCTGCAGGCCATCGGCGCCAGAGAGCAGCAGATCACAGTACGCCATCATATCACTCTGGAATGTTTAATAACAGCGAAAGAGATTGGAGCGAATTGTGCATACAGTTTAGGGTGCATATCTTGTGGTAGTGAGCCCCCTAAAGTGTTTGCTTTTCTCTGTCCAGGAGACAGTGCAGAGGCTGAGCCAGGTGATTGGGGAGCGGGCTGGAGAGCTGCAGGAGCTGAGGAAACAGTTGTCTGACAGGGAGCGTGAAGTGTGTGAGCTCTCCAGGCAGAGAGAGCAGCCTGCCTGGGCTCCCCTCAACGAGATCAGCCGCCTCAAACGCCTGCTGCAGGAAAAGGAGGCTTTCATCGAGGTGAGGGTTCCTTGTACTCCCAAGAGCTTTAACAAGTTGACACCTACTCAGCCCTCAAGACAAGCTTTGTTCTGAGATTTACATTAATTGTAATTTCAAATAATTATAATTAAAATAATCAAAGACCTAAAGTGTTATTATGAAAGAGTGTACATTCCCTGCCAAAAATGGTTTCTGTCATTATTTTCTTCCAATTATGAGTTTAAGCTGGCTGGGGATTCTTAACAAGAGTGTGTTATGCCAAAGCTGTCAGCCCATGAGTCCTAGCCTGTCTGGTTATCATTTCTTGACAGACTCTGACTACACATACATTTAATATGGCAGTAACATGCTGGAAAAAGATTGGCAGTGTGTGTATGAACTCTAATCAACCTGACTCCTATAACAAAGCTGTATCATTGTATTACATTCATAGAAAACTATGAACGGTGTCTGGTATAAATGACCTAGATACAAAAAAAACAAAAACTAAGAACAATAAAGCTGATGCTGGATACAAATCATAACACCCTAGAAACAGCTCCCTTCACTTTGTTACGGCCTCTTCTCTTCCATTGTTTTCGTACAGGAGCTGATGCAAAGTAGCCCACACAGCCAAGAGGAGCCCATGATCACTTCCAAACCCAGCGAGACAGGGACAGCCAACAGAGGAGAGGAGGGTAGGTCACGACTGAATATCTGGCTCGTTTCTCTGCTTTTATTCAGCGGCTTCCTGGAGGCTGCGGTTTTGTGTTATGGCTACAAGAAAGCATTTTTCAAATGTAAAATGTCTCCACTTTGCCTGCTCTTCACAGGGGAGGACCAGGAAGTAGTGGCGGTGAAAGAGGAGCTGAAACTGGTCATGAGGAAAGAACAGGAGTCCCGGGTAAGATCAAGTGGCTATTGTGGGTGTTCTATTAGCAGCATTTCATTTTAACCGGGATGCTTACCAGAGTACAAGGATCCTTTCATAATGAAACTTGTAGGGGAAATTGCATTTTTGTAGTGCAGTTTCTAGTGGTCAGAGGTTCACATTTCTCAGATGTTTTTATTAAAAGGAAAGCATTTGAATTTATTATGGTAATGTACAAATTCAGTAAGATACTTTGTGTGTGAGAGGGGGGCTATCAATAGATAATTCAGCCATATACAGTGTAGAAGTAACTTGGGAGAAGGCTTATTTGTGTAAGCTGCATATCTTGCTTTGATTCCAGATGGACCTCTCTGCTCTGCAGTCAGCCCTGGCCAAACAGAAGGAGGAGATGCAGATCCAAGCTGCTGATATCGAATCCCTTACCAAAAATGTGCAGATCAAGGAAGAGCTCATAAAGGTTTGATTGCTAACTGATGTCATAGAGGAGGTTTACATATTGTTTAATTTACTGAATCCTCTGAACCACTGCAGTGCAATGCTTGTGCATTAAGGATTTTTAAATGGTTAAACATGCTTTTCTGGTTTACTAGCGCCAGTGCCCATTTTTGTCTGAATTTTACCTCTAATCTTTCTTTTTTTTTATAAACAGGATCTGCAGAGACAGCTGGTGGAGCCCACTGGGCTGCCAGTGGTTGAGCGACTGACCCAAGAGCTTCAGGAGCTAAGAGCAACCATGGTACTCCTGGAGACCCCGGCACAGCCGGACATTGAGACCCCAGACCACCAGGTACTGGGCCTGGCTCAGAGGTGTTGGGAGGGGGACAGCTTTTCAGTTTCTCCCTTTAAATATTAAACTTGGCTCTGTGTGTATATATATATATATATATATATATATATATATATATATATATATATATATATATATATATATATATATATATACACATAAATAATCTACCTGCGTGCTTAGAAATTGTAGAATTGTTGCTAACAGGTCAGCCAAGCCTGGTAATTAGACTAGCTGTGGGACTTGCTAAATAATCATTATTATACAGCGATGTTGATGCCTTCTGATTGTGTGTAACACTGCTGCGTGTCTCTGCAGAGTGTGCTGGAGGTGCTACTCTCAGAACACAGCAGACTGAATGAAGCTCTGAAGGCAGAGAGACAACTCTACAGCAGCCTGGCACAACTCCACACCAACACAGACAGGTGAGGGCATCCAGAGCCTGCAATGAGCTTAGCAAGTCTGGATGGTCATTTATTCTTATGTACATTTCTGCCTGCCGTTTCCCTCTCAGCTCTGAGAACGTCCAAGCTCTGCAGATGGAGCTGGATGCAGTTCAGGCACTCCGAGGACAACTGGAAGAGGCCCTGGCGAGGACCCGAGCTGGCGCTCAGCGTCTGGAGAGGGCTGCCCGGATGCAGTCTGATTTTGGAGGTGGGGAACAACAGAATTTGAGCCTACCGCACAAGCGTGCCTCCTGGGCTGCAGAGGGGTCAGGTGGGAAAAGAGCCTAGTGGGCTGCTGTGGGATGCGACTATTTTTTACACAGAAATCATCTTTACTAACAGGAAGTGCCTACTCTGACCTGTGGGTTTGTTTGGTGAATTTACTAACCGAAGTGACGACATGTGCAAGCTCTTTTTCTTTCTCTTCCTATTTCTTCTATTATGAATTGCCTGCAAATGAAATTCAGTGCAATGAATGTGTATCATTTGTTTGTTTTTGTGTCCTATATTTATGTTCTGGCCTTGTTTTCCAAAAGGTGTCAGTTGGTTTTGCATGTATTTAAACAAGACCAAAACTATTCACTTTTGAGTTATTCTAATCCATCCATCCACTTTCAGGCCAAATAAAAATGATTTCTGCCATATTTCATTTTACTTCACATACTGCATATCAGGTTTATTTCTGTGAACTCATCTATGAACACTACTTCCCCATACAGTTCCATATTTTGTTCCCCTCATGTTCACCTTGTAGTCCCCGGAAATCCACAGAAACATTTCAGACTCCTAAAAGCTTAGAAATGTTTTCTCACAGTAAGCGTAATTAACATAGAATTTAAAGATAGATGTCCAATAAAGACACCCTATTATTCACTGTCTGGCAAATAGGTACATCATGATAGCATGTGCATGAAAAAGTGTAAGCAGTTTATTGAGTTCTCTCATTGTAGTTTGTAAGAGGGATGGGGATGTAGTATGTGATGCTTTAGAATATTGTTGTACAAATAGCATTTAATATCATGTAGAGCACCGCTGTATGTTGTCTTGCAGTAAACTTTAAAATTCTAGATATTTTTAATCCCTTGTCTTATCAGAGCATTTTTTGCCAGTCTTCCTTCTGTTTGTAGATCCCTCTTAGGCTGTTCATTACACCTGTATTCATAAACCAAAACTGCCTTCCATTGCAAAGCCTGATTTGGAACCCAGAGCTCATTGACAGCTAGTTGTCATCTGTGCTGCACCATTCGTGGTCCTGTGAAACTCAAGAAGTCTGATTTATATTTAAAATATATATATATATATATATATATATATATATATATATATATATATATATATATATATATATATATATATATATATATATATATCATCATGGAATTATCTACCTACAGTACATGGACAAAAACTGTTTGCGGGGCACCTGGGGATGAATAATCTGTAAAACAAGAATTTCACTGAATCGACAGCCTTTATTTTCCAGTGTGGGGAGGTTACTGGCTTATTGCCCGCTCCATAGTAAATGTACTACATGAGGATTTTTCCCACTCTGGAAAATGGTGCCCTTTATTTAAAACCAAATCAAGTGAGATTTCTGATTCCACACTATTTATTTAGCAAAATATGGGTTTGAGTTTAATGTTTATGTAACAATTTGCAACAAATAAATTGGTACCAATACTGACTGCAGCTGTGTTTCCCCGATATTGATGTCACGTGTGAATTGAATTGAATAGGAAATGCCACAGGTTCATTGGAAACCCTACACCTTGGTTATTGGAATGGGAGTGGAAACGACTTGTGTTTTGAACATTGTTTGCAGATATATGGGATGCATGTTGTATGATGATGATACTACAGAACCATAAGCAGCTATCATCTCCCCAGTTTGTAAAAGCTTATTTTACTCCTGGCCCAATACCTTCCCTGCTATCAGCTTGTAGTAGCTATTCCTCCAACCCCATTGCAGTCGGCTCCCAACCTCTTCAGTTGTTTTTTTCACCTCCATGTCCTCCTCATGTCACACATGTGCTAGGTATAGAGGGGCAGTCCTCAGATCCAGTGAGCTCGATGCAGAATAAAGGGGGATATACTGTAGTTACTAAATGGTATTTTATACACTCAGAAAGAAGTATCATTGTCACAATGATTAGAACCAGGTTTTCAAATGTAGCTTTCTCTGTCTGTCTTGATACTTTTTGAAAAGCTCAGATCAAACTTTTTTTTTTTCCCCACTGGCTAAATATCCCTGATCGAGCAATACGTTTTTAAATTATTCTTTTTTTTTTTTTTTTGAGGATGTTGGCTAATTCTGATAAATTCTTACAAGAGAGAGGGTCCAACTAGCATCACATACCATTTTGACACGTTCTCTTTCTTAGCATGAAAACATTAATGGGAGCATATTCACCCATTTGTGTTGTGCTTTGGCAGTGCTGTTGCAGCTTTCAGACTGCATGAATTTCAGTTTTTGCATGGCTAATTTCCTTTGTGGGGTTTTTTTTTTGGATTGTATACAATTTTTCTTTCTGCTTATCAGCAACTTCTAAATTGGCTATAGCAGTTGTTACAAAGTGGTAGAAGGGTATTAAACCCTGCATGCTATGCCCAGGCCAGGGCATTACTACTGGCTAAGTGGGAATAGGATCAGCGGTTCAGAAACTCAGGATTATTTCTCATTACCGACTGATTTCAACAGAAGAACTTATAACTGAAAGGTAAGTAAATACACTATAGACATTCAAGACATGGTCTAAGTGTTTGTACCACCTATCAGGCTGTTTATATACAGGTATACAGGCATTTATTTGATTTAGTACTTTTTAGGAGTACATTAATACTGAGCTTTAATATAAAAAAAATAAAAAACATTATGAGTTCTATACCTTTTAGTTAAGCCCTTTCTGTGCAATGGCCTTCTATACATTAAACAAGAATATAGTGATACTAGTGGGTTTGATGCTGTCTTTAACCTTGGTATGCTCATCATTTTCTTATGTGTGGATATTATTTTGTATTGATATGTGATGAATTACGAAAGTAACATCAGGTAATCTCAATACAGTAACGTGCATTAAAGGACTGTAAAAGGGTTCTCTGGAATGTCTTTCAAGTTCATGCACACTGCACCATGGTTATGCACTACAGTGCTGTCTCAGTGTAATAAGCTGTAAAACCAGTTGTTATCAACAAATAAGATTCATTTAATAGTGCTAATCTGAGTAACATTTGCTTTGGTTTACTGCATGGTAATTGCATATGGTCAAAATACCTGCAAACCACAATTGTGCCCACTGCAGTAAAAGGTATGGTACTCACATTAGCGCAGTATATTTAAACAACAGACCCCTTAGAGTGTGTGTCTAAGGGACTTGTAACACAAAATAATGTGTCATTATTTTGCATCTAATAACGGAACTTGTCCAAATCAGCCAAATAAATATTTTAATTAAGTTACACCCCAATGGTTTACATACTACACATATTTGAGTATAATCCATTTGAAAACAGATCGATACAAAATGAAACAGAAAAGCAATGGTCCTGTTTCCATCCCATATGGCTGGATCTTGTTATGTTGTCGCCATGATGGGAGAGACAGATAAAGCTTTAAACAGAGCTTTATAAAAGTGCAGACGCCTTAATCCAAACCTGAGCTGCTCACACCTTGCTGCTCTGTTCCCATTGAAAGTGAAGTAGAATGAGAATGCTGCATTATAACTTGTGCTATCTAGAGTAGCAGTATTTAAGAAATGTAGGATTCTTCTGAGTGTACTAAAATGTTTGGTTTTAGTATAAGTGGTAAAATCGTAATCTGGGAAGGGTGCAACCAGTTGTTCTGAGTTTTAATGATTATAACTCCGACTGGACAGATTACTGCAATAGTATTGAAGACAACATTTAATAGTCCCTCATATTGCTAAATGTTTTCAAGCAACAAAAAAAACCCTATTGACATCACTGCGTAGGAAGCACCCATTTTGAAAGCTGACTGCCTTTTTAATGGCAATGAGCAGGCAGGGATTGCCGTGTTTGTTGATGTTACATTAACAGTTTGTTTACTGAGTCAGGGTCTCTCTTATCAGTTACTGCCCTGCAGGAGCTTTCAGAAGGAATAGATGAGTATTGGAACACATTAAAATGTCTTTTAAATGAAATCGAAAGCACAAAAACTGCAAACTGCTATTCATGAACCAAATGGAAATCAACCAAGTCGTATCTATTTAAAACTAGGGCTTGACGTTGCTTGAAGAAGCAATGGGGAAGTGGAGAAGTCAAAGTGCAGTTTTGTAATAGACAGCACTTATATTAATTTGCATTATCTTGTTTATTGGGGAAATACTTCAGGAAGTATCCCTGAGATTTGCGTCTTATTTCCAAAATAGACACTGAGCTACATTCACAAAGTGTTTGCTTCAAAAAGAAAACAAATATGCTTCTACAGAGTATACTGTCAGTGGCTGTGGAATTGTGAAACGGCTGTAAAAAAAAAAAAACGAATATCTTTTACCAGTAACAGAAACCCTATTGATACTGTAAAAAAACAAATTGAAGCATGACAAGTTTTTAACTAGAGAAAGCTAAGCTCTTTTAATTGACCCCACGTTATCTCTCTTATAATGTTAGATTATTACTGCCCTATAGAAATTGAAAAAAAGAGTCCCAGTCCTGTTCCATTTACTCTTTGTAATATGCGTGCCCAGAGGGGAGAGCAACAGTAAGCTGGGAATACTGAGAATACTTTCAATTTAATCAAAATGACAAGAATCTGACTGTACAGATACGTGTACTGGTTAGCTGTTTTGAGGAAATAAGAATTAAACGAATCCGTCTTATCAGGAACTTCCTCTGTAGAGTCCTGGGATCAATGGTTTTGCAATTGTGTACAAAGTAACCTTGGTAACTGCAAAAACAAAACAAAAACTCGAGACACAAAAGGTCAAAATCATAGCGTGTCTCTTGTAATGCTAATTATTTGTTATGTTAAAAGCTTTTAGTTTTTAGTCTTCATGCTTAAACACTGTTTCTGACAATAAATGACCTCCCTTTCTAACAAGTAGCTTCACTAATTAGAACCAGACACAGCTAGTCTTTTGTCAGCAACTGGAGCATTCAAGCTGAATTTGGTTATTGTGAGGAATTATCGCTGCATGTCTGTATAGATAATATTTGCCTGCCCTGACCTGAGGCTGGGAAACAGTGATCCTGATAGTGCTTGTAAATTCTGATTCATAACTGTAGAAGAGTGTCCTGTTATCTTAAGTCCTTTTGTATGTGAATTCTTTTAGTTTACCTGATAGTGGTGATTGCATATCTAAAGCTGTGACTGTTGTTCTATGTTACCATTAGGTTTGCAAATTGCTGCAGATTTAAATTGCTATTACATTACAGTCAAATTACTTGCTGTGGTGTTTATTTTTCAAAAGGGATGACGTGTTTTTCTTTGAATTTCGGAGTGATGCCAGTGTCTTTCTCTATCCCTGAAAAACACTAGAAAAGAAGCATGACTAAGACTGAATTTAAAATGGAATTTGGAGCTCTTCTCAAGTTTCTGTTGTTTTCCCTCAGATCTCAGCTCAGCGGAAGAGGTGGAGGAGGATGAGTATGATGATGATGATGGCAGTACTGACTACACAGACAGCATTGAAGAGAAGGAGAACTCAAAACTGACAGCCCTGTCCCTGTCCACCAGCCAGGTAGAGCTGGTGACCAGTTTTAATTCAAATACGATACACTTAAAAAAAAGTTTTGTAAAGCCAGGTGAATGAGAGGTTCATAACTGCAAACAAAAACCTGAATTGTCATTGAAAGTAACCACAGCATTGCGTCTTTCTGTCTGTCCAGAATGTGGTAACCCGTGAGCAGGGAGAGATGGCAGGAGGTTCGGGTTTGAGTAGTGGGGTATCGCAGGTGGACAAGGAGGGTCTGCTGGAGATGAGGTCTGAGATTCAGCAGCTGATGGAGCAAAAGAAGGCAGCCGAGAGTGAACTGAGAGAACTGAAGACACAGCTGGAGAACACCGGCTATGCCTCCCTCTCTCAGATGAGGTACAGCTTTAAATACAGACTTCTCAAATACTGTGCTGCTGGTCTGATGGCTCATAACTACAGTATGTACTAACCAGGCTACCAAAAGTTGTTTTTTAAATGAGCTGCACTGGCTATCTGGTTGTTTTTCATTTCAAGTATAAAGGCTAGCATAGAATAGCATGACTTTTGAAATTGGAAAAAGCATTGTGTTTCTCTGTTGTGCTCAGGAACGCGCTGCAGAGTCTGCGGCTGGAGAACGATGAGCTGAAGAGTCTGGCAGGACACGTGGCGTCGAGATGGTGGCAGAAGGGCGAGGCCGGGAGGCTGAGCGAGGAGGGTCTGAAGCAGGAAGTGGGGAGACTAAAGGGCAGGCTGGGGAGTACAGAGACCATTGTGGAACTTCTGAAGGAGCAGATGCAGCTGAACTGCCAGACCTGTGGGGAAGAAGGGGTCTTCAACCCAGAGCTGATAGTGAACATGGCCCACGAGATCGAGAGCGGCTGCGGAAGAGCCGGGCCCGCTCAGGAGACGCGCTCAGCTCCGGAAGTGCAGCTCAGAGAGGGAAGTGGGAAGAGGAAGCGCAGTACCAGGCCTCACTCCCTGGACCTGGGTGCTCTGTTGTCCCAGTCCACCAGCGAGTCCTCTCTACAGGTGAACAGTGCTGCTTTTTTATTGCCTTTTAAAAATGCATATATTTATCTTGCAAAATCTCTGCCAAAATATTTTTGGAGCCATGGCAGTGACTGGCTTTTTAGTCTTTTCCTACAGCCTGTCACTAACCAAGCCATCCAGTCACTGAAGCTGAAGCTGCTCTTAATAAAGATTTGACATTCAACTGGACTCAGGAAAGCTATTCAGGAAGTGGTAGTCATTGGAGACACAGGAAAACGATGGGTGTGAGCCAGACATCTCCTCCTAACACAAACATGTTGCTTGTTGGTCACCACCCACTGTAAGGATAGTCTTTGACCTTGGCCCAGGGTGATGAATAGGGATTTTGTTTTCAGTGGCTGGTTTACATAAACAGTTACATAAGGCTGGAAAAGGGTTCAGGGCCAAAGAGTGGAGATAAAAGGGCCTTTCTGTAAGCCACATAGACACGGGCGAGCGGGAGACAGAGTGCCTTTTGTCAGACTGATCTCTTGTGCTTCTGGAGTCATGCTTTAGAAAAGGCTTCCTATTACTGATTGAAAAAACTACTGACAGTGAACCTTAACGAAGTTTATAAGGGACAAGAAGTCTGTTAATCAGGGGGCTCTGTTCTTGCTTAACTTCATCATATCACTGTCAGAGAAAACAGGTCTTTATAGCAAAAATAGGCTTGTTTTTAGGTATCTTTTATTGATATTGACCTTTATTACTGGTGCATTAGCTAATGCGTAAGTGTTATAGTTTCTGATTTAAGGAATCCAAAAAGAGTATCACAGAAGTAGATTTTTAGAGATGTTTGCGCAGGTTTGACTGTTAAATGAATTAAATGCAGAACTAAATTGATCAAGTTGTTATTGCTGTTTTCACCAATAGTGTAGTTAACTGGCAAGAAACCAGCCAAATTGTGTTCTAATTCTCAGCCACTAGAGGGAGCACTTTACTTTCAACCTCCCACTCCTTCTCTTCCCCCCCCTGCAGGCGGGGTTGCAGATGGATTCAGGACGGTTCTGGGAGCATGTAGAGGCGAGTGTTTCAGAGCAGTCCCAGCAGCTCCGCTCCGAGCTGGCCTTGAGTCGCCAGGAGAGCCACGAGCTGCAGGAGAGGCTCAAGGTGTCTGAGGCCACGCTGCAGGCCCAGTCCGACCAGCTCAAGCATTACCACATCCTGCTCAGTAAGCACTCCCTCTGACTACAAATACCGACACCCTGTCACTGTTTGTATATCAATGTGTTACTGTCACATAAGCACAGGCTTAAAGAAAAAATATCTGATAAAATCAAGACGTTTAACTTAACCCTTTCATGCCTGGCGACCTCATATATGGACGGATAAAAACAAAACTCTCTTCTAGTCTTTATATGGGAACATATGGAAGACACAATTGCATGATGACCTCATATGAGGATGCCATTTTTCCCCCTATATAAAGCAGTGAAAAAGAAATGTAAATGAAAAATATATCTATTATGTGTGCTTTTATCAGCTATTTTCAATATTTTATGCATGAAAGGGTTAATTTGGATTACTGTAAACAAATGTTAGTTTTTTAAACTTGGATCTGATGTTGTAGTTTTCCACGTGGCTGTGCTCCATGTCTTGGTTTGTTTGAATCCCACAGCTGAGGTGTCGGTGGAACAGGAGAATAAGCAGGTGCAGGTGGACCTGCAGGACCTGGGCTACGAGACGTGTGGCAGGAGTGAGACCGAGGCTGACAGAGAGGAGGCGAGCAGCCCAGGTGAGGACGTGTGCAGTGCTCTCCAATGAAATCATTCTGGAGGGACAGTAGCATTTTAGATTTATTGTGAAACTTTCCAGGTATGCATTAGAATATATGCTTGAGAAATGTGAGTGAGAAATGTTCAACTATAAACAAAAAATAACCAATTTAATGTTCTAAAAGATTGCATTTGGAAATAAAAGTTTTAAGTGCAATGCTTGACTGCAACCATTCAAAAAAGTCTTTATATGGCACTGCATCTTTATAACCACAAGGGGGAACTGTTGCTGTATTTCTCAAAAAAGAATGGAAAAACCGAACATTTGTGCAAGTATCCTCTTGAAAACATTACCTAAGCTTTAGTATATTTTGAGCCCTGAAACCCCCGACCTGTCGTGAAGAAAATACATAACATTTATGGCTTTT
The DNA here is from genome assembly GCA_030684275.1 of Acipenser oxyrinchus oxyrinchus. NCBI lineage: Eukaryota > Metazoa > Chordata > Actinopteri > Acipenseriformes > Acipenseridae > Acipenser > Acipenser oxyrinchus. Next base: position 23,499,248 of record CM060260.1, on the reverse strand, counting down.
TTTGTTTTGTGTTGATTAACAGATACAGAAAAGTCTATTTTGCACTTATGGGTGCTGAATGTGGTCAGATTTTCTTATTTGTTTGTTTATTTGTTTGGGTGAATTGTACAAGTAGTTTTGATGACCTATATATTTCTGTACGGTACTTGTTTCCAGAATATGACGAGCTGGATGTGCATGGAGACTTGTACAGTGATGCCAGCCTGATGGAAGAGGCCCGCGCCCCCTCGCTCCCTCTCAAGTCCAGTCTGAAGGTGAGGCTGTGGACGGAGGAGGAGCCAGTGAAGTGCCAGGATGTGACGGCTCTGCAGCAGCACATTCAGGACCTGCGCGCCCAGCTGTGCCGATCCGAGAAGGTGATCCGTAACCTCCAGACCCGCATCCGCTCCTCCTCCACCACCAGTGACTACGCCTCCAGCCTGGAGCGACCCCACAAGGTAGCCTGGAGCTTTGAGGCCTCGCCTGCTCACAGCTGCCTGGAGGACGACGAGGGCTGGCAGTCTGACGAGGTGGCCATCCCAGCTGCTCAGCCCAACAAGGAGCTCCAGGAGCTAGTGTCTCGCGTGGCCTCCCTGGAGACTCGGCTCAAGACCTCCAGTCTCGAGGGCAAGGCAGCGGCTGAAGATCTCAAATCTGCCACCTGGCCGAGGTAGATACAACTGGTGAAAATGCAGTGTATGGTATTATAGTGCTAACAATGTTGTGCACAGCAATAGGGTTCTCTGTTTAACTTGTGTTAGGATGTGTTACTGTTTGATATGGCAAGGTGTAATATGTTTGATACTGCACAGTTTTAAAATAAACTGTTCTGTTTCTCTCAGCCTCTCTGTAACAGCCAGTACTTATTAAGCATGCAGACAGAAACAATCTGGTATTATAAAAAGTAGTATTGTATGAAGGTCAGTATAAAATTCCACTACAGAAACACCTATTTCTTTAAGCCTGATTGTGACAAATGTTAATATAAAATAACATCTACTGTTTTTTTTGTTGTTGTTGCATATTAAACTCTTAAGCTATTACAAAAAAGAGCCATCAATGAAAGTAAAAATATAGCATTGGCATAAAACAGTGGCATTAAACAGTAGCTAACTACATCTGCTGTACCATTTTAATTTTATTTAGTTATTTTATGAATCTCAAGTAGCAATTTACTGCATCCAACAGGTAGTTCAGTGCAGGAGCATAGATCACCAATAGCTCATAAACTGAAGTGCACTCTAAAAGTGCCAGACAAAGTGTAGATGTGAAAAGTGCAAATGAGTCAGTCAAAGCAAGACCATCCTCAGTGCTTACGTGTTTACCTGGGAGGTCCTCAGTTCTGAAGCAGTTTTTGCACCCCTCTCACATGAGGCGTCATTGTTGATCCCCACAGTTAAGGGCAGTGACTTTGCTCTTTCAGGAAATACGACTCTCTGATCCAGGCTCAGGCCCGGGAGCTCTCCCACCTCCGTCAGAAGATGCGGGAGGGCCGAGGTGTCTGCCACATCCTGTCCCAGCACCTCGGCGACACCACCAAGTCCTTCGAGGAGCTGCTGCGCGCCAACGACATCGACTACTACATGGGCCAGAGCTTCCGCGAGCAGCTGGCACAGGACACCTCGCTGGCAGAGCGCGTCGGCAGCAAACTCTGCGGTCGTGAGTCTTCTCTCCTTTAGATTTGGGAATCCCCATCACTTTAGTTTTTTCAGCAGTACATTGATGGCACTGTACTTGCAACATTACAAAAATAAAAAAACATGTTAGGTTGATTTTCTGACATCTTAAACTTTTTATTTTGTGAAGACACATCGTTTTATAAAACTGTTTGTGAAATGACAGTTTCATCAATTTAAACCTTGACAAAACTCTGTTTAAGGGTATTCTGTACAAGTCTGAAACTTTTTCTGTTTCTCTGTTTGCAGGAGATCGATCAGAAGTTGATGACAAGACAGGACATGAGCTGCTGGCTCTGAGGTAGGCAGTCTGTGATGTTTTCAGTTTCACACACGCAAACTAGATATAGTATTAGAATCAAAAGCTACTGTGGTCTATTACTTATACCACCACATACAAACCGCAGTGCAGGTTTGTCTTCTTTTCTGCATAGCTATCTTTGTGTGGGTTTGACAAGCAAGTATACTGGGAATGGCTGGTCTGCTGATGAGCCACGTGGGGCTTAGGGGCAGTAAACCATGGCATTGATCCCCAGGCTGGGTGTAGGAACAGTGGGCTGAGGAGGGAGCAGCATCTAAAGAAAGCTTGTGAACTTTTCAAAGTCTGGGGAAGTGTAATGGACATGAATCATTTTTTTTTAAAGTTGAAATAAAGTTTGGCTATTAGAATATTCTCACTACTTCTGCATTTTGGCAACATCATATTGCTAAACACCACACAGGAATTCCCTTCTCTGCCACATTATTGTGTTCCCTGTTTCACTTGCAATGCCAGTGGATGACAAAGACTTTTTATACACTGAAGTACATGGCAACAGTCAGGCAGTTGGGCAGTGAAATTACCAGCAGCATTTGATTAATGACACAGGATATGTGGATAAAACTATTGCAGTTGTGTTTCAGTTGACAGGTTTCAACATCAGTACACAGGAGGTTACAACAGCTGATTGTCCAGAACATCGTTTTGCATATTATATCAGCCTTGTGTTTTCATTACCAAGGCCAGTACTTTTCCTGGTAATTCTTCATCAACTAAACCCTAAACATCCTGCTGATTAAGTTTGTGTGATTGCATGACCCTGCTGGGGGAGGTGAAGGGCATTTGAGTCATTGATTTCTAGACAGATCAGTTACTTTCTGTCAAACGCCTGATTTGCTTCTATCTGGTTGCTGGTAAGAGCACAGAGGGACATAGAGAAATGATAAATAACAGAACTCTCAGTACAGACTTCCCTTCAGAGTTTATGATATTTTAATGGAACCTTTCCGGTGATCTAAGGTAAATTAGGCATCCTGTTTCCCAGCGTTGAAATGCCTGGACTGAATCAGTCAGCTTGGTTTCTATTGTTGAAATATGAAACAGCGGAGGTGACAAAGAGCAGGCTGGTATACAGATTGCCTTGCCCATCTTGGAGCTGAAGCAAGGGATTATCAGTAGGGTGGGGGTTAAACTGGGGTACAGGAATCTGCATCCATTCACAAAGGCTGCTTTTCTCCCAAGCTCTGATTAATTTTACACAGAGGAGAAATTCTCAGCCATTGTGAAACAAGGCATGTTTCCAAAGGCTCAAGCTACTTTATTTGTAACTGACACATATACAGTAGATTGAGATTCCATAACTGACAAATAAAATGGACATTTATTACCAACATGTTAATAGTCAGATAGTATTTTATATAAATTTCATTTTCATTATCATTACCGTTATTATAATAAATAGTACTGTACAAGGTCTTCATTTATTTAGCATTTATAAAGGGCCTGTCATTGAGCATGTTTTAATATGAAGCATGGCTGCTTTGCTGAGTAATGTCATACTGGTCTCAAGGCTCTCTTGGGGAGATGACAATGACCAGCTTTTTGATTGGATCATTTTCCTCACTAATAGGCCAAAGCAGATTCCCAGAGGGATTTAGTAGCTGATAAGACCTTTTTTTCCACCATGGTGCATCTGTTCTGGGCATTAGCCAGTTGTCCAAGCTGCACTCAGAGCTTAAGCAGCAGTGTGGTGCACTGAGAATATTTCTGCAGTCTATTTGGTTTTCTTAAAAGGAATAATTGCTGCTCGTGGTCTCCTGCATGCTCTAAAAGTGTTCTGTGTAATTCTGATTACACTATGAGGCGTCTTGGGAATCAAGCCATATGGCATCAAGAAGAGGATTTTTTATTCCTAGGGAAGGGATTGTCTTTGCACCACCATTCAGCTTCATTCTTCTGTTGAATGCTGTGTGAAAATCTACAGATGATAAGCAGCACAGTGTTTCTCCATATTACAGGGCAGATCTGTGGATGATGCTTGCTGCTTGAAGGACTGCATGTATGGATCAGGTTCAGACTTTTTTGCGTCTTGCTTGGACTTGCACCGAGACATTTCTGAAGCACGTTGATTGAGGATTGTTTGTTTTTAAGGTTTATCTCATGCCTAGGATCAGTCCAGTTCCTATTACAGTCTAACACATTGGGATACTGATTGTTAAAGAAGGGTGATCGGGCTTGATGTGGTGTTTTTGGAGCACTGATGTTTCTGATGAAATGGATTGCCTTGTTGGTGCTATGAGGATCTTGTTCACTTTATAAATTTAAAATGCCGTGTTGTAGGTCTTACTGAACACACCACGTTTGTTGTGCAAATCCCATCTCTCGGGACTACATGGTGGTGACAACAATGGCCTGTGACAGAAAGGCAGACAGACGCAGGTTTACAGCAAGCTGATTTATCTCAGTGTGGTCTCTGTGATTAAGCTTAAGAAGCAGGTAACACAGGGACACGCCATAGCAACCAAGTCTCTATGTGGGGGTGAAATTTATCACTGGTGGAGGAAGCCGTCTGTCAGAACAGCCTGTTTCAGTGAATTGAGAGGAATTCTTATCTGCTGCTTATTTCATATTTGGAGTTGAATGGAAACCTGAGTGTAAAGAGCTTTGTATTAAGCAAGTGATGGAAATGTATGAAATATATTTGTCTTTAACTTTTAACTTTTAAAAAAGGTTGACATATTAGCAGACTCATCTTGGTTGGGGTTGTTAATGTGATGTAGTGCAGTGCATTAGAGCGGATTACTGTGATTTAACTATTTTCTTGTGTTTTATACATATTTTGACCTGACGGGTGGTAACCTGCCATTTTAATAGGCTGTTAGTATCATATTAAACACAATTAAATTAGGTCACGACAGGCTGTAGCATTGCAAGGTCTCAGCAGAGGGGATTGTAAAGTGGCTCCTTTGTGAACTGTGGCACTGCTAAAATAAAATCTAAAATATTTTACATTTTGTGAAGTGCTTTGATGCATCTTTTATTTGTTAAATCAGTGAAAATTACCATTTACGAGAGTAATTGTGCTCTGATTTTCATTAAATTATTTTTTGTGATAAAAGCTTTTACCTCAGGGAAGAAAGGAAGACTCCTCTGTCACAACAAGGGCAGTATTTTGTCACTGCTGGTTATTGAGAGGTTTCTAAAGCACTGGATGACAGCAGGGTTATATTATTTTCATTTTCAAAACATCAAAATGTGAATTGCATGCTGCTTAACTACGGGGGACTCTAATACAAACCAAAAAAAAATCTACATTTCTACATTACAAAGTATTGAGATTCAAATATCTACGAATATCAAGAGAGTTAAGGAACATGAGCAATTAGTATTTTCAGTGGAAGTAATAAGCTTCGGAAGTAAGCAGAAGGTCAGGCCACTGGTGCTGTCAGCTGGCTCACATTAAGTGGAATGGAAACTGATTGCTGTGATGCTTTCTTTGATTGCTTATTGAATGGAATTGCCCCAAAGGCTTAGTAAAATTAGGGCTTTTTTCCCAAAAGGCCTGTGAACAATTTGCATACAAACTGCACTTTGAACAGGCAGAATAAAAAGTTTGACTTAGAGGACATGTGCTGTGTGTATAATGCTGTGGGTTTCTAAACGCAATAAGAGCTCTGCGTAGGCGAGTCACGTTAATCAGCTGGGTTTCTAGCACAGCTGAATAGATACTATTACGGAGCTGTTTGGATTTCTGTACTGATGTGACAGCCTGAGAAGTGGGAAGACACAGAGAAGAATCTTTGAGAGTCATTGCAGAAAAGGATTTTTGCGAAGACATATAGAAAGTCCTTGTGGATTTCAAGTGTTCTCCCTGACCTTTTTATGCTTGGCATATTTTAGAACAGCATTTTCAAACAGCATAGAAGCTAATGAAAGTTGCAGAGGATTGCTGTGGATATTGAGTAGATAACTTCTGCTCTATAGTGTGTCCATTTAGCATGCTTAGACTCCTGACTGAGCAAGGACGTTTTGAGCACATCCAATACCATTCTGTGGAATACAGTCGGTGGTACCTAGCAACCAGCAGTGGTGGAAGTTGTTTCCTCTAGTAGCAATAACTGCGTTGTCACTATGGCCCCACTGTGGAAGTCAATGCTCTCAAAGAGCAGCCCGCTGTACCGCGAATCCCTCTTCTCGTTCACATTGTGGGAGTCCCTTGTACACGCGCGGGAGCTGGTGTTTCTACGGAAACAGCTGGACCAAGAGAGAAGGGCCCTGCAGAGGCCGCTCGACAAGTAAGAATCCGGGAATGGGAGAGGGATTTACATGGGGACTCCGTCAGCCACAGGAAACATTTTACTCTACTTTATTGACTTAATGTAGAAGAGGAGTGCAACCGTGACATTTTTCCTTTGCAAGAAAGGAAATATACTGAAATGATGAATGAAATCAGAATTTCACATGCACATTATGACCCTCAGAGTGGTAGTTTTAGCGACTTAATAATCAGTTTTGGTTTGTAAGGTTCTTATTTAAGGGGCTAAAAAAGGTCGCTGGCATCAACGCACAGTAGCAGACCAGGGGGAAGTTGCTTTCCATATGAACTGTATTGTTAATGAGTTAATTAAATATTAAGTGTTTTTGATTCTAGAATTACTGAAGATTTAATGTTTAGCTTTTCACTGATTCGTATTTTTTTAAAGATTTTTTTTTTTTTTTGTGATGGAAGCTATTGCTTCAGGCAAAAATATGTCCTGTCACAACAAAAGTAGTCATTTGTCAATGTTGGTTAACGAGGGATTTCTAAAGCATTAGAAGACAGCAAGGTCTTAAATGAACATGGCTAAGAAAGGGCTGCTTGCCGTCCCTCATGTGTCTCTGAGTTTATGATTTGTGTTCTTTTGTCTTTCCAGGCTAAGCAGGGAGCTCCAGCAGAAGGATAAGATCATCGAGTCACTCCGTGCCAAGCTGCAGCAACGCCCAGACACGCCCTCAAGCAGCCACGCCCTTTCTGACTCGGACAGGACCTCCTTCGTGTCAGATAATCATGCCTCCACCAATGATGACCTGGAGCTCTGCTCTGACATCGACGCTGCCAGCGAGTACACACAGGAGGAGCGTGGGGGCACCATGAGCCCAGAACAGGCCAGCACAGGTAAGGGCAAATCACAACAATTCTACAACAGTATTCCTGTAGTTTTTATTTGGCTAATTTTTGTCTCAACCTAGCAAAATACAGAGGGTTGCCAGTAACACAGTCACAATAACTCTTTTTTGATTATGTGTTATATATTTTTTCAATTCCGTTGCTACAAAACTAAACAACACTACACAAATAAAGGTTTTAAAAATAATATTCACGTTTCTAGGGGAAAAATAATAACACAAGTTTTTATCCTCCATTGCTAACCCTCTAGCCAGACAAAGCAGGAGCCTGTCATATCAGTGTAATGTGATTCTACGTTGAGCACCATTTTCTTTCAGATTCTCACAGTCATGGTGGCGCTTCGCCACAACACCCATCAATCCCATCACCCACCACTGCATCCCATGGGGCTCAGTCCAACAACAATACAAAAATTCCATGCTCACATAATCCCATCGAGTCAAGCCCAGCTCAGAAAGGTAGGGTAACAACAGAGGGCTGGGTGGGTGTGCATCACTTCTGCTCCATAGTACTTTCCATACTGTGGTGGTCTATGTAGTATCATTATGCATTACACCTAATTGTTCATTGTTACATCTTCCATGGAACAGCAAAAATAGGTTTACCGCTTCTAAAACATATTAATCCTGTAGAACAGGACTGACAAGGCACTACACCATACATTCCCACTGTATATGCTTTGGACATTTAATCTACAGCAAGTTCCCAAGAAACTCAAACTTCAATGGGTTGTAGATGTAATACGGGAAAAGCTAATTATTCTACACACTTGGGGTAATGAAAAATTATTTTTTTTACATTTATAAGCTACATTTTAGTTGTATTTGAAATAATCATCAGTAAACAGGTTGTGTCGCAGGTTTGATTTGGTTTGGGTTAGTGCAAAGAGAAAGGCTATTTCTTTTCCAGTGTATTCCATCTCTTTGTTATTTCCCTTGTTTCTAGACCTCTATTCTGGCCCCTTGTCCAGCGCTGTCACTTTCCCTCAGACCCACTACTGCTCTGACACCTCCAGTCAGTTTAGTTACCTGCCCTTTGACCCCCGATCTCCGTTCCTTGACCCCAGTTTCAGTGGCACGTCACAGTTCTCCATAGCGGAAGTGCACCAGGAACTTCAGATGCTGCAAAGGCAGCTGGGAGAAAGTGAGAGCCTTTGATTCGCACGTGTGTGTGTGTGTGTGTGTGTGTGTGTGTGTGTGTGTGTGTGTGTGATCACGGAGTGGGCATGCTTTTCATCCACTCAGCATGTGCAGCTTTGCATGGCAGGACATTAGCAGCTGCCATAACATAGTCTTGAATGCTGGACTTCTTTTCTGCAATGCCTAAGCATGGGCCCTATTTTTAACCACCGTCTGTTCACTCAGCATTTTGTTCTATGGTTTTTAGGCTTCAGATTATGGCGGGTGCTATACTTTTTGCCTGCACTGAGGTATCCTGAGAGATTTAACACAGATGCCTCAGTTGGGTGTTTGCTCAGTATTGCTGAAGTTTTTTTGTTTGTTGTTGAGTTCAAGGTGCAGTAAGGTTGCTGTGTGTAATTATAAGTGCAAATGGTGGTGGGCTTGCTGATTCCTAGATTAGCCATCGCAAATAGTCAGATCTAATTCTTCTGTTGATAGAGAGGGGGAGAAAGACTGGAAGGCTTTGAGTAAGAGGAGCTAATCCCATGGTTTTCTTATTGTTATTGCTAAGTGATCCATTGCATTTGAGCAGAATCTTTTTTTTTTTACTTAAACACACACTTAAAAAAAAAAAGTCCTCCATATCTAACCAAAATTATTAAACATGAATATAAAACAAATCATTGAAACCATACAGAAAAACAGAAGTGCGATATGGATCGGCCCTGTCCAGTCCACATGCAAGTGGGACAGAGAATTCTATATCCAGCCCATTCGATTTCATTCAATTGTGGTCTGATTTTAAACGCTGCAGGCTTACATTTCAATGAAGTCTTTCATGCATGCACAGCTATTAAGTGTTTGTTATTGTATAATGCTGTATTGTAACTGGAAAGAACAGGCTGTTCCACCTCCTGATGTTTTGTCTCTGCCTTCAGCCGCAGGGTTTGCTGTTCCTCATGTCAAACCGCTGTCCCACACGGCCAACTTCTCCTTGACTGGCCAGTCACAACCCCAAGCCTCCAGCTATACCCCACTGTCCCATCAACCATTTCAACAGGCCTCTCTTGGGAACTGCACTCTGAAGGCAGCTGAGGCTGGCTTGCTTGACAGCAGTGCAGTCTGGGATATGAACCACCTTGTCAGACCCATGGGAACCAACACTTATGGGGACGTGTCATCAGGATCATCCGGGTATCAGTCCGGCCCCAGCCACACAGGTAATGATATCAATGCAGCAGGTATCAGTGTGCAGCAATATGAAGTAAAGCCTCTGAAGTTTTCTACCTAGTTCCTAATGACTCTGTGTTTCAGGCACACGTCTGACTGACGAGCACCTGGCTGAGATCCGCAGTCTACGCCAGCGTTTGGAGGACTCGATCCGCACCAATGAACGTCTGAGACAGCAGCTGGAGGAGAGGCTAGCGTTGGCTGGGAGAGATAGCGGTAAGGTGGAGGGGATACAGTACATCTCAGGACCTGGTTTTTATTACCACTGTGTGACATTTCTGTCTTCACTGTTTTGTTTCCCACAGGGCCTCCTACAAACATCTACATCCAGGGACTTGAGTCAGTTAGCCAGCTGTCCAATGAGAACCAAGTCTTGAGGGAGGAAAACCTGGGTCTTAAGGCCCGGCTAAACCAGGCCAGCAGAGGTAAGGAACTGACTGGTTCCATCTTTCTTTACTTTGTTTTTCTTTGCTCTCTGGCAGGTTTTATTGTTGTTAACCCATTAAGTGCTATTATCCTCATTTGAGGTCAGCTACTTTAAAATGTTTTGGAACATTTTTAACTGAAATTTAATTTTCTCTTTAACTATATTGTTATGATAACTTAAGTCTAAATGTAACTGTGCTGCTAATATAACCCTTCAGATGTTTGTATGACGCCTCGATATAAAATAAGAAACTGAAGCCTAAAAATGATCAATTTCTTGGTGTTTTCCTACCCACAGTGATGATAAAGCTCAATTTTCTGTGTTGAGCTTCATAGCCAACGTCAAATTTCAATGGTCTGATTACAGTCACGTGTAACTTGACTGTCTTCAAAATGGGATGCAGCAGTTTGTAGCCAAAACAATTTACCTTTTTTTCTGTGAAGAAATATTGATTTAGAATGTATCAAATTACATAAATACAGCTTGTGATTTTATTCAAAGAAAACTTAATTTGGTGCTTAATGGGTTAGGCTAAAATGATAAATACAAAGCAATGTCCATGTTGCCATTGCTGATGGCTGTCTTGACACCTGGAACGTTGTGATTGTCATGGTCCGGTACTTGCTGCCTGTTACACCTCTGTTGTTCGGTCTCAGAGAGCTGTGCGGAGGTGGAGCAGCTGCGGGATGCTGTGCTTTCAGGCAGGGAGCGGGTGAAGCAGGCAGAGCTGGAGGCAGAGCAAGGGAGAGAGGAGAGCAGGAGGCTGCAGGCACAGAGCTGTGAACAGCAGCAAGAGATCCATCAGCTCAGGCTAGAAAGACAGGCTGGTCAGGACCGGAACAACAGGTAACATGGGACACACGAGCCAGTGCACACGCAACACAGCACACTACTGGTTAAGAATGGAATGCAAGAAGAATACTACAACATTACACTTGGTTGACTAGATCACACTTATATATAATTCAGCTAGTGCAGCACCACTTCACAAAAGGCAAAAAAAAAGGAATGAGAATTTTCAGTTTATTCACAGAAAAAGGTCAAATTCTGCTGTGCTGCATACTAGTACATTATTCATTCAAGTTGTAGAGTCTGTGTGTTGTGTTAAAGTAGGTGGCTATTGATGGGCCTGTTATAATTCCCTCTGCCCTCCAGGCTGCAGCATGAGATGAACCTTCTGCAGCAGCAACTTACTGAGAATGGACAGCTGCTCTACTCACTCCAGTCTGAACTCCACGTGTATGAGAGAGTCTATGGGAGCGCCAAGCCGTCTCTCTCAGGTAAATCTATTCTCTGATGCAGAACTGAAAGCCGTCGGACTTGTCTCATTCTGTTAGTAAGGTAATGGCCAGCAGCACAGGGGAAGTGTGTGCATTTGCAGACTTCTTATAGGAGACTTGGAAAGGAATGTCCAAAATCGTATGCCTCTTTGACCCTTTGTAGCAAACAGGAAACTGCATTACAGCAAACCTTACAATATGTGGTAATTGCTTGGTTACCAGCTCTGATCAGTTGCAGCACTAACTGCCTGTGTACCTGCCTGTGTCCTCAGGGTATGGCAGGGATGGGAAGTGTCACAGCGTGCCCTCCTCCTTGGACCTGAGTGAGCTGCTGTCGGAGGTGCGGAGCTTGCGGGTCCAGCTGGAGCAGAGTATCCAGGAGAACAGCTCCCTCAGACAACAGCTGGAGCAGCAGCTAGTCAGGAGCTCTGTTAAGATCGACAGCCGCCCCTCCAGCATCAACATCTCCACACCCAGAGAGACAGGCTGCAGGAGGCAGCTCTTCCAGGGTACGGAGGTCACATGGAAATTGCAGTCCTTAAAAACTAAAAAGACATTGCACGTTTTTTTCCGTATAAATAAAATATTACCATGACTGAAATGTGTTGATGCCATGAAGGCCTCTAATCACCCCAATGAAACACTGGTTAAAAAATAATAAATAAAAGCCTACAAAAAGTTTGGAAATATCTTGCAATTAAGAGAGAAGGGTTCATCATAAAACAAAAGGATTTTTCATTATATATTTTTTATCAGAATAGTTCTAACTGGATTAAGTTGTCTTTTTCTGTTATTTTATTTTTTTTTATTGTCTTTTTTGTTCCAGATTCAGTTCCGTCTCCCCCAGTCCGAGATACAGACTTGTTTAACTCAACTTCTCCATTCTCCATGTTCTCAAAATATACTGACCTTGGTGTGGAAGATCCTGAAATCTCAGCAAATCAGGGTAAGACTTTAGTCCTGAGAAGTCTGCTTGCTTAATGGTTTATCAATATGCCAGACAAAAATCAGAATTTCACCATTAGCTTGATTTATAGTATTTCTTTAGTATTTCAGGAAAAAAGCCCTTAATTACCAGTTGTGAGTAAAAACATAATTTTTTAACTATTTGAAATCCCCGATGCAGGTCATACTTACATTTTGGAAATACGTTTATCCAAATCCATTTGTACATGTCTAAAGCAGACTGTTCTGGTTTACAGAAATCTTGAAGCCAAGGTCTTTGTTAGAAGGGGACGCTCCAGATGGCTCGTTTGCCAGTAAGAATGGGCGGCACACCATCGGGCACGTGGATGACTTCAGCGCCCTGCAGCAGCAGATCCTAGAGGGGAAGATGCTGGTGCAGAGGATGGAGGCTGTACTGCAGTCCTCTCTCAGTGCTGCTTTCCTGGAGATCAGTTCCAACAAGGTAACCATCAAAGCAGCGCACATCAGCCGTGTCACAACTTGACAGTAAGGCCACCTTTTACCTTCCCTTTGCTTGTGTGTGTTTGCAGGCTGTGGATTACAGCTCTGTGAAGAAGCTCCTCTCCAACACTAAGACCCTGCGGCAGATCCTGGAGGAAGCCGCCTCTCTTCTCAAGATGTTCTGGAGGGCGGCTCTGCCTAATGCCGAGAGCTGCGTTCAGCATGTCAAAAAGGTAGGGGCACATCCCAGCATACATCAGGAGTTAATTTGGCATGGAAACTAAAGGGGCTCATTTTATAATCTTTGTCTTGTCAGGAACAATCCATGAAAGAAGAGATCCAGATGTTGAGGAACAAAATCATAGAGCAAGAGGCTCTGCTACAGAACACTACCGAGAGGCTGAGGAGCACGAACCACAGCAAGGAGAGCATGGAGCACTTCATAGTCAGCCAGTGTATGTCTCCGAATACTCCCCAGTCACGACATGCTGTTGTACAGGGGTAGGGTAGCACAATGGGAAGCCTTTACTTATCGATAGGGATTATTATCTAAAGGCTCTTTGTGGGTTTCGGTCCGATGGACTTTGTGTGCTGTACCTGCACTTTTATATTTTCAAGTCAAGTCTTAATAAAATGATATTTCCATGCTCAGACTACGTAACTGACACACTGTTGTTTCTTTGCATTTTCAGTATCAAGAACTCGTGATGTGTTGAAGAAAGCAAAAAACAATTTGGAGGTGAGTAGACACAGCTTTTAATGTCCAATTTAAGTAAAAAGTTAAAAAAAATGTTTTTAGTTAATGCTTATTTGATTTCTCTTTCGTAAAGAGCACAATGGCTTTCATGTATTTAGTAAGTTGACTACACATTTTTTGTTAATTACTATTTGAGGTAATTCACATTCTATTAGATTAGAGTACACTTTTATTTTAAACAAATAAAGGAATTCTGCACCCGAAGTGTATTTTGCTTTATTGGTTGCTTTCCTTCATTTAGTGCCTAGGACCTGATGGGTGATAACCCTTTTGCATGCATGCAATCCTTTAGTTTCTTTTGCTTTTTTTCCTGCATTCTTCACTCTCTTCTTGTGTCTCTGCCCTTCTCTTCCCCTGAGTATGTCCAGAAGAATGAGTACAAGATTTCCTCTCTAAACTCCTCCCCCTGCCCTTGTAAAGGTACGGCACTCTGGCTCTGTCTGTGCCCACACTAGCTATTCCACATCCACCGTCTTGCTGCAGTGTGAATGTGTGTGTGTGTGTGTGTAACCATCCCTTATAAAAGGAAATCAGCCCTTTTCATTTTAGTGCTGTATGGTTGATTTTATGTGCATTGTGTCTATCACTGGGGAAGCTGAGCGGGTATTCATAAATAGCACCACCTGTTGGGTTAAAAGAGTAGTGAAATCTAAAAAGTTAGCCTGACACAAGCTAACAAATTATTAACTAACACATTAGAAAGGCACTAATAGCTTTGGCTGTGCATAATGTGAATCTGGCTTGGGAGACCCAAGCGTGACAGCCTAAATTATTAGTATTAATTAAGTAGAATTGTGAGGTAAAGTCGCACTGGATCTAGAGGTGAGGGAAGTCCTTTGGCTAGAATATAATATCTAGTCATCTGTTCAATCCAGTTGCTCCTGCAAGATATAACAAAGATGCATCCAGTAGCACAATTCTTTAAGCCTTAAGTTACTTTCCAGTGCAAATCTATTAAAACATGCTACATGTAAGGCATGAGATAATCTGACGGGACGACACTGGACTGCAAGCCAGTCAACTGTAGTCTATTAGAATTTTTGTGTTCTGCTAACGAATGCTGCATCATTCAAAACTAAGTGTTGTATGCATAGACAGTGGAGCCATTGTCAAAACCTTGTCCCAGCAGATGTTGTTCATTAACATGATTTATATAATAATGTGATCCTGCCCTATGCAAACCACATACAGTATGTTGCTTCAGATAATGTTTTTTTAGAATGTATTATGCAACTATAAATTATATTATGGAGGAAAATATAATAGGCAGCTGTTCAGATTTGCTGCACAACCAGATATTGATAATTTTGTTGACACAGTATAAAAAAAAAGATTAAAGGAACAGGTTCATGAATGAAAATATTAAAATAACCTTTATAATTAGGATTATTTCCTTGCAATGATAATTCATGAATTGAAACTAACTAGGTATCCTCTGGGTCTGATATGAATTTGTTCTCCCTGTTTTGTCCCTAGTTGAAATCACAAGAGGCCACTCAGAGCGCCCCACGGATTGGGATTGTGTGAGCCCTCGGTGCCACGAGCCACCAAGGAAGAAATCCAGCCACCGGATCACCAAAAAGCGGGAGAGGAGCGGGCAGTGCTTGCTGAAAGTAGTAACATATTAACACCTCCCAGACGACAGGTCTCCCATCATCCAGCTCTCTCAATCTGTATTCATTTCCTTTTCAACGTGGGAGAGCTGGAAAGTCTGGGACAGCCCTCTTGATAACTAGAGACTGCTTACATATTTCATTTCTTTCATGACGATCTGAATGAAGGATTTTTTTTTCTCAAATTCCTTGCATGAAAAACAGAAGCGCAAGAAGACTTGAGTTATATCTCTTTCAAGGGAACGTGTGCATCCTGACTGGCGTAGACTGACCATTTTCACAGTCTGTGGACGGTTAGTTTCAATGCATGTCGTAGTCAACTGATGAAAAAAAAAGTCATAAGATACAGTATGTTCTAACAGTACAATAAGCTTCTTTTATCCTCCAAACTTACTGCTAACTAAAGGCTCTTTTCACATGGCATGTCAAGTTATGATTTGGCTTAAAGACTATCATCTTTCCGACAAGCTCCTGCTCTAGGATGTTCACTTGAAAACACTGGAAACAAAAATGTGGCAAAGAACAAAACTTGAATGGAATGGATTGAGCAGAGAATCAAGCTTCATGATTTGTGACTGTAAATATGTGAGGAACCAGGAGAATTTCACCAACATCTCAACATTCATAGATATACATCATTGTGAATTACTGAAAATGTAGTATATTACTGAGTTCTAGAAATGAGCATGTGCAATAGGGCTGTTCAATGACTTGCAGCATCAGCTTTGCCAGACACTGGAACACAAAGTATTAATATAAGACCGTCAGTGCAATATTAGTAAACACTACTGACTGAACTAATATATAGTTTAAAGAGTGTAGCATGGTGGGGTGTTGGGTTGAGGATCACCAGATTACTGCTAAATTTTGGGCTATTTAATATGGTTCTGTCTGATCAATGATATGAAATTTGTCTCAATTGACAGTTGGCATAGCTAGCTCGAGGTATAACGGTACATCCTTTGGGCTCTAAATTTAGCTATTGGAAAAAACTCTTATAAAAGAAAAAGGGGAAAAATTGATATTTTAGGTTTGGTCTGATTTACTATTTTATCACATGTACTATTACACTGTTCTAGCACAGTGATTTAATGGATCAAGCAAGAGTTTTTAATCCAGTATTTAATGCACTTTTAAATAACTAGCGTACATTGTTGGTTGCAAGATAAATTACTTTTTATTTTTTTTATTTATATGTTTTTAAACTGATTGAATCTAGAGTGACTAATATATATTTGGCCATTTAAATAATAATAATCATATAAAAACTTAACAGGATGCAGTGTTTTGTGTATTGCCCCATACACTGCCCGTAAGTGTAGAAATTTGTAGTCACATACAAACTTTAGCAGAAAACTGGTTGAAGCCTAAAGTGACACCAATACATGCACGTTGCATCTAAAGTACATGCATTGGTATTTCTTCAATTCATGTGTGTTGCTTTGGATGTACATTAAGCATTGTTGTTGCTGTACATAATATGCTTCCAATATTTTAATAGTTAAATTGTATTAGGCTGTTACAAGTGTTGTTTTTTGGTGCTTTGTAAGTGTAATGTATATTTAATATACATAAAAACTGAACTATCAGGGTAGCGTTGCAATAGCATACTGTTTGCTTTGTAATCCTGATGTGTAACATCTTCTATTTTGCTTTTAAAGTGCCATATGTTTTCCCACTTGGTGTATACATTATGTCGTCCTCTATCTATGTTTGGTCAAGCTGATACATATTTCATCTAGAAACATATTTATGGATACGTATATATCAATTAATATATAAACTGCCTTTCCCTTGATTCATTTTGGGGGCAAAATTCAGTCTATTTAAATCTTTAATGTTTCCGCTTAAAGCTTTTGACATGGAATTCAGTTAAAAGGTAGAAGCTAGGTAGTATAATTGTGAGTGGGAACGTTTTATGTCAGATATTCTGTTGTCTACCATGAAGGTTTTGTTTATGCTCCAGGTTTCTGATGCATCAAAAGATTGTTAGGATTATATCTGGAAATGTGCTGAGTAGAAAAATTAACTGTTGTACATTGTACAGGAGCAGTGTGAATAAAGCCACTGTTATATTGTGTGTGCTGTAAAAGAAGGGAATTAACAGTGAAGCAAAGCCTTGTTTGTGCTGTATGGGTTTCTGCTGTTGTCTGTTTGAACCCTGTATGATATGTATATACTGACTGGAGAGTGGTTTGATACTGAAGCTGTTTGTGTTGTTGAGTGTGTGAAAAGACAAACTGTTTATAAGCGTACCGGCACAGGCCTTGTTGACTGTTTCCGAAAAAGAAAAAAAGTGTTTGTTCTGTAAATTAAGAAGATTGGAAAATGTTTTTGAAGCTTTTGTTTAGAAATAAAATTGGTAACTCTTATGTTGCTCTTATGTCATTGTTTCCTCACCAGCAGATGGAAATGATTTTAAAAGTGCAAAGTTCCAAAACTGGAAATTTAATTTAACAGCTTTTCAGTCTTCCTATTTTTTTGTTTTTTAGGCAGATGTTTTTCCTCTTTCAGAACCAACAGTAGAAATTTCAACTTGGAAGAAAAAAGCATTGGCTTTTCTCATGTATCTGGACAGATGGAATGACACGGAGTGTACTTCCCTTTTTTATTAGGTGTAAACAGGTGCAATAAATTACAAAACACATCAGCATTCTATATCTTCAGAAACACATGGATGCTAAGGCATACAGTACAAGCCACTTATTTTAAGTTACATTTCTGCTGTTCAGGTTTCTTCTAAACAAACACACAGACACCTTGGTGTATACACTAAAGGCACAATGTTCACACCTTTCACAAACTTCACACCTGTGGTTTCAGATACTTGATCATGTAGATGTCTGAAATTTTGCTTGGTTCTTGTTACTTTCAGTAACATAACTTTCAGTGACAATACGCACATCTGTACCTTTAGGCTAAAATAAAAATGAACATGTTCAGTAAATTAATACTGATCTTTTTGGTATGAACTGTTACATCTTAATCCAGCAATGCCCTGATTTAATTCAGCATGCTACACCATTATCAGGTCAGAAGATACATTGCTACAACTGCTTGCTGTCCAACAAACCAGGACACAATGGATAAAGTGAAGCCTTTCTAAAGCTATTTTTGGGAGCTAATCATTTTGAAAAATAAATTATAATAATTCATATCACATTGGAAAGGCACAATATGGATGGCATGTGTAAAATACAATTTTCAATTCCTAATTATATCATGAGCCCTTCTAAATTCTGTAAAACACTACTGGCAATAAAGAAACTGTGTCTTAAAATATTACTAATCTTTAAATGACATGTTTTGGATGATTTATTACTTTAGTTTTTTGGGTTTTTGTAATGCTAGTAAAGTTTTCTTGTACTTTGTACGGCTTGATACTAATATGTGTTCCTAATAAGTAAACACGCATTTATATATTAGCCACGACTGCAATTAAAGTTAATGAGGAACCATTACTCTTTAAAATAATAAGAGTACAGGATTTTTCATCTGCATAGTTTAAAGCTTATATCTTAACATTCATAATCACAGCATTGACAAATGCACAGGTAATGTGCTTGCAGCATTCTGAGAAAGAGGTAACATGAGACTTGCACGCACCCTTCACAAATTCTTTACCCATGATTCATGCCAAATAAGTATATATCTATATTGTTTTTGTTTTTTTGGTTCAGCAAAAATTATTGTCTTTAAATGTTAGTTTCCATTTAAGTTTGTAAAATGTTGTGTTGCTTATATATATTTTTCAGTTGACTTGAACTTTCAAGCCTCCCAAATGAACACTAAGGAGGTACAAATACATTTGTGATTGCCATTGATCACCAGTAATTGTCATATGTTTTCAGCTTGTCATGGTAACATCTGTCTGTAGTGACTTTTGGCTACAATGTGAAAGATACTTAGCAAAAGCATAGGTTCTATTGATTGTGACGCATCACTGCACAGTTCCGCTTGCTGCATCGCTGCATCGTCTGGTGGGTAGCAGCCTTTAATGTCTAATGTAATTGATGACTTTAATAGGCCACACATGCAATTAATTTAAAATAGTAAGAGAAAAGGGACACATAGCATGAGACTTTTTAGAAGCTGTTTAAGATGCCTAATTAAAGTACAAAGTGGTCTAACATTTTCACACAATAGCCAATTGTTTCTATAAATACTGATTACTGACCAACATTTAATTCTCACACAAGTGGTTTTCATGCAGGTAGGTATATAAAGGATATAAAATGACAAATCCTGAGGTGTTATAAAAAATGTGCACACTACTGTATGCTCCAGTGCACATGCATTGAAAGTTTAGATGATGTAAGTGTCAAAGACAGCAAATTTTAACAAGACAATTTAGTAGGGTTTTGTAGATTTAAGGTTTTACTGTGCTGTCAATCTTCCAAAACATGACCACCTATCAGCTGATGCAAGCCTCATATCCCTATTGTAAACCAGTTTCAGTGCAATCACAGCAGACAGAGGTGATACTGATCAGAGTATGAACGTGCCGAGAAAATAAACTACTAGAGTTGAGATCAGATAGGCTTGTAGAGCAAAGAAGTGACGTATTTCTTTTTGTACCGGTGGGTCGCACTCAGCACCATCACACCGTCCTGAAAGAATACAAAACAACATTTACAGTATATGAACTGTATGATAAGCACTTCAGCTTGAGCTTACTAGGCTATGGTATTGTCAATACTATGTTAGAAATACTGTAGAGAAGTCGTGCACTGCATGGACTACAGGGCTTACTCAAATGATTTACTTGTTCTGGACAAAGAAATACAGACTTTTAGAAGTAAAACTTACTTTAATAGAAAGTGCATAGAGATGATTTAGCATCACATGGTTTGGCTCAGGCAACAAGGCAGGGTCACACTGAAAAATAATCAAAACACAAATTATAAATCACACAGATAGTAACATAGGGGTCCATTTTAAAATCTGTTATGGTTTAGATAATTAAAATAGCCCATAGGTAGGCGATCATTAAAATGACTTAAACCCCATTCGAGTTTTTAATTGTTTTTGATTATTTAAATGAAGTCACAGCAATGCAATTTAAGGATTTCTTTGCCTATTAACCCCCACTAAAATACCATGTAAATATACTGTATGTCTACAGTCAGTGACAATGTTTATATATATATATATATATATATATATATATATATATATATACACACACATTACCGGTCAAAAGTTTTAGAACACCTCCATTTTTCCAGTTTTTATTGAAATTTACGCAGCTTAATGTCTCAATGTACTCTGAAATTAAAGCATAGAACAAATAAACAATTGGAGATAAAAAAGAAATCATGGAATCGTTTTGTTTAACAAAATTTAATCTAAATTTTGAGTCATCAAAGTAGCCACCTTTTGCAGATATAACAGCCGACCACACTCGTGGCATTCTTTCTACAATGGAAATCAAATATTGTTTGGAAAGTTCTTCCCAACACTGTTGCAGAAGTTCCCACAAATGTGTTGCACTTGTAGGTTGCTTTGCTTTCACCCCTTCTGTCCAGTTCATCCCAAACCAGCTCGATGGGGTTTAAGTCTGGAGACTGTGCTGGCCATTCCATGATTTGAAGCCTACCGTCTTGTTCTTTTCTTCTAAGGTAGTTCTGACATAGCCTGGAGGTATGTTTTGGGTCATTATCTTGCTGTAGGATGAACCCCTGACCAACTAGGCATATACCAGAGGGTATTGCATGGTGCTGCAAAATGCTGTGGTAGCCGTTTTGGTTCAGGGTGCCACTCACTCTGTGCAAGTCGCCGACTCTGGATCCAGCAAAAGAGCCCCAGACCATCACGTTTCCTCCTCCATGTTTGACAGTTGGTGTCACACACCGAGGAACCATCCTTTCGCCTACTCGACGGCGTACAAAAACCCTGCGTGATGAACCGAAGATTTCAAATTTTGATTGATCGGTCCATAAGACCTTCTTCCAGTCTTCAGTAGTCCACTGACGGTGCTTCATGGCCCAGGCAAGCCTCTTTTTCTTATTTTGCTATGGCTTTCTTACTGCCACTCGACCTGTCAAACCTGCAGCTCGAAGTCTTCTCTTCACAGTTGAAACTGAGACTTGCTTACCTTGACCAGTGTTAAGCTGTCCTTGAAGCTGTTGTCCTGTGAGCCGCCTATCACGCAAGCTGTTGACTCTCAGAAACTTGTCTTCTGATTCTGTTGTGGCTTTGGGTCTGCCAGACCTCTTCCTGTCAGAGTTTCCTCCAGTTTCCAAGTGCCTTTTGATGGTGTAGGAAACTGTACTCACTGACACCTTGGCTTTCTTTGCAATTTCTCTAAAGGAAAGACCTACACTTTTAAGGGTTATAATGGTCTGTCTGTCTTCCTTTGTTAATTGCATTTTTCTCGCCATGATGATAGCAATATACTACTTCCTGCAGTACAATACTGTCCAAATAATGCTTAAGAGGGTGTAGTAACACAGTCTGTTCCAACACTGCTTTTATACAGACAGAGGGTTTGTAAGTAATCAACAAAAGTTGGGACACCTGTAGGAATTGTTAGCATCAGGCTTAATTTACTTCCATTGCTGTAGAACAGCTGTAAGTTGTTAACCCATTACTTGTTCCCTGAAAAAGGCCTTTTTGTATAACTCTGAAATGTACATTATTTTTCAGTTTTGGTAACCTAAACTTTTTTTAACCTCTGGCAGTTTACCGCTTACCTTTGTACCATTTCAGGTTATTCACTGGACTTGAACTGCTTAAATTTCAATAAAAACTGGAAAAATGGGGGTGTTCTAAAACTTTTGACTGGTAGTGTGTATATATATATATAATTATATTGTAATAATTGATTCTAACTAACTAAATTAATTTGAGGTCAAATAAACTTTACATAAAAGGTTACTCACTGAAATATTCGTGTCCTTATTCAGGATAACCTGCAGCAGGTGAGGAGGTAAAATGGGTGGAGACTTAAAGCGCTCTTCAGGCTGAAATGTGTAGACCTCCTGGCCATAGGGGCCTGGGGGAGAGCTAGACAGGTCTGGACACAAACGGACAACAGTTAGCAATGCCAACTGTACCCCCCCCCCTCACCACGAATACTTCAATTATTGCATAATCGGTCCTGTATTTACCTGACGAATCGGAGCACTCAAGAGAATCTACATTCAAGGCGTCAAATACTTCAAAATCAGACTTCTTCACCTGGATCAGGTTGTTAATAGTTCCCATCTGGCTGGTAACCACTGGCTAAAATTAAACAAGTTAGAAACAACCCAGTCATACACACGACTGGATTGTAGTGGAACACAACGGTGGTTCAGAATCAAAGGGTTCACTGTGTTTGGCTCTTGTGAGACCAAGCCCCCGTGCGTTACCTCTGAGGTGTCGTGCACCCACTGCCCATCCACAAAGAACTTGTACTGGTGCTCGCCCTCTGGCAGGTCAAGGATTGCAACAAAGTCATTGTGGCTGCAGAGAGAAATAAGAACATTGTACTAATTAGGCTAAACACAGAAAAATTAAAAAAGTCTATGAACACAATTTAAAGGCGGTTGCTTCATTTTCTTGGCTTGAGCAATTCTTTACATTGTTCTGGAAGGCAATGTAACACAGTCTGACACATCAAGCAAAGAACAAAAAGACCTTCAGGACAAAGATAAGTGGACCAGTGATGATGATGTTGCTAGTTCTAATAAGGGAGGAAATCAGATTTGAAAACCTTGGTTATAACACCTTAAATCTTGTTGCTGTCGCAAAGCGAAAAAGCATTTAGTTTCAAGTTTTTATTTCTTATTTCTTGCACTCTGGTTTCAAAGTTAATAAGCTGTCTATAGTCCAAGGTATTTTGACTCACTTGTTACGATGATGCTATCTTTATCTGAGATTTAGTTTTATAAATAAGCGTTTCAATGCAATGTTCACTAATCCATAGCCAATCCAACCTAATAAGCAGTTTAACTACTATTCTTAATGTTTGTTTAACTAAATTATGGCTGACAAAATCTGAAAACAATAACACCTATTATACTAACCAAAACAACTTTGCGGACAAATACAAGTAATGCATTTATAATCGATGTTTACCATCTAGTTAAAAAATGAAATACTAAACCAGCCAACTCTACGACATGTTTAATAGGATATCCACTTACATAAAGGCATCTGAGTAGCTAGATCATTGGGGAATCATAGTCCAATTTATATTACAAATATTTGCTTTTATTTGTGCTATCTCTGCCATTAAACACAACATGGTCTCAGACTGTTTTCTCTTGCCGCAATAAGTTGAATGGCTGAATATAAAGGTAAGTCAGGCTTTAGTGTATCTTCCAGGATTTAGTGTAAGCAAGCCATTAATTGCAGTACAAAGACAGTTCTTGAAGGTAGGTGAGATAACGGTGCTACTTGTCAAGTTATGAGAAATGAAGTTGCACTTACAATGTGAATAACATGAACATGAAATTGCAAGAAATCAGATTTTAAAAGCTATAGAATAAAACAGTAACATGTGGACACACCTTTTGTTGAGTGGGATCTTAGTGGCCCAACTGTTGAATGACCCTGCAATATATACCTCCTTCCCACCTCCTGCCCAGCGAATCACAGTGGGTCTTGCCTGCTGCGGTGGCTTTACTGGTTCCTCAGAATCAGGTATGAAATGCATAAACTCCTTCTCCGCTGAAGGCTGAAACATTAAACACAGATTTACTGAATCATTCACGATTGAGGGCAAACATATTTTAGAATACTTTAAAAAAACACCAACTTAATCATAGGAGGCTGTGTGGTCCAGTGGTTAAAGAAAAGGGCTTGTAACCAGGAGGTCCCCGGTTCAAATCCCACCTCAGTCACTGGCTCATTGTGTGATCCTGAGCAAGTCACTTAACCTCCTTGTGCTCCGTCTTTCGGGTGAGACGTAGTTGTAAGTGACTCTGCAGCTGATGCATAGTTCACACACCCTAGTCTCTGTAAGTCACCTTGGATAAAGGCGTCTGCTAAATAAACAAATAATAATAATAATAATAATAATAATAATAATAATGTTATTTCTTGGATTAGTCTATTTTTATGGCAACACTAGTTATTTTACCAAGCAATATAACTGTCTACACATTATAATTATTGTGCACTTTTGCAATTGAGCATGCATTTAAGCTGAAACTAACCATCAGTTGAAATACAACAACAACAACAAACCACCGTTCTGCATATTACACATAAAAAAGCACTTTTCTCTTTTGTGAGTCCACTATTCAGGAGATTCAAGTGCAGTTTTATAACAGGATGCATACTTACCACCAATAACAGCTCATGCTTGTGTTAAATACCTTTAACTCCAGGATGTGTGTGTTGAAGATGTTGGGATCGTCAGCGCTGTCCACCATGATTTTGCTCGTTTCTTGTTCTTTAACTGCCTGGCTGCTTGAGACCCCATCACTGCGGTGGGATTTCGCCCCATGACGATCACCCAAGACCCTGTCACTGGATGTATTCCCCATTTCTCTTTACCGCACACAAGTGCTGGATTGATAAAGAAATGCATATATAAATGTACAATCTACTAACATTGCAGGCCTTTCCAATATTAAATAAGTGCATCGTATCTTCTTCCCATCCGCACAGCTATTTTTAAAAACCAGAAACAAAAGTACACCTAATGCCTTTTCTCTGCCGTTCCGTGGTAGCTATTTATGTAAACTGCAGTTTAAATGATGTCTGAAATAACAAATCAATAAATAATTACTAGATACCCTAACCTACTATATTTTCAAACAAAAAGTTATCGTTTCCAACCATTGATTGTTTTTTTTTTTTAACGTATACTGTGATAAACAAAGACCAACATATTTACCTCTTCAATTAAACAGAATAATTAGTTTGACATTCGCAGATTGGTATCTCTATATTAATATACGACACTGCATATGTATTTTTCAACTCAATGATAATACATAACATTTTGTGACGCTAGAAAAAATATCTTACCTGACTTTATATGTATATTAGTTTATTGCTTCATGAAACACTACTCAGCCGCCCCGCCCACATTCCTCTTTGACAACAAAATACGGATCAACTGCTATGGCGTCGCCAAAGGCACACTCCAAACAAGTTAACCAAACGAGTAAAAAGCAAAAAAAAAAAAAAAGAAAAGAAAACTCGAACTCAGTTTTAATAAAGCATTCGTTTGTTTCCAAAACTCTTTCCCTTAGACAATTAAAAAAAACTCTCGAAGAAGCCTGATTAAAATACAACATCACAACTACTACTCTTGACGTTTTAAAACAGTTGCTGTGCTGTGCGCTCGATGCAGCGCGTGATCTAATACGAGCAGTCATTGCTTTCTACCCGTTTTAAAAATAGCACGGACGAACTTAAATATAGACGTCGTGTTGAAGTAACGGTAGTGTTGTTATTTTGTAATGTCATCATATATATTTATTGTATACACATAATTGGCTTTTAATCAAGATAGAGAATCCGCGATACTTACAATAAACCTCTGGACTTTCTTTTCAATAATTTTGGCTAATCACTCTAACCCCTTACCTTACGTACTATTGGCGCAGTTGATGTTATTCTGTTCTGGGGTACAAGTCAAGTGAGTAAGAAATGTCTTTTTACCAATTCCCAGCTCTCCAGCAGTTGTTATTATTATTATTATTATTATTATTATTATTATTATTATTATTATTATTATTATAAAAACATAAGAACATAAGAAAGTTTACAAACGAGAGGAGGCCATTTTCGTTTGGTAGTAGCTTATTGATCCCAGAATCTCATCAAGCAGCTTCTTGAAAGTCCTAGGGTGTTAGCTTCAGCAACATTACTGGGGAGTTGGTTCCAGACCCTCACAATTCTCTGTGTAAAAAAGTGCCTCCTATTTTCTGTTCTGAATGCCCCTTTATCTAATCTCCATTTGTGACCCCTGGTCCTTGTTTCTTTTTTCAGTCGACATTGTCAATACCAATTGTCAATATTGGTGGTAGCTTATTCCACTCCCTCCTGGATGGCCTCGCTGCGTCCACCACCCGTCCGCTCCAGCTCATCCAGAACTCCGCTGCTCGCCTGGTGTTCTCTCTGCCTCGCTTCTCCCACGCAACTCCACTGCTCAGCTCACTCCACTGGCTCCCGATCACTGCTCGCATCCAGTTCAAGACTCTTGTACTAGCCTACAGATGCCTTGACCAGACTGCACCCAGCTACCTCCAGACCCTCATCTCTCCCTACACCCCCACCCAACCTCTCTGCTCCTCCTGCACTAGAAGACTGTCTCTACCTCCTCTGCTCCCCTGCCTCCAGAGCCTGCTCCTTCTCCACCCTCGCCCCGCAGTGGTGGAATGACCTTCCTACAGATGTCAGGACTGTCCAGTCCCTGACCACCTTCCGGCGCCTCCTGAAGACTCACCTCTTCAGATAGCACTCCTCTTTTTTTTCCTTCTGGACACTTATCACTCTTCCTTAAATGCGCTTTACTTGCTCTTATCTGCCCCCTATTTTTTGCATTTAATCCTGTACTTTAGAGTACTATAATCTGTCAAGTGTTATTTAATCTGTAGTATTTTGTATTTAATAAATAATAATAATAATAATAATAATAATAATAATAATAATAATAATAATAATAATAATAATATTATAACATTAACCTCTTACATTAATAGTTTTCTTTCTTACTCGGACATCACTGTGAGATGAATTCCATTAAGCAGCTGTTCTGTGTAATGAAAAATGTCTAGAACTTGGGCTGGAATGTTATTTTGTAGTATCCATTTATCCCGTCACCAGGCGTTGTATAATTAAGCAATAAGGCACAAGGGGGGAATGGGTTGTGCTGGATATTGTCGCTTCTTGGTGCTTGTTAAGCACGAGACACAAGAGTCCCTGTAACCAACCAAAAAGTGACAATATCCAACACAACCCATATGCCCTCAAGTGCCTTATTGCATTTATAAAACAGATTTATAAACGTTTCATAAAAAAAGAAAGGAGAAATCTATATAGTTTCTAAAGATTAACATTAACACAATAAGCAATATACCTGCATAGCTGGACATAGTTAAAACTGGGTTTTAGTGACATCTAGTGGATATTTTTGTTTTTTAAACTGGTGAATTGATCTAGCCGCATGTTTTTCTGTGTACAGAATATGTTCCCATCAGTGAGGATAATATGTCATTGTTGTGATTTTCAACTTATTTTCAGTTTAAGACCCTTGCTCTTGCCTATCACTATTCATCATACTGTCCCTCCCTATCTCCAATCCCTCGTCTCTCCTTATATTCCCTCTCGCTCTCTCCGCTCATCCTCTACTGGCTGACTTGTTATGCCTTCTCTTCACTCTTCTTCCTCCCGTGCTCGCTGCTTCTCTTCCCTTGTCCCCCTGTGGTAGAACCAGCTACAGGTTATCCTTAGGACTGTTCAGTCTTTTACTGCTTTCTGCCATCTTATCAAAACCCACTTATTCAACCTTTATTTGTAAATAATAATAATTACATAACTGATGGCAGCAAACCCATAACTAGAATATTATTCAAAAATAAATACAACAAAACACAATACAAGGTAACAGTAATTACATAATATATCTTAAAAACATTTTTTTAAGTCACTCAGATAAAGAAATTGTAGACTAGGATGTGACGGATGTGACGAATGTTAATGTAATTTCCACATCCAGTTTGTGGAATGTAAGAGCACAAACAACTCAAAAGAGAATTTAAGAACACAAACTGAAACGCCCTTTGGAAGCAGTGGCCTGGTACAGAAATTCAAGAGACAGGCAGTTATGATGAACACAGTATAATACTTATTTATGTATTACATTTATATAGGGCTTTTCATACAAAGTATCACAAAGCACTGTACAGTAAATAAAAAAAAAGAAAAGAAAAAAGCACAACACAATACCTTTGTAAAAAAAGTCCCCAGGCTAGATCATCATATTATTCTGATTCAATTAAATTAGAATAATATGATGATCTAGCCAACACCAGAGCCTATAATTAACCAGATGGCCCTTCCATGCAATGTAACGATCATGCAATTTATATTCCCT
Organism: Acipenser oxyrinchus oxyrinchus; assembly: GCA_030684275.1. Lineage (NCBI taxonomy): Eukaryota > Metazoa > Chordata > Actinopteri > Acipenseriformes > Acipenseridae > Acipenser > Acipenser oxyrinchus. Next base: position 23,471,290 of record CM060260.1, on the reverse strand, counting down.
CCATCTCTGTTCTAATTTACGACCCTCGTATTTCAGTTTACAAGTTATATCATTAAACCACGGTGAGTTTCTTTCAAAGCCTTGAACTGTATGTCAGATGTATGTAAGAACTGTATGTAAGGCAGAGAGTCAATGGTTTAGTCTCAGTTTATTAGAATGCCCATTACTTTCCAGTGGAGCCCTATTGGCTTGGTGCTTTGACTTCCTGGTTCAGCACTGCCTTCAATCTCTTCCAAAACATGGACTGTCGGGCCTCATCATGTGGCCACTCCAGGTAGGTGTTCTTGTTCATCAGTTTTCTCAGTTTACAAAAGCGGTCTGGAATGGAGTTGGTGGGGATGGGCTCTAGCAGCAGCAGAATAAGCGAGTCCTTCTTCTCGTCAAAAACCTGGTGGTGTGCGAAAAAGAACTCATAGTGGCACCACTCGCTGCTCACAAAGTTGTTTGAGAGAACAAAAATGGTCTTGTAGCTTTTTGAGATGCACTCAATGATGTTGGTGATTATAGGCTTCCCAGGCTTGAAGTCTCGCTCGTGGATGCAGACATGGTATGGAGGGTCACTTTCTTCCAGCTGCTTTAGTAGATTAGTCTTGACCCACATGGAGTCATGTTCACTATAGGAAAGGAAAGCATGATATTCCAAATTCCTTTCCACAAGGTCAATATCTGGACTTTTTTTGGCCCTAACCCAAAGCCATACAGTTCTTAAGTACCAGGGTACGTTATATTTTATACAAAGCAAAATGCATAAGGCCACAAGTATGGCAATACAGGCAACAGTTATGCCAGCAATAATGCCTGGATTACACTGTGCCAAAGACAGAGATACAGAACTAAATGACGTTCCTTTAAGACTCGGTGGGACCTGACACTGGTAATTTTCAGGCCAACCTATAATACTGGTCATTGTGTTTTCAAAATATTTGGAGACATCTTGTATATCACAGTAACACTCAAAAGGATTATTGCTAAGTTCCAGTTCACTAAGGTTGAAAGCTTTCAGCATACCCGTGTTGACTTGAGTTATTTTGTTCCCATCGGCATGCAAGATTCTCAAAGCGGGCAAAGGGGACAGTTCTGCTAGGGTGAATATACTGTTTCCAGAGAGGTAGATCTCTTTTAAGTTTCTCATCTTTTCAATATTAGAAACCACAGTGATGTTGTTGATGCTCAAATCCAGAACCTCCAAAGAGGCAGGGAGGCAGTCAAAGACATTGCTCAGGAGGAAATTACCTTTCAAGTTCAAACGTTTAAGGCTTTCTGTCCAACGGCATGGTGTACTGGATTGGAAGACCAAACTGTTGTAATCAGCAGACAAGTTCATCAACTGTTTCATATGGGATGTCATTAAACCAAGTGTAGGTAGGTCTACAAATTTATTGTGATCAACCACTAATGATCGCAAAGAAGGCAGTGGCCTGTGGCACCCTGGAAACAGTGAATATTCTTGAATCAAATTGGAGGTCACATTGAAAGACTCTAACACTTCCATACTATCTGATACTATACATGGAATGTAAAACAGACCAGCATTAACTATAGATACTTTGATAAGTGGCCTAAATAAGTTCACCATATATTCGAGGGAGTAAAACCTGTAAAAGTTAGGGTTATATATGTTTTTAATAAAGAACCTTCTCAGACGTGTTTGTTCAAATGGCTCAATTTGTGCGCGCCAGTTTCCGATAGTGTCAACAAGAATATTATCAAAGGATAGTTCTTCAATCTCTGACTTTATAGAAGCATTTAACAAATTGGCAATGTTGTTATCATTCATAGAAATATTCTGAAGAGCAATGGACTCCACTTGTGAGCATGCCAAGGCAGAGAATAAAGAGACAAACTTCCCACTTTTGACAAGATCAAGGCTCATGATCTTTAATGTTTTAGTGGCATTTATAATGTCTTCAAACAAAGATTTGAGCAGCTGTAAATTCTGCCACATGTTTACCTCCAGAGTGATCTTCTCAAGTCCATCGAGGGATTTCAGAGAGTGCTCGTATTCACTGAAGTCTCCTGTAATAAGATGGAATTCCTTCAGAGGGAGGCCGACAAGTTCTCGGAAGCTGTTCTCTCTTAAGGAAGAAATCTGAGGATTGCCAAGTTTCAGGGTATGGAGGTTTTGAAGGCTGCTAAACTGAGGTCCTAAGATAATGTCTGTGTCGATGTTGTTGGTGATATCCAGGTAATTCAGAGCTGGCAGGTTTCTAAAGGGCAATGTGGAAATATCATGCAGTCTGTTGTTTGAAATGTCCAGATACTCCAACTCTAGGTTGTCTTGAAAAGCCTCAGGATCTACAGCACTGATTTGATTAAACTGTAGATAGAGCTTCCCCAGTCCTCTGACACCTGAGAAATCCCGTCGAAGTATTGTTTCCATGCTGTTGTGAGACAGGTCCACAGTGTTTGTGCCTGATGGAAATGCACAAGGAGTGGTGGGGTAATTCTGTGCAGAGCAGTTAACGACAAGTTCTGTCTCTGCAGGCACACACCGTGTACAGAACATGAAATAGAGTCTCAAAACTACAATACTCTGGGCTTGGAGCTTACTGGTGGACTTTCTCACTTTCAGTAAGTAGTTCATGATTCTGTTGAGTGGAGTCAGACAATGCACTGTGAAAAAATATAGAATGATTATTAAAAACAGGGTAGGATAGGTGATGTAAATAGAATAGGATCCATAAATACTTGTTTTTTTTTCTTTATACACTAAGAGTAGACTCCAAACATTGTGTTTATCATGTGCATTTTTAACTGAAATTATTTTTGGTTAATTCATTGTGCCACATGTTATAGGATGGTTAAAATTTAACCATCCTATAACATTTAATAATACTAACAAAAAAACTGGTTTACAATGCTATCTTTTCTTGGCCCTTAATGACATTTAATTCAGTTAAATAACAATTATGAAAATTATACCCGCAACAGTAAAAAGCCATAGCAATGGTTTCCAAGGAAAATCAATGAAAACTGTCATTTAGTTAGCAGTGAGCAACAGGTTATTTTTTTTATTAGCATTATTGCATTAGATACACTGGTATTCATTATAAATGTGTGAAATTAGTCCTAAGACTTTTTTAAAATGAGTTACTTGCACATCTGTATTAATAAAAGATAGTATACTTGGATTATTATTATTATTATTATTATTATTATTATTATTATTATTATTATTATTAATAATAATAATAATAATAATAATAATAATAATAATAATAATAATAAACTTTATTTTGTATAGTGCCCTTAAAAGCAATCATCTCAGAGCGCTTCACAATTAATAGTACAGCAATAAAATAAAAAGATTATACATAAAAAAGCACAAGGAAATAAAACAATCATAAAAAAAAACACCTTTCTAAAAAAGTAAATCTTTAAATTAGCTTTAAAAACACTCAAAGAAGCTGAGTCCCTGATCTCTAGTGGAATAAAGTTCCATAATTTCGCCTGTCACCCATAGAGCGCAGGCGAACAGGCGGGACACACAGCAGTCTGAGATCAGCAGAGTGGGAGCCTTTACTATTTTTAAATATCATTTCCTGGAAAGGCTTATTTTCTTTTTACATAATGCCATTCTGATTTACATGTATCATAAGTCTTTGTTGAAATATATACAGTACAGTGCTAAAATAACATTTAATTTAATTCCCCACCATTTCAGTTTTTCTTCCATTACAACATTTAACTAACAAAAGTAGTTTCTGATATATGTGCTTTACCTGTTCTTGTGTCTTCAGTGGGAGCACTCCCAGAACTCTGGCAGCCTTTATTACAGACTGATAAGATGTCATCATCTTGTAGTAAGTGTATACTGCAGCTCCACCCACAGGATCAGCCAGACCTCATACATTTAAAGGTATACCTGCTACTCTATATATAGCTATTTCTTATTAAATTAATATAAAATGCTATCAATACTGTATGCACATACAGTATATATATATATATATATATATATATATATATATATATATATATATATATATATATAGTACTGTGCAAAAGTTTTAGGCAGGTGTGAAAAAAATGCTGTAAAGTAAGAATGCTTTCAAAAATAGACATGTTAATAGTTTATATTTATCAATTAACAAAATGCAAAGTGAGTGAACAGAAGAAAAATGTACATCAAATCAATATTTGGTGTGACCACCCTTTGCCTTCAAAACAGCATCAATTCTTCTAGGTACACTTGCACACAGTTTTTGAAGGAACTCGGCAGGTAGGTTGGCCCAAACATCTTGGAGAACTAACCACAGTTCTTCTATGGATTTAGGCAGCCTCAGTTGCTTCTCTCTCTTCATGTAATCCCAGACAGACTCGATGATGTTGAGATCAGGGCTCTGTGGGGCCATACCATCACTTCCAGGACTCCTTGTTCTTCTTTACGCTGAAGATAGTTCTTAATGACTTTCGCTGTATGTTTGGGGTCGTTGTCATGCTGCAGAATAAATTTGGGGCCAATCAGATGCCTCCCTGATGGTATTGCATGATGGATAAGTATCTGCCTGTACTTCTCAGCATTGAGGAGACCATTAATTCTGACCAAATCCCCAACTCCATTTGCAGAAATGCAGCCCCAAACTTGCAAGAAACCTCCACCATGCTTCACTGTTGCCTGCAGACACTCATTCGTGTATCGCTCTCCAGCCCTTCGCCGAACAAACTGCCTTCTGCTACAGCCAAATATTTCAAATTTTGACTCATCAGTCCAGAGCACCTGCTGCCATTTTTCTGCACCCCAGTTCCTGTGTTTTCGTGCATAGTTGAGTCGCTTGGCCTTGTTTCCACGTCGGAGGTATGGCTTTTTGGCCGCAAGTCTTCCATGAAGGCCACTTCTGACCAGACTTCTCCGGACAGTAGATGGGTGTACCAGGGTCCCACTGTTTTCTGCCAATTCTGAGCTGATGAGAAGTAAGCATGATGTGTCTTTCATCTGCTGCAGTAAGCTTCCTTGGCCGACCACTGCGTCTACAGTCCTCAACGTTGCCCGTTTCTTTGTGCTTCTTCAAAAGAGCTTGGACAGCACATCTGGAAACCCCTGTCTGCCTTGAAATTTCTGCCTGGGAGAGACCTTGCTGATGCAGTATAACTACCTTGTGTCTTGTTGCTGTGCTCAGTCTTGCCATGGTGTATGACTTTTGACAGTAAACTGTCTTCAGCAACCTCACCTTGTTAGCTGAGTTTGCCTGTTCCTCACCCAGTTTTATTCCTCCTACACAGCTGTTTCTGTTTCAGTTAATGATTGTGTTTCAACCTACATATTGAATTGATGATCATTAGCACCTGTTTGGTGTAATTGTTTAATCATACACCTGACTATATGCCTACTTTGTGCAAGTGTACCTAGAAGAATTGATGCTGTTTTGAAGGCAAAGGGTGGTCACACCAAATATGGATTTGATTTAGATTTTTCTTCTGTTCACTCACTTTGCATTTAGTTAATTGATAAATATAATCTATTAACATGTCTATTTTTGAAAGCATTCTTACTTTACAACATTTTTTCACACCTGCCTAAAACTTTTGCACAGTACTGCATATACAAATCGTTTTTGTTCAATAAAGGGTTAAAACATGCCATTTCAAGTGTGACACACAGTACATCCACACTTTAATGTCCTGATTAATGTGATGTGTATGGCAGTCCAATTTCATAACTTTGTTAATACATTTTGCTCCAAGGTGTGATAACAAAGAAAAGCAGGTTTTGGATCATTGTCAGGTGCGTTTCATGTTTCAGATGAACAACTACTGCTTTCTTTGAGGGGATGAGGCTTGGAACAATAGCAACTAACACAGTCTCGGTATAACTCAATGGCCTAGATAGAAAGTGATAGGTGTATTATGAAACTGTGTTTTCCATTTTTTAACCTGTTAAAACGGCAACAGGAAACTCTAAGCCTTTGTTTCAACACAATATGGGCCTGTCTAAAAAGGCTGTGTCTTCTGATTTAAGGGCAGTTTCAATTGTGCAAAAAAATTCCAAAGTACAACCAAACAAAAATCTGAAAGAAGAAAAATCCCCCTATGATGCAAAGTTCTAATCCCACAATGCACCTCCTCATTTGTATCATGCAGCATTTCTGTGACAAACATTTTCACTGGTATATTTTCCCACAGGTATTACAATGTGTGTCAAACGCTACGGCCAAACTATGTTACTCATATCTCCTAATACTGCCATAGTGCTTGTGAATAATAATGAAATAAAGCATTATACAGGGAAAGAGAAGTGGATATTTGACTTTTACATCCCAATGCAAAAATACATTTTGACAGTCTTGTGTAATCTAACCTAGTAAATGTCACTGTTTTAACTGAACAGGCTCAAATTCGCTGGAACATGCACTGGCTGATTTAGCAGCTCCTGTCTGTGTTGTGATGTGTGTTCATGGATGTTCTGATAATACTGCATGCATCTTCTCTTCATAACCAAGACCTAGGCACACAGAACACAGAAGTGGATTTAACCAAAACATATGAAACACACAGACATAAAACAACACACGGATTAATCATTGAACAAAGCATACAGTTTGTATTAAAGCTACATGGTAACATTTCTTAAATTTATAATAATAATATTCAGTAGAACACAAGATGTTTGTTTACTTAATATTTTAAAATAGAGAATATAAAAAATGAAGCTTTTTGTGCTCTAAGAATATCAGGTGTACTTCATACCATGTTTCTCAGGCTGTATTTGGCACCCAAGCCTTGGCACTTAGGCAATCAAACAACCCGGTTTCTCCTCATCAAGACAGATATTCTTTTAAAGAAGTTATTTTTCTTCTTCATACGAGATTCCCGGGATACTTTAACTTCTTTATTGCCCTTTCTAGCAGGGCGGTAGCGAGCCCTGTACATCAATTTGTTTATTTATTTTTAGATCGGGGTACAGCGTCACTTGGAGTGATAGGCCTGCTATATGTGTCAGGGCATTTTGGCAACAATGGTAAAGGATGAGTGACTCTTTCCTCCTTCAAAAAGAAGTTGTCAGTACTATGAAACATCATCCACAGCATGTAGAATTGTATTTTATAGCAAATGCCCATACATAGTTTAAGAAAACAGGTTGTTTCCAAGGCAAAATGTCAGTACTGTGAAAGGTAGGGTATATATTGTTATACAGAGCTATGATGTCACACACTGGTGCAGTGATGTCATACAATAATAAAATAAATAATAAAGTAAACAATATCTTTATAAAGAGAGGGAAAAAAGAAAATAATAAGACTAGTACAAAATTAATAAAATGAATGAACTTTTCAACTTGCCAACATGTGTGGTTTTCGTAACATATGTCACAACATACCACACGTCGTATCCATGGAAACATCCAAACTAATTTTGGATGTCACAGAAGTGCAGCTGTACCTTTATGATGAGTGACATCAAAACATGTCAGCTCCTTAAATAACTGTTTTCACTTGTACTAGTAAAATAAATGATGCGTTAACATCGAATTACTGGTAGGTTGTGTAAGTCTAATGTAAGGTACACATGCATTCACTTTTATGGGCTTACATTATTCTTCAAAAATTTAATACATCCTCGATATTGTGTACAGTATCCATCAAAATAAACAACACAGACTTCTGTTTGTGTCACTATAGTTCTATACTCTGTCTCTTTTCCAATAGCCATGTTTAGGTGCACCTCAGTGCGTCCGTCTGAGTCTAGGGTGTTTCCACTTCAGCGTGTCCCAAACCGGTTTGAGAAGGTACAGTTTCGTATCACATACCCGACAAGTCCCAACTGGTCCAGGTGAAAAGTATCATTACGTAGCATGTTACGCAACCATCTGTGTGTTTTGGGATTTCACTACAACAGGGGTTCCCAAATTTTTTTACCCGAGGCCCACCTGTACAGCTGCATTAGGCACTGCAGCCCACTATTAGCACTCATTAGGGAAAACCATCAAATTAGAAACATTTTATATGTTTAAACCTGTAACATTATAAATAAACCTAATCTAAACTGTCCTTTATAAATTTGAATATTGTGAAGGATGGAAATCACATAGAATATGCACTGAGTGAAAAAAAAATTAAACACTTTAATTTTAGTAAGTAAAATAAATTGCAAAAACTAAACAGACGTTTTTATCAAACCTTTAAATTAGGCACCTTTGTATAATTGAACGTTTTAGAAATGCAGTTATTTTTCTTGATCATCAAACAAGAAAGAAGAGCATGTCTCTTATTATTCCCATTCATAAATACCTGAACAGGAATCATTTTGAGTAAAACCTGTACAACGTGCAGAAAAACATAACTTAAATCCAAGAGCCGTTACCTCTCACGCTTAACTGTCATGCACAAAAAAGATAAATACAATACAGAAGGAAACGAGAGCCTTGCATAAGTTACTTTTTTCACCACTACTCTGTACAACCAAATACAACTTGCAAAATCACATTCAGGTGGCTTGCAACATCGCAGAATCTGACTAATTTAGCCCATGATCTTCTAAGAATTATCTCCGTGAACGCACCCGTTGGCTAAGAATCTGCGCAGAATGAACTCCGTGAACGCACCCACTGTTTAGATCTGCCAGCAGGGCGGTCACATGACCACTGTCAGTCACTGTCTGTCACATGGCGATCACTGTCAGAGCTCCCGCTTTACATCCCGCCTACAGGTAGGCAATCTGTTGGCTCTGATTTGTGAATTTCTGCTTTGATTGACAGTCCGCCAATACTCCCTTGCAACACTTAATTTTTCTAGTTACCCCTGCCGCCACTTAATAGAAAAAAAAATGCAAAATGCAATTGCTCCCGAGGCCCACAATTTGGGAACCCTGCACTACAATGGCGCGGTCGCTAGCGAGTTGAGTTATGAGAAGAAAAAAAAAATCTTTACCTTGGGATGCGCAGGAAATTAAAGCAGTTTTGAATATTTGGTCAGAAAGTTGTATTCAGGAGCAGTTATTGGTTTGCCTCCCTAACCCCACAGGAGCCAATGTGCTGTAGCTCTCTCGCCAAGATTAGCAACTTGGCTGCTGTGTTTTTGATCCGTCGCATCATTGTAAGAAATGTATCATTCTGTATAAAATTTGATATCACAGGCTTTGCAGATTGATGACATTTAATTTAGACTTGGTTCTGGGCAGACAACTATATCAGAAAGGTTTGTAGTTACGGGGTTATTCCATAACTTTTTTTTTCATAACATTTCATTCATTATCTATCCAATAATGTGCATTTTCCATAATTCTCTATCAGTGTTTACTTTCATCATTATTTACCAGGATTACTAACTAATGGTCCTTTTTTTCCCGCAACCAAAAATCACAGTGTCAATGGAAACATACATTATTATTATTATTTATTTCTTAGCAGACGCCCTTATCCAGGGCGACTTACAATTGTTACAAGATATCACATTATTTTTACATACAATTACCCATTTATACAGTTGGGTTTTTACTGGAACAATCTAGGCAAAGTACCTTGCTCAAGGGTACAGCAGCAATGTCCCCCACCTGGGATTGAACCCACGACCCTCCGGTCAGGAGTCCAGAGCCCTAACCGCTATTCCACACTGCTGCCCTACATTACAGGTGCATGCCCCTAGTGGTCATTTTTCAAACTACCTCACATCAGCTTTTATACACAGACCCAGTGGATGAAAAGGGAGATTTTTGCTAGACTAGTTACAGAGCATGGTAAATAATGATAAAACATATACAACACTAAAGAATGCTAGAGAACACACACAAATGTAGATCTGTAAGACAGCTATGAAGCTCCAGACTCCTTTTCAAGTGTGCTAATGATAAACTCCCTGTTTTCCGAGACCCATTCAGAGAACCTCCGTATCTCGGGGCACAGAGAGGAAGTTATTGCAGCGTTCGTTTTCTGGGCACCTTTTTTCCAGAATTCAAACACGTTGCCAAAATCCTGGACTCCGGTGCCTTTATAATCCTCCAAGAATGTTCTTACAGAAATCTGGAACCGTAAAAAAAATTTTTTTTTTAAAAACTGGGTAAAAAAGCAGCACATTAAAATTCAGAATTATCAACCTGTTTTGATATTGGTTTATTAATACAGTGCTTCCCCTTTATAAGGCTACCCGTTATACTGTGGAACAGGTTATAATGCCATTACACTAACACTAGTATTCTCGTTATAAGGTGGAACACAAACAGCACGGTCTCTTAACTATGGCTCCCAACTACAACATTATAAAGAGGGAGCACTGGTACATTTTTAGAAACATTCTTCATTTATTTGTGTTTATTAGTGTTGTGTTTAATTTATTATGAAGCTGGGGAAGACTCATTCCAACTCTGTGTGAACACATTGTTGAATAGTTAAGGACGGTTTCAGGAACATGTCTTGTAAACAACACTTAATTTATGTATTATTGTTTCCTTGTCTTACCCTTGAACCCTTAAACTGTTTGGGGTGCAGGTGCTTTGTTAGGATTGCTGCATACTCATCAATCCCCATCTTGTCAGCTGACAGCAGGCAGCTCTTTCTGATCCAGTTGTGGGAATGTTTAAGTATGGCTGTCACAATGGGACCAACTTGTTTGATGCTTATATTGTCCATGGCCGTTTCCACCATAGGAATAGCTACCAACCAATCACAATGTTAACAAACTGGACACCCCTTCCAAACGATGAGCACACTGGGAAATGTTCTAGTTAGGGTCAAACACTGTATACTACAGCCAACATATAAAACACACCTTAAAATGTTACTGAGCAGGCTGTAGGGTTTAAAACACAATTAGTTACTTTCTCTAGATTTCTGCTTTGTATGTATTTGGAACATATTGTTTTGATATTCTTATTAACACACCCCTGGTCATACATTTTGACTAGGTATTTTCGTTTCACATCAGTGATGCATCGGGTCTTCCTGTCAAAACGTTTTCTGAATTCATAACATCGTCAGCTTCAATCCAATAATCAGTCATGCATATTCATAAACATGTTCAGTCAGTCATGCATATTCATAAACATGTTCAGTCAGTCATGCATATTCATAAACCTGTTCCCGCCCCTGTGAACCTGTGCTGTAGCGAGTAGGTAGGACCAATCAAAATGCTGAACTTTGGGAGAGGAGTCGGGAACCAATCAAATGTTTCTGATTGTGTTTTTAAAGCCTGTTCAGTACCAGTTTAATATAGTGGAGAAGATTATGTAGGAGTAGAGAGATTATTTAATTAAAAGGAAACTAACTGTTAATATAAAGACTTCACCACCTTAGCTGTAATGGTTTAGTATCATGATGAGATGACTTTGAGAAGCATAAAATACTGGATCCTGCTTCCTTGCATTTCAAAGCTGCAAAAACAGTAGGTCTGATGTCTGTTTCATCTTACCTATCTTGTAGCCCAGCCTGTACTGGTTTGAAGGAAGTCAGGAAGTGCCTGTAACAGAAGGGAGTGACAAGCTCACTCTTGGGGATTGTGATTTCGTTCATGTAGTTGTTAACGCAGGCCTTGGCACTGGCACCCTGAAGTTACCATCCTGAAGCAGAGCAATTGCAACACTGTGTCCTTCCTTCGCATCAGCATCGAACACTGTCACTGTGTACATAATCTGGAGGTAAAAACAAGAAATACAACAAAATAGAAATCAGGCACATTCACGCACATAAAAATATGTCATTAGATTTACAATAGTCATTAAAAAAAAAAAAGATTGTAACCATATATATTAAGACCAGGGTTTAAAATGTGGAACCCCAAATTCCAATTAACACATTTTAAATAGCTCATCACCAATAAAAAAATTAATAAATACATTTGTCAGGAATGTGGCAAAAGTAAAAAATGAATTTAAATAAATAAATAAATAATAATAATAATAATAATAATAATAATAATAATAATAATTATTATTATTATTATTATTATTATTATTAGTAGTAGTAGTAGTAGTAGTAGTAGTATTGTTATTATTATTATTAATAATAATAATAATAATAATAATAATAATAATAATAATAATAATAATAATAATAACACTTACAAAGTCATACAACAATTTGTATTACTTTAGTAGTGATTACTAATGATATTGACAAGAACAACTGTTGTCATTTCAATGGGACTGTTTCCTGACCAGAATGAGAATTCCTGAAGACAAGCATTCTAACGTATCTGGATTAAAATACCAATACCAATACACATACCAATACATAACACAACAGTGGCAATTGAAGATATTTATGGTCTGATCTTACAGAATGTTATCATGACTAACCAAGAGATCTGTGTTTACCTTGATTTCTTTTCTTCTTCTCCTGCAAGGCTTGCTCAGAATCTGAGCACTTGATTTTCTCTGCACACTTCTGTTTTCACTCTGCTTCCATGGTAACTCTCAAGGCAGAGTTACTTCCTCTTGGCAACTGATGGAAAAACTAGTCAGACATCTGACACAATGGCTATTCAGGGTTACAGCACAATAGCTGCCACAGCCTCATACTGCTGTTCAAGCTTACTTATGAAAACAGTATGTTCAGAAATGTAACATTTCTATGGATTCCTTTAACTTCTAATGCTCATTAAAAACACCTGTTATTCTTATTGTAAAGAGCCGTTGGGATGGAGTGCCATAGATATATGGATAGATAGGATGTTACCCTGAGGAATTAGAAACTCAGGAGACAGAAGCTGCAGTGAAGAGTTGTTGTGTACTTTATTAAACATAAAACAAATAAACATGGCAAGAGGGCCAAAACAAATGTTCAGACAAAATAAAGGCTGAGCATTCACCGATTACCTAAGTGGGGAATGGCCAAACCTGTGATTGCTGAAAGGGACAGATTTAACCCCATCCCTGGCAACCTCTTCCATTCCCACACAAACACTTTACACTTCTGCCCTGCTGCAAGTATTGATTTTTGATACTAACTGAGAAGAAGTGAAAGCTATGCAAAGAAAATGCAAAGGTTTAATAGTAATAATAATAGTAAGGTAAGGGAATACGGCAGAAACATTTCACCTACTTTAGATCATTCTAAAAACATCACCTTCGCAGCATTATACTGTAATGGTCATAATCACCAGACTTACTGTGGTTAAAACAGTTAGTCTCAGCTGATCATTTATGGCTTTCCTGTATGCGAAACCTGAGCTTACGGACATTTCCTGAAACCCTTGCCTCACAGGCCCTGTAAATGTAGTAACAGAATGACTGAGGAAGTTATCGTTCACTGCAGCAGAGTCTCGGTCTACGAATAGCAAGCTGTTCTGAAGCAGACCACATTACCAGCCTGGATTCAGAACCATGTCGCTGGTAGAGACCATCAGGCAATGGGATGAAGGGGTGGCTGCAGCAGACAAGAAGGACTGGCCAGCAGCCCTCCAACTTTTCTCTGAGATACAGGAGCCCAACTCCAAAATTTACTTTAACATTGGCTGCCTCTGCTTGATAAATGGAGACCTAAACGCGACTGAAAAGGTGAGTATTATATATATAGAGAGAGGGAGCTATATTTTGGGGTTGAAGTGCAGGGCAAACAGTAGTCACAGCTGGGTTCAGAAAGTAACAGGTTTTGTTGTGTTCAAAAGGGGAAGTATCAATATATACTTTATATTTTTTTAAAAATGAACCACAGGCAAGTTTAGTTTTTTTCTTTTGTTTTGTTAATTGTTGATGTTGAAATGGTTATTAAATAATATAGTCCCATCCCCAGCCTCTTTTCTGTGAATTCTTTACCAAAACCATGCAAGCATATTAATCACAACCAGAAACGGTTACTTATCTCAGTGTAAAGTGAAAGAGTTTTTTATATGTTTCAGTGGATTAACAAAGAAACTGCAAGTCATTATAAAAAGGGAAGTGAACGTACAATTCTAAAGTTAAACTTTTAAGAAACTAAGGCAAATAGACAAACTACTTTACTTTGTTCATTTAGAGTTTTACCATAAGATATAGGCATAATGGCCCCTAACTCTCTCAGTACATGTATAAAAAAACAACACATGCTCTTTCTAAATTTATGCTTGCATTTATGGTTGAAACGGTATGCTTGCATGAATACCACAGGGATGGTTACATATGCAGTTAAAGGCAGTTACCGTGAATGCATTAGAGTTTCTTTTTTCATGGTGTAATTTGCTCAATTCTGAGCTTCAGTTTTTATACATTTCTATCATCCACTGTCCTAGAAAATGGGCTCCTGATATGGAAGTGTCTTGCACTATGGCATGGAACTGTTTTCATGGCTTTGTTTTCTCTCAAATCACTACTGCTTTTCATTTTTCACAGGCCTTTGACAACAGCATTTGCAAGGACGAACATTTAGCTGTTGCCTTTTTCCAGAGGGGCATAACGTTTTACAAAAAACAAAAGTAAGTCAGTCAGATTTGCATTTCAGTTAAATATAAACACAACTTGACTTACTCCAAAGGGATTTCAAATGGAAGTTGAAGTTATGTTTTTATTTTTATTTTTATATAACGAATTTTACCCTGAGAACCTCTTAAAGGGTACATAAGGACCTTTTTATTTCATAGTGTTACATTGTCCCATGTGTTGCTACAACTGTTTACGTAAGGTGTGTGTATTGTTTTATTTTTTTTAAAATATTTTTTAAAACAATACACACACCTTACATAAACAGTTGTAGCAACACATGGGAACATGTAACACAATAAAATATAAAGGTCCTTATGTACCCTTTAAGTGTATCTGTTGAATGCTGCACTGTTCGTTCTATACTTGACCCACTTGCTACGAGACAGTTTGAGGACGATTTGTAAACTACAGCACTGGTTTGTTTCCATTTCATTAGCATAACATTGGTAGTACATTCCCTGTCGCTTTCATGACAAGGTTTATTATTTGCGTCTGCCGCAGATATGAGGAAGCACTAAGGGATTTTCAGAAAACCTTCCATGAACTTCGAGGGAACCAGCTGATAGACTACAAGTTGCTTGGTCTGTGGTACAAATTGTATGCCTGTGAGGTATGTCTAAAAATAAAGATAAATGAAACATCTTTCCAAATTAAAATGTCGAGGTGCAAGAACATGCATTGGTATTTAACATCAGGTTGTGGAAACGCGTTTAGTCTGTAAAGAGTATGGCATTCATGGAATTGTTGTTCTTTTACATACTTGCAAACTCCTGTTAGTCCCCCGACCAGACTATAACCTTTGCTACAATTCTAATCTAATGAATGAGTCTATACCAATACTGTTGCTCAAGGATGATCATAGCAATAACATGAATTTATCATGTTAAATATATCTGGTTTAAATAATTATCATTAAAGTAAAACGGGGTTGAGGGGACAGGTTAATCCAGCAGCTAAAACTGACTAACCACTCAGCTTTTATTAACTAATTTATTAATCAGGTTTCTCCAGACACCATTATCTGCCTCCCAAAAATAGAGAAAAAAAATAAACTGCTGTGTTTTAAATGACTAAACAAAAATACAAAGGGACAAAACAAAGTGTACACCCAAATATGATCTTCAGGAGCTTAAATACAGAAAAGACTTTTAAAATGAGCATGTTGTCAGTGCACCACTTCAATGACTTTTCCTCTGCGGCTCTCAGACTGCTGTAGTAAGTACATGGCCTTCCACAAAAGCAGTTTGTATACCTCAATCCAGTACGATTCAAATAAACAACATGTGTAGTCAAAGGACAAGTCACCTATGCCTTATTTGTCTTTCTTTTTTATATTTACAGTTTTCACTAATTTTGACTGCAAATTTTGCCTTAAAACCCCCCCTCTAAATAGCTATGTTCTCCAGTAATAAGAACAGTAATGTTCAATCTGGTCTTCCACCCAGGTCCTGCACAATGTGGCTCTGGCTCATGCACAGCTGAATGAATGGGAGAAGGCTGAGGAGAACCTGTTGAGGGCATTAAACCTGAAGACTGAGGCCAAGCACAGCCACATTGATCGGGCACTGGGATCCATTTTGGTAGGCATTCCTGCTTGGTTGATTCTGGAACATTCAAAGTCAGTTTTCGTGCGCGCTAAATACATTCAATCGGGTGTACCAAGCAATGTGCCAAACACACTAACAGAAAGATGAAAAAAATTAGGATATACTTGTTTCTATAACTTCCTCTTGTTCTCTTTAGAAACATAAGCTGTTTGATCTGGTGGAACTGCCCATGGGTGAGCTGTTCAGACCAAACAAACACCACGTGGCTCAGCTGCAGAAGAAGGACTACCTGGGCAAGGCCAAGGTGAGGGACTTGACTGCAAATTCTTCTGTCCCTTGTGATAGGGGAAGATTTTTATTTTATTTATTGCTTTTTATTTTGTCTCATCCAGCATTATTTCTTGTAGTGAAATGATACTCACTTCGATTTCTCGATAAGGCTGGGTTATCTGATAGTGAAACTTAAAGCCTGACACTGACAGTTAACTTACGATTTTGATTTTCAGAACCAGTGATCTAGTATTGTCTTGCTTGACCATACTGAAAACAGCAACAACAACAAAACTTCATATTGCATTTTCTACTCCTAGGTACTTGCTTCAGTAGTCCATCAAGATGCATTCTCAGGATTTGCACCTCTTCAACCACAAGTAAGCTGTTTTGTGTATTGTTTGATCCTACTTTAAATCATAGGCATCTGGCACACTATAAACTTATCAACTTTGAGCCAGTTCATTCTGCTTGATCAGAGCTTTAGTCTCAGTGGAAACTGTTTCTCTGTGGATATGTTGCACAGGGTTCAGAAAGACAGTAGTAAAGATGAATTCCAATTTGAATGACTACACTGGAACAAGGATTAACTAACATAAAAAGTCCATATAGCTTATTTGTACTCAAAAATATCTGAACTGTGCTTGTTTGCATTGTTAATGTTCCTTATTATTCTAAAAGATCTGCAGTAATTAGCATTTTGTTTTCTGACAAACAGGTTCAATCAGTCCCTCCCAGACCCAAAACACCAGAAATACTAAGGTAATGAAACAGCAGCTCAGGGAGATTAAGATCTGGGGAGCACCCTGACCAGGGGAGGTAGTGGATAGCTTACCATTGTGTTCTTCAAACCAAACTGGATCAACATGCCAATACTGTATGAGCAAGGTCAACAAGACAAGTGTGCTCATACCCACTGTAATGAAATGCATTGGAAATCTGACTTGTTTTACAACTGACACAAATTGATCCATTATTACAGTAAGTTATCATGTGTTGTATTTTATGTAGTTTATGTAGGTAAACTGTGAGTCATGGGGAAACAATCAAATAAGAGAGGCTGCACTGCCCCCTAGTGGGTGAATCTTTTTTTTTTTTTTTTTTAAATAAACCCATAAAAAAAATCTAAACAACGGTAACTAAGATTATTCAGCTCAATGTGCAAAATTGAAAAATATAAATAAATAAACACTGCAAACTCATGGCTTTGATCTGCTGCTGTGCTCTATAGAGCGCTGGAAGGGGAGCCCCATCGCGTATGCTATGAGTTCTTCCCTGAAACAGAAAAGGAGCTGTCACTGCTGCCAGGAAACATTGTCTTTGTGCTGCAGAAAGGGGCTGACAACTGGGCCACCGTGATCTTTAACGGGAAGGTAGGCACCCACAGCAAAGCACTACAAAAATGTGAACTCATAAAAACATAGCTATTTCAAGATTTGTACCGCGCTAATGTTTTTTTATTGTGTCCGTCCCGCCCCTCCTTAGAAAGGACTGGTTCCCTACAATTACCTGGAGCCTGTGGAACTGACACTAAGATCAAAGAAAGAACAGGTAAAGTGTTGTTTGAGTTGGTTTGCATATTTCAGCGTTTCAAAGGCAGACAACAGATATTAGCCATACATTTTCTTTTTAAAATTCCGGATTCATTTTCATTTTTTTTATCCCTCATTGGTTCAGGTAATTATGTAGAATCAGTTCTAACAAGGCTGCCAGTATCAGAAATCAAGTTAAACTATGACACTAAAATACATTGAGTTACCCCTGTGTTGTGTAGGAAACTGATCAGAGTGAAGATATCCCAAAGCCACCAAAAGATGAACCACCAGAAAGACCAGCAGGTAATTTGCAATATTTATCATAATCAAATCATATGTATTGCATGTTTAGCTATTTGAAAACTGACATGGCAGTGGAACTAGGTTTGCATATATGTGAATAAACACTTATTGGTTCTCATTTAGTTTTGGACACCTCAACGCTAAATGCAAAGGACACTGAAGAATCAAGCACCAAGGTATACTCTTACAAGAATCTTTTTAAATTCAGTCTGCATTTAAACACATAAACTGTATTGGACTTTTTTTGCAGGAGGGAGAACAAAAGGAATTAAAAACCTGCATTATTAAAGTGCACTTTACATATACAGTGACCATTCGAGTGAAGAGAGGGCTCTCATACAGTGACCTCCTAGAGCAGGTTTGCAAGAAACTGCAACATCACCCCAGAGGAATAACCCTGAGGTAGGAGCTGCTTTTCACCTCTAGTTTGCTATTTGGTATCGTGTAATTTTACTTAGATAGGTATGTTTAAAAAATGTAATTATAATACAACTGTGCTTTTCTTTTTTTCTTTTTCTTAAACAGATACAAGAAAAACAGCAGCGCTGATAAAGTGTGCCTGGATGAATCAGAAATGGAGATTGCATGGAGCCAAGCAGAAAAGGGACGTCTTACCCTTTGGTGTGAGTTAACAGAGGTAAGTAGACATAGTAAACACTTTCCCAACAGTTTTGATATTAGTGTGTCGAAATAGATCACCATCTTCTATATCTACAGTATTATTAATATTTGTAATTTGCAGAACAAAGAAAATTTGCCAAAAGAAGATCTCACCCAATTAGTTGCCCTTCATTGCTATAAAGCCACACAACCGGAGGATCTGGAGTTCCAAGAAGGGGACATTATCACTCTCCTGTCTAAAGGTATGGCTTCGGACTGTTTGATCTTTTCTTAATTGTATTAGATCGATAAAATAGGATCCTTCATGGTCCAAACAGAACAGTGAATGAATGCAGGTTTAGATATTTTTTACTTTTAAAATGTCAATAATTTTAAAGGACAGGTCTGAATCACAAAAAGTGAGTGTTTTACTAGTGTAATAAAACTTAACTACAAACCATTAAAGATTTAAAATCTTACAGAGCTGAATATTGCATCTAATAAAATAGAAACTGACAGATTTTCCAATGTATTTTTCCCAACAGTAAATGAAGAATGGTTCGAAGGACAGTGTAAAGAAAAAGTGGGCATCTTCCCAGCTGCATTTGTTGAAGAATACATTAAATGAATACAGAATAATCTGAAACTGCTCAAGTCCCCCCACAAAAGCACTGTTCCTTTGCATCTGTTTGCCACAAGTGATATCTTTCTCCATATCCTATTACCGACTGAAACTTATAATATTGTACTCTAATCAGTTATTAACAATCAATGTATTATCTTTGGTGATGCTTTGTGTACTCCGTGTACTTCTTTATTGCTATACTATTTAATGAGAAATAAATACATATTATGTTAATCATTTTGTTCTCAAATGTAAAATAAAATACATGTATTTGATCCACTGTTACTCGTATACCATGTTGTAAGAATGAATGAAAGTGAAAACCCATATTGCCCTTGAGTACACACAGAAAAGGGGTCATGTTTTCCATGACTATACTTTATTACTAAACTAGCCTATCAACACAAAAAAAATCCAATAACCACTTAAATGTAATAAAAAGACCAGGATGAAAATCTATCATGAACACATACACACAGTCTACCTAGTTATTTCTACCATGCTATTTTAAGGCAGAAACTGAAATGTTGCAGCTAATTATTAAAATAGTTAGTTTTCAGTTTATCAAATGTGTGTGTATATATATATATATATATATATATATATATATATATATATATATATATATATATATATATATATATATAGTGACCAAGTGGGGTGCTTTGCCATAGTTTGGGATCTTTTTCCACCGTCACTGTGTGTTTTAAAAAAAAACTCCACCAACAGTATGGGGTACAAAACAGAGTTGGGCCTGTATTTTCTATTTATACAACAAACAATAAAAATAAACAAAAGAAAACAAATGACTTTTGGAGCGCCAACTAACCAACTCACGTTTTCCCTCTGCTACTAAACCGACGGCTAACCCGTTTTCGGCTTTCCCCAAAACTTTCTTTTCCTTTTTTTTTTTTTTAAATGTTGTTACTTTTCTCCCCATCCTTCTCATTCCTAAGCTCACCTCCCCTCTCTCTCTCTCTCTCTCTCTCTCTCTATATATATATATATATATATATATATATATATACATATATATACATACAGTGGTTTGCAGAAGTATTCACCCCCTACCAATAATGTCACATTTTGTTGAATTACAAATAATTTATGCAGTTTTTCAAACAAACTTTGTTTTTTATTCAAAGCTGTTGTGGTTAAACTGAACACTGTTATATGAGGAGGAGGTTAAATGCCAGCAAAACTTGCAAAGAAAATGTACAAAATGAAATTTATTGGTTGCATAAGTATTCAGCCCTTAAGTCAGTACTTGGTAGAAGCACCTTTTGCAGCAATTACTGCTATGAGTCTTTTTGGATAAGTCTCAACTAGCTTTGCACAGTAGGATGGTGACATTTTTGCCCATTCTTCACAGGAAAATTGCTCCAGTTCTGTTAAGTTTTTTGGGGATCGTCAATGGACTGCAATCTTCAAGTCTCACCATAAATTTGATTGGATTCAAGTCAGGACTTTGACTGGGCCACTCAAGAACATCAATTCTCTTCTTGTTCAACCACTCAAGTGTGGCTTTGGCTTTGTGCTTCGGGTCATTATCCTGCTGAAATGTGAATTTCCTCCCGTTTCAGTCTTGGCTCAAACAGGTTTTCCT
The DNA here is from genome assembly GCA_030684275.1 of Acipenser oxyrinchus oxyrinchus. NCBI lineage: Eukaryota > Metazoa > Chordata > Actinopteri > Acipenseriformes > Acipenseridae > Acipenser > Acipenser oxyrinchus. The sequence continues at coordinate 23,450,479 of CM060260.1, read as the reverse complement.
CAAGGATTCTCCCCTCCATCCTGACAAGCTTCCCGGTCCCTGCTGAAGAGAAGCATCCCCATAACATGATGCTGCCACCACCATGCTTGACAGTTGGGATGGTGTTGACTGGGTGATGTAGTGTTGGGCTTGCGCCAGACGTAACGCTTGGAATTTAGACCGAAAAGTTCAATTTATGTCTCGTCTGACCACAAAACCTTTTTCCACAGGTCTGCCGTATCATCTACATGCATTTTCGAAACTCCATACGTGCTTTAAGATTGAGTTTTTTGAGTAATGGCTTCTTTCTTTTACAGGCCAGCTTTGTGTAAAGACCGGCTTATTGTTGATGTGTGAACACAGACTCCCATCTCAGACACAGAACTTTGCAGATCTCTCAAGGTCATTGTTGGCTTCAGAGTGAGATCCCAAACCAGTTTTGTTTGCCCGGCTGCTCAGTTTGGGAGGGCGACCTGATCTGGGTCAGTGTCTGGGTTGTATGATGCATCTTCCACTTCTTAATGATGGACTTCACTGTGCTGAGAGGGATAATCTCTCTACCACTTTATCCCTGACTTGTTTCGAAAGCTCCTTGGTCATCATGGTTGCTTTGTTGGATCACTATGTCCTTTGCAGCTTGAAAGTCTTTATCTACCTGAGGGAAATGATCTACAAGTTAAACCACTTTGAGTACACACAGGCTGAAACCACTTCAGTAATTTTGTGACCTTTCAAACAAATTATTTGCACCTGAGCTGATTTAGGGTTGCAGTAGCAAAGGGGTTGAATACTTATGCAACTGAGATTAATCTCTTTTTCCCCTCTAAAATCTTACTTATTTATATTCTATATGCATTTTTTTTGCTTTATCAATGTGGAGTAGTTTGTGTAGCTTCTACATGTAAAGTCTAATTTGAAAGCGTCAGGTGCCAACAAAATGTGAAAACTTTGCAGGGGGGCGAATACTTCTGCAAACCACTGTGTATGTATGTATGTATCCCTTAATTCCCCAACAGGTGTGCCTTAATTCAATTCTATCTGCTGGGTCTTCTGGGAGATGTAGTTCCCTTTCTGGGCTTTATATAACATGACTATGTTCCTTATACTAGACATGGTTCTGTAATAAATGTGGTCCTATATACCTACTATCCACTACCTTCCCCTGTACTTTATTACAATATATATAAAAAATGTATTATAAAATCCACACACACTGACTTTTAGGGAGAACAAGGTTTACTTTATTAAAAGCATAGCTGATTCCAGCAATTTCTGCAGAATGTCTTGCACAGAAAGACAGAAAACACAAAAGCTTATAACAAACCAGATTCTGACAAGGAACCCCATCTCAGGAGTGTTGGGGGCTCTTTTGCCCCCCCCCCACAAAAAAAAACACTAAATATTCCAAACACCATATTCTCATGCAGAGTTTAAGTGATTCTCTCCTTGTACCACAACGGGGTAACTGTGACAGGATGGCTGGTATAAAGAATGTTTAATACTGTGCTAAGCTCTATTATTTAGGGTGGAAGTAATGCTCTTTAATTTGAACACTGGGATGTTATAGCTGCCCAAATGCAGAATATTTTCTGCATGTTATCTTACAAGATGTTATTGTGTTTGAAGGCCCAAAATGTTCAATAAATAATGAGGATTATCAGTTTATAGTGGACACAGGGGAGCAATAACCCTAGAACTATCAAGCCACAACAAGTGAAGCCAGACTATTCCAAGATCAAGCATTTGCAGTAATATGCCTAGTTTCCATGTACCTGCCAAAAAAAACCTAGTTGTTCAATAATCCAGATACAAACAGTACAAGATACACAACTGCTGGATGAATTTAAACCCAAACTTTTTTTTTTTTTTTTTGCTAAGTTCAGGATTTTTGGCCAATGGAAACAAGGCGATGTTGAAACAATACCCAGTTGTAAAGCTGCGATTATGGGGGGGGCTTGGCCCAACATGTCCCAGCACCCTAACTTTTTTCTTTTTTTTTAAATTTGAAATGCAACAAGAAAAGCATGATCACACAGCAAGTAAACATTTCATTTATAGTTACTCCGTTTAATAAAATGCTTTCCTACATGAAAATATAAAGAAATGCTAGTTTTCCCTCGTACACACGAGTTTCATTCTTATTTTACCCTTTAAATACCAAATAAAAATGTCTTCTTGCTGCCCAGATTGTAAAGAAATAACCATATATATACTTTTCTTAACCATGTACATCTGTGACCCGTAGGTTCTGATCCTGTGATAAAACTAGAGGATGACCATATTAAATTACATTTAATCTCTTGAATTCTGCTGCGGCTTTGCAGTGCCAACCCGGTCTTTTTTTTTTTTAAAGGGGAATTACAAGTACGAACAAGCACTCGGCTGCATTACTGTCAATCATTATTTACCCTCAGACCTGGCTTTGTGCCCTGTATTGCTGAACCAGCAGCTTTGCTGGACCCATCTACTTATATTTATTTTTAACTTTTTTTTTTTTTTTTTTTTTTAAAAGACACTGCTCACCATGATATAAAACTACGAGCCAGTCACAAAGAAAGCCACCTAAAGCTGGTTATAGACTATTAAAAGAAAGCAGAACATGAACTAAATAAAGAATCAAATCTCTGGTACGTAATAGTAAAATTTCAGATACTATAAATCAAAACAAGGAAGGGGGGAGAAATAAATGAGGAACACTCATTTAAAACCCTATAAGTAGACAGCTGCTTAACCAGTTAACTGCAGCGCACATTACCCAGGATTTTTCTTTTTTTTGGATTTCTACAAAAAAAAACAAAAAAAACAAAAAACACAAAAATACAGTATTGACTAATTGCAATCTCTACTGCAGCTATTAACATTACCAACTACATCTATGTTTAGCTAATGGTGCAGTGAGGCATCTGCTCTTCTTTTACACAATACCTTTCAAGACTAAAGAGATGCCCCTTTTAATTAAATACATTTACAAAAGCATCTCCCAGTGCCCATCATCAGTAGACAGTACATTGAATCAAATGGGTCTGCTGTGTCTACATTCAGATCACAAGCAAATATGTTCAGTAGAAATAAAGTGTACTCCTACTGTAATGATAAAGATGTTAAAATATTCAATTTTACTTTAACAAGCAAAGCATTCGTTAGTTTGTTTTTAAAAGAAATCAAGACTTTACAGCTCTATCTTTAACTTAACCAGCCAGTCTGCATGTCTTTTCCACCTTCTTCACTTCTCTATACAGCCCGACAGTCTTCTGAACATACAATGTAGAGAGGATAAGAAGAGGTTCTGTGGATGAGTGGTGTTAGGTAACCGAGTGAGACGGATGATGATCCTTTCCTTGGAGGTTGTCAGGAAGCATGAGTGTTCAGATTTTCATTTCTACTTAAAAAATCTGTTTGTTGCTCAGGTCACAGCTTCGTGCACACTCAGCGGCTTGGTAGAGCACTTACACCCTCTTGTCACAGAGACACAGAGAGAGGAGAGGGCTGCCACCCGCATCGAGGGACCGTGTGGGTCATTTACTGCTAACCCAACATGCCGTTAATTCAGTGGAGCTTGGATTCACAAGTTGTGCCCATCCTTGCCTTTCAGTGTGGTGGGTTCATTGTGACATGCCCCCTCTGCTGCTTCTGTTTCTGCTGCATCAGCAGCTGCTCCAGCGCTGAAGGTCCGGGATGCATCATCGAGCTTGACCAGATCGACTGAGAAGCAAAAGACACACTTTTTCAAAATACATATTTATTGATTTTTTGTTGTTTTCCTTTCCCAGGTATTAGCCAATGGGTTGCAATGCAGGTAGGCTGGGAAATTACCTCAGCGTTTGCTCTTTATGACAGTAGTATTGGTTTTTCAACTTCTCAGCAGTGCGACTACTCTACAGTAACCTCCTAGGTTTCAGAAACAGTTGGAGCGGAAACAAGGAGTGAGGAACATGCTTTGAGACATGCTTTGGTCAGAAACAAAAAATAAGGATAATTTGCCCATCAATGTTTGAAAAAAAAAAAAAAAGTGTAATACTATTAAAAAGGGCACATAAGAAAAAAACACACATGTCAATAGATTAAAAGCAAATGTCCACAACTGTCTTTGCCCTTACCTTCAGACTGTCCAGGAGGACAGTGGAGGATTCTTCCATGGGGGATTCCTGGGCAGCCCAGGTGCTACAGGGAGTGCTAGTCTGATGCCAGCTGTTCTCCGAAGCAGAGGAAGAAGTAGCAGGCAGATAGTCCAGTCCAAATCCACTCATGGCTGAAAATAGAATACAGAATCCAAATATTGTTAACAAGCTCAATTAACCATGTGTTTATTTATTTTAGACTGGTCTGATTTTTCAGAATTGTTCACATTTAAGGTGGTAAACACATTTTCTATAGCCTGGATGTGCTGAATTCAAATAGGTGTTTGAAAAGATGTATTTTGAGGTTTTGACCTAGTAAATGCAAAAACAAAAATGCCTGCCATTGTAATGTCTGTATAACGTCAAGTTTAACTTTGAAAAACTTAATTTTGGTGGTTATTTTGAGATAATGGGTGTCAAACCCAATATACGTATGTATATGTATGTATGTAAATACATAAAATCCAGGGTCCTTTGCATTGCACAAGATTTAGTATAGAGTGCAAGCAGTGGAACAAAGTGGACCGTGAAGCACATTGGGCTAGTTTAATTCCGTGCTTACTTTGCATCTACTTACTATCACAGTGACACCTTCTATACCCTCACATACCACTCTCTCAACTATGTTATCTCAAATTCACAGCATGTCCAACATGATTGCAAGCAAAACAGATTGGCAAATGACTGGCAGTCCAGATTCGTACACCTATTAAAAACTACCTCTGCTATGGACTGTACACCATGCCCATGACATCTACATGGGGATGAGCACATTTTATTGTACAGTTCAAAACATGTGACAATAAAAAAAAGTTTACAATGACAGACGTTTTGTTTTTACATTTACTAGGTAAAAAGCAACACAAAATACAGCTTCATAAACACCACTTTTTAATTTAGCATCCAAATTCAATAAAATGTGTTTACAAACTCTCTCAAAAGTAATTAGTATAATAATTTCTGAAAATGTGACTACTTTATTTAATATGATCACACATTTGGTAAAGATCTGTCTACCAACTAGTAACTGTTTGTTGGGAAATAGCTTTGTTGTACAAGTTCACAGTACTAGCCTGCCTTTCTAAAATATACTCAAGCAATTAATATCACCATGGCAAACCACCCCTTGCACATCAGTTTAAAGTTAACTTTTCCACTACCTGACTTTTCCATTTTCCAGCGATCAGCCATCCTCCTATCCCTACTGTCAGGGGTCCCTATGGGTCCGAAGTTAGAGAAAGGGATGGAGTTGTGATTGTGAGTTGGTGGGGAAGATGGCAAGCTGCTGGGGTTGGAGGAGTGAGGAGACTGGCTTGCTGGTGTTGAGTGATCTGTAGATAAAATTAAACATACACTAATAATAAAGCTTTGCAATGATTACATAAATACTCAAACCATACACTTATTTTAAACAAATTAAAAATGCATAAGTTTAAAACTACCTAAAATACAACAGACAAATTAGACAAAGCATAATTACTAAGAAAACCTAATACCGCTCAAGGGAATAATGTAAAACAGTCAATTAAATCTTGATCCTACACAAGTTGAAAGAACATTAGGCTTTCCTGACCAGCAAAAGTAGCGCACCAGATATTTCACTCCTGTCTATTACAAAAGAGATATCAATGTAAACTGTAACTGCTATTTGTAAATTTTAAAAAGAAATTTAAATATGTGCAGTGTTAACTGTGGTACACTTAAATTCAACAAACACAAAATCCAAGTCAGTATTGAGACTGTGTCTCATGAAACTGACCGATCAATCTCAAGGTTGTGGAATGTTATTCTAATACTCATGGTGTTGTCTTTAGCAGCACGGAAGTCTCTGTCCTAACTCCTTCCAGGTGTGCTCAGGGGGGTTTAAATTTCAGATGAACACAGGTAAGAACATATCAATTGTTTTCTGCTGTAATAAAACCTGTGTATTTAAGTAGTGGCAAAAATGTAAATTATGAGCCAACACCACATGGGTCCCTGTATCACTCACTGTGCCTTCTCCAGAATCTGTTGTCTGGGCAGTGGAAGCAGAAACACATCAATAAAAAGGACCACTTGACAAGGTATCCACGAGTTGTGCTATTGGGCTCACAGAAAAAAAATCTTGCTCTTCTAGGAGGTTTCATCATATTACCTCGGCAGCATATTGTATCACTGCTGATGCGCCTGTGCGGATAATCAGTTGTTTCTCGGGCCGTTTGTTCTGCTGTTCTAAACCGATCTCTCAGGGGATGCAGGTGGATGTGCTGGTCCTGGACAGGGGAAACCACTCTAGGATGGCTTGCTCTGGGTCTGTCATCTACACATCTGGTCTGTGCTTCCTGTTGTTGGAGCCCTACAAATTGTGGAGTACAATTGTAGTAGAAACTTGACGAGAACTCATGCCACCTCAATATCCAAATTGTCTGGGATGTCTCTCCCTGTGACAGACAGGGCATTATTTATTTAGTCAAATAAAAATGCTAACTTCAACAATGAACTCTTGTGTGCTCCAGTCAAACTAAACTGCCCATTAATATATAATGGCTCAATTCAGATTCAGATCAAAACTATTTCACCCATGTCTGCCCAACTGGAACATTTATGCATTACTGGGAATTTGATTTTGAAGCAGCAGCTCACATTACAAAATATCATGGGCAAATTGTATTTACTAATGGTGCGTTACTTTTGCTGGTCAGTATTTTTCAACAAGATTCCTTATTTAGAGTCTACACAGATGCACAAACAGGATCAAAAGTCAACTGGCCTGTACCTGAGCTGGCAGGAAGGGATGGAGACCATGGAGTTCCTTCAAAAAGGGAGTACAGCGAAGGCTCCTGGTGTGACAGGGAACAGGTTGCCTCCGGCTTTGTGCTGGTTGCCATGTTCTTACCGTAGGCTTCACTGAAAATGCTGTTATTTTGATAGATGTTCTCCTACAGGAGATAACAGGAACAAAAAGTGTATACAAAGTATGCATAAAAAAGTATGTATGCATTACATTTTATATAAGAAATTCATAGTTCATACATTGCACTTGCAACTTTCTGAACAGTTAACTCTCATGATAATCAACTGTTTTCTTAGGTTCCACCACCCCCCCCTTAAATTCATGTCACCAGTTTCGAGCAACTAATTCTTCCCAGCATGAAACCCATGTCTGGTTCACATGGCAGTTGTATTCACTGCTCGTAATGACTTCTGTAAGCATCTTTAACTGACCTGAATCGAAAACCCAGACAAGGAGAGAAGTGATGAAGGCTGTGCTATCAGCTCTGATGGTCTTTCCAGCCTTGACTGGTTTGGCAACTACAAGAGAGAGAAAGTATACAATTACTGCTGCAAAAAACAAACCAAAAAAAAATCATAAAAAGTGGATCTTTTGCCAGAACAAAAAACAGTAAATACTAAAAACAAATTAACTCTACAAATTATGCTGCCATTCTTTTTAAAAAGAGACAAATGTATATTAATAGCTTTACTAAAGAAAAAATGAAAAAATGACAACAAAAAAAAGAGAGACAATGAGCCTGGAGTTATGAATTCTAAATACTCCACAAACTTGTATAAAACATGCCGGTTGAAAATGGCATAAACAAAATACAAAGAATGCCCATTGCCAGAAACATTATTCAGTACTGCCCTCAACATTTTATCCTGGAGAGACTGCTGAAATGAACATGTAAAGACAGCGTATGAATAGTAACTCAGGAGTCAAAAAAGAGGAGGAGGAGAGACAGAATAAAACCGGCAAGGCAGGAAGACTACATACAAATAGGTTTCTTCCAGGAGCAGTGCCTAGAGGGCCGGCCAAAGCCTGGTAAAAATCGTGAGGGTTAGTAAAGGCCAGCTCTTCCTCCTCAAAATCAGCTAAACTTTTTAACAGATCAGGAGGTAGAAGAGGGGAGCTCTTGGCGTCCTACAAAAAGAGAGTGATAGAACAGTAGGAAGAAAAAACACACAGAGAACTGGAATCAGACAAGTAGAAAGGCTGGAGGAGTTGAACAGGGTAGATATAACAAGGTTTTATTCAGAAGAAAAAACAGTACCATTCTGAGAGGTGCCTTCACACTCAGATACAAAAAAAAAAAAAGATTGTACACAAGGTCTCTGGACCACAAACCAATACATAATGTTGCCTTGATGAATAATAAAAAAAAACCAAAAAAAAAAAACCACACACAACTCATTAACCCTTTGCGGTCCTATGTCAGACCTGGTCCGGCGTTGCAATTTTCCCTTTCCGGTCCAATGTCGGACCCTGTCCAACATCATCAAAAAGACGCAAAAAACAAGTCTCTAGTTGCTTTTTCTCCGGAAAAAGCCGAGAAAACCATTCTATGGCCGAGTGAGATCGATAGGAGCCGAGAGAAGCCGGAAAAAAGGGGCGTATCTCATGAATACAGATAGCCCTGGCATCACATAGATAACACGGACATAAACAAACAAGACAGCTGCTTCTGCATCCAGCGCTCAAAGAATATCACAGACATTTGCAGAGCTTTTTTTAGATGTTATAGTAATAAAATAATGACGGTTCGCATTATTGAGGAGTTTGGTGATAAAACAGTGATCAGGAGATGATTTATCGGTATGCACTACTATCAAGAGGTATGTGAAAAAAACAGCGAGTGAGGGGTGGGGCAGGGCTGGAGATGCAGTACTGAGTGTCCTGTTGATATGCAGTGTCTTTTAAACCTGTTTTACTGTGAAAAAAAACACTTTTAAACAGTGCGTCTAAAATAAACTGCGGGTGTGAAAATGAATTGGATCCGACGCTTGAGACGCCAGCTGAATAAATGGACCGCAAAGGGTTAACCATCTATTGTATACACTTAAAGAGCAACTTGGTATGGGTATGAAATATCAGTGTGCATTATTCTTGTTTATATTCACTTTGTATAACTTTTTCAGTCATCACACCTTGTTGACTTCTGGAGTTCTCGGAATCATGTCTAAACTAAGCACACAAGGCCATAGAGTGCTGCAAGGGGACAGGTCTATGGTCACACACTGGTGTACCTTATGTAATTAGAGATTAGGCATGATTTAAACTTAAGTCACCCGGATGTGATGACAAACAGAAACTATACAAAAAGTTCTGTACCTTAAAACGCATATGACAATTAAGCAGGGTTGGGGATTTGTTATGGATTTTTGTAGTACCGTAGTTGTAGCTCTACAGTACCTACAAACTGTAAATTAAAGGATGTTGGAAATAGTGGTTTGTGAATAGTTACATACCAAACTAAATTACTCAATCTTAAATGAATACATAAATAAAGCAAATTACTTATTGTGGCATCCTCTAAATGTGAACTACAATATGTGAACTACAAGAATTTTGCGATGGAGTACGCCTGAGAAAATTACCCCTCACTCATCCCAGTCATTCTTTTACTTTTCTTTCTTTGATTTCCTTTTTCTCTGTCAGTCCAAACACATGCAGTTGTTACTTAGGACTACTTTGCTTTTTATAGTGTGTTCAGTTGTTAAATTTCCTGACTGCACTACTACAAAAACCTGGTTTCAGTGGGTCTTAACACAGTGCTCAATTGTCTATTTGGGACCCCACTGCACTGCCAACAGAATCTCTTTGGCGAACATGTTAATGATGGGGCAGGTGCTCAATAACAGGGCAACACATGTCTTCAGAATATCATTTCAGTGCAGTATTTTTTTTTTTCCGCTCCATTTATGCGCCACAGAATTGTGGGGCAAGCGTCATCCACGCTTGCACTCGCATTAGCGCTGTGATCAGAATACAGCCCTGAGAGTTTTAGTTTATTGACAGTAAGAGTTTAAAGATGCTGGTGTTAACAAAAGGTTTTTAAAACATACTTTTCATGTCTTTTCCTTGAGAAACTATATTAAATAGGTAGTAAATGAAAAAATGATTTAAAAAAAACAAAAAACAAAAAACAAATCTTTGAAGATTCTTGATTTAAAATCAGCCAACCCTGCAATTAAGTAAAGTACAGAGTATAAAAGTTAGCTTTTACCTCAAAGGATGGCACCCTTGGTACACTGTCCTGGTCTGGGCAGAAGACCCCCTGTTGCCTCTTGACCAAGCGCTCATTGTTTACTTGTTGTCCAATCATCTGCCTGTTATCAGTCATGCGGTACGGAGAATCCCAGTAAAAATCCTGTGCTTTAACATCCGAAGTGCTCTGGGGGAAAGGTTCTACAGGGAACTGCCTCAGTTTCTTCTCCATATTAACCTGCTGTTGTTGCTGCACTTGTATGGTTTGAAGAGACTGCTCAAACAGCTTTAGTGGATCCTGAGTCTGCATGTAAAATGGCTGTTTTACAGGCATCTGTAATGGCATCTTTTGGATTGGAGGCTGTGTCTGGTGCTGATTCCACAGCTGGTTGGACTGGTCAGCTTGCATGTACTGCAGAGAAACAGATTTGTTAACATTTCCCTTTATCTATCCATTCAACATATACACTGCATAGGGTTAAAAACTGTTCTTGAAAGGTGACATACAATTAAATAGTGGATTTCCTATATTACTGTAGGTTGTAAGACAACTTTTGTCATTTTAATAGTAAAATGTAAAAAGCTTTGCTTTACCTGCTGCATCCCAGGATAAGGGGGGCTTTTCCCAAGCTGCTGCACTGGTTTAGTTGGCGACTGCTGTTGCTGTAACATAGTCTGAACCTGAAGCTGAGCTGGAGGCTGTCCCTGTTGTGGTGGTGGTGCTGTGTGTGGTTGCTGTTGACCCTGTTGCTGCTGAGGTCCTTGATTCAAAGCCCCTGGCCCCGATGGCCTCTGCTGACTGTAGGGAATGTGCGATTGCTTCCCAGATGATTGGACCGGATTACCTGTCTGGGGATGCGTGGCAGACTGGAGGAAAGGTCCTGGTACGGATACCCCAGTTGAGAACGTGTAACCAGGGCTCATTGAAAAAGCAACTGGTGGAGGTATAACATACCCAGGTGGGGGGAATCCTGGAAGAGCATGATAAATAGAAAGAATAAACAAACAGTATTTCGCTTTTTAAAATAAAAAAACTATTTAACTTCCATATTTTTCAAACAAGGCTACATCACAAAAACTCATGATTATAGAAAAGAAAAATCCTATCCTCCCTAGGTTTGTTTATAACTAAAGTCAAATGACATTAAAAACAAATTACAATACTATAGGTCCCTTAATAACATTAAAAATATACAGATTATTTAATTTGTCACATAACAAACAATTACTGTACTCCTTCGAATTTAAGACGCAGCCCAAAATTTCCCACCCAGGGAAAAAAAAAAAAAAAAAAAAGATGCATTTATTCATACAAGAAGTTTTCTGCTTATAGAGCATTAGTTATGCACAATTTCTCATTTCCAGTCAAGATTACCCGCACCTGTTTTTCTCCCTTTTTGTGAACTGTAGTATTGTTTGGCAAATACAAAAATACAGGGATCTGATTAGCACTGAGCCTAATAACAAAACTCTGAAATTGTAAAAGCTTCTCTCCGAATTCCTCAGGAAGTAATGACACTTTGTGACAGGGAGGACCCTGTCGCTGGTTCAACTGCGCTGTTGCTGTGGTAAACAGGAAGGCTTGCCCGGAGCTGAGCCGAGCTGATCGGAGGTCCTGATTGGCTGGGGAGCCTACATCTGTTTAAGAAGGCAGCAGCGCCAGTTCGAAGCTACTGCAAGGCCTCTACACAGACAGGCGCTCAGTGAAAGCTTGTTTTGTTTATTGAGGAGGAGAGTGTCCGCTTCGCAGAATAACTACTACGGAGTCAGTCACATTGCTGTTTGTGTGCTCAGGCAGTCACATCTTTTGTTGGAGATTTTAATACACGCATCACTATACTGCACTCCAATTTAAGATGCAGGTCATTTTTGAGAAGGAAAAATTGGTTTAAAAAGCGTGTCTTAATTTCGATGGAATACGATATATTATTAAATCATGAATTTGACACTTGACTTGATGGAAGTAGAAGACTTGGGTAGAATAAACCAGTCAATCAAGATAAAATGAGTTTCTGTCAAAGTCCTAAAAGACATTTTTATTTAACTAATCTAATTCTAAGTCTAATTGTTGATAATCCATAGTACAGTTTTCCGTGCACCTGGTCTGCTGGGAAGAGGGGGAAAAGCTCCTGGGTGGTGAATTGGGATGAACTGTGAGGAGCTGCTAGTCTGTGTCGGAGTCTGAGTAACTGGAGTCTTCCTCACTTCAGATTGTGCCTTTACCTAAAAAAAAAAATAACAGTTTAATCTATTCAAATTTTCCAGTGTAATATTAAAAATAATAATAAAAAAGTTAATAAATGTTCATGTTTTTAAAGTTAAATTATATAAACACACACTCATGTATGTATTTACATGCATACATATTCATACGTTAACTCTTCTTCCATCTGGATAATTACGCTTGCTTTCATAGTAAATTAGAAGGAAGCTCTTTACCTGCACTGCCACGTTCTGCTTTCCTAGCTCTGTTGTCTTCTCATTGCCGTTTTTCTTAGGTTCACTCTTTCTCTTGTCTTTCTTTAAATCAGTTTTGCTTGACATATTATTGCCTTTATTATAGTCCCTCCTTTCCTTCATCCCTTCTTTCGGATGGTGGTTTCTTGTTGGATCCCTGGACTGCTCCCTGGGCTTAATATTTTCTTTGAATGTCACAACAGGTTTCTCTCCACTCTCTGAACTGCAGTTCTGGGTCTTGCCAATAGAAAGTACTGATTTAAGTCCTTGGTTGCCCTCGTTGGAAGTTTGCTCTGCATTGGAAGATTCCTGCAAGACTGGACCATCTTTGTTCTCAGGTGGCTCTTCAATGACTAGTTCTGGGATGTCAGTTACAAAAACAAGTCTATCCTCCTCACTTCTGCACTGAAGCAGTCTGGAAGGAGAGCAATAGGATAAAGAGTCAAGTGTGAGTCCCATACAGCCAACTCTCATGCTAAAAAGGCGATGCATCAAGTAGCAACCATTTCTACTAATGCCAAAACACTGATTAACAGAAGTTAGTCATAGCTAGCACAGTACCTGGGATGATTTTCTGCCACCCATTTTCCTAGACAGGTCAGTCTCTGGTGACGTGTCCTCAATTGTTGACCTTCCTTGTCTACAATGCCTTGGTGCCCCTTCAAGAAATCCAGGTTCCTATGGTGAGCAAAAGTAACAAACACACATTACAGGAAATCAAAATCTAAAAAAATATATAAAATAATTCTTGCCCAAACTGGGAGACAAGCTATGTGAAACAATTTAAAAAAAAAAAATTATCAGTCGTAACTAACATTAACCATTTGTCACATGTACAGTTATTCTTGAAATGTATTTTTTGTTTACGACTGTAAGTCGCCCTGGATAAGGGCGTCTGCTAAGAAAGAAATAATAAATAAATAAATTAACCCTTTGCGGACTGAAGGTTGTGCCACTAGGTCAGGTGGACTGAATTGATTTTTTTTTTTTTTGTGGTGCGTCTATGTTGATCAATGGTGGGCAATGAATTGCTCTTTGTTAATGAGCTTTACAATTTGTATGCAGTACTGAAAACATCTCTAGTAGGGGGTGTGCAGAATACTAGCTTCTCATACTCGTATTGTCTTTGTCAAATTTTGTATTAATATTTGTTATTCTGATTTTGTACTTTCTTTGATTACATGATAAATAAAATATCTAAAATTACTTTCATTTAAGATATATATATATATATATATATATATATATATATATATATATATATATATATATATATATATATATATATATATATATATATATACACACACACACACACACACACACACACACAGTTGTAGTGAAAAGTTTACACACCCCAAAAGAAGTTTGTAATTTCTAGAAATCTCAAAAACAGAGTTTTAGAAAAAATCTTGTGTAGCAAAAGTTTTGCTTTTATGGATGAGAATTTATTTATTTTTTTTTTTTGAAAACAAGAAATCTCCAAAAATAAGTCAACATGGGAAAAAGTAAAGAGCTATCTGAAGACCTTAGGCAGAAAATGTATTGTCAAAGCTGGAGAAGGATACAAGAAGATTTCCAAGCATTTGAGTATCCCAATTTCAACTATTGTTTCTATTAATCAAGAAGTACAAGACTCATGGTACTGTCACAACGCTCCCTCGTTCTGGAAGAAAGGTGGTTCTTTCACCAAGAACAAGTAGAAGAATTGTGAGAAAAGTTAATAACAATAACTAAATAATCATACCAAAAAGTCATTGGCAAATATCCTAATCGTTTAAAAAATAGGTTATTATTGCTAAAGGTGCCTCAACTAGCTATTCTTTTCATACTTTTGACATTGTTGGAGTTTTGCTAGAAGACTGCTGAAATAAATTTCACACATCTACGTCTAACTTTTTCCTCATCCAAAAAAGCAAAAGTTTTGCTACAAAAGATTTTACCCTTTGTTTTCAAGAAATTTCTAGAAATTATAAAATTTACATTGGGGTGTGAAAACATTGAACTACAACTGTGTGTGTGTGTATATATGTGTGTGTGTATATATGTGAGTATATATACAGTACTGTGCAAAAGTTTTAGGCAGGTGTGAAAAAATGCTGTAAAGTAAGAATGCTTTCAAAAATAGATATGTTAATAGATTATATTTATCAATTAACTAAATGCAAAGTGAGTGAACAGAAGAAAAATCTAAATCAAATCCATATTTGGTGTGACCACCCTTTGCCTTCAAAACAGCATCAAGCATCAATTCTTCTAGGTACACTTGCACACAGTTTTTGAAGGAACTCGGCAGGTAGGTTGGCCCAAACATCTTGGAGAACTAACCACAGTTCTTCTGTGGATTTAGGCAGTCTCAGTTGCTTCTCTCTCTTCATGTAATCCCAGACAGACTCGATGATGTTGAGATCAGGGCTCTGTGGGGCCATACCATCACTTCCAGGACTCCTTGTTCTTCTTTACGCTGAAGATAGTTCTTAATGACTTTCGCTGTATGTTTGGGGTCGTTGTCATGCTGCAGAATAAATTTGGGGCCAATCAGATGCCTCCCTGATGGTATTGCATGATGGATAAGTATCTGCCTGTACTTCTCAGCATTGAGGAGACCATTAATTCTGACCAAATCCCCAACTCCATTTGCAGAAATGCAGCCCCAAACTTGCAAGGAACCTCCACCATGCTTCACTGTTGCCTGCAGACACTCATTCGTGTACGCTCTCCAGCCCTTCGGCGAACAAACTGCCTTCTGCTACAGCCAAATATTTCAAATTTTGACTCATCAGTCCAGAGCACCTGCTGCCATTTTTCTGCACCCCAGTTCCTGTGTTTTCGTGCATAGTTGAGTCGCTGGCCTTGTTTCCATGTCGGAGGTATGGCTTTTGGCCGCAAGTCTTCCATGAAGGCTACTTCTGACCAGACTTCTCCGGACAGTAGATGGGTGTACCAGGGTCCCACTGTTTTCTGCCAGTTCTGAGCTGATGGCACTGCTGGACATCTTCCGATTCGCGAAGGGAAGTAAGCATGATGTGTCTTTCATCTGCTGCAGTAAGTTTCCTTGGCCGACCACTGCGTCTACGGTCCTCAACGCGTTGCCCGTTTCTTTGTGCTTCTTCAAAGAGCTTGGACAGCGATCTGGAAACCCCTGTCTGCCTTGAAATTTCTGCCTGGGAGAGACCTTGCTGATGCAGTATAACTACCTTGTGTCTTGTTGCTGTGCTCAGTCTTGCCATGGTGGATGACTTTTGACAGTAAACTGTCTTCAGCAACCTCACCTTGTTAGCTGAGTTTGTCTGTTCCTCACCCAGTTTTATTCCTCCTACACAGCTGTTTCTGTTTCAGTTAATGATTGTGTTTCAACCTACATATTGAATTGATGATCATTAGCACCTGTTTGGTATAATTGTTTAATCATATACCTGACTATATGCCTACAAAATCCCTGACTTTGTGCAAGTGTACCTAGAAGAATTGATGCTGTTTTGAAGGCAAAGGGTGGTCACACCAAATATGGATTTGATTTAGATTTTTCTTCTGTTCACTCACTTTGCATTTAGTTAATTGATAAATATAATCTATTAACATGTCTATTTTTGAAAGCATTCTTACTTTACAGCATTTTTTCACACCTGCCTAAAACTTTTGCACAGTACTGTATATATATTAATTACACACACAGTGCCTATAGAAAGTCTACACCCCCTTGAACTTGTTCACATTTTGTTGTGTTAGTGCCTCAGAGTTTCATGCATTTAAATGAGTTTTTTTTCCCACTTATCTACACACAATACTCCACAACTATTTAAATGCATTTTAATTCCAGGCTATAAGGCAACAAAAGGTGAAAATTGTGAAAGGGTGTAGACTTTCTATAGGCACATATACATATACATACATACATTATTATTATTATTATTATTATTATATATATATATATATATATATATATATATATATATATATATATATATATATATATATATATATATATATATATATATATATATATATATATATATATATATATATACACACACACTACCGCTCAAAAGTTTGGGGTCACTTAGAAATTTCCTTGTTTTCGAAAAGAAAAGCAAATTTTTGTCCATTAAAATATCAAATTGATCAGAAATACAGTGTAGACATTGTTAATGTTGTAAATGACTATTGTAGCTGGAAACGGCTGATTTGTAATGGAATATCTACATAGGCGTACAGAGGCCCATTATCAGCAACCATCAGTCCTGTGTTCCAATGGCACGTTGTGTTTGCTAATCCAAGTTTATCATTTTAAAAGGCTAATTGATCATTAGAAAACCCTTTTGCAATTATGTTAGCACAGCTGAAAACTGTTGTGCTGATGAAAGAAGCAATAAAACTGGCCTTCTTTAGACTAGTTGAGTATCTGGAGCATCAGCAATTGTGGGTTCGATTACAGGCTCAAAATGGCCAGAAACAAAGAACTTTCTTCTGAAACTCGTCAGTCTATTCTTGTTCTGAGAAATGAAGGCTATTCCATGCGAGAAATTGCCAAGAAACTGAAGATCTCGTACAACGCTGTGTACTACTCCCTTCACAGAACAGCGCAAACTGGCTCTAACCAAAATAGAAAGAGGAGTGGGAGGCCCCGGTGCACAACTGAGCAAGAGGACAAATACAGTGTCTAGTTTGAGAAACAGCACAGCTCCAAACTATGCAAGAACTATTTAGGGAAGAAACAGTCAGCTGGTATTCTGTCTATAATGGAGTGGCCAGCACAGTCACTGGATCTCAACCCTATTGAGCTGTTGTGGGAGCAGCTTGACCGTATGGTACGTAAGAAGTGCCCATCAAGCCAATCCAACTTGTGGGAGGTGCTTCAGGAAGCATGGGGTGAAATCTTTTCAGATTACCTCAACAAATTGACAAATAGAATGCCAAAGGTCTGCAAGGCTGTAATTGCTGCAAATGGAGGATTCTTTTGACTAAAGCAAAGTTTGAAGGACACAATTATTATTTCAATTAAAAATCATTATTTCTAACCTTGTCAATGACTATATTTCCTATTCATTTTGCTATATTTCCTATTCAAACTCATTTCATGTATGTTTTCATGGAAAACAAGGAAATTTCTAGTGACCCCAAACTTTTGAACGGTAGTGTATATATATATACAGTACTGTGCAAAAGTTTTAGGCAGGTGTGAAAAAATGCTGTAAAGTAAGAATGCTTTCAAAATAGACATGTTAATAGATTATATTTATCAATTAACTAAATGCAAAGTGAGTGAACAGAAGAAAATCTAAATCAAATCCATATTTGGTGTGACCACCCTTTGCCTTCAAAACAGCATCAATTCTTCTAGGTACACTTGCACAAAGTCAGGGATTTTGTAGGCATATAGTCAGGTGTATGATTAAACAATTATACCAAACAGGTGCTAATGATCATCAATTCAATATGTAGGTTGAAACACAATCATTAACTGAAACAGAAACAGCTGTGTAGGAGGAATAAAACTGGGTGAGGAACAGCCAAACTCAGCTAACAAGATGAGGTTGCTGAAGACAGTTTACTGTCAAAAGTCATACACCATGGCAAGACTGAGCACAGCAACAAGACACAAGGTAGTTATACTGCATCAGCAAGGTCTCTCCCAGGCAGAAATTTCAAGGCAGACAGGGGTTTCCAGATGTGCTGTCCAAGCTCTTTGAAGAAGCACAAAGAAACGGGCAACGTTGAGGACCGTAGACGCAGTGGTCGGCCAAGGAAACTTACTGCAGCAGATGAAAGACACATCATGCTTACTTCCCTTCGCAATCGGAAGATGTCCAGCAGTGCCATCAGCTCAGAATTGGCAGAAAACAGTGGGACCCTGGTACACCCATCTACTGTCTGGAGAAGTCTGGTCAGAAGTGGCCTTCATGGAAGACTTGCGGCCAAAAAGCCATACCTCCGACGTGGAAACAAGGCCAAGCGACTCAACTATGCACGAAAACACAGGAACTGGGGTGCAGAAAATGGCAGCAGGTGCTCTGGACTGATGAGTCAAAATTTGAAATATTTGGCTGTAGCAGAAGGCAGTTTGTTCGCGAAGGGCTGGAGAGCGACGCGAATGAGTGTCTGCAGGCAACAGTGAAGCATGGTGGAGGTTCCTTGCAAGTTTGGGGCTGCATTTCTGCAAATGGAGTTGGGGATTTGGTCAGAATTAATGGTCTCCTCAATGCTGAGAAGTACAGGCAGATACTTATCCATCATGCAATACCATCAGGGAGGCATCTGATTGGCCCCAAATTTATTCTGCAGCATGACAACGACCCTAAACATACAGCGAAAGTCATTAAGAACTATCTTCAGCGTAAAGAAGAACAAGGAGTCCTGGAAGTGATGGTATTGCCCCCACAGAGCCCTGATCTCAACATCATCGAAGTCTGTCTGGGATTACATGAAGAGAGAGAAGCAACTGAGGCTGCCTAAATCCACAGAAGAACTGTGGTTAGTTCTCCAAGATGTTTGGGCCAACCTACCTGCCGAAGTTCCTTCAAAAACTGTGTGCAAGTGTACCTAGAAGAATTGATGCTTGATGCTGTTTTGAAGGCAAAGGGTGGTCACACCAAATATGGATTTGATTTAGATTTTTCTTCTGTTCACTCACTTTGCATTTAGTTAATTGATAAATATAATCTATTAACATGTCTATTTTTGAAAGCATTCTTACTTTACAGCATTTTTTCACACCTGCCTAAAACTTTTGCACAGTACTGTATATATATATATATATATATATTGTAAGTTTGTCTCAATCCTAAAATTCTAGGTGATGCAAAACTTTTGGCCATAGCTGTACATGCCCATCACAGCACTACTGAAAGACGAGTTGACTTGGGACTGCTGTTACTTTTTAAAATGGTAAAGCCCATATAGCATACTTCCATATGCTTCAACATGTCAACTCGAGTCATACCTTAAACTGAGGCCGTCATCCTGTACTTTAATACCAGTTTTTTGACAGCAGTCAGAAAAGCAGCAGCACTAGTTAAACGCTATTATCTTACCTGGCACGAAGTGAAATTGACAATGGGAATTCCAAAAAATACCTGTTAAATTAAAAAAAAAAAACCTGAGACGAACACATATACACCAGCCATTATCTAGTGTACTTTCATACAGGATTTAATACTAATACGTATATTTTCTCCTATCTATGCAACTACTCACAAGAAAAAATAAAAAATAATAAGTTACTTAACACATTGTATTTGTTGAGAATTAATTAAAATAAAAAGAAACTACAGTATTCTATTTTCCCCAGAGCATAGAAAATCAGTCATTATTGTGTTTCTGGAAGTTGTTACCGTTTGGTTTCTATTGACCAATTACGTGTGGCCTTGGTTGATTAGCAGCAGCATTCAAGTTAATTTTAACTTACTACAGCTGTAGGCTGGGGTACATAGTTATTGATTTTATACTCAAATTAGTCCTTCCAGTCCTCCTGGCCTACTTAAGGCAAAATACAAATACTTGTTTCTTGTCCTTAAAGGGTTAATAAAAGAGGAGCAGGTTATAATGCCTTGTTTCCATCTGGCACTAGAAACAACGTCTCAGCTATCTGTGGCCAGTCAGACTGGCACGGTTTTCATCAGAAGAGAAGGACTCAACCTGGTCCCAAACATATCTGGCAAAGGTCACACTGACTGTACTCTCCCTTTATGAACTCGGATCACCCCAGATAACAGACATTCAGAGTCATGCAATTGGTATGTCAAATGAAGACATAATGCAATATGTTACAATACATTTCTGCTGGTAGAAACCATACACTGTTCTCTCAGCTATATTTTTGGTTTTGGATCTCAGAGTCTAGCCATGTCATAGGTGCACCATTAGCATTAGAATGTCACATCCTCTATCAGAGGGACAGGGCCGGCACAAAACATCTCAGACGATATTACAAACTCATAATGTCCAATTTCAAATCACCATTCTTCCACTGAAAACCAATGGGATTGATTGTAAATCACATTCAATTTATTCCCAGTGGCAGATTGAAAAAAAGGCATAAGTTAACTTTATACACCAAATTGGAAATTTCAAATGCTATTTGCTCCGTAGTGTATGGCCCCTTTAAACTCCCCCGTTCAAAACATGAGTTTTAAGGCACTCACCTGAGTGCAGGTCTGAGGGCCAAGAACCCCTGCAGCTCAAATTCTTCTGGGAGAGGGGTTTCTGAAAAACATTTTTAAAAAAAGTTAAAACATGTTTAACAACTGCAAAATATCTCTTGAATTATCTGAATGTGCACTGAAATAATATTTTTATTTTCTAGTGTCATAATCTGATGTTAAGTCACGTCGTCATAATAATAATAATAATAATAATAATAATAATAATAATAATAATAATAATAATAAAAGAAGCAGTTGTATACCTGAGGCCCCAGAAACATCATCTTCCTTTGGCTGAAAACTGTTCAAGAGAGAAACCAGCCATGGCCAAATACTATATTAAAAGAAAAAAAAGAAATACTTTAACATGCTAATACACTTGCATTGTCTATTAAAATAAATTTTAAAAAATACACACTACTACTCCTGTCAGTCAAATTGTTAAATACTCACTGCTGTCTTTCATTTACAGAACTCTCATGGAACACAGGTCTAAGCTTCAGCCAATCCAAGGAAACCTTGATAGCTGGGAGAGGACATTCACCCAATGTTTCCTCCCGATTCTTATTCAGCAATGCTCGACTGCACATGACTCCAAGGAAAGACACTTTATAATAAAAATAAATAAATAAAATAAAATTAAAAAAAAACAAACAAACAAAACAGACAAACGTTAATTTGCGGTTCCACTTGAAGTTTCAGCATGCTAGAAATAAACTAGAAACATGCAGGGTGAATGCTTAACACCACGTCCACTCCCCCTCTCAATGTTAACACATCTAGCTCATTGAAACCATATGAACATTTCCAGTGAGTAGCGATTTAACTTAAAAGTAAAGATAAAGCAGGGAAATTGATTAGTGCAATTTAGTACCAAAACCTGAACTTACCAGCAAGATTTTTTATATATTTATTATGATAAATTACTTACTAAAAAGTGCCAATAGCTGGATCCAGCTGAGCTGTTCATCCTGACTATAGCTATGATCATCAGTCTCACTGCTGAAGTCTCGCAAGTGATGCAGTTCAAACAGGTTAATTACAGTGATGTGAACAAGTTGCTGTGAGCTGAACGCCTTCTGAAGAATAAGTTTCTACAATAAATAGGATACAAAAAAAAAAAAATTATAAATAAGCAAAAAACATTAGAAAATAAATTAAATACTGCAGATTTTATATACATGTAGCATACAGATGTAATGTCTTGCGTAAAACTTGAGTTAATCCATGTCAGGATATAGCATTCAGTATCTGTATTTTGATGCATTAAGAAATACAAATTTAAAAAAAAAATAATGTATAGTATGTTGGTTCTTCGCTTGTATTTTATTCATCAAATTTGAAAGACATTGTAGTTCAAACTCAGTCCAATGTTCTAGCTCAATGTTCTAGCATTTTGAAATTAATGTTTGTGTATATGTATAAGTACATGTAGAAAGTAAAGTATTTATATTTTGCTACCAGAGCAGCAAGGTATGTTGTCGTTCTGAGCATTGAAAGTTGCGGTTGGCAAAGTTCCTGTTTCTTTTGTTTACATTTTTTTTTTTTCACATTCTGAATTCTTTGTAGATAAATGGTATCTCAATCACAGGGTTTCCATGCATGTTTTCTTTTTTTTTTTTTTTAGCTTGAGACATTTGCTCAAAAAAAGTCTCGTAAAATGCTTTTTTGGGTTTCCAGTTGCTCAGTTTATTTTACTCGAGTAAACCGGGCTTTTCACCCAACGTCATTCAAATTAATGGGAAAGGTGGAGGTTGATATGTAAATTAGCTATGCGTAAAGTACTCGTGCTGTTTTTGAAGATAACTAGTAAAATTTTGTGAAAATGTGGCTTCCATGTGCAGAAAACTAGTACACGAGTGAATCTAAACTGGTGTAATAAAGCAAAAATACCTTGTGCTTGGTCGGTTAATAATGTGTTTTACTGCTCTTGCCCACATTGTTTTTCAAATGTCATTAGTGGGGTGCCATGTCGTTAGTAATGAATACTAATTTATCTTGCGACTCATTAATTAAAAATGAACTCTGAGGTATAAAATGAAACTGACCAACAGGTACTGCAGATCACCATGGCTGAAAACCGGCAGAGGCATTCTATATTATTTCCATTTCAGGCAAAACCACATACAGGGGATCAGGTGATGCTGCGTATACTACCCTGGCTTAGAAACCCCTACCTGTCCAGACGGCTGACAGCTCCTGAAGAAGCATTCAACACCACACTTCGGCAAATACGGGTAGTGGGCACTTGTAACGGACGGAAACAGGCTGAAGTGCAGCACTGCCTTGTTACTGCAAACCCATGTTAGAGTATGGGTGTTTATTCAAATTCCAACCCGTGATTCTCAAAAAACAAGCCCAATCCCGCTTATTATAAGCGGACTTGGCAACTGTGCAGGTTACCTCAGCCGCCAGTTTCAATTGGACAGCAGCAATCTGAGGAGGCTCGTGCTGTCAGAGATTCTCTCCTTTCTTAAGCTGTGTTGGATTTACTGCTGTGTTAAATATTAATGATGCAAACAAATAAAACACAATCAATACGTTCATTTGCAATTTTATTTGGTTAGTTCTGAGAGGGCATCAACAACTTGTTGGATGTTGTTGTTCTGTTTTGGGTGATCGAGCTGGCTCATGACATCAAGTTCACCAACTATATTTATTAACGTGGAGGGCAGACACACGTTGTCATGAGACAACTGGGATCAAAAAAAGGATGGGAATTAATTCAGTTAGACATTTAAGCAGCTCACTTGCTCTTCGTGTTTAACTAACATTTTTTACAGCAAGGTTATTCTCAGACATCTGCTTTAATACTATAACAAGGGCATAACACGGTTCATGGCAAGTGGTTTTATACAGAACTGTAAACCCACAAGACATATACAACATGACAAGACCAAACACAGCAAAAAACAATTAAAAAAAAAAAAAAAAAAAAAAAAGCTGTCTGCATTATTCAAGGGAAACTACACCACTGCTAACCATAAAAATCGTCCAGCCACAGAACGGTATTCTACTTTATTATTTTTATTTACCAATCCGCAATGTTTAGCTGTAATTAGATTAGTCTCTACTTTGCCTGAGTGAATGACTGACAGTCTATTGTTTTTCAATCAGCCTTTTGAAGGCTGGCGCCTGCTTGCCAGCTGCGCTGCTTTGGGTCAGTCAATTAGCATCAGGACTAGTGAAAATAAATACCATAGACAGTGGAGTTTTACAACGCAACAAAATATGGTGTGGATGTTTTGGATCAGATGGCATGGAAGTATTCCATGAAAACTGGCTCCCTATATATTAAAAAATTACATCCGATTGTTTCTCTGTTCGTTGTACTATTTAGTGTTTTGAATATGGCTGTCATAAAGACTGCTGCGGGGCTTCTAGGTATGAGCATCTCCGGTCCTTCTAGTGTTAAAACAGGATTGGTGGCACACAGCATTTCTGCATGTTGGTTAAATATGACAGCGTAAAGAACAGACTGTACACATTATTTCCAGAAGTAGTGTTAATAACATTTGCTTTTGACATAGTCTTGTGAGATATTAAACCTGGCAGAATAAACCCATATAATAGCATGGAGCTGAAATCGATCACACACACCAAGGTACAGTTCACTAGTCAAGCTACAAATATAGCCTCTTTTTGTTTTACATTAACATCTGTTACTATATGCAGCAAACCGCTCCAAAAAACGCTTGGAAATAGGTACATTCTTATTTCCGTGGAAACACTGTGCAGCACATATTTTATATTGTTTAAAATGAAAAGTACTAAAACTGTGGTTTTGGTGTTTAGTTCTTTTTTTTTTTTTTTTAATTTAGTCAGTCATTCAAACCGAGTTAGAAATATTTAAACCAGTGCGCTACTTCTACTTGGAGCGTAAAGGTTTGGACATGCAGATTACGTTTTTTTTTTCCCCTGAACAGCGAACACAAGCAGTAGAATGAGCACAGTAGAAAAATGTGCATTTACATGAATGCTAGATGTAAAAAATAAATAAATAAATAAATAAAATAAAATAAATAAATAAATAAATGCTGGCTAAAAAAAAAAGTGTCTAATTTTGACAAGTCTAATGTGCAAGTTATTTAGTTAGTATTTGTTTCACATTAGAAAGCGGTTTCAGTTAATGGCGGCTTTGAAGGCGATGCTTGGTATTGCATCAATTGGCGCTGTAATATATATTGAGTTATAAACACACCCATAATACAAAAAAACAGATAAAGGGGTAAAATGCAGACTACATACATATCTTAATTATATAATCACGAGGTTAAAGCTGTTTGTTGTGTTGCTTAGTAATAATAGTAGCACAACGTGTGATTGTGTAGAAATGGGTTTTTGCATGAACTGCGTAACCGAATTTTGGGAGTTTGTGGACCACCTGAAGTTTACTCACGGTCACTGAAGAGTAATCCACATAACAAAACCAGCACACAACTCAAAGAGCTTCTTTGTAAATGGTCATCATACCTGAAATTGCTCCTCCAGCTTCTCTCTCAGGGTGTTCAGTTTTTCTAGGCTCTTGCTCAAATACACATGACCGTGAAACTTAACAAAGGCTTTGACAAAGTCTGATACGCTCCACTTGGTCTTTATTTCATCCCGGCTACAACAAAAAGATTTCAGTGGTTTATGGATCAGGAAGATATTAATTTCTTGAATAAGTTAAAACGTACAGATTCTATGCATCTGCGGGTTTTTGAAAATCTTGATTTGCTATGGGAGGTATGGAATAGTAAGTTAACTTTTTAAAATATATTCAAAAAGAAACATTTAGATATTATGATACAACTGTATAAATTAGTTTCATGCTATGTGCTCGATATTACTGCTGTATGGTTTCTCTTACCTCTCAAGAGCCTTAGACAGAGCCTTCTCTAGGTTAGTAGAAGCAGCTGGAAAAGGAAACTTGACCGCAATACTTCTGCAGTAGTAGAAAATTGTTGTGAGGTGGTCTCCTTTCGAAGAAGCTAAAATAGCTAGCTGATTGTAAGGTTGACCTTAATGAATGAAGGTAATAACAATATTCAAAATTTGCAATTTTATAACACAAAAGCTCTATCCACTTTTTAAAAGGCTATATTTCTAAACTTTAGACATTCAAATACATCTGTTTGTCCAAACCATCTGAAAAGTACATTTAAAATACAAATGTGTTTGTACGAGGACAGATTTTTGTTAGCTGTACTCACCATTTGAAGGTACAAGTTGAGCTGCATGCCTGTAATAAGACTCTGCCTGGCTGGTTTGGTTACGGTAGCGTGCTGTAAAAAATAAATAAAAATAAATACAAAAAGGTACATTATTAATATTACTGTAGAATTTAACAATACTTTAAGATCATTAAAATTGTAAACTTGTCCTGCAAAACCACACTTCTATTCCACATATTTTAGTGCATCTTATATTTAAAACAGTATTTGACTTACCTATGTCCCCTAGGTGGACAAGGCAATGCTGGCAGATGTAAGAGCATGAACTAGGTTGTGGCTTTACGATGGCGCTGGTGTTAGTCTGTTTATTGCTTAATATTCCAAGTTGTGAAGATTTCACCCGACAAGGCAGATCCACGTTAAACACTGTACACAGCTCCTGTAACAACTAACAAAACACACACATAATTAGCCCAACTAACAATGACCTTTCTTCCCACTTTTAATAAAGACATTTTCACAACAGTACAAAATGCAGTTTAAACACAAATTGCGCTTCTAATGCCCTTTAGTTGACTAAATTACTATCATGCAAGATAATTTTTCTGTAAATGAAAATATTTAGTCATCATCCACTTTACTTACCTGTGTGTAGAAGCCACTAGCTGCCTCAAGGAAAAGTGACAAATTGGCCTGCACTTCACTCCTGTTGGGATTCGCCCTGTTTTTTGCTTGACTCTGTAGTGTTGTTATTTGATTTTTAAAAGCATGGTTCCAGCTGTAAAGACAGATTTTTACAAGTGGTTTACGATATTAGCAAAAAAAATAATGTACTGCCCTTTGCCATGTAGGTAGATGGGTTGGCTTTTTTTAAATGCACAGTGGCTTCTTTATTGCATTCTTAAAAATGATAAATACTGCTTACAGATCTTGCTCCACTTTCTTGTCCAGAGCATACTCCAGGTCTGTCACCAACATTTTCTGGTAAAGGTCCTGCAGTGCTTGCCTTGATGTCCAGACCTCTGCTGGACCTAACTTTGAATCTGATTTAAAAAAAAAAAAAAAAAAAAAAAGTTTGATCTCCTTTAAGATAGACATGTAAACATCAGCTGTCAATCCCTGTGTCATATTATGAAAAAAAAAAGATATGACCTTACCTTCAGCAAATGGTACTGTATTTACACATTTATAAACACATTTATATATTTTCATTGATTTGTAAACAATGCTTCGCATTTCAATTAAGTTACATCATGGCATACTTAGAAGGTTTAGGAGAAGTTGGCAGGACCACTGTTTGAGAATGACAAGAAAGACTGTCTAGAGTGTAACAGACAATGCAGAAAAACCGTTCATAACAATAATAATCACTACCATTACCAGTGCAGTGCCAACAACCAGTTGTCATATATTACTGTTGCCAAAAAAGCAATTCAAGAGCTAGTAAGGATTGCTTTGTGTTTTTGTATTAATCGGTGTGGTAGAAGAAACCGTACCTGTCATGTCTGCCTTCAGGGCCTCTGCCTGCCTATTAAAATAAAGTAAGATTTATTCATTAGAATCCACAAATAAAAACATCTACGTTACTCTGTGACATTTTTACATTTTCATGTTCTACAGAACTCACAGTATCCCTACATTTACATGTTTATTCCTTGGCTAAAAACAGATCGACCATTTAACATGTGAGTGACAGGATATCTTGCTACTGAAACTAAGTGAACAACATAAGGAAGTTTAAGTACAACAAATTGTTATGTATGTACCCCCTTTTTATATTATATTTATATAAAAATGCAGGACTTGCAATGGAACGTAAAACGAGCAATGTGATTGGTCGAGCAAGGTTCCAGCTGTCCGTATATTGGATGGATACGGACAGTTGGAGCCTTGTTACATATTCGAAATCACTGTGCCGTCTCACAGAATTTAAAGTACCGGTAGCCATCTTGTTTACAGTTACAGGATGTACAGTAACTATAAAACCACTTACAAGCAAAAATCCCAAAAGTAGTAAGTAGACATACCGATTTGGATGAAGAATTATTGAATGAACTGAAGATAGCAAAACAGAAAACAAAATAAACAAACAAAAAAAAAAAAAACACACGTCTTTATACTCTCAGCCCGACTGTCACTTCAACGCTACAGACAAACAGACATTTCTGCACATTATCCACCCCTAGAACAGATCTTGAAAAATTACTAAATTCCGAGACGTTATTTTTTTCTACTCCCATTCTGCTGAAAGAACAGCACTCGTAGAAAAAAAATCCAGTGCCATCTCAACTTCAACTCCTGGTGGATCTTTTCAATGGCAACATAAAATTCAACACAAAAATAATTATTTACTTACTATAAATATTTACTTAAATCAATTTACTTAGCTTAACTTAATGTGCAGTTCAAAGTTATAAATGGGACTAAATCCCCCCACCCCCCAAATCCATTGCTTGACCTGGACTATAAATGCAATAAGGCCCTCGTTGCGCAGATCAAAGGGTGGCTGGAGACCAAAGGCCTGCTTTATTCCATGGTGGGAAATACTGCACTGACTCAGCCAGTTTAAATTAAATGAATAGTGTGGTTTATTAACAGAATAAAACAAAAATACAGAGGTTTTAGTCAGCACTGCAGGGCCTGTCCCTGTGACTACGGCCCTCTATCTAGTACACTCCAACGGTAGCACAGTCCAGCAGAACCTCTCCGTACCGCAACTGGGGAATCAAGAGCACAAATACTCCAACTCTGGGTTTTTAAGCAGGGCTCCTTCCCGCCAAAAAACAAATGTAAGAGGAGGAGGAAGACTTTTTACATACACTAGACCCCACTAGTATAACAATACCTCCTTCTTAAGGGTCAATCGTCCCGATGACTCCAATGGAATCAACATCACATTGCTCCGATATGTATTTATTTATTTATTTTAACATACAGGGCTAATCCCCATTGTATCTCCAAAGGCAGACTTAATGAATAACTTTAGGGGTGGGCCTGTTACCTTTCCTAATGCCATACACCACCTCGTTTACCTTCTTACATACTGTACAGGGCCCTTCCCAATCTTTTTGTAATTTATGTAACCTGCCCTTGTACCTGCGTTTACCTGGTCAGCAGCAGATTAAGTTTTCCCTTACAAACCGGTGTACCCGCTCAAGAGACTGCTGCAGGCAGTCAGCATAGTTCAGGGGATCCTCAAAGATAAGAGAAGCGTCAGGGGTTCCATAAACCAGCCTCATTGGTGAATGGAGCTTCTCTCCAAACATCAGTAGTGCAGGTGTACACTCATTTCATGTTTAGCAGTTCTATAGGCAAACAGCAGTAAGGGGATGGGAGTTTCCCCAATCCCGCTGGTTCTACAAACAGGGCTAACTGGTTTTTGAGAGTGCGGATGTACCTCTTCACCACACCATCAGATAGAGGCCTCATAGAGGACAGGTGCGTGTCTTCTGAACACCCATCAGCTGACACACCCTAGAGAAAATCTGACACAAAATTGCGGTCCTGGTCTGAATGCAGTTCACCGTGAATGCCACACCGAGTAAACATCTGAGAGACCAGTGTCTGGGCCACTGTGTAGGCATCCTGGTTAGGAATGGGGAACGCTTCCGGCCACTTAGTTAGGTAGTCCATAGCAACCAGCAGATACTATTGCCAGACTCAGACCTTGGAAATGGGCCTGCGATGTTGACCGCCATACGCTGGAGTCGGTCCACTACATACTGCTGCATTGGAGCATGGCCCCGCCTCCAGGGACCCTTCCTCGCTGCGCAGTCTGTATATTTCCTACACCATCTCTCACAGTCCTTCTGATACTTCATCCAACAGAAGCACTCCCTTACCTTCCCCAGGGTTTTGTCTACCCCAAAGTGCCCACTGGCTTGGGGGCTGTGAGCCATGGTTAGCACTTCACTTCGCAGGGACCCTGGAACTAACAGTGGATACCTGCAGCACCCACCCGAGGGAACCTCTCACTTACGATACAGTAACCTGTCTTTTAGCCCAGTATGCTACGACGTCGGAGTTGAGGTGCGACACACTTTCCAACCGTGGATGACCCCCATTCTCTTTCTCGTCAAACACAGGATGAAAATCAGACTCAGCTTGATGTGCAGCCCTCAGCTTTTCAGCACTGTGACCCTCAATAAGCAGCTCAGTCTGACTCACAGCATCTCGGTCAGCTTACTCCCTGGTTTACCCCAGATGAGTCTCGCAGATTGTCTGAGGCTGGCTTTATTTGGCGGCAGGAAATAATGCACTGACTCAGCCAGTTTAAATTAAATTAATAGTGCTGTTTATTAACAGAATAAAACAAAAATACAGGAGGTTGTAGACAGCACTGCAGCGCCTATCCCTGTGACTAGGGCCTTCCGTGTAGTACACTCCAATGGTAGCACAGTCCAGCAGTACATCTCCCTACCGCAACTGGGGAAATCAGTGAGCGCGAATACTCCCACTCTGGGTTTTTATAGCAGGGCTTCCTGCCAAAAAAATGCAACAATTTAAGAGACTGACAGGGTTTTCAATTAGTTTTGAAGTATGTGGCACTTACAAAGTAGTAGGGGGAACCAATGTCATCGAGGCGCATTGGCACATTTTTGCATGGTTTAAGCATGTGTTAGACTAGTAGTGGTCTGCTTGTGGTTTCCAACAATGTACTCCATAAATACAATGAAGGAGCTTTATGTCAGCACTGCTCACAGCAAGACAATACCAACAAGAAGAAAACATTTACTTTAGGATCACCAAGATCCCTGCAATACAAGACTGCCTGGAAAAAAACTGGCATTTGCCAAGAAAATCAATGAATAATCCGATGCAAAATATTCTTTCACTCAACTTAAATATACCCCTACTGCTTTGAATCACACACGTTATACAGAGTAGTGTGCACAACTTTGGGACCACCGCACTAAAAATTACCTTTGGAAGCTATAAACAAACTGGAATGCAAGTAAAGTCTGCATTCTAATGAAGTCGAGTGCACAGATAGCAGGACTACGGAAGAATGCAGAAACCATCTATATATAAATCAATAGTTTAAATAGTCTTTTCAGAGATTATCCGTGATTTAATTTATTATCGTTCGATACTGAAGCCATTCATAAATAAGTTAGTATTCCTGAATTTAGTTGCATATTACTTTCAACGCATACTGTTAATGGGTAACTTGACGACATATTACTGTATTATTTATTTAGCTGCCTCCATCTACTTATTGATTATTATTTATTTATTTTGCTTCAATAACTCAATATGTAAATACATAGACGATAACATTTGCAATGTTGGATTTATACAACACACAGGGAATTAAGGCTTAAGCTATTTGAATATGAATGGAATGAAAAACACAAAACAATACTGTATAAAGAGCAAGTAGCTGAAGCTGCTTCTGAAAAAAATAAATCTGTAGGTACAAAGGCAGGGCGCGAAATAACTGACGGCACCGGCAGCAATTGCCTCAGTGCCCAAGCCACTTGTTGCAATGCCTCTCAATTAAAAAATAAAATAAATAAATAAATAAATAAAATTAATAAATAAATAAAAACACAACTTACGGCAAAAGTTGCCTATATGCCCACCCGTCATTGCCACTGGTGTCCGTGAACATTAGGTTTAGGGTTAGGTTATTGTTGTGTGTATTTAAAGTTACGGCCAGTACTCCACGAACCTTAGGTTTAGGTCATTGCTATAAAATAAACTTTGTTTTAGTACCTAAATTTATCACTCTTATGTGATCGGGCAGTAGCATATAATGAGGACGTCTATTGCGAGTTGCGCACGCAGCGCTACCCTGTGTAAGCTACCTGTAAGAGCTACGCTGTGGGAGCCTACATTCTGCAGCAATACCCCTCTCGATTTTTCCGTCTGTGAGCTCCATGCCAGCTTCAAGTGTGGAATAGTGGTTAGGGCTCTGGACTCTTGACCGGAGGGTTGTGGGTTCAATCCCCGGTGGGGGACACTGCTGCTGTACCCTTGAGCAAGGTACTTTACCTAGATTGCTCCAGTAAAAACCCAACTGTATAAATGGGTAATTGTATGTAAAAATAATGTGATATCTTGTAACAATTGTAAGTCGCCCTGGATAAGGGCGTCGGCTAAGAAATAAATCATAATTTAAAGAAAGATGGAAGAAGACTCGTCTAAAGCGGCAGTGAAGTGTTCTAGGATTTACCTAATGTTCAGGTAAGAAATGGGTGCACAACAATTTGTCCCTGACAACAACAACAAAAATAAAATAATAATAAGTGAACTTACATCAAGTACTGCAGAAATTGGTTGTGCCTTCATATGTTAAGAGCCACTTGCACAGTTTGCATTACACCATTTGGATCATTTAGGCATTTCACAAAAAATATATAAAAACAGGAGAGGGTTTTCAGGCCATTTCTTTAGCAGCTGCAATTTAATTTATTTGATGCTTCGCTGTCCACTATTTCACATACACGTGAATATCCTTCAAATAATGTAGACCTATATTTAAAATTTCCTTTTTTAAATTTACAGCTTTGTAAAAAAACACACATATAATGTATACCACATTATACATAATCACATATTCTATGATCATATATGGTATAAGGAGATCTGACTATGCTTAAAATTGCAACGCTTTAAAATGCAACGGTGCAATACACATTCTGACTCCTTCCATGTCTTCAGTGTATACATTGATAATTTATATAGACATTCCAATTACTGTTGCTGTTTTGTAATTCGGCGTTATCCCGCCCAAAACATAAACACTAAAAATGAACACACAAACAGGTAGATAATTGTTAGTTTTGCTCAAATCCTTACACAAAAAAACAAATGGTTCAAGTAGCAGCTCCCTGTGTTAAACAAGTATGAGAGAACATAATAGTGAATGAAACATGACAGAGAAGTGGATCGATTTCTGTTTATTTATTTTTGTGCAATACCTTCACTACCTCACGTGGTTCTGCTTTTTAACTAGTAAAACATGTGCTTTCACGAAAGGGGTTTGAATGCTTTAAAACAGCATACCTTTATTTTCACCCTGAATCGAGTGTCCAGCAATGCACCATAACAAAACTGTAAATCCTTTGCAACTGTAAATTTCAAAAGAACTGTGAAACTATTTAAAGTCTCTCAGATGTAAACATTTAACATTTGTACATCCAGCTGTTCATTTTCAAAGCCGCGTTGTTTGTACAAGTTGTTTGTACAAGTTGTTTGTACAGGTTACAGCGGTTAGCAAACTACAGTTGTGCAGACACACTGCAGACCAAACAACTCATTTGACCACTACCATTATTACACTGCAGCCATGGGTAAATCGCCTAACTTCCCCTTCACTGACATCGCTTATTTGTGCTGTTGTATCACTAAGGCTGTATTTTTTCATGGTGAGCATGGATTACACAATTTCCATGAATTCGAACCAGTGCCAACAATATCCAATTCTCCATGAAAATCTCAATTTCGGAAAAATACTATTTTTAGCATTTAAAAATGCACTGATTAAACATTTGTTTCACCAGCAGACAACTTGTTATATGAATTCCAGTTGAACTTGCTTACCCTAAATCATAAGTCAGAGGGTTTTAAAAAAGCTAATTACAGGATACAGACAAGCACTATATTTAACTTTTGTTAACAGGGTGACAGACTTTAGTAAAAAATACCTTGAATGTTTATCTTTTGCCAAATGACCCTTTACTTTTTCATTATGATTTTTTTAATTGGATATTTTTATACCATTTTATTTTTACAATGGAAAAGTGACCTATATTTTATTTTTGTAACAATTAGTGTGTGAATCACCCAGAAAACATTGATTTGTGTTTGTTTCAATTAACATTTCATCAACATAACAGGCTCTATGTATTTATTTTTGTTGTTTTATGAAAATTGCCTTGGTGCTCTTGAATTGGATTTATATTTTGCCTTTCTGCCCCCTAGAACTGCCTTCGTGCCCCTAAATTTAAACCCAACGAAGGCAACATTGCCTTGCCTTTCATGACCGTAACTTCATGCCCTGCAAAGGTATCTTGTCTTTCATAAAAATAAATCAAAAGCAATATTTATAACAATTTGTGAATTTAACTAAGACAATAGACTGCATTTTTTTTTCTTTTCATGACATGTGCACCATTTGTCAAGATTTTTAAATATACTTAAAAGTAAAAAATAACGCACACATGGTTTGTCTAAAATACCAAATATTAAACATTAACCTCAATAAAATAGTTTTTCATAATAAAATAAAACTTATGTTGTAGTCGTAGTATTTTCTTTTTTCGTGGTAGCAGCAGTAGTAGTAGTAGTCTGATTTGAAGCCCGGTACATCTGTCAGAAGACAGCTGGACAATAGTAGTATAGTTGACTGATACTTTCAATAATATTACTTTATTGTTATACATTCATATATATATATATATATATATATATATATATATATATATATATATATACAACTTACTACAATCTCAGTTGTGTTTCTTTACAAATTCCTTCTTTGATCTCGGTGATGCTAAATGTACCACCTGCAAGCCACCCAGGCATTGTCTTTCTTCTCGATGTCTTTGTAGTCATTCAATTTGCAATCATGTAATAATGGATACTGCTGCACATCAATTAACTTTTCGTCATCCATGATTAACTTGTTGTCATCCATGATTAACTTGTTTTGAGGCGTGTGTCAAGGGTGTTAACCTTGTTTCTGATTGGTCAGTTTCATTCCAGCCACACAAAGAAAAAATAAATAGAAACAGGTTCTATTTTAGCGACGCAGAATTCTCAAAGCAACGTCGCTCACGTCTGGTGTGGATATTCTCATTTGACTGCAGTGACTTTTAAATTATTCGCTCACGTCGCTCGTGTCCAGTGTGGATGCAGCTTAAAGACGGTGGATCACAACGGTCGCCGGCTTATTTTGAAAATCTTGCTCTGAGGAGGGAGTGCTTGGAGTTTAACACAAAAATACAACCAACACATAAAATCAACAACAAACACAGGAGACTATTTACATACACTAGACCCCACTAATTATATATTATATATATATATATATATATATATATATATATATACACACACACACACACACATATACACATATATATATATATATATACACATATATATACATATATATATATATATATATATATATATATATATATATATATATATATATATATATATATATATATATATATATATATATATATATATATATATATATATATATATATATATATATATATATATATATATATATATATATATATATATATATATATATATATATATATATATATATATATATATATATATATATATATATATATATATATACACATATATATATATATGTTGCCGCCGCCTAATCTGGATACTGATGATCAGGATTTTTGCTTAAATGAGATGCAACTCTGGGAGATGGTTCTTCCCAATGCTATTTATGTTGTTTAATTGGGATGTGACTTCATTCAGTTGGGATACAGTATTTTAAAATGATAAATGGAGATCACTTTTCAGAGCAAGACGGGTTCGCGTAGCACAGTGCAGCGAGTACATGATTACGCTGTGAATTGCGTAAACCATGTTGAACTCTTGAAAGAGCTGGAGTCTCACCTGCTGTGGCAAAGAATGTTGGCGAGTCAACATCGCAGGTGCATCATCTTGTGATAGGATTTCATTCTTTTCCATTTCATGTAGAAAAAAATAGCGATTCATTTTGTTTAGGAATAAAAAAGGGACTCATATTGTAAATTATGTATTTAACATTTAATCATAATGTGATGTAATTCCATTCTTTTTCTTTTCATTTACAAACAAAAAAGTGTGACTAAGGTAGTCTCAGATGCATCTCGTTTAATTGGGACGGTCGCTTATTTTTACTTCTCCCGAGGCGTCCTGATAAAGCGGCGCCGACTATGTGTATGTTTAAGCGTGTTCATTGAATTCATTATTATTTACTTATTTATTTTAAAAGACGGAGGACTTGTGTGGAGATGGTACATTCTTACTATACCAAAAAAAAAAAAAAAAAAAGATTAGTAGAAACTGATGACTTCTATTACACCTGTTCTCATAAGAAAAAATTGGACTGAAAAACATGGGGAGGGGGTGGGGGTTATTTCTCCTTAACTTCACTATCATGTTCACTTTACTGCAATTATTGTGCAGTTGAAGGTAGAACAGTAAAGAGTAGCCCTTTTTTACATGTTCCACATTCCTTAAATTACCCCCATGCTTACAAGAGCCTTTCAAAGTTAAGTACACATATTAGCAATGATATGAATGCAGTGTGTCATAGTCGGGAGCTTCTTGATTCAAAACTTGGTTTGTTGTGTTGAGTTGCAGATCTTGGCTGGGCTTCAACAGGGCGCTCTGCATTGGCCTTTCCGCTTTAGCAACACCTACTGAGCAGTGGTCTGTTTTTGTGTGTGCTGGAGGGATTTTAGGGGGGAAATGGCAAAAAAAAGGCACTTTTGCATATGAACAACTATGTATATTTTACTGCATCATTCACACTGGTGTTGCTTTAAAAATAAGCTGCTTTCAGGAGACTCGCAGTGATGAACAGCTGTTGGGACAGAGCACTCTCCATTGCTTTTGCCATTGCCTGACGTGAAGTTTCTACTTCGTGTTTCTTTTTCAAAGCTACGTTGTGTGTACTGCCACTAGAATGTCTCAATAAATGTAGATGTTTTGTAACAAAGGCTAGTAAACTTTACAGTTGCATAGAGACTGCAGACTGAACAGCTCATTTCATCGTTATTAAACTCCAGCCATGGGTAAATCTTCAGCCAGTTTGGCTGAAACTGATCTTTTTTGCCTTTCCCTTATTCTTAACCAGTGCTCCATTTCTCTCTCTTTTTTTTTTTTTTTTTTTTTAAAACAAAAGTGACTGCTTGCAAAACACCTAGATAGATTTAATAATTTAATATTGTCTTTTTTTTCAAAACTGTTTACTTATTGCAGTGTACAGAGTTTCTATAATGCTTAAAGATGGCGGCCGAGAATCATGTATGAGAGAATAGGTCTAGTGGCATTTAAAAATATCCAGCACTACTTTTATTTATTTATTTTATCCAGAACTACTCAGAATGCAGCTCACAGTGCTTTCGTCACTAACACTTTTGTACAGATTGTTGTACCGTTTTAAATCAGACATTCTAAATTGGGTGAAAAATACAATAGATTGGAGTCTTAAAATATCTCTGCAGGATTTTCCTGCACTGAAAGTTGCAGATATGCGGGAGCAACTTGGAAAATGCACGATTCCTACAGTGAAATTCAAGCCCTGTTCATAAAAGCAATTTGCGCTGAATCGCAGTCGAAGACACCTCGCAGTTAAAATTTGGGTTTAATAAAACTAAGTGCTGTGACATTGCTGATTTTGACTGAAATTTGCGACAGCCAGAAAGCAACCGCAAGTAGCAATTTTCATCACAAATCCCGTTTTACAACTAGTTGGTCGTCGACATGACAAAGAAATCAGAAGTGAAAGAGTATTTAGGCACCCGTCTTGTTGCGTATGCAGTCTAATATCAATTAATATCAAAGTACCAATTGCCAAGAATGGAAATAACTAAATCTAAGGGTGGTCAAGACTGTCTAGATTTAAAACAGAAAACCTAAATGGCTTTTATTAAATCAGTTTTAACCCAACAAAGATATCTGATATAAATTAAACCATTAAACCATAAAAAAGCCTTTTAACTGTGTAAAAATCAGCTTATTAACCCGGAAGTCAATCTTGGATTTACTGTGCATGCAGAATTTTCAAATGGTTAAAAAAATTATATTGTATTAAAATATCACAATTAAAAAAAATTAAAATGTACATGTGCTGCATTTTGTTATTGGATCAAGAAATTTGCCATAGATGGATCTCAAATACCAGTTTTGTCCCCTGCTGTGAATGAGCTCCTGTACATATACAGGAAAGATTTTAATACCATTAATATTCAAGCCACCTCAGATGCCAAAATGTCTGTGTTAGATGCTGTCATTCGATACCCTAGGAGTACAAACGGCAGTTTCATTTGGACAAATTGTGATGCAGTAGTCTCTGCATATAGGAACACCTCCTAAGAGAACACCCTTGTGGTGAAACAGATTTTTCCCCATTGTAAATGCTCCGCCTAAAGGAACAGGAACTTTGCTTAAAAGAATACCTTTTTTGGCATCGCTATATGATTCGTTCACAACTGATAAAGTACTGTTTTGTAACCTGATAACTTATTATCAAACTTAAATTCAAATGGTTTATTCAATCGTTTCAAGTGTGGCTTGTCATCGTGACAGTGTCTTGAGGGACACTGATTGGTTCAATCTTTCCAGAACCGCCGTCATATCATTGCCTCGTTTTGTATTCTGATTTCCACGAGTCCTCCTCATCACTATAAAATGGCATGTAAACAAACGGTGAAACGCAGCGCTGTTTCTCTTGCTACAAAAAGTTGTAAATTGTTCAAGCTCCTGAAAAACCTGAATCAGACACAAGACACTGAGCAATTTGGTGTTTTCTGTTCTGGTGAGTTGCTTCACCATTCCGCTAAATAATTTTGTGCATGATTATTGCTCCTGTACAGGTATTCATAATTAATCTAGAGCTGCTGCTGCATTTGTTTTATAGGGTTGCTGTGTTAATTTAGTTTGACAGTTAGTTTATTAACGTTAGTTTGTCTGTTACTTTATTAACATACACTTGCCTCTTTCTTTTCTCTTACTTATTCTGTTAATTTCAGATGTTGATGCCTGTGTGTCATGACTAGTGTTCTGCGATACCTCATTTAGGAAGTATCGATACTATACCATGCACAGTATCATGATATTCAATACTATCACGATACTTTTGGATCTTATGTCCATTACATGTTAAATGGCTGCCAAATTCCTTTTTTTGCAAGTTACAAATAAAAAGAAAACTGGCGTTTCAGCCAGCTTCAAATACTCCAATTACAAGGTATCTCTCAATTCTTATATATATCAAAATAACACAGAAATACTTTCCTTGAAGCAGACTTTTTATAACTAGGCCAGGTGTTTTAAATACAGGGGGATCTTAGAAGTGCCCTAAAAATGTGAACAAGCAATGAAGCACTGTTGTGGAAGCTGACTTACACAGTTTTTTCAAGAAATGGCTTGATGAAGTTCTTGCTCATTTGGTTGTTTATTGACCCAAGCAAGATGGGCCAAATGAACCTCCTTTTGTTTGTAACATTTCATATGTTCTTAAAGTCAGATACAACAGAACACCTCCATGAATCTACAGTATACTATTCAAATATTTTAGAAAATAAAACAATCTGTTTTACTTCAATCTGTATAATACTAAACTTGACTAACCTGTGTGGTCCAGTGGTTAAAGAAAAGGGCTTGTAACCAGGAGGTCCCCGGTTCAAATCCCACCTCAGCCACTGACTCATTGTGTGACCCTGAGCAAGTCACTTAACCTCCTTGTGCTCTGTCTTTCAGGTGAGACATAATTGTAAGTGACTCTGCAGCTGATGCATAGTTCACACACCCTAGTCTCTGTAAGTCGCCTTGGATAAAGGCGTCTGCTAAATAAACAAATAACCTGATTGATTCATGTACACTGTAAAACATTTATTTTTAAATGAACACAGTAATGTGTTACATTAGGGAATACACAGAAACGTTGTACTCCTTAATTTGAAACACTATGCGTTCATTTTACAATGTTATAGGGTTTGAAAATCACCGCTTTCAAATGATTTAATAAAATTAGTTCAGCGGATAAAAGAAGTATTTCTGGCAAAGAACTGCTTTACTAAAAACACTGCTAACATACGCAATTCAAATCGTGAAATTATACTTAAGGCTACATTTCTAAAACAAACGGGCCACTAATGTAGATGCCTTCCTCTTTCGTGCCATTAGAATTATGTTGCAAGCGTATTCAAGCCAAATGTCTCCGTCAAAACAACTCCCCAGTGCACCTTAAATAAGAACATAAGACATTTTACTAGCGAGAGGAGGCCATTCGGCACATCACGCTCGTTTGGTTGTTAATCTTCCAAAGACAACCACTTTGGCTACTATAATAAACTAAGTACTTTGTATTGCTTTCATGCTGAACCTGTAGCCGTCTGCAATGGCAGACTTTTGCAGTGTGACTCGGAAACTTTATTGGTCCTGTGCTTTCCTCTGCTGGTGAAGCGTCACATTGATCCTGCTATGGAAACCGATATGCTGGCAAAGAAGTCTGTATTCATTCTGGTCTTTCCACCACTCATGCATCCAATTCAAAACACAGGATTTTCACAGCTATCACTTTACATGTACATAAAATATGGATTACCACAAAATCCAAAGAACATACAAACATTGCTAACATTTTTGACGCGGTCGAGTTTTAATGACATATGTTGGCAAATTATATTTTTGCAGCTTCTAGCAAAAGCAGTGTAATAACGAAACAAAAAAGCATCAATGAACTCCCTTTTGATCAGCTTCTAGCACACTTCTGTTTTATGTGTTATCTTTGCTTTGACTTTGATAAGTAATACGCACTGGGATTCACTTGCTTAAACTAAAAGAACGGAATAAACTACAGTAAAAGTAAACTTCAGCAGAGATCTGGGTGGTGATCTAAAATATGTTTCAATAAACTGGAGGCATTTCCTCCTTTGTTTTTTACTTAAACACACATTTTGACTGTCTGCCTTCAACAAGATTGCTGTTGTCATCTGGCTGAAATCCAAAATAGTTCCACATGAAGCTTCTCTCCAGCATTTGCCATGACTGCTGCAGTAATTTAATTCCCTGAATGTGAAAATGAGTAAGCTTAGTTTATTGTTTTTAAAAAGTACACAAGAGTTTTGTTTTAAAAACGCAAAGAAAAAAAAACACACACCACACCACACCACACAGTAGGTATCAATAACGTGGAACACTAGTCATGACAAGTAATACATATTTATTTATTTATTGATATTGTGTCTGGTGGTCAACTCCATCTTAAAGAACACCTCGACTAAGAGAACACTTTGCTTGCTTCCTGAGGGGTGTTATCTTAGCCGGAGACTACTGTATCGCTGTTCGCTTTGCGAGTGGAGATATTGGTGATGGATGGCTTTTGGGAGACAGTGGGTAAGATCATTATTATTAAATAATAATAATACATTTTATTAACAAGTTGTGTAATATAACTATACTTTTTAGCTTAATTATTGAACTTACTGCTTCATTTAAATTGTTCTTTATGTTAAGTTTTCAGGGCATTTTGTTAATGCACGTCTATTTAAGCTTTTCGCTGTTCTTTAAATGAACCCCCAAAATCTCTCACAAGCACCTGGGTACATATTGTTACGATATCACAACAAAAAGAATATGCTTTTTTTTGGTGCATATGTATTATGTACTATATATCACCTTACAGTACAATACGACAAAATGAACCGAATGAAATACCTGAAAATAATCTTTATTTTTTAAAATAAAGTAGCCGGCGCAAATATAGTATTAGGCAGTGGATTGCACTGATCGCCGGCTTATTTTGACCCCTGCATTCATTGTCACTTTGCTTTGAAAATAATTGATTATTTTTTTTATTTTTTTTAAGCATTTTAGCCTCTCGAAGTGTTTAACACAGAAAACATGCCCCTTCAACTCTCTGATTGGTTAAATGTTGTGTCAAGACGTAACAAAGCTGTCATGTGGTTCCAAGATTATTATTTTTTTCACCCAGCAACGCGCAATTGATCTAGTCTGCTAGCAGCGCAATCAATCCTTATTGTTAAAGGCACAGTAGCATCTGCAAGACGGGCGGATCAGATTTTCAGCCAGGCGGCGGCAGCCACTTTGCCGGGCACCGTGTCCGGCTGAAAAGGCCTGGGGGGAACCCTGTACTAGTGAGGACCCTGATCAGGTCATCTCTTCCACGAGCCAGAGATGGAATCAAGCAATAGTTCTGGCTACTCGGCTATGCACAAGTCAAAAGGTGACATCGCAAACTGCATGTTGCTGACCTACATGAAAGGAGACCAGTTGGGTTCCTCTTAAGCAACAGGCACCAGTTTAAGAGGCTGCAGTGGGATGCACTACTGATGCTGGGTGGTACAGGGGACAGGTGCTCATCACACACGAGTCATGCTTCAACCTCAGTGTTGCTGATGTATGACCAAGTGTGACAGAGAAGGGGAGAGTACTACAACCAGGAGAGTATGACTGGTTTGGTGGAGGTAGTGTAATGTTGTGGGGAGGAATACACCACATGGGACACACAGTGCTCGTAGTGGTAGAAGTTAACATTAGGGCTGTGTTTAAGGTTTGTTTGCTAGCCAGGAATTCAAAGGTAGTTTTAAACCTTCGAAGGTTCATCAGGTGGAATTCACGCACTGTTTTTTTTTCTTTTTTTTTCTCTGTTAACAGAAACCGTTTGACAATGTGTGAATACTATAAATCACACATTAAATGTCACTTGCATGCAAAAATTGGATCTTTTGATTTGTATAATGCATATTACATAAACAAAAGTTGTTGTATTAAAAAGCACTACGAAATCGTTATACGTAGCAACTCTATATGGCGCCGCTGCCGTGTATGGAGCAGGGTATAGTATCCAACACTGGGGGGTGGGGGGTGGGATACCTATAGCGGTTGGTAGTGCTTCAGTAAAAATGTACTGAATACCTAGTGTACAAGACAGTGTAAGAGAAGTGCCATCTCGACAGCAATGCGTTGTACAGCGTAAAATGTATTGAAAGAAATGTCTCAAAACCCTGTTTGGGATTTTTTTTTGTTAAATGCACAACCAATCTCCGGGGTCACTTGACAAGCATAAACTCATATTAGTAATATTTTTAGTAGTAGTAAAATGTGACTTGTAACCTGCTTGGAACAGCGACTGCTAAATATAGCTTTGTTTTGCCTAAGTCCACTGCAGTTGGTGCTGCTGCAATGCAAGCTTACTCTATATATCAATTACATGTAAATAAACAATGTGTATTTTTATTTAAATTATAAAAATCTGATTACTGTTCTATACAATGTATTTTTAAAATGCATGTGAATGTTTTATTCCATTCATATGGATTACCTGTAAAATAGGATTTTCAATCAAATATAAACAAGTAGCTATGATGACATCACCAGTAGATTATGCAAATTATGCAAATTAGCACCATCTTTTCGGTAATGTGTCCCAAACCTTTGAAGGTCAAAATATACCCTTCGTTGCAGCCCTAGTTAACATACTACTGATGTTTTGACTTTCTCCATCTTTCCTTTTTTTTTTCCTTCTAAGCTCTTAATGGATATTCAAGGGATGTCCAAAAAAATGTGTCTTTCAGAAGCAACACTTGCATTTCTACAAAAACCATTTTGGGTGAAATACACAGTAAACCCTGCTGTAAACAATACACAAGGTAGAAACAGTAACTCAACAGCCAGGACTACCAAACCTAAATTCAAAAGGGACACAAATTATTAACCATAGCTCTGATTTATTTGCACAACGCGGGACCTTATTTTCCCCTTTACTTTCCCGCCTGTGCATCTATTATCAGTGATTAAAGCCTGGTTTTCAAACAAACTGATTATCACTCACCACTACTGTATTTGTTTAAGAAGTGTGTTTTAAAAAAATAATTTCAGCTTCCAATCACTTAAAATATGCTGACAATGTAAACCCCAAACTACAGACAGTGAGTCCTAAGCTTTAAACGTGTTACTGTTTATAGATAAGAACCCAACTTTATTATGAATATATTGTGTTATTAGCTTTTAAGCAACATACTACAATAATGTTGATTATAGTCATTGTTTATTAGTTTTAAAATGTTTACCTATTGTTTGACCTTGTT
The DNA here is from genome assembly GCA_030684275.1 of Acipenser oxyrinchus oxyrinchus. Lineage (NCBI taxonomy): Eukaryota > Metazoa > Chordata > Actinopteri > Acipenseriformes > Acipenseridae > Acipenser > Acipenser oxyrinchus. Next base: position 23,406,850 of record CM060260.1, on the reverse strand, counting down.
AGTACAACCGGCCCCCTTTGCTAATGACATCTTCAGTCAGGGTCGTAACCCAGTATAAATCTCCACATTTTTGTAAAAAGACTTTACACATTTCAAAAGATGCAACGTGTTTCAGTAAAATTAAAACGATAAACTTCGCATCCATTTGATGTGGAATAACCCTACTGGGCTACATTTACACAACCTGCAGCACAGTACAAAACAAAACATTACCATAAGAAGCTTTAATACATATGGTGAGCATGTTCCAACCAACTTCTCTAGTACAAAAATATATAAAAGCAGTTATCACCAGCTGCTCATAATCTCCTCTTGAATACCAAATATGTCTGAAAGCCACCAAATGTACTATTCACTTAAACAAAATGGTGGTTAAAAAGGTAACTTTTTGAAAATCAGCTGGACCAAGTTTACCCATTTGTTAATTTTAACTGAAGTGTGGAATGCCAGTGAAAACATCCACTGGTGTATGATACAATACCTTGCCAACATCTGTAGCACACTGTGTTTAAAATCCAGCTTCATAAGCAAACATTTTCATGAAATATTAGGCTAGTTGTTGCCAACCTGAACAGTCTAAATAAATACATAAATATAACAGTTATTCAAATTTCAAATAAATGGTGGAGGGTATGTTCTTTATATGCATTTATGATTACTGGCTTTGCTCTTATCAAAAAAAAAACCATGACGGTGAAATGATTTTTTTTTTTTAAATAAAAAAAGTTTAAGTTAGCCAATTTGCTAGTTTCAATTTGACATTAACAATAAAAATCAATAAGGTGATTTTGAGCAACACATTCCTTCTTTTCGATAGTTATATAAACAGAAGATAAAATAAATCGGCATAAAAACAGTCACCTGCAAGCAGAATAGAACTAGCGCACTATTTGACAGGAAGCTCCTAGTCGTAACTCGACTACAGTCTCACTTTTTAGCAACAGACCACTGCGGCAGTTTCTTACTGCTAAACTGAACGCTATGCATCCCTAATGCCATGTTTAATGTAACCATTTTCTCCAAAGAACACAACACTAACATGTTAAAGTATATATAAATATATAACACACAATTTACAAAATGAAAATAAACATACTTCTCCGTATCACTCAGGCCTTAACCGTGTACAGCCATGCATCACAGCCCTGTATGTTGTTGTACATACGTGTATAGTCATTGATGTTACACTATCATGGTAGTCTATTTCTCAAACGTGTAAGATAATAGTTTGTTTGTTTTGTTTTTTTCTTCCCCAATTCACTTTACTTCATTTTAAAAGGCAAATCGCCCAAAACCACGGTGACTTAACTCACATTCCACCAGTCACACTAGGCCACAGAGGAAATCACGATTCCTGTGCAAACCTTCCAAGTCACTACAGGAGTACTATATTCCATGCAATATTAAACATGCGGGTCAAATTAAGCGAAATCAATACACGTCGGTACATTCTTGAAGTACCTGTCGGATTTCACCATACTGTAGATACAAATAATGTGGTTTTTTTTTTTGCATGTGTGTTCTGCGACGGTGTTTATTTATTTTTCTCTGTGTCGCTGGACTATAATGGTTTCGTATGTAGAGGTTAAACACAGGGTTGTAAAACAAAACAAACAGAAAGAAAAAAACGAACCAGTACTGACAGTATTCCCTAATTAAAACAGACTTACGCCGGCAGCAACCTGGCCAATCGGCAATTGTTATCATTTCCCACCTCTAAATTAAGCGATACCGGTAACAATTATACATATCAGTTTGGTTAAATTGGTACTGGAGAAAAGATATAACAATCAATAAATAAATAAAAATAAATTATGTATAACTACTGCACAATAACGTGTGCTGGTTATATATTATATCATACGAATTTACATTCAGGTCCAGGGTTTAAAAATAAATACTACACACAGTAATGCATTTATGGCATTTTTTTCTTTTTTTAAATAAAAACCTGCCAAAAATCACTTTCAAAAAATGGATCCCTGGATGATTGTACTGTGTCCTACTACTATACATTGACACGTACAGTCTGTACTGGCTGCACAATGGAAAGTACTAAAAGGAAGAGAATAGAAGACATAACAGAACACAGTACCTGGATTTGCGTGTTTTGCAGCTCAAACTTGGGACCGGCTATAGTTCAGTTAATTTGGTTCAAGTCAGCCAAATACATTTCAATAACAAATTCACAGAATGAATTTGAAATGAAAGGTTCTTACATTACGTTATATATTTAAATACGATAATCAGGCTATTTATTACCTGTCAGTGCATCGCATAGTATGACAATTCATCTTAGCTGAAATCTATGCTAATTTTTACCCGGGAAAACATCCAAATACTGCTCTTGGACTGAAAACAAACAACCATGCTTTGAAATAAAACATTTAAATCGCCATTTACCGTAAATATTGTGTGCAGAGGTTCATCATGTAACATCCCCGGCTTCAGTCTAGGACTGGACCAGAAGCAGCAGCAACTCCCGGCGCCATATTGTTCCTCTCTCCGTCACTAGCAGCGGCCAGAGCAGAGAAACTTATCTCCGGGCTCCGAGGAGGGGAGGGGAATTTGAAACAAAACCAGGCACCAGCACAGAGAGAAACTGAGAACAGACAAGTCTCTTATTTACAGACTGTCAGAACCATCTTCTAATTAGAGAAAACGAAAACGTTTACTTGTTTTTTTTGTTTTTGTTTTGTTTTAACGTTTCGGCTGCAAGGAAGGCGCGTTTAAAGGCTCGCGCTTACTCTCGCACTCCCGGTCAATAACATTAACAGCACGGTCTTCTAGGTTACTAACGGACAGCTGCTAGTCCCGCTCTCCTCCTCCAGGTTTCTATAGTATAAGTGTTTATGAAACTGACTTCATTTTGGATACGTCAGAGTTAACCTCGTATCGTAAACCACTGCACAAATGGAGCCAATATGGCGAGCATAGGGAACAGTTTCATATCCTTATAAAACCGTGTCCTCTGCGCCCTCTGTGTGTCTCAGACCCACTGGGGAAACCTGCAACTAATACCATAGACATACAGTTAGGCCTAGATGTTGCGACAAAAAATAAAGAGATGTCAGAGGCAGCAGCACCGCCTTGTGTGTGACTAGAATGTACTGCCAGTGAAAAAAAAATCGGAATGTATGTGTGAATGATACGATTAGCCAAAAACATAACCAAGACTGTATTTTCATATGCAGTTAAAATACAGATAGCTAGATGTCACCCTTGGAATGCATTGGGTTGGAATGCCTAAGAGTTAGTCTGGAAAAAGTGTTTCACGGGACAACAGCTGGGAAGTAAATAATAAAACAGTGTATGACATCAAAAAACGTTTGATGTTACACCTGCTTTTGCAGTGATCTGCATGGGTTCTCCAGAATGGGTTCTCCATTAAGAGTGGCGGAAATGCCTTTTCGCACTAGTACTACTATTAAACTAACATATCAAGGAAAATGGAAAATCAGGGTACTTCCATTTCCATGGTCTAGAATTCAATTAACAAAATGTTCCATGTGTGTGTGTATATATATATACACACCCGCAGCTTAGTCTGCTCAGTTCTGGGTGCAGTCACCATTCTGTCGGGTGAGGACCCTCCCTGGAGAGGAGGTCTGCCACCCAGTTCACCACTCCTGGGAGGTGTACAGCCCGGAGGGACAGGAAGTATCTCTGTGCCCAGATCAGTAGCCGAAAGGTTATGCGGTGTAACCCCAGAGACCAAAGCCCTCCCTGGTGGTTCACGTACGCAACTACTGACACATTGTCCGTGCGGACAAGGACATGTTGGCTGCGGAGCACAGGGAGGAAATGTTACAGCGCGAGGTGAACCACTTTCAGCTCTAGCGCGTTTATGTGCAGGAATGTTCAGCGACCCAACCACGCTCCTCTGCCTGCCCAGACCGCCCCACAAACGGAATTAGATGTGTCTGTCATCACCACTTGATGGTTGTAAATCATTCCCATCCTTACGCCTTCGCTCAGGTGAGGGGCTTGCCTCCACCAGTGTAGCGCTCTCCAACATAGCCGACTGTCACGCTTGAAGCGGGCGCATGTGAAGTAACCCCAGTTGGATGGCTGACGAAGCCGCGGCCATCAGACCCATCAGAACTTTTGGCACAACACCAATTGCAATGTGGACGTGGACCCTTGTTGAAACAGGGCCAGACATTTGCGAATGGCAGCTACTGTCGTCAGACAGGTAGGCTCGCATCATGAGGGAATCCAGCCAGAGACCCAAGTAGACCGTACACTGCACTGGTATTAATTGGCTTTTTGCAACGTTGAGGATGAGACCCAGATGCTCCTTCACAGTCGCTGTGTGGGCCACTGCTTCTTCCTGGGACCGGGAACAAATTAACCAGTTGTCCAGGTAGTTCATTGCCCTGATCCCTTGCAGCTGCAAGTACCACATGTGCGGGGGGTCTCAGGAGATTCCAAATGGCAGCACTGAAAACTCAAAGATGCTACCACAAAAAGCGAAGCAGAGATATTTCCTGTGCGCTGGACGGATAGGAATGTGAAAATACGTGTCCTTCTGGTCCACTGTTGTAAACCAGTCGCCCGGCTGGACAGACTGGAGGATGTAGCAATGTGTGACCATCTGGAACCTCCTCTCCCTCAAGAACCCGTTGAGGTGTCTCAGGTCTAGGATGGGGTGAAGGCCGTCGTCCTTTTTTGGCATCAAGAAGTATCTCAAGTAGAACCCCTCTCTTTGAGAGATATGTTCTACGAGACGGATGGCTGTTCGGAGATTGCCTTCCAGGGGACCTGGAGGAAGTTGGCGGTGCTGGAACCTCAGGCTCTGAGGCAAGCTCAGAGCTGGGAACCGTTACCTGGGTCAGGTCTGGGTCTTGAGTCTCTCCCCGTAGGAAAGATTCCTCATCCTAGGAAGCCGCTATTTGCCTTATTCACGCAGCGGCCATGTTTGGTTGAAAACGAGGCTTGGTGTGCGAGCAACTGTCATGGCCGCCGCAGCTACTGATAATATCACTATGTGGATGAAATCTTTAATATGTGTTTCTCAAATAAAAGTTTAAGAAATTGATAATTGGGCAGATAATAATGCGAGGATTCCAAAAAAACATACAGCAGAAAAGGTACAGCAATTGGATCGAGGGTTATAGTCATGAAGTAGAAGATAAATTAGCAAGCGTATTTGTGATCGGAAAGTAAATAAGCTACTAACCTATACTAGATTCGTAGAATATGTTTAGATTTCTCAGTTTTAGTTAGAGAACGTTTACTTTAATTAATATTGATGTTGATATCAAGCCTCTATATTGTTTCATGTTTATTGGTTTGGTATAAGCATGTGTTAATTGTTTTCTAAATAAAGTTAAGAGGCAGGAGAATGGATGCAGCGTCAGGACTAAGGCATTCTGGTCAATGAAAAAGAATGAGTCACTTTACAGGGTTCAGGTAACACCATATCTGAAAACCTAGGCTTGGTTTGTTTCTCCAAGCTTAGTTCTGTTCAGTTATTAATCCCATTTTTAAGATTCTGTTCAGTTGTATACTAATCCGCTGTTCCATTAGCACATTCAATGTTTTTGTGTAGAATAGGTGTAAGTATAATAATAAGGTGGTAAGTAAAGACATTTTAAAAACAAGAATCAAACGTCCCTCTTTCTGTTATTCCTGTACAGTTTATTTGGAGTTAATGTAACGTTAAGGATCTCCTTTCTGACCAAGTATTGTGTAACTAAAGCATATTTTTTGTTAACTCGCGTTACTAAACGTTTTTGTAATTTTGTTCAGTTGTGCTTAATAAAGACTTTTTTAGTACACTTGGTGTGTCATATACGTTATTTTAATACAAACTGCGCATTGCATCCCACAAGACACATTCCCTTTAGTATCCATGCATAATCTCAAGCTTCTGCATCTTACTTATCTATTGATTAGGACTGATTGGAAATGCTCAATTGGCTCCCGGACAGTCTAACTGATATGTAATCAAATTTGTGACTATGATGAAGAATATGTACATTCACACAGAAATGAAAGTTGAGATTTCTCTTCAGAAAAAAAAATGTATATAATTAAATAATACATGTACAGAATTTGGAGTTTTAACATCTAAAAAGGGCAATGTGCACTGGGTTATTTCTTAAATCAGAACCACAAAACGTAATGCAACAGTGCAACTTCTCTCCACTGCAGTTGGAGACATCAGCGACCGGAAGCTAGCAGCTGCACTCCAAGCCTCGTTTTGAGTCTGACGTGAATAAGGTGTATAGAAAGCACGTCCTGTTCCTCCTCGCTCATCACCACGCCCTGCTCTGAGACATCTGGAGCGACCACCTGCGAAGCCGGAGTCTGCTCTGGGGCAGGTGCTGGTGGTGGTGCTGGGGCAGGCACAGGGGGAGCCTGCTTCCTGCAGCAGTGTGGAGTAGTGTGGGCAGCAGTGTGGAGTAGTGGTTAGGGCTCTGGACTCTTGACCGGAGGGTCGTGGGTTCAATCCCAGGTGGGGGACACTGCTGCTGTACCCTTGAGCAAGGTACTTTACCTAGATTGCTCCAGTAAAAACCTAACTGTATAAATGGGTAATTGTATGTAAAATAATGTGATATCTTGTAACAATTGTAAGTCGCCCTGGATAAGGGTGTCGGCTAAGAAATAAATAAATAAATAATAATAATAATAATAATAATAATAATAATAATAATAATAATAAGTGCTCGAGTATTTGGGCCATCTGGCTCTTTAACTCAGCAATGTCCGTCGCCTGATCCGCATTCCTCGCTCTCTTTCTACCCCTCGAGGGATGAACGGACTGGAGCCTGTGTGCAAGGTATACTGTGCGCTGGGCTCGAGGGCTGGCTCAGGGGGGAGACCTGAGATCCGGAGGCTGAAGATGGCTCTCCCAGGCTAGCCGCAAGGGTCTCGTCTGTGAATTGCGTCATTCTATTGTGCAAGGTTTTCTCACACAGGGTGTGTTTGTCCTACGGGGGCAAATTCTGCCACCGAACGCCGAAGTATTGAGGTGTCGAAGCTCTTGAGGAAGCACTGAAGCGTCGAGGCTATAAGCACCTTGATGGGATCGAGTGCACTGGTGCAATATATGACTTGTGACCGAGGGCGTCGATGCACCAAGGCGTCTGGGCCCTGGGGCACCGAGGGTGTCAAAACACCGAGGCTTCGGGGTACAGGGGTGGGGGGTGCTGAAAGACACCGCTGTAGGGAGCTTTGTAGCATCGCAGGCGTTGAGCGCCAGGTCGACGAGTCCTCGAGGCACCGAGGGTGTCGAAGCACCGAGGTACAGAGGCTATGGGGCGTTGGGGCACCAAGGGTACCGATCCACAGAGCTTATAAGCCTCAAAGGCATCAAAGTGCTGAGGCGTTTAGCCCTCAAGGCAACCGAGGCTATGGGGCACAGGGGCACCGAGACCACGAGGGCGCTGATGCATAGGGCTTATAAGCCTCGAAGGCGTCGAGACGCCGAGGCTGGGAGTCCTCGAGGCACAGAGGGTGTCGAAGCACAGAGGTACCGAGGCTCCGGAGCAGCGGGGCAAATATCGGCCCTAATGGAGGAAGCACGCGGTTGTTATTATTTATCATTTAAGCTGCAAGGCAGTAGTACAGAGAAACACTCGACAGTAAACTGGAGTGTGAGGTTTTCTTTTTTACTTTAAGCAGTAACCGAAAACAGTAGTAACTAACAACCTGTAGGGGCACTAGGCCGCGCAAAGCGAGTGGGTGTGCCGAGGTCGCCCAGAGCCCTCAAGTCAACAGCGGCGTGGAGCGGGGCTGGACTCGGTGGTGTTCTCCCTTATCATTTTTCTTTTTTTACTCCTGCAAAAAGCAGAGGAAAATACAGAAAAACTCATGCAGCAAGCTGCAAGGTTAGAAAAGCAGACTACGATCGCTATGCAATGTAGGATTTTGAAGAGATTTTTTTTTTTTTTAAAACGAAACGCAGTTGCATAGCGTTAGCTCAGCCTTCAGCTGCCGAGTTTCTGATTCCGGAAAGCTTACTTCCAGCAATAAAATTGCAAGGGAACTACAGAAAAAACTCGAGATAAAGCTCTTAAAAGAGTCAATCACACAACTAGAAGAGGTTAGTTTTATAGTCACCCTACCTAACTGTTGGTGAAAGACAAAAGAGATTGAAGGCTCCGTGCAGGGAGTATTTATTACCTCGGGAGGCGGGACCGAGGACATCACTTCATGGAGTGGCCTACCGGCAGCTTTGATATAAAATGCTCAGCAAATACCTGACAAGCAGACATGTCCCGAAAGTATTGTTTGGCGGTCATCTTCGAATTGAAAGGGAACTACCTATATTACAGCAACTAAAATAATTTTAAAATGCACTCATGACAAGTACTTGCATTGCTACATATAACCTCATTGATAACTGCACAGAGTGTAACAATAAATGGAACATAATACAACATATGTATTTGAGCAGCTTAAACAGCAGGAGTTCATTGTTGTTTATCGTGGCCTTTTTTCCACTCTGCTCAGCGGGTCACTCTGCGGGTAAAAGTTCCAGTCTTTGGCTCTGGGGCTGTTTAAAAAAAGCTACTATGGATTTTTAATGTTCTGTCTTCATTTCTTTTTTCTTTAGTATAGTATGTTCTTCCGATGATAATAAAAAAATAACAGTTTGAAATACATTTCTTTTGTTTGTCTGCCGTTTCCTTGTCAGAGTGGCTGTTGGCAACTTTATTTTTAACCATAAAAATGTTGCCTGTCATTAGCAAAGTGTATGCTGCAAATAACTATGCTTAACATATAAACTATAGATTAGAACTAAGGCAGCTATGAGAACTGCACTATTGGGGAGAAGATACCACATGTTTTCTTATTCTCATGTCCCCAGATTCTTGCATTCCTCTGTAAACTCCTTTCAAAGTGCTTTCCACTGCTCATGTGATGGAGCACCATCTGTTGGAAGAACAGGGGTACTACATGAGTTGTAACAGAATTTACCTGGTATTATCAGTGCCTTTGGAATCCATGTTGCTGACTACTTTCGTGGACTTACAATAAATGAAATGGTCTGTTTCTGTTGGGGTCAGCAGAGTTGAAAGGATACTGCATCATGTGTTTCTTGCAGATGTTTTGTGGATTTTTTTTTTTAAATGTAGTGAGAATGCCCAACGACTGAGTAAGAGAAACTGGAAGTGAAATGCAGGCGAGTGTACAAAACATAAGGAACACCTTCCTAATATTGAATTGTACCCCCTTTTGCCTTCAGAACAGCCTCAATTCGTCGGGGCATGGACTCTCCAAGGTGTCCAAAGCATTCCACAGGGATGCTGGCCCATGTTGACTCCAATGCTCCCCACAGTTGTGTCAAGTTGGCTGGTAGTGGATCTCTACTCCGAATAGCTCGTTCCATCTCATTATTATTATTATTTATTTCTTAGCAGACGCCCTTATCCAGGGCGACTTACAATTGTAAGCAAATCTCATCCCACAGATGCTCAATTGGATTGAGATCTGGTGACTGGGCAGGCCACTGCAGTAAGCTGAATTCACTGTCATGTTTGTGGAAACATTCCTGGACAATCCTAGCCTTGTGGTATGGGGCATTATCCTGCTGAAAAAATCCATTAGCAGATGGATACACTGCTGCCATGAAGGGATGCACCTGATTGGCAATGATGTTCAGATATCCTGTGGCATTCAAACGTTGCTCCACTTTTATCACACCACAACCACCAACCTGCAATGTTGACACGCGGCATGATGGATGCATGTACTCATGTGGTTTTCTCCATACCCTAGTCCTCCCATCAGCGTGAAACAGCAGGAACCGGGATTCATCAGACCAGGCAATGTTTTTCCAATCCTCCAGTGTCCAGTGTTTTCGTTTCTTAGCCCACTGCAACTGTAGTTTCTTGTGTTTTGCTGAAAGAAGTGGAACTCTGCTAGGTCGTCCGCTGCTGTACCCCACTCGTGGCAAGGTATGACGAGTTGTGCATTCTTTTATTGCTCTTTGGGCACCAATGTTGTACTGGACTGTCAGTAGACTAACTGTAGCCTGTCTGTTGCTCTGCACAATTCGTGTCAGCCTCCTTTGGCCTCTTTCATCAATGAGCCGTTTTCGACCACTGGCCTGCCGTTGGCTGGATGTCCTTTGGGTGGTGGACCATCCTTGATACACACGGAAAACTGTTGAGCATGAAAAACCCAGCAGCGTTGCAGTTCTTGACACACTCAAACCGGCGCGCCTGGCGCCTACTATCATACCCTTTTTAAAGGCACTTACTGTAAATCTTTTGTCTTGCCCATTTACCCTCTGAATGGCACACATACACAATCCATGTCTCAATTGTGTCAAGGCTTAAAAATCCTTCTTTAACCTGTCTCCCCTTCATCCACAAAGTGGATTTAACAGGTTACATCAATAAGGGATCATAGCTTTCACCTGGATTCACCTCGTCAGTCTATTTCATGGAAAGAGCAGGTATTCCTAATGTTTTGTACACTAAGCGTATATACAATGAACTGAGAAAATCAGGGCAGATTACATTTTCAAATGAGCAGAGTGAAGGCTGAAGTATTTGTAGCCAGAAGCCAATTGTTGCAATTGTTCAAATGTATCTACTCACTCCAGTTCTTATCTAAGCAAGACAGCACAAGGTATGGGCCCATTTACAATTTACAAACTTATCTGAAGTACTCTATGAATTTCATTTATCTTAACTGTGCTGTATTCGATAACTGTCCAGCAGATGGTGCTGGTGTATATATACGTATTTGTGTCCATTAGGTGCATTAGGAAAATCTTCATCATTTCTTCATAATGCACTTGATAATTTAGTACTGTAATTTATTCATTACAAAATTTCAAGCTATTCCAAATCATTTCTGTAAATTCTCATAATAACAAAATTGATGTGAAAGCTAACAGTAGTGTTGTAACAAGAATCATTTGGCCCTTTAATGCACAGGGCTCAAATGGAAAATGAATTCAGATTTCTAACATATTGCTAACATTTACACATAATAAATGGCAATAATTTTGCCAGCAGTGGAGGGGGTGTTTCTATTTATTTCTTTATTTATTTAAAAATATGTGTTACAATTGTTTGTCATCCTACACAAATATCAAATCCCTTGTTCCTGCTTTGTACCTTTAAAAATGACTAAGGGAGTGACGTACTGAGTATATGACGGTAGAATCGGGTAGTGCAGCAGTAAGTCTGAAAGTCGCCTTGCTCTGCTGCAGACGCACAGGGCACACAAGTACTGAGGGATAAAAACGGTGATTGGAATAAAGAAACCAAGCGTAATCATGACCGAAACCACGAAGACTCACGTTATCCTGCTATCCTGTGGCAGTTTTAATCCCATCACCAAGGGGCACATCCATATGTTCGGTAGGTTTTTATGTTTAGTATTTTGTTGGGAAGGATGTATGCTTTCATGTTAGTTGCTGGCTGGGGTCCACATCTATTGGGTGGATGCTGTTCTAATGTGAGATTTAGCTAAGGGATTAAAGAGAAGAAAATAAAACCAAACAAAACAGCTGCATAGTATTAAGTTAACATAGTGTACAGTGCATATCTGTTTTCCTTGCTGTTTATTTATAAATCCGGGTCGTTACCTTCGATCGCTGTCCAATACTAGTGGTGCTGAAATTGCTTTCTGGTTTAGAAATTGGGAGTTTGCATTATCAGGTGATTGGTGCATGTTATTGATAAGCGACGTGCCTTTGTTTACATGTGTAGTGCTCATATCAATTTAGGTAATTCACACATAGATTAAAAAAAAAACAGGACAATATTGTTTGCTGGATAATATTATTTATTAAAGTTAATTGTGTGTGTTCCAGAGGTTAATCGATGGGTTTGTGGATTGTTTTTATTATTTATGTGGAAGACTCGCATCATGTAATTTACGTTGTTACTGGACTGCGGCTCACATTTTACTGCGTCATCTGGATGAAGAACGACCTCCTTTAGTTTAAGCATAAACTGAGAATATGAACAATTCTAGAAAAGATCCATTAACCAATTGTGATATAAAGATTGTCCCGAAACGAGCACATGATTCAAACATTGTGCAGCCCCTATAAGAATCCTGTAAAGAATTTGTCTTTGACAAAAATATCAAAAATAATACTACAAAGTGTTCTATTTATGGTTTGGTTTAAAGTAGAACAAAAACGAGTGCATTTCTGAGACATTGTATCTCTTATTAATTATTTATATTATTTTACACTGTCTGGTGGATAGGTTGACAAAGGTATCTATAATATGCCTGTTGTTACTAGTGGCTCATAATGCCATGAAAATTCCTGAGCAGGTCAACCCATGCTGGAATGGTTCAAGCCTTCTGTAGAATTCTAGAATGAAGTGAGAATCAGGTTGGAGTTGGTGTGAACCATTCTAGAATGGGCCAGATTCTGATGCTGCTTTGAGGAATTTGGTGTATGTTTTTTTTTACCCAAATTATATATGTCCATAGGAAAGGAGATGTAGACTGAAAGAAATAAAACATCATTTTTACATATGTTCTTCTTAAATATGTCATATGAATCATATTCACAATAATTGCCAAAACTGGCTTTTGCTAGTACTTCAAAACTCAAGCGACACTAGGCTATTTAGTTGCATCAATGCATCATATATAATTTACTTAAACATGTTATCCATTTGCATTGTTTAAAAAAATAGCACACTTATGATATTTTTAAACTGGAAACTAATGTTGTGGCTTTTATTCCAGCGATCAAGGGTTCACTGTCAGACTTTATTGGTTATGGAAATTAACTGTAAATTCAGTTCTTTTTTTACAGCTGGGATTTAATTGAGATATTCTTTCTGCATCTGTCAAATATTACGGACACACGCTGTTCCTTGTTCAAGACTGATTCTCTTGGTCTTGTTATGTTGGAAAATTGTGACAAGGTTTTCATCAAGCTTTCCAAAAGCATTAGGTTGCAGCATGTTGCAGCATTATATTGACCTTGCATAGTTGTGCAATCCTCCAGCACAATGACTGTATTTTGTTTTGTTATGGTGTTTGATTTCCATTACATGAGAGTAGATGTTGAAACTTCATGCTGATTTGAACTTGGCTCTCGCCAAGATAAGCACCAACTAAGACGTAGCTTCACAGTAAACTAATGTGATCCATATGTGTCTCCATCCATTTGCGCTTCCTTCCATATGATGATGTAGATATCCTTCTGTCTGGTGTTGATGGCTGAAGTGTAATGCTGGCTCCAGGGATCAGCTTATTTTGCCTCCCTAGCGCATCAGCACACTAACGGCTGCGATGCTGGCTCCGGGGATCAACCATAGTGCGGTCTCCCCAGCGCATCAGCATGACAACCGTCTGGATTGAGCTAAGTAGGGTACATCTCTGGGGTCTTCAAGTGGGCACCTTCCATCCTCGGTGTTTCGTCGACTAGCCCACGACACCTCAAGAGGGCTTGACAGTGATTCTGGCGTCCCAGCATCACCCCCCTAAGTCCCCCACTCAACTCAGCCCAGCTTACTTACCTGTACATCAGCCTTTCTTTCTTTCTATTGTGCTTGAGATCCCCAGCCAGAATCTTTCCGTCTCAACCACAGCCAGTTGCTGCTCCTCTCTGCTTCTTCAGATAAGTTCTTCACTGTGCGACGCAACTCTTGGCCATTGAATCCGACATCTCTGAGAAACCGGGTTGTAGAGTGTGCCACAAATCCTCGACATCCCACTTCCACTGGGTAAACCCAGACTCTCCATCCTCGCTGTTCCGCTTCAGTGGCTAGTTGAGCATACCGCAGTTTCTTCCTCTCATACGCCTCATCTACAGCATCCTCCCATGGCACTGTTAACTCTACCAGGTGAACAAGGTGTGCTGATCCAGACCACAAGACAATATCTGGTTGAAGGTTTGTGGTGGCAATCTCAGGTGGAAAAATAAGCCGTTGACCAACATCTGCCAGCATTTTCCAGTCTCTAGCAGCTTCCAGTTGTCCTGGGCGAGGATTGGTTTTAACACCTTTTTTTGGTGGTTGCTCCCCTGGGCGGAGGAATGTTGTCTTTTGTGTGTAATGTTTTGATGGAACAGGTGGCAACTTATTGGTCATGTTACGCTTGTCTTCCAATGCTAAGGCCAAACATCGCAGCACCTGGTCATGGCGCCAAGTAAACCGTCCTTGGCTAAGAGCCACCTTACATCCTGTCAAAATGTGCCTTAATGTTGCAGGTGATGAACACAAAGGACATAAGGGATCCTCTCCTACCCAGAGGTTTAGGTTCTGTGGTGATGGGAGAACATCATATGTTGACCTTATAAGGAAACTGATCCTGCTCTGTTCCATTGACCATAGGTCTTGCCAGCCAATCTTGCGTTGTTCCACACTCTCCCATCTCATCCATTCTCCCTGCTTGCCCTGGGAAATGGCCTTTATACACCTCATCCTCTCCTCCTGCTTTTGCACCTCGTTGACTACAAGCTTCCTCCGTTGCGCTGGGGCTGCCTTGTGCCATGTAGGAGGAGCTGAACTGAGACCAAAACCCCCTCTTCCATGCTGAACTTGCCCCATGATATCACCATGCAAAGGGCAACCTTTGCATCCTCCACAGCTTTCTTTGCCACCCACTTTCTTCCAGTTTTCAACACAGGTGCTGCCTCCCTTACGCATTTGTCGCGTGACTCTACTAATGTCATTTCCAGTCGGACCTTGGCGCACTTAAACTCCTCGGTTAGTGCGGAGACAGGTAGCTGCAGTATTCCTTTACCATAAAGTCCCATTCTGCTGAGGCAGCGTGGAACTCCCAAACATTTCCTGATGTGTGAACTGATTAAAGCTTCCAGCTTCTCTACTGTTGTCAAAGAAACCTCTTACACAGTCAGTGGCCACAGCAACCTTGGCAGTAGGCCAAACTGAAAGCACCAGAGTTTTAGTTTGCCTGGTAAAGCGCTGCTGTCTATGCTCTTCAACCCTTCCACAGCTTGTTGTCTAACTTCTCCCACACCAACTGTGTCCTTTAGATCCCTGTCGTACCCTCTCCCAAGGCTCTTCACTGGCTTCTCAGACACTGTTGGTATTGCCTCACCATTAATGAAGAACGTTTTATCTACTACTTTACCTTTAATTATAGAGATGCTCCTTGATTTAGTGGGCTTGAATTGCATTCGTGCCCATTCAATGTTATTGGTTAATTTGCTCAATAACCGATTAGTGCAGGCTACTGTTGTAGTCATGGTTGTCATGTCATCCATGTATGCTTGAATTGGTGGTAGTCGTATTCCAGAAGCCAAGCGCTCTCCTCCCACTACCCATTTTGATGCCCTAATGATTACTTCCATTGCCATGGTAAAAGCCAGTGGAGAAATGGTGCATCCTGTCATTATTCCAGCTTCTAGGCATTGCCATGTAGTGCTGAATTCTGAAGTTGAAAAACTAAATTGCAAATCTACAAAGTAGGCTTTGACTAGATTTGTTATTGTCATTGGTACACTGAAAAAATCAAATGCTGCCCAAAGAAGTTCATGTGGCACTGAACCATATGCATTAGCCAAATCCAGGAATGTCACATGGAGCTCCTTCCTCTCCTTTTTAGCTGATTGAATTTGTTGCCAGATCACATTGATGTGTTCTAAGCATCCTGGGAAACCTGGAATGCCCGCTTTTGTATTGAAGTGTCAATGAAGCAGTTCTTTAATAGGTAAGTTGACAATCTCTGAGCAATAATGCTGAAGAAAATCTTGCCTTCTACGTTTAATAGGAAATAGGGCGAAACAGACTGATGCTGCTAGAATCTTTTTCTTTAGGTATAAAGACTCCACCTGCTCGCGCCATGCTCTTGGTACAACCTGTTTTTCCCATGCTACTTTCATCAGTTTCCACAGGATTCGTAGAACTCCTGAAGCACTCTTGTACACTCTGTACGGAACTCCATTAGGCCCTGGAGATGATGAAGCCCTTGCTTTTTTCACAGCTTGCTCTACTTCTTTCCACTTAGGTGCACAGTCCTCCATTTGGTATTCTGGTGGATTGATAGGTGGGATGTCTGAAGGAATTGACATAGGCTCCTGCCGTTTTGAATCTGTATGCGTTTCCTCCAAATATCTCTCCAGCTCAAACTTAGATGCTTTTAGTGCGCCATTTTTCTCACTGGTGAATAACTTCTTTACAAATTTGAATGGGTCTTTATAAAAGTTAGTTCTCACACGCTCCTTCTTTTTGTAGCGTTTCCGTAGGCGCTCAGCTCTGCGCAATGTTGCAAGCTTATCTTTTATGACCCTTTGTAAGAGATTGAGTCCCTCCTTCTGACTTTCTTCTGCTCTTCTCCATTGCTTCCTCAGCTGTCTCCTTTCTCTAACTAAGCGTTCAATCTCCTGCTGCCGTCTAGACTTTCCAGGAATAGTTTGTACTTTTTCCTTCCTTTTTTCAACTCCAAACCTCTCGCTTCCATATGCGTAGATGATGTCCCCAAATTTATCCAGTTTCTTTTCAACTGTTTCACTTAACCTTCCCAATGCAAAGCAGAGATCTGTGTTTACTGTGTCCCATGCAGTTTTCTCACAAGCTCTTGGCCATTTAACTCCAGGCTTATGCCCATTGAGGTTCTTTTCTCTCTTACGCTGGTTTGTCTGACCGGGTTCACAAGGATCATTAGGTTCATCACTAACTGTGTCCATGCAAGTCCTCCTCACATCTATGACAGGGGTGCTGATATCCTGCGAACTGTGGTTTGCTTCCTGTCGCTGGATTTCATTCGACTGACTTGACTGACTTCGTAAGAAGTACTGATCAATGCGAGGCCCTTGTCCCTTCTCCTCAAGCATTTCATTCTCCCTTGATGAATCTTCAAACCCCTGACCGTTGTCGACTTGCTCCAGCCGCAGACACAAACCTGGAGTTCCATGTCTTTGCTAACTGCAGATCTTGAACTAGTCTTTTGTGAAGTACTCTCCATACTCATATCCGTTTCGTTCCTAAGTCCTTAACCGTGTTGTCCAACGTTGAGTCATCTTCCGCCCGCTCTCGCAGACTCAAGGGGTATTTTTCTCTTTAATTTCTTTGAAGCCTTGGGCGGGTGTCTCCAGCATCCTGTAAACACAGAGCTGGATACTGCCGACAAGGGTAGCTAACCCTTGCCAGCCCCAATGGGGTCTCTTTCCTCCAGTCAGCTGTCTCTCCAGGCTGTCACGAGGTCTTTCCCTTGTTGCCAGCTGCACTATTCACAGCAGTCACTGGACGTATCCAGATCTTCATTAATTAATAATTAATTGCAAGTCAGATTGTGAACATTTGATCAGTTTGTCATGTTGGTAAAGTTTGCATTGTGAAAGGTGCCCTCCATCCTTATTATGATCTGTAATCAATTGATTAACCTGACTCATCAACAACCTGACCATTTATCTAATCTCCATTTGTGACCCCTGGTCCTTGTTTCTTTTTTCAGGTCAAAAAAGTCCCCTGGGTCGACATTGTCAATAACTTTTAGGATTTTGAATGCTTGAATTAGATCACCGCATAGTCTTCTTTGTTCAAGACTGAATAGATTCAATTCTTTTAGCCTGTCTGCATATGACATGCCTTTTAAACCCGGGATAATTCTGGTTGCTCTTCTTTGCACTCTTTCTAGAGCAGCAATATGCTTTTTGTAACGAGGTGACCAGAACTGAACACAATATTCTAGGTGAGGTCTTACTAATGCATTGTAAAGTTTTAACATTACTTCCCTTGATTTAAATTCAACACTTCTCACAAATAGCCTGCTCCTATGTACAGGGAATCAATACAAAAGGATGTACCATCAGAAAAGTTTTTTTTATTTTTTATGTTACAGAATCTTTAGCAGTAGAGAGGTTGCTTTCCATTTCCTGGGGATCTAGTTTCAGGCTTATTACTGTGGCCTTATTCAGTAGTTTTTCCTGTGGCATTTACAGTGCCATTGACTGATTTGCATTTGATCTTAAAACACAATGTAAATACACCATAGAACGTTATCAGTAATGGTCCCAGGTGTGGCAGTTATCTGGAAGGAAATGGTTAAACTGGGTACAGCGATGTCATTTCGTGGTAGGATCTGCATCTAATAATCTCATTGTCACTGTGAATCAGTATAGCCGGTGCTATTTAGGGCATAGAAATGGCTTTATCAAAAGAGCTCTCATTCCATACAAAATCCAAAACATAGAGCACTCACTGCATGTGTACAAGCATGTTGCAGAAATGTGCACACAGTGACTGAAGGGGTTGCACCACGTTGATAATGCACATTACCCAGGGCAGGGAAGTATGCAAGTAAAAAGAGATTTGCTGACTGAGTAGAATTGAGATGTCAAGCCATTTCCCCTGTCTGTAACATTCCAAGTCACCCCTATTTTTCTTACTGTAGTTGCTGATATATTATGTATCCAACTGCTTTTTTTATTCTTATGTTTGTAAAGCCTGTAGTGCATTGGTAAAAGTGTAAATGTTATAATAATATAAATACCTTTGTTATCCCTGTAAAATTAATAGTAACATCCAACATTGAAAATCAAGAGGCTGTCTCAAGAACAGCACTGTTAAACACAAGACTCTAGAGATTTACTACCAGCATCTATCTGTCGCTAAACAGAAATAGAAAAATACTCTTCACAGCTAATAAATAGCCTGTATGTAATTTCACAAGCTTATTTTCTGCAAGTTGGACCAGATATATTTTTAAGCTTCACTTGTTTATACCTCTCATGATTTCCATTTGGAGAATTTGCATTACAATGGCTTTGGCTGTTATTGAAACCTGGAAACCAGAATTGAAGGTATCAGCTGGCGTATTAATCTGTTTGTACACGGTTTGTATTGATTTTGTACTCAGCCTGT
Source organism: Acipenser oxyrinchus oxyrinchus (assembly GCA_030684275.1). NCBI lineage: Eukaryota > Metazoa > Chordata > Actinopteri > Acipenseriformes > Acipenseridae > Acipenser > Acipenser oxyrinchus. Next base: position 23,388,077 of record CM060260.1, on the reverse strand, counting down.
GCAGAATCATTTTCAGTGTATTAATCGAAAAAAATAATAATTTGAGCTGCATCAGCTTAGGGAGAAAGTGCAATAAAAAATGAAGCTAGGGTTTAAATTGGATAACAAGGTAAACCCACAATCTGTGTAGTTAGTCATTCAGAGGGTGGCAGTGAGGAATTGGTTAAACTGTATTTACTTGATTTTGGATTCCTCATTTTCAGGCAGCTTTGTGTATAACACACACACACACAGACACACACAGACACGCACGCACACACACACATGTGTTTGCATTCCTATATTTCTGGGGACTTCTCATTGACTCTCACTATATTTTTATTTACTATTTCTAACTCCAGTCAGACAAAACACCACACAGGGTGAAAGTCGACAACAAACTAAATATTTTGTCACTTTTTTTTTTTTGAAGGCATATTTAGTTCTTAAAAAGATGTTTTACAAAGTGGGGATGTCCCCAGAGTGTTGTTTTTTCAGGAGTTACTATCTTTGTGGGGACATTTTGTCAAATTGTGTCCTCACATTAATAGTAATACCTGCCCACACACACACGCACACACACACACACACACACACACACACACACACACACACACACACACACACACACACACACACACACACACACACACACACAATCCCCAGAAAAAGAGACGCAGCATCTCAGCTGCATCATCTTTGGTAAAAGTTTTCTAAAACAAGTAAATGAATCTAATGTCTGTCAATGCTATGACCGTGAATGGTCTTTTTTCCATACTGGATTTGCCCTAGTCATATAAAACCACAGCAACTAAAGTACTGCACACATCCATTATTAATCGGTTTAAAACTTGGCGTTGAACTGTAGTTCGCAGATTGATGATGCTTTGTTGTTGATGGTTTGCTGTTAAAAGTATATGGGGCTAAATAGATTTGCCGGTCTGCAGGGTGGAGACTCCGGAATTGGCTGGATTGATGAGCAGGAGCTGCTCCTTGATATGCGGCTGTGTTTATCATGCCTGTGGGCAGGAGCTGAAGATGTCAGAGTCAGCAGCTCTTTCTATGTGCAGTGTGCACTGTTAAGGAGGAGTGAGGGTGCTGCAGACAGGCAGTGTTTACTGTATATATATATATATATATATATATATATATATATATATATATATATATATATATATATATATATATATATACATGTTTATGAAATGTTAATAATCCCTTTGGTATAGAGTTGAAGCAACTTCTGCTGACTTTCAAAGACATCCCCTGCAGCTTGAAGTTAGAATTCTTAAAAAAAGAAAATCTACTGAAACCTTTTTCTTGATAACGCCTAAAATCACTAGTATCGTTTTTTTTTTGTTTTTTTTTTAATTGGATACAGTAACTTATACTTAGCAACTCTGTAACAGGGTGTACTGTTACTGTGTGGGTATCCACTAAGAGCCACAGAGGGCCAATTGCAACACACTTGCAGAGTTAGTACAGAGCTGTGTACTAGCTAGTACGGTACTCGGGATCATCCCCAGCTGCGTACTAAATTAGTACCAATTACAATGAAAAAAGATGCAGAACAAAGTTGGGGACTAGCTGATGCCCAGCTTTAGTATGGTACTAAGGGTGAAGCTTTGTTGGTGTGCTACCAAACAGGAACTGAAGAGAGTGGTTTGTTCCAATAGCAAAGTTGTTTTTTTTAAAGAAATCTAACATTATTTTAAAGTTTTAAACTTAAAAAAAATACTAAGGCTGAAATGCCTGTTTATTTGTGTATAATCTCCCTTTCCTAAACCATGCTGACTGTCTCCCAGAATACTGTTACCATATAAGTAATTTTCCATTTTGGATCTTATTATAGTTTCCATAAGTTTACATATAATAGAAGTCAGGCTTATTGGTCTGTAGTTACCTGGTTCGGTTTTGTCTCCCTTTTTGTAGATCGGTATTACATTTGTAATTTTCCAGTCTGTCAAGAGACTGTTGCATGATCTTGGTTAGTGGCTTGTAAATAACTTCTTTCATTTCTTTGAGTACTATTGGGAGGATCTCACCTGGCCAAGGGGATTTGTTTATTTTAAGAGGGCTTAGTCCCTTTAACACTTCTGCCTCTGTTATGATAAAGTTATTTACAACTGGATAGGAACAGTTTTTTTCAAAATGAGATCCCCCTCCCAGGCACCGACAAACTTATTAGGTGTTGTTTCTATTGTAAATATTGAATACCATATTAGCCTGAATTTAAGGTGGCCTCTTAAAGAAAATAAATGTAAAAAATGTATTAAATGTACAGTAAACCAAAAGATTTATAAGGGGGGAACTTTATCAAGAAGATATGTAGCCTAAAACTTTAGCAATGAATGGGAAGGAATTAATGAGTTGTTTTTTTTAGCTTACCATTAGTCAGTGGTACAGTTTTTGGATCCAGTAAGCTGTGATATAGTTGTTTGTAATCCAAAGAATTATATATGTAATCTAATAGTCCATAGTAATACCACAAGAACTGTTGACACGTCGTAGCCTGATATTGAAGCACACATGAAGAACGCCTCTGTTAAAAAGCACCTGTTACTCATACTGTAATCTTCTGTCAAAATTGACACTGTAACTAAAATATGGTACTTGTTATGTAAGAAAGGAAATTGTTGTAAGAAACAAAGGAAAAATATTATTGAAAAATGTCATCTTCATCACTGTTCGTGTTCTCGCTTTAGGGCTATTCAAAGTCAATCACTCATTGAGCTCAATATGCACAAAGTTCCGAGCATGTCCCTGTGACACAGAGCCTATAGGGCGAGTTTTATTTTTGAGATATTATTTTGTAGAAAAAAAACTCATCTTAAATTCAGGCCAATACCGGTGCCAGTAAAAAATGATCATATGATGGGCACAAAATTAAAATTATGATTGGCAGATTGCTTGCCTTCCAGTCGGAGACTTCCTCCTGGAGACCGGGGGGTGGGGTTGCAGGGTTTATGTTACCCCACAGTTTGTACCATAGTATTTATCATAGATAAGGGATAAGGGATAAGATATGGGTAGCAAATTGTGTTTTGTTACATTGGCATTTTTATAAAGGGGAGGAGCAAGTGTGACATGTTGTGACATGTTTAAAGGGGCACAATAAACGTCTTCCCTTCTCTTTCTTGGGTGTGGTGAGTTTCTTCCTGGATGCAGAACAGGTGGTTCCTCCCAGTCAATAGCAAGGTTATGGAAGACCGCATATGCAACAACAATGCTGGATCTTACTGGACTGGTACACAAACCAAAGGATAGACAAGCAAAACGTTGTTTTAAAATTCTGAAGGCTCTTTCTATATGGGTTCTTGTTTTTAATATCAGAGCAACTACCTTTGTTGCATCAACTTTAATTCTAACTGTGACAAAGCTTGGTGAAGGTTTTGGATACTTTTGTTGTTGTCTCTTTGGACATACAACCATCTCAAAATGATTATATAGTTAAGCCCAGAATTACAAACCTTTAGACTTGATTTCATTTAATTTAATACATATTGATTCATTGTTGTTACCATTACTTTCCAGTATTTCCCATTCTAAGTCATTTTTAATGTATATTGTGACCCATCCCCCTCTTTTATTGTGTCTATCTTTCCTAACTAACCTATGTTAAACTCGTCACCATCATTTGGAGTTAACCAGGATTCTGTTATCACTATAATGCCATAGTTATCCACATTGACTACAGCTTCTAATTCAAAAAATGTATTTCTAATGCTTCTTGCATTTAAATATAGGCATTTCAGTTTATGAACATCGACAACAATTTGGTTGCACTTTGTTGTTTGCTGTGTAGCTTCTTGTGTAGCTCCACCTGGCTCTATCCTCCCTGCCCCCCAATTCCCTTGTTTAAACTGTCTCCCCAAGTGCACTGGATCCCCTCCTGTTCAGATGCAGTCCGTCCCACCTGTACAGGCCACGCCCCGTCAAGAAGGTTCTCCATTGCCCCATAAACCTATACCCTTCTTGCCTACACCAGTTTTTTAGCCACGTGTTAAAACTTCAATCATCGCTTGTCGTCTTGGCGCGTGGCACCAGCAGTATTTCCGAGAAAACTACCGTGGAGGCTCTGCTTTTAATCCTTGCTCTATACATTTATTTTGCAGAGCCTCCTGACTCTTTACACCATGTGAGAAGCAGTATCACGGCTGCACACCTGACTATGTATGTTCCTAATGAATGAGTCCCCTATGACTATTGCTGCCCTTTCTTAATTACCCCTGGGGGGCTTCGGCACCTTGGTGCCCTGTCTCCACACCACACCCTCCACTGTGCTTGCTGTATCTGGTAAGGTCGTCTCTCCGAAGGCAGCAAACCTGTTCGAAACACTCAGCTCTGCAGTGGCTGTTTTTGGAGAGGCGTCACTCCTTGTCTGTGTGTTTCGTCCCACTGTAACCCAGACCCTACCTAGTACTGACTGTTGATCCCCCTCCTCTCTGTTTGAGTGCACACCTCTCTAAAAGACTGTTCTATAAAATCTTCTGTTTCTATCATGCTGTACAGTCCAACTAGCCCTAGCCTCAAGGTCAGAGACCAGCTAGCATCGTTCACAGGTGTATTCCCTCTGGATAGGATTATCCAGAGAAGTCCACATTCTGCAAACCTGGGACTACATGTTGGCCTTTATATTAAATTCAATTTGGGTTTGTATCCAAGGGAGAGCTTTATTGTTGTAATTTATCTTTATCATAAAATGTGAATTATGCGCACAAGCCAGTCGCTGGGTAATTAAATAAATAAACAGTGAAAATAGACTTAGCTTTTTGGTGGCAGTAGCCTTGTTCCTCCTTCTCCACCCCCCTTGCTCTCGCCCGTTCTGGTTCTGGTTCTGGTTCTGGTTCTGGTTCTGGATTCTGCTCGCTGTCGCTCTCGCTCCCCTCTTGCTCACTCTCCTACATCATGGTGCTATGTCAGTGAAATTCCTCCAGCAGTATAGGTGGTTAAATGGATGAACGAGTTCTAATTTAGCAGCACCTGCTTTTGTGCTCATTTGAATGAACTGCAGTACTCAAACAGGAATGTGTGTGCATGTGTGTGTGTGTCTCAGTCTCTATATCGCTATGTTTCCATTGGCAATAATTGTTCTTTTTGGTTATTGCTGCAGTTTTCTTCAGTTTTTTTCTCCGTGCTCTAACATTCAAATGTACAGTGTTTATTGTTCTGACACGAAGGTGATAGCATACATGTCTTTTATTTTCTACAGTAGCTTCCTTCTTTGTACAAGGGATATGCTCCCACAATCATGACTAACAATGGAAACACATCTGCAAAGATCAGCTTTACATTTCCAGAATACAGTGATGAATGTACAGGTGGAATAGCAGCAGTGTGGAGTAGTGGGTAGGGCTCTGGACTCTTGACCAGAGGGTCGTGGGTTCAATCCCAGATGGAGGACACTGCTGCTGTACCCTTGAGCAAGGTACTTTACCTAGATTGCTCCAGTAAAAACCCAACTGTATAAATGGGTAATTGTATGTAAAAATAATGCGTAAAAAATAATGTAATTGTATGTATGTAAAATAATGTGATATCTTGTAACAATTGTAAGTTGCCCTGGATAAGGGCGTCTGCTAAGAAATAAATAATAATAGATGTTTATATTTTCTTGAATCCACTGACAGGGAGCCATATATATTAGTACAAGCTACCCACGTAACCTAATTTCTTCTTTCATCTCCCAGCACTAAATTGCACATTATGCCTGGCAGAGCACAGCCAGCAATCATACATTTTCTACAACTTCTCCCCCTTGAATGATTATTGAGCTTTCTGGCTGCCATGTGTCTCTTTCACTCTGGCTCTCCTGACACCCTTGTCATTTTCCCTTCTCCCTTTCTGCATTGCTGTCTCTCTCTGTCACTGCTCCTTTTCTTTCGCATTCAAAACAGGGTTTAGTGGCGTGACAGGTTCTCTGGCTTTGCCAAAGCAATTACAAGAAACACACATAAACACAAAAACAAAAACATCCATAATACAGAGTCTCAGTCCAGTGCATCAAGGCTGTTCCATTGCTTGCTGTTTATGCAGTATTCCATTAAACACAGTTTGCAGATTCAACTTTATTAGTTACAGTTTTGCTTTAAAAATGTATTTTGCAAGGTATGCTCTCTCTCTCTCTCTCTCTCTCTCTCTCTCTCTCTCTCTCTCTCTCTCTCTCTCTCTCTCTCTCTCTCTTTCTCCCTCTCTCTCTCTGCTCTCCCCTTCTCTTCCCTCACACTGAGGATTTGCTTTGTGGAGAATCCACAGTTTGAATTGCCTACTCCAGTTGTAATTCAGTGGAGTTTACAGAGGGCCAATTATAAAAGTTGTTTTTTACAGCTGGAACAGAGACAATCAGAACTCATTTAAAAAAAAAAAAAAACTCCTCAGCAGCTTTTGAAATATGAGAGCTTTTAGTTACGACTTAACTGGTCTGCGGTCGTACTGGCTAGCAGCAATTAAAGAAGAAAGATGTTCTTATTCCTTGTTAATCCTCGGTTTTCAACAGGGTTTCACAAAGAAATGTCTGCTTGGTAACTCATTCTGGAAATGTTAACAACCTCCTGCTAATTTATTTTTATAAATTTAGTAGTCGCAACTAATTTTACCCTGTTTTTTTTCCCAATTTGAAATGTCCAATTGTATTTAGGCTCAGCTCACTGCTACCTCCCGGTGAGCCAAGTACACCCTGGCCAACCCCCCCCCATCCAGGCTACAGGAAGTATCCTGCACTCCACGCGTAGCGCCTTTACCGGATGTACCACTCGGGACCCCTAAGTTTAAATTATTCATGTTCAGAGCTAGTTTTCAGTATAAAAAGTACATTTCATAGGTAATGTGAATTAACTATATAGTGCTTTAATTTTAAGAAGGAAAAAATACAAAGGATTTCCAAGTCTGTACCGGGTCCACATTGCCCCTTTAGTGATAGGAAGTTATCCAAATTGTTCACCCCTAATTTATTTCCCCCCAAAACTTCATAGTGATCGTCATGTCTTTTCACAGCTGTTCAAATTAGATGTCCAAATCCTTTTTTCTTCTTTACCTTCTGGGTAAACAACATTTTACATATTTTACATACAATCATTTTACACACCAAACAGCGTCTTTAGGACTATTTTTCTTTTTGACACATTAGTAAGTGATTGCATATTGAACAATGTTTGCAGGATACACAACCGGCTGGCACCACTCATAAGACTGCATGGCGATGCTGACAATGTTTATTAAAGTCAGGGTGATAAACAGCCTCTGTGAATGATGGATGATTACTACTTGAATATTAAGACAGCTGAAAGCTTAGGGAGGACTCACTGCTCAAGGTCTCACCACAGACTTTCATAATGGCTGTCACTTCTTATACAGACTCCCAGATCTGTTTGGTTATACATTGGTTGCATCCCTTTTGCTTAGCAGGGCTGCAGCAATGTCACAGATGTTTGGTCAGATTAAGTCGTCTTATATAAACATTTGCTCATGTGACTTTATGATGGCTATTTTGTGGTCAAATTAGTCTTAGGCCTGGTGGCCATTGCCCAGTTCCAAGTGCTAATTGCTCATATCCCTGACTCAAGCTTTCTAAAGTTCTATCATAGTAGAAGTACAACATATTTCACTCGTGAAAGCATAGTGAATGCATGTTAAACCACAGCAGCCATACAGCCATGAAGGTTAAACTACCTTCTTAGCGTAAGAGAAAGGTCACGCCAGAAAGGTCAAACAGACATTTCATTTTCTCAGTCTCAGTCTAATGCTGATTGTTTTTCATATTTTGTTTTCAATGGTGTTGATTCAGTTTATCACCCTATGAGCAGGACAAGTTGATCAAGTCAACATAGCTTCATTTTATTTTACTGTAGGTAACTTGCTATAACCTTACTGGATCAACACACAATTGTGTGGTAAACAAGTGGTAAACAAAAAATAAGAAAGTGAATCTATATTCAAGCTGTTTTGTACAACTTAGCTCTATTACGTTGGCATTTACGATGGGAGTTTGATGGGCAAATGAAAGTGTACAATGTTAAGAGTGGGAGCCTCTCTGGCACCTGGATGCACCACGATGTACCACTTCATTTTCTCGCTTGATTAAAACAGCTTTTTTTTTCTCTTTCCCCATGTGGATTTTCAGTAATGAGCAGCTACAGCACACTGTTTTCCATTATCTCAAAGACGTCATTGTCTTTTAATCAATATGCCAAAATTGCCTACTGCAAAGGGTGCCAGAGCGGTCTAAATAAAAGAGACTTTGGAAGCTGGTGACTGGATTAATTAAAGTCTTGTGTTTCTATCTCCTCTTTCTCCAGTCACTGTATTTTTCTATGTATTGTTTCACTGTATATTGTTTTTATCCTTCCAGACTGCTCTACAGACTGGGAAGGCCAGTAACTGTGATGTGGTTCTCTTTTAACAGTTACCATATTGTATACTGAGCATCAAAATAAACATATCACTTATATTTGAGCATCAAAAGAAACGTATCACTATTTGGATAAAATTCACTAGATGTGATCGAAAAATGACAAACTTTTTTTGAGCAGGTGCAGTGACTGATTAACAACTGACATTATGAAGATGCTGCAGAATGATCTGTCAGTCTTGGGCAGGTGTTGTGACTCTTGGTCTCCCAGTTCATGGCCTGTCATTGATAAAGTGTGTCTGGTTATACCGTCTCGCCAGGTTTGAAATTGCTGGCTGTGAGCACCCAAGACGGCGAGCCACAGTACGCTGCCCTAATCCATCCTCCAACATGCCGATTGCACGAAGGCGCTGCTCTCTTGACAGACATGGCATATTGTTGTTTTTTTTTCTGATTTTCTTTATTGCTTTTGTTCAAGCTTGCAATTCAACAGCTGACATCACTCCATATCCAGTGTCCAATCAACTGTCTCACTAATTAGGTGATTAAGTTCATATGCTTGAGTCATAGTCACTCAAGAGTGTCATAGTCAAGGATGAATGATCGAGTGATTAAAAAGAAACCAAAAACATTTTGTCGATGTCCATCATTTATATACCTTTTTTTGTTGAAAAAAATAATAATAGTTAATAATAAATAAATACAAATAATTTATACTAGTGATAAGTTTCTTATGATGCTCGGTATATTTATTATTGTATTTATATTTAAATACCATATTGAATCTTTCTATCCATCAGGTGTGTTCATCAATACACGTGCAGTATTCTCCTGTTGATGACATCTTCAAACCTAGAGCTGTTTTGTTCTTGAACTGCCATAGCTAACTCTTTCGTCCCTCGATGGAACAGTTTGTAGGGGTTTACATGTGATAAATACATCTCACTTTATTATTATTAACAAATTTTTTTTTCTCCTTTAGTGTTCCCAGAGAATGTCACGAACAGGAATAGCATTGTTGCGGCTGTACCCTACGTGTACCAATAATCATTCTTTGGGACTTTTAAATAAAGAGATGGCCATCTACTGGTTGTAGTATTTTTCCAGTAACAGGATATCTGATTGAATTGAATGATGAGAAAGACAATCAGTGCGATTTATTAGTCCTGATTTTTTCTAATATTATATCTTGAAAAAAGTCACAGAATTTAAAAAGGAGAGAAACACTGTATATGACTAACAATGCTTATCTCTGGAATGATCTATATCCAACATGTTCCCCTGTCTGTTTCCAATAATGCATTACAGTTGTCGCTTTGCACCGCTGTGATTGATGTACAGCATCACTGACCTGTACAATACTTAGTGTGGTGAAGGCAGGAGGTTTTGCAGATAGATTCAAACACATTTTATTGCTGTTTGATTATGGGCAGATTATTAGACTTTATAGAACAATGTTCTTTAGGATGACTGACCAAGAAGGAGAAAACCTCAGTTCAGATGACTGTGATATTTCATATCCATACCAAGTAGCACTTTAAGGGTTTTAGTGCTGGAAAAGCTTTCTGCAGTAGTGCAAGGGTTAACATAGTGGTGTTCTTCTGACCTGTGAGTGAGTGTTTTATAAGTGTGTCTGTATGTGCGCACGTGGGTGGCTGTGCTATTGCAACCATCTTTTACAGTTAGAAGGTCATTGATTTGTTACTGAAGGATTTTTTTTCTTTTCGAAGCTGTTGTCATTTCAAGGTCTGCTGGCGTTTCTAATTAGGTGGCACAGGAGGAACTGGAAAGTTGGGGGTTTCTGCCAGATGTAAGTTTTCTGTGTATTTTCTGGTTCTCTCATTTGCACTGGACTTGTGAATGTGGCCAGATGGTGGTTGATTGGATGATTAATTGTCAATCATCCACTGGCCACATGGTATAAAAGGAGAACAAAGAGGTTTGTTCATAGAGGGTGTGTAGGAGAGAGAAGTAGTTAGAGGGTGAAGAAAGAGATAAAAAAGCGAAGGAAATAGAGCACCGAGATAGCAAAGCTTGAGCATTTTTGTGTTTGTTTATTTGAAGAGTTTTGTAGTGTTTCTTTGTAGTTTTTTTTAAAACCTTTATTTTGTTTTTTCAAAGGACGCAGACCTACCTTGTCAGGGGATGAAATATGAGACCCAGAAATATGAGACCCAGACACAGAACTGCAGTTGAAGCGCTTTTGCGTACCTTTTAATTATCAAATAAACAAAACACAGGAACAAAATAAAGGGTTAAACAAAACAACTACAAACAAACACTATGAAACTCTTCAAATAAACAAACCCCAAAACACCCAAGCTTTGCTATCCCTGTGCTCTCTTTCCTTGGCTTTTTATCTCTTTCTCCACTCTCTTCACCCTCTGACTACTCTCTCCTACACACCCTCTATGAACAAACTGTGCAAACGGTGGCCATTTTGGTTATAGGCGGTCCTTTCACCAAGATGTCTGGCAGCCACCAAACTCTCACTCACTCACACACCCGTGAACCCCCATGGGTAGAGCCTCTGCTCTACCACACTCATTTATAGGAAGTATTAAACATTAGGTTTGTCTCTATTGCATTTCTGCCTGCAACAATATAAATATGTTTTACTTTAAAAAGCTTCCACTGGCAACCATTCTATGGCTTTGGTTCCTGGGTCAATTGTATCATTGTGAGTTTCAGCATAAGGTATGGAATGCAGTATTTCTTTCACTTTTTTTTAATAAATATTCAATGTCTTTTTGAGAAAGCTGAATTAGAGAACATTAAAAAGAACAGGACATTTAGACTGCCAATGCAATGACACAGGATAACCAGCATTTGGATTATTTTCAGTAAATCCGACAGCGTATTTTAAAATTGTAATTACTTTTAATTTCTCCAGCTCCTGCAGTCTCCCTGTGATCCTCAGAGAGGATATTACTCCTTGTCTTTGTCAGCAGCAGTCATAGGGAAAGGGCATCACCAGACTGGTGTTTACACATGCTCGCCTGCGTGACTCTGGCCTGCTGTGCACCTGCTGATCCCACCTGTCCCTCCTCGGACATGGGTAGCATCTGGCCTTGACCTTCTGCTGTGTTTGATTTTTTGCCAAAACTGTCATCATTACATCATTACAGCAACCATTATTCCAGTCAAACAGATAAACTTGTAATAGTACAAATAGCTGTATAGTAGTGACATGACTTATCTAGCAATTCTCCATCACACAGACCTGATCTCCTTATCTGGCTAAAAAAAAGTCTCCATTTTAATGACCCAAGCCAGACATGTGTCCGACGGCTTGTTTTTGAAGAGAGTGCGAGGAAACACAGCTTAAGTATGAGTACATAACCCCAGCCAGCCAGTGAGTAAGTTGTTAACTAAAAGTCTCCCCAGCCATTGCGAATCCTCAGTGACCCTCATTACAGGCTGATGGAGCTCTGACAGGAGAGGAGGCCTGACATTTCCACAGTACAAACTCACCGGGGGAAATGAAGCGGACTTGCGCTGCCAGGAAATGTCATTTCACAAGGCCTTTGGCTGAAGGCTGTATGTCGCCATGGCAGGGGCTGTAAAGGTGACAGAAAGATGAATTGTCCTTGTTACTGCTTGATATTGAATATGGTATGTCTTGTATGCAATAGCTGACAGAGGACTAATAATCTTGAGGGACCGGAGCTATTCCTAATTACCCTGTTTTATTTGTAACACAATTATCATGGGTCACTGTTGATGCTTCCTGTGATGATGACTGTACTGATGTCATTATTTTTGAACAACATAACAATTGATTTGAAATTTGAATGATTTTGGATTATACACACCACATAAGCATAGTTTTTTTTTTTTTTTTATTTAAACTTCAATGGACAGATTTCCTGCCATCTGAAAATTGCTCGTCAAGCTTGTTCAAACATAGAATATCTCTAGAATTGATTAAGCTCAAATGTTTCCATACAGTATCACAAAAACAAGTAAATAATCTGTCACATACATGGAATAATACATTTGTTTCAAATTTCATATCACTACAGTTTTTACACTCCGGACAATTTTCTTGTCCTGTAGCAATCTGGCTTCAAACATATGACCTTTAGGTACCAATTAGCAGTAGCACCTAGTAACATAAGCATCACAGTGTCATCTAGATACTGGTAAGAGATTTGTCAGGGTATACAAAATGGATTAGTGGTGAGCAAGAGTGGTCTGTCTGGTGTGTGAGTTTTTTGTATGACCTGCTGTATTCGTGCTCAGAGGAAGCTGGTACTGCCATCACTGCAGCTTCAGAAGACCAGCAGGAATTGCTCATACCACATCTTCAAAAGAAGATTGAGATTATGTTTTAAAAAATGTTTTTAAAGGATTTCTGTGTCAACAGTTGTTTTTGCAAGTTCCAGTCACAGTGGATTTTGGGGAACTACAATCTTTTGAAATCAATTTTTGAAATCTCAACATACTCTGTTAACTCTCTGCAGTTTCCATTTGCCCTGAGTCAGAATTCGCTGTGTCTTGTCCCTAAGAAACCCTGGCCTACTGCCAGACCATCCCCCATAATGGCATGTTCTTGGATATGCCATGCAAACAACTGAAAATGGCCAGATAAGACTTTGGGAAGAATAAGTTAGAAGCTGTAGGTTATAGACTTTTTTTAAAAAAATGTAGTGTAGAGTGCAGAGGTGTAGAGGTGATGCAGTGCCCAGCAATAACAATCCAACAACACTTCAATGCTGAAAAAAATGATTTGCTTTTAAATAATAATTCTGACTATACACAGCGATGTGTGAAGTCAGTAAAACCACGGGGTTCAGTCCCGAAATAATAATAACACACACACTATACACAGGCACTGTCACAAATCCCAACAGTGAGTGCTCCTTGTGTAAGTGATGAATTATACAGCAGCAGTGAAACAGTAGTGCAGTGTAGTCCTGAGGTGATGCTGGCTGATTTAGCGACACCTCCCAGATTTAGTCTTCTATGAATTACAACAGTGACAATTAATAGACAGACAGATACAATACAAAACACTTGCAGTTACTTTTTCTCATTCTGTCCTTTACAGGTCTTTTCTCAACCATAACAAAGGAACAGATTGCTTGGCCACATCCCCTGATATACCTTCAGTCCTGCCCCCTTCGGTAGCGAGTACAATCACGTATCCTCCAATCCATGACTGACACATCGCCTACCGCATTAGGGCGATGACTTCTGGTATTGTGGCTCCGCTCCCTTTCTGGACGGCCGACTTCCAACTGACCCTGGAATGAACTGCCAAACCATCCAGTCCAGGGCACACTGTTCCTGTTATACAGCGCCCTCACAGGTCGGGAGGGAGATTGTTGACTAGGATTCATTCTCTCTCTGTCACAGGTAGACTGTGACCTTACACTCAACAGCAGTCCATTTGCAACGAATCCCATTTAGCACTATATTAGTTTATGTCTGTAAATAAACAAGGTGTCTATGCTCCATAGCAATACAACATTGTTGACTTAGGCGGTTGTATAAAATTGTAAAAGATATGAAAAGACTCTCCTCGTCCCCTCCATGCCAGGGTTATGGGCAAGTTGTGTGGCATGTTGGCACCGTGATTGCATTACCGTGCTGTGTGGCTATATTCGTTATTGCCCTTTACCTACAGTAATTGTTTGTATTTTGTATGTGGATTTATACAGCAGCACACTTGCCTGAGATCCTGCACTTTTAAGATGCAGTTATAATCACCAGTGGTGTAGCCAGGATTTTGTTTCGGGAGGAATGGAGATTTTTGCTGATGGGTAATAATTAGGGCTGTCAGTTAATTGCAGTTAACTTCTGTGATTAACACATGCATTTTTTGGGAGATACATTTTTAACACACGTTAATCACACTCTTGTCTTGTCCCTCTTAGCAATATTCTTTATTTCCTTGGCACAGGTTTGTTGCTTTTAGTTACAGCATTAGAATACAGAGCTCAATGAAACTTGCTCAAAGTACTCCGTGGTAACGATCTCTCCCCCTCGTCCCAAGACAACACCAAACTCCCCACAGTTCAGCAGCCACATCACAGTGCGTAAGGTCTTCCAGTTAAAGCTACAGTAGCATTAGCTGTGCAGTACAAAACAGAGTTCCAACTAATCATTTTTGCTGTATTAATTCTACACTAATAACATTAATAAAATAATCTGAACATGCAAATACTGTAACCTAACCAAAACAATAGAAAATACATTCCAACATTTCAATAGCATCAGTAATAAAACATAACTTAAATGAGATGGATGCAGTAATTGTATCAATTAAATATGCGATTAAAACCAAGATTAACTGAGAATTGTTTTTAATCTCAAGATGAATCTTGATTTTTTTATTTTTTAATTGCTTGACAGCCTGGTAATAATTTATAAAAATGTTTCTGTAAGTAAAAATGAACTACACTCCAAACTTGCAATGTACTCGAAATCACCCTATTAAGAATCGTGATGTGTTGCCCCACAATCACATTTAGAACCACTGATATGCAGTTATCAAACATACAAATTAATTAACAGAAAGAATAACCTACCTTACCTGATGTTTAGATCCTCAAGTCCATCCTCCTGTTTTTCATTGCAAACTTGTTGAGCGCTTAGGTCTTGGTTTTACAGCAGCCTTTTAAGCATGATTTGCACAGGACTAAAAACCAGGTGTCCTCAGAGTTGGTCAAAAGCAGAGGACATCGAGTAACCTCCCAGATGTGGAGTGGTTTGTATCAAGGAAAGTCGGTAAATTCAAAATGAAATGCGATTTTGTGGCCAGAGAAGGTGCTTTTATGCATGATTTATGAACAATGAACCGGGTTTAAATAACTAATTTCACTGTACCTTCGTTTCCGAAGGCTACATGTAAACAGTGTTGGTATTTGTGTGTTTTTGGTGGTGGTTGGCAGGGATGGGGTTAATTCCTGTCCCTGCCAAAAACATGTGAGAACGTGGCTTCTACCAAATGGAATAATTGGTGATAATTGGGAGCAGCCACATCATATAAAAGGAGAGAGAGAGACTACCAGGGAGCTGGAACAAAGAAAAGGTACTGTGTATTTGTGACAGGCTGGCTCGCAGTGGTGACGTCACGGACCAGGAAGTAACTGAATCACAAACAATGGATGGGCAGGTGAAGCTGAATGTTATGGCACTCAGCGTTTTAATAAACAAAACAAAAGATTTAAACAAAACAACAAAACAAAAGGGCACGAGGGCCAAACGAATAAACAGACAAACAAGTAAGTGGCGTGCTGGCTGAACCAGCACGTTTTAGCAATTGTTTTATGTCGTCTCTCTCCGCTCTCTCTCCGCTCTCTCTCCGCTCTCTACTCCAAAACTCCACCACCGCAGCACAGACAGCTGTCGGTTCTTATACTCTGGCCGAGGGTTAACTAGCTATTAATTATCTTATTACCCTCGCCACAGTCTGCATCGCGTTTGGTAAGGATGCATGACTGTCAGCTAGTTAAATAATCAGTAGCTGATCAGTCATGCATCCTCACGGGTTTTAAATATACATATAAAGACGGGCGCTTTTACCCGCAAAACAAAAATACAAATAATAATAAATAGGGCGGACACTCCGCCACAGTATTTAATTCAAGAGTATACATGTTTTCTACTGGTAAACGGTTTAGCCGTCCAGTTTATTAGTTTAGAACTGAAACGTGTAGTTAGCACTCCTGGAAGGAGTTAGGGTTTTGTTTTGTGTTTAAAATAAATATACAGGCCTGCCCTGTAAAAAAAAATCCTACCTGTGCTTGTGGAGTGCTGTTATTTTACACAAAAAGACAAGTGAAGACGGTCCTGCATGTGCCAAGCTCAACCTGGTTTGTTACACTTCAGATGCACCATTAAAAGCATTCATCGCCAACGATGTTTTGTATTTTCACCCCGTCCCCCAAGGCCATCGTTTCTATATTAATCTTCGACTTGGACGTGTCATTGCTCGTCAGTTTGAACATTACGTGCATATGTGTTGTCCAATCAAAGGAGTCGAAGGCTGAATCTGGTGTAAAATGACAGGACTCTGCCCAATCACAACTAGGAATGTGTTTGAGTGATTTTTTATTTTTATTTTTTGAAGTGTGCTTCGGCAGGTAGCTAAGCAAACAGCTCACGGGTCAAAACTTACATTGGTTGCGACAGGGGTTTACAGTGTCACAGGGGGGCTGACATTTTTTTTTCTTCCACGTCGTTGAATAATGAATTTTGGGCCGCGGTTCAAACCCCTAAAACCACCCCCTAGCTACACCGCTGATAATCACCCACTATGATATGTCTTTTTGCAAGGCTTGCTGTGAAAAATCAATCCTGTCCAGACTAATCCGAATCAATAGGTCTGGAACCAACTTCCCTGTAATGTTGTTGAAGCTGACACCCTGGGATCCTTCAAGAAGCTGCTTGATGAAATTCTGGGATCAATAAGCTACTAACAACCAAACAAGCAAGATGGGCCGAATGGCCTCCTCTCGTTTGTAAACTTTCTTATGTTCTTAATAGCAGAGATAGTCAGTTTCATCATCATGCTCGCTCCACTGAGTGCCTGTGAACGAGTGGGTTGCAGTGCGTAGTGAAAGGGTGATGCAGGTGCTCCAGACAAAGACAAACACAAAGTTCACGGTACAAGTTATTTATTGACCAGTATTTCAATGATAAAACTGGCTCTACCCAGCAATGGGTATTGCCAGCGCCAAACGGGTTTAAATAATAAAGCTGGCTCTACCCAGCAATGGGTATTGCCAGTGCCAAAACAAGGGGTTGCAGTCCCGAAATAATAATTCCAAAAACACAACACAAACACAGACACGTCTCCGGACAGTGCGTGCTCGGGTGCAGGTGCGGTGCTGGATATAGTGATGCCGATTAAGTGCAGGTGCGGTGAAGTCCGGGTGAATCGCTGGCCTCAGGCTGCAGCTCCCAGATCCGTGCTAAATCAGCCTCACAAAGACAAAACACACATGGTCGCAAAACAAACAGAACACTTAGCTCTCCTTCAAAACAGTCCTCGTTTCCTCCCATCAACCACAACAAAAGGAACCGATTATGGCGTCACGTCCCCCTAAAGTGCCCTCAGCCCTGCCCCCTCCGATAGCTAGTTCAATCACGTCTCCTCCAATTCATGAATGAAACTTTGCTTACCGTACTAGGGCGAGGACTCCTGGTACCGTGACGCCATCCCTTTCCTGAATGGCCAGCTACCGACTGACCCCGGAATGAACTGCCGAAACATTCAGTACGGGACACGCAATTCCTGCTGTACAGTGCTCTCACAGGTCGAGAGGGAGACTGTTGATTCAGATTAATTCGCTCTTTGTCACAGTGCCCTTCACTCATCTCAAGATATAGCTCTCCAACTTTCTGCAACACTCTGCTAGTGAGTCACTCTACAGTGCCTTCCATTGTAGCAGCATTCCCCACATCATTTGGCATGACTAGCTGAGAGTCATTGCACATACTGTAAATACATTTTAGGCTGGACGCGAGTTATATTGCACACTGAGATTAATACAGTAATTGTCAAGTTTTTAAAAAGCACATCCAGAATTATTGACTTTCTTGGATAGGTTAAATAAAGATACATCTTTCTTGAAGGCAATAGCACCCTTTAGAAATGCCAATCCAGAAACTGTGTTTGTGGATTGTGAGCTCCTGCAAAGCAGTAAGTGATAAGCTGACTGAGCACTGTTAACAGGGATGCTTCAACATCTCTACAAATGAAGTGTCTTAACAACACACACACACACACACACACATTAGCACTCGCTGATAAGTGTTGCTGGAAAAATTATTTTCTGCCAAGACATTAAAGAGTTCCAAACTGGTATGATTAATAACAATATTACTCAACAAGAGAGGCAAGTAAGTCAAATAATACTCAAATTACGCTTGCAGTTGTTTAGCTACAGAATAATTACTATTATGCTATAATTAAAAATTACAATCTGGTAATTCTTTAAAACATTATGTTTGTAGCTCAGACATGATGTTTGTACAATGTAATTGTATGTGTAATTACTGTGTGTTTCAACAATTAAGCAATATATTAACTTCTACATCCACTGGGAGCAGAGTGTTGAAGGGTGGCAGGGTAATGCACAAAGATTATTCTTTGGAACATTACTTTAGGTTTTCTCTAAGGGAATGTAAGGTGCTAACAGGTGAAACAAATTGTATATAACTGTTTGAGTCTGCACTGCTGCTCTCGGTGCTACTTTTTCTCATGTCACTGAATTTCCCCCAGAGAAATACACAGCTGCATATTTAAAAGCAAACAAACAAAAAAAAAGAATCTTATCCACTACTGGTTTTGGGGTGGGCCCCCTGCTTTGTTGCTGAGGGAGAAGGGTGCAGGAAAGAGGAAAGAAGACCATAAAAATAAGAATAAAAAGAATAGTACACTAATTCCCTGATGTTTCCATTTTTTAAAATGAGGTTTGAAGTGCCAAGGCGTGGCATTTTTCTAAAGAAAGGAAATGTGCTTGAGTTATGAAACTGCATTTTTATCTGTAGGAATCGGCTGTACTGGACTGGCAATGACACCAAGTGAAACATTTAAAACAACATCACGGTTATTAAAACACCATGCCTGGGTTGTTCTGCCGAGTTGCATTATGCTTTCATGCAAGTACATCAAGACAGTCAACGGCAGAGTCATTTCTAATTTCGTACCGTATCCTTTATCCTCTGTGGAATCAAATCCTGTTTATATTCAGCAGTAATAACCAAGCTTTTCAGTTGTAATCACGTTACTCCAAATGAAAACCTTCAATTATTTCACATGGTTCCATTATTTCCTGGTGCTTCTGTGATGGAGGAACAGGCAGTGCTGGAGAAACTGACCTTGCACAATTGTATTACTATCAGTTCAGTTGTTAGCACACTTTTGACTAGTTTAAGATCCTGTGGCTAATGTGAATTATCTATTGTGTTACATTGTTCTGATGAGAGAATTCCCTTTTTTTTAATCATTTGTGAGGACATTTCAATTTATGAGACATGTATTGTATTGCCTGGTAGTCATGGACCATGGCCAGTTTCCCTTGCTAAATGTTAATGTATTAGTCTTATCATTTAGGACAGGCAGCAGCTGTGTGGAAAATATTCACAGGGTATTAAATGATACCGCTGACTGTGCCATTTGTTGATATTAAAATGGCCAATTGAGCAGGACTAAAAGAATTCCGTACCAAATATACAAGTAAAAGCATCCCAGGGCATTTTACGGATCAAAAACCCAGCATTGTCTTAAATCAAGCAATGTAAAGACTTGAGTGATGTGGTGGGCCGATTCAGTGTGATTGATATTCAGTGTGATTTATATATATTGATATAGTGCTACAAGCCAAAATCATAAAAACGGTAAAATAAGAATCCTTAATAAATGCATCAGTGTAGTTCTTATAACATATACCATGGTACATTTGCACATTAATTTGACAGTTTGCAATGCTTTTACTACGGTAATATCAATTATTTATCACACTTTACCATACTTCCCTGTGTTTTGTCTTAATTTTACTATGGTTTACTACAGTAAACAAGTTATCTCATACATCATTGCTACTTAAAATTAAGTACAGAGCAGTCTTCCAATCTCCAGTGCTACCATACGAGTGCATTCTCAATACTGAGAGGTACAATGTTTTGAATGTCATAGACCTTTTTTTAAACTTTGTTTTCCTGGGCTTACAATAAGCACTGTTGATTTCTTAAACCAGAATAATAAATATTCTTAACTACTCTGAACTGACTGATGTATGTAACTACTTCAGGTTTGTCTCTTCAATGAGAAGTCACTGAGAAGACCTTGAGGAATACAAGCAGACAGAAATGTTATATTTAAATGCTGTAACAGCTCGCTTCAGTATTTGCTTTATTCTGAAGCTCAGAAATGGCAGTGTTCTCATTACCGTTCTGCTTTTGGCCCCAGGATACTTGTTAATGAAGAGGAACATTCTAAAAGTTGAACCTCCCCTCTGTGTCCTATTAGATATTCTTTCTATTCTCTATTCACATCCAGTCATGTGTTTCTGTGCAAGCTGGGTATGGGTTAGTACTGCACTTCATTTTTTCAAAACAAAACACCTGGCCTTTTCTGTTCCTAGGAGCTAATAACCAGATATCAATGTGTCAGACTGGCAGCTTCAAAATGATGACCCTCTCTTATTAGGGGATGGGGATTTGTAATCTGGGAAAATCAATGTTGCTCACCACACCCAAGATTAAATCATCAATGTCTTAGAATATTGTTTGCAGAAGTAGTGCAGTAAATCAAGTGTCTTTCAGTCTGTCTGTCTCTGTATCTCAGGTTTCTGAATTAAACTCTTAGGAAAGGTTTGAGAACAAGAAAAGGCCATTCGGCCCATTCAAGTGATACCCCACCCCTCCAAACAAAAATGAAATCAGTGTTTATCCCACAGTGAAATAACGCCTAAGGGTCTGTAACTCTGCTTCTGGATGGCATATATATATATATATATATATATATATATATATATATATATATATATATATATATATATATATATATATATATACCTGAAAGAAACATTGAATTTTTTTTTTTTTTCAGACAATATATTATGGTCTTTTATTGGACTGCTCAGACCAGAATAAAGATTCATTTCACTTTTAGGTTAAGTTCCTGATCAATAATTTTAGAAATATTGTTTAGTCAGCTGTTTTCACATAGCCCTGTAGCCGAAGTGTTCCTAATTATGACCCTGCTGCCTGGTGTTTGACAGGACACTTCGACCCAGGTGAATCTCAAGGGGTATCTCTGCCTCGAATGAAATGTCCTGCTCTCCTTTGCTTTCATCACCATGTCAAAACGATTGGCAGCTGCGGTTGTGTCAGGAGGAACGAGCAAGTGTCTGTCCGGGGTTTGCAAGGATTGATGTTTATCTCGACAGAGGAGCATTAAAACAGGGCCCTGTTTTGGGATTCAAGGTTTCCTTTCCTGGTACACATTTCACACATTATTTCCTGTGGGGATTATAATAGCTAATGGGTTTGATTTATCTATTGTAATATAAAGTACACAGATACGTCCACTGGTGAGTTTTTTTTAGCAGGACGAACAACATCACAATAAGTAGATTTTAGTGGCCGTAATATTTTATATCCTATGTTAGAAGTCTCTTGAGGGCTATGTGCAGATGTGTCTCTGGAATGACAGAATTAAGGCCTGCTGTGAACATTGGAGATACTGGGAATCTTTCTACAAATAGAGCTCCTTACTTTTTAACCTGAGCAGTTTCATTGCACTCTTATTAGAGAATATTTAAATGGCTTTAAACAGTGTATAATGTGGTTATAGAAAAATGTACTTACCATTCTGGCAGCACAGATTGGGAAAGAATGTTAATGAACCCCAGGTCTGACCCAGCAGAACTCATTTCACATGACAACCACAGCAGAACACAAACAACCACCTATATGGAAAGACTCCAGTCACTAACCAGTCTGGACTGGAATGAAACCAAGGAACACTGGCATTGTACCCAATGCTACAGTGGCTTATTAACCAGACTGAAATTATAAATACCACTCTATTGAACCAACCAGTAAGAACGTAATGATTTGTGATATGTTATGTGTTCTAGGCTACTGATGCTACCTGTAACATAGACCATCTGTTTGTTCCTGAATCCAACAGCTTATTTTAGATTCCACTTGTCTGCATTGTGCGGAAGGAATGGGTTCTGATGCTTCGATCCACAAGGCAATACTTTCAATTAACATGCTTAAATGATCAGCAAATAAACTGCACAGGAGCTTAAGGTCTTCTTAGTGAAAAGGTCTGGTGAACCACTTTGCAGCTTGTGAGATCAATGTGATATACAGTAAATGGCTTCAGGGCCAATGAGACATGAAGACTACTTGAAAGTGGTGGGCATTGCCAATGGTTATGTGAGTTCTGTTTCATAGCCCAGTTTAAGGATTAAGGGTGTCCACAAGGACAATTAGTACTTATTTTTGAAAGTCAATTAATTGAAGGATGTGCAGGATAAGATTCTCACTATATAACTTCTCATTTGAATATAACTAAACATTTCTGCTCATTTCCAACAAAATGTGCTTTGTTTGTTACAGGTAAAATTAAATGTTGAAATAAAATGAAAACAATTTATTTCACCTGTTCATATGTTCCAAATGATTACAATCTTACATGAAAGCCACATTTTGATTTGACATAATCAAGACCACAAGGCACAATAAAGAATCAAGTGAAGTTTCACATTAACAGCATTTCCTTCTGTCTTTCTTAGAAAAGGCAAGAGATCACCTTCACAAAACAGGGCGATTTATTGTGATTGGGGGAATCATCTCGCCAGTTCATGACTCCTACGGAAAACCGGTAAGGAACAAATTTTAAAAAATATATAATACTATATATACAGTATATTAAAAGTATTCTCATTATGAAATAACTTTACAGTGCAGAGCATGTTCTATTGATGTGAACTTGCTGTAAATTGTACTTGTGAACTGACCAATAACAGGAAATGATTACTGGCTGCATGCGTATATGTGATTCTGCTAGCATGCTCTGGAAAGAAATAACTTGCTGAAATTATTTAAGCAAACCTGTTACCGTCCCTCTGAAGCTGTGCCGGAGAGAGCAGGTAGGATCCTGGCAACAGTGACGGACAGATGAGCCAATCAAAATGCTGAACTTTGTGAGAAGAGTTGGGAATTAAATATTAAATATTTCTGATTTGAACAGGTTGAATTTCAGCAAAAGACATAATTATTCATAACTGATATTATGACCAGGGATATATTCATAAAAATAACAAAACAATTGTGATTATGTTGAAAAAGATTTTGCAGGAATATGTACAACAAAGCAGACATTTAGAGAAAGTAATGTGCTACGATTTAAACTCTACAGCCTGTTCAGAAACACTTTGTTCTCTGTGACAGAGTGAACCCTGTGGCATCAGCACCCTGGATTAACCATCTTCATTCACTGATGATCGGTGTAATACCAGAGGAATTTATAAAAATGTTTTTGGTTTTTTTTAATCATTTGATATTCTTAAATTAGTGCTTATTTATTTCAATATGTTCTCCTTTGGGGTGAACTAAAATGCCTCTGTTGACTTATGCAGTCTGTTTTTTATATTCACTGGAGGTAGGCTGGAGGTTTGAATGATAATCCTATATTAACTCTCAAATCCCTTTCCTGATCAGTAAACCACAGCAGTGCTTTTCCATTATTCACATGTTCCCTATTTTGGTTCTTTGCACCCAGACTCTTTAGCTAACATGTGTGTACATTGAACTGCAGCTGCCATCTATCAGCCTTGCCAACTGAATGATCTAAACCACCATTACTGGCTCTGAGTCTACTGCATATTTAAATGTACTGCATACTCCTGCATAATCCTGGTAATCTCAAACCAAAATGAATAGGTAAATCCCATTGGTCCAATTTAAATACAGTGCTGCCCCGTTATAACGCAGTTGTCGGGGTCCATAATTGGAGACAGCTTTATTTGTGTTTCACCTTATAACAAATATTGGTATTTTTGTTCCCGAAGTGATTTACAATGGCCAAATTAATATTGTAGTGTATCGTGGAAAATGAAGGAAGGAGATACACACAATTTGCAGGTACTCGAATCCACGGTTTATTGGGACGATTATTCCTGGCCTCTGTCAGCCTGGGCCACACCAAAAACAACAAAGTGTCTTGCACATTCACACAGCAGCTTGTCTGACTCAGCTGTCAGCTCTGTCCTCGTTGATGTGTGCTTTCATGTCCCCACCTACCCGGACGTCAATCAATCCCGGCTGAGGCAAGCTTACCGCTTCACTGCTTACAAACACACACACACATACACACACACACACACACACACAGGGTCCACAGACCAGTTGTGTAACAGTATAAATCCCAGGTCGTTACAATATATACAGTATAATATGAACTGCTATTCCACCGGTTTAATGTTTACATCACTCTTATTTAAATTGAATATTTTTTATAATAAATATTGTAAACTTTAAATAAATAACACAAAATCCAAGGACATTTATACACACGTGTATTGTTTCGTACTTGTTTTGTAAAATTAATGGACTGAAAATTGAAAAAAAAAAATACAGTGCACGCACAGGAGCTTTATAAGTACTATACTGGACAGTGATAGAGTATGCTGATAGTGCAGTGCTAGAGGATGTGGGACTCTAGGTCTTGTCAGGGCACAATAAAGCCCCATTCTCTGCTAACCCCAGTTGCTCAGCCTCCTGGGCATATCGTGTATTAACTGGCTGAGGTTTGCTAGCAGAGAGGCAGGACCTGTGGAGGTGGATGGCTGCCAGCTGCAGAGATGAAAGGGCCTGTGTTGACAGGGGATTTGTGCCTGCTTCCGTGGAGGTGGGAATGTTTCCAAAAATGTAAACCCATCTGCTTGGAAACCAAGATTTATTTATTTTCCTTCTGTCTGACAGAATGGTCCCCAAGCACACCTTCTCTCCACCCATATTAAATGACTCTATGTGTTATATCAATAGCCTGTAGGTGTTTTACAGAGAAACTTTAAAATAATAGCTGTTTGAAAAAGAACTCAAATAATAACACAATTACAATATTCTCCTTGAATTGCAGGGTCTGGTCTCCAGCAGACATCGCCTGACCATGTGTCAGCTGGCTGTTCAATCATCTGACTGGGTTAGGTGAGTCTTGCTTGTCATTATTTATCCTGGGCTCTGTACTAGAGTAGGCTTTGAAGTAATAGCTAAAGTTGTGGTAAATTAGCTACAGCAAGTACATTGTGTGTCCAGTACTGCACCCAAGATTTTTTCAATGCAAATTAGCCTTATTAGAACGATCACGTACAGGATCGACCTGAATACAATGATCTCAGTACTGACTGACACTGAACTTTCTCCAGTGTCAAGTGTGTTATTCTCTCAGTGAAAACAAAGACCATGGTTGACTAACTCAAAGATAACGCTAATTCAAAGATGACCTATTGTAGTACGAATCATGCATGACTAATGCAATCGTTGCCTGTCAGTCATCTTCACACAAACTGAAACCAGGCAAAGGGCGTGAGGAGCAATAGGGGATAGTTTTTTAAGAGAAAGGACATGTAATTACTGTATTCAGCATGTAGCTGTACATACTTTCCTTTTTCATTTCTTTACTGTTTTCTTTAAAACATACCTGTAGCAGGGTGATTGCCCTGCACAGGGGGAAATTAGTGTTAGTGTAATTTATATGTGGAAATATGTGGTACCCACACATGTGACACGAGTACTTTGTCACAATACCCTTTAAATGTTGATCAATGTGAAGGAATCTTCATAATAGTACTATATATTGATGATCAATTCAAATTTGATGTATTCTGATACAGAAAAATGCCAAACCCTATTATAGTGAACACCCTGATATAACGAACATTTCTCCAGGTCCCATGAGGGTTTGTTATAGTAAAGTTAGCCTGTATATATGTACACACATAGTTAATAATATGTAACCACATGTAATTACTGTGTAGTTAGATACACTTAATGGTGCACACGTTCCTAGTTTAATTTCCCAAGTGACAAAGAAACATGCAAGGAAACTCACCCTTATTTTTTGGCAACTCGATGCACACTCATTACTATAATAATGATGATAATAATAATAATAATAAGTGAGCAAACCTTAATGAAAATATGCAGCATTGAATGGTATAAACCTAGATATCCTTGCTCTGCTACAGCTACAGCATCATTAACAAACATCTGGAGAATTTGGAGACTGGTGCATTGCTTTTGGAAACTGACAGAAGCATGAAACATAGCAGCAGTTATAACAATCCATTAGCTCACAGTGCTGAATGTAAATTATAATTTCATGAAGATTTCCATTAGCCGTTATCTCTGAAGCAAAGAACACCCATCCCAGTGCAGTGATGTATTCCCATCATTTGTCTTCAAACGAAGCTGCAGCTGTAGGATACAATCTGACCTTCTGCATTAAGGCGGTCTAATTTCCATTAAACTATGGTAAAATATGTATTGTGTGCACAGGTTGAAGTATCGAGCAGAAATAGAGGCAGGTATCAAGAAATTATTCCAGTGATGGGGTTTAGAAGTTTCTCTGTAGTGTTTGATAAGATGCAGTCAACAGGTAATTATTGTCATTTATGTATTAATTTAACACAGATCAGGAGGTTACATATTGACAGAAATTGTGAAAACTGACAATATTCTCTCTAAATGATTCACAAGACTGGTGTTGCATTATTAAAGTGTGTCAATATTAGGTCACAAACACACATCTATAGTCATACAGTAAGAAAGATCTGTTTTTTATGCTTGAATTGAGGAACCCTTTTGGTTGGCTATTCAAAAGAATCATCTCTAACTGACAACTGACACAAAAACTACATTTTAAAATGCAATCTTGTTTTTGGGTATATACTGCCATCCTTTATACTGATAGGTGAATGGACGGCTTTGAGAAAAATCTTTGAGAGTAAAAGGGGAGTTTTTTGACCCATACCAGAACTTTGACTAGACCGCTTTTGTTTTTTTAAATTACATTTTGATTACAGAACAAAAAAAAACCAAAAAAAAAACAGGTGACTTTTATTTAGTTATATTTATTTCCATGAACATTCTACCCTTATTACAACACTGCCTGTGGGAGAAAGGTACTTTGCATATTCTTGACTGTGGGGTTTGTTATAATGAAGAGGATTGTAATAAGGCTGAAGAGAGGTGAGAGTTGCCTAGAGCATGTACTAAAACACTAGCCTTTTAATGAGAAAGGATCCTATATATGCACTGCTGACATTTGCATTTTCACCATAAATGTATTTATTTATTTGCTTATTGACATTCCATTAAATAATGAGAAACCATTGTAAAGAGACGTGAGTGTAGGTAGATTGATATCCTGGACTGTAGAGAAGAGGAGAGGAGCATGTGGTTGGCCTGAGCCTATTTAACCTACCCTTGCTATTACAAAGCTGTAACCAGTGGTTTCCCAGTCTTAATAAGTGTATTTATAGTACTGCAGTTTGCTTTGCTACAGGTGTTGTTGAGGAAATACAGTAAGCTGTAATAGCATTTCTTTTTACAGTGTTTGAGGTGAAGGCTCTTGAACACCAATGAAGCATACAATGAACACAGTGTTTACTAAAAACTATTTAAGACTTATAATGCTGAGGAATTGAACAGATGTACGCTGGTAGCTTTATTTGTTTGTTTGAACTTTACACTGATAGTGCACTTTCCCCATCGTTACCAGAAAATCTGAATGTAAAACTAATATAACTGTGATGTTATTGTTATACACCAGGGGTACTCAATTACATACTCTTGGTGGGCCAGATAAGGCAATGTCCAAACCTTGGGGGGCCACAGTGTGTTCTAGATGTGTGTACTGACTATCCAATCACACTTTACATACAGTAACAGAACTTTGCAACACTACACTTGCACCAATCAACTAATACATGTCAGAAATAACTACATACAATGATAGAATTTAATAATAATAAAAATAGAAAGCAAATATATTTTTCCTGATATTTTTCTGACAATATTCAAATGTCATCTTGCAAACAAAAAATATACAAATCCCACTGTAATGCTATTAAAACAGCATATTATTAGTTTTAATTTTATTAAAACTATGAAAATGAAAATGTGCATTCAAGTTATCTAATGAAAGCATGTCATTTAGTGATCACTGTATTTATGTTGTATAAGCATCTTCTTAAGCACCTGATTAAAAGTGTAGCACTGTGTCTAAATATACATGTTCTAATTCCAATGTGTTTAAATGTAAATAAAAAGTTTCTAAATTAAGTACATAGCATGACAGTAAACAGAGGGGAAATAAACTTAAGTGCATATCAAATGTGCCATCTTTGAGAGGCGTGCCGTAGGTACATTTCTTACTGTTGCCAAACAGATTTTTTTAAGCTAAATAAAAAATCTTTGACAGGCTCTGTTTCTTCTGCTAATTTTCTGTGCCTGAACACTTACTGGTGGCCGCATTGCTATTTCATCCGAAAAATACTTTATATTAGAAAAATAAAGAAAATATAGACATCTGCACTTAAGTTTTTCATGTATTTCTATAATAAAGCCAAACATACAGCAGCCCCTCTCAACTTCCCAAGCCTTTCTATAATAAACTGGAGACAAAAATCTGGTGTTTTGTAAGATTAAAAAAAAAATGCTCCGACACCAAGTTGACCGTAATAGGTTAATCAATCATATAACTTATTACAA
Source organism: Acipenser oxyrinchus oxyrinchus (assembly GCA_030684275.1). Taxonomy (NCBI): domain Eukaryota; kingdom Metazoa; phylum Chordata; class Actinopteri; order Acipenseriformes; family Acipenseridae; genus Acipenser; species Acipenser oxyrinchus. Next base: position 23,359,501 of record CM060260.1, on the reverse strand, counting down.
TACCTAAGCTAAAGTACATTGCTAACATATTTAAATTAAATGTTTACAAAAACAACTTTCACTTTCATGTTCCAATCACATGCTGCACAATTCCCAGCTACATGTAGCGAAATTAAAGCGATTTCCAATACAGATGTAAAACTGTAATATTCCAGAATAGGTTGTGAAGGCTTTATTTTGCTCCACTGAAGGGGGCGTTGCACAAAGAAAAAAAAACAACACAATTTTGGTTATTTTGTTTATTACTCTCCTAGTTAATAACTATTTAGTCTTAACTATTTTAACTGTTGTGTTTTAAGACATTCTCTTTTATGTTTTTGCTGTAAGACAGAGAATGAATTATTAATGAATGCTATGGAATTGATAATTAAATTACAGAGATTGATGTGACTAGAGCAAATGCTTTTAAAGCCCTTGGAATTAATCTTAATGCTGATGAAATCTACTGTTATCATTCAAGCTACTCCATTCACTCCTGTTCCAAGACCTTGAATATGAAGATTTGTGTGTTCTATTCTAACATTCTAATTATTATTTTTTTTCATTTCAAAGTCCTGTGGAGGTTTTATAATAGGTAAATATCTTTTTTTTACCACTCTATGAATCTTTAAAGGGAATGTGTTGGGATGTATAGGAGGCTGTGTGGTCCAGTGGTTAAAGAAAGGGGCTTGTAACCAGGAGGTCCCCGGTTCAAATCCCACCTCAGCCACTGACTCATTGTGTGACCCTGAGCAAGTCACTTAACCTCCTTGTGCTCCGTCTTTCGGGTGAGACGTAATTGTAAGTGACTTTGCAGCTGATGCACAGTTCACACACCCTAGTCTCTGTAAGTCGCCTTGGATAAAGGCGTCTGCTAAATAAACAAATAATAATAATGTCATACATTTTAAACCCCTCAGTGCCTTATCCTATACATGCACACAGGGGTGAAATTCTGCCGAGCTTTCATTCTGATCAGATTTAATTTTGGCATGAGTCATAAATCTCCGCCTATTTTGCTTTGTGTCAGTGCTCATATATTCAAAACGAACATTGCTGCACATGAATTTGAAGACAGTGTTCGCCATAAAAAACATAGTTGATAAATAATAGAAATAATTATGATAAAGCGTTTTGCCTTGCACTGATTTATCACCTTGCCAGAATTTGCGTGACATTTTCTAAAATGGCAAGTGATGTGTGGGACAGAAGGGGAAGCATCAGATTTGGTAAGCGAGTCAGAATCGGGATACAGATGGGTATGTGCTTCACGCTTTTCAAACACTGGCCCAACTTGCTAAGCATGGTGATATTACTAGAAGGTGATATTACTTTATGAAAATGTGTCTTTTGCCACTTTGTTTCTCGTGCATAAACCACAATACCAGGAGTAAAATTTAAAAAAAGTCTACTTTTATACTGTTTCTGCCTGGAAAAAAAAAATGTCTGGAATAGATCATGGTAATTAATCTACACAGAAACACAACAGAGAAGCACACAGAACATATTATTGTATCAGGCATATAATTGTGGACCTTATATAGGTTTTCCTGCAGCTTCTAAATTGAGATAATTATGTGTAATCATTCCAAGCATTAATTATCTGCAGCGCTACTTTGCATGAATGATTCTATCAATAAATCACCTTTGAAAATCTGTAGCTTCTTCAAGAGGAGAGCTTCAGATATTGAAACACATTATAATAGTATTTGATAAAACGCAGATTTATAAAAAGTAGTGCAATATAGGAGGCTGTGTGGTCCAGTGGATAAAAAAAGGGCTTGTAACCAGGAGGTCCCCGGTTCAAATCCCACCTCAGCCACTGACTCATTGTGTGACCCTGAGCAAGTCACTTAACCTCCTTGTGCTCCGTCTTTCGGGTGAGACGTAATTGTAAGTGACTCTGCAGCTGGTGCATAGTTCACACACCCTAGTCTCTGTAAGTTGCCTTGGATAAAGGCGTCTGCTAAATAAACAAATAATAATAAATCTGTGATATAAAAGAAATAATATATAGAAGACAGAATAGCAGAGTAAGATATTACGAAAAGAACTGTAGAGGAACGAAGTCAAGTAGACTACTTTGCATGAATGATTCTATCAATAAATCACCTTTGAAAATCTGTAGCTTCTTCAAGAGGAGAGCTTCAGAGATATTGAAACACATTATAATAGTATTTGATAAAACGCAGATTTATAAAAAGTAGTGCAATAAATCTGTGATATAAAAGAAATAATATATAGAAGACAGAATAGCAGAGTAAGATATTACGAACAGAACTGTAGAGGAACAAAGACAAGTAGACATGCATTATTACTTGTGTTTGTTTGTCTGCTCACTGTATTCCCCCAGGAATCTGGTGCATCTCAAGAGGTTTATCCTGGAGATCCAACATTTGAATAAATTAACAAATCCTCCACATGTTACTGAAAACTGACAGCCACCTTGCTTGTGTGAAGTACCGCAGTTGGACCTCTATACAAATAACAGTGGTGATTATTCTGAAGGCATGCAGATTAGGGGTATCGGAATAAATTACACTTTTCCCCTAATTAAATAGTGAATAAGCATTCACTCTTTAAGTTAATGAGTGTTTCATATTAATGAGCCTGCATTGTGCAGATTCAGACAGTGGAAGATATTCTTAACCAGATGTGTGGATTGTGAATTTATCATTCCCTGTGCTCTCCCAGACACAATCACAGCATCTAACATTTAAAATATATTTAAATCCAAAAGTGTCAGTGGTACAGCATTAACTGCTATGCTTGTCATGCCAAATTATATAATGGCCATTTGTGTGGGGCAGGGTATGTTCGGTTTTTAGGCCATTGAGGTTGATATCTTTATTTTATGACTTTATTAAAAACAGCTAATTCTGAATATAGTCTCATTCTGGACTGTGTGAAAGGCTGCAAAGCTCACAGCTCAGCTCTGCAATCAGCTCTTAATTAATGCAGCACTCAAACTTTAATAGCAAAAAATAATTCAAAGCAAAACCGTAGCAAATGTTTCCCACAGCCACATGCCAGCCATTCTGAGCATTGTGACTGCTGCTTAAAAAATAGGACTGCTCATTAGGGCACAATACTTTGTAAATGAAAGAGGATGAGAGGAGGGATTGTGCCAGCATGGCACTCTAATTGCATGTATGTGCCACTGGGATTCACGTGTGCTTGTCGCAGACTGCAGAAATCAATTCGGCATGGCTGAGGCTTTGAGACCTTATAGACAATGATTATTATTCACAATAATCAGCCTTATGGACTGCTCCCTGATAACACTGTCAGGGATTCTAATTCTAGAGCAGAACGGCATTGTACTGATAACTGGGGCCTTGGGCAATCCACCGTATCAACAGGGGTTGCATGAAAGCATTACTACATTAAATGTGCCCTTGAAATTCTGAATTTGGTTAGATATGGCTTGTGGACTGTATGTATTCACAAAATACGATTACAGTTTACTCTGAGTGTGCTGTAGTATCATTATGATTCGCAGTTTATGTGGTGTGGGGGAGTTCTTGAGCAGAACCTGCAACCTCTTTCATCTCAGAATCCATCATTTGAAAAGGGCCAGCATAATAACTATAAAAAACTACAAATAGATAATTCACAGATGCAGCCAGAAAAACAAAAAAGTGATTGCAAATAAAATAATAATGAGGAGAGGTATTTGCAATACCCTAGCTTATAATGAAGCAACAGCTTCATAATACTGGAGGTGCCCACTCTCCTTACTTGTTTTAATACTGTGGGTTCTAATTCCAAGTACACCTTGAAGAGTGTATTTGTAAATGTTATTTCTGATTACCCTGAAGCTTTAAATATGTTAAGTATTTAAATGTTTAAAGCTTATACAGTACATGCCTGCCAATCTTTAGCTACTGTAGCAGGGTGGAGGCAGGGCACGAACTGTGACCAAAAACTTCCCTAGTTTGCATCATAACCACTGTGGAAAAGAGCTAGCTTTATGATTATCTGGTAGAGCTACTCTCCAGTTCAACCTCCATAAGCTTATCTAATATTAAATTAATCATTTTTCAGGCACAGCAGGTTCCCAGGAGGGGTGGTAATGCTGAGTAGTGTGATGCTGAGAAAGACTTCACAGATCATTTGCAGCTTTTAGCACCAGCAAGAGTGTTACTACGTTCAAACAGGGCTGGGTGGTGTCATCACACTGCTAAATGTAGGCTTTCCTGAGTGTAGTCATCTGCGTTTCTTACCATCCTGTAGCTTTGCCAGTTCTGTTTTATTTTCTCAAATAGGGTGCAAATTGCATTGAAGTAAAAAGCTTTCAAAAGAGTTGTAATTGTTGTTTCTTTATAGAACACCAGTCAGCTGGCTAAGAAACATTTTAATTATAGAAAAGGATTCTGAATGAATTACATTGTGAGCACGGTGGTATTTAATTATTTAACCACTGAAGTGAGCAAAATGATTACTAATTAGGAAGTGCACTCCAATTCATGATACTATTTGATGTTGACAGAAATTAACCAACATTAGCAGTATTGACAGCCAAAGAATTTGTGATATCTATGTATTCGAGGCTACCTACAAAGATACAGAAATGGACCACCATGCACTCACAGTGGATGACTAAGACTGAGATATTATCTGTAATTCAGTTTCAATGCTTCATGGTTTTATTCATTTGAAGAAACCTTACAGAGTGATTCCCAGTGATTGGGATTGTAATGGAAGTACCCAAGATTTCTCTACCCTTTATCAGCTCTCTCTTGTAATGGCATTTTATAAAATGAATTGTCCATTGCCATCTATAGTTAACAGAAGTCATTATAGTACAGTAATGCAGTATTCTCTCTCTCGCTCTCTCTCTCTCTCTCTCTCTCTCTCTCTCGCTCTCTCTCTCGCTCTCTCTCTCTCTCTCTCTCTCTCTCTCTCTCTCTCTCTCTCTCTCTCTCTCTCTCTCTCTCTCTCTCTCTCTCTCTCTCTCTCTCTCTCTCTCTCTCTCTCTCTCTCTCTCTCTCTCTCTCTCTCTGAAGAGTGGACCCCTGGGAATGCTATCAGGACACCTGGCAGACGACCTGCAGTGTGCTGGAACACCACCGTGATCTCATGAAAGTAAGACATATACTGTATCAGTATGTACGGCATCTACAGCTCTATTATTTTATATATTTTGCTAGAAAAATAAGCTGTGATTTAATGTGCTTCTTTCTGGGTATTTGCTGCACAAAACAATCTTCCTTAATCTTCCCTGCTCATTAAACACAATACAGTTTCATATGGCCTATGGGTATTGAGATTTGAATGCCAATATTAATATGAAACGCTCAAGTGAAGGTCATCTGCATGCTGGCTAGTATTAGTGTGTACAGCTTTTTGATTTACTGAGTCTGTGACTGGATTTCCTGTAAGGTCCATTGATTACATATAACAGCAATTCCGCAATCGCTCCCTTAACTTACACTGTCTAAGCGCACTCTGTGTCTTCATTAGCACTGAGACTGACAGCCTCACCGAGTGTCAGCAAATTGCCTCAGATCGTAAGCTTATTCCATAAAGAACAAAGTGTCTTAATGTTGTAGCCTGGTCAGACTCCTGTGCTAGAGTGCTGTCAGCTCACAGTGCCCAAGCAGATTGCATTCCCAATGGTTTATACAGAATAAAACCAGAATCTGTATACTCTTTCACAATTTACACTTTATTAGAGCAGTTTGTGGGGAAGATCTCCAAAGCCACCATCTATTGTGAACTTGACCTGCAGAAAAAAAGACTGTTGGCAGGTTTCACAAGCACTAATATTACTACCTTACCTAAGTTAATATTAGGTGGTCCAAAAGGAGGGCTAATTGCTGTGAAACCAGCGATATAACCAATACCAACACCTGTCATGACCACTACATAAAAATAATTTTTTAAGTAACTAAATTCACTAAGAAGTGAACAAAAAAGCGATCATTGTCCCACAAAATACCTCTATACAGTTTAAAATGTAATAATTATGGTGATGGTAAAAGCAATTCACTGTCATTAAACTATTATATTAATCAGACAAAGAGTCTCAAGACATTAGACATTGTCTCCACTTTACAGAGTCATTTAATTTTCTATTAAAGGATGGCACACACAAGTCTCCTTTTTTATTCCGGAGGTGTAAAGAGGATTGTGACTCTTAGAGAGCTTTGCAAAGGAATTAATCTCTGTTTCAGTTAAGTCTTCCTGGTATTGGTTGTTCTGTGAAGCAGTTAATCTGGCAATCAGTACATTTTGTGTTAGATCCCCAGACTTATCCTGATGTCAGTGAGTACGTGTCACAGATTTACCCCCAGGCAGAGGCGACATGGCCTCACCAATAATTCCCAAAGCCTAAAAAAACATTTTGCATATTCGTTTTATTTAACTGAGAAATATAAACACATTTAAGCATATTAAATATATTTATGACAACAGAAGTGGTAGTGACATTCTTTAAAAGTCTCAACTCGCTTTCACCAGTAGCAAAAGAGCAACATCAGAAAGCTGGAACAATGCAGTGCTGATGCATTGCTGTGTGAGGCACAAACCTTGAGTGCCTCAGAAAGCTGCTTGTTACCATGGCAACTCACCACGCTGGGGAGTCCCTTTCTGAAGGCATTGCTATGGCAACCACAGCTTGGTGAGGCATCTACTGGATTTGGAGTAGTTAGAATGTGTGCGATTTTAATTGGTTCAATAATGGCTTTAGTTGAAACTGATATTATATGCGACCTGAGGAAAATAAGTTTTACAGCAAGAGAACAAGAAGAGAGATGTTCAGTTGTTAAGGACGGCAGAATAACACTAGAGATTTTGAAGAAAGACGGTAAACAAACGCGGCAAGGAGATCATAAAATGGAAGGCAGCGCTGTGAACAAACTATTGTTGGCCATATTTCCTTCTTTCAACTAAATAAGACAAGGTTACATCTCTTTTAATGGACGCAAAACTGTAAATTTCTTGCCACGACATGAAAAACCGCCTTGTTAGTTTTGTATTAATGATTTTGTGATATTGTATTTGTGTCTTTATAGCGAATGTTCTATGCTTGTGTCACAAAATGGCTTGTAGAAGTAAATACCGCACTGTGATCTCTCAAACATTTGTTCACTGGTGGGACCAGATTATGCATGTATAATGCTAGCAAATGGGAGCAATGTTTGCAGGCTGTTATCATGTATTATTTTAGTTGAGACTGGACCTGTCAGAGAGGACTGGATGGTACAAGTTTATGGTTAGAGTTAGGGTTAGTGAAAATGGTCTTAAAATGAAGGTTTTAGTTGAAAGTACATGGATATAGACTTGTATGCAAAGAAAGATTACTTTGTTATAAAAAAAATAAGGGGGTACAAATATTTGGAAGGGGAACCAAATATTCCCGAAATTCTTAGGGGGAACGAGTCACTGAACAGACTTCCTCAATCTATTCAAATTATGTGACAGTGTGACTTTACAACTCAGCCAGCCCCACCTACACTGGCTAAAATATAGAACAGCTGGGACTGGCAGTCAAAGCAGCTCAAAGCAGGTAATCTATAAGCAAACCAAGAGACAAATTACAGTATAATACCTCTATATTGGTTCAACAGAACTTAGAACCACTCATAATGACTGTGAACACCATAAAGCAAAAAGGAAACATGTAAAAAAAAATGTAAAGCTGCTTACTCTTAAAAAAACAAAATGGCTGATTAGAAAATAAGCCCCAGGGCACTGGAGTAAGAGAGATATAAAGCAAGCTGCAGCAGTTTTAATAAATGTCTTGTAAATTCAGAATGATAAAGGATTACCTCAGGCTTTGTCAAGTTTATTCTTATTCTTATTTGATTTTGATTTTACAGCAATAGCCTAGATTTCCTTTTTATTCAGCCTTTCTCATTAGCATTGTTTTAAAAGCTTGCATAAAATAAATTCTACAAATTAAAACTTCTGTTAACAACGTGGGTGTTTTTTTAATTCACAGGCTCCTTTTTTATGGGATTTTCAAAAAAACTAGACGTCAACTTTTAGTGGTTATACTTAGGGCTTCTGTTTTTCAGGTTTTATTAATTGTGTTTTTCAGTGCTTATTTTGAGCTATTTTCGAGTTTTATGTAAATCGTTTTTTTTTCTGGACTTTTGTTTTTGATATACAGTATGAAATTAGTGTTTTTGGTTACTTTCCAAAATGCTTGAGTGTTTTTTTTCTGTCAAAATATGTATAGTAGTAACTCAACAGTACTTGCAGACTTAAGTTGTACCTTCTTTCCTTTGCTGTCTCCTACAACAAAATCCCTATGGTCACAGACACATTCTTCTGGGGTTTTTTGTGTGTAGGCATTTTTGTACATTTCACCACAATTCTGTTTTAAATCCACCGTATCTTATCTGTAATACAGCTTTAAATCCTGCTAACAAGCCTCGATCCTGATTGTAATCTAGTTTTAAATCTCACAGGCAGAGTCTCCAATAGAAATGTAGGAATGTGCTATCACTCTGTAGTTGGGGCGGGTTTAAAGTATTCAGAATGAATCAATGATAGATGCAAGTCAGGAAGGCGGGACATTGCCCAGCAGCACTGGGAAATGTATTTATTATTATTTTTGTAGTAGGTTTTATTTTTTACTCAGTTTTTCCAGTGTTTTCCGGTGTTTATTGGTTATCCACCGATTTCATTTTTTTTTGTATCAGGGGTGTTTTATTTAACTGACGTATAAATAAAATGAACTAAAACAAGCGACATTCAAATAGGATGTTGTTTACCACAATCACAAAATGTGCATTTAAAATCGGATTCACTACAGCTACAGTAGTTTGTGAACAGTGAACAAAATAAAAGTTGGTAAATAATAGTCCACTTAGAAGATTAAATCACACCTGTGGTCTCAGAGATTAACTGACTGCAGCATTTTAGCCAATTCCAAATACATACCAAAAAGCATAGAAAATGTGACTGTCTGAAAGCAAGTGTTAAGGCTGCTACCCACCAGACACATTGGGACAAGTGAAACTGTGCAGCAATGCGACAAAATGGACAAACTGGACAAACTTATGGACACAAATTCAAAGGGCATAATAATAGGAGCATGCTATAGACCGCCAAATTCAGACGCTGAGCAAAATAATCTGTTATACAATGATATTCAAAATGTGTGTAGAAAAGGAGAAGCCATACTAATGGGGGATTTCAACTTCTCCCGTATAAAATGGGAAAACCTGATGGGGGGCACGACGGACGAAATTGAAATGGTGGAAATGACAAATGACTGCTTCCTAACGCAATTTGTCAAGGCACCGACTAGAGGGGAGGCATGCCTTGATTTAGTCTTTTCAAATGATGAAGACAGAATAATTAAAACAGAGGTCAGAGAGCCATTGGCAAACTCAGACCACAACATGGTCTCATTTGAAGTATTTTTTAAAACCCCAAAAGTAATGACTAAAGCTAAGGTTTACAGTTTTAGAAAAGCAAACTATGAAGGTATGAAACAGAGACTAACAGAAGCAGACTGGAGTAAAATAGAGAAAACATCCACAGAAAAAGGAGGGCTGTTTTTTAAAAATGTAGTACTAGAGACGCAAAACAATTACATCCCAAAAGTAGACAAATCTAAATCTAAAACAAAATGGCCAAAATGGTTTAATAGATCAATTTAAAAAAATATTCAGCATTAGTAAGACCTCACCTAGAATATTGTGTTCAGTTCTGGTCACCTCGTTTATAAAAAGGATATTGCTGCTCTAGAAAGAGTGCAAAGAAGAGCAACCAGAATTATCCCGGGTTTAAAAGGCATGTCATATGCAGACAGGCTAAAAGAATTGAATCTATTCAGTCTTGAACAAAGAAGACTACGCGGCGATCTGATTCAAACATTCAAAATTCTAAAAGGTATGGACAATGTCGAGCCAGGGGACTTCTTTGACCTGAAAAAAGAAACAAGGACCAGGGGTCACAAATGGAGATTAGATAAAGGGGCATTCAGAACAGAAAATAGGAGGCACTTTTTTACACAGAGAATTGTGAGGGTCTGGAACCAACTCCCCAGTAATGTTGTTGAAGCTGACACCCCGGGATCCTTCAAGAAGCTGCTTGATGAGATTCTGGGATCAATAAGCTATTAACAACCCAACGAGCAAGATGGGCTGAATGGCCTCCTCTCATTTGTAAACTTTCTTATGTTCTTATGTTCTTATGTTCTTATGTTCTAAAATGAATAGAACCAATACTTTTGATAAGTCTCTTTCACACCACAGGTGATGTGGGGGCGACACTGGAGCAATGCAAAATAAATAGGATTAAATCCTAGTTTTTGCGATTTGTCGTGCGACAACTAGGGCATTGAGCAATCAGAGAACAGCTTCAATGCACGTGGTCCAGCAGGGTGAAGCAATATCCAAAATGTGGAGGAACAAATAATACATGCCAAGGAAAAATACCTAGAGTTTTATGACAAAGATCATCGCTATTATAATGATACTGATTTGAAAGATAATACATGGGCATCCATTTCGAAGGGACTATATACAGCAAGCCTGGTATACATGATTTATTGCCATATATGTTGAAACACCGTCAGAGAAGACACTCATAATTACTATGTCATGTTAACGAATAAGTACCAGTCTTGATCATAGTTTTATAATAGCAATTTGTAATAGTTTTATAGATCTGGCAGTTTTCAAATCTCTCACATCGCCTCTGTGTCGCTTCTGGTGTGTAGGGTCATGTCGCTGCGAAAGTATGTTGTCACCCAATGAAAAAATCACATCATGTCTGGTGTGTGGCAGCCTTTACTTGAGTTGCTGATAAATTCAACCCCTAATACTTTTTAGCACCTCATCACTACTGTCATTCACACTTTGCATTGCCCTAGCAAAACTTCAATAAATTCAAATCTATGATGAATTGTTTCAAGTGAAGCATCCGAGAATATGAATCTCTGTTCATCAGGTTTCTCTGCTGGTAAGATTAACAGCTACAAGTACATAAATAATGCAGGGATTGCAGAAGGCTCTTTTTCTCTGCATGCCATATGCACATGCTTTTTGGCGTAATAATTTATAGCACATTGGTGAAGGAATGATAAAACAACACCACAGGCTGGACTGTGGTTCAGGAAAGTAGTTAATCGATTTTCAGCTATGTGAAACTTTTTCAGGTACAGAAGTTAAATGAATTAGCTGCCAAATTCTGATGGCTGCCATAGTTAAATGTGGAATGGGTGTTGCCTTGGAGCCGAGAATATTGTGTTTGGTTCAAAAAGGATGAGCTGCATTCAAAGTGTATTTATTTATTTAGCAAAACCACAAATTAAGAAAACAACTTTTTGAGAACTTGCATGTAAAAGTTGGGCTTTTCCAAAGATGTTTGCCTTATCGTCAGCTCATTTTAGCACTACTTTGAGGTCAGCCCGTACACTGTGTGTATGAAAAGGCTGCATTTATGATTTCAGAGATTGTTAATAATGTATGAACAACAGGGGCAGTCTGCATGTCTGAGTGCAAATTAATTGTGAATGTACAATAGGCCAGGAGGAAAACAGAAGACTTTTCTACCCTTCGTCCTTTGAGCTGATATAACATTAGTCTCCAGGAAGGCCCAGTATCACAGCATTGACTTCCCAGTCCTTTAATAATGCCTGTTGCTAGCTGCGGATTATAATGGCTGGCATTTTAGAAGCAAAACATTTTAGATCAGGTCAGAGCAGGAGGCAGGGAGAGGCCTGGGATTCTTCATGTCAGGTCTATAGGATTCTACTTGCAGTATTTTCTGCCCGCAATGACAGAAGCTGGATTAGTGTTTCTAGTACAGTTTTTAAGCTACTTTTTCTTTACCTTGAGCTGCTGATACATTTCTGTGGGCTAACATTAATCTGCCTTTTGTAACAAAATATTTTTTTACATTGTGTACATTTATGTTCTTTTTCAATTGTCATCAAAAAATAAAAAGGGATTATTTAGGGCTGGCTGCTCTGATTTCAATTGGTCTGGCTTAATTTCCACAATAACACCAGGCAGGGGGAGCTTAACCAAGTATTGTGGTGGGTAAAGTTATGTGGTTCTGTCTCATTCAAGAAATCACTCAGTTTGTATGATAAATTACCCATTTAATCTTTGAAAAAAAGGGCCTCTAGGACTATTTATCATTGTATTTCTCCTATCTGCTGACATTCTGAATTGCCCTTTTTTCAAACTAACAAGAAGGTCTGTCACTGGACTTACTAATGTATATGGTGCTTCAGAATAGCTCTTGTGTGAACACAGGCTGTACTATAAAACAGCATGAAAGGGCCTCAAACCCAGTCCAGGGGTCTCCTAGGCCTTACCAATAGATCTGGAGCCTTTTCTCTCGATAGTCACCAGCCTTAGTGTCAATGTTGAAGGTTGTTCTTAGTTACAGTTTTCCAACATCGTGTCATTATATGGAAGCCAGAGCTAAGCAGTCCTGAGATTCAAAGTTTAATAAGAACACCTTTCTTGGGTTATTGCACTTGCATTGCACATTGAAATGAATGTAGGGGATCAGCCCACATGCAGTTATTATAGTATTTGTAGTAATTAATTCAGTAGAATGGCCCTGAAATGGTTTATGTTAAAGGTGAAAGATTACACTGCAGATAAAAAAAAAAAAAATTGGAAGCACTGTTTATTTCGTATTGAGGAACATTCCCCCAAAGTACTTGAGAAGAATCACTTAACACCTTGTGTGCAAGCTCCTAATTATATTAACAATTACACTAAAACTCAACAGGCTTATAGTGAATGAATACTTAAATACTCAAACTGTCTCTTCTCTCCTTTGCGCTTTTCATCTCCATTTCCCTTAGAGAGTGACGGGCTGCATTCTCTCAAATGTGAATTCCCCGTCTACGACTCCAGTGATTGGACAGCCCCAGAACCAGACGCGTCCCATCTACCAGAACACCAACATTACAGACAACAAGCCCACTGCAAGTGAGTCCTTCTCTTGTGTTCTATCCATTCTCTGGAGGGGACATTGTCATATACAAAAGGTAGAACCCTCTGTACAGATATTATTCTTTTGTTAGGTGTCATTGCTTCTTGTTATGGACACTTAACTGTCCCCCAATACCTGTTTTGTTCGATATTAATAGTTCAAATAAGTTAAATCTTGTACTCCGACTGAATGTTGGATAGAAGCCTAATCTCAGCCAAAACTAAGATTTCTTTAGAGCAGTCAGTTATTAAGAGCCAATACATTATAGAAAGAGTCAGAGAAACAGCTATTTTAAAAGCAATTTATTTCAGTGAGAACATTACCAGATGAAATACTTGTTAAGAATGAATTGCAAAGTCACTCCAAGTCTTTAGACTCTGACAAAAGTGAATTATGTGGATAGAGTTATATCTAGCACACATGTTCTCCTTTTCCACCTGGTATTTTATTTTATTTCCTATCTTTTTCGGTACTGGTTTTTGGAAGTATCCCATGTTATTAATTTGGGTCACACCCACTACTCTGTCAAGTCTGGTGGCAGTACAATGCCACACAGACAGATTGGCTTCCTGCTGAGAGAGCTGATAATGTGTCAATTAAGGATTGTTTGAAACACATTGGCTGCAGTGCAAACACAGTGCAATCGCAGATTTGTATTTGTTTTTTACATGTTAATGTCAGTGTTGGGGAGTAACTCATTACATGTGATGTATTGCTGTAATCTGATTACTTTTTACAGTAACTTGTAACTGTAAAGGTTCCTTTTCTAGGTAATGAAATGTGGTAACAGATTATGTTACATTTTTAAAAAAGGACTACGGCTAATCTTTCTATTATTACAATTATTTATTTCTTAGCAGACGCATAACATGGAAATCAGAAAGCGCTTCAACACCACAAAGTATAAATGTCATATGAACATACTGTACTTTTCATATACTTGCTTGAAAATGGCTTCAGAAAATGGAACAAGCTTTTTGTCATGAAACACTTCAATAACAAAACAAAAATCTAAAGTGGTTCATTTTTTCATTAGGCAATTAAACTGACAAGCAGGCATCAATGTCTGGTTGATATTGTCGGGAGGAACTGTAATTTTGAGGTTTGGGGTCTTTGAGTATTGTAATTAAGTCCATTGATGTCATAATACCTTCATTCCTTGCTTTGTCTTCTTCCAGTTAAGCTTCTGGGGAAGGTGAGCGACAGTCTGGGAAAGATCTGCTGTGTACGCCCCCACACTGATCGCTTCACTTTTGTGGGTAAGTAAAGCAAGCTATTTTTTTTTTTAAACAAAAGGTTGTGGTCTAATTTAAAAATGGTGCAAAAGTGATAGTCAACTCAAATACACCCACCCCTTGTTATATCGTGGTCCTGGAGTTGGCTCCCCATTTTTACAATCTAACTGCACATGCCTTAGCTGCAATATACATAGGCAATTTCACTTAGAATTACTGTTTGTTTTATTTCGTACTGCACACCACAAACAAAAATATACAAAACAATTAAAAACGATGCATGAATATCGTACTGTTATCATATACACATGCATTGCACAATAACACAAAGCAAATTAAATATCTACTTGCTGAAGCGGTTTTTATTTTAGCCGACGAGGTGTTCACTTTTGGCAGCAATGCACCAGCAAAAGTCACAAGGCAGTGACATCAGCTCCCTAGCAACAAGCCTCCTGTGTTGGGAATGGGATTCTTTCAATGCAGCGGGTTTGTGCATTTGAGAAAGGAGAGGAAGACTCATGAAATTAATTGGAGACTTCATTTGATGCGAAGCAATTACCCTCCGCAATGCAAATTAAAATGGTGTGCTGCTTTTTATACGAAAAATGAGAAAAAGCAGGTTGCGTAGAGGATTTATATTGGACCCTGATGCCCCCAATTAAACGAGGGAGTGGCTGTACAGTATTTGTTAGCCTATTTGTTTTTCTATGGGTCTCTCACTATATTGCGGCCCTCGATATATAGCAGATTTATAGTGGACCCCGACACCCGCGATATATTGTGTGGGTGGTATATTTACACATTAAAATAATAATGAGATCTTATAAGTAACTAAGTCAAGCAGTAGAATAATACCTTTATCATCCTAAACATGTGTCTGCTTGACAATATTAGTAAAGTTGTTCATTTAAGATTATATTGATACAGTCACATTGGTGCATAGGAGTACCTGTATTTATTTTGCATTAGCTTTAACAACAGCACACTGCCAGTCCCTGCAAGGTCACAATTGTCATTGTAAGAGGCTGGCTGACATGAAAATCAACAAAAACAGATGGAAATGCAGATGAGGTTGACATTATTATTTTCTTTACTTGTGATGGTCAAAAAAGGAAAATATATATTTTATGCTCTCTGTCCCAAATTTCCCACATGTTGGGGAAAAATATATATATATATAATCTTTCTAACTGTTTTCCATTGCGTTCAGTTTTATAAATGGGAAATTCCTGCAGAAGTTTCAAATAATGAATATTTGAGTGTCAATGATGCTGTTAAAGGAAAGGTTCCTTGCTTGTTCACAGCAGAGACCCGCATGCTACAGGTAGGTTGCCTAAAATGAGCAGGGAGACAGAAGGCAAATAATAATTGCAGTCAAGTACAGCACACAATTGTTTTGGCTAATGTCTTTATTACAATCATCACAATATGTTAACGGCTGCAGAAAAAAAACCTGAGTAGTGAATAATCCAGAATGTATGCTTTTTAAATAACTGCTGGCTTTCAAGTTGTGGTTTTAATTGATTTTTAAAATATCTAAAAATGATACACTAAAATATACAAATGTTGCTAAATAACTTGGAGTGGAATATATCAAAACACCTTAATGCTGTTAACAAAGAGCTACCAATACTTTAATGAGGTGTTTTGTAAAATCCTGGCTTTATCTGTTTATTCTGAATGGAAAACATTACTAGTTACTAATTATGTATAATTAGCATACCCAGAGAGGCTGTTGTCATACTGGTGTGCCTGTTTAACTCAAAATAGATATTTTCTTCTTTCAAATAATTGCATGACACCCTACAGAAAATGGTATGTTACTGATGCATCTTCTTTCTGATGTTGCAGATGAGAATGCAAACCTGGGAACAGCAATGAGATACGAGGAGATTGGTGAGAACCAGTGTTTTCTGTTAATTCATTTACTGCACTAATGGTGTCTTATTTGCAGCTGTAGAATTTCAAACTGTTCAAAAGTAATTTATATTTCAACAAACAGATGAAAAACATTTGCGATTAATAGTGATTTCATTTTAATTATTTAATAATCAACAATTAATCAACTCTATTGCATGTTGTATCTCAGCCTCAGTTTCACAAATGTCTCCTTATACTAAACAGTTCTGAAACTTAAATTATAAATCTTGGAATGTGAGTAAACAATTCCTAATTGAAATATAATTCTGTTGACACTGTTCGTATGTGTATGTAGTTTTTTCATATTTGACCAACATAATCTAAGAGACACACTGTAAAAAAAAAAAAGTGGTATCAGTGTTACTGGAATGCATGATTAAAACTGAAGTAGACAGACTTTGGCTGGTGCCTTCTTCAGAGTTTCTTATATATTTAACTTTAGCATTTTGAAGTTATGGATAAAAAGAAACATGCACAGGATGACACTTTAACAGTGAAAAATGTATTATCCTAAATGCAAAACCTTTACAGAGATGTGTGAATGTATGCTATATCATCCCTCCTATATCTTACATGCTAACTGTGTGATCAAATCTGTTGTCCGCAGAGCTGCGCATCCTACTGCTGTGTGGCAGTGACCTACTGGAGTCCTTCTGCATTCCTGGCCTCTGGAAAGAGAGTGACGTGAGTTACTTTAAGTCGCTCCTCCTCAATAATATACCAAAGGCTGTATAACAAAATGCTGTATAATGTTTAAAAAAAAGGATTAGATGCTTCATATTTACTTCTTAAAGTGCTGACATTTCAAGACTGTATTTGTATTATTTTTTTCCTAGATGGAGGTGATCGTAGGGGATTTTGGGATTGTGGTGGTACCCCGTGACAACGCGGACACAGAAAGAATCATGAACCATTCCTCAGTCCTTCGCAAGTACAAGGTGAGTTAAACACACTCATAAAGGACTCTTCAGGCATTGTTATGGTGAGGCAGTAATTTAATATTACAAGAATGGGGAAACTGCAAATTTACCATGGTCATGTCTTAAGAGGGAACAACTATTTGAATTTAGACATTTAATAAAATTATATATATATATATATATATATATATATATATATATATATATATATATATATATATATATATATATATACATAATTTAGATCCTGACATCATGTAATCGAAGAAACTACAAATTATATGCAAAAGTCTACCAGAAGCCATAATAGTAGTACAGTATTTCATGTTAGATTTCGAAATGGCACAGTTTTTCGTGAAGTATATGGAAAACTACAAAGCAATATGTTAACGTAACATTATTCAGCAGGCTTCATTTGACTTTATGAAGCAAAATTTGTTAATTCTATAGGGTGATGCAAAACCTTTGGCCAGAGCTGTATAAAGACAAATAACTATTACCTAAATATTCCCAGTGTTTTTTTATGTCGTTTTTTTACATTTTCATTATTTATGATAAGCCAATATTACCAGGATAGTCTTACCAAGATGCAGACCTTTCTTTTTAATGAGCATCCTGGGGGTGCAGCCCACACAGAGGTCCCTACAAACACTTCAATTACACCCCCACATCAATACATTCAGAATCTTAGTTGTGCACAGACATCAAGTTAAACTAAACTAAAACTGGAACTCAGACTTCATGAAATATTCCTGAAAAGACAATGCCAGAGAATGTGTGGATTGAGTAGTAGCCTGGAGCACTTCTAAAGACAAATCTTTACATTGTGTTAAAGCAGTATGTGTTTTATAAGTTCATCTTTTAAGGCATCTGACCCTTCCCTTCTGGGGTCATCTGCTGTATTTTCGATACCTCCAGTATCCCTCTGCAGCTCCACTTGTCTGTTGCCCTGCATTCTGGTCCTGTTACTTTGATACCATTGTAAACAACTCAGACCATCACTGCAAAACTGCAGGAGGCAAAAAAATTTTTTTTGAATGCTTGGTTCTGAATACGCAGTTATGTAAAAATTTGGTTAACATCAGCACTTTCTAATGAGGTACCCAGGGCAGCTAACATGCAGAATATACCCAATATTCAGGATAAGGCAAGGCTTTTCTTTCCAGCAAAGGGTTTACTATTGATTTTGCTGATGGCATAATGGGGTCAATGATCTAAGGATCTAAGTAGTGGTGGATCTAAATACTGCTTATAACATTTCAACACTGCATAGAATAAACATACTGGGAAATGAGGTTCCTGATTCCTAAAAAAATAGACCCCAGTCAGGTCTTTCAAATAGACCCCATCATGAGTGTTAGTCCAGTGTAATGACCCTGTATTTCAAGTTTTAAATGTGTGTGTTTGATACTAGCTACACTATGTATTCCCTGCTTTCCCCCTTCTCTATGTCAGCACCTTGTAAATAGTTTGATCTGTGAACCATGAAGGGCTTATAGCACCACCACAATCTGGTGGGTACAAATTATTGTTCATCGAAGTGTAAAAGTTTGTCTGTCCAGGTTACCGGTATTATCAAAATATGATTGTAAAACTGCTACAATAGATTCATTTGCAGATGAAAAACAATAAACTGGAATTGTGTCTACTGTGTAAATATTTTGTGTTTTTTTAAGCTGATTTGTTTGCTGTTTACATAGTTATTTTTCTTTTCTAACTTCAGGGTAACATCATTGTCGTTAAAGATGACATGAATCATCCCATGTCTATTGTCAGTTCTACCAAGAGCAGGTAAGTGAAAGTCTAGAAATGAACATTCTCATGAAAAAAAAACACAACACAATTATCACCATCATCATGTTGTATCGCTCCAGCAATAGACACAAGTCTTAACTCGTTTCATTTGCATTTTTCCTATCCCTTACCCTATAAATTTGTACAGTTCCTGTGCTAAGATAAACATTGTTTAGTGAGGAAGAATTATCTTATGTAATGAACAGTTTCAGATACAGTACATATGTTTCAGGTAAGGCAGTTCTCCCCGTATTATGAAATAGTGAAAAATCATGGTATTTACTACACCACCTATTTATTAGGTGTCTATGAGCAGGAAAGCAGTGTGACACACAGGAAGCAAACCGAAGCGCATTCTAGCAGAAGCTTCTCATCGCCACATAGTGCATAAACACGCATTGGAGAACATTCCAAAAGGCTGTTTCATTCACCTTAAGAAATAATATTACTAACATAGCTGTCCCTCCTCCTCCCTCCCACAGACTGGCTTTGCAACATGGAGACGGGCATGTAGTGGACTACCTGAGCCAGCCTGTCATCGACTACATCCTGCAGAGTCAGCTGTACATCAACACCTCTGGATAGAGCCCTCCATTCTCTGCTCTCCTGCTTGGGGGTGGCAGTTTCTCTCTCTCTCTCTCTCTCTCTCTCTCTCTCTCTCTCTCTCTCTCTCTCTCTCTCTCTCTCTCTCTCTCTCTCTCTCTCTGTGTAAAATATACTCCTCCTGCTCTACTGCTTTCCATGCACAGGAGCCTTCAGTGTCTCTGTCCCTCCTAACTGTAACATAGCAACAGGGCCTCCCAGGGGCACTGTGCTGAATGAGACAGCAGAGAATACATGGATCCACCCTTGGCTTGACTTTCTTCTTCTGTGCACACAAGGGGCTGCAGGGGGTGGGGGCGTGAAAGGAGGGTGCAAGGAATATTCTCCAATGATAAGCTGTTACCATTTGCTGTAGATTTAATACTGTTCTTCTAATGCATGTGTTAATGTGTTTTATTTATTTTTGGCATGATTGCTTTTATTGCAAAGTAGATTTATAGTCTGTGGTAAACGTATTAGCAAATGACGACCAGGAGGCAATGAGGCGATTAAAATGACAAGAATTGACTCCTGTTGATTAGTCTATTCTCTGTCCACCATTATAGAGTCTCAATAATCAAGGTTTATACAGTACAGGGAGCTTGTGAAAGTCAGTCAAAAAATGGACTCCTATTCCCCGCAACTGGTGATGCCAAGCACATCAGTTATCAGATAGATTCATCTTTTTAGTAGCATCAACAAGTTAATAGTAGAGAAATAGACTTCCATATAAATCACCCTGTCACCCAATGTCACCTCCAGAAACTGCCAATTTAAGGAGGTCATCTTTTTGGATAGGACTGACAAGCGGGCTGTCCCACTTGAAAAATAATAACATGAGCTCCTTCAGCTAATGCTTGTTCAGGAACTGCACTGTAAGGAGCTCACAGCCTGTTCCAGACATACAGGAGATACACTCTCCGGAGAACCGTCCCGTTCATGGAAGAAAGCTAACCAATCGGAGTATTCCTTGCCCCTTCGCACTCCACTACCCTACCCACTTGAAATCAGTCTTTTTAATTTCCATCAGCAACAGATTTCGTTCAAACCATGGCATTTGTATCCCTTTAGAGCCCCTGGTATCTTTTTAATAATAATAAAAAAAAAACATTTGAACAATCACTACCCAGCTTATCCACTACTCTGCATTTAGCTTCAACGAGTCATGATGTGATCTAGGCTTTTTTTCTGGTCGCAGGTCCAGTTTAAAGATAGCAGCATGCCTATTAGAAAACAAACAGCTTAGTGCTTCTATGTTTCTGGGTGTATCTATTTTCTATATTATGTATGTTATAAATATGGACTGTTTGATAAAGAATAATAATTGACATAAGATTGTACAGCAGGGATATTTTACTTGGTGTAAGACATTTGAAGGGCATTGCAGTCTGCAGATTGGGTTACATACCTGACGAACAAGTCAAAACAAATACCAGTTAAGATATCTCTGAGAATATCATATTGGCTGAAGCGAAGGAAATGCTAAGCCCCACAAAAAGGCTTTCAATTGGTAGTGACATCTAACAGGTTCTGTATAAAGCTATTTCAACTGCAGATTGGATTGCAACTGCAGCCCAGTATTACACTATAATCAAGGGCAGTGTGGTTTTTGGATGTTTTTCAAAGTGTAACTTCATTAGATTATTTTTCTTTGTTTGTATCGGTACATTGTATAATAAAGCTAGTATTAAAATTATTGATTGCTGTTTGTTTTAGAGCGATTCTTCCATTTAGATTAATAAAACTTAAAAATACCTGCCATTGCTGTGAAGTTATTATTATTATTATTATTATTATTATTATTATTATTATTATTATTATTATTATTTATTTATTTATTTATTTATTTATTTATGTATTTATTTAATTTCTTTACAGGTTTTGGATTCATATTCTTTGTAGGTTTTATATCTGTTTTTATACCAGCATATCTGTATCTTGTTAGATCAACTTGGTAAGCACCAGTCTTATTTTAAATTGCACATTACTGAAGTCAAAGAAAAAAGAAGATTAAAATATGTATTCTGGATCATATTTCTGGAAGGCAAAACAGGTCTATCATAAATATCTTAACAGCAACAAATTCAAAGACATGTTTAAATTCTAACTCGGGCCTCTTTCCAATCTTATTGTTATGTATTTTATTTAGAGATGCTCGATCAATAAAAAAAAATAAAAAAAAACCCTCTGGGATTCCATGGAACGTGATTCATATGAAGTTATTGGGAGCAGTATTTATAAAATGTATATGCTGCACAACTGTTCAGAAATAACTGAATTAAGGAGTTGTATTTACCTGGACTATGTTACTGATCAGAGACTGATCAGATCCTCCTGTGAGACCAGGGAGAAAAAGCTGTTTGACAGCGAGGGATCCAATGCACTATTATCACACAGCGTTGATTGCCATTTTAATTAGGATTCATTAACATTGAAAAAGCAAATGGCAAGGAAAAAATATGTTCCATGGATATGCTTCAGCTATCACAGTAATACACAACATAATTGTGGCAGGGCATGAATAGCCACATAATTACCTTGTAATAACTGGATAATTACTGCTCTTATATAGAAAATATCATGCAATTCCATAGATTAAAAAAAAAAAAACGTTTTGATACCTTGTGTAATTATATGGTAACACCATGGTACTGTAATGGCCGTTACAAGGAAATTACACACAGCACTGGAAGGTCACAGTAGGCGGGGAGTGCTGTTTTCATTTTCTTAACAGAATACAGTTTGCTGGGGATACTGCCCCTATATAAATTAAATATTGCTTTATTGCATTCTATAAAGCTGGATGACACTGCCCATGGCTAGCATGGTATTGTGGTCTGATACATACCACTGCCACTCACAAAGAACAGCTTATCTCATTGGAACCTTTCTTCAATTCCCCATTTTTTCTGTATACACTGTAATTCACTTACTTATAGTATACATTTAATTATATGTTGTTATATATTGTTTACTGTATCTCCACAATATGTTACTGTGAATACAGCATGAACTTTGGTTCCTGAAATGATCCCTGGAGCTTGCCATACTCCCCTTTGCTCACCTTGGGTTTGGGGTATTGAGGAAAGGTTCCAGCAATCGCAAGAAGGCACCTTTCTTAAGCTTGTGGAAGGTTGCATAATTTTTTCGCTGGAAGCAACATCTCTTTCAGGGTGCCACAGTAAACACTATAGGGGTGGCTGATCTAACTACTAGTGTGCTAATTAAACATGAACACAACAGTTCGCAACTCTTGTAAACATTGGCAAATTATCTTTTCTTGCAGGTTATTTATAATTTCTGGGATTTTACAGAACACTGAGGATTGGAAAAGAGAGCTACAGGCTTGGTAGCATTCTGCATATTGTAGGTGATTCATTAGGGCCATTGACATCATACAGGACCAATTATAGATGTTATATATAAGCCCAAAAAGAAAGCAACTCAGAATCTATAAACTCAAGGTTATTTTGAGAGAAGATATATATATATATATATATATACTGTGTATATATATATATATATATATACACTACCAGTCAAAAGTTTTAGAACACCCCCATTTTTCCAGTTTTTAATGAAATTTAAGCAGTTCAAGTCCAGTGAATAACCTGAAATGGTACAAAGGTAAGCGGTAAACTGCCAGAGGCTAAAAAAAAGTTTAGGTTACCAAAAACTGAAAATAATGTACATTTCAGAGTTATACAAAAGGCCTTTTCAAGGAACAAGTAATGGGTTAACAACTTACAGCTGTTCTGCAGCAATGGAAGTAAATTAAGCCTTGAAAGTTGATGCTAACAATTCCTACAGGTGTCCCAACTTTTGTTGATTACTTACAAACCCTCTGTCTGTATAAAAGGAGTGTTGGAACAGACTGTGTTACTACACCCTCTTAAGCATTATTTGGACAGTATTGTACTGCAGGAAGTAGTATATTGCTATCATAATGGCGAGAAAAAGGCAATTAACAAAGGAAGACAGACAGACCATTATAACCCTTAAAAGTGTAGGGCTTTCCTTTAGAGAAATTGCAAAGAAAGCCAAAGTGTCAGTGAGTACAGTTTCCTACACCATCAAAAGGCACTTGGAAACTGGAGGAAACTCTGACAGGAAGAGGTCTGGCAGACCCAAAGCCACAACAGAATCAGAAGACAAGTTTCTGAGAGTCAACAGCTTGCGTGATAGGCGGCTCACAGGACAACAGCTTCAAGCATAGCTTAACACTGGTCGAAGTAAGCAAGTCTCAGTTTCAACTGTGAAGAGAAGACTTCGAGCTGCAGGTCTGACAGGTCGAGTGGCAGTAAGAAAGCCATTGCTAAGATGGCAAAATAAGAAAAAGAGGCTTGCCTGGGCCATGAAGCACCGCCAGTGGACTGCTGAAGACTGGAAGAAGGTCTTATGGACCGATGAATCAAAATTTGAAATCTTCGGTTCATCACGCAGGGTTTTTGTACGCCGTCGAGTAGGCGAAAGGATGGTTCCTCGTTGTGTGACACCAACTGTCAAGCATGGAGGAGGAAGCGTGATGGTCTGGGGCTCTCTTGCTGGATCCAGAGTCAGCGACTTACACAGAGTGACTGGCACCCTGAACCAAAACGGCTACCACAGCATTTTGCAGCGCCATGCAATACCCTCTGGTATACGCCTAGTTGGTCAGGGGTTCATCCTACAGCAAGATTATGACCCAAAACATACCTCCAGGCTATGTCAGAACTACCTTAGAAGAAAAGAACAAGACGGTAGGCTTCAAATCATGGAATGGCCAGCACAGTCTCCAGACTTAAACCCCATCGAGCTGGTTTGGGATGAACTGGACAGAAGGGTGAAAGCAAAGCAACCTACAAGTGCAACACATTTGTGGGAACTTCTGCAACAGTGTTGGGAAGAACTTTCCGAACAATATTTGATTTCCATTGTAGAATGAATGCCACGAGTGTGTTCGGCTGTTATATCTGCAAAAGGTGGCTACTTTGATGAGTCAAAAATTTACATTAAATTTTGTTAAACAAAACGATTCCATGATTTCTTTTTTATCTCCAATTGTTTATTTGTCCTATGCTTTGGAGGTGTTCTAAAACTTTTGACCGGTAGTGTATATATATATATATATATATATATATATATATATCTTAAAGAGAGAGAGACATCAAACTCTGACTCATCCCTTTTAACTTCTTGATAAACTCAAAATGGTTACAGCTTTGTACACATTTATTATTTATTCTCTGCAGACTAGGATATGATATTTGTTCAGCTGGTTGTTGCTGAGGCCCAAGGAGACGGTTACTGTTGGTCCCACGACTGCAATCTTAAGTTTATATTGTTATGGCTTATCAGATGCCAGGAATGATAAACCTTTCTATTCAAGCCTCCTTCCTGCAATAGGCGAAACCAAATGGAAAAGCAATACAATCAGCAGAAATGTGAAACTTTATCGACCCAGCTCCGTATTCACCATCAGCAGCAATTAACTGCTGCACTGGGTTTCTGAGTCACAGGAGAGTGTGTTCTTAATCTTTGGTGAAACAAAAAGCCCCTGCAAAATCCAATTGCCAAAGCATCCTAATATCTGTCCTAAAGGCTCAAAGCCATTTTGTGTTGAGTTGCCTGATAGTATTAGATCATGCCTGAGACTGGCCAGGTATTCTAATTCTAATTTTGGTAGAATTGTAAATACATAACCATGTTACAACATGTTAATAGCTGGAATGCACATCACCAACACACAGACTGAGTCAAGCTACCATTCAAACACAATGTTGGTGTCAAAACACGCAGAGCACCAGTCGATTTGAAAAAGCAGCTCCCCGGCCTAGCTGTTTATGAAAAGATACAACAAGGAATAGAAACTGAAGTATACATCTTCAGAACAACCACAGCAAGCTTGATTGCAGTGTTCAGTTCAGTTAGCTTATCTAGCCTGTACATGGCTGCTGCAAACATAAACAAAGCGGTGCATTGTGGGGATTATTAGCACATAAAGAACAACTATGGTAATAAATGACCATCCCGGAATAACTCCTTGCCGACAGTTCTTTCTGAAGGTGTTTCTCCATGAACAGCAAGCTGAAGGGACTGTAGCCCAGAACCCTCTAATAAGGTTGTCATCTCCAGCAATCCACACAAAAAAGAACAGATTTTTATAATTGTTTGACTTAAATGAAACAGTATTGAGGATTTATTAAACAAGATTAAAAAAAAGAATGCATACATTATAGAACATACATGCAATTAACTTGGTGTAACCTCTCTTATGAATGGGTAAACGTATGTAAGTTCACTTGTTGTGTGTCTAATTAGTGCAGGCATGTATCAGATATTTAGACTGATATTGTCATCCTTTTGAAGCCATCCACTGAATATTTTTAACATGTTAAATATTAATTTCTAGGAATAACAACCTTTTAAATATCAGGAGCTAAATAATATAATTTGAGGACTACCAGTCTTACCTGACGCTATAAATAATAAAATGAGCAGAATTTACACTGAAAAAGAGAGAACAAACGAAAGAACTGAACTTGAATAACAGAAGAAAAGAAGCTCTCTGAAGTCTCTGAAGTAGTGCACTTTCTTGTTTGGAGACACTTCTGAATGTAGAAATGATCATATACCCGCTGGTATTAAAGGAAGTATACTGCAAAGAGGAAGCAGTGTTCACTGTTGTTCTAATAATAGGAGGTGGGTAGCTAGAGCTTTGGAGGAATCTCCAGTTTCATGATCTCCTTCCAGCCTATCTATGATAGAAGGAGGCCAGGCAACTAGTGAAGAGTTAGTTTGCTTGTATTTTTCTTTAGTTTGTTCAGCTTGTTTTTTTAATAGTGAGCTCCATAGCTGGGAGAGTGCCAGATTTTATTTTTTTTATTATTATTTATTTCTTAGCAGACACCCTTATCCAGGGCGACTTACAGTCGTAAACAAAAATACATTTCAAGAATCACAGTACAAGTAATAATACAATTAAGAGCAAGAGAGATACAACTCATTATTGTCAGATACAACTCAGGAGATACAGATGATGCTCGGCCAGTGTTATTCTATATTTACGTGTTTTTTGTGCTTCTAGTATTGCTGGGAAACACTGCGTGGGATCATTTATTGACACCAACCATGTCTCTCGCCACTTGAAGTCTACTTATATAAACGAGACCTGACGCTGTAGGGACGTAACAACTATGATGAAACTATAAAGTTGTAATTCTAATTTGTTGTCTATTTCTTGATCTTTTAAGAATTAACCAAGTCTTTATTCATTAAAAATCGATTTTTACCTGATTTGATAACATGTGAAATTCAGCATCTGCTCTGCAGGACTCCCTTGATATACCCCAAGTCGATACTTCACACATTCTGTTCGCAGTTCTGCGGTGTTAACAGTAATCTGGGCTGTGCTTTTCTAAGTTTAATAGACACATCATGAGAGAGCACACGACTATGCTGTGCTCATTAGCTCATAATGTGTTGTTTTAAAAGACAAATGGGCATTGGTATTCAAGTGATGCAATGGAACATTTCCCAAAATGTTATTGGAAACTAAGACAACACAAATAAATAGCAAAATAAAAAAAAAAGTAGAAAATAAAAAAGTACTTTTTACTGGTATTATACACCTTTCGCCAGCATCATTAAAGTGTCCAGACATATTACTTATCAACATAAATTATACGCATTTACAAATTATATTTAAACAGTCAAATATCATTTCATTGCAGTGCACAACCGGGGTGGGGGGGTAACTTACAATGGAACATATTGGCTAACTAGATGAGATTGTTCATTTACCAAAACCATTTGAGTCTTGAATGAATAGAAAATTAGGGTCTCTCTATGGGCGCAGTGTTGTAGCATCCCTTGGGAATTTTATCCCGAATCTCTTCCAGGTTTTGAATGTCATTTAAGATGTTGTCAATGTCAGTGGTGAGGGCAGTAATTCTCTGTTGCTGTCTGGCCTCCATTAGTTCCAGGTCTGCCATTCTAGGTTTCAGCTGACTCTGCACTTTCTCCATGCTGTCTGCTATCGACCGCTCCAGCTGCTTCAGTCTGCCTTCATCTACACTGCCTGGCTGGTCTGAAAGGAACAAGAAGAAACAAACCAAGGCAATGGAATGAGTACATTGTGATTTAAATACTGCATATATAGTGAAACTATAGGGACCAATGTATAGGCTAGTCAAGATATATATATATATATATATATATATATATATATATATATATATATATATATATATATATATATATATATATATATATATATATATATATATATATATATATGAATGAAACTATTTTTGCAAATACGTACCAAGTAGATTGAGCAGGTTTTTGATGATGGACAGTGTATCTCCTACAGCTCCTTTAGTTTGTACTGCACTGTCATAAGCTGCAGTTGCCTCCTTTGTAGCCTGAAACAAAACATTCTAGTGTTTAATGATCTTTGTATTCTTTTCTTTTGACTGTTGTCCTGGCCCTGTTATACAGGTAACAGGATGGTAGTTATGGTATTACTGGATCTAGGAGGGACTGGGAATGGGGGTGGAAGTAAGTTAACACTAGAGGGCACTGTGTTACTATTAAAATGGCAAATTATTTATGAAAGTTTATGATTGTAGTATAGTCTGGGACACACATGATATGAAAATGGATGCATCAGGACTGGTTTGCAGGCTCTGCTAAACACGCTGACTGATGGATCATTCTATTTTGCTAATAAACATGATCTCTTCCATGTCATGCTGCGATTAAGCCTTGGATAAAACAAACTCTCTGTACCTGTTTCACGGTCTCTGCATCCCGGTTTGCATTACTTTCTGCTGTGGCCAAACGATCCTGAACGTTTAACGTTGCCCGCTTCAAGCCATTTAGATCGTTGTCCAACGTCAACACATTATTGAACAATCCATTCAGTTTTAATTGAGAGTTTTGTGCTTCCTGTAAAAAAAAAGTAAGTTATTAGTATTGAAATGATTTGTATACAGAAAACAGATAATAATAATAAGGGTAGTAATTGTTTTGTGATCCCTATTTTGAACTATGTATCAATATTTCTGATACCTGCAGCGTCTCCTCCTGTATTTTCCAGTACGACACACTGGTCCCTACTAAACCACTGTAAACTGGATCGGATTCTTTAACTCAATCTAACTTACAGCAATCATTCTTATTGTACCTTGCACGCCAATTCCGTGTTTGTCACTGGTTTGGGACTGTGACATCACTATCCTGTACAAATCGTTGTGCTACAGAAGCAGAGAGTTTTTTTATGTTTGATTACATTGTATTTTTGTTGCTTGGTTGTGGACAGATACTGTCAAAGGACTATATTCTAAAGCATTGTCAGGCCAGTAAATGCAGTGATGGCCTGAATGTGTTGTTTTTGTTTCTCCCTCTGTGAATTCCCCACTTCCTCAGTGATTCGCTCCTTACCGTGCCCATGTTTTCAGCTATGTCCCCGGCGTCTCTTGCATTTTGAATCGCCTTGGTCACATCTTTGTTTGCATTGCCCAGTAACGTCTCTGCCTGGTTGTTTGTCTGTGTGGCCTCTCGAACAAGACCTCTAATGAAAGGGATTTTATCCATCGCGTCTTCAGCTTCCTTCCTGTTTTGATTTAGCTGTCCATTGAACCCTGTTGAAAAAAATCCCCAGTGATAAGGTCTGGTTGTAGAATTTAGAGGCTTACATACTCTGATAATATCATTTCTTTCAGGAATGAAAAGGAAGGAAGAAAAGGAGAACCACATTTGGCTTGTTGACTGTCTGCAGGTACATTCATTTTGTCAACCCCTGCTTGGGAAAACTATTTGATCTTCTTGTCACCTAAATGAACCCAGGTATGTTTGCCATCCACCCTCTTCCCACCCCACTGAGTTTGTGAGCAAAAGGTAAACAGACTGTAGTCCAGAAAAGACTCATTTTAATACTGGGAGAGGCAGTCAAGTAAAATAAAGTGTACAAAATAAATGCAAGTCTGCAACTGATGAGCAGCTGAAGCAGTTCCCCAATTGGTTTCATAAAGGCTGTGTCAGTCACAGAATCATATTGGCTTTGATAAAGTCTTGAGTAGATTTAGCTGTGTTAGAATGTTTTTTTTACAGAAAACAGCACCAACAAAGCCTTTACAGCAAATTGGTAAAATAAGTAAATACATTAAAAGTAACTGTGTTATTAAAGGGTTATAAATAATTTCTTATATGATATTATATTAACTCCACTATGTCAGATCCATAACTTAAAGGTTACTAGTATCAGCTACTCACCTTGAAGCTTGGCCAGGACATCCTCCACCTTGCCTAGGTTAGCCTGCCCGTCGTTCAATGCCCTCAAGGCCTCAGCCTTGGCAACATTTGCTCTTGCTAGGAGCTGATCTCCAAGCTGCAATCAAAGTAATAATACCATTAAGTATGCAGAATGTTAGGATCTTTGTTGGTGCAGTCAGTTTCTTTTTTATATTATGAACTAAAAATGCATTATGGTACAGGTTAGGTTTATTTCCATGTGTAAACTACTAGAATAGCATGCACCATCTATCAGATTGTATTGAATAATTGTGTCAGGGCATTCAGAACATATCTGTCCTGTAGCTACAGTAGAGTGCTCAGAGAACACTTACCTGCTGGTCTGATATCCCTTTGGCCAGCAGTTTTGTGGCCTCAGACTCATCAGCTGTCACCTTATGGTTTAATTTCTGAATACTGGAGAGCTTTCCCTCTGCATTGGGTTGCAAGACCTCAGCCTCCTTAGTGAGCCTTTTCATCTCGTTCTGAAATTAAACAAAAATAGGAGTCTATTCCAAGAAGCAAATACACTGAATTGATTAAAGGGCTAGTGTTTGCCTCTTAATGCAACTGCACATGCACAGTGTTCTACATTAAAGTATTTCTCACTCAGATTCATCGCTCCAGTATTTAGTTCGATATGGTGGTTTAATCTGATGAGCACAAAAACACTGAACATAGACACATACCTGCAGAGAGCTGGGGTTAATCATCTGAAACCCAGAGAGATCCCTAAAGGTCTCTGTCGCCAAACCGCTTGCCCTTTCAGCAGCAGAGCTCAGCCTGGCAGCTTGATTTTCCAGGTCATTGACTGTGGCTATGTCTCTGTTATACCTAAGAAAGACACAAGCAGACTGCATTAGCCTCTGTTCACAGTAAAAATAAATAAAAAGCCCATTTCCCTCCACACATATACACACACCTTACCTATTTTATTGGAAATAATTTGATTAGTAAAGTCCAAATCTATGTTTCACTAACTTTTTATAGTTATATATATGAATATTCTGGGGAGCCTCATTGAAAGTATATCTGTCATTCATGATTTCATGAGTTGTTGAGTTCATCAGGTTCACATGGCCCCCAGAACAATGCCTATTCTTCAGGGTAGGAAACAGTTTTTGCAGGCATGTCAATGGAGGTCCAAAGACACAGAGGTACTCACATTGTGTTCAGATCCTGAATGCTGCTGACCACCTTGTTCTCCCCATTGATCACTGACTGCATCAGTTGATAGGCTTCATTTGCAGAGGTGCTGCTGGTTCTAGCTGCTCGCTCGATTCCTTCAGCCTCAGTGCGGTGTCTGCAAAAGCACATGTGGACAGGTTATATATGTACTGTGAAGACCTTCTGAAGATCTGTCGTATTAATTAGAGTTGCTACTGGACAACTAAGATGCAGGGTAGATGTTGCGATCCCACCTGGAGTGAGAGTCACAAGAAAAATATAGTTTGATAGTTATGTTTTTTACACTGACCTAAGTTTCGTAATTGCAAAAGAATCTGAATTACCTGTCTGCTAATGTGGTTGCCTCATGTGCTAAGCCTGAGAGGCTGTTTGTGCCTGTCCCAGCGTCCGCAGATGGAAGTTCCTGGAGAAAATTGTAAAAATAAATAATTCAATAACTGCCCGCACGTGTCTTAATTCATGGGTCTTAACAAAAAACATACAGCGGTATATATTTAAATGGAAGACAGCATGCAGATATGCAATTGTAACAAATCTTACCAGCATTACACCCACATATTGTGTGATTGTAACACTGATCTGATTGAGTAACCTTCTTTCTGCAGCTGATGAGTCAATAGCTTAGCTGAGTATTTACCACTTGTCTCATCTCCACTTTGGCCTTGTCCACGGTCTGTCTGGCACTGCTGATCAGCCCCTTGACCGTGTCAACCTGGTACTGATACTGCTGAGCCAGCGCCTTCATCCCATCCACTGTCCGGGAAACACCATCCAGGTTTCTAGACTGAGTGGACTGTGTGTTACTTATACCAGCCAAGCGACTGAGCAGCGCTTTGTCAGAACCTATACAATGCATCAGGAGAAAAAAAATATATATATATCAATTAATTTATGTTAAACAAAGAGGTATGGTGGCACTTTAGTCTTAGCTGTTATGATCTAGTTGGGAAATATGTATGATTTCAGGAGACTGGAGTCCTTAACTATACAACAGTGCAAGGTTTTAATAGGACTAGTATACTCTATATGGTTTGCAGGCTTTTGCAAACATGAAACTCATTGCTATGATATTTTATATTCAACTCTTAGTGCATGCTTTTTGCTTAACGGGAATGCATACAAGTGATTTTCAATGTTTTTTTTGAAGATATAAAATATAACGTCATACAAAAAGGTGAGTATTTCTCCTTTACCAACTTTAACAGAGTAATACAGGGTAATACAGCATCTACAAATGCTTTATAATATTTGAGGTAATCTGATGCTGTTTTAAACACCAGTGATTCACCACAGGACCAATAGAGGGCAGTGTTCATTTATATGAAATGCTTCTGACAATATCTTTGCATATAGCATATCATTTGTAACAGTATTCTTTATTTGTTGATGATCCATTATTGATATACAGTTGTGAATGGGAGAACAAATTGCTACATGGAATATTTTATTTGTTGTGGATGATGGTGTTTTTTTCTGTGCAAACACTAGCTTGTGCAATCCTTTAGCTTTTTTGTTTTCTCGCTCTGTTAGAGGAAGGATTCTCCCCAACCACTGCACCTTCTGTCACATAGTTGACTTGCCTGAACCCCAGAGCTGTGGCAATGTCTTGGTTTATGCAGAATAAACACAGATCTACCTGCCCTCATGAGTTATAAATGCTTGGTTTTCCTCAGGTACTGTAGACACAGCATGAGCCTGTGAAATACAGTACTTAAGCAATAATCTATCTGCAAGATAATGCTTACTGTGGATGGTATTGTTTTTATAAGCTGACATATAATGAACTATATGTGATTGTAGTGGCTATCATATTTTTCAAATCAGAATGCAGAGATGCATGGGTAGGTATTTCTTTTTGAGTGCCTAGTGTGGGTTTTATAAGGTCTGCTGGTTCAGCATTGTTCTTTAGGGTATGGATGACTGTAAAATTATCCATCTTCTTTAAAGACTGAAAAAAGTGTATGCGGTGCTTTGCTGTTCCCGTTGAACTCCCCTTACCTGATAATTGGTCTGTGTCTCTCTGTAGGTCTGCAATGTTTTTTTCAGCTTCTCTGACAGCCTTCTCCACCTCCATCTCAGAGAAGGGGGCACGGCTGGTATCAATTCTTCGAAACAGAGCTTCTGTATCCCTCAGCTTCAGCAAATGCCTCTCCATCTAGCACACACACAAAACCAGGGGTCAGCACACCTGGGCATTATAGCCCTTGTTCAGTTTTCAGTTTTCTACTACACTTTCCATACAGACCATACTCTTTAAAAGCCTTTGAAAAGCACAGACACTAAAAATGAAAGACAAACCTTTATAACAACTGCAAAATTGATATATGAGAAATATAGCCCTTAGCTACATTATACAAATAGGTGTTTGCCTCTGTGTTCATTTGATTGATATTTGCAATAACCCCACCTTGTTTTCAAATCAACTCAATGCACCATTAGCTAGGGGATATCCACTAACATGACAGCTCTTGGATCGAAAATATAAATATATTCCCTGGTTATGAAACATTAAGTAAGAATATTATCTTCTGCCATTTAAAAACAAAGTAATGGCTTTTAAGAGATATCATGCCTAGATAACCCACCCACACTATTGCTTAAGTTTTATTTCTGGCATGTGAATGCATAATAATCTGTCTGTCATAGTACATTAAAGTGATAGTCGAATCACATCATTGCTGTACTGCTTGAACAGTATCAATTTACTATAAAATGAGTTCTATACATTATATCCCTTTACAGAAATAGTGCTCAATAAGATTTTCATGAAGGTCCCCAGGGCAAAGAGGTAACAAGAGAAACCCTAAGTGAGCTCTAGTTGGGGCAGAATGGCAATTACAGCAGCACAGACATTACAACCCCAATCAGGAGTGTTTAGTTCTCTAGTCTTGAGCCCAACTAGTTACTTTCACATGAAATACCTGAAACAGTGAGAAATGAAAACCAAACAGCTACACTGTTTAAACATTGATGTTTAAATCCATTTCACATACCAGCTGTACAAACAGGGCCCCATTTTTCAGTGAAAAGTAAAAGGCACATTTTCAGGACTGAAATGGAATAAAACGAATAAGAAACTACCCAAAAGAACATCTGAACTACTCCTTTCAGCAGCTCAATTCTTCTTAGACAATTTGCCTTTCCCTTGCTTCAATTAGGCCTATGTATTTTTGGCTCCTACTGCGCACACTCTTTCTATCCTTGTAAATCTCTTCTGTCAACTCTTTATCCCTTATTGCAGGGCTGGCCAACCATGGTCCTGGAGAGCCACCATCCAGCAGGTTTTATAGATAACCCTTAAAAATCATCCATTTTTTAAAGACTTGGAACAATTTAATTTTTACTAGTTAGGCAGTCATTTTTTTCAATTTAAGTAGTAATGTGTTCAATTAAGTAATTTAGAGATAATTTGGAACAAAAACCTGAACACCCTGCCGCTGTCATGGACCAGAGATGACCACTCCTGATTTAATTGCACAAATTAACTTGCTAAATTGATCAACAAATTACATTTTTCAGAAACTGATGATTTAAGGGTTACCTATAACACCTGCTGGATTGTGGCTCTCTAGGACCAGGGTAGGCCACCCTTGCCTTATTGTATGTAATACACAAAGGTCTGATTAAGCCTCCATGCTTTTAGCAAAAACTGTAAGTTTGGAAAAGCATTATAATAAACTGTAATCTGTATTGATGGTGAACAATATGATGGCCTACCTGGTATTTCACTTGGCTATAGCAGGATGGGCAAACTGTTTTTTGTTCGCACTTTGTTCCTTCGTGTCCTTCTTTACATTGACACTGGCCATTCTTGCTGCACTGTGGCGACTGTGAGCCCAGAGGGTTGCAGTTACATGCTGTAGACAGAACAAGTGAGGGAATTAAGATGATATTATACATTTTCCTGTTTTACCTACAACTGAGTTACCTGTTTATTGATTGCGTTTCTCTGTGCTCCTGGCTTTATACTGTTACTCAACTGGTTACTGCTAAGAAGCATCCAACTCCATTGACCTCCTGGGGATGATGTTTTATTGAATATTGCTATAAAATAAAGCAATAACCTCTAGTAGAAGCTGCATGTTTTCTCTACAGTATACTGTAATGAAGGCTGAATGAACGGCCTCTTACGTGTGCAGCGCTCGGCAGGGTTGAGGATGGAGGTGCTCCTGTAGAACCCCTCACGGCACTGCTCGCAGTGGAAGCCAGCAGTGTTGTAGAGGCACCTGAGGCACTCCCCACTCAAACGATCGCAGTTGCCTACAGTGTTGAGATCGATGTTGTCATTGCACCGGCAGCGCTGACAAGGCCTGGAGGGACCGCGCTCACCCAGGGGGTCACCGTAGTAACCATCTTCACACATCTCACATCGAGAGCCTGTCAAGTACACAAGGCACTCCAGAACTCAGTGAGGGTATTGCAATTCTGGACCATATTATATTGCAAATCTAGCACTATTTGAAATAAATAACTGTGGTGCTTACCTGTCGTTCCCGCAGGGCACCTGTCACATGCCACTTCTCTAGTGCCTGGAGTGATGACGCAGCTGACTCCTGGGGCACAGGGGCAACGCAGGCAGGTTCTGGGGTTCTGCGGGCTGTTGTAGGTACCAGCTGGGCACTGGACAACGGGGGTCTCGTCTCCAGAGTAACAGTCCCCTAAAACATCACCACATTAGTTACAGTGGATACCGTACTCACACCAAGCAGTTTATACTGTAGCGAGATGAAATTCACCAGGTTTGGTAGCGTGCTGTCTTACCAGTGTCTTGGTCACAGGTGCCTCCCCGGCAGTTACAGGGTACACAGACACTGAAGGACCCGCTGCTAGGAGAGTCTCTACGGTACCCTGGAGCACATTCCTGGCAGAACTGACCCCGGTAGCCCATGGGACAGCTACACTTCTCAACCCAAGTGGCAGGGGCTCCAGCACCGCGACGGGCTGACTCCAGACTCACATTGTCAAGGTATCCATAGCCTGAAACAAGCAAGGGAAAGTCTTAGTGGGGGCTGTAACAAATAGGTGCTCCCAGTGTACCGGTGCTGTTAGTCAATGATTGTTTTGTGTTTTTGTCCTGTGTTTTGTATGTTTTTGCACTGTGGTTTATATGTCATTGAAGATTCAAGTATATTACTATATCTAATTTCATGACTGACATATAAGGCTTATAGCTTATCTGTTTAACATTTTCACAAATACCATAAAATACCTTCCTCTTCAACAAACAAAATGCATTAAAGCAGACTTACTCTTTTCCCCATAGTTGGCTCGAATCTTAATGGCAGTCAAGTTATTCAGCAGTTTATGAAATTGCAATGTGCTGAGTAGCGGTCTCCATTTAGTGCCTGGTTGTTCGTCAAGCCTATAATATTAAGAAGACATTTCAATACAATAAGTTGGTTATACAAAATGAATCCCAACCAAAAAATAGTTAACATTCAACAAATAACCAACAAGCATGTGGACCGGCACTCACCTGAAGGTGTAGGTACTCATCTTGCCGCAGGGCAGGATTGTTCCCAGGTCTGCCAGGGGAGCTGCCACCCGCAGCCCTGCTCCCTCCAGCACCACGTCTTCTGGGGACGGCCACCGCCCTCCTCGACCCACACTGAACGAGAAGGAGAGGTTCTGCCCGTAGCTCAGGACCTGGTTCCCCAAAAACGAATCTATAAGAAAGGCAAGAGTTATATCAAACATTTTATCTAATGATAATCTGCAATGAGATACCAGAAGAACATGGTTTAATGCACCCCTAGCATCTCCGCCCATCAGATTCCTCAGTTCCTTTACAGTGCCTACCTGGTGCCAGTAGGTAGACTGGATTGTTGTCCATGGATGTTATGAAAACATCACGGTGCTTAGGGGACCAGCGGAACTGCACTTGGGAACCAGTTTTGAAAGAAGCTCGCCATCCGTCAGGATCTGTGCACAAGAGAAATTGCATGATGACCCAAGGCACGGAGAAAAATTATAATAACAGCAAGAAACTTCCAACAATATAGTAAAATACAATATAATACAACTGTAGTCAAGCTGAAACAACAAAATAAGAATATTATTAAAGTGGTTATTCTGAATCACTGTAATTCAAACATAGGTATGCAGACAATTTGGTCCACCTACAGCAGAGAATACAAGGTAGTATAATTAGGTACCAGGTTTTACCTTCATGTTGACCATTCTGTGCTCAGTCTTTCTGTTGGAAAACCTGTAGCGCTGAAATGAAGCTTACCGTTGTCGAAGGTGGAAGTGATGTTGTGAGCGCTGAACCCCTCCGCGAAGGTACAGTCAGAAGAATGCCCATAGCAGAAACATGACATGCAGTCTGTGGGGTTACCTGTCCCCAAGCCACTGGCACGCGACCGACATCTGTGAAAAAAATGAAATCATGTTTACAGAAGCGTCTTTCTCCTTCCCCAGTAATGGTTTACTCACCAGTTTAAACTGTTGGTATTATAATTATATTTATGTATTTTGGGAAGGATAATCTTAGTTTCCATGAACACTCATGCATGTATATGATTGGTTACAATTTAGTTTCTATGTAATTACTGTGTAATTTCTGCAAATCACTTTGTACGAGAGATTCTTGCTCTTTCCAGTCTTTCTCAGCATGTCGAATTGCTTGTCTTACCTGCCACCACACCCAGCTTGTGTAAGAGCGCTCCCGGACTGACAGCGATCACACTTATCACCCATCACTCCTGGTTTGCAGCTGCAACGCCCATAATTATCACACTGAGCGCTCAGGGATCCTAAAGTCAGAAATTTAATGAGGAGAGTGTTAGAGATATGTAACTATGGAGCATACCCACTAGTGCTGGCACACTAAACTACCAGCAAACTACACCCTGACAGCTTCTCCATGCTTTCAAAGTACTTTAAGTGAATTGTTTGTTGAAAATAGTGGAATGGAATCTATCTTTACTTAATAAAATATGAGATAACGTTAGAATACTGAGATGTGAAGCACCTTCCTATCAGCTTTAGGCATCTGATGAAGCCAGAAAAATATTTACATGAGATGCTTATGGCTGGAGATACACAGAGCAGCAGTCAGTTAACCTAAACCATAATAACATGGTTTAACACCACTTCCCTCCCAGGAGGGAAATCTGGGAGCCAGCTCATTAACTGGGGTCTTTGATGATCTTCTGCAAAGAGGTATGCACAAGGACTGTGTGCGAGTGTGTGTGTGGATTATCTAAAACAATCATTAGTTTGCAGGATGCCTTTACTGGAGGTTGGGTATCATATAAAGTTACATGATTAATTATTAAGTAAATTAATTGTATCACTAAATATAAAACTGCATTCATTTTGTGCATGTCAAATAAAATTAACATTGGTAGAACTATAAGAAACTAAACAAGACTGTTGGTGATATTAGCAGAAATGTTGTCTACTTCGGGTTCCTGCAAACATTGGTCTCTCACATACCCATAGTGTTGCAGAGGCACGGGTGGCACCGGTCTTCAGGCCTCTGACGGAAGAACCCGCTCTTACACTTTTCACAGTTGCGCCCATCAGTGTTATCAATGCAGTTCAAACAGATATATCCCTGGGGGTCGTATGTACAATGGAAAGCCTTGCCATTGCACTTACAGTCAGCTAAAGGAAAAGCACACACAGAGATTCAGCAGTTAGAAGTAATGGGGTGACTATTGAACTGCGCAGCGAGGTGACAGCTGCTTCACAATATAAATTATGAATTACTGAAAAACAGACTGCTAAACAAATAAAAGCCAACGGCAACTCTTGCCATAATGTATAGTTGAAGTGATTAATACTGTAACTAGAATATGTTTCTTAGTTGGTAATAGCATGTACCTGCAATAGTGCCCTCTAATGTTTTGTCACATGGTTCACTGTGCATGCCTCTGCTTTACCATGCTTTCCCTGTTATTTTACAAAGCTTTACTACTGTAAGCCCCATTAGCCTGCCAGTAATACAGGGCCAACTGCTAGTCTTCGAACCACTTCACAAATTAATCGTACTGTTGCAAAATGCTGAATCTATGATGTCACTTAGCAGAACAAAGCCACAACACTGCCTTGGATAAAAACATCAACAAATGTGAAAGCATCTTTTCACATGTAACAAAAATAGAATTCCATTTGGAACATCCCACTCCCTATGATTTCATTTCAAATGAATCCACAATTTACCTAAAGCACTTAGTATAGCTTTGACAGTATATGCAGAGGAAGGCTACACTGTTGTTTTAGATGCTCTTACTGCTGGTTAATTTATAGTTTTGCAGATGCAGCTGGTGGTGCTAATTAACACTAATTAAACCGCTAAGTAAAAGTTTATGTGGGCTTTATGTCTATTTTTTTAAACAAAGTAGTACAAATTGAATCAAATCTGTAAACGTGCTGTACAGCAGATACCGCTGCAAAAGCTAAAATAGACAAACTATGAGTTTATCCACCCACTCTCTGTTAAAAAACTAATATCAATATTCAATTTGCTCTTTTTTAAGCATGTATGAGGCTAGTAGGTTACAGATATATTGGAAGGTACTTTTAGAGGAGGGAGTTTTTAAAGCTAAGTGTTTTTGGTAGTTTGGTTGTTTTTAGGAGCTGTAAGTGTTCATAGGGCTTACAGGTGTATTCTGTAACTACTTTATGCCATTTCTGGTCATTGGTAATGTCTGTCTTCTCTCATTTATCAAAGGAAGAGATCTCTTCCTGCCCACAGTGAGTTATACCCTCCTGACACACTGCTTGACAGAGAGACCACACACAGGTTCATACAGGTCTGAGCACAGATGACTTAGTGAGGTCACTCAGTGTCTTCTCTATGGGTGACTGCACAGTAAACATCGCGCCTCAATAGTGAATGATTAAATGGTGCCTGTCCTATGATCCATGGCGTACAAAGACATAATATGATTATGGAACAAGTCTCAGAATCTTGGCTGGTTTCACTGCAACCCCTGATTAGCACTAATCTTGAACTACCTTACATTTAGTACTAGTAAGATTCAGTGACAACATGCTGCTTTCAATGAAGACAAGAGTTCTACAAAATCAGACTAACCAATCCAAACTGAACTTTTTGAATTACTATAACCATAAGGAGAAACATAAACACTTAATCCCAAACTTTACAGTCTCACAATTCAGTAAATCTCAACAATCGAGTATTTTAAATTTCAATATTCACTGGTATGCTTCAATCATATTCAACAATACTTGTGCCTAAATTAAGCCTCCAGCACAGGGGTGACCTGTTTTCTGTAGCGGTACAAGATGTTCCAATAAACCTTGTTCAATCTTCAAAGTGAAATGCGTTTCTGCTAAAGCCAAAGTCTCATGCCCTAACAAGAGAAATGCCTTTCCAGTAGACAGTTATTCACAATGTACGAGTCAGGATCCTTCTTTGGCAAGTATCTAGGCCTGCAGCTGCATCTGGAACTTGAAACTAGAGTTTTTCTAGTTGCTGTTGTCAAGCCAACCCACAGAGCAATTAACCTTTTCTTTCCTACAAAATAATTGAGCTAAAGAAGGTGCTGCTGACATCATGCAACAGTGTTATGTAATTATGTAAACAGGCTTTTTGTTTCTTGGGCCTTGCTTAGCCCTATAAGCCTTGTCTGATTATGATAATGATTACACAAAACCACTGTCAGCATTTTCAGAGGGTATTTGTGGGGAGACCAGAATGACTTTACATCAGTATACAGAATATCCATCTCAGTAATATACTATTGAATTCTATTATATATAGCAATAGTAGCATGCCCACAATCAAAAGGGCATGAATACTTGAACAAGCTTTGTTATGGGTTTGAAGAGAGCAGTTACCGGTATGATTTCAGAGTTTGGGGATTTGTGGTTAAATATGTAACATTTATGAGGTTTTGAATTGATTTCAAGTAAAACTAAACCGTAAATGCATGTATTTATTTTGTGTTTCTGAAAATCTGGAATTCCAGGAAGGCTTCTTGGAGCACTGAATGATTGTCTTCTTCAATGGAAAAGCACTAAAGACTATGCAAGTGTGGGAATACAAATTTAAAAAAGAATAAATAGAAATTGAAATATGAGCCGCTACTGTATCACAGAACTGGATTAGGACTAGATAGACCTGACTTCCCATTAATACATGAAGTTCTGGAAAGCCTGCAATGCACATTCTGGCTTTAGTCCTTATTTAGACCTAATTAGTTAGACCTAATTAACTCCATAGCAACCAATTAACTTTTGATAATGTACAAATCAGTTTTCAATTACAAAGCCACACAAAGCAACTTGTACTTTTATTGTTCTTATTCTAGGGCTACATCAAATAACAGTACAAATTTAAAAAAAAAACACAGTAGGAAACCACTTCATCAATTATAGGCATTAAATGATTTAAACTATGATTGTGATGCCTCGTTTATTTTAAATTACCATATAGAGAATATCCATCTCAGTAATGTAATATGAATTGTAGTTATGAGACAGCATTAGTGAATGACACTGAAGTTCAATTGAATATTACCATCATACACTTGACTGAGAAAAGGTTCCAGGTGAAATTATGACATTAAGGGCCCTATTTAGTAATTTTTCTAACAGAATACTTTTACTAACTAAATAATAATATTTATTCTACAGCCCAGCTGCAGGATAAACAGGCTTTATCAGAATGATCAGGAAAAGTTGAAACATGTTAACGCCTTGGCTATTGCAACATAAACCAACCAAGACTCCACTAAACAGTTACCAGTTTGTCTGCTCTTATGCCATAATATGTAGTCCTATAGCTACTATATCTGTGTAACACCATAACGAAACACACTGCAAGCAATTATATACTGTACAGTTGCTGAATTTCTGTTAAATGAAAACTTTTTAATTTTTTTTTTAGTTCTCATCTATCTGTCCATCAAATTAACAAAGATTTTATTGTTTAACATTTTGTTTAAAACATTTCTGAGCTCATTTAAAAATGAGAACTGGTCATATTGCTCAATCAATATAATAAAGCATAGAATAATATATCATACACTTACATTCATATCTAAAGGTACCATGTACAACAGGCAGG
Source organism: Acipenser oxyrinchus oxyrinchus (assembly GCA_030684275.1). Classification (NCBI taxonomy): domain Eukaryota; kingdom Metazoa; phylum Chordata; class Actinopteri; order Acipenseriformes; family Acipenseridae; genus Acipenser; species Acipenser oxyrinchus. Next base: position 23,317,643 of record CM060260.1, on the reverse strand, counting down.
CTGAATAAGAAGATTCCAGACCATAATGTCAACGCAGACCACATTGCAGTCCTCCTGAGATGAAGAGTCTTGCAGTAAACCTGGTGATGCAGATTATTAGCAAGAGTGTTTGTTAACTCCAGATAGATCAGAGCCGCCTGATTAAACTGTTTGACTTCCCCAGGTGTTGGTTTATATGAATTCCCTCCTTCTGACGAATGTTGACTCATCACCTCCAGACAGTACTCTCAGTTTATTCACTCATGATTAAACATCAACCCCTGTTGCTCCATAAATAGTACCATTATCAACACAGTTTAGCTATAAACTGGGAAAACTGTGAAACCTCTTCTATATGCAGAATTTCTATCAAACTACACTATTGAGAGAGAGAGAGAGAGAGAGAGAGAGAGAGAGAGAGAGAGAGAGAGAGAGAGAGAGAGAGAGAGAGAGAGAAGTTAGCTCTACCCAAAAACGGATTGGAATTCTGTTTGCCTGCTGTGAGATTATGATTCCCTTTCTTCGATTTAGGTCAATCATTTGTAGTTTCTTTTCTTTTATAAATACATGGTAAATATGGTGTTTTATACTTTTGTTATTATGTACCTTCTATTACTTCCATGGAAATTCCATAGGAATAAGGTGCTATTCATATAATACTCAATTGGATTTCATATAAATGTGTGGTATTATGTTAAAATGTTACCACGTTTTTTCCATGTCACAAACATGGATCAAGTAGAGTATCGGTACTTCAAAAATGTATTAATTTCTATATAAAATAACTACAATTAAAATAATATGTATATTAGTCAGATTCCACTATACCCAGAGATTAAAATTTATTTTAGTGATCTCAAATTGTACAGCTATGGCCAAACGTGTTGCATCATCCTATAGAGTTAACTAATTTTGCTTCATAAAGTTGAATGAAACCTGTTGAATAATGTTATGTTAACATATTTAATTACACACCGCTTTGTAGTTTTCCATACACTTATTTAGCAGATGCCTTTATCCAAGGCAACTTACAGAGACCAGGGTGTGTGAACTATGCATCAGCTGCAGAGTCACTTACAAATACATCTCACCCAAAAGACAGAGCACAAGGAGGTTAAGTGACTTGCTCAGGGTCACACAATGAGTCAGTGGCTGAGGTGGGATTTGAATTGGGGACCTTCTGGTTACAAGCCCTTTTCTTTAACCACTGGACCACACAGCCGCCTAACTGACAAAAATATCAAAACTACTATTATGGCTATATAATTTTGTAGTTTCTTTGATAATGTTAAATAAAATATCTAGATAATGTTCATGTAGTTTTTTTTTTTTTTTTTTTTTATAATTATGTCTTAATCCTAAATTTTAGGTGATGCTAAACTTTTGGCCACAGCTGTAGTTACATGTCTGGACTAAAGCAACATTTTAGCACTGATGCATATACAGTATCTATGTTACCTATCTAAGCATGCTATTTCATGAAACTATGCTGCTGTTACAGTCATAATTCAGGACACAATTACAAAGAAGCTAATCACACACTACTGCGTTTGTACAAGTTGTTGCAATTTTACTTGTGGTATTCCTTCATTAGACCTATAAACCCTTTGTTCCTTTGAAACTAATGAAATTAAAAGACACCGCAGGGCCCCTTGGAAATAGCACTTTACTGTTACAATAGTGCATAAATCCCAATTGTGGGCTATCCTGTTTAAGCCATTTAATTACAGAGTGAGAGAAAAGTCTGGAACATTATAATGTAAGACCCAACGCAAAGGACATTATGAATGATTGCAATGCAGCTTGTAAAGTAATGAGCAAAGCAAATCAGTACTCCTGAGGTCATACTATAGGCAGCTCACTCTTTCAGCCCCTTCAGTTTGGTTATATCCACACTATATTTCCACACTCAGGATTTGTTCACCAAAATATTTTTTACTTTTATTTGTGCAACATCAAGATTAAAAAGTGAACAAGTCAAATCAATGTTTCAGTGCCGTGCACCTTCATCCGGATTTACAAGACGTAGAAGCCAGTCATGAGAAAGAGAGCAAAACGCCTATTACATGCTCTCAATCACCAGCTCTTAATTGTATCCATCAGTCAGATACCAAATATAGCAAGGTATAGCTGCCTGTTGAGGCCATTTTATTCAGTCCTCCTTGGAAGTAGTTTTGGAGTTTTCAGACAATTGAAATAAACTGCAGTTAAACACCAACAGACTAGATAGAGGTGATTTCTTAACCGGTTGAATGAAATATTTCTACTCTAGAGAGGAGTGTGCCATGACAGTGCTGCTAATAACACTTTAGCAGACATACTTACACAGTATACATCCACAGAGGTTATGCTGAATAGCAAACCTTCACAAATGGGGCAAATAACTGGAGAACAGACAACTAGAATTTAGAATGATAAACAATTTGGTTGTCATAGTGACAACACATAAGAGCAGATGTGACAGTTACATGCATTTCAAGAACACAGACAATTTTGATTGAAAACTTCAAAAGGTCCTGAGAATACTGCTAATGCTCGTAGTTATTCATTTGAGCAATCTAGGGTGGGTACTCAAAACAAACCTGTAGATATTCTATGCCTAGTTGCAGTTACTACAATTTAATACACAGCCTTCGGCTGTTGGAAACGGTAACTGGATGTTTGCCAGGTTCAGAGTCAATGTGCTGTACTGGCAAGGCTTGCATGTTGATCTCTGAATGCTGAAATACATTTTACAAACCTTTTCTTCCTCAAAACTGCTTCAGTAGGAACCTTGTACTGTTATTATACACACTTCTATCACAATACTTTATAGTTTAATGTTTTCATTTAGTGTCATGGCTGCCATAAAACCCCTGTTGGTTATCTGGATATAAACTATGTCAAAGTACAGCTCCAGTGTGCATTGGCTATGTGTCATTTTCCTGTATCAGCATGAGACAATTGCATAGTTAGACTTGTTGGCTGATTTTAAAAACACATCTTCGTTTTATGACCCCCATTTAATTCTCTGCTTTATAGAGCAGCTCAATAAAACCTCCAGACATAAAAAGATACACTCCTCTGCTTTGATCATGATTGATTGAATGTAGCCATGTAATAGGGGAATAACGCAGATCGGATGGCAGACATAACCAACGCTGAATGTACGCAAGCTGGATAAAAATGATATGTTACTAACCAGATTATAAGGACCTAAAGAAGGGAAAAAAATGTTGTCACTGGCTTTTCTAAGCAGCCTTGTGGGATTCTACTACACAGCAATTTCATTTTGCAGGAGACCTCAACAACACAGCCAGCAGAACATGCGCATAGATATCAGTTATTTTATTTTCTATTGAAACTGAAACTGTTGTACACTTTAAATTGATTGAGCACCACTGTGTATTACCCTTTAAGAACCCGAGTCAGCTCAAAGCAATTACAGGGAGTAATGGAATAATCCTCACAATGAGACAGTGTTAAAATATGTAGGGATGTTCATCATTCCCCATTATAACTTCTAGTGAATTCTGTTAGTTAGACAGGTAACTACAGGCATACAGTATTTCCATGTGTAGTGAGCTGAATCACTCAGTTTTGATTCAACTTCCTGTTGGCTCAGCGTTACTAGCTGTTGTCAGAAAAATCTAGCTTTTAAATTGCATTTCCCTACCTCAAGGATTTCAAAGGAAGGAGATTAGGTTTAATGTAAAGGGCATTCACAAAATAGCATTGTGTTAATTACATTGACGAATATTTGAGAAATAATCAGTGGCTAAGCAATCTTATCAAATAATATCAAATGTAATTTTATGCATCCGTCATAGAGAAAGCTTAGTGGTTGATTTGATCAAATTGATTTAATCCCCTGTGCTTTATAATGCTGTAATAAAATCCAGTGGCGTATACATTGATCAAATTGAATCCTTAGTCCTGTATAGCGAGAAACACTGAAATTACTTTTGAATATTTCCTATATTTTTCCCACACCAATTTTTCTCATGTTTTCTCAGCTTACCATTTTGTAAAATAAGATGATACTCCATGAACATTTCTGGAGTACCGGTACTGTTGTTATTCCACAATCAGGATGGCTGAAGGAGCAAGTGGTTTAAACATTCAAGGAATATTCTGTTTATATGATGTAAGGTAAAGGTTTGATTAAATCAAACACCTGATGAAGTCCTGCATCTACTTAGCTGTTAAACATTCTAATTGTTGGCAAGTATACCAAGTGAAATTCAGGTTGTACATTTGATACGCATTTGAGACACTTGACACTTGAATTCCACAGGCCTTAACAACATGCGTGCAAATATTGGACCATATTACAATACCCTGTCATGTATTCAGTGGTGTAACTTTGGTTTCAAAAGGGGGGGGGGGTTGTTTCTCTGTAGGTGGGGCATAAAGTAATACAATTAAAAGTAAACATTAGGAGGGGGTATTTCACAATGTTCCAATTCAATTTTTTTTTATAGTATAGTGAGACCATAGACATCGGAAATTGTATCACGATGGAGAAATGTCACAATGAAAAGAAAAAATAACTTGTAGAGAGTTCTTTACTACCACCAGCTTACGCTCTCTGTTCTCTGCTTGACATCACCCATAATGCATTGCGTTCCAACACTGCCTCAGTTGATTAGCATTTCTGCTGGGTCCTAGTGGAGACTACTACTACTGATTGTGATTATGATTACTGTACTGACAGTGATTATAACAAAAAATACTTGAGTAATACAAGTTTTAGCATTTCCCCGTCGTTGAAAACGTGTAATTACGTCTGTGCGTTTATTACTGCTTTTGTATCTTTCCTATTAGGTTAGATATACCATGTTTACGAATGAAAATCAATAATATTATATAGTTTTCATTAAATTTAGGCAATAGTAGTCAGGTGTGGCAATAAGGATTTTGCAAGACCCTTTAGTCCATCCTTACTCTGTGAATATTTGAATTGTATTTCTATGTCTGCATGATACCAACAGCAAACAAATAATATGGTTATGTCTAGTGACAGTGATTCACTGTTTTTCTTGCAGGGTGTTTGTTGGTGGTTCAATCTATGGTGAGTACACTGGCTGTAAGGTTAGTAATTCAGATTGGTTGAAAGAGAAAACTAATCCTCAATTCCCCATCAGAGATTCAAAACAGATCCTGAGAGATACGTTGCCCAAACCATCACAAATTTCCATACCTTTCTCAGCACACGCTTTTTACGTGGTCTATGCTTTAACACATCACAGACAGACAATCGCCATTTATATCCTAAATCAGACAAACTGGAGCATCCATCATGCACCAAGGTCTACCCAATGGTTAAAAAACACACCACTCACAATTCACCACACACACGCGACTAATAACTCAGAGAGGGATGGTGCTTCAATTTTTGTAAACAGCACATATTTAAAAGTACGAGTCTGAGAATTAAATTAGACTTACAAAGGGCAGAGGTCCATTTCATATGGATCACAAACTCTTTGATGGCTGTGTGTGATCGAGGTATTAAATATAGAGTTCTGTAAATTTTAAGAATACAGTAAGAATTTAACACCTTGACCCCCCCCATCATATTTAAAACCTTCACATGTTTGACTAAATACCTTGACAACTACACTTGCCTAATTGTTTCATAACTCAGATAAACAGCTCCTGAGGAGTTATATTATATAGATACAAAAAACTCCATGCCTCCAGGGTATCAGTTCTGCACTGCGAAATGAAATACCTCCCTTCACACGAATGGGGCTGGGCCAGGTTTAATAGCAGCGTTAGATCACTCAGTCACATTGTAATCTACGCCACACCCAAGCTGAATGGGCCCCAGTGAGTAAACAGACCTAAACACTGACGCAGCGGAACAGAGGAGAGGCAACAGGGTGGGGCAGGTATGCGGTGAGATTGAGGCTGAGGTGTCTCACAGCTTACCCAAGTCATGCCTGACTCTGCCCTGACTTTACCTTGTGGGCTAGCTGGACATAAAACCTTTGCAAGATGTTTCAAGTGTTACAGGACTGTTTTTTTTTTCCCCTCCGGGTATTAATATGTACTACAAGCACAGATTTATTAATCAATACAGTATTAGACTGATGATAATAATTTGTCTATTGAATAGGTTTATTTTCATTCCAGAACCTTCATTTAATTAATTGTGTTCACCTGCTGTTTTCCTTTAACATACTTTTGTATCAATGCTTCCAACAGTTCTACTGAGATATCCATAGGAGCTCCAGTCAGTGACATTGTGCAGTGTCACTATCTATGAGACATCGACTACATTCACCTCTAAACAGAGAAATAATGGACTGCACCAAATAATCCAAAATGTTCCGATATAAAAGAGAGGTAGACCTATAAATAAATGTGTTTGCTTTTATATAACTACTTGACCAAATGTCCTGCCTTTGTCGTTACACCAGGAACTAACAATAAATATACACACCTATGACATCTATCAATAACTGCATACTTAAATGACCCGTGGACAAAGAAATAACAGGAGATAGGTGGACCCAGATATTGAAAATATCAGCAGGTATTTTAACTGGATATGTCCAAAAAAAAGTGCATTTAAGTTCCTGCCTGTTTTCCCCAATAGGGTAACATTAATTTTGTTACACACAATTTAACACACTGTTCAATTGTTATTCCAGACTAGCAACAGTCTAAAACATTACTTTACTAATAAAAAACATACTTTTGAAAAAACATTCCTTAAAAACTTAAGTTAAAACAGGATTTCTAAGTATGTTAATTTCCTGACAGTTAGGAGGGGAAAGGGGGGAGGGGGGGGGATTAGCAGCATTTTAAAACTTAAAATATGCACACATATACAATTGTGTGCCTCAGAAGGGAATTGTTTCAGTGAATTTCTAGAAAAGAAATTACTTCCTGCCCGAGGTAATTGAGACTTGAAACAAAAGCATCTTTATTAGATTTTTCGATGATCTAGATTTAACCAGCTTCCTAACAATAAGGCCTCTGTGTTGCTGGCCCGAGTTAGACCCTAAATAAGATTAAACAACGCAAAGAAAGAATTTATAATGTCTGCTGTGACCTTTTTTTCTGCTCAAATATTCTTTATGTTTATGTCATCCCTATAAACAGCATATTTCTCAATTGACACATTTTTATTTTGTCAGTTTATAGGGAACCCACAAAAAAAATCCAGTTTTAGTAAACATGTTTTTCTGCACAGCTTGCTCTCACAGTACACATTAGTGGCTATTGATACATATATGTTATAAACTATGTATTGAGTTATTTTTATATACACAACTTGCAATATTCTGTTCAAAATATATGTTTTGTTTTTTAATTCCACTTTTTTTTTTTTTTTTTTAAATCAGCATGTTGCTCGTACCCTAAGTCAAAGATTAGCACTCTACTTTGATTGTATACATTTCCTTTCAATATGTGCTCAGGTAAGGACATGCCAGACACAATCTCAATCTGCATTGACTACTCGGCATTGGATAAAGTGGTTTTGAACTTCTGTAGCATTTTGCAGAGTTTCCAGCTCTTATTCTAGGCTTGAGACAAAAACTGTAATGAACTTGAACTGGACTCAAGACAGTACAGAGCAGCAAGTTTTGCAGTGTTTGTTTCACTTTATTAAGACACAAGTCTTGAAGAAATTCTAAAGGAGGTATGAGATTGCAGAAAAAAATAAATTATAACAATTACTAGTGATATAGTGTTTTCCCAACACTGCCCTCTAGTGTAATTTGGAAATCCATGCTACTTTGGTATTATGTATATAACTATGCCCTGCACAGACGGCATTACCAAAGATAACGTACCGTATTTTTAGTAGCAATTATATTTCCTCTTTGTAAGGGTATTCAAATCAATAAAAACATTCTTCTTGTGTACTTTCAAATATTGTTTGACACTGAAGCAGCCCCAACTTCCAACTTACACAAAATAGAACTTAATGCACGACAAAACAGGCCTGGCGTTCCTGTAATATCACATCATTTTATTTATTTTAAATGGTACAATTTGATTTACAGGCAAAAATGGTAATATGACAGGAGTTTATCAGGCCTTTAAAAAGTCACTGCATTAGATTTAAAATGGTGTTCTGTGGAACAAAAACACAAATACAAAAGCAGTGAACCCCATAGCCACACTAGTACAAGAAAACTGTGCAACACACACAAAAATGCAATTTAGAAAAAATAAAATAAAATAAAGTTAGAGATTACAAATATTCAGACTTTATAAATAAGAAGTACTGTTTTATACATAAAACTGTATAAGCGTTGCACATCTTTCTTTAACAGTATGACCAAGGCTGAAGGCATATAAATGCACATTAATAAAATTCTGCTGTGGTGGTGGTGGTGGTGCTGGGGTGGGGGTTTGGTGGATAATTTGTATTTTATTCTATTACAATAGATATATCAGATCATTTAAAAGGATAAATAACAAATTGAAATGACGGTTTTTAAAATGGCTGTATCCTTTAAGCATGTGATGAAAACAGGTCTTAACAGGGTTAAATAAGACTGCTTGGGTATTTAACAGTTTAAGTCTTCATCCTTTACTATAACATAAAAAAAATAATAATTCAGTGATTATGTTTCAGGCACTAACTGTGCAATACAAATTACAGAGAGATAAGCTACCAATATAAAGGAAAGCTATTTCAATATAGTCACAGATGATAAATGTAGTTTAATGTACTACCAATATTGAAAGGCACAATACTGACTTTCTAAAAGTCAAGCATGTTATGTGGCATTGATATAAACTGCCAGGTAACATTACGACCATATCTAAGAGACCTTACATTACTTTATGTTTGGGACAAAAATATAACAAACAAACCCTTAGCTTTTTTTAAGAAGCTAAAACAAAGAAGGGGGTACTGCAAGTTTTAAATTTAAAAGAAAAAAAAAGTAAATTTATAAAATCTTTTCAGTCCTTTGGCGATTTTTTCCCCCATTTTTTTTTTTTTATTTTTATTTTTTTTTTTAGCTTGGGAAGTATGGGTGTTTCGGATGGACAGGACTTAAAGGAAGGGGGTATTCTCAGAGTCAGTCCTGAAACATTTAAGATTATATTTACACAAAAATGAACATGTCCTCACTCTATATCATAATAATAATAAAAAACATTCACAAAAATATAACATTTGAAATAATTAATAGCACCAGTGTATCAGGTAAATTTTGCAATGCAAATGTACAAAGTTGCATAGTGTGTGTTTATTTTTGCTTTAATAAAATGTTAATGTTTCTGCTTTATGATTTGCGATACATCTGTATAAAGCAGCAGTTGCAGAAAAACAAACTGTAGTGTTATAAAAAATAATTGTACAAAATTAAATCCCACTTTAAGATTCCACAGACTCTCTGGAAGCATAAAATGGGATCAACATAGGAATGGAAAGAAGACTAATATTACATAGCAGTTTCACCCATTCCAGGTTTTACTAGGAGCTTGATTAGCCACAGTGTACAGGTAACAAGCTCAGGTGTGTCTTATGAAACTCATAGCAAAACCAGGAATGAATCAAACTGCTATGCAATAGGAGCCTTATTTCCAGCCCTGGATCAACATTTCTCTCTTCCACAAGTACATTACAGATTCTGATTTTGCTAAAATAAGACCAGCTTTTTTATTTTATTTTTCCATCTGCTGATTATTGTTACTATGAATACTGCCTGGAGTGAATTACAGAGCAACCAAAAAAGTGATCATTAATGTAAAGCTAAAGGATAAAAAAAAAATAATAATAATAGGATCCTTCACTGCTAGTTCTAACTGTATGATAAAAGAGAAGGCATGAAATAAGGCTAGGTGCAATTGACAATACCTGAAAAAAAAAAAAATAATATATATATATATATATATATATATATATATATATATATATATATATATATATATATATATATATATATATAATTAATTTACTTTTTTTCTGAAAAGATGAGAGACAAACCTACATGTATAGCTTATTTATTCCAGAGACTCTGAAAACAGAAACCAAGAGAAGCTGGTTGTGAATAACTTGTGTGTACAGGTCTGTTAGGTTAAGTAAGGGAGTGCCTGTTGGTTAGACCCACATGGCCTTCCTTGGAGAAAAAACAAAACAGTTCCCAGTCATCTGGATTCTACACTGTAGATCTGTCACTCAACAACCACACCATTGGAACCAGACACCAACAAAAACAAAAACAAAAAAAAAAAGGATTTTCTTTTGTATTCTGCACCGCATCTTAGCAAAAAAGCTGCAGATCTTAATTATTTAATCCAAATTATTTTATCCAAATTATTTTTAAAAAATGTAATAAAAAAAAAATCTGAAAAGATGCTGGTGTTCTGTATTGAATTAATTAAAACAAAACAAAAAAAGGTTTTGGTAAAGTAAGGCATTGTCACTTCTGATATTAGATGGGCTGGTAAAGTAGGGGTTGCACGTAGGTTAGGGTGTCTCTATGGAGGGAGTGTTGAAACAGCCAGAAGGTAGAGTGTTCTTGATGTCTTCCAGGTTGTCAATGTCCGCTCTGATCTCCCCAATCTGCCGGTCGTAGTCCTTGATCATGTCCTCTTGCTGCTTTGCGGCGCCATTCAGCTCAGCCAGCTTCCGGTCCAGTTCGTTGTCCTTCATTTGGTTCTTGGCCTTGGCCAGCGATTCCTCAATCTCCTTCAGCTTGTTGAGGTCCACATTGTCAATGTCACCTACAGAGTGAAAGATGAAAAAAAAAAAAATAGTCCGCCACTTATCTAAAACACATCCATATTTTAAAAGAATGCAAATGTAAACTTTCGTATAAAATTATTTAACACACTGTACCATGTGGAGAAAAAAAACAGAAAAAAGGTTATGTTTTCTATGGTAAGCACAAATGTGTAAAGACAGCATATACAGTACAGTACCATATACAATATAGTATACACTGAGGATTTGTGCATACATATTTCTAGATATCTACTTTAATCTCAGCAGAAGTGGTGATGGTTACCTAGTTGTTTGAGCAGATCATTAATGGTGCCCAAGACATTCTTCACTGCATTCTTTGCTTTTCTGGCATTATCTTCAGCTTCTTGGGCAGCCTGGGAGGCCTACAGAACAGAACAGACAACAATTATCTTTGTTATACTGTACATGGGTGGACAAATGATGGTTCTGGCTTGAAAATAAAAAGGCTTTTAACTGCTATTGCTGGGTTTTTAGATACCCTATACCACAGGCACCCCATCCCCGGGTCCCTGGACTCACCATGCCCGCCATCATCATGTCCTGGTCAGCCTCCGCCGCCTTCTTGGCCAGATCGTCCTCAGCTGCCTTCAGCTGGTCCATCATGTTGTTCACTTCATCGTCCAGCTTCATCGTATCATCAAATGTTTGCTCTGCATCCAACTTGGTCTTTGCAGCATTCTGTAGGTAACAGGCACATCAATTCAGCGCAAGCTCATCAAGGTAGTATGTCAATGTACTGTACCGTTTGTGTAGTAATCACTGATTTGATCATACTGTGCCAAAAGGTTTGCAGTGGCAGACTCCAACCGTCTATTTCCACATTAAACCTGAACTTGACTGAAATTGGAAGATGATTCTGGATCACCAAAGTCTGTGACGGAGTATGTATTAAAAACATTGAAAAACAGCATATGATTACAGTAACCCTAACCCTACCTTCTGCACAGTACTGGCAATCTTCTCAGCCTCTTCTGCCTTTTTTTTTGCCTCCTTGGCATCTGCCCCAGCGTTGCCAAGGGCCGCCTCTGCCTGCTTGGTCTTCTCATTGGCTGCGATGATGGTTGCGTTGATCCCCGGGATCTTCTTCATTGCATCCTCCGCTGCTGTCTTATTGTCATTCACTCGTCTGTCAAAATCTGAGAATTCACATGGCAAGAAGCACATTAGCTCCCACTACAGTCACTTGTGAAATGAATATGTTTTCTTCTTTAACAGAGAACATGGTCCTCTACTCAAAGGTAGCAATAATTGTACCAGATATGTACCAGTACACCATAAGCTAAAACTAAACAAAAACTTAAGTGCATGTAGATGTGAGCTTAGGGAAGATGGAAACGTGTGTCCTTTTGGCTTGCCAGTCTGCTTTCAGGCTTTAAAGGATGTGTTATAAACTCAGCATGATTGGTGGACACTGTCGCTTTAGGTACTACAGGTGAGAAGTCTACAGAAAGCAGCAGGGGAGCCCTGCTCTTACCATTCAGGTTGGCGAGAATGTCCTGAGCCTCCTGGTAAGTGGCTCTCCCTTTCTTAGCGGCCTCCTCAGCCAGGGCCTTGGCTGCATCTGCTCTAGCAAGCAGCTGGTCTGCGGTCTGCAAAGAGAGAGGTAAAGTGTATTCCTACTGGAAATGGATAAACTTTAAAAGTTTATAACACCCACTACATATTTATATTGATATGATGAGGATGAGAATTAGGTGAGGATATACAGTTATTAAAAAGCAGACCATAACATGTTCATCTAAAAAAAAATAGGAGGCTGTGTGGTCCAGTGGTTAAAGAAAAGAGCTTGTAACCAGGAGGTCCCCGGTTCAAATCCCACCTCAGCCACTGACTCATTGTGTGACCCTGAGCAAGTCACTTAACCTCCTTGTGCTCTGTCTTTCGGGTGAGACGTAATTGTAAGTGACTCTGCAGCTGATGCATAGTTCACACACCCTAGTCTCTGTAAGTCGCCTTTGATAAAGGCGTCTGCTAAATAAACAAATAATAAAAAAAGTGCCCGATAGCACACAATAACCCTGCTGTAGGGAAGCCTAGTCGGTGAATGCTGTACTCGTATAGTGTGGGAATCATGTTTGACAGTTTGTGCGGCACATACCTGCTGCTCGGTTTTTCCTTTGTCCAGAAGCTTTTGAACCTCCATTTCCTTCCCTCGGAGGTCATCTCTCAGGTCTTCATAGTCCTTAGCCTTCCTGTCGATCAGGGAGTCTAGTTCTGCAGCTTCCTTCTTGATCTTGTTTGCCTCGTTCTAAAAGTGGGAGAATTGTATAATTATTAATTACACTCCTTTCTCACTCATAAGCCATATTTAAAAGACACTAGACAGTACCAGATGTAGACATTTTAAATAGTTTTAACCAGATGAAAAAGACGGCAAATCAGATGGCAAATCAGAAGACAAATCAGAAGATGAGGGCTTGTGCTACAAGTCTTAGCTACACCTGCCAATAAAGAGGCCACTGCAAAGAGGCAGGGCTTCAAGCTCCGGATGGGTATGGATTAAATTAGACAGTTAACAGGATACTTACTTCAAGTGCCTTTGTGTCCACTGGTGGCAGGCTGGTCAGGTTGGCATAGATCTGCAATGCTTTGTTTCCAGCTTCCTCTGCCTCAGCATGGACCTTGTTGGCCTGCTTCTCTAGGTCCTTGGCAATGCTCTTCGCTTCATTGTACCTGAAAACAAGCCAAGCACATTATTCAAACAAAGTTGGACACATGCCAGGAATAAAGTCATTAAGTCACTGACAAAAACACAAAAAAAATATCTTTATTTTATAATCTGTATTCTACCCTGTGTACAGACATTGCCTTGTTTGTAACTCCTATGTCAGGGGTTCATTTAATGTTCAACAGTAAGGCTGTGGGTTCTGTACTTACTTTTTGTTGAGATCATCAATGTCCTTGCTGGTCTGTCCCTCACCAGCCAGTGTCTTCAGTAGCAGATTGTAGGCTTCAGTGGAGGTGTCATTGGCACTCTTAGCTGTCTTCTCTATTTCATCTGCTTCCTTCTTATGCCTGGTTGGAAAATGAAGAGTATGATAAGAACCAGGAGACCATGATATCTACCAGCAGGTGTCACCGCACGGCAGTGTTTCAGCATAAAAAAGCTGAATGGACAGGTTTAACTCCCTTACTTGTCTGCTAGTTTGCGAGCCTCCTCGGCCAAGAGGGTCATATTGTTGGGATCCCCAGTCGAGGTCGGAGGTTTGATGTCCTGTACGAAGCGATAAGAAAAAGGAAATGGATCAGTTTTGGAACGAGTCCGAGCTTTTGATGCGGGGGGACAGTGGCCATCAGGTTGCCGTCAATTGCAAATGAAACACTTACCACTTTCAAGATGGCGTCCTTGGCCTTCTCCAGCTCACGACGGGCGTTCTCAATCAGGTTCTCTGCTTCCCGCACGCGGTCTCTGGACCGGTCTGCCAGGGTTCCTGTGCTCGCCACTGTGCTGTTAATGTTCTGCAGCCGGCCATACTGAGTGGTCAGAGTGTTGTTGATTTCACCCAGACGGTCAAGAAGGCCTTTATCTACATCTAAAAAAGGGGAAGATTTTCAAAGGCAAGGTTTAGCAGCATATTAAAATATTAAACACATGCAATTAATATTGGTTTTACCGTTTACCATTATGTGACAGATATATCTTAGTTACCCTTTTAGTGTATAGGGTTGGGCTATTCCAGTCCAGGTGTTTGTTCCAGTCTTGTCATCAATGTTATTGAACCTATTGCACCTGCTAATATATGTTTAATTATACCTATAAAGCTAGGACTGAAATGCTGCAGCCTTTCTTACTGTTTTTCAGATTACAGCCCCCTAGTGAACCTCACTAGGATCCTCACCCTTGCTGTTCTGAGCATCCTGCAGCAGGTCCATGATGGCTTTCTCAGCGTCCTTGAGCCGGTCCTCGAATGCCTTGTCGCTCACCGTCTCCTGGCTGGAGCCAAGGTTTTCAATCAGGTTCTCCAGCTCACGCAGCTTCTGCCTCTGCTGGTTCACCTAGGGGAGAGAAGATACTTCTAAATTCTCTGCTTTTAATAACTGTAATTGAGCCAGGAAAGCCCAATGGAATTGTGTGCTGTGAAGCCACTCTTCGCAATTGGGATCTTTTATGATGGAGAATGACCTGGGTATTCCATATTGGTGATTTTGAAATCACCGATTTGCAACGTGAATGTGGAAATCAAGATCGGTACATGATATAGCAGGACTGCTGGAATTAACACAAATGAAAATAGGACCCCTTAGGTGTCTCTCCCCAGGCAATAAAGAGTCGCCAAGTTTTCCTGTATTGAAGGAGCTGTTCAGAGGGCTTACCTTCTCCTTCACCAGCGAGTAGCAGGCAGGACACTCCTGACAGCCAGGCCGTGAGCGGTTGTAGAAGTAGTTCTCCTCACACATGTCACAGCGGTTTCCCACAAAGCCTTCCCTGCACTCACAGCGGCCATCCTGTTTGCACTGCAGGGTCCGAGAGCCCTCTGGGTCACAGTCACAGGCTAGGTGGGCACAAAACAAGCATAGCCATGAGAATGAAGAAACATGCAGGCAATGGAATGAGTAATAAAAACTATGCCAGGACAGAGATTTCCCTAAAGGTATGTGTATTGTATTATTGGTATTTTGCCACCCATTTGTTAAGTGGCTATGACTGGGATGTAAACTGGCAACAGACAGCTGCCCTGTCCACCACATGCTTTATAGCTTCAAGCAGTCACATCACAGTGTGTAAACTATTACAGAGGCTTTCATGCAGGTCAAAAAAGCAGAGTAGGAGCCGAATGGTGAAAGTAACAAGTTTCTTACGTTTGCATCCTTCCGGTCCGAAGCCAAAGTGGTTGACCTCACATCGCTCACATTGCTGACCAGTGATCCCAGGCTGGCACTCACACTGACCACTGTGGATATCACACTGACCGTTCGTGGAGCCAACGGCATTACAATCACATCTGAGGGGCAGCAATGATGACACAGGTCAATTGACACAACATTTGAACCATGTAAACAATAAACCATCTAAATAATAAAAAGGTATAAAAAATACAGGAATGTTTTCAAAAACACATTTAAAATGTTGACATTTGCGAAATTTATTAGAATGCAGTTTACTTTTTTTTTTAACTAATTAGGAATGTATTAATACATTTGGGCCATGAATGCTCTGTGAAACTGTAGAATTATTTAAAAGTAACATACATTGGAGAGTAGTACTTTTATAGTAGTCATTTTCTATTGTATGGGTAAAATACTCTTGGGGGGGATTCCAATGGCAGTAAAGGGAGTGCACACTGTGGACTAGTGGACTGCCAGCATAACAAACCGAGAGACATAGTTTAGGTGCTGGTTTCTTTGCTTACCGTTCACAGCCCTGGCCGCTGAGCAGGTTGTAGAAGCCGGGTTGGCAGGCACTACAGTCTTGGTTGGTGACGTGAGGCAGACATTCGCACTGGCCAGTGACCTGGGAGCAGGTGGTCTGTCTGTCCACAGTGCCGTATGGAGAGCAGCCACACGCTGAGGTGAGAGAGAAGACCCTGGAGTCAGCTAGGACTTACTAAAAGCACTATGCCTCATTACCCGATATCACTGCACATAGTATTCTGCAAAAAAGGTAAGCGGTCCCTTGCATATTTTCATGTTATCATCAAGTACGAAAGCTACCAGCATGTTTGCCTTTGGAGGACATTTGCTAGATCTGTCCAAAATGCAAAATGCAAAGAAAAAGCCCTCACGTTTGCACTTGTCGGCAGTGTTGGTGTTCAACGCGTTGCCGAAGAAGCCATCGTTGCAGCGGTCGCAATAGAAGCCGGCAGTGTTGTAGATGCACTTCAGGCACTCCCCAGTCTGCCGGTCACAGTTGCCCACAGCATTGGGGTCTATGTTGTTGTTGCACTGGCACACTCTACAGGCTCGGATAGGGCCATTCTCACCCAAGGGGTCCCCGAAGTAGCCATCGTCACACAGCTCACATCGCTTGCCTGCAGAAGTGGGAAATTGTGGGATATACTGTCAGCTAGTGTTTTTAATACCATCACATAACCTAACTGTATGTTGGCACACTGTACATAATACAACATGCTTAAAAGAAACCAAGAAAACAACATTGCAATATTTTTATATTATAATACAAGTCACATTTTATTATCTACAGACGGCAGTGAATTCTATGACGAGGCATCTCACCTGTAGTGCCAGTGGGGCAGTTGATACACACAACCTCTTTTGTCTTTGGGACGATGGCACAGCTGGATCCGCCAGGGCAGGGACAGGGCTTGCAATCTGTAGGGTTCCCAATGGTTGAGTCTCCATAGTAACCATCCTCGCATCGCTCGCAGTTGAGGCCATCTGTGTGATCTCTGCAGTAGCAATTGCCTTAAAACAGGAACAAAAAAGAAGCACAAATTCAGGGATATCCCATAAACCAATTGCAATGACTTGAAAGTGATCCAAATGTAAATCAGAAAAGGATTCCACAAGGAGGCAGTGTAAATGTCAGTCTAGTTTCAAAACATATGCTACTATGACAAAAAACACAAACTGATCTTCTAATACTACATCTTCCCCTTGATATACATTACAGCAAGGCTACAGTTGTATGGCTTTCTGTCTTTGGAACTCTTTACCAAGATACAAGATTTGTATGCATTATTCATCACTGCAAAGCATCAGTATGCATGTATAACATGGCACAGTATTTCTTGCTTACCAGATTCTGGGTCACATGTGTCGCTGTGTCCATGGCAGTTACAGGGCTCACAGGAGCTGAATGATCCAAGGCTGGGGTTGGCTCTCTTGTAGCCAGGGGCGCACTGCTCACAGAACTGGCCTAGGTAACCAGTAGGGCAGGTACACTTTTCCACCCAGCGGGCAGGGGTCCCGGGACCAGGACGGGCAGTTGTCAATGTGACATCATCCAAGTAACCAGCACCTGCAACACAACACAACACACAGAAAACCCCAACTGAGCATAGATACCAGTTTCTGATTATCCCTGCAGTCCTGAGACTAATGTTTAATCAAGAAATTGATCTCTTACAAAAAAAGGCAAAATATAACACACACAGTGTAGAATGAGTAAAGCATTAACACACTGGATGCACTGAAGTCATATGCATTAAAAATCAGCATGATTTTGCTCTATGAATATAGCCAGCCTATTTGGAGCCAACCATAAAATGATGCTAATCTTTTACCTTATATTCAAATCTACAGCTGGACCTGACCCCTCAACAATCCCTATTCATGGCCAAAATGTGAGCAAAACCGACACTGGTTTTAACACCCAGACTCTCAAAAACACAATTCACTAATCTCTTCCTTATGTCTTTGCTGATAATGGGAACCTATCCTCAGTGGGTCCCACTTGGTTAAATAAAGAAGCTGACATTTGAACTTACTTTTCTCACTGTAAGTGCCGCGGATCTTTACTGCAGTCAGGTTGTGAAGCAGCTTCTGGAAATCAGCATGACCGAGGCTGGGCCTCCAGGGATAGTCAGTAGCATCGTGCAGCCTGTGGGGAGTAAAGCATACATTGGTGCAAAAATACTTTTTTTTTTTTTTAAACTTGGCACTTGGCAGTTACTTCTGTACTGTGCCTTGTATCTGTATATATCCTGGTTATTCATGCCAGTGCTCCGACCAGCCCAGAGCAGTTCTGCAGTTTGCTTGGCCCACCTGAAGACATAGGTTTGCTTGTTTTCACTGGGGTAGGCATTTCCCTGGGCGATGAGGGGCACAGCAACCCGCAACCCCGCCCCCTCCAGCACCACGTCCTCTGCAGACAGGCGCGTGTCACGGCGGTCCACGCGGAAACTGAAAGAAATGTTCTGCCCATAGCTCAGCATCTGGTTTCCCAAGAACTTCTCTGCAAAATTTAAAAAAAAAAAGAGAGAGAGAGGTTTAGCTTAAAAACATCACCGTTTCCTCCCGACAGATCTAATACCTCTCAGTGATATACCACCCTGTAATCTTTTTTCAAGTTGCACCCTCCCTAATGCAGACATCCGTTGATATACATTAGAGCAGGAGGAGCAGAAGCAGATTATTTGGATCTGGACCAAAAAGTACAGTCCATCAATGTGAAAAATGGTAGGAGGTGAAGAGGCTTATGCACAGCGCAAATTAAGCCTTGTAATGTGAGGCTGTGCTGGGATCCTCTGTTACCGATTTACCTGGAGCAACAAAGTAGATAGGGAAGTAATCTTCTGATCTCAAGGAGATCTCACGGCTGTTGGGGGACCACTGGACCAGGGCCTCTGTGCCATCACGCTGCTCCCCTCGCCAGCCTTCAGCATCTGAAAATACATACAGAAATGAAGTAATAACCATTCATGTGTGTATATATATATATATATATATATATATATATATATATATATATATATATATATATATATATATATATATATAGATATAGATATAGATATATATATATATATATATATATATATATAGATATAGATATAGATATAGATATAGATATAGATATATATATATAGACACACACACACACACACACACACACACACACACACACACACATAGTATGTTTTTCCTACCCAGGACCACATCAGAAAAAGAGTCTCAAATTGTCAGTTTCCAGTTTTCTGGTCGGTACATTCTTCACACAAATCTTTAAGAAATCTCACAGATGTATTAGACAATTGATAAACTTTTTCATTTTTTTTTTTTTTTTTTAAAGGTACCTCTATCAAAGGTGGCTGTGATTGTGTTAATGCTGTAGCCATCCCCGCTGTCGCAGACTGCAGAGTGCGTGAAACAGAAGCAGGCCGTGCAGCCTCGGGGGTTCACTGGGTCCAGGTGGAAATATCCAAGTTTGCACCTGAAAGACACATTAGAAATTAAGCTCTCTGCCCATCAGATCAGTAGTCACTCTACCAATAGATAGATAGATAGATAGACAGATAGATAGATAGATAGATAGATAGATAGATAGATAGATAGATAGATAGATAGATAGATAGATAATTCTAATTCAAAATGTTTTCCTATTTTTCAGTGGAGCACTGGTAGACTGGGTCCTTTAACTCCGAGGTAAACAGCATGAAACAAAAAAATGTAATGTGACACACAGAATGGGCATTTGAGCAATACAGTCTCCCGAGTGGTTCTGAATCACCCACAGAGCTACAAATAACCAGATGTGCTTCTAAAATATGTTCTTCGAAGCAGGGGGTAGGGACATTTAAAAGGGTCATAACACAAGAACACAGGAGTTAGCCAGGGGTCCACAGCATTCTGCAGCAGGATAAGCCCATAGAGGGCTAAGAATAAATTTCAAGGCAATGCTCTCCTCCACATTGATGGAATGTGTGCTGTTTTCAGTCAAACATGTAAGAAACAGTTTGCATACGTATCTTATGAGGTCTACCAGCTATCATTCCATTATATACAAAAAACCTCTCAATGTCTAACAAGGATCTTCAACGGATAAAGCTTCTGAATGACCAATACAAAATGACCATCAAAACAGACCAATTAACAATGTACAGTGCTCCCTCTATTTCACCATCTGTTAAAAAAGAAACTTGTATTTTCTTTTGATGGTACAGTACCTGTCACAGTTGAAACCCTCAACATTTTCTTTGCACTGGCAGCGGCCAGTCTGAACATCACACTCCTGCGTGCTTCCTGCAGGGGTGCACTGGCATGGCCTGAAAACAAGAGGAACAGGGTCAAAGGTTACCCACAAATGCAAAAAAAGCACCTGTAGCAACAGACGTCATGACCACGCAAAAGGGAGCGCCACAAGAGCGAACACTAGTTTATTTTAACTGAACTCAATTCACCACACATAACCCTACCAAGACAAAGTCCTATTTAAATTCATCCAGCGCTTGCTTTGAAACAATATACACTGTGGAAGTGTGCCTGAGTTCCTCTCATTAAGACCCAGGAGCCCAGGATATCCTCCCCATACAGCAGAACTGAGAACACTCATTGTACTCAATCACACACACACACTAACCTCTTATCAGTCAATATTTTGGCATGCTATTTTAAATACTGTTCATCCAGTTTTACCAGCATTGCTAGCCTAGTGTCCACGTCAATGATTTTTGTACCTGCACCCGGCCTCTGTGAGTGAGTGGTATCCAGGCTGACAGCGATCACACTTGTCACCGATCACTCCTGGTTTGCAGCTGCAGCGCCCGTAATTATCACACTGAGTACTCAGGGATCCTAGAGAGAAGGAACAAATATCCAAGAGTTAGCGATCCAGTAATTGCTCTCTTGCAGGATCTATATACAGAATTTAATATGAAACAATTTAACTATTGCCTCTCAGACAGAGATTACTGCACAATGATTTCAAGTAAAAGTAAAATAAGAAGAATACAGATCTATAAATCAACCCATAACCCTGGCGCACACGTACCCACTGGATTGCAGATACAGGGCAGACAGCGCCCGTCGGCCCCCAGTCTGTAGTAGTTATCTCGGCAGCGCTCGCAGTTGGGGCCATCAGTGTTGTCATCACAGTTTAAGCAGTGTCCACCGTGCCCTGTAGCACGGTACAGCTCAGAGTCATAGTCACACTCCCGGGACTTGCCGTTACAGTTGCATGCTGCAAGCAAAATGATTACAAAAAGTCTTTTTTTGTTTGTTTTGTTTTTTAAACATTGAAAATATCCAGTTTATTTTTTAGGAATACATGAAAAGGCGACTGATTTTTTGGGGGGCGACTGATGCAGAGTTCAGCAGAAGCTGACTGGTCAGTTCAGGCAGGAGAAATGCACCATCTCTCTCTCTCTGGCTGGCCTACACTGCCATATGACTGCTCCTGGCCTAGATGAAGATTCCTATTGAATTTCATATGTTAGCGAGCAAAACAATACGCAGTGTTGACAGCAAGCAAGCTATCCAGCTGTTGTGCTCCATGAGAACATATTATTTTGTTTTGGTTTTTTTACAGCTTGCAAGCTGTTCACAGCTGATGTACAGATTTTTGGAAAAATACACTATATTTGGAGTGTCCCAGCGTTCGTGAATTCCCACTTATTTTCTTCTGGAACCTTCTATTTGTTATTCCCCAATATTGGTTCTTTTAAAAACCAACTAATGCAGAAGGTAAATCACAAGTGATATCTTAAATTTCTGCTAGATTTACATCATGCCAATGACCTGACTGGAATCCTAGAAAGTAGTTGAAAATACTGTGTTAAGATGCACTGGAGTATGAAAGAGGGTGGGGCAGCATTTATCTCTAGGATACTATTTTATAACAATAATATACATTTTTAAAATGCTACAATACTAGCTTTAAAATGGTATACTTGATGTATACTTTGTGATTCTGGTCACCCTCACTTTCTCCCTGGTTTAAGGAAGCGTGTAGCTGCAAAAGTGTGAGAACAAGACCTTTAGATTTTCAGAAGCTTAAATTCAGACAGATTGGCATATGCAGTAGAAGTTATCAGCAAGATTGGTGTGAGCTCAATGGTGGAACTTACCGAGATATTGAGAAACATGTTCTCACATACACAGCAATATCTATTACTTCTTGTTCTCTGCCCACTCCTATCTCAAGCCTTGCACAGACACATTTGCTTCAACAGACTTTGAAACATGACGTATAACTTTCTAAAGTAACGAAGGTCACAGTCTTACGCAGGCACTCGTTGGGGTTCTCAGCAGTGGCTCTCCTCCATGGCCGGTCATTGAAGAATGGCAGACACTTCTCACAGTCCACGCCAAACGTGTTGTGCTTGCAGTTACACACCATCTTCTCATACTCATTCTTCAAACATTCGCTGGCGTGGCCATTGCACTTACACCTGCAACAAGAACAGAGGGTGTTAGTTCTGATACTCACAATTGGATACCAAAAGGACATGCTACAAATGAAGCATGCCATCTAACTTTTAAAAATAATCTCAAATGAACGCCTAGGCACACTACTGTATGTTGCTGGAAAATGTGTGTTTAATACTGCATTTTCTTTTCAATGGCAGCATCCTGACATTTGAATGACTCATTGTGTATTTTAAAAAACACCTTATTGGCCCTAGAAACCATGGTATTCAGACAATGCACATGAAGCATTCCCCTTCTTTTAGATTTTGACAGGACTCCACAGCAAGTCAGAACATGCAGATTCCTCCCATTATATTGTTTCAGGAGTTCCTTGGCATTCTTGCATGGAAAAGGTGAGAGCATGCTTATCAGAACAGCAGGAGAAGCTGGGAGGTAAAATGTCTCATCTAGTTTTCAAACATTTATTTTTGCATGTATACCAAATGGAAACCACAAGATTTATTGCCATATATGATTAAAACTACAGGGTGATCGTTTCATCATGACTTTTAAGAATTTCCCCGATCAAAATGATTCCATGTTTGTCTTGTAGCCAGTTCATTAAAAATTATAGGAATTCCTAGTACCTAGTGTTATTTTAGGATATACCACTGAAATGTATTAAGAATTTGTGGCCATTTTAAATGTTTAGAATGACTAGGAAATTAAAATAGATCTATTCCAATTGAAAATGGGGTCATTAGTCTTTCGACACATCCATCTGTCCATGAATCTGCAAACTCTACCCTTCTCTATGCACTATCCAGTGCAGACGGATAGGAATTTAAGGAATGTAGCTGCAAGCTGTAATCTGGTGGAGTTTTCAAAAGATTAGGGTGATCACACTGCTTCTTCCTGATATGCTGGTACAATCTGTTAGTATTTCCAGGCCACCTATCAAACACTGCTCTGGTACACCCACGCCATGAGTCGCTGCCATAGAAATGAAAGGCAAACGTCTGCATAGGGCAAAGGGGAGTAATATATCACAGACTGCGTCTCTGCGAATTCATTTAACACACTTTAAAAAAACACAGAAATGCAGATATCATGCAGGGAAAATGATGGATAATTTGAAGGTTTTATGACCAAAGATTGAATCTAAATTGGTCTGTTCTGAACAGTTTGTTTTTCCCAGTTATGGAATTTCCTTCTCAATACAGAATTCAAACAAAACAAAAAACAAAACCACCACACTTTTTTATTTATTGCAACCATGCAGTGAATGTGATTAATGCCTGGGAGATTTATGAAGTTAGGAGAAAACAAGGGAGATTTATGAAGTTAGGAGAAAGTTTACATAATAATTTAATATTTCTGGATATGTTACACTTTTGGGATTTTGTCAATTGGCTGGTGTTGGCACCATGTTAATGAATACAGTGTATCTCTTTTAAGATATTTTTTTGGGGGCGTTTACCAGCAATCACTGCAAATTACAGAACAGCCCAGCTTTACAGTCCTGATGGGGCATGAACCTTCAGCTTCCTGACATTCCAACAATTCAGCCCCAAAGGTATCATATGGCCTCAAGCAACGCCGACTTTGTTTCAGCCATGAGTCAGTTCAGAGTGCTTGAAGAACAGGTTAATGCATGAAATAAACAAGTCCAGGAAGGTCAGCTACAATTGTAAGGTGTCCATCTTGTAATAACACCAACTGCCCGATACATTCCAACATCACTGCGGTTCTTGGTTCCTGATTGTTTCAGTTTTAAAGCAAGGAATTGGCACTTGGAAAGGTAACATCCACAGATCAGGTGCAGATATAACAAGTGTTGTGTGCGCGCTCTGAGCTGCAACTAACCGGTTCCCCGCGATAGATTAGCAGGACGCGGTGATGATGGTGATCCCATCTTTCAGATTAACACAAATTAATTTGTTTTGGAGAGGGGGAACATCTCATCTGCAAGCAAGTACAACCAGTTGGAACAACAATTACAGGGAGACTCAGAAATAACAGCTCTTGTTTTTTTTGCCGAATGCAATCAGGAACTTGATGGATATAGCTGCATTTCAGGTTGTTTTATTGGCGGTCAAGACATTGCAATGGACTGCTAACCAAAGGCAACTCATTCTGAATTGAAAAGGTATGTGTTTACATGTCTAACCATTGAGACACAGAGAGAGAGAGAGAAAGAGAGAAAGAAAGAAAGAAAGAAAGAAAGAAAGAAAGAAAGAAAAAGGAGACAAGACTCACCTTCCGCCCACTGCAAAGTCGGAGATTGCATAGTAATATGATTTTAGGACTTTGGGGTCGTTGAAAACCTCATCTCCGAAGGTGTTTAGCCTGTTTAAGGTCACCCGGATATCAGTGGCTGTTACCCAGTCCTACAGGAGAAAAAACACAAACACAGAGTTCAATAAAGTGTCAGAGATTTGTTTGACACAAAGTCACAAATGATCACTTTTTAAAAGCACCAATGTTTGCCAATTATAAAATTTTGTATATTAGAATTATTTAATCTTAACTCCTTAAATGGGGATGGATTTCTTTAACCACGGATAAAAAAAGGCTACTGAACACATTTACAACCACTCCAAGGAAAGAAAAAATGAATGATTTATTATATAGCAACAAAGGGACTTTCTACCTCCTTTATTTTCTTTTTTTTGGTGTGGATTCACATTTCAGTGCTCCATGCTGTCTAAAGTAACACATAATCTTGCTGCCTGGAAACTAATTACAAAAATCGATAAGATGGCAGAATTCTAGGTTTATTTTTAAGTGATGCTGCTGCTGCAAAAAATAATAAAATAAAAAATGTATACATACACACCCACCACTTTTCCAGTTTTCCCACAGTTGTATGTTGTACTCACCTTCAATTTAAAGCATGCTGCTTACTACGAGATATAGCGTTAATTACTCCTTTATAATTTGGTGTAATGGCTGATGCAGCCATTGCTTTAATGAACACACTGTTATAATTACTCACTACGGCTTTCTACATGGTCCAGTGGTTAAAGAAACAGGCTTGTAACCAGGAGGTCCCCGGTTCAAATCCCACCTCAGCCACTGACTCATTGTGTGACCCTGAGCAAGTCACTTAACCTCCTTGCGCTCCGTCTTTCGGGTGAGACATAGTTGTAAGTGACTCTGCAGCTGATGCATAGTTCACACACCCTAGTCTCTGTAAGTCGCCTTGGATAAAGGCGTCTGCTAAATAAACTAATAATAATAATAATTCCACAGATGATGCTTTAATTGTTGCGCCTGTGCTGCACATAAACTGTTTTAACAACTTTCAAATTGCTCAAATTATTCAGGTGTATAGTTAACAATATGTTGCCATACACATGTATAAAAGGCACTGGATAGGCTTAAAATTTGAACTAGCTTTATGTTTAGTCACACCTATTACACGTTATATAAGCAACTCGGGCAGACTGACTCAGCTATGGCACGTGAAGCAGGTTTGATTCTATCCATCACCAATCAGGTTTAATGTCGGTTTCGTCTCTGGACTGGTTTACACAGAAATAAAGCTCTAGTGTAGTTACTTAGCAACACCAAGGATAGCATGGGCATGAAGAATGAACCATCATCATTTGTGGTCTCATCAAGGTAAGTAGAACATGGGGAAGCAACTGCAACTAACCAAGCAGAGACGAGACAGACTTCACTGATGTTTGGAGAAACATTTCCAAAGAAAAGCATGCAGGCTGATACATTCTACCATATCCAGATTCACAGAGTGTTTATTTCCTAAGTAGTATTAGCAGGGTCACAATTACTTTCAAGTGTAAAAGGAAATGGAGGACATTTTAACGATCCACCTTTCCTCAACAACAGCACCAGTAAACGAAAGTCTGGCTCAAACATTTGTTCATGTTCTTTAGATTAAACCCCTTAAGTATTGTCATCTGCTTGCAACCAGAGCGGGTTTATGAAGTCAAGAGACATCTGAACTTGATTAAAATCTATTGCGCAATCAGTGCATTAGCACAGAAGGTTTGGCTCAATTGCAGATGAGGGACATGGGAAAACACTGATCTGGAGCGCTCATCTACTCAACCAACAAAGGGCTCTTACGAATCAATGTTTCTTAGAATTGATCCCTGCAGCATCCTTCCATTCTAGTAAAGGATCACTGGCAAGCAACAAATCATTTCAGGACTTAGCAGCAAAATGATCCAACCTTCTAATTTGTGAATTGTGTTCCACTGTATTAGCAAATAAGATTTAAGCAGACAATAGCAATTTTGGCTTAAAGGCAGTTATCAGTGCAATGCTTTTTATTTGAATTTTTAATTTTTTCTTAATTTTACTTGGGACAAATACTCAACCAGTATCCCAATCCCATGCTGGTTTTTATAAAACCTTTTTCCAGTGGCTTGTTTTAATTTAATTCAAGCACAAACAGCAATGCCGCTTTTCCGAAAAATCTTTCAAGTCATCACCTTTATAAACAGACTATACACTTTGCCCTGCAGAGAGGTGGAATTAAAACCAGCTGTGGTCTCATTACCCCAGAGCACCTAGAGAAAATACTTGCTCAAACCAAAAGCAACCTTTTACAGCACAAAGAGAGAAAGGAGCATGAACATTATTCCTTCAAGGTGTATGGAAAAAAAAAAGTTTTTTCATCAACCAATGAAACAACGCTCCAGGGCTTACACATCTTCCATTTGTATTACAATTGTGACACATTCCTTCCCACCATGCAACTTGAGCTTCACTGTAATGGAGCCCTCAAAAGACATCTGATGACATTCCAATGGAAAAAAAAAAAAATATCATCTTCCCCTCCTACGAAACATACGCTTGCTCGTGTAGTCTTTTTAAACCTTCACTTCAAGCCCTCACCAATTCCCATGGAGTTTTAATTGAAGATTATTGGTTGTTCTAACCTGCCAGCTGTGGACTGAACGACCGTGTCCAATCCCACAGTTGGTGAGGATGCATGGGAAAACACTCGCTGAGCTGAACTCATAGTCATGTCATCACGCAGGTGTGAGTGACGGGGCAGAGTCTTGGGGGTTGATTAGACCAGGCCAGCTCCAGATGTTGTCTCTAGTTGCAAATGTTCACGCTTCTCTCAAGGCACTGGCAGTTTCGCAATAACAGATGTTCATATTATGTACTTAAATGTGTGCTTTCCACTCATCTCTCTCAATCTGCATCCTATTTGAGTGCCACAGTGAAAATGGGCGACGCTCTGGGTCAGAAAATGACAGATTTTTAATTTAATTTTTGTCATTTTGATATTCTTCTGAAGGTTGCTATGGCTGATTTTGGGCCTGCCACAACCCCATTCTGATTAGGGACACAAAACAGGCCAATCAAAAATACACAGCTCCTTGTACGCTATAAAGAAAATTGAATTGCAAAACGTTTTTTTAAAAAATGACTTATTAAAACTGTCCTTTAACTTATAAAACTTGTGAGCCAAACAAGTTATTCTAAATGTCTTATTTTGTGTGACTTATACTTATTTAATATAAATCCAAATGTAGCTACATTAAGTTACTAGTACAGGTTCCATGAAAAAGAAAACACCACCCCCAATCCCACCCCCCACAAGAGTGCTCAGAGCACCCGGTCCATCAAATTCCTCATAAAAGTATTCATTCCAGATAGGGATCAGTGTTTGGTATAAATAGCGAAGTGCAACTGGAGAAAGATGAGCAAGAAGGTATCTAGCAGCTAGGCTAATTTTACAGTGGAGCAGAAGCATTGCACACTTAAATATACTTTTTTGTGAGGGCACTCAAATAAACTCCTTTGCACTTGCAGTACTACTGTACAAGGCATCAAAACAACCCCAATTAAATATTGCACTGGCTCTTTTTCCCCACGGCATGGAGTTCCAGTTTTTGACTATACAAAGCTATTACGTTATCTTAATCCTTGGTGCTCTGTTTCACCTTTAGATCACTAGCTATATGTTATGCTCTGCAGATGCAAACCTTAAGCAGGGAAAATGCTCATTAGTTGCTTTGAAACCGCTTGTCAAAGCATTGGGGGTGCAGAAGTCCCAGAAGCCCACACAATTGCTTTGTGTAATATTTTAGTTCAAACAGTAATACTTTTTTGCATTTAATGAGCTTCATTTTTAGAAGTACTAATGAAGACTGTTGTTGGAGTGGAAACACAGGGCAACCTTTATGTTTCATGTTATTCCACTGTCATCTAAACTTTTGATCTTTTTTACCTATAGCTTAGAGCAGAGCATTTACCTCTGGGCCAGGATGTAAAACAGGAGCAGGAGATAACTTAGCTATTCCTCTATGAACCCCAAGTATGTTGCATTAAGGCCCAGAGTTATGGTTATGTCCTGGCCTTTTAAGTATG
This sequence comes from Acipenser oxyrinchus oxyrinchus, assembly GCA_030684275.1. NCBI lineage: Eukaryota > Metazoa > Chordata > Actinopteri > Acipenseriformes > Acipenseridae > Acipenser > Acipenser oxyrinchus. The sequence goes on along the minus strand of CM060260.1, from coordinate 23,288,854 downwards.
ACTCCATCTGCTTGCAAGAGGAGCATGGAATTTAACCTCCAGTGTCCATTTCATTCTCCACCAAAGAACTATGCTTTTTTCAATCTGACATGGGGGTACAATAGTCTTAAACAGGCATCATCTACCATACGTGATCCCAATTGACCTAGAAACGCACCTCAAAACATTCACCAGTGAAGAGCTTTGCAAAAATCTACAGAACTACTCGTCTTATTGTGAAGAAACTTGCCAAGGACCTTCTTTAGACTCATTGGCTGTTTTGTTCAGTATACTGAACATTTCATTTGAAATTGCTTATATTACTGTCAGCCAGAGAGCCCTCGGTTACGGATGTTCAGAATATTGAACGTTCAAAATTGGTCTCATGTTTTGTATGTTTTTGTGGTCTCGCTGCCAAATTTCTTCTCTCTTAACAAACCTGGTCTCAGGACCAAGGAGGTTAGCACAAGTCATTGAGGCTGCCTTGTGATAAAACTTGGTCTAGATGCACTATAGCACAGCTATGGTGGTCACCGAGCGCCTCCTTTGTGGAAACTGCTGGAGGATTAGTCAGACCCTAAATGTATCTGCTGTTTCACCTATCACCAAAGCCACAACTAACTTGAAGGATTCCTTGATCAGAAAACTAAACAATATACAGATAGGAGCAGACAAAGAAAAACATCAAGCAAGTCTGAACTCAGCTTCTCAAACAAGGAGCTGTAGAAAATACAACTTAAAAGCACAGTGATGCAAGGCAGTAGGGCATGTTTGTATAATACAGAAATAACTGGTTGCATACTTAATCTAATTAATCAGTGTGGGTACATACTTCAAAAAAATACAAGGCATGGGAAATATGTACCAAGTGTGTTGTTTTTTGGCTCTCCACTAGATTTTGGCCACTTCCCCATTAAATCCCAATTGAGTGAATCAACTACAGAATTGTCTGAAAGATGCTGTAATGAAATATCTTCTCAATTATTTATCCTCAGGCAGGAATAAGCAATACAAGAAATTCATATAAAATAATGGATTTTAAATTGATAAGGAAAGAAGTACCGTACATAATAATTTAAAATAAAAAAAAAACATCTTAAAGCTATCCCTCATACAGTATGTGGCAAATTAAAAGAGCTTTATAGGATATTCTATAGGAAGCAAATCTCCGAGAGCCGGCTTGGGTAGAGTCCAAGTTGTCTCCTCTGGCAGTCTGTGCTTTATCATTGCGAGATGGTATCAATCCAAAAGTTACTTTCATTCCTCTGACCCGGAGAGTGGATACAGGTATAGCTTACATATGAATGGAATTCTACAGACAGCCTCTGAATATTATTATTATTATTTGTTTATTTAGCAGACACCTTTATCCAAGGCAACTTAGAGACTAGGGTGTGTGAACTATGCATCAGCTGCAGAGTCACTTACAACAACATCTCACCCGAAAGACAGAGCACAAGGAGGTTAACACAGTGAGTCAGTGAGTGAGCCGGGATTTGAACCGGGGACCTCCTGATTAGAGGTCCTTTTTTTTTTTTTTTAACCACCGGACCACACAGGTCTCCTACAAACCAGCTTCCAGAACAAAAATAAAAACACACAACAAATAAATTGTAGAGGAGAGCAAGTCGTAACACCAATGTATTTTAACCAGAAGTGTTGGACCCATCACATCAGCACTAAAAAACAAGCTAAAAAACTATTTTACAATGAGGGGACACAGTATATTTACAACTCAGAAACTGTGAGTATGCACTTTTACGCATGTGAAAGCAATGCATATATATATATATATATATATATATATATATATATATATATATATAAAAAATAATAATTGGGGCCTGCTTGTCTGTAGCAAAAATATGAGTGAGTATCCCACCAGCTCTCCAATTTAAGATCCTAGTTACAAACATTCTTCCTAACCTGTAGAACGGGGCTGCTGTCAAAGTTGTAGGCACTGGGCCGTCCCTCGAGTGTGGAGAAGGCCACATTCCCCCCAGTGAGTGGAGAGATGTCGCTGAACTCGTCAGTGCAGAGCGCCTGCTGTTCGTCCTCACCAGTCCGGATGAAGCCTCGGTTAAGCTTCTGGTAAGTTTTCTCACAGGAGCCGCTGTAGTACTGGTAAGGCACCCAGGGGCCACCCTCACTGGTGCGCTTGTAGATGGCAAAACTCTCTGGTCGACTGGTGTGGAACTTGAGCCGCACATATGTGATGTCAAAAGCTTTGCCTGAAAAAAAGGAAAAATCATGTTACCACATATGGCACCATAATAGAGATTTTAGTAACATTCCAACTTGAAAAAAACTGCCTAGGGGTATTTTCAAGTTAGAATGTTATTCTTGAAAAAAAGAAATAAACCTACTGTACCACCCTCAGGTCATTTAAAAAAAATGTATTTTGCAACAGTAGCACTGAAGTGTAAATACATGGAATTCAGCTCCAGTAATAATAAGAGGTTAGAAGTATCATTACAGTATACCACACATATGTATTATCCAAGGTCTCTCAAGCCGTACAAACAGCCCTACATACATGTTTCAAGACTACATTTTTCCTTGTGTATGCTGGGTGTTTCCAGAATTAAGGAAATCAGGGTTCTACTTTGAGAAACATGTTCAAGAAACATTTTGCCTTTAGCCAATCAGGAGAGACTATGTGAGCATGAGTCATTGATCATGTGACTATGCAAGATGGTGACTTCTATAGAAGTTGACATGGTTTGGAATCCTGCTACAATCAATTGTTTTATGGATATGTACGCTGTCATTTGTTGTGTAATTTCAGGGTATTCGTGGTCCTACAAGCCTCCTCAAAAAAGAAGTGTCTGGATCCAGACGAACAAAACAGCGATATTTAAGCGCAGCTCATTTAAAAGAGTATGGTCCGTTCCTCTCTCCTCACAACTTAGGATCCACTCACTTGTCCACATGACTCTGTTCCTGTGCTTTCCCCTTTTTTTATATTTTTGAGTGCAATTATAAGTGCAGCACACACTCGGTGCAATAACGTTTTCCTCCATTTTTGGAGCGTGCAGCAGGGATGATAACATGTTGCTTGAATTTTTTTTTTTTGAAGAAACATGTTTCCACGTGTATGCTAGGCTTCAGGAAAATACGCCACTTATTGACAAATGACATATAGATGTTAAGAGTCAGTTGTCAAGCATGACTTGTGAAAACTTAAGTACTTGCAAGGTCCGGAAGAAAAAGATAGTACTGTATTGCTGAAGGCAGGTGTCATGCATTTTGATTTTATGAAAGGGTCAGGTCACTGTCTCCATCTATAATGGTACTGTACACGGAGGATACAGTATCTCTGAGTTCAGGTGAATAGACACATCTTTAGTGGTTAAACTAAAATTAAATATAAATTGACAATTGACATAGCCTCAAAAGAGCGGTTCAAAACCATGTTACTGTGAAATAACCAGAACAGGTCAGGTACTGCATACAATTCTAGGCATGGCCATCGTCATAGAAACAGCCAGATCTTTGCTCCCTTCCCAGGAAACAAAACAAAAATCCCAGCATTCCAACTTTAGGTCAAGCTAAGTATGGCCCTTGCTTTACACCCTTTCAAATATTGAACTGCCATTAATGCCCAGTAGACATATTCTGCAGTACTTCTGACCTCTGCTCAACTCCACTTTTCTTTTCAAATACATTTTTTATTACCTTTTGAATCAAGACAAACCGGTACAATTTTAACAGATCAACTTTGGTTGGGGGGGGGGGAATAGGCCTTTCACAAGTGAGGTATGCAAATGTACAGCTAAATCTCTCACTTAAGCAGGTGTAGCCAATCAATCAACAGCTTTTCATATTCAACAAAGGCAATTTTTCTTTGGAGGAATAAAACAAACAAAAAACTCAAATATAAAAGGATAATAGAGATGACAGTTCTATTTAAAATCGCGTATTTAAAACAGAATACACAAGGCATGTTAGGGCTCAAGAGACCAATCCAAAGGCAAAATCAGGACACCGCACCATCTCAGGTGAGGTATCTTCATTAAACTGTAGCAATACATTTACAACTGAATGAAAATTCATTAAACTGTAGCAATACATTTACAACGACTGGATAAACGTGTGTAGTCAGCAATGGAACAGGATTAATTGGCACGAAGAGACCTGCACCTGTGTAACCTGTACAGCATCTGTTACAAAACGGCAGGGCACATCAGTAAAGAAAAAAATAATAAACTCTCTGAAGCCAAGAGAAAACACCAGTGCACAGTTTAAATGAATGAGACTGGTGGTATCGTCTCCTTCTCTTTTAAAACAAAGGCTAGCTATGTTCGGAACATGGGAGCCATTATTGTAGGTGTTTGCATCACTGGAAACAATAGCTTAATGGCTTGCTTCCCTTGCGCTGCAAAGGCCCTAACACCTATTTCCTGAGCAGACAAAATGAATGGCAATTCAGTGACAAAGAGGGGGCCCAATGATGCAATAAAAAGTGGTCATCAACTCGTATGTGGTTGTGTGACTTCCAAGTCAGGGTAGGCAACCATGGCTCATCCAAACCATTCCTAGAATTTGTTTCAACCAGGTTATTAAATTATGCTATTTATCAAAAGTGACAATTAGTTTAAATGTATAAGCTGAGCAGAGGACCAGAACCCATGTGCTTGTGTGCCTCATTCTAGACGGGCATGTAGATGCCAGCTTATTCAGCCTGTGTACCACGACGGTGAAATCGGATGCACTTTCTAAAAAAGCATAAAACTGTAAATGGGAATTTGCAGCCCACTGTAAAAGTGTAGATGACACACAGGATAAAACACACACATAAAAAAGAAAGAAAGAACAGGACACAACAGGCCAAGCTCCTTTTTAACATGGTTCTTTGCACAGCTGTGTAAACTAAAGCATCGGCACAAAGACTATGGGGGTGGTGGGGGGGGGGAGACACAGGTAAGGGATCAGAGGCATTGTGCTACGGCACTCTACTGCAATTAAAGCTCAAGCAGCTACAGTTGCAGCTAAATCAATTTCTAAAGTCACAGTACAATTCCACAAAGTCCATGCTCTTTAAAGACACCCCAATGTTAATTCAGAGGTTTTGTGTTACCTCATGCTTATCCTAATGTTTATCCTAATGCTGCCCTGCACGGTTCACAAATGGCGATATAAATGTAATGCTTGTTTTAAATGGTCGGGTTGAGGGGTGGTCTCAGTTCATCTGCCCATACATTTAGAGTTGAAAGACCAACATAGAACATATATACGCAGCCTCTTAACTATATGGCTATAGAGGGTTTGGCTACCAAAAAGAATTTCAACACATCTTTAAGAGGAACCAATGAATTTACAGACCAAGGATTTTTTTTTTTTCTCTAATGTTTTTATGCTTGTTAAAACAGAGATTACGAAATATTCCCTAAACTCTTCAGGTCATCTTCAGTTTAGAATGCCAAGTGTGTACTGGACAAAATGTAGTAAAACTGTCCCAGAATGATTGAGTGAACAAGCATGTATAACTCATTATTCCATAAAATAATATCAATATCAAAAATTGCTTTAAAACTATGAAATGCATGATGCCCCCTCTCTCTTCTTGGGTGCATTACTAAGTTATGACTAATATCTGAAAATCTTAATGTCTGAAAACAGGCATGAGATAGGAGTGGGCAGACAGCAAATAGTAATGGATTTTACAGCAGGATTGCTGTTCCCAAGAGTCTAAGAAAGATGGCAAATCATCACAAATCCAACCAGCTGTTTTTTCACTTGTTTCACTTGGAATGGTAAGTTATCCCGATCAACACCAATGGCCCTCGTGTGATTGTCAGCGCCTGATTTCTGTGACCTCAGTCCGAATAAAAGATTTGTGCAGCACTAATGTATGGCCAAATGAAAACTATATCTGTGTGTGGTGACCAATATTGGGAGTTACATAAATTATAAAAGTACCCGTGGCTTCCTGCTGAGAAGTTCAGTGTGCCCAGAGCAGATAGGTGAGCTTGCCATAAGCAAAGCCCAGCATCACTTGTTAATGGTAAGACTGAGTAAAGCTGCAGTAATGTGTACACTGACAGAGAGGAATGTAAAAGTAACTGAACAAAAGTTGATCTTGTACGCCACAACCTGTATAAAAGAAAGTGTTGCAGAACCGGACAGCACTTGAACCTTAAAAAGGAGACACGCTGGAGCTACTGTGAGACAAGAGAATGGAAATACACATTATAAATGCCTGGTGACACACAATCTTTCATCTCAGAAACAATGGTGTGCGGAATCTATAATCCTGACAGATAGCATCAGGGGACAGGACAAGGACAAGGACAGCAAGACACTGCCAAACATAAATCAATTCCTTGATCTAAATACATTTACTGCTAGGAACCATGAAATTTATTTATGGGCTTCTAAAATAGCTTGCTTTTTAAACACTGTTTGCTTCTGATGGTCACATTTAAAATGTTTATCTAAATCAAACAAACAAAAAAAAAAAAACACATTATAAAAAAGCAGTAACTTCAAAACTTAACCCCCTTGCCTAAAACACCACAACCTGTAGAAATGACAATAATTGTCCTACAAATAACAGAGTTTTTTTGGATTAAACGTTACAATGATTCCAACTGTGAACCTAGCATATTCAAAGTCTAGCATTGGCAGCATGGTGGCGGCTTTAGTTTGCCAACGGCAAACTGCAGTCTACAGTAAGCAGAACTCCCTCCCTAAACTGAAACAAAAAAAACAAAAAAAACTTGAAAAAAAAAAAAAGTGTGTTCTGCATTCAGGTACTGGGGCTAGAAGGGAAGCATGCACATGCATGTTCAGAGTTTATTTCTTTAAGGCGAGTGATGCCACAAGGAGAGGCTAGAGGGCATGTTGCTAAGAAACACAGTCTACAGTAACTAACTGATGCTCACTGATGCAACAAATCCATCAGTGAGCAACTAAATGAGAGATGCTATGTGGAGCAGATAAATGGCTAAACAATATGCTGTATTTTTAAATTAAGGATTTCTGTTCCCGATAGCACACATATGATTATATAAAGTATCCATTATGGAGCCCAAGGAATTTGTGGTGGAAGGCAAAAGGTGAAAACACAGAATGGTCACGGACTTAATGTACTATAACTCTCCTGACCATTCTACAGTACAAAAAAAAAAAGACAGGATCTGCTTTCATCTGACCAAACAAATGCACAATGATGAAAAAAAACAAACAGTGAAGGTCAGGTCAGCCCGTTATATTATTATTTCCAACTCGCACAAAAATAGTGGTCAATCAACAGGTGCCAAGGCGCTCTAAATTAGCCTGTGCTAAATAACATTTTTACACGTCTCTCTCATGACATCATGTCTGTTGCCGGCAGCTCATTCAGACCAGTCTCCAGAGCTTCATCCACAGCCTCCGTCGGTCTGCTTGTGAGACAGAGTCAGCTGGAGAGGGGCTCCATGGTCTAGAATCCACACCTGCATCCTGATTAAAAGTGGAATTTTATAAGGAGAACAGCACAAGTTATTTTACATTAAAACAAAAATATACATGTTAACACTAAAGTGATCGCCGTCCCCTTCTACTTTGTCATTAGCCTTTATTAAATATCAAGACAGCTTTCCATAGGCTCATGTTAAACAAGTCTATGTCCTTTAAATTTGTTTTGTAATTTACCGACTCATACCAGTCACTCAGGCTTGCATTCAAAACGGCTGTGGTATTGGAAAAAGCGCATACTTCACAGGATTAGTTTCCCGTTGACCACTTCTTAAATAGGCCGGCCTTTAACCCCAGCTGCCAAAAGTATAAAAGGCAGCTACTCACCAGGAGCAGCTTAGACAGAATACTATTTTAATATACTGTAGTATTTCCCTTATCATATAACTCCCTCGAACCAGTTAATGCCACGCAGGGGAAAAAATAAAAAAATAAAAAATAAATAAAAAAAATCAGGTCTGGTGGCTTAAGCACCAATTGTTACTAGTCAAGTACTGCAGACCCTATTCCTTCATATCTGCAGGATCTACAGTAGCATCGTAGCATCGCACTATACTCTGCGGAGGCTGGTCTTAATGCCCATTCAGCCCATCAAGAAACCCCAAGCATGGTACCAGCACACAAAACAACAAACCCTGAATTGCACGAGACATTGACAAACAAGATGCATGCACTGCAGGTCAGACAACAGCTGTTACTTCCCCATCCATACAGTTATTAAATGTGCAGTTATAATTCACTTGGCTTCATAAACACAGGAGGCTTAATTCGGCGGACCAGACGGACGGTCTTTCAGACTCCAGGAATATATTCTGGTGGGAAAGGGCCGCTCACGATGCTAGCAACTAATAAAAGAGAATCATTAGTTCAAAATACCCAAAGGGCAGCAGTAGTATGCACAGTACTTCTTTTAGAACAGGATATCAATCTGGGTGAAAGTAGACAGTAGTCCATGGCCCAATGCACCACATGAATGCCAGGGACCTGTAAACAAGAAGCGCAGTAGACAAAACATCTCATTTTGCAGGCTGTCCCAATGAAGCAATGTTTGCAAAAATGCTTACACAAAATTACCAGTTCAATCTAAACTATTAAACCACGGAGCAGTTCAAAGTATTATTATATAGCTTTCCAAAGCATATGAGTGAACCTGATGAAGAAAAAAAAAAACACTTTACAAACTCCAGTCACTGTATTTAATGGAAGCTCTAGTAAAATATCTGAAGTAAAAAAACATAATACATATTTACTGAGGTATACAGTAAGCCGCTTACTAACTCACAGAGAGGATTCATTTAGAAACAGGTCAAAAGTTGTAATCCTCAGCTTAGCTAACAGAACCTTTACATGATCCTGGACTAAACCACTTCAGAATGTTGAGTCTACAAACACAAAACCTTTTGACAAATGTGCATCTACATTTAAAAACAGTTTAGGGCAAGTCCTAAAGTGTGTTTTACTCCGTCTCAGATTTGTAAACAAACCTCAAGGTGGTTGTTGCCAACTTAAACTGGTCATTATAAGGAAAAACAAGGCAGCCCAGTGCTCTCTGCAGTGTAGGAACTTACCACAGGCTGGCTTCAGACCTTATAACAATCAGAATGAGAACATGGAAGGTTGCCATCTTGGCGCGGTACAGCCTGTGAGTATGAAGATGTGGTGGCGTAATTAAACCTCGGGATTTTAATAAAAAAACTTTTTTTTTTCTCAACAGCAGCCAAAGAATGCCATTTATTATGGAGGTCTGTACATGCTTGACCAGTTCTGTCTGTGCTTTCTGATTTGTAGGGGAGAGGAGGGATTGTGGGATACAGGCAATTATCTTTCCTGTCTGGGACACAAGTTCAAATGTTACACAGAGCCACCTATGTCCAGTTTTGTGTGCAAAGACCTAAACAAGTTTACTTTGGTGCAAATCGACACTGGTAGATAAATCAATGCATGCATACAAACTATATTATATATATATATATATATATATATATATATATATATATATATATATATATATATATATATATATATATATATATATATATATATATATATATATATATATATATTTTTACAAAGTAACTAAACACTGTAGGTAAGTTACTTCCTTCAATACCACCCATTTCAATTTTAAAATGTTTAAGTCACTGAGCAACAGTTCTATGGAATAAATTCAATTAAAAACACTGAAGGGAAATTCTTATGAACCTTAGAGAGCAGGTTAGTACAAAGGAAACAGCTCCTACGCTATTGTAGTTCATGTGCAGCAGCTTGTTAATGTAACAAGAACACTGCATGCCCTTGAAATTATTTGAAAACTGCCAGCTTGATGTCCACCCATGATAAACCAAGTCTGTTCAAACAAGTTTTGTTGAGATCATTTTAATTCTGTGGTGCACTCTGAAAAAATGTAATGATATTGGTGTCCAGTCCTTAGAACATTTATGAAGATCAGTTAAAATAAAAAAATAAAAAAATACCCCCTCCACACACACACACACTATTCTTTTTAATTCCTAGAAAAGCTCCTTACACCTTGAACAGTTACAGTTTAACTGCATTAAAAACTTAATGAAAAGGATAACTGTAACTCAGCATATTTATCTGACTGTAATCTATCGATCCATAAAAGGTCATCATTAGGTACAGTATGTTATTATTTGCCCCAAGATAACCAGTTTAGCACATAGTAGAAACACCAGCACAGGTTACCTGACACAACACTCTTAATAATGCCAGTGCTGCAACAGTGAATGATTGACCCTCCTGGGGGCTGATCCAGTGGGTTAGGTGTGGTCGGCCCTTGCACAGTAGATCTCAAAAAATCATTGACCAGGACAGTGGACTGACCCAAGCTTCATAAAGCACCTGGCCCAGTAAATGTAAACTACATGGTTTCCGAAATGACAACACTGGAATCTCCATAAATGGTTGGAATGTCTTCATCCCGCCCCTTATATCTGAACTGTCAGTTACAAAATGGTTACCGTATGTTCAAGATACATTTACAAATTGGTGGCACTCTTAATTGTCAAATTTTAGGTAACAGAGAAAAACATACGAAGATATGGTCTGAAAAAAGAAGAAAAAAAAATCAGAACAGTGATGAGCTTTAGACTTAATGTATTTCAAAGCAAAAAAATAAAACACCAACAGTGAAAAAAAAAACAGTGATAGGGGTCAGTCTAACACAAAATTACACCAAGTTTTTTTTTTTTTTTTTTTTTTAAACTACCTGAATCTCTGGCTACTTCCCCCGTTATTGCCATTATATAGATTCTTCTCTGGAAAAGAAAGGAATGATGTTGGATTCTTACCAACAGGAGGAGGGTGCTTATGGTGGCCTTTTGCACTTATTGTAGATTTCTAAATGTAGATTCACTCAGTCTTTTAAAATGCTGACCTTTATTAACCTCTTCATTTTCAAAAGTATTCTGTGCCAGTATTTGAATTCTGGGTTACTAAACACAGCATCTCACACCTTGGTATCTATGCGACATCAGCTTGGTATGCAAAGCTTTTATCTCAAACAAACACAATCAGCATACACTCACAGAAGGAGGTGGAACTGTACAGAACTGGGGAGTTAGTAATTTAAATGGTATTCTGGAAATTAAGCTCAAGATCAAGGAAGAAACCCCCCTGCCCCCAAACACACACACACACACACACGTGTACAAGAACAAAGACACACACTGAAAAAAAGGATTTAAAAAAGGTATTACACTGGGGCTCCAAGTTCCCAGGGGGCGGCACACAATTGGCCGGCGCCGCCCGGGTGGGAAGAGCTTATGTTGGCCAGGGTGTCCTCGGCTCTCTGCGCACCAGCGACCTCTGTAGACTGGCCAGGCGCCAGCGGGTCTGCCTGTAAGTTGCCCAGAGCTGCATGGTCCTCCGACGCTGTAGCTCTGAGGTGGCTGCATGGCGGGTCTGGAGAGTGAAAAGAAGCGGACGACTAATGGCACGCGTTTCGGAGGACGCGTGTGTCCGTCTTCATCTCTCCCGAGTCAGCGCAGGGGTGGCAGCGGTGAGCCAGGTTGAAATAAAAAAAAATAACTGGGCTTTCCAAATTGGGGAGAAAACAAACAAACAAAAAAAAATTGCTGATTCTGAATTTAAAAAAATAAAAAAAAATAAAAAAAATGGAATGGTACAAACCCCCAAAAACCCAAAACAAAGCTGTGAGAGCAGTCTGCCGTCAAGCCGTCGGGTGTCGATTCCCACAACAGAGCAACAGCTACATTTCTATCTGCCAGGAACCATGTCTCATCATCTTCTGTTCCCCTTTCATCCCCTGCCAACAATCGGCAGATGCCACCTCTTACAGGCCATGGCTGCTGATTGTTACTGCTGACGTCTTTGTACAAGAACTCTCCAATTACCCAACACTGAAGACCGCAGTTTGTGGTTTGAATTACGCCAGCAATTCGAGACTTCCCATATTCCATTTATACAAATGTGGGAAAACGCTTGTTACCTTTCTACTGTTTTCTAGAGCTTATCTGTCCTGTAAAAGTTATCAATTTCTCCAGACAGCAGAAACACTGAATATAGAACGAAGAAGAAAAGTAATTCATTCAACTGTTAACTCACTCAGATAGCACGGTAGAAATAGCTAGGTAGACTCATGTTTAAGTTCAAAAGTCTATAGAGTGGTTTGCTGTTTTTAAATTCTCAGTACTCTGTATGTATTATATAGGACCCATATTGAAATAAAGTAAAACGTTTAATAATGCACAACCTACCTGAGCTTAAGGGAAGTTTACTATAGGCTAACAAATAAATCACATGCTTGAACGATCAATTGTTGACACTTTCAAATTATTAGGAAATTTAGCAATAAGGGTCACTATACAGTACATTTTTTAATTCTTACTGTATCCAAGAATGTAGAATTTAAACGAACATCAGTAAAAAGCATTACTCAATGGCCCCTCTGTAAAATTAACATGCTCACAATTGACACTGGGCATGTTAAACAGTGCAGCTATGTGTCTGGCTGATTGGATTGCTCTAGCAGATTAGGACCATCAACAGGTTTTAAAAAGCCTTGAGGTGCAAGGAGAGAGGGCAGATCAATGTAACTTTCTCCAAGTCATATGGGGGAGGAGGTTGGTAGTGCTATACTGTTTGGTAAATCATACAAGATCAGTAGGTAAGACCACCATGGGATTTCAACCTAACCGATTCTGAACTCCAGAACATTTCAAGCAGTTAGAATGAACAAAGAACACAGACTGATCAAAAATCATTATGTTGGGGGATTTTAAAGATCTATGGAGTTTTTGAATGAAAGAGGCCTATTGTTTTACTTTAAAGTACATGTATGTGCTTGAAATGAAGAGCCCTGAATGGTGTTCCCATGTGTAATGTAGCTGTAAATGTATTACTTTTGAGGTTACCCATTATCCTACTGTACTGTAAGAACATAAGAAAGTTCTTGCTCGTTTGGTTGTTAGTAGCTTATTGATCCCAGAATCTCATCAAGCAGCTTCTTGAAGGATCCCAGGGTGTCAGCCTCAACAGAAATTAGCGGTATCATGTACAGTACATGGGTTTTCTCATCAAAAATGATTTGTCTAATTAGCTGTTACAGCTGCATTTCCTCTCTGTAAACCATTAGGGCAAAGCTGTAAAATCCACAGGGAGCTGCATGGCCTGACCATGACAGAGCTCAACCAAATTAAATCTCTTCCCATTACCTCATACATTCTTTAAATAAATATGAACAATGTCAGCTTTGACATTTCACATGTGGGTTGTCTATGCATGTCTAGGGCTGTGATGTATAAAATCATCTTTCCTGCATGTAAGATATGCAAAGTAATGATTTAGTTCTCTATGTGGAACTTTACCTCTTAAAAGCTCCTGCAACAAAAATAACAGCGCAAACAAGGAATCAGCACGCAAGTAAGTAAAGAGATGTCAGAATCTGTCTGTGACTTTCTTTGCAGTGCCTTTAAAATAACACAATGCAGAAAGAAATATATCTGTATTTCTGTTCATTTATAAATTGTGCCATGATGAATTCTGCTTGGGGATATGGATTAAATTCCTAAACGAGAACATAAATACAGCAGCAGCAACAATTTATGTAAACAAATCAGATTATATTTGTTCATTTAAGTCTTGCTAAACTAAGAGACAAAAAGGACACCTTTGTAAAGAGCTATAAACCCCATAGCTTAGTAAACATATTACTTTAAGTATTCAAGGAATTGTTTACATAGGACAGGATCATGGTTGTACTGGGAGCTTTGTAGATGTAAGCTTACAATACCTTCAAGGTCTAAAGAGACGACAGGCCACAAAATGTAAGGCTTGGGGAGAAGGTCGGTTGTCACAGCAACTTTGGCAATGGTACACCTGGATATCTGTCCAAAATAAATCCCACATTTATTCCCTCTTAACTGTCTTTATTTGGTAATGGTTTGACAGTTTGAACACAAGGTTTAACACCTGGCTTATTCGAGAATAATCACAATGGTCAATAACACATTGTATAAATACTGTACCATTGAACTGAATCCACTTCATTAATTGATTTAGGTTTACTTTTCTTCAACAAATTGCCTTAAATCTCCCTAGATGGTGAGAACAATGACAGAGGATGACATGGAACTATTTATGTTGAGAGCAGCAGGCTGGATGTTTAAAGAAACATTTTCTTGAGCACCTTCAGTGATCTGTAAAGAGCACTACCCAGACACACGCTACCTCTGCCTACAACACATTTGAAGTACTTAAGTTTTACAAAGTACTTACAAGATAAATCCCCTTATATGGCAGGCCTCCTACTATATAGCACCTCTAGTTATATTACTAAAGACATTTCATTTTGAAAAAAAACATGCTCTTGAACACAATTGGATCCGGTTTTGTTGCATTTTTAGCATTTGTTTAGGACTACAAAACGTAATGACATATGTTCTTACCACTGTACCAATGACTGACTACCACAAATCTCACGGCATCATCCATTATCTACATTTTAAATATACAAGATGATGCGATGAAGCAATCTTTGCAGCTATTAGTTTGCTTTTGTTGTACTATGTTGTCCTCTTTCTTGCCTTTTTTCTTTTTATTTTGTATTTGCGAAAGTCTTTACATACATCCAACAATATGTACCTAGGCTGTAAATGGACCAGTGTTCCTGCACATACGTCACAGAACTACTGCATGTAAAGAAACCATTTACAATTTAATCCGACTGTCTAGGAAGACCATTCAAGGACTGAAAAGGCTCCATTTAGCAGTGCTAAACACATTCTAAACCACTGCTGTGCTAATCTCCCAGCAAAGTGAAGTCATTGTTCATCTCGAGTAAATTATTTCCAGCAATTTGTAAAACTGAAATGACAAATGATCCTGTATTACTGTACAAGAAAAAAATGCCTTCATACAGTAACTGGTAAGACACAGAACCCATTCAATAAAAAGAAAGAGACATCATTCATTTCTCGATAAAAATCATTGCTTAATGCTTTATAGTTTTTAATGCTATATAGTTTCAATTTTTTTTTTTTTTTTTTTAAGACCTTAAGTGCTATAAACTCCATTGCTCTTTCAGATTTTCATGCCCTGAAAATTAGATGACTTATTTGAGCTTTTCCCAGGATCAACATCCTGGGCTTCACTGGACTATGGGAAAAATGTGTATTCTACTTAACTTATTTCTTAGCTTAACTACAGACCTGCCTGAACGACTGCTTTAGGACATCCCTACAGCTTGATTTCCTTATTTATTTATTTTAATTTAAGACCATTCCTTTGGTCTCATTTCACTCTGACCCTTTTCTCCAGGGTAGGGTTTGTCATACTCCTGTGGTGGAATATTAGAAATGCCTTCCAGTGGTTCTTAGCAACTTGACTTGTATTTAACAGCATGGCTGCCTATACGTACGAATGCTTTCTTTTTCAGTTAACACACCTTGCCAAACCTTTTACCGAGATAATTTTTCACTGCAGATTCTGCCACCGAGGAATGTTTCTGAATTCTTCCTCGTGAAGATGGCCAAGAATTGGTCACAGTATCTTTTACAGTAACGATATTGGGAGGCTCATCTCAGTAAACAGATTGTATCAGGTTTAGCTCCTGCTGTGCCTAAAGTGGCTTGACAGGTTTATCTTCTCATCTCCCTTTACAGACAAATACAGTCCTGTGGAATTAAAACTGCAAAGCACTTCAAAAGAAAAGCGTAGCTCGCAGGGACAGATAGTGCTGATAGTGTGCTTGAAATTAAAGGGATAAGAAGTATTCTAAAACATCTACTTCTCAACTTCACTCCTAGAAATACAGGTGCCATTTTCTTTTATGAATGAAATACAAAAACACCCTTTAGCATGCTTCAGATGCTTCTAAACATGCAGCCCAAACCACAGTTACCCTTTCACATGCCTTGTAGACCCCCAATATATTTTCACCTTGGGGGAACATTGCTAACCCATTTTCCTTTCTAAATGTCCATACAGGATGTTAAGTGACTATTTACAGGCCGTTTGGCATGAAGGCTGGATTATGCCATCTCCACTTAAGGAGCCTTTATTGTTACTGCATCACTGCACTTCAGCCACACACAAACTGGCAGCTCCGAATGACTGTGGCTCTAAGCAAAAAAAAAAAAAAAAATCATCTGCAAACTAAAGAATCTGACATTCCTTGTGTTCAAAGTAGCCATAGGAGACAATAAGGCGAAGCTCACCAGACACGTGTTTTACAGCTGGTTTAAAAGTTATCTTGATGCAGCACACACAAGGTTATTCAGAGGTCCTACATCATAAGAGGTTGACTGTGCCTGCAATTCGGTCAAGTCTGACAGGGCTAGTAAGAGCACTGTATCTGGATTTGGGCCCAGTTGATTGCTAAGGATTCGTTTACTTCCATGAATTTGTAAGCTAAAGGAGACATGAATTAGGACATGCAGTACAACGCTTAAGTAATCAAAGGAAAGATCAAAGCTCAACCAGCACAGTGTTAACCTTTACTTAACTTCTTTAAACAGACTGCTATATTATAGACCAACAGATAGAGACATCCAATAGACAATACATCCCACTTCAATGCTCAGTCCCACAGCCAGACATCTCATATTAGCATCAGAAACGTATTGTGTATCGCAAAATCATCCAACATTTTAACTGTCCCGCACTCTCAGAATGTGAGTCATAACACTGCCTGAACTCTGGAAAAGAAAAGGCAGACTGTGTGCTGTCTGAAGCAAGTTCACTGTGCCTACATAGGACATGCAAAGTGCAATTTCACCAGGACTGAAAATTAGGCTTTACAATTTGACATTACATTTTCACAGGATCTCCCCTTCCCACTTGCCATCACATACATGGTTACAAAAGAAAATGCAACTGTAAATCTACTCACTTTTGTGTGCAAAGTTAAACTATATAAGCAAAATAAAATAAAAACAAAACAGGTCAGTAGCCTCAAATAAAAAAATAAAAAACTCCTCCCACACAACATTTCTTCCCAAGGGTTAATGCAATTAAATCATAAAATTCTAGATGCTTGTTTTAAATTAGATTCCAGACCTTAAGCAGCTGCATAAACAGTTACTGGCCAGGCCACGTGATCCACTCCCCCCAAATAGCAGCCCACGCCAGGGCTTATTTTAAGGAATCTTTCCAGCAGTCCTGGAGACTGCGTTCACAGAGGCGTGGGATGGGGTCACAGGACAGAGGAGCTTGCTTCCTCTCATAGATTACATCCTTGCCTAAATCAACTCACTCCCATTGACAGTGCATACCATGCACTACAGAGTAAGGATCTAATGTATCATTTCCAAGCAAGAATAGAAAGAAGATTCCCCATTGCACAGCAATTAAGTCCTCAGTCAAAAGCTGTCATTAAAAAAGTGCATTATTCAAAATGAAGAAATGCTAACTCAAGGTCATCTCCACTACAAAAACCTGTCGCTCTCACACAGCAGCAGGTCTGGTCGCTAATCACTACCGATCATAGAAGTTAATAAAGCTCAGACCCACTAAGTTCCTGCATGATCTTAGGCACATCAAAGCCATGTTCCATCGAACAGTAAAACTTGCAGTGCTTCAGTATCATTTTTATTACTCAATTAAAAGTTAAAAAGCCAGACAAAATAACTCTCTCTGTCTAACAGCTGGGATGATATTTCTATGCTCAGAGCAGAAGGAAATTACTCTACAGGTACATGCTTGTAGTTCAATAATTTGTGGCAAGTGAGATGCCTCACTATAATGAGTGAAATCCTGTCCCTTAAGCATTTCAATGCAATACTTCTTTACAGACAAACTTTACCAGCTATGGAAAATAAAGTCTATACCACAGGTTCACTCTTGACCCACCCACATTTCAGGCCTTACAAACTTTTCTCTGTGCACCCAGATCCAAAAGTATATAGATAAGCAGGTTACACACTGAGCTTTTGACAAGTTTTGTCAAAAATAACTTAAGCCACACAGCCTCAAAAGAATAATATAGTATTATTTGTTGAATACAATGGTCTACTATGAAACAGTATGCCCTAGTAGGGGGTCTGATGGGAAATATCTTCAGAAACAAAACAAAGGCAGGAAACAGGTCTATCTTTGCCTGCCTTTCATATGCCCCGCATCAACAACATTGTAACACATTGAGCCCTCAAGCTGGGATAATGAGCTGCAGGTTGCCTCCTCGGCACTCTCTTCTGCGACACTGTAATCACCCCCACAGACATGCAGACATCCCCGGGTTTATCGCACTTCAGCTCACCTCTTTCATCTGAATAATCTGCAGGTCTGATACCAATCAACATCACTGCAGAGACAGGGTGCAGACAGGGAACGCACAATTCATCAAAACTAAAAGCTCGTCAAAAATCCTCCAATGTCTTCAACATATCACAACACTTAACCACTTCAACTCCAAATGAAACCCCTTCCCAGGTACCAGATTTTGAAAATAATAATAATAATAATAATAATAATAATAATAATAATAATAATAATATTATTTTCAAACCTGTAATAGCTATACAATGTTAACATACGATTAATAAAACACAAAGGTCCTAAACTGTTTTTCATTAACCCTTTATGCTGCTGTGTACTACATACCCATATTCAATATAGAGATAAAAACACTTTTTTTTTAACAATGAAAACAAAAATGCTCCTAATAACAATAGTAATAAATTAGTAAACAGTAATTATCAAATAAAAATTAAACATAAAAACGTGTGCCATTATCGACTTGCTCTGTGCCATTTATTGAAATGTTCAATACAACAGAACCCGGGGTTACCTTCGCAACCACTGCAGATTTTTCTTGTGTCTTTTGTTTTGTTTTCATTTTCGTAGCAGACTCTGCACCTTTGTTGCAGTCTCCGCTTCCCTTGTGTTAGAGGGATAGTCACAAATGCGTGTACACAGCTACTTTGAGCTGGCATTGCCTGTACCCAGTGCTGCGTTTTGATAGTATTTCGTCACAGCACTGCCATTTCAAACCAAACAGCTTCCCGTTTCAGGCTGGCTTACCTGTAAAGTAGCTGCATGCTCTTTTGTTTGTACAGTTTGTACTGTTCTTGGCTCCACATCCTTCATAGAATAGAATGGGAACGACATGGTACTGTAAGTGTGTACGTCATGGTGTTGAAGTGGTTAAGCAACGATACAACAACTCATAGTCCTGATAATGTTTTTTTGTGTAATGGACAATGTAAAGTTAGCGGAAGCATGTGTGCATGTAATGATCTTTCAAAAAACATTTATAGGACTACAAATAGCTATGTGCTGCTTTTTGTCATGAATAGCACTACACGTCACGAAGGTATCACAATTCCCGGACACACATTTCATCTTTCCAACTCTAAACCAAGTACAGAGAAAACCAGTCCATGGAGACTCATTAAAGGAACATTGAATATGATGAAAGCGGTAACACAAACTGAGGCCTCAGGTCCTGAAGATTCCCCTGTTGAACAAGAGCCAGGGAGCTTTTTCTGTGGGCAGATAACTCTCTTAATGATAAGAAAGAAATGATAACTACTGTAGCTGTGATTCACTGGATAGCTGTCTCGAGAAAGAAGCATTTTAAAAAGCTTTTTTTTCCTACCAAAAAAGATAAGTACAGTTGGGAGACCTTTATTTTTCTTTCGAAGAGAGAAATCCAAAGTATGTATCAAGTCATTTTTTTTTTTTTTTAAAAGCACTTTTTTGCACTTTGATTTTATCAGAGTATCTTTTAAACTTAAATTTATTTAGTCTAAATGCAGTCATCAGATATTCTTATGAAATTGAAATTACAAATCATAAATAGGCTGGCAATATGTGCAAATGGGCTGGAGATCCTCATTGTTAGTTGCCACAATGTCACTTAGCTTCTTGTGCGCAAATCATTTGACCTGAAACCTACGTCACTTAAAATGGTATATTAATCTGATCAATTTTTACTTGTGAAACTCCAGTCCCTACTTTCATTTCTACACTGCAAAAACATTTCCAAATGGGCATTCTTAATGAAATGGAGGACTAAAATTAGAAAACGAGTTAAAAAGAACCACCAATGTCACCAGCAGCAATCAATGTGCTATAGCATTGTTCTGAGTCACTGCATTTAACATTTACTAAAAACAAAATTCTAAAGGCTCAAAAAGTACTATTTCTGCATAAATTATGCAGCTAAGCAGTTGCATAATGTGAATGCGAGACAATGAAGTTTCTTTGGCCGAAATCCAGCTGTTTTAGCACCGGCAACCAGGCAGCTGACTCATGAAATGTCACTATTTACCCAGGAGACCATGGCACTAGCCACACACAGGATTAGAGCATAAAAGACCACTTCATACCTCAGGCTGCTCCCAGTACCAGACAGACTGGAATGCAGGATTAGCAACACCTACGGTTGAGCAGCATGCTGGCATGCCACTGTGGTGCCCCTCAGGGACAGTGTGAAAAATAAACTCTTATACCTCATCTCTACTGGCACATCCGACCCGTGAGGGCTCCGTACAGTACGGGTACAGGTGGTTCTCCATTGGCTATTTGTTGAGCCGAGCGAAAACCAAACTGTGAAACTCTGGTCTCAAGACATCTGAATCTGGCTGCGAGCTGAGCCGAGCCAGGGGCGAGGTTAAGGATTTTTGTCATTATGTTGCATCAGTCAGTAACCTCCACAAAGACAAACAACAACAACAACATGCCGGGTAGCAAGTGTAATGAGAGAAAAGTACAGCCTTGGGATGCTGAAGAAGTGCAGGCTCTAGTTTTTCTGTGGGCAGATAGAAGTGTTCGGGAATATCTGAGTCAGAAAGGAGAACGCTTCTGACCGAATTTCTGTGAAGCAAACGGACATAAACCATGGGTACGGTACACTTAACACCACAAAATTCGACCAGATTTCTCATCTGTTACCTTTATTATATTAATATAAAAAAAACGCGGAATATAAAACAATTCGAAAACTTATTTTAAAAAATATTGTAAAACAAAATACTACAGCTGTGCCATTATAATACATAAACTACGGCACTCGTTAGCCGCATCACTTTTTTTTTTTAAACACCCAAACAAAAAATAACTCTAGAAACAATCCTTATAACGGGATACCTTTGGCAAATCATATTTTTAAAATCTTCTTTTTCCCCCCTTCAACAGAACTAATTGAACTTTATTAAGTTGATATAAAATCAGTAAAATTTGTGGATTACAAAGAAATGCCTAAATATATGTGGAAAATATAGCGATACAAGAAACAGCTTTGGTCTATTAATTTTGGAACACGATTTGTTTGCGCATGTTTTGGCAAACTGAGTTAATTAATAACAATAATTAAAAACGGTCTTTCGTTGCATGTGACGTCAGTAGCACGGCTCAGCTCGGTAGAGCTCTGGTGTGCCTTGGTTGTACAGTGGAAAAGATGTATTTAGCACTATAGGTACTGAAATCAGGTGAGCCATTAAACCCTTTAAAAAAACTGATATATAATATTTTTCTATACAATATGTTTAAAATGCAGTGCTCCAAATGGCTACTGATGAAGACAAACCACCACTTACACGTAACAAACCACATAGATACCAACGGGACTAGTGGTCTGGAATAAAACAATACATTAAAAGTACAATGTCCATGCTCATTACAACAGAAATGTGTAAAGTAAGACTGAATCTTTCTAATTCCTCTTTCAGATGAAAGAAACACATTCCATTCAGTGTGCTATACTGTGGCCGTTGCTAAAACAGCACATATGCTTGAATGCACCGGCTGATCCTTCTTGTTACTATACTGCCAGCAGCACTATGTGAGATATACTTGGGTTCAATCCAGGTGTTAAGATACTGGAAGGTATAATAAGCTGTCGCCATCCTCTCTGACTCTGACTGACTTACTGACTTGGCCAAAACACGCGCATTTACACAACAGAAAAGCACAAGTTATTAGCCTCCCACCTACTGTATGTAGATGGGTTGACAGTTATCAGCACCCTGTCCAAAGCAGTCCTTTGGTAGTACTCCAAATGTATTCTATTCTGATTCCCCAGTGTGAAACAGCCAATTAGTAACTGCCCTACAATTTTACCTTTAAAATCACTGTACCTAGCGAATGCATATTCTGAATAAACAAATGGTGTGTACAGCAAGGGGCTGAAAGAGTACAATAATCTGTATGAAGTGTATTGTTAACCTCCATTAGTTAATATTTCCACACCAGGACACTCCTGGCACTTACAGGGGTGGCCAATTCGTATCGCCCGAAGCCCGGGACAACAAAATTTGCCATTTTAACTTTGCCTGTCAGAAAAGTAGTTTTTATTTATTTATTTTTCCTATGTGTGCTTGTTAGAAAGGCACTCCGGGTATATTTGTAGAGTGCCACTCAAGTTTCTGAAAACTGAATTGCGGAAGTCTAAAACATACACAAACATTTTAAATAGTGTTTACGTCCCACCCTTATTACTTCTGATTGGCTAGCTGTGGAAGAAGCTGATCTTCTGTTGGTTACAAAGAAACCCAGAAATAGCTGCCTGAGAGTAGAGCACCTGTCAAAACACAAAACACAGGCTAAAATTGTTGTCTTTTTTTTTTTAATAAAGACTTTAAATAACTATAAAAACCTTGTTATATGTGTTTCAATTCATTTTTTTGACTTTAAATAACTATTAAAAAAAACCCTTGCTTAGTTGTGTATCTGTGAGCTGCTGCCTTCCTGCATATTCTACATTGTTGCTAGGTAATTCACTCCCATTGGCTCCAACAGTGCAAGAGTTTAAGATGCTTTGTTGGGATGAATATTAAGTAAGATTAATTAAAGTCAAATTGTTTTTTTTGTTTTGTTATATTATATGTCATTTAAGCATTTAACAGCCCAATTTGTGTGGTATTAATTTCATTTTGAATTTTTTTTTTTTTGTACCTGTAAAGAGTGAGTGCGCGGTAGAGAGTGAAGAAAGGAGAGAGTCCTGAGGTTAATACATTGCGTGTTGTAATGTAAATACTGTCAAAAAATATTAAAATATCCAGTTAAAAATTAATGAAGTCAGTTTCACAAAACGACGACGGATACCAACTAAAAGGAGTAAAATAAAACTGAATACCTAACCAGGAGGTCCCCGGATCAAATCCCACCTCAGCCACTAACAAATTGTGTGACCCTGAGCAAGTCACTTAACCTCCTTGTGCTCCATCTTTCGGGTGAGAAGTTGTTGTAAGTGACTCTGCAGCTGATGCATAGTTCACACACCCTAGTCTCGTATCTTGTAAAGTGCTTTGTGATGGTGGTCCACTATGAAAAGCGCTATATATAAATAAATAAATAAATAAATAAATAAATTTTAAAAAACTGGATCCGACCGAAGTTACAGAAAATGACTGGTATGTACTACAAATAAAATACCAAAACAGTGTCTTGTTTAAAATAGCAAACTGGTTCGTAATGCAAATTAATATAAACTGGAAGACATGACAAGACACCTTGATGTCTTTAGTATCTTCTATGACAGCAGGTATTTTGACAGGTGTTTTCTTTGATTTTGGTGGCGCAGTGATACGTGGTTAGCACAGGTGCAGTGATTTGCCTTTGTTCCCAAGTAGTTCCTAATCATGACATTGTGCTGGATATTGTAATGGCTTGGAACACTGATGGATCAAATCAGCATGCAGCATTCTAACAATCAGTTTTATAATTATAAGTATAGTACTATTAAGTAAACTAAATACATCATAGAAATAAACAAAATTAAAAAAAAACATTTATGTCTGCAGTATTTGATGGAGCCTACTGTAAATACTGCATGCAGTTTGGTAGAAAAACACATGTTCTTCATAAATCTGGGATTCAGCAGTTACAAAACTGAAAGAACGTCAAGAAAATCTGTGTCTGTGATGCAACAAACTAAAACACCTGTACATCAGAAGTTGAATTCACCTTATAAAGAAAGAGTGGACAAAACAGGCAGAAACTACTTTTATATATGAATAACTCCCAAGTATTCCTTATTACAGTTGTACTCTCAGTATGTTACTTAAATGTACTAGCAAATGTGTTCCAAACTGCACTGAAAGAAACATTTCCTTAAAGTACGCTATAGATTTGTCGAGGTGAGGTCGGGTCACAGGGAACCTTTTGTGAATTTAGTGAACCAGTCAAGCTACAAGGCTAGACCCTCCCCT
The DNA here is from genome assembly GCA_030684275.1 of Acipenser oxyrinchus oxyrinchus. NCBI lineage: Eukaryota > Metazoa > Chordata > Actinopteri > Acipenseriformes > Acipenseridae > Acipenser > Acipenser oxyrinchus. The sequence continues at coordinate 23,264,780 of CM060260.1, read as the reverse complement.
GTTAATCAACAATTGATTCTGTTCATTGTTAAATTCAACCAAAATCCTACAAGTTATATTCTACTTGTTTTGTGTGTGTTTTGTGCGATGGGGAGGGGGAGGGGGCAAGTATCTTCTAAGGACAAGTAGATTTTTCTAGCATTTTGTCTCTTGGACAACAAGTTTTTTGTTTGTTTGTTTTTTAGAAACTGGCCACCCCTGTACTTAGCTTTTGGTTCTGGTTCACATAGCTCATTTTGTGGTCTGTTGACTAACAGCTTGGTGAGGTAATTACACAGCAAATTTAGAGGCCTGTGTTGAGGGCATTCTTGGAACGGAATTGGCTGTAATGAGGTACGTGGTTACTGTAGGTCTGTGAGAACCTAGCATCAGGGCTTCAAAGGATCGGAACCACACTTCGCAAAAGGTAGTCGCAAGTGCAGTGTTGTTGGTCTTGGGACATGGGATTAATGCTGCGTGTTTGCCTCTCTGCATGTGTTAGCCATGTCATTTGTTTCAGCTGGGTCTCGGGGATGGGGGTGGTATTTTGTAACGAAATATCATGCGTCAGGTCATGGTCACCATACTGACGTGCACAGCCATTTCCTTTAGTAGGGCGGAGGACTCCCAGTCTCAATCCCCCAGATGTTATGGGTCCTTGAACATGACAGCCTGCTCACAGTTAAGGGGTCCAGGGTCATTAACAACAAAGCTTACCAAAGGAACGATGGATTCCTTTTGAAAAAATCCAGGATAGTTGCTCTTGAATTATGAAAGAATGCAGTCTCCTATAAGCTGCACCTTTTAGCAATACAGTCCATCATTAGTGATATATTTTTTTTTCTAGTTACACATCACTGCCAGGGGTGCAAATCTGGTGATGGCGCTCCTATAGCATCAGCAACATTGCATTCTGCCACCGGTAGACACGTTTAACTTATTTATGTTTGCATTCCTTAGCAACCATAGACGATGATAATTTTTCATTGGGTCTAGACTCTCACATGGCCCACCCACAATTATTCACATACACAGGACAGAAAGTTCGTGTCGTGTGGGAACTTGTGAGGGGGGGTTTGATTTGGGTGGAGTTTAATAATTTAGCACCAGTCAGCTCTCTGGTGCTAATCTTTCAAAACAGTTTAGCACCAATTTTCAAAACAATTTGCACCCCTGACTGTGTATACAAGTCTCGAGGGAGCCTCACACCAACTGACTGAATTAGTGACCAGAGAAAACCTTCAATGAAAATGTATCACCCGCGGGCTCAATGGGACCAATTTGTTGCTGTGGAATTAGCAGGGCTGATAGCACCTCAATGGCACATGTTAAAAAAAGCCAGGTGGTCCCTTCTTGTGTCATTTCTAAGCTACACTTTAAATTTACCCCATTTTGACTGTCCACCAAACTGCTACTCAACGTTCAATTAGCTCAGTGCAGCAAGAATGTAAAGTTCTAACTTCAAAGTAAACACTGATGAATGGGGAGCAAACAGGAGTCGCGGCTCAGCTTTGTGTTGTTGACCGCAACGTCATTCCATCTCAATTCTTCTCTGTAATGCCTGTTCAAAGCAGCACTGCATGCTTGCTTGCATTCTGTGGGACGAGGGAATGCAAGACGCTTAACAAAGAATGCCCTCCCCCAAAAAACACCAAACCAACAAGGGTTTTTTGTGAATTACTAGGATAAAAAAAAAAAAAAAAAAAAAGTATTTTGTCTATGTAACGTCTGGGCCCCAGACCTAATCAGCATGGACTTCAAATGCACTTGTCAGCGAGGCCGGAACAACCCTAGGTCTAGTGTGGGTTGTATTGAAACTCCAAAACCACTGGAATTTGATTTAATATGCTTTTTATTCATATTTTGTGCTGTATGCTTAATGCAATAATACAAAGATGTTAAAAAAACAGTCAATTCCCACATTCAGAACTACAAAAATATTTGTATCCCCCAGAAACGTTAAAATACCAAGATTAAAGTATAAAAAAAAACATAGCAAAAGTACAATCTATTTTCAGCCAGTTTCTCAATGCCACAGTTAAAGTGTAGGCACTTGTTTCCGTACATGTATATTGCTGGTACTTTGAGGAGTTCAATTACCCTGCTGCTTTTCATATGCTACACACTGCAAAGGCAATGGTGATTACACTAAATCCTGCACAGTAATAACCTTCTGCAACAGCCAACCCTTCAGTTACTTGCAGACACCACTGTATATACTACCCCACAAATGCACAACAGTTGAGACACAAGGCTACTGTAACACTAGTTTTATTATGTCTTATAAAATAATAATACAACTAAAAAGACAGTGTTCCAAGAAGCAATGAAGGTCAATGACAGACCAAACAGAAGCACACCATTGAGGTCAGATAGAGGACAATCCTTAAACCTACTGGAATGTTTGGTTTTTATAATCCATAAAAAAAGGAGTGATTTAATGAGATTTTAACCTACTTTAAAAATAATGTACAAATTAAAATCAGGTGGTTGCTTTTTCTGAAAATCATCTGCCTAATGTCAAAGCAACTGCCTCTGTCCCTTTGTTGGAGTAGCCCTCACCAGGTGCCTGTAAGCCAGTTTACTTTAACTGAACGTCAGACTCAACGAATCGGAGGAAAGATTGTCCGCCCTGGATGAAGTGGAATGTCCCGTTGCCTTGCTGAATTCTCCTTGTTGTTTAACATGGACAAAAGAAGTTTGGATTAGGAAACAAAGGAAGTGGCTACGGTGAGGCCTATGTCCTGTCGTCTTTTCAGCACAGCTGTAGTTTTGATTACTGAACTAGATATCGCTGCCTTTCCTCATATTCCTCGCAAGTGATCTCAATAAAAAAAGACAAACACTGGTTTATCAAGACGTATACATTTCACAGTTTAGTTATAAACAAGGGGAACATCTTATGAGATTGAATGCATTCTCAACATGAAATAGTAATTTATAAAATGGCAATGTGGTTGAGGAGTTTGTAGAACACAAATATGAAGTTGCAAGCTGCAATGGTTTGTGAGATACTGGCAGTTGCAGGGACAGCAGTGGAATTGGAAATCCATAAGCTCCGCTCACAGAGGGGGAAAAAAGAGCACTCAGCCAGGTCGAGTACAATTAAATAGTAAATATTTAGTTGTATCATGATACAGTATGTCTGGGCAGCAGTCTTTGTAAAAAGATTTGGCTGCAATACAGTAAACAGTTTGTGCAGATAAAAAAAGCCATCAGCAGATATTATTCTGAGATCAGCAGAGTTTGTGCAGTGCCTGGGGAGCACCTCCCTTTACCAACACCCCTCCCTCCCTTTCTCATTCACTGACTTAGCTGACAACTTGAATATAACTTTAAATTTGCAGCAGTAACACATTATTGGATTATTGGTCTCAAATGCACATATTTTATTTTAAAAAGTTAAGTCACACAATTGCTGCTCTCCATCTATGACCTCCACAGTGCAGTAAAACCAGCAGACTACTGTGTACAGTATACAGGATGAGAGCATGCAGGAGTGTGTAGGGAAGTTGGATGGAAAGTGTGATTTCCTTTTAGTAGTCAGCATTAAAAGGTGCCCACATTCAATTACAAAAACCAGACTGCTTCTTTCTTAAATCCAGTCTGCTAGAGCATGTTTATTGTCAAGATAGCTTTGCTGTTCAGAAATGACTGTCTTGACAGACTAAACTGCATCAAGATCTTAAAAAAAAAAAAAAAAAAACCAACTGATGAAATAAACCCTGACAAAGGGCAGCAATAATGGGCTACTGTAACTGATCATCTATCAAATGGTATCTTATTTTCTGCCAATCAGACCCTTCAGTGCACCTCCTCAAGCAACTCCGCCCAACACTGCCTAGATTCAAAAAGTAAGAAAGATTTTACAGAAGAGTCTTTGAAACAAAAAAAAAGTGTGCTTTTCATTTAACTGCTTGCACCACACTGTTCAATAGACAATGCTTTCTGTACTCCCCCTGAATAAATCATTCATTTGAAGGGGAAGGGGAAACTTATTTAGTTTTATTTAAAACATTTTTAAAAAATTTAAAAAAAATAAAAAAATCTAAAAGTTCCATTGTTTCTTCCTGGAAAAAATGTAGAACTTTTAAAATTACAGCCAACAGCCACCAGCTAAATGTTTTGGGTTTTTTTTCCCCACCACCATTAACTGTCCTTTTTAACTGGCTACAACAAAGCGGAAAGGCCTTTGAAAAATCTGTTTATATGCTTATATGGAAAGAGGTATAAATAGACCTGATATGAAATAGGCCTTCTGACTACAAGCAAGCATGCCTGAGGACGGGAGGGAGGTCTTAAAACAGGCCTTGCTTTCTGGTATGCAGGGAGTAGGACCTTTATTTATGTATTTATTTTAAAAACACTGTAGCATATATCATGACCTATTCTGAGTGAGCACTATCCCAAGCAGGTAATCCCTTCGCCGATCCTCAAATTAAGTATTCAGCAAAATACTGAATTCATACAAAACAACAAGTTTAAATAATTTCAAGAGTGACACAGCCATTGAAATCAGTGTGCCATATTTCAGTTACCACCCTCAAAAGCACATCCAAGAATTCAGTTCTTAGACAGCTTTCTCAGCATTAAAGAATGCCAGTCTCCCAATCCCCGCCCCATCCGAACAGACAGTAAAATCTAACTTTTGTTCTACTTCATTTACTACAAATGAGTTAAACATTTTCAACCCTTTCTAAACCTCACCCCAATATTGCAAAAATAGGCTTTTTAATCATTTACATGATTTAATCATTTTCTAACAAGTGACTGTTTCTTATTTTCTAAAAGCAAACACTTGAACTGCAAACCTAGGGGTGTGGGGTCTTTATCTGGCAGGTATTCAATTAGAAAAGGGCAAACAGGCAGTCTTCAGTCTAAAAAGATAAGGACCATTTTACATTCAAGGGTCACAAAGACCCCGTTCACACTACTGTGCTGGCCCAGGGCCACCTCAGATTTACGTCTGCAACCCCGTTCACATTTGTGATTTAAGGTGCCTTTGCGCGTTCAAATATGTGACTGAAAAGCAGGCCTAAAATGTGGCAAATTACTTTATTTTTTAATGGAATGATAGCCTGCACTCAAAATGGAAGCGCCACCGGCTATACAGTAATCCTGTTTGTAGCAGATGTTTCTTATTAATATTTTTTTTTCTTCAATGCAGCACAGTAGCAATTTTATGGTATGTATTAAAAAATATATATATATATATATATATATATATATATATATATATATATATATATATATATATATATATATATATATATACAGTACTGTGCAAAAGTTTTAGACAGGTGTGAAAAAATGCTGTAAAGTAAGAATGCTTTCAAAATAGACATGTTAATAGATTGTATTTATCAATTAACTAAATGCAAAGTGAGTGAACAGAAGAAAAATCTAAATCAAATCCATATTTGGTGTGACCACCCTTTGCCTTCAAAACAGCATCAATTCTTCTAGGTACACTTGCACAAAGTCAGGGATTTTGTAGGCATATAGTCAGGTGTATGATTAAACAATTATACCAAACAGGTGCTAATGATCATCAATTCAATATGTAGGTTGAAACACAATCATTAACTGAAACACAAACAGCTGTGTAGGAGGAATAAAACTGGGTGAGGAACAGCCAAACTCAGCTAACAAGGTGAGGTTGCTGAAGACAGTTTACTGTCAAAAGTCATACACCATGGCAAGACTGAGCACAGCAACAAGACACAAGGTAGTTATACTGCATCAGCAAGGTCTCTCCCAGGCAGAAATTTCAAGGCAGACAGGGGTTTCCAGATGTGCTGTCCAAGCTCTTTTGAAGAAGCACAAAGAAACAGGCAACGCTGAGGACTGTAGACGCAGTGGTCGGCCAAGGAAACTTACTGCAGCAGATGAAAGACACATCATGCTTACTTCCCTTCGCAATCGGAAGATGTCCAGCAGTGCCATCAGCTCAGAACTGGCAGAAAACAGTGGGACCCTGGTACACCCATCTACTGTCCGAGAAGTCTGGTCAGAAGTGGCCTTCATGGAAGACTTGCGGCCAAAAAGCCATACCTCCGACGTGGAAACAAGGCCAAGCGACTCAACTATGCACGAAAACACAGGAACTGGGGTGCAGAAAAATGGCAGCAGGTGCTCTGGACTGATGAGTCAAAATTTTAAATATTTGGCTGTAGCAGAAGGCAGTTTGTTCAGCGAAGGGCTGGAGAGCGGTACACTAATGAGTGTCTGCAGGCAACAGTGAAGCATGGTGGAGGTTCCTTGCAAGTTTGGGGCTGCATTTCTGCAAATGGAGTTGGGGATTTGGTCAGAATTAATGGTCTCCTCAATGCTGAGAAGTACAGGCAGATACTTATCCATCATGCAATACCATCAGGGAGGCATCTGATTGGCCCCAAATTTATTCTACAGCATGACAACGACCCCAAACATACAGCGAAAGTCATTAAGAACTATCTTCAGCGTAAAGAAGAACAAGGAGTCCTGGAAGTGATGGTATGGCCCCCACAGAGCCCTGATCTCAACATCATCAAGTCTGACTTGGATTACATGAAGAGAGAGAAGCAACTGAGGCTGCCTAAATCCACAGAAGAACTGTGGTTAGTTCTCCAAGATGTTTGGGCCAACCTACCTGCCGAGTTCCTTCAAAAACTGTGTGCAAGTGTACCTAGAAGAATTGATGCTTGATGCTGTTTTGAAGGCAAAGGGTGGTCACACCAAATATGGATTTGATTTAGATTTTTCTTCTGTTCACTCACTTTGCATTTAGTTAATTGATAAATATAATCTATTAACATGTCTATTTTTGAAAGCATTCTTACTTTACAGCATTTTTTCACACCTGCCTAAAACTTTTGCACAGTACTGTATATATATATATATAGACGATTTTGACTTACTGTTATGGTGTGTAATCGGGTGTTGGTCTGAGCTTACCCTCACCCACAATGACATTATTCTCGTAAGAACACGGAGGTATTTAGAACGCGGGAAACAGTAATTTGCTAGTGTTGACAGGTATAAATGTTTATTTTTGTAATGGATACTTCACTCTGATTGCAAATGACTATCAGGTTGTACACAATGACTGACATTCACAAGACAAGCTCACGACTGACCACCTAATACTACTGCTCACATTAAATAATAATTAATTATTCAATAACCGGTTACACCTGGAATCATTTTATACAAAAATAAACTTATTTAACATTCATTCCATTTACAATAAACATTCATATAATTGACATTACACATGTTTCTTCTCAGTTATACATATTTGTTTAACCTGCATGAATACCGTCTTTGTTTACAAACACGGTTGTTAAACTATTTTATTGTTTACTCATTCTTATCATTAATCGCTATGCTTCTCCATTGCCCCTTCTTTTGGAAGATTACCCAACATATGGCTATAACAAAACCTTTGTTCCACTGTAGCTACGGCAACTTCATTAAGGGAAGAGCCCTAATCTAAATATAGCAATACACCATATATCAAATGTACTTTGCTCAACAACATGCACGATACATAATAAACTACTGCTTTATCGCCAGTAGAATAACATTAACAATAATAATCACAATAACAGGCATTGAAATATTAGTGAAAATATATATATTTTTTTACACTTTCAAATTCTAAGCAAGTTACAAGCTTACCAGTGCCATTAATCAATAAAACTTTTTTTTTTTTTACTTCAAATATTACAAATAGTTCCCTGTTGTAAAAAAAAAAAATCATGTTAGTTCAACTCAGTCTTCGTCATCCAGATGGCTATTGTAAAATAGAGCTGCAGCATTCTCTAGCCAGATTGCCGTGAGACGGTGGCGTTGAGCACATAAAAGAATCCAAGTTTGCTGCGGTTTACCTTTCGTTTCATTTAATTTATGTTTAGCGCTTCCCATTATACAATCGTCTGCCTACGAGTGTAATCTACAGACTTGCTGCATGAAGTACAAAACAGCACATTACCATCGACATGAAATTCGTCCTTGCCAAACTCCGATCCGATCTTGAGTCTTAAATCGCAGTGTGAATGGGGTCAGAATCAAGCGTTTACAAGAATTCTAGAACATCCGGCATTTCATCACCCAAGAATCAAACGGTCAAATCTGGCAGTTAAGATCTTTTCTGTAATTGTCCCTACATTTGCAAGAATAATTCTGGACTGCATTTGCACCAGATCAATGGAACAAAAAATAAATAAATAACCTTCTGATTCTCAAGTGATAGAAGTTTTTGCTTCTGGTACTGTAAAGCATTGTTTGAGAAGGATTCCTACTGACCATCCCAACAACAAAACATTTTACACTTTCAATAGCCTAACATTTGTTAACACAACATTAACTTGCAGCTATGCAACAGCATACTAAACTCCAACCAAGTCATCCATTTACCAACACACATCCTATCGAGAGCTAGAGTACTTGTCTTTGCCTAGAAGTACCCAGTAGCTGTCTGTTATTCTCACTGGATGGACCACACATGACAGTGCTCAATTGGAAAACAGAAACCTTACAATCCCTCCCCCCAATCCTGAACACAGCATTTCAACAGCACAAAAGGAAAAAAAAGCTGCTGAAATATTAGTGTTGCCAGTCCAATTTGAGATGCACCCGGTCTGTGTCCGATGGGGCTGATTTTATATGTCACAGCCAACAGATCGTAACCAGGAGGGAGAACAATGCAGCTCTATTCCAAGCCAGGATCACACCAGTAAAACGAGGGAGACACCCAATGATGTTACAGCACACAAAAGCCTTTGTGCATTCCCCCAGTGTAACTGAAGGACAAGTGTTCTGTTTCTTGATGGTGAGCAATTCCACAGTGAGGTTTAAATATACAAATGCTCTCGGCTTGTGGAAAAGGGTCCAGTTCGGTTTGCACCAATCCTCTTCAGAATCAATCCACATACATTGCTCAATCTGTACCGCGTCAAAAGAAGATTCAGAGTTCCAGTGGCTCACCAAGGTTTCTTTATAAGCCAATTGAATGGGGTTTTCTTAAAGTCAAATCCCCATTCAGAGATAAAGGAATTACATTTTATACAATAGAGGGGAAAAATCAGTTTACACCTAATTTTGTTGTTAGTTCGTGGACTGCATTTGTTCAAATAAAAGTAAAATGACACAGTAGGAGCAGAAGTTAATCCCTACTTTCATAAGCAAGGGCATTTGATACACAAGGGAGGGGATTTCTTCTTTTTTCATTCATCAGCTGGTCTTAAAAAAAAAATGTAGTTAGTTTTTTCACCTCAGAGCTTGAAGATGAAGGCCTTCCCCCCAAAACAAAAACAATTTATACACAAAAGCACATTTTTGAGATGTAGAAAGGATCACTGATTCTCATACCTTGGAAATAAATGTGTCCCACTGCCCACCACAACCCCCCCCAAGACACACACAGAGACGTGTTCTATTAAGTATTCTGACTTTCAGCACAGTTGATTAAACTTGGAAATGTGGTGTCAGACACCACATTATATTTCAGCAGGGCAAGTGAAGCTCAGAGTTTTGTTTACTCCTGTCTCAGCAGCTGTTCAGTGCCAGAAAAGCAGCAGCAGCTATTGTGAGGGCATCAAAGTTTTGGGTTGAGTCAACCTGAAGCGTGCCGATGAAAAATCAGAAACATTAAAGCTGCAGCGTCTTCTTCACCTTTTAATGCCCCTTGCCATTAAAGACACAGCCTTGTTTTGTCTCAGGCTCTTCGTTCTTTCTTTTTATATACTAAGACTTTTGTGTTAATCTAATTTGTCTTTTTAAGCTAGACTGCCACCTGTTGATTTTTGTCATCGGCTGGGATTTCAGATGTTTTACTTGTTTATCTTGTGTATGAGAGATTTTTGTTTTTCGTCAGAGGACATCTTGTGATATGCTTCTTACGAAGTATAGATTATCTATGGGTTAGAATGCTTCTGATACCTAGGGTAGCCAATTCCATTTTCAACCCAGATCACTGACGTTATTTCTTTTGAACACGACTTGGAGAAATTAGTTTTCAAGATAATTAAAAATCAAACCCATAACTAGCAATCAGAATTCATATTTGTACTTATGGGCTTTCTGTAAGTCAGTGGTTTGATGGGACTATAGAATGAGCCGCCCCCCACCCCCCTCTCCATGCTGTAGTAGCCATTAAGAAGATCAAAGACATAACAGACAGACAACATAAGCTGTATTGAAAACAACTGGACTTTTTAGAGTCAATGTATTCTCAGTTGACGCCGCCTCCATTTGTCAAACAAAACCACATCCTTAACCTTCCTCAAACGGAAAAGAAGAGCTTCCCAAAGCTTAGAAAAAAGGTTAAAGTTAAAGGAATATCCCCAGCCTGGGGGCACACAAAGCCATCTAACAATGCTGGGGATGAACAGTGCAGTGTCTCGGAAGCAAAACTGTCCACAGGAAATAGTGACAACAAAGTGCTGAAAAGAGAAAAAACATGTGACCATTCAGTTGAGAAATTCCCTACTAATGGTAGTCTAAACTCTCCCTGTCTGTTCTGCAGGACAAAAATACTAATTATTTACTATAATTTAACCTTCTACTAATTTGGAAGTTTGCTCAAATTAGTTAAAGCTAGAAAAGTAAAGCAATAACCAATTGAAATGTATACAATGTAACTCAAGTTCCTTCTGTTTTTTTTCTGGAGATGCTTATTCTGCAGATCAGAAACAAGGTGATAAAGTGGGTTTTCTTTTTTTCCGTGCCATATTGAAATACATATCAGTGAAACTCTTTACAAAATCTAACTTTAATGTTCCACCTCATTTGCAGATAGGATTCCGGCTTCTGGCTTCTATGTACTGTGATGCATCCAACTGACCACTCTAAAGATGCAGGAGGTTTGAGCAGCTTGTAAAGTTCAACCATGCATCAGCATAACCAGTCAGAGACACGCCTCCCCTTTCTGATACGGATTGACAAGTCAAGTCAGCCAATAGGATGTTTGCTTTACTGGAATCCCTAAGTATGTAAATTCAGCCCGAGTGACAGAAAGGAACAGGAAGCAGAGACCTAGGGGTGCTATTAACAGACACACGGCAGATACTTCCACTGCTTGAGGTCCTGTGGAGGCTACAATCGGCCTCTTACAAACACCACCATGCTAACTGCCCCTCCCCTCTCCAAACAAGAATATATCTGCATCACCACTTCAGCTATGTTCAAGTTTAAGAATTGGATTCAATTGCCAATCCCAACATTTACCATTTAAATAGGAAGTAGCGGCGTTCCGAAAAATATAGCGTTAAATGTCCCCACGTGTTGCTACAACTGTATAAATAACGTACCTGCAATTTTTCTTTTCGCTGTTAACATCCGGACAACTTTTTACACTTACAACCAACTCTGTTTCAAAGCTATTTTCAAAATGGCCGCTCAGTGCACTGATAGCGTAAGGATAAGGTGACAATATGGCTCTGTGCTCAGCAGGACAGTTTGGGACAGTTCAGGCTTTTCAACTCACAACCCAATGCATTCTGGTAAGCGTAGTCCTGCTTCTCTTAAAGGAAAGAATGGTACCTGAGACAGGTAAAACATACGAACACTGAGCCATATGATCACCTTATGTAAGGATTATTGCCCACATTGTCAAACAGGTAACACAACAATAACAATCTATGATGTGGTACGGGACAGAAAACCCACAGCACTTTTTTTTTTTTTTTTTTTTTTTTTTTTAAATCACAGTGATTTAGAGGACAGATCTCAAACCCCAGTACACTAGAGCGGCCACTTTGAAAACAACTTTGAAAGTTGTGAGGATGTTAAGTGAAAAGAAAAATTGCAGGTACGTTATTTATACAGTTGTAGCAACACGTGGGGACATTTAACGCTATAGTTAACCCTGAACTCCAAGACACACTGTAATCTTTAAAAAATACATATACAGTCCTCCCTTGCTATAAGGCCAGGACAGCCTTGACATTGATTCAAGTACATTCAGCCAAGTCAAAGCTAGCTGTCAAGCAGACACTCTTATTTGTGGAAGTGTAATAGACTACACAGAACACAGGAATTGCCTATATCACAGACCTCCTCTATGCTTACATTCTTTTGACTTCTTTATGGTGTTCAATAAAGTCTAATCGGGGTAGGCAAGAATTGACGTAGGAATCTGCAGGAGACCAGACAGGGCATCAGAATGTCATGAACTATGATGCAACACTCAACGAAAGGGAAAATCCAGTGGAACAACCATTGTAAAACATGGCCTATCGTGATCATGTCATACAACACACAAGTCAATCCTTAAACATCATAAATCTGATTCTTCAACTTAGCATGGGGTTTTAGGAACAAAATGCTTCTGTCCTCAAATGATGCAACACAGCTGCCCTGTTTTCAAGTGGCTTTTGATCTCCGTGAAGGTTCAAACATCAACATTAAGAAAAACTTAGTTTAGACTATTACTCACGGCACGGTTAACCCGTTTTCACAGTAGCCTTATTAAGCCTACAGACTACAGGAAGGATGTCTCGATTGCTATCCTGGGACTAGGTCAAAGCTGACTCAAGATTTAAAGCAACAGAGTCACTTGTTTCCCATCAGTGCTTCAAACTGGGTGACAAAGAAAGAATTTACCTGAACTGGATTTCTTTTAGTCTATCAGATATGTCTAGAGCTGGTTTGCCAGTCACAAACTTCCAAGCATTGTGTTCATTATTCCTTGGGCAACCCATGCACTTTTTTTATGGGATTCAATCATTTTACTGCCAAATACATACATGGGTCGGCACATATTCCAGTTTATGAGGCAAGGTCTGTTCTCAATGTGTATTAATAATAATGTATATAAAAATATAACTTTTCCAAGGATGCCTCATATCTGCCCAAATGTGTTGACATAACTAGTTGCAAGGGGTCTCTGAGCAGCCAATATGAAATGGCAGAAAAACGGTTTAAACAAAATGTATTTTGAGTACTAGTTCATATGTTCATAAACAAAAATGAAAAAATGGGGTTTGATTTGGCACATTTACATGTAGGTAGACATAGATGGCCAATGTGCACTTCGGTAGAATGCAGTCCCCTCCCCCAAACTTGTGTCTCTTTTCTTAAAGGAAAAAAAAACAGACACCCTGTACAAAGCTAAGTGAGTACAGATTTACCGCCTTCCGTAGACTTTTAGATTAGATTACACACCTGTTTGAACTCCAGTAAACCTGGGACGGTACTGTGTAAATACATGCTTCCAGGACCAAGATCATACCTTTCAGCGCTTAATAGGTCTTACCTCACATTTTTTTCACATCGGTATAATTTGTAACAGCTGGCCGCTCTTTAGAAAAGACAAGACCCTTTGATGAGCAGCTTGGGAAAGTCAGTGGGGAACCCAGACCTTACAGTCTCCACTTTGTAGTCAGCTTTCTAATCAGGGTTTTAAGCTAGCTTTTCAAAGTTTCCCACAGCATGTTTTTATCCAGTGGTCAGACAACAATATAAAATGGTCACTGCCACAAATCTAGGATACTTCCTGCTTTCAATCCTCACGCTACTGCACACAAATCAGCGTACAGTACATTATCTACCTGTCTGCTGCCAGAGATCTTGTAAGATCTTTTACATCCATCAATTAAGCAGTGCCAGCAACTGTACTAAGCAGAGCTACTGAATTTTCTAAATGTAATTTTCAGTTTCTAGTTCCTTATTTTTATGAAGGCACGCCTCTGCTCATACTATGTTGGCAAGCCTAAAACTGAATAATTTAAAATAGTAAGCCAATTTCCCCACAACCCACCAATGTCAACAATGAACAATGCATAACATTTGCTATTTCATTCCCAAAATCGCAAACCCATCCACCAAGGGTCCATTTTCAAAAGCATGTGGCAATAATTGGGTCCTGTTTGAGCAAACATGAGGCATATTAAAAAGGGGAGGCATAAAACAAAAGGGAGACTCCATTACTGTTACACCCTCGTCATCTTCCAGAAATACCCACCTCCTGAGCCTGAGGGCTGCTTGTTTATACAGTGACCTCCTGATAGAAAGCCTCTGGTATGTATCTGTTTGACAATGGAATTTACCTTTAAATACATCTGGTCTCTCAGCTATCAAGAACTCCTTACAGAGCCAGCATCCACTTTCTACAGCTAAACAAACTCTCCTGAACTAGGGCCAGAATTCAGCCTCCATATAAGTTCTACAAATCCATTAAACCACTTTGCTGTGTGGATGTTTGAGGGGAGCAACAGATGCATTCTGTAAAGACATCTTAAACAGCAATTGTATAAAGTTTGTGTAAAATAGCGGGAAGTTACCGAGTCATAGTGAAACATCTTAGCCAAGTGTTACTCTTAACTAAATTAGGTCTGATATTCTCCAGCTGTGAAGTCTTCATTTAGGTTATTGGGCCATATTCACAAAGCATTTTCCACCATTTTCTTGTTTTTGTTTTAAGAAAAAGGGGTGCAAAGGTAAATGCTATATGAAAATGGCCCAAAGTGGTTTAATGTTCTGTCTACTAGCAGGTATCATGTTATTATAACAAAAAGGCCATTCGATATTGAACTATTTGAATGTCATTTATCTGGACATCAAGTCATAGTAGTCACTGTATTGTATTCTGAACTGCAAGGGCCTTAAACAATATTTCCCAGGCCAGGACCTGAAAATGTAGAAATGTTACATGGTGGGTATTACAAGCATTAGGACCATTAGGACCCCAGATTCCTTTCATGAACAGTCATGTGTGCAGGAATTTCTGCTGTACAACTACAACAATGTATAGCTCTGAGGCATTTCAGCCCAAGCCCTCATTCCACACAATACTCAGGCAATGTTAGAATGTACTTCCACGACATGTCCTTTCAATGTTAGGGATTTCTACCTTTCATTTTATACTGAAAGATCTCAGGGATTTATTTGAATAGGCTTACTTCCACATCAACAGTTATACAATTTATTGATATCATTAATTTCCTGAGAATTCCCTCAGAGATGCTTGCACTGCTGACAGTTTGCATATTTATCTCAATCCTGAAACCTTTTTAAAACCCGCTTCTGTTCTCATACACTGTAAAATCAGGAATTTTAAATCTTTGTCTTTTTGTTCCCCACCACTCCCAGATAAACATGTTCTGGAATAAATTGTGTTTGTGAGGTCTGCAGGTCAGGACCAGCCTGTTCCTACAGAAATTAGCCTTTCTTCTCTAGGAAACACAGTAGCTTCTAAAGAATCAAACATATGTGCAAAAAAAGAGGTGTGTCTAGGCTTGCTTCAGGCTATACAACCCCTTCCACAATCCCAGATAAACAAGTCCAGACATTACTCTCATGTGAGAGCTTTCCAAGCTTTAGTTCCATAGGCGGATGTTGCATCTGTACTTCAAGAATTGCTTCCCAATTCTTAGTGCTGCTAGATCTCTGATGGTCAAATCAATCCCATCATCACATGGGGCTAACCAAACTGCCACTAGTGATTCATTTCATGTTTTTCAACAGACTAAAAGACTTGCAGCTATCAGACCTTCCTCTTGGATCTATCAGCGGGAGAGAGAGAGGCAGAGTGAAAATGGGTAGCTGAAACTTTCAGCCATTGTTGCTCAAAGGAGCTGCTGACTTGGACAGATTCGTGGCTCTAGTTTTCTTTTCCCACTCCCCACACCACCTGCTCCACAATATCAATTTGCTTAGGAAGCAAAAAGTTTAATGATTTGCGTAATGCGAACAATGTAATCAGTGAACTCATGCCTGCAGCGTGATAATAGGAAACAAGCACAAGCAATCCCATAGACCTGGCCTGTTTTCAGATTTGCTTTAAGTGAATAAAAACCACAGCTTAAGAGTTGGCAATAACGTAAAATGTATTCTTACAAGGCCACTCATTTGCTGAAGTTACATTGTTGGGAACAAACACCTAAAAGATGTACAATATGTTAAACCTTCAATGCATTAAGCTAAACTTACTAGTCTATATCCTTTTGCATCTACATTAATACACACATATTTTCTATTCTGTGGGCATTAAATTATGACAGATGCCCACAGAATATTATACAATAGGATTAATGGCTATTTTCTTAATTAGTTTTCATGCAAGAGAGACAAGTTACCTTGACATGAAAACACAGACTGTGGGGTTTTTATAAAAATTTACAGAGAACATGGGCAGGGCTTTGCACTTGTTTCAAATAAACCAGGAGTCATTCGCCACAGGTTACAGGTCACTACTTAAATCAGTGGACAAGCTCAAATAAAATAAAATTCTTAGAGCTACTGATTTTCCACAGTTGTGGAATCAGAGTTAGGCACTGGGAATGAAACTGGCATTCTGGGAATGGAATTCTGCTTTGCAACTGCACCTTTTAAAAAAAAAAAAAAACACCACACACACACACACACACCTGCGCAAACAGTCTTTTACGGCTGTTATTCTCCTATAAAAAAAATAATGGATTGCTTTGAAAACTACACAACCCAGAAGCGATGATGCTTGTATAAAACGTTTTTGTTTGTTTATTTGGATCACTGGATAACGAGAAAACAGGTGGTTTTGTGGGCGTTACGCTGATGGACTGTCTGTCTCTGTTGCGGCGCTGCCTGTGCGCTGTGTGAGTCGAGTTGTTTAAAAAAATAACTAGCTGTTTTGTGAGAGTTCTATTCTGTGGAATAATTTTGGAGTTGTATACAGAAAAGTACCTGAAAAAAATGATCGTCAAAAATGGGCTGAATGATAATACCTGAAAATAATCTTCATATTTTTAATAAAGTAGGCGGGATTCCGCCGATCACCGGCTTATTTTGAAAACCCTGCATTCATTGTCACTTTTTGCTTTGAAAATAAATCGGCTATTTTTTTAGCAGGCATTTTAACCTCTCGAAGTGCTTAACACAAAAAAGGACCCTCTTCGACTGGTTAAATGTTGTGTCAAGACATAACACATCTGTCATGTGATTCCAAGATTTTTTTTTTCACCCAGCAACGCACAAGTGATCTAGTCTGCAAGAAGCGCAATCCGTCCTTATTGTTAAAGGCACAGTAGCATCTGCAGGACGGGCAGGTCGGGTTCTTTCAGCAGGGCGGCGGCAGCCACTTTGCCGGACGGCCCGTCTGGTTCAAAAGGCCTGGGAAGAACCCTGGATGATAACAAACAACTAAAGGGTACTTCAAGATAAGTGCGTAACCTCTCCATTCAGAATAATAAAACCAAATTTAATTATATGAACAAGGTGCTTGTATTGCATGAAACTGGATGTATTATGAGGTACGGGTAAAGACCAACTCGAAATAATAGTCTGAATTAAAAGGCAATCTTTAGTTATTTTTTTTAAAATCACAAAAAAAATAAAAATAAAATAAATGATATAATTTGATATTGTCCTGATTTTGGTCTTCATCCATAACATACACTGTTATATTATTTTTGATACAATACAGCTTCTTACAGTGTGGATTTGGTTTGTGGGAATCAAGGCCATGTGAAATGACGTCACCTATGATGCCCTGACTTTGGAGTCCTGACAATCCAAGCAGCACTCCAGAGGAGAACTGTCTACGCCTGGACTTTCCATTCAAAAAGATAACTAAATAAAACATGTCTATAAATCACCTACAGGAAAGAGTGGGAGCCATTTAAGCAAACATGCATTTTCTTACCATAGCTTTGAAAAAAAACTTTGATAATGATTCAACTGTTTGTGAACCTGATACCTAACAGTACAACTGTATGAGGTTTACATTTAAGGTCCCAGACACAGAAAAGGCACAACAACCAAAACCATCTGCTTCTTCAGCCATACTGCACATGTGAGTGTATAAAAATACATCTTCACGCCAGGACAGCTTAAATCCACAAAGAGAAAAGTCAAGGCACACAATGTTGGTTGACCACGAGACCCCTTTGGGTTCACTAGTTATTTTGGGGATAAGCTATTGGCCACTCAGAAAGTTCAGCACCCAAAGTGTCACAGGGTCAAGGTGTGTCTGGGGATAAACTGAACAGACTTCAAGGTCTTCCTATGACTGTGGGTTTTAAATGGTTGAGGTTGCACAAAATAGTTAAGCAATGTTCTCTACTTCATTTTTAGTTGACAATAGAGAAAAAAAATGTACAACACACCTTAGAAACAAATTACAATAGGAATTTATTGCCCCTATTCTCAGAAGATAAAAACACTGATCTGTGCAATGGCTCTTTAAACACACTGAGCTAAGCAATTACATTTTTTTAATCATGGAGCTAAAATTATTAGCCAAAGTAAAAGTATTAATACCACTTGAGCGTGGATTTGTTTCTCTCTAAACAGGAACAAGTAAAGAACATATTTGAAATACACAACATTATTAACCACAGTATTTCAACATGTGGCAAAGAATATGTCAATAGTATTCTCAGTTGTGTGTTATGCACTAAAGCATCAAAACCATTGTGGGTAGCGGATAACCCACATTTCTCAATGACCTAAATCAATACCAGCTGCTCAAAAGCTCTAGCTAGCTTCTATAGAACCACTGAAAGAGAAAATAGCTTTATTCTGGAAAGCAGCACTAAACAATGTCACATACCTATAGAATTCAACCTTCTTAAATCAAACATGGTGCTTATCCTTTCAAACAGGTGAAAATAACCTTGCTTCACTCTTTCCAGGCACATACTTCAAGCCAAACCTACACCTAATAAAAACTGAGCTTAAAACATAAAGTAGTTAAACTACAATGCAACTAATCTTCAGAGAGACATCACAGTAAGCGACAGACTCCTTAAGCTTTTGCCATGTGTATCTCCCACTGTACTATACTATCACTACTATATATAGGAGAATTGTGATAAAACTTGTCAAGGACATTCTTTTACACAATTACCCCGGGTAAATACATGAATCATTCCGTCTATCAATATATCTATCAAACTTATATTTTTAGATGCTTATTTTTGTAATGTTGCCGATAGCTTGAATTATGTATTTAAAGCAGTGGCAGGGGATGTAACCATGGCTCCATACTGTCACTGCATAAGGGTTGCACAGCACCCCTAATTAAGCTTTCTGAACAAATCATTTATATTTTTTATTTATTTAATGTGCCCAATTATTTTACCCGCAATTCTCTCCAATTTGAAATGTCCAATTATATTTCCTCTCACAACCGCAATTCCCTACACAGCTCAGGAGAACTGAAGGTTCAGTGGGCACCCTCCGATCCCACGACCAAGCCAGCTTCCTCTTTTACACACAGAAACTCAACAGCGGATGTCAGCGAGCAACTGGCCTATTGAGGACAAAGGCCAGTCCTGTAGGTGTCCGCTTTTGAGCTCACTCGGCACTGGGCCAGCAGGGTTCGCTGTAGCGCAATGAGGAGGAACCGTCCCTGACGGTTTTGCCTCCCTAACCCACAGGAGCGCCAGAGCCAATGAGACACTCCCTTCAGAATCCCAAGCGAAGACTTCGCACAGCCAGGACACCAAGCGGCTGTGCTTTAACCAGGAAAGCCACCCTTTGGGCTTCACAGAGAAGTATTAAACAAAATCCCTTTAATTTAGCAAAATAAAACCCTGTTATTACCAGTCATTTCCACCTTTTGAAACATGGTTTCTGCACCATCCGGCTAATACTGAAGTTAGCCCTGTAAAGTTTTTAAAAAACATTTTAGGGGTCTGCTTTATCAGAAGGTTGTCTGTATTTCTAATCGTTTCCATGTTAAACTGCCAAGGGGCAGTTAGTTTGCCATGAACCTGTTTCCAGGCATTTTACAGCACATGGGTGCCGTGACAAACTCAAAGGGTGTGAGAAGGTTATATATTACTATCCCACTGGTATAAATTAGACTCCCAACAGGAATGTATTAGCATATCAGCTGCTAAACCAAACAATAGACATCCCCAAAAAGACATACTTTTTTCCCCCATTATATCCCCTGGGTACCCTTTAGTGGTTCATTCTAGAACTATTCACCCAAGAGCATCTAAAGTAAGTACTTTTACAGAGAAAATAGACAAAACCTAAAGGAATATTTATGAAGTTAATATATGCCCTGTATGGGAAATGTTAATTTCAAAGTTTCCTAAACTAAAGAGGTCCGACCACATCACAATTTAATGTAGGGTTATGCAAAACTGTAACCAAGAATATTAAGTCCGGATATAATAAATCGCTTTGTGTACGAAATGTTTTCTCCAACTGTTTGCATAGGGTTCATTTTTTGTCTTACTAAAGTCTAAATGATAAAAAGGCTGTGTGGTCCAGTGGTTAAAGAAAAGGACTTGTAACCAGGAGGTCCCCGGTTCAAATCCCACCTCAGCCACTGACTCTTTGTGTGACCCTGAGCAAGTCACTTAACCTCCTTGTGCTCCGTCTTTCGGGTGAGACGTAGTTGTAAGTGACTCTGCAGCTGATGCATAGTTCACACACCCTAGTCTCTGTAAGTCGCCTTGGATAAAGGCGTCTGCTAAATAAACAAATAATAATAATAAAAATGGATTAGCAGTAAGTTTATAACTTTCATGGTCCCAATTGACAATGCATATTTTTTTAACAGGGATTATTAGGTCACCACATTGGCAAGACTTTGATCAACAGGATATGTGTTAACACAAAAGAAATCAAATTTAAACAAAAAAACAAAAAAGAAAGAAAAAAAGACAAAGAAGAAAGCACATTGCATAAATTGTAATTTACCGAGGCCTTAAAGACTAAGGTCTTTCTTGTTGAAACCTGAAAAACGTAAATAATGTCTTTGTAAAAACGTATGTAAAACTTCGCCCCCTCAGGCCACAAGCAAATACCAGATAACACAGAGCCATTGAACTGTTCAGCAATGCAGACTGTATATTCAATGCAGACTCGCATGATTTCATTATTACAAATTCTGAAATCTCCAGCACTTTTTTTATTTTTATTTTTTAACAGATTTACCTATTTAATTTCCTTCGTGTTTATTTTGTATTGCTCAAAAAAACACAAAAGGCGCTGCTAATCTGTAAATGTATGACTGTGGCCAGCATTCTTTCCCCCTCTCGGATTGCAAGCTAATTTCTAAAAATAAATTTACACCGATACTTTCCTTAGCTTTTCTTTTTTCATCTGCGGTAATTTGTGGCGTTTCTAAGGTAATTGGCTAGCACATGATTGTCGGAAGCAGTCTGCATTTTTTTTTTAAATACCTCTTAACAAGTCGATTTTGTTTGAACCGAAATCCTAAAGATTTTTTTTTCTATTCTTTTCTTGAAAGGGTTAATTTATGGTATCAGCTATGTATTTCGCGTACTATTGGGGGAGGGGTAATATGAAGAAGATCATATTACCGGGGATTTACAGGGATTTTGTGCCCAAGACCTTTTAGACACAAAATGTATGAATGGCTTTTGATTAACCAACTCAACTACGTGAAAAAGTTTTGTACTAGTGCGACATATTTGACAGCACGTTAGATACACTCTACAGTACTAGTAGAAGCAATGTGAACTTTTGTTACTCCGTATGCTAACTAAAACTTCACCCCACAATCCGCTCATAGATATTAAAAAAAAAACACATACACCTTAATAAATACATACTAATAACACAACTCTAAATGAACAACAAAATGACATGTTGCAGCTAATGAAGGCTACACCAACACTGCACTAGCAGCGACCCTGCTACCTGTAATAAATCAATTGCGTTCTGGCATTTCATTCTGCAAGTTGTTCTCAAGGTTTTTAGGGCAACCATTTGTTTGCAAATGTGACTTTGCGTGGGGGGTGGGTACTGCATTTCAAGCTGTTTTTAAAATAATAAGAGTAAAAAGAACACGCCTTACCAAGGTGTAGGGTTAGGTTGATGGAATTAGGGTACTGGATGCCAGCTATCATGGTCTGGCTTTGCCACCAGGTGGTGTCCGCTTGGTTGTTGTAATCTGTGAGATAGACTGCGCCGTGGAGTAGCCGGGGGTCCCTGGCATCGCATACATGGCAGGACTTGGTGACTCCCGTTACCCCGGTTTGTACGCAGTACTCTTCTTGCGGTTGCCCGCAAGTGTTTGTGGCCACCACAGTCACATTGAAAGCGGCGTTCACAAACTCCGGCATACAGCGTTGGGGTCTGTTTGAGTCGTCCACACATTCATCCATAGCACCATAGCTGCACGCAGCCAAACAAGTCAATGCAGTTAAAATTCGAGTTAGGCAATGCATGTTTAACAAATGTATTAATAAACTAAAAAATGTAAAGCCAGTGCTTGAAGAAAAATCCAGCTCCCTTTTGGGAGTTCTTAACTTTCTTTAAAAAGAAAAAATGAAGCCAGTGCACGGAAGCCCCTTAATGCTCTTCTTCTTCTTCTTCCTGTTCTTCTTCTATTTCTTCCTCCTCCTCCTCCTCCTGTGGTCTTCTTCCCTCTCTCGCTCTCCTGCTTCTAAACTCCAGCTCGCTCAGTGATCGTTTGATACGACCAGCGCCATGGAAAAGTTGGAAAGAAAAAGTAGCAGACAACACCCTCGCACTGCGCAAGTCAAAGAAACGAAAAAAAAAAAAAAAATCTCAGCAGCAACTTCCGCCACAAAAAAAAAAAAAAGCTTTGAAGGTCCACCGACTCTTAAAAGCGCATCCCTAACTTTTTTGCCCCAGATACGTATTTTTAAGTTGGATCATGGTATATATCACAGCTGATGTCGGTTTTTTTTTAACTTTATCTAACTTTATATTCATAGATGATCTATTTGTGTACACGCTAAGTGTTTTTTGGTCACTCGTTTTTGTTTAAAATATTGAATTATCGTGCTTTATTGGAGAATGGGCAATCAGCCTAGCCGTGCTATGAATGCAATGCTACTGGTTTCCTTTTAAAATAATCACTCTGAACACTCACCCCTGTTGAAACCTGCTTTCCACTACCTCACTGCAAGCAAAACAGATGGTCCTGCTGACACGTGCAAAGGGATGCACAACTGAAAAGAAACCCTGCTTCATTTTGAATGTTTTGCTTTAACAGAAAAATATTAGTTCAGGCCTGTCTATTTAAGAAGTTGAAGATAATAACTGCAGGATAATGGAAAAGTAAACGTTTTTTTTTCTTTTTTTCTTTTTGGTCAACAAAATGAATTCAGCAGTTTTATGAACTCATGCACAACTATCTGTAGTGGCTGATGATGATTGTAATAAACTTGATAGCAAATTAAAGAGCAAAATCAAGTTGATGGTTGGTGGGCCCCATTTTACACAATAATAAATAATAAATTGTACAACTGAAAGTTGGCATGAGTCAAAACGACTTTATTTCTTCTACGTTTAATCTTCTGTTCTGTTCCAGCTGATTGCTTGTCTCTTGGTTTATACCTTGTTGGACAAACGATAAACATATACAATAAGCAATGCAAATGTGGAACCATTTTATTTGGATTACATTTAAAGACTGTTGATGATGTGGTAATAAAAAAAGAGAATATTGCTACACCTAGAAGAACACAGTAAAAAGGACAGTTCCTGCTGACAAATCCAATCTGGTTTGCGGAAGGGCTTTATGAATTAGCTGTAGCTCAATATAAATACAGGGGGTATTTCTGTGATAGATAGACTGAAAATGTACAGACAAGTCTATGATTAAATGTCAAATCTCAAAACCGCCTATTTTTTATGGAAATGGATGACAATAATGACTGGAATACTGGGGGTTGTTGGGGGTATAAACAGATACACAATAGAGCTTTTTAGACAGCTGTAGTTTATTCCGCCAGCCTCACTAATTCAAGAACTGTGGCAATAGTCAGCTACTCAGGACAACATGTATACTGTTTATAATAAGTCGGTTCAGTATGAAGGGCATTTTTCCTGAAAAACCACACTGTTGAATTCCCCTTTCAGCAAAGGATTGGTTGAGGAAAAAGTGACAAAAGTCTTTGTATGCTTCAACATTCTGTTGACTAATACTTTAATGTCTTTCTTTTCATTGGAAAATGAGTAGCTGTGCATTGGTTATAGTGAAAGAAAGAAAGAAAGAAAGAAAGAAAGAAAGAAAGAAAGAAAGAAAGAAAGAAAGAAAGTATCTGATGATGTGTTAAAGATCCTCAAAAGACACCATTGGAAATGATTCCTCTGTTTAAAAATTGAACAGGTAGCCCAATGATATAGTATGAATCATTGCTCCATCAACGTACTTATCCACACTTGGGTTTGGTATTGAAAAATGCCTAGGGGTGCTTGGTCATAAAAGTGTTCTAAACAAACTCAAATGCCACTATATAATTCTATTGTAAACAAATTAAATACATTTTATCTAAATTAGCCTAGGAACTTCACAGGCAGCAGATTGGCCTATTAAATGGGGCCCAGGGGGTTCTAGTCAACAGATTACTGGATTGCTTTGATACTGAAATTAAGGAAATAGTGAACTCTTGAATGTTAATACTCCTTAGACATGCAGATGTTCACACTCTCAAGAACTGCCCATCTGGTCTGGGTTGGTCTTTTTCTTTTTTTCAACAGACTGATAACTCTCAAATTACATTGAAAGATGAGCGATTAAAGACGTAACACCATTAAGTGCTTTGCAAGATGAAATCTACCTTCCAGGAGGGAACTACTTTGCTTGACTTTATTGTATTGTGTTGCTGAGAGTTGTACTTTTTTTAACACAACGCATTGCAGTTACTGACGGAAAGACCCAACTACAAAAACCATTTTACAGTCTTGAAATAAAGTACTGGGGACCAGTCACTTGACATCCCTGTGCCTTGGCCCTAAGCTCCAACCCCCTACTGGAAATAAGACCTTGCACATCAGATGGGCTGCAGTCAGTTTTAAATGACACCATGAGTCATTCCATGCCATCTCACCCAAATAAACCAGATTTGTTGTTGGGTCGTCTAAAAAAAAATCTAAAAAGGCTCATTGTAGATGGTTTCCATGAGTAAAGTTCATATTGCTTATTCTCACCATCCTTCAACAGTCGTTGCTAGGATGACTGATATATCATCTACATGTTCTTAATATTACATTTCTATCTTGATTAATATCGTATGTGTTCTGTATGATCCTCTATTTCTGCTGTTTTCACACTTTCTATTTTGCATTTATTGTTTAGATCTATATTACTTTAATGCAGATATGGAGATGTTTTGAAAATGTATACTCCAGTACTAGTTGCTCAAGCTAAATGTTAGAATACCAGCTTTACATTAATGATGTAAAACATGTAAAAGTAAAGGTCAAACAGCCCATATAAACGTTTACCATAGCAAAATTTCACAGGATTTTGAGCTTTTCCATGCTTTCCCCATGGTTATACTATTAATTAATTGGTTTGCCATGTTTAGTAATATGATTTACTATACCTCTCTAGGCTTTATAATGTTTACCTACAGTATGTTTAACCAGTCCTTGACTTCACAGAGATATTATAGTTAAATACAAACATATAAATACAAACTGGATATCATACATTCTGTGGTTTTCATATATATATATATATATATATATATATATATATATATATATATATATATATATATATATATATATAACCCTAATGGCTACTGATACCCTGATTTCATATGGGATCCTATGGTTTTCTGAAATAGGTCAGTGACTTATTTGTTTAGAATATAATTACTTTAATTAATCAACACAATCTGTTTAAATTAAAGGGCTGTTAATTAAGAGAAGGGAGAGAAGCAAATTAAATTGGGGATTAGTCATAACTAGGGAGGTCTGAAGGGTCAGAGTGGGGTCTTATCAGCTCATTCAGTCCTGTTAGTTTTTAGGACCCGCTGTTTACCCAGCCTCAGTTGTAATCTGAGATTCCTTGCTCATGTAAACATAGATACTCACAGTAGTTAAAAGGTTTATACAGTGCATCTGTAAATCTTTACATGGTTGTCATCTGTTCATGTGTATATCAGAATTTAATAACGGACAAGACCAGTTTTTAATGAACTCCCTGACTGCTTTTATAAGCTTGTTGAGTTCAATTTTCACATACCTTTAATACGTCTGGCTATAGAGGAACATATCTACTGCTCTCCTACATTAAACATCTTTAAACCAATTTTGTTATAATACAATCCTGTATATTCTTTATACTACACAATCTAAGCCAAAGAACCTAATGATGAGTACGGAATGTGCTTGGCTTCTAGTACCAGAAAATAATAACTTTCTATTACGCAGATACAGTATGTTATTAGTAAGCATGTCTGAACAGATATTTGTATTGCTTCTCAAAAACACAGCGTTCGTTTTTACTGTTCACAGTGGAATGCTGGCAGATTTTATGTAATATTTGAAGAAAACCTGTAAAAAAAAAATTTTTAAAAAGTACCTGCACTTGTTTCTACGGGTCTTTTAGGTAAGTTGTCCTGCTTACAAGGGGATTTTGAAAACTTGAAAACTGAAATAAATTGAACTATGAAATGGGTATCACATTTTTATGTGTAATAATATAATAAAAAAAGGTCAAAACAGAACATTGAATTACAAAATGAAAGCAGGTTTAAATTGACAATGATACAAGTGAGCAAACTTAATCATTCATCATTCATCAAGTTTTAAATTGTCACCCTGAATTGTAAAGTATGCATACAAGATATAACTTAAAGTGAGCGTTTTGCTAGTGTGTGTTACAGCACTTAACCAACAGCGGTATAAAAATACTCACATTTTATACCACCTCTATCTAAGCACTACTAAAAACATGTCAGATTGACATTGTGTTAAATAAGGACATGCTAGCTAGAACTGGTAATTTTGTATACTATATAATTGTGGAACACATTGTACCGTGGGCTGCATGTTAATAACACATGCTTTGTACCGTCTTCAATGCAATTGCAATAATTAAAGTAGGGTTTCTGAGTTTTGATATATCTCAAGAGTCCGGGTAACTTCTTCAAGTATTGTTCATATGAAATAATAAGAAATAACTCCCAAAACAGTAACCTTGTATTTATGTAGTGCAAGTTTCAGAAGTTTGAGAAGGAATCAAAATGTTGTGGACTGTGACTCACACCAAACCTTCGAGGAAAATGACTTTAGTGATGGTGATCCTAAGGAGGTCATCAGCTGGAATAACAATTTTCAATATGTTTGTACCTTTACTGAGGATTTTAAATGTTTTATTTGACACATGCTATGTAAAGGATATTTTACTTTTCTTGAGTTGAAATATTATTCAACTACATATCCTGCCATCACCTACAGTGCATTATGAAAAAAACGTAAAGGTTACATTTTTATTTCTACAGCTGTCGGGCCAAATTTTTCAACAGTTCCCGAATTACTTCAGTACAACAGTCATAATACTCCCTACATAGGAAATAACTACACAATCTGAGACAAGTAACAGCTATTTATAACCAAATGTTCATGTCATTTTTAGACTCCTTTATTTAGAGTGGATATGTATGTTTTACCCAGCCATTCAGGCACCAGGATAGTCACAGTGATAAATAACAGGATAAATAAATCAACTTGCTGCTGTGCAATAATGCCCTCACTGCCATACAATGCGCAGCACATTGAAAATAGATACTAAGGCATACAAGCACAGTAGAGGGTGTTCTAAAAAAGTTTCATTACAATAAGGCTGTGGCCGAGTGCAGCCCTGATTATAAAAAGTAAAGCAAATATTATATTAAGTTCATGTTAAAGCAGTGGCTAAATAAGGCCATGAAACAAGGGAGTTCACAGCTGATTTGGAGACTGAATAAATAACTTCAACATGTTGACCACAGCATTTAAAAAAATATCAGACAATGAAAGGGATAGGATTAAAAACAAAATGAAGACAACAAGTTCACTCAAGTACTCAAAATGCCTTATGCCTTACAGATATTTAACATGAAATTTAGGGTGGATTTGATCAACCTATGCCTGCTGGGATAAGCCACACAGCTGGATTGTTTTAGCCTATTTTATAGCACTGGGGAATCCCCTGGATTCAATCAACCACCTACTATCTGTGGTTATCCCGGAATTACCCCAAAACATAAGTGTTTAATGCGAGCCAGGTTAATTCCCATGTAAAATGTTGATACAAATTCTAGCTGCAGCCTATCCCAGTGGGGTATAGATAAAATCCCCCATTAAGCCTGAATTAAACCAAAGTCAATGGTGCTGCCAAAGTTATACTTCATACTGGTTTTGGCACCTCCAAAATTGATTTAATCCAGGACAATTTTGGTTTTTTTTTGTATGGATTAACGGTTAGCAGCCAAAGCTTTTATACCATAGTTAAAGTGAAATCTGCAGAATTATATAACAAATCTAGAATATAAGAACATAACAACATAAGAAAGTTTACAAACGAGAGGAGGCCATTCAGCCCATCTTGATCGCTTGGTTTTTAGTAGCTTATTGATCCCAGAATCTCATCAAGCAGCTTCTTGAAGGATCCCAGGGTGTCAGCTTCAACAACATTACTGGGGAGTTGGTTCCAGACCCTCACAATTCTCTGTGTAAAAAAGTGCCTCCTATTTTCTTTTCTGAATGCCACTTTATCTGATCTCCATTTGTGACGTCTGGTCCTTGTTTCTTTTTTCAGGTCGAAAAAGTCCCCTGGATCGACATTGTTAATACCTTTTAGAATTTTGAATGCTTGAATCAGATCACTGCGTAGTCTTCTTTGTTCAAGACTGAATAGATCTAGTAACAGACAAATTAGACTTTGGAGTACAGAAACATCTGGCCCACAGTCCATGGCTTGACATAGATAATGTAGCTAAATACAAATATTTAGATCTGCAACTGGATACCATACATTCTTTGGTTCTCATTTTGTTTAGTTGATCAAAAAGATTTAAAAAAGAAACTAGGCCAACTCTTTGGAAATAAAAACAGGGTTTAAATTAAGAGAGTTGTAAGAACTAATTAAGCAGACTTTGTTGTTTCTTTAATTTTTGTACAGCTAACATGTCAAACTGCATGAAATAGTTAAGCAATCCTGTAATAATCATACACACTCTGGGTAAATATTCTATTAGGTAGACTGAACTTTTTAGTCTAAACATTGGACTGTTTTTAGACCTTGGGTTTTGAGGGAGTGTCCTTAATAAAAAATAAAATAATGGGGCTCATCTTGGTTAATAGCTCGGTTTTTCCAGTGAAATGTATTGCCACATGATTGCTGTTAACAGCATTAGATTTATACTGGGTTTGATTACACAAAACCATAAAAAGTAAAATTCTTGAAAGTAAAATAATTTTAAGCATGTTACCAAGGTTGGATTTTGGTGATATAAATTATAGCAGCGCTGGGTGCAATTTACAATTCTATTGACATATTCTTAAAGAGTAACTTGGTTTGACATCCAAGTTATCTCATTTTGTAACATTGTCTGTTGCAGTGTCCTGCTGGCTTTTTAGACATTTAAAACACCCCTGTAGCCTCAATATCTCTCAAAATAATGTATGAACTCGACGTACAGGTACACCGTTGTGTAACCATAAACCTGCCACCTCTAAACCTAGTGGATGAAAGACATTTCACAGTTAAGCTTTCAACTTAAAAAGGCTTTCAACTTTAAAAAGTCAGCTAAACAACTTTAGGATAACTATGATATTTTTTTATACACATACCAAGTTGCTAATCAACCCTTTACAGTGGTGTCTCAATGAAACAATGAATTAGACATCACCATCTAGCGATATATTTAAAGGCAGGGGACAAGCTCATAGAAATCTATATACAGAATTATGAATTAAACAAAGAAAATGCTTTTGTCTGGTTTCAACCCCTGCTGTTACTGTACACACTGTGCACCTGCAATGCAAAGCACTGCTAAATGTATCACATCTGTGCAATTAACCTCAAAGGGTTTGTCACACTGTTCACATGACAGGCAAGTGTCAGGGGGTGGGGAGAAATGCTTTTTTAACCACACACAAATAGTGGTATTTCAAAAGAGATCAATGAGGCAGTTGACAACAACAACTGCTAATAATAATGATATTTCTAATTTAACCCTTTGTTACGTTTAAGCTTTCATCTTTATCATAGGTGTAGGTCCAGAAAGGGGTGAAACAGAGTGTCCCCATGACACATCGTGGCATTAGACGATACTGTTCTACTCTGATTACAGGGGCTGACAAAAGTGTTTAGTCTGCTCCCACACAGTGCCTAACTGTCCCCTGCCTTACCCCTATGTGCCTCAGACCAGAGGGGGAAGCAGTTCAATTTATCTCCACACGAGATAACTGATGATGAGACAGATATTCTAGTGTTTGACAACTTTGTGGTGAACTACATGTATGAGTTATTGGATTCCTCCTTGTGCTTTCAGTACTTACTGAGCTCAGTTCAAATCCAGCAATGCTTGTAACAAAAACGCTTTCAATATCTAGTCATCAGCCATACTGTTCTGTACTTGTACTTAAAATGTATGAGATGTAAATGATGCGGGTCATTGTCACCCCTGAATAGCATGTTAATATTCTTCCATGGTCTACACTCATAGAAATTTAGGAAAACACTTAAGACAGGGTTTCATCACAACTTGTATGTTAAATGGACAGAATGCAGTGAGGAAATTAAAGTTTAGTAATCATTGTGCCCCACAGAACTAGTTTCATATTAGAGCTGCTCTCTGATAACTTCACCCTCCTGCAGGACTTTAACTAACTAACCACTTATTTCCTTTTAACTTGCCCCCAATGATTTCATCCTATTTTTTTTTTCTTAGTGCTTGATACCACCTACTGGCCAAATACTGTAAAAGCAGTGTTATTATGATTGAATCTTTCTCTTAAAGGTATAGTAATTGAAGTTTTAAAAGATTCACTGTCTTTCTTTTTTACTGATGGCCTTGTTTAGTTCAGTTCTTTTGGAAAGTGTTCTAACCTTTAAATACCTCTGAATGTACAACACGAGAGAGCCCACTCTTCCCGTGATCAGTGTGCTTGTCAGAAGACATATTTAACTGTTTACCATTCACTTCGGCTAACACAGGATAGCAGAGCATTTTATTTGGGCAGCAGTGTGGAGTTGTGGTTATTTGCTCTCGACTCTTGACCAGCAGGTTGTGGATTCAGTGTGTCCCAGGTGGGAGACACTGCTGCTGTAGCCTTGAGCAAGGTACTTTACCTAGATTGCTCCATTAAAAAAAAAAAAAAAAAAACTGTACAAATGGGTAATTGTATGTAAAAATAATGTGATATCTTGTAATAATTGTAAGTCGCCCTGGATAAGGGTGTCTGCTAAGAAATAAATAATAATAATAATTATATGGACTATTCTGGAGGGCAGACTTCACTGCCATAGGCTATGTTGTATATGATACTGCATAAAACAGCCTTTCAAAAAGTAGTTTTCTTTTTTAGTTCACAGCTAAAATAATAAGAAAAAATACTAGCACTAATCAGCACTGAATTATATTTATTTTATTTATTTATTTTTATTGTGGGTACAGCAGAGATGCCAAGGGTTGACTGTTACAAAGAGTGAGATTTCCAGCCGGTGTGCTATGTCATTGAAGCTAACAAACAATAGATAAATGACTGAGATTCCACATATTTTAAGTTTCTATAATTTTCACATGAATGTAGAAGAACTGAACATTTTTAAACATTTTGATTATACATCCACGGCATCATTGCAAAGAGCAGGCATGGGGTTTCCAAGCTTGTGCACTGTATATGTGGTAACCAAGGAGACTACATGCCCACTCTAACTTTGGATCTGGCCTGTAGTCTTCTTGGTTACCAAAGCCCCATGCCTGCTCTTTCCTATGAGGCCCCAGATGTATTGCTGTCTCTTGCAGCGCCTGACTAAAAATAATTTAAATATTTATATACACTGTATTACTCATAATGCCTGAGATAAGCTTAGGAATGTGTGAGAGTGAGATAGCATGTTAATGCATTAGTCTCACGCTGAATGTGTGAGACTTGTCATGTCTGGTACAGGCTGAAGCTGCTGATGAAGCTATGAGCAAATATCTTACAGACCAATTAACAACTAAAAGGTCTTGGACTGGAGTCTGGAGAACCAATCCTGAACTCTTCTTTGTAAACTACAAAGAAGGACTAATACCATATGTGGGAATTCTTGTTGAGGTAAGTTTGTTCTTTTTTCATATAGCATTTATGAAGTTGTGGGTATAAATGAATGACATCAGTGTACCACCATCCAGTCTTATTATATCCTAACTTGAACAAAGGCTCTTAGTCTAGTGAGTTGCTATCCTCTTCCTTTGTAACATTAGGTATTTTAAAATGGAATATGTAAATGGGCTAACAGGTTGTTTTTTCTTGCACATTCAGGTATTGTGCAAGCCATGTCAGAGCAAGATCCCCCCTCTGCGAGTCATGGTGTCAATAGTGGAGCCGTTTTCCTCTAATATTTCCAATCTGCCAAAAGAGCTTGTTGAAGAAGTTTTGAATGAACAGGATCGCTGTGTTCCACTGCTGGAAGTCTATCCCATTGAGAAACAAGATATTACAGTGAACAATATTGCTCAAGCTTTGGATAATGGAAGGTATGTGGTATTTCAATTTTAAGAGTTCATATGTCCTTTAACAACAACAGCCTGCTCATAATATTTTGTTTGATGTTTCCAGGTTTTTCTATGACTTTCTCTGGAGAGACTGGGATGATGAAGAAGGATGCAAAGACTATGCTGGTCTAATTGAGAAGCACATTCAGTTGTAAGATTGATAGAGTAATTACAAAATGTAAAAACAGCACTAACAGAATCTTAGTAGGGAATAGGGGAAATTAGCAGTGTAAACATTTACATATTTTATTTGGTGTTTACAGGTACTATGACATTCAGGACGGAAATATACCAGGTCGTATTGGAGAGCGCGTCAAGACGACGCTAGAGAAGTACAGGAATAAATGGTTGGAGCTGATTGAATACCAAAACAGCATAAGAGATGATCCTTTACCAGTAGAAGCTGTGGAATGCTGGAAGAACTACTATGAAATCCTGATGCTTTGCGGTTTGCTGAAATTCTGGGAGGATATGCGTCTCAGGTAACTGAAATATGTAGAATTATCTTAAGTCTTATGGGAATTCTATGACTCATATTTTACATACAATTCTATTATATTTGACTGAGTATATTTACCATAGACTCAGTCAATAACCGTATTATAGAAAATAACGTGAACACATTGGTTTCTGATATTGCACATCCCTGTCACACACCCACTAGTCTGTAAAAAGTCACTTTTACTAACCGAAGGCACTGTCTGCAACAGCACAGCTGGTATTGATCATGTTTTTTTTGTTTGTTTGTTTTTAAAATGAAGAACCATAGTATTATGTTATGGTTGTTCCAAATAAGTCTGTAATTATGTAGAAAAAGGTATAGTTTAATATTATCACGCTTTTTTCAATGTTGTTGAATCCCAGAGCTATTGGACCATTCTTTCCAAGAATATTAAAACGCAGAAAATAGCAAAGGGCTTCTGTTTGTGCCTTGAGTTTACCACTGGATTTCTTCCTAAAATAATTAGCTTATTAAATAAATAATTGAACAACAGTTTTAGAGACCAGAGATTTTGCTGTATTACTTAACTAAGGTCTGTTCAGAATAAATAATGTTTGTTAGAAAACCATAACCCTAAATATTAATAGTCCCATCAAAAGTTGTGTTTTGGAAACCAAAGAAACAAATCAAAATTTTTAATGTTTAATTTTCTTGGATTTTTTTGTGCTTTTCTTAACATAGAAGATGTTTTGTGTATTGCTGTTGGTAATTAATATTAAGTTCAGGACTGAGATTATACTTTTTAATCAATAGCTGTTAATTATTTGTTTTAATTAGTAATCATTGGAAACCACAATGAGCTAAAACAGCAACATCACAGAAACAAATTACTATAGGTTACATTTTTTAAATTTGTATGAACTCCAGAAGAGGTGACCAGAACTGAACAGAATATTCTACATGAGGTCTTACTAATGCATTGTAATGTTTTAATATTACTTCCCTTGATTTAAATTCAACACTTTTCACAATATATCCGAGCATCGTGTTGGCCTTTTTTATAGCTTCCCCACATTGTCAGAATTAAGACATTTCTGAGTCAACATAAACTCCTAGGTCTTTTTCATAGATTCCTTCTTCAATTTCAGTATCTCTCATATTTATAATGCACATTTTTATTGCCTGTGTGCAGACCCTTACACTTTTCTCTATTAAACAGAATTTGCAATGTGTCTGCCCAGTTCTGAATGCTGTCTAGATCATTTTGAATGACCTTAGCTGCTGCAACAGTGTTTGCCACTCCTTACTTTTGTGTCGTCTGCAAATTTAACAAGTTTGCTTACTATACCAGAACCTAAATCATTAATGTAGATTAGGAATAGCAGAGGACCTAATACTGATCCCTGTAGTACAGCACTGATTACCTCGCTACATTCTGAGGTTTCTCCTCTAATCAGTACTTTCGGTTTTCTACATGTCTCCCAGGATACTGTTACCATATAGGTAATTCTCCATTTTGGATCTTATCATAGTTTCTGTAAGTTTACATATAATAGAAGTCAGGCTTATTGGTCTGTAGTTACCTGGTTTGGTTTTGTCACCCAAACCAGTCAATAGGCTCCAATGTCTAATACAGCAGCACTCAAGCAGGCATCAGACCCAAATGTAAGGTCAGTGTCTACATTTACAAAATGACAAGAGACTGAGAAGAAAGCAAATTCTGAAAAATTGACAGGCAAAAGGAGGTGTAGAAAGACCAGCACAGACAACTAAGCTATGACCAGTTCATATAAAATTCATTTTTTGTTGTTTCTTTTAGCTACTTCTAGTTTTTCACAAAATGTTATTTAGAAGGTGGGAAAACAAATAAAATGCTAGATTTTTTTTTGTTAATTCACAGGTTCTTTCACCACCACAACTGAAGATGTCCAATAATCATATTCATGACAACCAAGGATATGGAGTCACTATTCTTCTGCCTGATAAACTATGTTATGTACGTGGGGATGATGTGGAGTGCACTGCTGGTGTGGACAAAAGAGAATGGGATCTCCTGCCAAAGACAATGCAAAACCTCAGTCTTGCAATGAATACTAACAAATTGGAAGCCAATACAATGGGAGACATTGGTCTGATAACCAATAGCTAAATTACAGTTGGCCAGCTGTTTATCCTGTATAAAAAGGGTTCAGTAAGCTTGGTATAACAAGTTGAAACATTTAAAAAGATCTGTAAATATCAGTCTATAAAAAAGGTTTTGCTGCCAAAAGGCTATCTATGAATAACTTAAGTGCTTTACTATTTGATTCAAGATTTTGGATACAGGTTTTGTTGCAGAAAGTTATGTTACATAACCATTTGGCTAAAATGACTATGAACAAAACTTTAAAATGCAGAATACCTTTAAAAGCAATACTTGAAAAAAGGCTAAAGGAAAGTTCTGCAGAGAAATAAAAAGTCATTCCTTGAGGTGAAAAAATGGTAAGTAAGGTTGTTGAATGTCATCTTAAAAGATTCACCTACCACATTCACACAGAAATACCGATTGGTATACATAGTAAATGTAAAGATGAATATGCATGGGTTAATAAATGTATATTTTTTATGCAATACTACTGTGTTTTTATGATGTTTGTTATCATACCAGAGAGACCTTGTACTTGAAAATAAACGCTGGGTGGGTTAAGCTTAAATTTCTTTATTAGTTTTACTTTTTTTTTTTTTTTTTTTTTTAAACCCTTTTACAAACATAAGCAGTGTTTGGTCTGGCTCAGTTAAAGCAGAAAATCACTAGTTTTAGTAAAGGGGCCTTCCAAAAGGATTAATGTTTTGAAAGAGTGGGTTGGGAGGAGGGGGTTCAAGAGGCAGTGTACACACTGATAAAAAAAAAAAATTTAAATGACATTTTATATAGCTTGAAATATTCACATGCCTTCCTGCAAAAAAAACTGTAGTCACCTGAGATGTCATTTTTGTCACAGTTCATGATATTTTACTTTTGGTTGATAAAAAGGATCCTCCAAGCAAGGCAGGGGTCGTAGAGGGCCATTCCATTCCAGGTTTAAAACGAGCATACTATGTACACTTCCTATACATTTATGATAAACTTTGGACGAGCCCAAACACAAAACTTGATAAAGCAAAGCAGTTTTACAGGAAAGATGCACTTACATACTTTGTGCAGGTATTAGAAAACTAACGATAATGTTTACCTTAAAAGCACTCAACAAAATGTGTTCAAAGACAATAAAAAATTAAACAAAAAAACTCAGCACATACTGCATTACAAAAGCAGATTTCTAACTAACACCTGCAACTAAATATCCTATTGCAGTTAATGTGCCAAGTGCAAATTTACATTTTTATGGACTACGTTCTCAGGGTGGGTTTGAATACATACACTCCCAACATGGCCATTGGGCTAAAAACCACTTCCATACCCACCCCTATATCCTCCTCCTCCTCCTCCTCCTCCTCCTCCTCCTCTGTAGCCACCATAGCCCGATCCCCTGTAGCCACCACCTCCATATCCTCCACCCCCTCCATAGCCCCCGCCTCCTCTTCCACCTCCATATCCCCCTCTGTACCCATAGCCTCCTCCGCCTTGGTAACCACCCCGTCCTCTGTATCCACCGCCGCCATCAAACCTTGGCATCTTAGGGGGCCGCGGACCATCGCCAAATCTATGACCGGGAAAGAAATAATTACTTCCATGTGGTAAATAGAAGCACAGATGGTCTTTACAAAAAACTCAAACAAAACCACCCCGATTTCCAATTATACTTTGTTTATACATGTTAAAGAAATGTTTAATTAATTAAATGTGGGGGGGGGCACACACTTACCTTGAGTTGTTAACCATTAGGTTAAGTCCTGTTGCGGAAGGCTTTGAAATCTGACGGATAACGTTCAGCATGCGCTGATTTATAGGGTCCATTTGCCGAATATATTCAGGGTCTTTGCTGACTTCAACAACAACAGCCTCCATTCCTGCTCTTAATGCAGTTGTACAAGCTGCTACATTGTGAGACATCTTTAATTTTATCCTGAAACAAGACATTTTTAAAATTAGGCATCTGCTTTAAACAAGGTGACAACAACAAGTCCCTGCAGAGCAAAATCTGGTTACTCTTACCAGTCATCAAGTAAAACAATTTCACCATCTGATGTAACTTTCTTTGAAGCAAACAGGAGGAGCTGAAGAGCACTAACCAAGGTCATTCCTTTTGCAGAGATGGCCCGAGTTCTGATCTGTATATGAAACATACAAATATTAAAAGCTCACTATTGGTGGGGAGCACACCATAAAATACAGTGCCATTGTTCTGTAGTTTTTGGCTGAATAAACAAACATTCTATTAAAATGTCAGATTAAACTATATATAAATATTAAGTTGCATTTATATATAGTTACAATATAATATTGTGCCTCAAATAGATTACTGAATCCCACTCACCTTTTCACCAAACACAAAGAAAGGTGACGGGTACTTCAGGTCCTGACTACTAAATGGACAGTTGACAGAGGACTTGTGGATTAAAGCATTGCGACCCTCTGTGGTGAGGATTTTCCTTTTTTCTTTGTGGTAACAAACATTGGGATAAGCTCCAAATGCTAGCAGGGAGATCACCACATCCAGATTGTTATCTGGTCCTACGTTGTTGAACATCTGTGTCATCAAGCACTCTGTTGAATTCACCAAAAATAACATTACATATACCATCACTACCATTTTTAAATAGTACTTTAAATGCACAATTTTATTAGTACTATTTGGCCTTGTTGAACTTATTTTACATGGGTACATTCAACTAATGTACTTGCTCTGATGAGCAATAGCAAATTAAAAAGGTTTCGTGGCATTCCTAAAAATGGTTGTAAGATGCACTTAAAACGTATGCTGCTTTTCTTTAAGGAGATCGGTCTTACATTTTCCCCTGCATTGTTTAAAAGGAAATTTACCTTCAGGAAATCCAGAATTAATTAGGATATCTTTCAGCTGTACTTTTGCCTCCCACGTCATTCTCAAGGTTGACATATTTAGCCTCTTGTGTTCACAGAAACGAACTTCTGCATCTTCACCTCCCATCCTGAAAATAGACACTGCTTTATTGTGTTTACATTAACTGGACATGGCAACCATGTTTTATAGGTGTGACTAACTTTTTTTTTTAAATAGTGGACATACCTAGCATCATCCCATGCTTGAAATACAGAAAGGAGAGCCACATGGTCCGAGAATCTTGTTCCTGCAAAGTTTCTATGGACAAAGCCCAGTCGTTTACCTTCATTGATGAAGGGTTCAGGAAAGCAGGTGGCAGCTGCAATAGTGCACACCGCATCACCAACACTGGAACAGAAAGGGGGAGGGGATTAACAGTTTGAAGATGTCCAATTAAAGTTCAATCCGAGATGGAAACTTTGAATAGTTATGATCACACACACTCCCCTCCCCTGACAATCACATTACAGACATCAATGTATACTTTATGAAAATGTGCTTTACAGACTACCAGGTACTATAATTAGGGGTCTACCTAAAATCGAGATTTCGCGGAAATCGTGAAATTAAGGGGTCACCGCGAAATTCACCTCTTAGGGGTCAATGCATACAAACAAATACGGAGAGGGGAAAATAAAAACCTGCACAACGCAAGCGACACAAACTACGTGTCTTCCTTCTGTAGATAGCCCTTTTTGATTCCTTCGCCGTCCTGTGTGCATTGCACTTAAGCAAAAAACAAACAAAAAACGTCCACAAATAACATTTACAAAAGAAATTCTCCAAAGAGGTTCACGTTCTTGTTTACTATTCAAATGACAATGTTTTAATCAGCCCATCAGTGCGTATTTACTGCTTTTATGTGACCTGTACTGTGCAGTAGGGGGTGGGACAAAGTTGGTGCGGCATTATTTTGATTTTGGTTGCTAAAATCTAGGTTTTCAGCATTGGAGGTAAAATAGTAGAAATGGACGACAAAAAAAGCTAAGTATATTTCGGCTGATGATCGTTTCAAGATATTTCTCAAAGAAACTGTACATGCAGACTGAGGTAATTGTTTTGCATATCTTAATGTGTCTTGGGAAAATGAGAAAATACGATCGCTATTTAGCTTCAGAATCACACATTAAACAAAAGGCTACTACAGAGGCTGCTGAACAGAACGCAAAATAAACAGCTTTCAGAAACCAAACTGGAAAGTCAGCCCAGACAAAAAGTATTCCTGTACTAGTAATCAGTACTAAAACGATCCAGCACAGCCACCTCGCTTCAACCTGCTGCTTACTTTTTCGCAGTTGGAATTTTAGACCCGAATAGCCACGTTCTCTATGTTTAGACTTGGTACTAATAAAATAAATTATTGGATGGGACAAATCATATGACAACGAACGTGCTGCATATATTGCCTTTATTAAAGTATGCCAGATGCCCTTGGGTAAACGAGTTTTGGGGCTGTTTCTAATCAATTCATCTGTATAACTTGGCAAAGCTTCCAAACAATTCAGTGGATGCAGAACATGCAGTTCCAATGTATGGGCAAGTCAACTGCAGGGGGATGCTGCATGCTTGCCTTTAACAAATGACAGCACTGTGTTTTAGTAAGGAAGTACCACTATTTTTAGGCTTTATAGTGTTCTGAAATACTGTCTACTTAGGTTTATTTA
Source organism: Acipenser oxyrinchus oxyrinchus (assembly GCA_030684275.1). Classification (NCBI taxonomy): domain Eukaryota; kingdom Metazoa; phylum Chordata; class Actinopteri; order Acipenseriformes; family Acipenseridae; genus Acipenser; species Acipenser oxyrinchus. Next base: position 23,225,287 of record CM060260.1, on the reverse strand, counting down.
ATGTTTAAACAGGTCTGCGAAATCCTTATTTTATTCTGCAACATACCTGTGAAATACATAAATTTATCAGGATTTAAGTAGACCCCTAACTATAATGTTACACCACATAAATGCCAAACACACTTGAAAATGCAGCCCATGATCATCATCTTTCCTAGGCGAGGTTCAATAGGTAGCTTTGCTAGAATTCTCCCCAGAGGAGTCAACTCATCATTGGAATCCAAGGCATCAAGTTCTTAGAGAGAAGAAAAAAAAAGTTGGGGTATATTGTAAGGGCACTGGGATATCTGAATAGTTTGCAAATGGATGTGTGAAATCATCTGTTATCATTGGTTTAGACAATACATATATATACACACACATATATATATATATATATACATATATATAATATATATATATATATATATATATATATATATATATATATATATATATATATATATATATATATATATATATATATATATATATATATCATATATATATATATATATATATATATATATATATATATATATATATCAGTCTATTATCCAGAAACCAAAAAGTCACAATGATCCTAATACAGTAACAAGGTGAAAGTGAAAGGTGGTATTAGACTTTCTATAGAACTAAAAATAGGAAGTTGACAAAGGTTTTTTCATTAGTAGTTTAATAAAACATTGAAAGTCTGCTTCCATATTGAAAGACACTATGCCGAGATGCTTGTTTACCTTACCTAGAAACAGCTAGTGCTCACCTCTTAAAGTATGCTCTGCCTCAATAACTGCATCCAAAGGAGGAGGCTCAATGGCTTTTGACAAAAAATGGCCAATGCCTCCAAGTCTCAGAAGCTTGATGCTCAAAGCCACCTCGTGCAGGGGTGTACGGAAAATCTCAGGTGTCATGTGAGTTTCAAGCCTGAAAAACAAAAAGGACTGCAAGTAATGCATATACCCAAACAATGAATACAACCACAACATTATAGGTAAAGTTACCACAATTTACATAAACAGCCCTTTGTAAGAAAGGCATAGTTTAATCGAAATCTAACCAAAAGGTTCCCAAGATAAAGCCTACTAAAGCTCAGACATCAGTACTGTGAAATGTGCAGCCACAGCAAGCCCTTTACTAGTTTAAGAGATATTTGAAAAATATAGCGAACAAGGGGTGGGGCGGTGCTGGAGATGCAGTACTGAGTGTCTTGTTGATATGCAGTGCCTTTTAAACCTGTTTTACTGTGAAAAAAAAAACAACTTTTAAACAGCGCGTCTAAAATAAACTGCGCGTGTGAAAATAAATTGGACCCGACGCATCTGACGCACTGAATAAATGGACCGCTAAGGGTTAAACACAATATCCTACATAGTGAACTTAAATGGCTTACTAAAGAGAAACACTACCGGTTGATTTTAATACTAATGCAATGACATTAAGTCTGTTTATTGACACTGTGGTCTTTTTTTGGTCACATCTTACATTAGAACTATAATTCCCTCACTGTTGCGTTACTGCTCTATTACTCGTGTCATGTCTGATTTCTCCCGCCTGCATTTCCTTTACCTCTCAAAGCGAGCTCTGCTACAGAGATGGAAACAGAATCCTGGCCGGACTCGACCAGCTCTGCCTTTGCGCTGTTCAAGGTTAGTTTTGGATGCCCAGACCGTTGCATAGTTTGTCATGTTGTTATGGGATGTAAACAATTTCACTTTTTGCCTGGAAAAAAAAATTAATAAAAATAATTAAAAACCATGAGAGTTAAACACATCTGTAAATACAAAATTGGACCCATCAAAATGTAGCATCACCATGACCTACATCCACATGTAAAAATGTTTGACATACTGGGAGATGCCTCCAAGTATTGTCAGATTATTACACTCTCAATAACTTGTGCTAATGAAGGGCTCTGCTTATCCAATTGTATTAGCACTATCAAACAAGCAGATGTGAATAAAATGCAAGTATGACATTTAGTTTCATAAATTATCCCTCAATTTGGGTAAACCACAGAAATGGCCCATGCAGATTGAACTGACCCATTTATGATCCGATTAGTGCTTTGTCTGATGCAAGATGCATTTATTTTTTTTATAAACATGTAATACAGGTGCGATGATTAGGAAACAAAAGTTTCACTTACTTGCAAGAGTCAATGACATAGACAACATCATTGATGGTAATACTAGTTTCTGCAATATTTGTAGACAAAATGACCTGCAAGAAATTAACACAAATATTAAATCCGGCACAGATAGGAACAAATGGGCATATATATATTGCTTTACAATTTACACTATATACAACACAACATGGCTATGTAGCTTTTGACAATTTGAAAAATTATTACAATTAACTACCAAATGTCTGTATGAGACAGACTCTGTAAAACATTGGTTTCTTCTACACTCTAAATTGTATGTTTAAAATTGTAATTGATTATATTACAACATAAAACCCCCAACTTGCCTTCATAACTCCATCAGGCACAGGATCAAACACCCTACGCTGTTCCTCTCTTGGAATCTGGGAGTGTAGGGGCAAAATAATATAGCGCTGATTCCCTGAAAACAGACAGAACTCATTTTATACATCTAACTTTCCTCCCACCACACATTAGATTATGAATCTAGTCAAGTGTACATGAAGCAGCTTACCAAAGTGTGGACTCATCTCAAGATGCCTCTGCATGGAATATATGAGATTCCAGCCTGGCAAGAACACCAGCACTGCTCCAGGAACTTTCAGTGTTTCTATGTACTTTAGCAGGGCCTCAATTAGTTCAAAGGGTGTTTCCTTTTCATTTATCTGAGCCATGGAACGTTTGGTCTCAGGTCCATATTCAGGACCACATATGATATTACAGTTTGTCTAAAACAAAATAGGAGAAAGCACAGTTTAAAATGTTTCCTTGCATTAACCCTCACATCTTCACTGAAGTACTGGTGTAATCACGCCACACTGGCCAGATCTTAAATGATTCCCATTATGGGCTGCATTATCTACTAAAACAGCTTTTCTTTTATTTCTCTTTTAAATTAACATGATTTAAGACTGGTGACATTTTAAATTTTGGCTATGCTAATTATTTCATTACCAAAGACATTTGGTAATTTGTCACATGAACTGAAGTTTTAAATGAAGATATTGGCATAAACTACCTCCTCCTCTCCACCTTCTTCATCCTTGTCCTTTTTCTTTCTGTCTGACGGCGGAGGAACAAATTGGGTCATCTGGATAGAGTCCTCAAGGAAGTATTCTGTGGGGGAAAAATATATATATTATATATATATATATCATTTGTTAACAGTATACTAGCAATGCAGTATCAGATCAGTATCAATAAGTATTTAAATTAAATTCTTAATTCCTTTAAATGCAAGGAAGCCAAACATATACCATCATGAATTAAAGGAAAACAATTGTATAGAAATACCCTGAACTGGGAATGTGCGTCCAAAAACCTCTATGACAGGGCAGTTGAAGTAATACTCCCTGAACATGGTGGTGTCAATGGTGGCAGACATGAGAATGATTCTGATTTCTGGGAAAGCTTGTACAACATCCCTCAGCACAACCATGAGGAAATCAGTCTGCAAAAAAATATAAATCATGTTAATTTTCACCATAACCTGCATCCAAATTTATCCTGATCACAATGATCACGTTTAAACCAAATCAAAAGCCTGTAAATGCAATAAATCTGAATAAAATTCTAATACTCACATTAATATCTCTCTCGTGGATTTCATCTACAATCACATGACTAATTCCACGAATACCAGATTCCAATTTCCTGAGAAGGACACCTGTGGGTTTAGATCAATAGGTATTTCTTCTATTCTGCTTACACAAGAATTAAACTTCAAAACATCTCAACCAGTTTAAAAGCACTCATGGGGATACCAAGTTAAGACTAATTACAGTTACATGTAGTACCTACCGACTGTACAGAAGAGCATACTGGCATGTGGTCTGGGGAGTACAGACTCAAAGCGCACACTATAACCACAGCTCTTTCCAACCTCTTCACACCGCTCGTAGGCAACACGTTCAGCAACAGATACAGCACTTATTCGTCGAGGCTGCCAGAGAGACGATTTTAAAAAAAAGGTAAATAAAATTATTTTCAAATAAAAATAACTAATTACTATACAAATCATCTGGGAGGATACTTTCAGACTGTGCAAAGGCAGACTGCATAAATTAACATTCCTTTAATTGACAAGCTTTTTTTGGAACTGTACTTACCTGGGTTACAACAATGTTACAATCAGAAGCTTTTCCGTTTTTGATAAACTCATCCAAGATATACTGTGGAACCTGGGTGGTTTTACCACAGCCTGTTGCACCTCTGATGATGACAACTTGGTTGTTGTGGATCGTTTGCATAATCTCCTGTTCAAACTTTTTTACAGGTAACTGTTCACGTTCTGATATAATCTGAAAAATAAAACAAACAAACAATAAATAAATAAATAAATAAATAGAACATACAATGCAAATGGGAATAGTGTCAATGTCAAAGTTACATGAGGGGCAACTTAAGGAAATTGTATATACCTGTTGCAGATTTTTATCCTGCTCCATTTGATACATCAGTTCATTTTGGAGCTCGGTGTTGATTTGTTCTGGGGTACACTGGAAAACACATTAGATTCATAAAAATAATAAAACGTTACATACTAAAAAAAAAAGTCCACCTTAGACACTGTATCGGCACCTAACATTTGCTTCAGTAATCATCCCTCTTTGTTAGACTCAAATTGCTAAATACAACGGGTTGGGTGGAAAAGAAACCAATGGTGATGGAGGACATGAAAGAAACAGCATCACTTGCTAACTTACAAATGCAAGCGGTCCATCATCGATGTTGCTGCTTGTCCAGGGGTGCCAGTTCACCTGTGGAGGGGACCATGGCACAACACCGGCCATGCTCTGCCGCTGGGAGGGCTCAAAATGGGCAATTTTCCCCTGGGTAAGAGAAACTGGACAGCTTGGATCCTGAGGCTTGAGAGAAGAAAAAAAAAAAAAATTAAAAATAGAACTAAGTGGTTAAACCCAGAACTTAACTGCATCCAAAAGGGATAAAAGGGTTCAAAAATGTATAATTCAAGTAAAAGCAATTAGATAAGTGAAGCTAAATAGAGATAACAAATGTTGCTCTAGACAAGTATGATTTATCCTTAATGCACAGGGTCTGAATGTACTGAACATCACCGTGTTGCTCATAAAAGGTGTGGTGGTTCCAATCAAAGTTGTTTTTTTTTTTTTTTTTAAAAAGAAGGTTTACCGGTGGTGGAATCTGAAGTCCCAGCTCCTGCACGACTGTTTCCAGCTGCCGTTCCAAATCATTAGCAATGTTTACTTCATAGACTTCCATCTATGTAAAAAAAAAAGGAAAGATACCTCATTCAAGTTAATTTAATCTGTTTACTGCCCCTTTATGGGTTAATTTAAGTTCATCCTCGCTTGGAGTTCACTTACTGTCTCTCCTTCCTTTTTCTTCGTTAGCCCAGAATAGGCTTCAATTACTCCTAAGTGGTAAAACTGTCTAACAAGAGATAGTGCACAGGACTGGGCAGCTAGCTTCTTGTTAGAGCCATGCTCACGAGCAACGATTTCTAGAAAGAAAAAATTAATTTTATATATATATATATATATTATATATATATATATATATTTAAACACACACACACACACACACACACACACACACACACACACACACACACACACACACACACACCACACACACACAATAATTTATGTAACGATAAAACAAAACAAAACTATCTTAACTGGAACCATCAGGTTACATAAGCATTTAGTTACCTTTTAAAGGTTTCCAAACACAGGTAATTTAAAACTAATAACCCAATAAAGCTATTAAAAAATAATTTGTTGTGACAATGAAACAAAGTAGTACTCACTTCGACCCAGTTGCCTTACAAAAACACTCATTTCTGCAATAAAACTCCTGCAACAACACAATTTGTAATATCAGCAACAGTCATGTTTAGCCATGCTATTAGTTCACATTCAATGTCAAGATCCCTCATTATACCACAGATGGACAAAAATGAAATCTGTAAAGTATTCTAATCTTAACCTAACAGTTTACACCAAAAAACAAACATGCTTGTGTTTTTTTTTCTCCTGCGTATTCTCTTTTCACAGTTTGCAAACAGAACCCTTAAAATAAGAGACCTTAGTTGAAATATCTATGCGCCTTAAGATACATAAGATATATTCCTTGGTTTCAATAGTACTTATCTATCCAGTTCCTGACTGTGCACATGCTACTACACTGCATTTATTTTGGTAAAAGAGAAGTATTAAATTACTATAGAGTGCAGACTTACTGGCACTTAGAGGCCTGTTATCCACCATTACGATAAATATTGGATGTCAGAATGTTTCTCTGCCAGGCATAGTTATGTCCCATCAGCCTTGTGTGCTCCTTGAAAACCTATTTGAACAGTGACACCAGAAATCAAAACGCTGTTCAACACATTGGATTCGCTGTCCAGATGAGACCATGTGGCAGCTTAGTGCAACCTAAGTGATGTCACATGTTTTGTGAGGTTAAAGCAACGATTTCTGGTGTCACTGCATTCTGTGGTTCCCATCAGTTTGAGAAAAAGACAAGCACACTAGTGCCTCAATATAAAAAAACATGTCCACATGCTTTTCAGAAATAGTAACTTTGTCTTGGCAAAAATGAAAAGTTAGTAGTAGTAGTAGCCACAAATTACATCCCCCCCCACTCCCCCATACTACTGGTGTTTATTTGAAATTAGTGAGAAAGAAAACAGATTTCAGTTCAATGCTTCACTGAAATATAAGGTTTTAAAATGGATTGAAGGGATGGGTTCACAGAGGACTGAACTGTTTTGAGCGCTCCTGGGGGTACTCGATACACCCAAGAAAGCTCTATGACTTGATAGCAAGCCAGCTGAGAAACATTCTGTCACCACACAGGTGGTAAAGGACAGCATTCAAAATCCTGCAGCTACAACCTCACTTTTCAAATCAAAAACAGTGATCCGGTTTTTGTAATCCAAAACTAGCTAATCAGCCACCCAGATTATTTTTCACATGCACAAGAGTGATAATTGGCCAGTTCTGAATCTCATGCATTGGTCTTTATTTTACATTAAAAGGGAGGCTGCAGCTTTAGAGACTTATTCTTGTATCTTCCTTAAATATGATATATAAATGTACATATTTTATAACTTCAGTAATGAAATAAAACTATAGCTTACTTACAATAGTTCTGCAAGTGAACACATTTACTTTGAGTGAACACTAGTACATATTTAACTCAATTTACAGTCTAAATGTATCTGCTTCATTTTTCCAACAAAGATGTCCAACGTCATTCAACACAAGCCAGCGCAGTATAAATATATAAAACAAGATGTCATTTAAAGCAGATATGACTACATTTCAAGTAAAACCTCCACAGGAGGTCAACTGACTGTACAAGAATATCCCAACAAAAGACAACCACTAGATAAACCCCCAAACCTGTTGTGGTCTGGTCCAACTTGGCTGTATTTGTAATCTGCTTGATTCTTCTCCTTTTGAAAAAACTGGTTCAGACGGGCCTTGGCATTCTCTAGGGTCCAGTTACCATGGAGACCAGCGTTCAAATCTACTTCTTCAGATTCAAGAGTCTGAGTCATGCAAGTGTAAGTAAACAACTTGGTTAGTAATAATTCATAATTGTGTATTTACAAAGCAGTACCATCAGATTCAATTATGAATACATATCAAGCTAGTATTTAAGAAATAAAAAAAAAGTGTCACTGACAGCTTGTGCTTCCTGTTCCTCTCTTTTTGAATAATAGTCGTTCAAATTGGCTCCACGTTCCCACTGTGCCCCACTGAAGTTTGAATAACCCAAACCAGTCACTCCAGGGACTGGCCCAGAACTAGGTCCAGGTTCAACATCTGAATAGATGAAAATGAAGTTAGCCATGTAAAAACATTTACTGTAAATAAGTACATGCAATATGTATAATTTCAACCTACCATGAATAATATGCACTAAATGAAACCAATAGAGTTCCTGTATATGAAAACCCATCCCCTGGGCATTTTCCATTGCAGATTTTATTATGACTAAGTTGTTGGACCAGATGTTGTGTTGATCAGAACTGCAATAGGTTGTACATTTTAAAATGTGGCATTCATGAGATCTTGGCGGTTTAGTTTTATTTATTTATTTATTTTTAATTTAGAGTGCCCAATTATTTTACCAACAATCCCCATTTCAGGAGAACTGAAGGTTCAGTGGGCATCCACCGATACCACGACCAAGCCAGTTTTACACCCAGGGACTCGAAAGCGGATGTCAGTGAGTTGCAGGCCTCTATAACAGTGGTCTTCAACCCAGGTCCTGGGGACCCACTGTGTCTGCTGACTTTCATTCCAACTGAGTTCTCAATTACTTAACTAGACCCTTAAATTGAACTGATATAATTTGCTTAATTAGACCTTTTAAAAAAAATGTTTTTAGCTCTTAGTTGCAGATTTCAAGTTAGCTATAACATTTTATAAGTAGCTTAAGCAGACAGTTTTATCTCCCTAACCCGTGGGAGTGCCAGAGCCACCACAACACTCCCTCTGGAATCCCAGCAACTGGTGACTTCACACAGCCAGGAGGCGAATTACCTGGTTCATTCTTGACTGCCAAGTGAGGTGGAAGTGGTGCGTTTGAAGGAAGGGTGCCAAAGCCACCTCCTCCACCAGCATCAACGGAGACACCCGCACCAGGCATACTTGCCTGCAAAACAAAAGGTCCCAAATAAGACTTTACCATGGTTATATGAAAGCTCCTTACAGACTGAACTCTGCCATTTTTCCTGTTAAATAAGTCATCTATTGTACTGTTTTCCCTTACACTCTGTTTTGGAAACTAATGTTATTAATGTTTCAAGCCTAAAAAATGTGCTCTCAAAGTACAGTGACCTATTCAAAATAAATAGTAAGTATATAGCAAGACAGAGAAGCCATACTAACCCCCAAGGCAGGAACTTCACTTGCTTTTACCTCCCCAATACGGACAAGGTAATTGAGATAATCTCTAGCAGCATTGGCTTGAGCATCCTTCTTGTTAGTTGAGTTTCCCATAGCTGTGTAGTTGAACCCTTCTACCCGAACCTGGAAAACAAAAAGGAATTGCTAATCTACTTTCATTTTGAATAGAAAATATATTTAAAGCATTTGTCTATCTATTTTGTACACATTTCTAAAAAGTAGCGCACAATGTGCTACTGTATATGAATGCAAAAGATTTTAGAAACCAGTTTACTTACCTCACACGTGAACTTCTGTCTGTTTTTATTTCCTGTGGCTCTAACATCATAGTTGGGAGTAACTTTGCGCTTCCCACACCAAGCATAAAGGAAGTTTTTAATGTCCGCCATTGTGAGACCCCGGTTCTCAGGGTGAAGAACTTATGATCTGTGTTTACAAAAAAATAAATAAAAAGGTTTGTTAGGGATGCAACGCAACTTAATTCATTCATAATTAACTATGCACAAGCATCACCTGGTGCTTGCGTGTTGTTTTACTGCCGGGCGCGTTAACAAAACATTAACATTAGTCAGTACACGGTAAAAATATAATTAAAAATACACTGTATATAAATAACAAATTAGCAAGCGTACAGTGAAAAGCAACATTGGGTATTTGTTGAGCTTAAGTGTAAGTATAGACACATCATTACACAGAACGTAACAGCAGCATACAAGAGCACCAAACACTTTTGAATTCATCTACACTCGGAAACGGAGGAGACAACTGTGTGTGCACATAGTGAGCAAGGTATAAAACAACACACCACATATAAAATTGATAATATAAAACGGCTTTTATAAATTACAGACATTTTTAAATGTATAAATGCCTCACCACAACTTTCCCAGACTGCCCGTCACACCACCAGTACCAAAATGGACGACTACTCCGGAAGCACACACGGATAAGGGGTGGAATGCAGCTATCTTTTGTGATGTCATAAGATTGGGACAATACCGGAACGTTAGCTATTTCAATTTATTGTTATTCATTACAGTTGCGCTGATAGGGGGCAACACAAATCATAACGCAGAGGCGAGCCAGGTTGTCGAAGAAAAAGTCAAACTAAGCCAGGTTGATGCATGTACTATATATTATTGGAGCAAAGTAACTTCGAACCAACCCTTAAAAGCAGTCAATAGGCTTTATTAACGGCAGACTCAAAACGAGGCTTGCTGTGCAGCTGTCAGCTTCCGGCAGCCAGTCAAACTGCAGTGGGGTTGTTAGTCTGAGAGAAATATGGCGTTGCATTGTTGTGTGTGTGTTTCTCTATGTGTGATGCCCCCAAAGAAGCGAAGATGGGAAAAGAGTGTGTTCACAAAATACGAAGAGATATCGGTCCTAATTTTCAGTTAAATAACAAGAATCATCGAATTTAACGATGTGTCTTCACATTACTGTATGAGAAACATAACCTTGTTCTTAGTGCAGCACGGTGTAGTTTAACAAATTGTTTATAAATTGGTAATGTTTTATAAATAACTCCAAATACATAATATATATACAGAAAAGTATACTTAATAAATGATGTAGTCTGTGTCACCCTGTAGCGTAATAATCGCACGTCTTTTTCGTAATACTCATTTGATATAGTGCTGATCTTATTACAAATGTGCTATACTTAGTGTTACTTATTTGGAATACTGAGTATTCAGAATAATAAAATATTAGCCTGTACGTTAACGTATTGTTTGAGGTATATGGTGGTTATATACGGTGTCCCATGAATCATGAACACATTTAATATGAATTCTGCACAACTGCACAAGATTCAAAACACAGCGGTAACTTTATACATAATAGTCAAATATTACATTCAACAAATTGTAAAACGCTGATTAACACATAACATGAATAACACTTAAAACTTTTTTTTTTAAGTTGTTGGAAAATGAAATGTGAACAACATTCGTGAGACACCCTGTATGACGTGTAGTTATACAGGGAACTCTGGCCACCCCAGAAAATAGCTGAGCGTAGGTCGGAGACCCGTACTGACCGGCTTAGCAGCAGTGGGGGCACTGCGGAAGCAGCACTTTTGTTTTGTAGTTTTATTTTCCCTTTTTTGTTTTGCCTTTGGTATTGGTATTGGTATTACTGTGGACCTGACTACCGTATGGTATTCAGGCCACAGACAACAGCACCTCTCGGGCTAAAGAAAATAAAGCCAAAAGAAAATAATAAACTGGGCACCAGTGTGGTGTTGCAAATAAAACTTCTGTCTCCGGTGTGTGTCAGTGCATTGCCCACCACCCTTCCACATGCCGGTAGATTATTTTAATCAGAAAGCGGTGGGGGTGGATCCCACCACTTTTAAAGAATAGTTTGACAAGAAGTTTGTTCCCTGAGTCTGAGAGCACCTGCGATCTAAAGCCTTGCCAGAAAAGGATGTCTTGCTGCTGGACAATGCCCCTTCTCATCCCAACGAAAGTGTTCCCAAACCTGAAGATAGCGTCATTTTTGTAAAGTATTTACCACCGAATGTGACTTCTTTATTGCAACCTATGGACTAGGGAGTGATTGCATGCATTAAGAGGAATTATCAAATTGGACTGTTAGAAAAGCATGTTAATGAAGGAAATTATTTGAAACCTTTTTGGAAGAAACTGACCGCTCTTGATGGGAAGTGGCTAGAGTGTGTACAATTATTCCAGAAGAAACTGTTAAGAGTTAGAGGAGGAAGAAATCTCATCAGCAAGCCATGCAGCAATCAGAAGGATTTGAAAATGTTGATGCTCAAAACATTGAGGAGTGGCTAGATAGTGATCACTCTGAATCCAGCTATGAGTTGCTTATTGACAATGACATTAATACGAAGCGTGTCCAAATACAGACAACCAAGTGAAAGTGAAGGGGAGGGGGAGAGCTCATTCCAGAGGATCGCATCTATCAAGTACAGCTCACCTGCCTTGAAAAGTTGCTTGATTACTTAGAGCAAACTATTTCTATGTAGGCTACAAATATTCAAAAATAGGAAAGCCAATCGATAAAACAATCAAGGATGACCGACTATTTAAGAAACTAGTAAAAAAGTACATTACACTACTGTATGTTTTTTATACATCTTTATAGGTTTTTTATTGTCCGTGCTTTTTATTCCGATATTTTTTCAGTCTGGTATTTATTTAGTCCTGTATTCCTTTGTGAACAAGAACATGCAGAAATATGTCAATTATATTTTCTGTCAATCAGGCAGACACAACTGTATGAAATCATATCGTGTCACAAAACCTTTTTTTCTGTCTGAATGGCAGCTCTTCTGCCAAAGCGGCTGTTATTGGGCAGCTGAAGCCACCATTAGAGCAATTGCCTAGATGTGAAATGAGCTGGCAGAGCCATGGATATTCTAGGGAATAATGCTGAACATTTCCTTGTACCAAACCCAAAATTAAAGATCGGATCGATGACTTATAATGTATATCAAAGTAAAAAAAAAAAAAAAAAAAATAGCCCTATGCATTTAAAATAAATACCATTGAACTGTTACACAGAGCTGTGTATTATCAAGATACCACCTTATGCTCCAGTGGACTGCTCTTAAGAGTTTGTCTCTCTCACAAAGCGACCTGCTCTAAAATGATTTGCCGGTTTCATCTCCCATTCCTTCCTGGAATGATCAGAGACTAATCCTTCCCACTCTTATTCCTCCCCCTCAGCTCTGTGATAAACAGGAGACCGCTTCACTCAGTAAATGTAAGAAAAGGATTTTGACACTATCTTTATGCCCAGCATTGAAATTGTGAGCAGAGTAGTGAAATTCTAGAGAGAGTACATTAAACAAGATTAAGCTCACACTCTACAGCAAACTCAGAGCCAAGAAGGTTGCAGCCATGGGTAACTGCAAGTGCAACACATTCAACCAAGGCATCAATCTCAAAATCTTTAGAGTTGGATTTTATTTGTACAGTATCTGTACAACTTCCAATTTAAATAAAGATACTTATACTGGCTAAGAGTTTTTGAAATACGGTACTTATATTTATCCAAATAATTGACTCATGACTTACTTGTTAATTAAATATTATTTTCATATGGGTTTTACAGCTAAAATTCTGTATCCTTTTTCATTAATTAATACATTGTAAAGGAAGTTGATATCCAGTCAAACCATCAAACTACACAAGCTATGAGTAACTGTACATCTTTATTTCACAAATTATACCTGCATACTTAAAGAACACTTAGTGGTAGTTATATGCAAGTTTGACTTTTGTTATGGCAACAAACAATATTTAACAATTTTACAGCAACTTAAAAAAAAAAAAATCAGATAGCGTTTTCAATGTAGGTCTTTTTGCATGTTATATATGACCGTTTTTGCTAACGCAGGTATGTTTCGGCAAGTGTTTTTCCAATGGAAGTACTTTTTTTTCATTCAATTACAATTTTTGGAGAGGCAATATATATCTATTCAATCAACAGCTTACTGGATGTTGTGTGTTGATGGTGTGTTCTCCAAAGTGTAATACTATAAGCACTATAAAGTAGAGAAGCGATGCATAAAGAAACTCTGTATGTTATTGTTGAATCCACCCTCTATTTTCTTAGCTGTCACAAAGCTCTTCATCCCAGTCTTCCTCACATTCAGCAAGGGCAACCCCTAATTCCAGACAGCTAGTATCCCAGCATGCTTCAGCGTGCTCCTCAATATCTTCAACGGCAGACAGTATCATAGCTGTAGCGTCACTGTTGAGTTCAACTTGGGATGTTTCAGACAGTATTGCTTTGAGATGATCCAAAGAGCTACAGAGCTTTTGCACTTTAGAGAAAGAAAACAGTTTAGCCAAAGGAATGAAAATGGTATTTCCCTCCTTATATGCTTCATTATCTCCCCTTGTATCAGTAAGGACGTGTTCCTCAGTACTACAAGTCTCTTGTGAAATGTTGCTGACAGATGGAACACTTTTGCTTGAAGCTTGGTAGGAATGGTTATCCACCGTTTCATCTTCCTGGGCGCATTCCACCATATTTTTCCTAATGCTTTCTGCCCAGTAAATGACTTCACTGATCACAGTGTTTCGAAGAATTGTGCCATCACACAGATTGGGGTACACCACATTATATATCTAAAACAGAAAGTGTAGGTTAAAAATGCAATTGAGTTTAGCTTAGCAGCCCACATACAGTAATTAGCCACATGTACTGTAACAAAGATCATCCATTCCGATTAAACATGTCCCCTAACTTCCTAGTGTCTCCAAATGTTCTCTTTTTCAGTCATGCCCCTTATACAAATGTACTATTGTAAATGTCCACAGTAATTCGACAGTTTTCCCATGTCATGTTAATACTATGCCGTTACCATTGTTTCTCACAGTTGCCCATGCTTTGACAAGCTCCTAGCTGGTGACACCAACATCACCTGAAAAAGGCAAAGTAATTCTATATTTAAAATAATAATAATTTCTTACAGGTTTATAAGAATGTTCTGTGTCCCTGCAAGAGTCTGCAGTCAGCGACCCCTCACTTTGGTAGCTCCTGGTGAATACTCCACATTGGGTACAGAACCCCACATCCTCTGTGCCAGGCGGTCCTTTGCCAACCCCTGTGAACTCCACAGTGTAATTGTAAGAACTGCAAACATCTTGTGCCCTACAATTGAGAGAAATTATTGCTGATGATAATAATTCATATCATAAGAGGTTAAGGGAAACTGTTAAAAGGTGATTTGAAGATTACTGTAAGGTATTTAATTTAAATGGTTTAAATTCTGCTGCAATTAAAGGCAGGACATTCCTGTAAAACCGATCTCAGTGGACCTCTACTGTATTGGTATCTTAAATAAACAAATATGCATCTAACAGTGAATGGTGCACAGTTCTATTTTATGTCTGTCACTATCCCCTATAGAATTAATTTAGGAAGATCAAGCATGCGGCAAGCTGAAAGCTTCTGCCCTGTTTTAGCTGCCTGCTGCTTATCTGCCTTGCACAGTTAAGTCAGATAACTTCAAATTGTTTCCCACATTTTACAACCTACACACATGATACCTTTACTTCAGGAAATCTAATTTTAACTGAACAGCAATAATATACATCAAGAAAACTTTGAATTTTACACAAGGTTCATTACAGAATTAAAAAGTGCTGTACTTTCTACCAGAACTGACTGACCAAATGAAATTTAGCCATAATATATTTAAACACCACATACCAAAATATATTTAAATTTAAAAAAAAAAAAGTTTTAGATCTCACCAGTTCTGAAACTCCTCCTTGGTCCATTCAAACTTATGGTCCTTGTGTCTAAACCCATTTAATCCTGGCAGCAACCGGTTAAATTCTGCATTGGGGGTGCTTATAATTACTATGGCTGGGGTCATGTAACCAAACACCATCTCTGAAAACTTCTCCAATACTGGAGTCTCCAAGTGCTCAATCCTAACAAGGGACAAGCAAAAAACAATTTATAACATTCCCTATAGTTAAATACGCACAGTTATGGAAAAATATACTGTAGACACCAGTAGCAACTTTAAGGTAACAGAGCAGCCATTTTACAACAGTAAAATCTACAGTATAATGTAATAAAAATGCATCATAGCAGAACACTTACAGCTCAATGCAGGATGCTAAATCAAAACCCAGTGTGCACGGGTCCTTTTCAGCAACGGATCCCTGGTACAACTTTATTGTTAATGGTCGTTCACTGGGTTGCAGGTACTCACAAGGAAGGGGGGATAGTCTGTACCTATTGAGGATACAAAAAAAAAACATTAGTAAAAATACAAGGAATGCTGTAACCATGAGAATGATTACACAAAACGAATTAATATTATTATTAAAAGAAGATAATGCTATATACCTGCTGAAGAAGAGGCAATGCTATTAGGTGGTAATACCTGTAGGTAGAGATAAGAACTGACTTGCTGGCAATTCTTTCCTGTTTTTGAGCCCAATGTACTGGCTTGGCCCTACTTGTGAATGTTTTAATTGTAACCATTCTCTGCTACCATTGAATTAACTTAAATAAGAACACTTAAATGAGAACAGAATAAACTTAAATGGCATCTAGACCAGCTTTTCATTTCTGACAAGTATTAAACGTAAATACAGAAATTACAAAATTTCTATCTGTAGCTACGTAAACAGATTATTTTGATATTTCAGGCAGATAAAGAATACATTAAGAAAACCGACTCTCCGTTTTTGAGAGCCTGGTATTTATTATAATTAGGAGGTGTCTTGTACATTCTTTACCTCAAAGTTGTTGTTTTTTAATCTAGCTCCTGGTGACTGTTTGATGCATGATTTCTGGCTTGTGATAATAAACTCTGGAACACTTTTAAATAAGTGTCTGTTCATGATTATTTTATGTGTATTAAGGGAAATGTCATGAACTCATGCTTGTGACTTTTGAATTCAAAAGGAATTTCATTTGAAAAAAGTAGGGAATCATGTGATGTTATCATTAACTCTAATGACATCTTTATCTTGGGACATGTTTGCTTGGTCTGAATGGGTCAAAAATGTCTAATTTCGTATTGTTGTCCTCTGAGAAGATAAGTATTGGTATGAATTACTTTTTTTAATGTTTTTGTTTTATTTGTTCAATGTTTTAATTAAATTTAGTTTTGGAGGTCTTCTCTCCACCATTGTAAAACTACTCTTCTTACATTTTGTCTGTGATGACAGCCCTATTGATATCCACTCCAGCAAGCACTTCAATACAAGTCTGGAATTTCAGTTTCCATAAAAGGGTGCAATCAGCACAACCCAGGTCTACCACCTGCAAGTGAAAAAGCAATCATGAACTGCAGACTAAATGAGGAAACAGGTGGAAAGAGTTCACTATCACAATCTATATGTCAATCAGAGGTAGAAATACTCTGATTAGCAGATCTTAGTTACATGCTAGGCATTAACAAAACCACTTAGCAATTTTGTATTACAAAAAGATGGTAGCCATAATACACATTTGGAAACATAGTTAACATCTTAAGGCCTTTGGCAGATAAATCAGCTCTGTATGATAATGTATTCCCTTGAATGTTACTAAAAATCAGTTAAATCTTACAGATCCCTCTAGTTTTTTTTAACAGATAAGTCTCTATATTATGTTTAGTTAGCTAATCTTACTTTATGCCAAGTTAAAACACAGTAGACAGTATATGGGGACATTGCATCCTTTGTAGTCCTCTACTGACAATCCAGGATATATATATATATATATATATATATATATATATATATATATATATATATATATATATATATATATCTATATCTATATCTATCTATATCTATATATATATATCTATATCTATCTATATGAGAGAGAGAGAGAGAGAGATATTGCAAAATTCAAATAATGGACAGGCTACTGAATATACTGTTATTTTAAAATAAAATTAAAAAAACGACAGGAGTTTCAAATATCAAGAATTCTAAATAAATAAAAAATATGTGAATTACCTTTTTTGGCTTGTACTTTTTAACAAGGTCGATTACAAACTGGTACCTCTGTTTGTAAAGCGGAGGAGAAAACGTCACTGGATCCATGATGAGGATCACTTTTTATTCATTAATCTTGCAAATAAAAGATGCACACAAAACAATGTTTAATGCGTTGATTGCAATAAAACTAACATGAACAATAAAATGGCGTAATAACTGGGGACCAAGGTATACTAATTAAACAAGCATGTCATATACATCCCCGCCACAAATTGTACAATTAGAGCTCTCTCGACGAAAAACGTTGATTACCATGACATATATCAACTGTATGTACAGAATAATATAGAATACATAATTAGCAATTAAATGTTTAATCACAACCTGATTAGTGATTCTCCAGATATATTCAAAACCAAGTGTGAGATTAATAGAATGTCCAAAGAAACTGCTCCAAGATTTGTAGTATACCCATGAATAAACACTGCGGGTTGTACAAATATATAACAGATATATAAGCTATACACTGACATTTCATAATAGAGATACAAATATATTATTTTTTTAATCAGAGGTGACGCAACTGGTCACATTAGTGCTGTATTGTTTTAAGCTCATTTGTTAATGCTATTTACTTTGCGTGGGGGACATGGGTAAGAAGATGCAAATCATTATATTATCATGCTATCATCAATCAACCCACAAAAACAATCCTGAAAGCTTCTTCCAAAGTCAAGAGGAGGAGTACCATAAAACTGTAACCAATCGTTGTAAAAAGAAGAGGAAGACCGCCATTGGGGATCGCTAAAGAGTCGGTTTTACGAAGTAAACTTGTAAGTACGCATAAGAGAAGCGGGACTGTAATTTCATTTAATTTGTAATCTTTGACCTCAATCTTCATTGGTTGTTTTCTGTTCACGACGTCACGGGTCTTTCCGTTTCTTTTCCGGCAGTTGCGGCCATTTTGTTCATCCGGTTGTTGTCGGGAGGAAAAGCTCTTGTTTTGTTCTAGAAAGAAAGGAGTCACAGCATCAGAGTTAAAAAAAAAAAAAATAACATATACATAAACACGGGCTGTAGGTTATTTTGTGTTCATGTCTGTAATGGTTAGCGGATTTTATGACGTTTTAATAAAAACGTTGATTTGATTTCTTGGAAATAAAAAACGTCGGCTTAAGAAACAATATGGCCAACAACACGGTGGTGGCCGGGAATCAACAGCAACAAGCCGTGAATAAACCGCCAGCTTCGGGGAAACACGGTAACGTCCTGCCGCTGTGGGGCAACGAAAAGACAATGAACCTGAACCCCATGATCCTGACCAACGTTCTGTCTTCACCCTATTTCAAAGTGCAGCTGTACGAGCTGAAAACCTACCACGAGGTCGTGGATGAGATTTATTTCAAGGTAAATTATATATATATATATATATATATATATATATATATATATATATATATATATATATATATATATATATATGATACTGTTTTGGGAATGCTGATTTATTATATTTTAATGTATTACTACTAATTTGCATTTTCGATTTAATTGGAGAAAATAACGATCTGTATCTGTGTTTTTTGTTTCGAGCTTTCGTAGTCAACGTTTAGTTTGCGTGAACTGAGCTACGTAAATATGTAGTCGTAGTTTCAAACAATAATTGCTGGTGGCGTACAGTAGATATACTGTCTACTGTCTGTAGGTTGAAAATCCAATGGTAATTGACACCGTCCTGTTCACCCACCACGTAGTATTACCTAATTGTAGCCTCCGGATTGGCACAAACAAGCCGCTAAACATCCTTGTCTTGTAATGATTTTTTTTTTTTAATAAACCACCGAATTTCTTTTACAGTGAGAATTTGATTTACGAAAACATGTTTTGTGATTTGGACTCTTGTGTTAGGGTGTACATCAGTTGTCTAATTTAATCTCTACGCCAGTCAGAATTAAACTGTAGGCCTATTTGTTTAAAGTGGTCCAGGATTTGGGCATGTGACCTACTGTATATGTTGAACAATTTTAAGGATGTAGCCTTGCCCCTGTAACAGTACACCATACCATTATTATAGCAGATTAGGACATTGGACAAAGGACAGCACAGCATGTTTAGAATCAAAACATAAGGATTAAAACAATCTCCCTAAAAGATTTCCTGACCCTGTTGTATGGATTGGATCATTTAGACCAAGTCATGTGGGAAATGTAATTTCGAAGTTGCTTGGCATTTGGATATTGTATATTAGTACAATATACCAACTTGCATGGTATATTGTACTAATACAGTATTAAGTTAGTGGGCAGTGTTTGTTTTTGGTAATATTTGGTAATTATTCACTTTCATGGCCTGTAATTTGCACACAGTCCATCCAATGTGCATTGGGCCATTAAAAATAGTCACTTTCTTCTTAACCAATAATGAGAGAGATAGCAGTGTATTCAAAATTAACTAAAATAACTAGCTCTTGAGCATACAGCAACACATGAGCTACTCAAGGCTGCAAAAGGATTATGCTTAATGTAAGATCAAATGTAAAAAAGTTTTTTCTTTTCTTTTTTTATTGATAGGTGACGCACGTTGAACCGTGGGAAAAAGGAAGCAGAAAAACCGCAGGCCAGACTGGCATGTGCGGAGGGGTAAGTAGAAGTACGTGCTTTTTTAATTTCTTGTCTTTTGTGCAGAGTAGAAGGACTAAATATATATTTATAAACCAGTAAGTGCAAATTTTTCATTGGAACTGTTGTTATACTGTTGGTTCAGAATAACACTATTGTGTTGTGTGTATTAAGTATAGGTAAGTATTTTACCAACATGCAATCATTACTCCCCTAAATGCAAACATTTAGCAAGATGCTAAATGTGAAATTAGTGCACAGTGTACACTGAATACTCATTTAAACTTTTTTTTTTTTTTTGAGGTACGAGGGGTCGGAACTGGAGGCATTGTTTCCACAGCCTTTTGCCTGCTGTACAAATTGTTTACACTTAAATTAACCCGTAAACAAGTAATGGGTCTCATTACACACACTGATTCGCCATACATCAGGGCCCTTGGCTTTATGTATATCAGGTATGTAAGCTTTTTTGTTTTTATAGAAGCAGATGATCATCCTAAAAGCATTTGGAATATTAAATTGCAGTATATTGTCTCAGATAAGGTTTTTTTTAAAATGGGTGATAGAAATACTGTGTGTCAGTTTTATGTATGAGAGGGATATTGGTTCCTGATCCAAGCTTAATAACATGCTTCCTTTTTGAAGGTACACACAACCTCCTCCGGACCTCCTGGACTGGTTTGATGCTTTCCTAGATGATGAGGAGGTATGTCGCTAAGGGTAATATTTTTTCTTTTCAGTTTTGTATTGGCTTTCAGAATCTAAATCCTCAAGTTAATAGTTTCTTCAATGTGATGAATATTGCTGATTTTCACCTTTGCCTTCATTTGGCTTAATTTTGTTTTCATTTAGTGACCTTCTAAACCTAACCCGCTTTGTAAATAGTCACCTTTTATCAGTTTGATTAAAAAAGGAATGTTTAATCTGCAGAGTTGCAGATTTTATAAGATGGAAATGTACATTTGGTAATTGTGGTACTTGTTTATTGATACATATCTTTAATAGCATATACCCTGCTTTCGTAGAAGCATTAAATATACTGGTAAGTAGCAGTTACGATAGTGGTTGTATAAATAACCTATTTTAATTATTACCATCTTTTTCCATAATACAAATTGCACCACCAGTGCCTGACTGGATCGTTTCACAAATGGACTGCTTAGAGATGAGTAGTGTTAATTGATTCATTGAAATAGTTTGTTCAGAGGGGGTTCAGCTAACCAGAACGAGAGAGTTATATAATTGCACTTTATTTTTTCTAAGCTGTGGCAGTGTGGCAATTAGAATGCAATACAGTATAAGCTGGCTAGACAATTTGCTGGGTGAAACCAATGAATAGAGTAAATTTCTTGTTTAAAAAACACACCCTTAATGTAGGATAATGCTAGGTTTTTTTATATATATAACTTTTGTTGGGGTGGGAGGGAGGGTGATACTTGAGATCTTTCTTTCCATCACTTTTTCTGCAGATAATAAAATATATATATATATATATATATATATATATATATATATATATATATATATATATATATATATATATATATACAGTACTGTGCAAAAGTTTTAGGCAGGTGTGAAAAAATGCTATAAAAGTAAGAATGCTTTCAAAAATAGACATGTTAATAGATTATATTTATCAATTAACTAAATGCAAAGTGAGTGAACAGAAGAAAAATCTAAATCAAATCCATATTTGGTGTGACAACCCTTTGCCTTCAAAACAGCATCAATTCTTCTAGGTACACTTGCACAAAGTCAGGGATTTTGTAGGCATATAGTCAGGTGTATGATTAAACAATTATACCAAACAGGTGCTTATGATCATCAATTCAATATGTAGGTTGAAACACAATCATTAACTGAAACAGAAACAGCTGTGTAGGAGGAATAAAACTGGGTGAGGAACAGCCAAACTCAGCTAACAAGGTGAGGTTGCTGAAGAAAGTTTACTGTCAAAAGTCATACACCATGGCAAGACTGAGCACAGCAACAAGACACAAGGTAGTTATACTGCATCAGCAAGGTCTCTCCCAGGCAAAAATTTCAAGGCAGACAGGGGTTTCCAGATGTGCTGTCCAAGCTCTTTTGAAGAAGCACAAAGAAGCGGACAGCGTTGAGGACCGTGAAGCGCAGTGGTCGGCCAAGAAACTTACTGCAGCAGATGAAAGACACATCATGCTTACTTCCCTTCGCAATCGGAAGATGTCCAGCAGTGCCATCAGCTCAGAATTGGCAGAAAACAGTGGGACCCTGGTACACCCATCTACTGTCCGGAGAAGTCTGGTCAGAAGTGGCCTTCATGGAAGACTTGTGGCCAAAAAGCCATACCTCCGGCGTGGAAACAAGGCCAGCGACTCAACTATGCACGAAAACACAGGAACTGGGGTGCAGAAAATGGCAGCAGGTGCTCTGGACTGATGAGTCAAAATTTGAAATATTTGGCTGTAGCAGAAGGCAGTTTGTTCGCCGAAGGGCTGGAGAGCGTACACGAATGAGTGTCTGCAGGCAACAGTGAAGCATGGTGGAGGTTCCTTGCAAGTTTGAGGCTGCATTTCTGCAAATGGAGTTGGGGATTTGGTCAGAATTAATGGTCTCCTCAATGCTGAGAAGATCAGGCAGATACTTATCCATCATGCAATACCATCAGGGAGGCATCTGATTGGCCCCAAATTTATTCTGCAGCATGACAACGACCCCAAACATACAGCGAAAGTCATTAAGAATTATCTTCAGCGTAAAGAAGAACAAGGAGTCCTGGAAGTGATGGTATGGCCCCCACAGAGCCGGATCTCAACATCATCGAAGTCTGTCTGGGATTACATGAGAGAGAGAAGCAACCGAGGCTGCCTAAATCCACAGAAGAACTGTGGTTAGTTCTCCAAGATGTTTGGGCCAACCTACCTGCCGAAGTTCCTTCAAAAACTGTGTGCAAGTGTACCTAGAAGAATTGATGCTTGATGCTGTTTTGAAGCCAAAGGGTGGTCACACCAAATATGGATTTGATTTAGATTTTCTTCTGTTCACTCACTTTGCATTTAGTTAATTGATAAATATAATCTATTAACATGTCTATTTTGAAAGCATTCTTACTTTACAGCATTTTTTCACACATGCCTAAAACTTTTGCACAGTACTGTATATATATATATATATATATATATATATATATATATATATATATATATATATATATATATATATATATATAAATAAATTAACTTTCTGCCAGTTGGCTAACTTCCATGTTTTCTTCTTTAGATCTCCCTTGTGCAGCAGGTGAATTGGGAGTTGTATCTCAACACTGCTGGTTTGTGTGTGTGAGTCCAAGCAGCTGTTTTACATTCAGATTTGTTATTTTCCATGTAGCTGGTTTTAAAACTCACTCTTCCTGTGTGCTTGCACTGTAGGTTTGGGCCTGACAATAGCTGACTAACATGTCCTGAACTGTGAGATGACATAGCAAGAAGGAGATCATGCGGTAATGACCCTTTTCAAAGATGATGGTCATTAGGGAATCTGCTTTTTCAAAACAGTAATCAAACCTCATGCTTCATGGCAGTTGGTTTGCTATTGTTCCAAGTTTGTTATAGCTATCAAAAGAAGCGTATATTGTAAAGTTGCAGAAGAAAAACAAGTCTTAGAAAATGTAAGCACATTTTCAAGGCGAGTCACTCCAGTCTAAGCAGCACGAGTACTGTGGCAGGTTAATTTCTTTATTGACTGTAAGCTTCATGGAAACAGAGGTGAACATTGGTACTGCGTATTACAATATCGTCATCACATTTTAAAGTTTAGTGATGACTCTGCTTTTAAGGAAGTAGGACAATGAACAATTAGTGAAGAATATTTTCCCATACAAACATCTAACTGTGAAAAAATATTTCTTAATGTATGAAAACATTAGCACTATCTATGGAACCAGAATGTTCACAGTTCGACTTTTGCTTTGGACCCACCACCATCATACAAAATTTAATCCTGTAGCTGTTATACTCAACTTCCAAATTTCAGAGCATTAATGAACGTTATATAGTGAAGATGTCATTGAAAAAAAGCTCGTTTTCACGACAGTGCAGGTTATTTTATGGTATTAACAAGATGGGCTGGTATTTTCTCTTCCAGGAGCTTGACGTAAAGGCTGGTGGAGGCTGTGTTATGAATGTTGGAGAAATGCTGCACTCTTTCCTCACAAAACTTGAGTGGTTTTCAACACTCTTTCCAAGAATTCCAGTACCAGTTCAAAAGATGATTGACCAGCAAATGAAAAGCAGACCAAGAAAAAACGTGAAAAAGGATGGGAAAGAAGAAGCAGAAGAGCCCGAAAAACATGCAGAACGCAGCGGCTCAAGGTAGAGTTGAATTGTAATTGCATTTTGTAATTTGGTTTGCTTGAGCATGCATTCAGTATTTTAATGCAAGTCTTTAACTGCTTTAAGATAATGTACCAGTTAACTTGTGATTGCAAATACCTATACTTTTCAAAGTTGTTAATTTCCTTTATTTTTGCTTCAGGTCTCCAAAAAGATCTGATAGTCCTCGAAGATCTCCAAAACGATCCAGGAGTCAAAGTCGCCATAGAGATGGGCATGGATCAACCAGCTTTGATCGGGAACTGGAGAGAGAAAGGGACCGGCAGAGAAAAGAACATGAGGGAAAAGACAAAGATAGAGACAGGGTGGACAAGGAGCCACCGCTCTCGAAGCCCAGGCGAGCAGTGGAGCATGAGCGCAGGCAGATAGGAGAAGCGCAGAAGCCTTAGCAAGAGCAGGACAAAAGAATGACCGGAAAGAAAGGGAAAAGGAGAATGAGAAGAGCAAGAAGAAAGAGCGGGATTATGACAAAGAACGTGGAAGTGAGAGGGGCAGAGAGAGAGAGAAATTTAAAGATGGGGAAAAATCAAAAGAAAAAAGCAAAGGAGATAATATAGAAAGAAATCCTAAAGAAGAAAAGAGACACAGAGATGACCATAAAATTAAAAGGCATAGTAGAAGCCTAAGTAGAGAGCGAAAACACAGAAGCAGAAGCCACAGTAAAAATGATGGCAGCAAGCGAAGC
This sequence comes from Acipenser oxyrinchus oxyrinchus, assembly GCA_030684275.1. Taxonomy (NCBI): domain Eukaryota; kingdom Metazoa; phylum Chordata; class Actinopteri; order Acipenseriformes; family Acipenseridae; genus Acipenser; species Acipenser oxyrinchus. The sequence continues at coordinate 23,200,143 of CM060260.1, read as the reverse complement.
AGGAGTAAAAGCAAAGAGAGGTCGAATAAACACAAAACTGAAAAATCAAACAAACGGAGCAGGAGTAGAAGCAAAGAAAGGTCTAATAAACACAAATCTGAAAAATCAAACAAAGCATGGCAGGAGTGGAAGCAAGGGAAGAACAGACGCTGATGAAAAGTCAAAGAAAAGCAATCGCGGTCATAGCAAAGAGAGATCACACAAGCGCAGCAAAAGCACAGAGCGATCTCACAGAAAGGAGCACACTGACAGCAAGGACCATTCAAGCAAACATGAACGTACGAGAAGCCAAAGCACAGAGCGAGCAGACCAGCTGTGAGGAACCAGAGTTGATTTTGAAGTAAAATGTTTTTATTATTTTTCCAAATCATCTTGTTAAATGGAAGTTTATGCTAAACAAGCATAATCATTCATATGTCCCTCAAGTTTGCGTATTTCATTTCCTTTTAATGCTTTTGTAATCATTTTCACTGTCCATTGTAGACATTGAGTTTAAGGGTTTTTTTTTTTTTTTTTATAAAAGGTTCCAAAATTATTGTGTACATATGTTCTGAGAATGTGTTTTAATTCCTGTGAAGCAACTACCAGGATGCATTTGTATAAGGCAATACTTTGCAAGAAATTATGTGCTCTGTGTTTGGTTAATTGCTTTGGTGCAATTTTTTTCTAATAAAACTTTTATTAAAGATATAAAATGCGTTTGTGTTGAATGGTTTAGACTAGAGAATGAAATTGATATGAATAATTGCACATACATGTGTTCATGTGTTCTTGTTTTGATTCCTGATTTAACAATTTAAGATTATATCTTGGGAAACCACTAGCTTTATGTTTTCTTTGGGAAATGTGACACATGCCTTGTCAACAATACGTCTATTGTGCTACGTAAAAAGTGCAGCTTGCATTTGGAATGTTAGGCACATTCAGTTCCAACTCATTATTCAAAATGCTGGTGTGTTAGTGGGAAATACAGAATATTCTAAATCTCTACAGTGCACTAGGAAAATATACAGGACAGCAGGAGGCATTATTCTTCACACTCTTCAATGACATTCAATCTCAGTAATACTCTTCAAATTGGAAAGTGAGTCTGCATTTGGAGGAAATACTAGTGATACGTGCTTCAATTGCCGATTAAAGGAAGACTTGGACCATCCATCTGTTTGGGTACAGTGTAGCTGTTGTACTTGATTGCTTTGTTAAATCATTTTTATTAATCTTCAGCAAAACTCTTAATTGTAAGTAAATGTAACAATCAACCTTTTTATTCATATGGTTACATACACAAAACTATAAAATGTTGACCTACTTAAAAACAAGTCTTTCTATTTATAGTAAATAGCCTACTTTTAGACCAAGCATTGACAGTCCAGCATCAGTTGGGAAAAGCAAGCATACTAAAAATGTACAATGCATTCCTATATTGAAAACAAAAAAAAAATCTTAACATAAATTTGCTGTAGATTAAACAATTTCTTTTTATACCATTTAAAAATTATTTTTAGTACTTGATTAATAGTCTCAGGTTACAAACACAAGAAATCACAGGTTAAAATCTAAAGTCCACAGCAGCAAATTGATGCAGAATATTGATTATAACTGTACAAGAGTCGGGAATGGGGATGTATAATCTGTAAAATAAAAATATGAAAATGTTAGGCCACGTTCATACAATTGTAATACAATTGTGTGTAGATTTAGTTTTACAAACAATGCCTGCCAAAATACTTCAGTTACACATGTACATCAGAGGGGTGAGTGGAAAAGTGTTATGACATTTTTAATTATCAACAAAATACAAGTCATGCACTTGCATAAGTCGTACAGGTTCTTTTTTTAGTTAATGGTGAACAATTACATTTGACCTGACAGACTTTTATCAGCACTTGATAGAACACATTTTCAGTAGTACAAAAAGTTATATTCTTAAAAAAATACATAAATGTACCTTCATAAGTTCCAGTATCCTCAGTAAGATCTCTTCTTCTGCGTTTTAAATTAGTGTCTACAGTAAATAATAAAAACAAACCTTGCATTTACTGTCTGTGTATTTTTCTGTGTATATTTTTCACATTTACACTGTGCTACCAAATGTCAAAAATGTGTCTTGTTTATTGTGCCCATCAGTAAAAACTAGCTGAAAAACTATAAAAAGAACCAACATTTAAAAAAGCCACTGACCTTCAACAAGAATTTCCACGCTTGGTTCACTTTCTCCAGCAGAATTAACAGCAGTTACCTCAATTGTATCATTCTGCTTCTTTGGTACAGTACATGAAAAGTGTGATGTTCTGCAGAGCTCAGTTCTTTGTGCTTTGGAGCTATACACGACATATTCTGTGGCATGAACTGATGCACTCCATGAAATGACCTGTGAAGTGCCTTCTGTGTAAAATGTAACACCCTTTGGGGGACAGGGAACTGAAAAACACAATGAACAATGAAAAATACAAAACATGGCTGTTATACAACTGATATCCTAGATCAGGCATTAACAGGCAATAGGTAATTCACTGAGGTATATATGGACTGGATATTGTGTGTTTTGTGGAAAACTACTGTACTCTGCTTCATACAGCGTCCTCCAGGGGACTCCAGTCCATATTTGTATAATTTAGTTTTTGTTATAAGGCTCATATTTACTGAACTTTTTCACAATTGGGAACTTAGCATCACTAAAAAATATAATGTATCTTATATGTCATTTTAATTGGCACACAATAAACCTTTAATACAGCTTGTGAGATGAAAACAGTCCCAAAGGTGTACCAGAAACCCAAACCCAGCCTTGGTTACCTGCAAGCCCTTGAACGGGAGGAGTGGGGTAGCCGATCCCTGCTGAGTTCCTGGAAGTGACGGTCACGTTGTAGGTAGAGCTACACGGCACTGGGATGAAGAAGTATGTGGCTCTGGTCCAGTAGGAGGTCAGGATGAACTGGGCCTGGGGGTCATCTTCGATCAGCCCTTGCATCTCCACTGAGTACTCAACCCCGGCACACTGGACTGCACTCCACCCCACCTTCGCCTCCTGAACCGCATCCACCAAGAGCAGCAGTGACAGCGCCACACTCTCTGGTGGGCAGGGGACTGGGGGAAGACATTCAATTAAAAGGCTTGGCCATGGTTCTGCAGAGACATAGAAACAATTCCTCTACCCAGTCTTCCTATAATAACTGCTACTAATGTATCTCCTCTAAAAATGCTGACCTGGCCAATTGCTGATTAGTTTCGGACACCCTGAGTATCTGTTCTCGCCCAGGGGTTTTAGAACCCTCCATTCTCTGATTCGGTCAGCAATCGACAGGTATTGGGCACCCCAGGCTAAAGGCTTTACTAATTGCATTCTCAAGTTGCTGATCAAAACATGATTCACATATTGGGATTGGGATTATCTACCAAGCTGTTTTATTGGTTACTCATTTTCTATTCCAGATTTGTTTGTAATAAAATAATTTAACTTAACGTCTCTATGTATTAACTGCCCTGCCATTTCTTTCCTTGCGAGTGATATATAATCCAAATGTCTTGGCATCTAAAACATGTTATGTGAGTACCACCAAGCTAAGGGTGTTACCTGCTCCAGCGATGACTGGCACACTGAACGAGCTGTTACAGACACCATTAGAAGCTGTCACAGTGAAACTGTATATGGCGCCACAAGTCAACCCATCTATGGTGCAGCCAGGTTCTTGGGAACTGCAAGATAGTTTTTTTCCATCACTTCCACTAGCAGAAACAAAGTATTCCAGTCTTCTGTTACTTTGATCCCAGGACAGGAGAGCAGAATTTGTAGCACACTGCATTTGTACAGTTAAATTATCCGGCACACAGGGAACTGTGATGTAAGAAACAGAAGAGGAAAATGAGCCTGGAGAACACTTTATAATAGAATATATATTTCTGGCACATTTCCAATTACTCATATGGTTTTAAACAGAACAGGTGCCCAACCACATTCTTCAGGGTGCATGGGGCTGTAAGAATCCCATGAAACCATCATTATTGAGGTGAGTGTTTTAATAGCGACTGATGGTGATGTACGAAGGCTGATCGTCCTCTACTAGAGGAAAGGTTGTGAGGTATTGAGTGTTGTGGTATCTGTGTCTGAACTACAACAAAGTTAGTATATGCCAAATTCTAAAATTCATTACATATTAATATAATAAAACAAGCTGATATACAGTAGTAAGTGGCAATGGTTTTGGAGATAGAGAAGAGTTGGAAATACATACATGGTAAAACCCTTTGGACTACCTCTTCAGATCTTCCAGTACTTTACTACACTAGCAACATACTGTATGATCAATCTTATTGGTTATACCCAGAATAGTTTATCATAAAAGATAAATTATTGGTAGGAATCAATAACAGCAACTGATATGCCAGTCTGTAACACCACATGGCCCATTTTTAATTATTTGTTTATTTACCTGATGCCTTTATCCAAGGCGACTTACAGAGACTAGAGTGTGTGAACTATGCATCAGCTGTAGAGTCACTTACAACTACGTCTCACCCGAAAGATGGAGCACAAGGAGATTAAGCGACTTGCTCAGGGTCACACAGTGAGTCAGTGAGTGAGCCGGGATTACAGCCAGGGACCTCCTGGTTAAAAGCCCTTTTCTTTAACCACTGGACCACACAGCCTCCTATTTAAATATATGTTAATAGTACAATTCACAATGGATGTTACCTGTTTTAATTTCATGGCCAACGCTGTCTGAACTATTGCAGTCTCCCTCCACTGCTACCACAGTTACAGTGTATGTATTCCCGCAGTGCAGGTCTGTAAATTGGCATGTTGAGTGACTTGTGTTGCAAGTGTGTGTGTGCCCATCATTCTCAGTTGCTGTTGCAATAAAGAGTTCTGCTCCTAATTCATGCTGCCAGGATACCGATCCAATGTTAGTTCTGCAGTCCAGTGTGGTTGAAACGTTAGTTGGAGGACATGGCCCTAAGAGAATTTCAAACAGCATAACATTAGGATGGTAGTTTTGTAACAAATGCAAAGAGAATGAAGTTCCTATTAGCGCACAAATATTGAGCTAATGCGCTAATATTGATTGCCAACTTGCTAGAAAAACTTTACAATATGATGAATAAAGTGTAAAAGTACTTGATGCGAGTTGGAAAGCAGCGCTCTGGAACCCGGTGCACTTCTGCCCCAGCGGAGTCACTGTGATGTCATACTTCAGTCCACACTGCAGGTTCGAGACATCACAGTTGTTGCTCTGGGTGCTGCAGGCTGCTTCAGTTTGTCCGTCCTCCCTCACTGCGGTCACCCTGTAGGACACTGCACCTTGGCTAGCACTCCAGGATACTGAAGCATTGTTGCTGGCACATTTCAGGTTGGCATTTACATTCTGAGGGGTGCAGGGGGCTAAACATAGAAGAAGAATGAATCATTCAAATCAATATTGATGTAATATGACGTGTATGCCCTGTATCCTGTTATGGCCAGATGATGACAACATGTTGAAAATAACTTGTACAGGGCACTTTTTGTCATTTTCTAGTACTTGTGGTATTACTTAGAGCGTGCTAAAAAAAAGACCTTTAAACTTTCTCAGGGACAAACCTTTCTTAAACTGGTTAAGTAGGGACAGGCATGCATCTTACAATATATATATATATATATATATCTATATATATATATATATATATATATATATATATATATATATATATATATATATATATATATATATATATATACACATTCAGAACATTTTCAATTGTACCTGTTTCTATTTCAGTGGAGTTGCTTCTGACACTGTTACACTTATTGTCCAGTCCCGTGACAGTGACTGTGTATTTCTGTCCGCACAGTAAAGATGAGATGTTACACGTGGTGCCTGTTGAATTGCAGGAGAAAGGGCGTCCACCGCTTGCTTCTACAGTGGCTGTGTAGGACACTGCTCCCTGACTGTAAGCCCACGAGACAGAGGCAGTGTAAGCCCCACAGTCCAGGTGTGCCTCCACATGTGTAGGTGCACATGGCACTTGTAAAAGAAAGACATTTGATCAGATATCATTTCACAATCCAGCAACTTTACTTATACAGCAGTAAGACACTCATTTCTGTATTTTCTATGTTATATAGTCTACAGTGCTTGCATGTGGAATTCCAATGTAAATAATAGGGTGAACCCACTCTTGTAAACATACCTGCAACAATGTTGTAACCTGCGCTCTTTGCACTTTCACACTGGCTCCCCTGGGCTGTGGCATACGCAGTGTAAGTCTGTCCACATTGCATACCGTTGAGGTTGCAGGTAGTATTGGTACCGCTGCATGATAGCTGGTGCCCATTTGCTCCTCTGGCAGTCAAAGTGTAGGACACAGCTTTCTTTATCGGCATCCACGACACTGAAGCAGTATTACTTTCACAGCCAACTCTTCCCTCAGTTATAGTGGGGGCACACGGTGCTGAAATCAAGACAAAATAATGAACCAAGGCAAACTTGGAGACAATCTGCATATGCATGTTTCAATTCAGAGGGCTACTGCCTAGGCCAGTGCAGCGATCTTGAAAGTGTAATCCCGTCCACACGGCAAGCGTGTGATGTGATAGGAGATGTTGAATGTGGTGTAGTTGGTGGTGTGACTGTCCTGTCCTGTCAAAACGTAGGATTTTGCACCTTTGCTTTGATCCCAGGTTAGTGAGATGATGATTGCATCACAGAACAGGTGCCCAACCACATTCTTCAGGGTGCATGGTCTGTAAGAATCCCATGAAACCATCATTATTGAGGTGAGTGTTTGAGTAGTGACTGATGATGATGTACGAAGGCTGATCACCCTCTACTAGAGGAAAGGTTGTGAGGTATTGAGTGCTGTGGTATCTGTGTCTCAACTACAACAAAGTTAGTATATGCCAAATTCTAAAATTCATCATATATTCATATAATAAAGCAAGCTGATATACAGTGGCAATGGTTTTGGAGAGAGAAAAGTTGGAAATATATACATGGTAAAACCCTTTGGAATACCTCTTCAGATCTTTCAGTACTTTACAACTCACTAGCAACATACTGTATGATCAAATCTATTGGTTATACCCAGAACAGTTTACCATAAAAGATCAATTATTGGTAGGAATCATTCACAGCAACTGATATGCCAGTCTATAACACCACATTTGTTTATTTAGCTGATGCCTTTATCCAAGGCGACTTACAAAGACTAGGGTGTGTGAACTATGCATCAGCTGTAGAGTCACTTACAACAACGTCTCACCCGAAAGATGGAGCACAAGGAGATTAAGTGACTTGCTCATGGTCACACAGTGAGTCAGTGAGTGAGCCGGGACCTCCTGGTTAAGAGCCCTTTTCTTTAACCACTGGACCACACAGCCTCCTATTTAAATATAAGTTAATGGTACATTTCACAATGGATGTTACCTGTTTTAATTTCATGGCCAATGCTGTCTGAACTATTGCAGTCTCCCTCCACTGCTACCACAGTTACAGTGTATGTATTCCCACAGTGCAGGTCTGTAAATTGGCATGTTGAGTGACTTGTGTTGCAAGTGTGTGTGTGCCCATCATTCTCAGTTGCTGTTGCAATAAAGAGTTCTGCTCCTAATTCATGCTGCCAGGTTACCAATCCAATGTTAGTTCTGCAGTCCAGTGTGGTTGAAACGTTAGTTGGAGGACATGGCCCTAAGAGAATTTCAAACAGCATAAAATTAGGATGGTAGTTTTGTAACAAATGCAAAGAGAATGAAGTTCCTATTAGCGCACAAATATTGAGCTAATGCGCTAATATTGATTGCCAACTTGCTAGACAAACTTTACAATATGATGAATAAAGCGTAAAAGTACTTGATGCGAGTTGGAAAGCAGCGCTCTGGAACCCGGTGCACTTCTGCCCCAGCGGAGTCACTGTGATGTCATACTTCAGTCCACACTGCAGGTTCGAGACATCACAGTTGTTGCTCTGGGTGCTGCAGGCTGCTTCAGTTTGTCCGTCCTCCCTCACTGCGGTCACCCTGTAGGACACTGCACCTTGGCTAGCACTCCAGGATACTGAAGCATTGTTGCTGGCACATTTCAGGTTGGCATTTACATTCTGAGGGGTGCAGGGGCTAAACATAGAAGAAGAATGAATCATTCAAATCAATATTGATGTAATATGGCGTGTATGCCCTGTATCCTGTTATGGCCAGATGATGACAACATGTTGAATATAACTTGTACAGGGCACTTTTGTCATTTTCTAGTACTTGTGGTATTACTTAGAGCGAGCTAAAAAAAAGACCTTTAAACTTTCTCAGGGAAAAACCTTTCTTAAACTGGTTAAGTAGGGACAGGCATGCATCTTACAATATATATCTATATATATCTATATATATCTATATCTATATATATCTATATATATCTATATCTATATATATATATATATATATATATATATATATATATACACATTCAGAACATTTTCAATTGTACCTGTTTCTATTTCAGTGGAGTTGCTTCTGACACTGTTACACTTATTGTCCAGTCCCGTGACAGTGACTGTGTATTTCTGTCCGCACAGTAAAGATGAGATGTTACACGTGGTGCCTGTTGAATTGCAGGAGAAAGGGCGTCCACCGCTTGCTTCTACAGTGGCTGTGTAGGACACTGCTCCCTGACTGTAAGCCCACGAGACAGAGGCAGTGTAAGCCCCACAGTCCAGGTGTGCCTCCACATGTGTAGGTGCACATGGCACTTGTAAAAGAAAGACATTTGATCAGATATCATTTCACAATCCAGCAACTTTACTTATACAGCAGTAAGACACTCATTTCTGTATTTTCTATGTTATATAGTCTACAGTGCTTGCATGTGGAATTCCAATGTAAATAATAGGGTGAACCCACTCTTGTAAACATACCTGCAACAATGTTGTAACCTGCGCTCTTTGCACTTTCACACTGGCTCCCCTGGGCTGTGGCATACGCAGTGTAAGTCTGTCCACATTGCATACCGTTGAGGTTGCAGGTAGTATTGGTACCGCTGCATGATAGCTGGTGCCCATTTGCTCCTCTGGCAGTCAAAGTGTAGGACACAGCTTTCTTTATCGGCATCCACGACACTGAAGCAGTATTACTTTCACAGCCAACTCTTCCCTCAGTTATAGTGGGGCACACGGTGCTGAAATCAAGACAAAATAATGAACCAAGGCAAACTTGGAGACAATCTGCATATGCATGTTTCAATTCAGAGGGCTACTGCCTGGGCCAGTGCAGCGATCTTGAAAGTGTAATCCCGTCCACACGGCAAGCGTGTGATGTGATAGGAGATGTTGAATGTGGTGTAGTTGGTGGTGTGACCGTCCTGTCCCGTCAAAACGTAGGATTTTGCACCTTTGCTTTGATCCCAGGTTAGTGAGATGATGTTTGCATCACAGAACAGGTGCCCAACCACATTCTTCAGGGTGCATGGTCTGTAAGAATCCCATGAAACCATCATTATTGAGGTGAGTGTTTGAGTAGTGACTGATGATGATGTACGAAGGCTGATCACCCTCTACTAGAGGAAAGGTTGTGAGGTATTGAGTGCTGTGGTATCTGTGTCTCAACTACAACAAAGTTAGTATATGCCAAATTCTAAAATTCATCATATATTCATATAATAAAGCAAGCTGATCTACAGTAGTAAGTGGCAATGGTTTTGGAGAGAGAGAGAGTTGGAAATATATACATGGTAAAACCCTTTGGAATACCTCTTCAGATCTTTCAGCACTTTACAACTCACTAGCAACATACTGTATGATCAAATCTATTGGTTATACCCAGAACAGTTTACCATAAAAGATCAATTATTGGTAGGAATCATTCACAGCAACTGATATGCCAGTCTATAACACCACATTTGTTTATTTAGCTGATGCCTTTATCCAAGGCGACTTACAAAGACTAGGGTGTGTGAACTATGCATCAGCTGTAGAGTCACTTACAACAACGTCTCACCCGAAAGATGGAGCACAAGGAGATTAAGTGACTTGCTCATGGTCACACAGTGAGTCAGTGAGTGAGCGGGACCTCCTGGTTAAGAGCCCTTTTCTTTAACCACTGGACCACACAGCCTCCTATTTAAATATAAGTTAATGGTACATTTCACAATGGATGTTACCTGTTTTAATTTCATGGCCAATGCTGTCTGAACTATTGCAGTCTCCCTCCACTGCTACCACAGTTACAGTGTATGTATTCCCACAGTGCAGGTCTGTAAATTGGCATGTTGAGTGACTTGTGTTGCAAGTGTGTGTGTGCCCATCATTCTCAGTTGCTGTTGCAATAAAGAGTTCTGCTCCTAATTCATGCTGCCAGGATACCAATCCAATGTTAGTTCTGCAGTCCAGTGTGGTTGAAACGTTAGTTGGAGGACATGGCCCTAAGAGAATTTCAAACAGCATAAAATTAGGATGGTAGTTTTGTAACAAATGCAAAGAGAATGAAGTTCCTATTAGCGCACAAATATTGAGCTAATGCGCTAATATTGATTGCCAACTTGCTAGACAAACTTTACAATATGATGAATAAAGTGTAAAAGTACTTGATGCGAGTTGGAAAGCAGCTCTGGAACCCGGTGCACTTCTGCCCCAGCGGAGTCACTGTGATGTCATACTTCAGTCCACACTGCAGGTTCGAGACATCACAGTTGTTGCTCTGGGTGCTGCAGGCTGCTTCAGTTTGTCCGTCCTCCCTCACTGCGGTCACCCTGTAGGACACTGCACCTTGGCTAGCACTCCAGGATACTGAAGCATTGTTGCTGGCACATTTCAGGTTGGCATTTACATTCTGAGGGGTGCAGGGGGCTAAACATAGAAGAAGAATGAATCATTCAAATCAATATTGATGTAATATGACGTGTATGCCCTGTATCCTGTTATGGCCAGATGATGACAACATGTTGAATATAACTTGTACAGGGCACTTTTTGTCATTTTCTAGTACTTGTGGTATTACTTAGAGCGAGCTAAAAAAAAGACCTTTAAACTTTCTCAGGGAAAAACCTTTCTTAAACTGGTTAAGTAGGGACAGGCATGCATCTTACAATATATATCTATATATATCTATATATATCTATATCTATATATATCTATATATATCTATATATATATATATATATATATATATATATATATATATATATATATATATATATATATATATACACATTCAGAACATTTTCAATTGTACCTGTTTCTATTTCAGTGGAGTTGCTTCTGACACTGTTACACTTATTGTCCAGTCCCGTGACAGTGACTGTGTATTTCTGTCCGCACAGTAAAGATGAGATGTTACACGTGGTGCCTGTTGAATTGCAGGAGAAAGGGCGTCCACCGCTTGCTTCTACAGTGGCTGTGTAGGACACTGCTCCCTGACTGTAAGCCCACGAGACAGAGGCAGTGTAAGCCCCACAGTCCAGGTGTGCCTCCACATGTGTAGGTGCACATGGCACTTGTAAAAGAAAGACATTTGATCAGATATCATTTCACAATCCAGCAACTTTACTTATACAGCAGTAAGACACTCATTTCTGTATTTTCTATGTTATATAGTCTACAGTGCTTGCATGTGGAATTCCAATGTAAATAATAGGGTGAACCCACTCTTGTAAACATACCTGCAACAATGTTGTAACCTGCGCTCTTTGCACTTTCACACTGGCTCCCCTGGGCTGTGGCATACGCAGTGTAAGTCTGTCCACATTGCATACCGTTGAGGTTGCAGGTAGTATTGGTACCGCTGCATGATAGCTGGTGCCCATTTGCTCCTCTGGCAGTCAAAGTGTAGGACACAGCTTTCTTTATCGGCATCCACGACACTGAAGCAGTATTACTTTCACAGCCAACTCTTCCCTCAGTTATAGTGGGGGCACACGGTGCTGAAATCAAGACAAAATAATGAACCAAGGCAAACTTGGAGACAATCTGCATATGCATGTTTCAATTCAGAGGGCTACTGCCTAGGCCAGTGCAGCGATCTTGAAAGTGTAATCCCGTCCACACGGCAAGCGTGTGATGTGATAGGAGATGTTGAATGTGGTGTAGTTGGTGGTGTGACCGTCCTGTCCCGTCAAAACGTAGGATTTTGCACCTTTGCTTTGATCCCAGGTTAGTGAGATGATGTTTGCATCACAGAACAGGTGCCCAACCACATTCTTCAGGGTGCATGGTCTGTAAGAATCCCATGAAACCATCATTATTGAGGTGAGTGTTTGAGTAGTGACTGATGATGATGTACGAAGGCTGATCACCCTCTACTAGAGGAAAGGTTGTGAGGTATTGAGTGCTGTGGTATCTGTGTCTCAACTACAACAAAGTTAGTATATGCCAAATTCTAAAATTCATCATATATTCATATAATAAAGCAAGCTGATCTACAGTAGTAAGTGGCAATGGTTTTGGAGAGAGAGAAGAGTTGGAAATATATACATGGTAAAACCCTTTGGAATACCTCTTCAGATCTTTCAGTACTTTACAACTCACTAGCAACATACTGTATGATCAAATCTATTGGTTATACCCAGAACAGTTTACCATAAAAGATCAATTATTGGTAGGAATCATTCACAGCAACTGATATGCCAGTCTATAACACCACATTTGTTTATTTAGCTGATGCCTTTATCCAAGGCGACTTACAAAGACTAGGGTGTGTGAACTATGCATCAGCTGTAGAGTCACTTACAACAACGTCTCACCCGAAAGATGGAGCACAAGGAGATTAAGTGACTTGCTCATGGTCACACAGTGAGTCAGTGAGTGAGCGGGACCTCCTGGTTAAGAGCCCTTTTCTTTAACCACTGGACCACACAGCCTCCTATTTAAATATAAGTTAATGGTACATTTCACAATGGATGTTACCTGTTTTAATTTCATGGCCAATGCTGTCTGAACTATTGCAGTCTCCCTCCACTGCTACCACAGTTACAGTGTATGTATTCCCACAGTGCAGGTCTGTAAATTGGCATGTTGAGTGACTTGTGTTGCAAGTGTGTGTGTGCCCATCATTCTCAGTTGCTGTTGCAATAAAGAGTTCTGCTCCTAATTCATGCTGCCAGGATACCAATCCAATGTTAGTTCTGCAGTCCAGTGTGGTTGAAACGTTAGTTGGAGGACATGGCCCTAAGAGAATTTCAAACAGCATAAAATTAGGATGGTAGTTTTGTAACAAATGCAAAGAGAATGAAGTTCCTATTAGCGCACAAATATTGAGCTAATGCGCTAATATTGATTGCCAACTTGCTAGACAAACTTTACAATATGATGAATAAAGTGTAAAAGTACTTGATGCGAGTTGGAAAGCAGCTCTGGAACCCGGTGCACTTCTGCCCCAGCGGAGTCACTGTGATGTCATACTTCAGTCCACACTGCAGGTTCGAGACATCACAGTTGTTGCTCTGGGTGCTGCAGGCTGCTTCAGTTTGTCCGTCCTCCCTCACTGCGGTCACCCTGTAGGACACTGCACCTTGGCTAGCACTCCAGGATACTGAAGCATTGTTGCTGGCACATTTCAGGTTGGCATTTACATTCTGAGGGGTGCAGGGGCTAAACATAGAAGAAGAATGAATCATTCAAATCAATATTGATGTAATATGACGTGTATGCCCTGTATCCTGTTATGGCCAGATGATGACAACATGTTGAATATAACTTGTACAGGGCACTTTTGTCATTTTCTAGTACTTGTGGTATTACTTAGAGCGAGCTAAAAAAGACCTTTAAACTTTCTCAGGGAAAAACCTTTCTTAAACTGGTTAAGTAGGGACAGGCATGCATCTTACAATATATATCTATATATATCTATATATATCTATATATATCTATATCTATATATATATATATATATATATATATATATATATATATATATATATATATATATATATATATATATATATACACATTCAGAACATTTTCAATTGTACCTGTTTCTATTTCAGTGGAGTTGCTTCTGACACTGTTACACTTATTGTCCAGTCCCGTGACAGTGACTGTGTATTTCTGTCCGCACAGTAAAGATGAGATGTTACACGTGGTGCCTGTTGAATTGCAGGAGAAAGGGCGTCCACCGCTTGCTTCTACAGTGGCTGTGTAGGACACTGCTCCCTGACTGTAAGCCCACGAGACAGAGGCAGTGTAAGCCCCACAGTCCAGGTGTGCCTCCACATGTGTAGGTGCACATGGCACTTGTAAAAGAAAGACATTTGATCAGATATCATTTCACAATCCAGCAACTTTACTTATACAGCAGTAAGACACTCATTTCTGTATTTTCTATGTTATATAGTCTACAGTGCTTGCATGTGGAATTCCAATGTAAATAATAGGGTGAACCCACTCTTGTAAACATACCTGCAACAATGTTGTAACCTGCGCTCTTTGCACTTTCACACTGGCTCCCCTGGGCTGTGGCATACGCAGTGTAAGTCTGTCCACATTGCATACCGTTGAGGTTGCAGGTAGTATTGGTACCGCTGCATGATAGCTGGTGCCCATTTGCTCCTCTGGCAGTCAAAGTGTAGGACACAGCTTTCTTTATCGGCATCCACGACACTGAAGCAGTATTACTTTCACAGCCAACTCTTCCCTCAGTTATAGTGGGGCACACGGTGCTGAAATCAAGACAAAATAATGAACCAAGGCAAACTTGGAGACAATCTGCATATGCATGTTTCAATTCAGAGGGCTACTGCCTAGGCCAGTGCAGCGATCTTGAAAGTGTAATCCCGTCCACACGGCAAGCGTGTGATGTGATAGGAGATGTTGAATGTGGTGTAGTTGGTGGTGTGACCGTCCTGTCCCGTCAAAACGTAGGATTTTGCACCTTTGCTTTGATCCCAGGTTAGTGAGATGATGTTTGCATCACAGAACAGGTGCCCAACCACATTCTTCAGGGTGCATGGTCTGTAAGAATCCCATGAAACCATCATTATTGAGGTGAGTGTTTGAGTAGTGACTGATGATGATGTACGAAGGCTGATCACCCTCTACTAGAGGAAAGGTTGTGAGGTATTGAGTGCTGTGGTATCTGTGTCTCAACTACAACAAAGTTAGTATATGCCAAATTCTAAAATTCATCATATATTCATATAATAAAGCAAGCTGATCTACAGTAGTAAGTGGCAATGGTTTTGGAGAGAGAGAAGAGTTGGAAATATATACATGGTAAAACCCTTTGGAATACCTCTTCAGATCTTTCAGTACTTTACAACTCACTAGCAACATACTGTATGATCAAATCTATTGGTTATACCCAGAACAGTTTACCATAAAAGATCAATTATTGGTAGGAATCATTCACAGCAACTGATATGCCAGTCTATAACACCACATTTGTTTATTTAGCTGATGCCTTTATCCAAGGCGACTTACAAAGACTAGGGTGTGTGAACTATGCATCAGCTGTAGAGTCACTTACAACAACGTCTCACCCGAAAGATGGAGCACAAGGAGATTAAGTGACTTGCTCATGGTCACACAGTGAGTCAGTGAGTGAGCGGGACCTCCTGGTTAAGAGCCCTTTTCTTTAACCACTGGACCACACAGCCTCCTATTTAAATATAAGTTAATGGTACATTTCACAATGGATGTTACCTGTTTTAATTTCATGGCCAATGCTGTCTGAACTATTGCAGTCTCCCTCCACTGCTACCACAGTTACAGTGTATGTATTCCCACAGTGCAGGTCTGTAAATTGGCATGTTGAGTGACTTGTGTTGCAAGTGTGTGTGTGCCCATCATTCTCAGTTGCTGTTGCAATAAAGAGTTCTGCTCCTAATTCATGCTGCCAGGATACCGATCCAATGTTAGTTCTGCAGTCCAGTGTGGTTGAAACGTTAGTTGGAGGACATGGCCCTAAGAGAATTTCAAACAGCATAAAATTAGGATGGTAGTTTTGTAACAAATGCAAAGAGAATGAAGTTCCTATTAGCGCACAAATATTGAGCTAATGCGCTAATATTGATTGCCAACTTGCTAGACAAACTTTACAATATGATGAATAAAGTGTAAAAGTACTTGATGCGAGTTGGAAAGCAGCGCTCTGGAACCCGGTGCACTTCTGCCCCAGCGGAGTCACTGTGATGTCATACTTCAGTCCACACTGCAGGTTCGAGACATCACAGTTGTTGCTCTGGGTGCTGCAGGCTGCTTCAGTTTGTCCGTCCTCCCTCACTGCGGTCACCCTGTAGGACACTGCACCTTGGCTAGCACTCCAGGATACTGAAGCATTGTTGCTGGCACATTTCAGGTTGGCATTTACATTCTGAGGGGTGCAGGGGGCTAAACATAGAAGAAGAATGAATCATTCAAATCAATATTGATGTAATATGACGTGTATGCCCTGTATCCTGTTATGGCCAGATGATGACAACATGTTGAATATAACTTGTACAGGGCACTTTTTGTCATTTTCTAGTACTTGTGGTATTACTTAGAGCTAGCTAAAAAAAGACCCTTTAAACTTTCTCAGGGACAAACCTTTCTTAAACTGGTTAAGCAGGGACAGGCGTGCATCTTACAATATATACAGTGCCTTGCGAAAGTATTCGGCCCCCTTGAACTTTGCGACCTTTTGCCACATTTCAGGCTTCAAACATAAAGATATGAAACTGTAATTTTTTGTGAAGAATCAACAACAAGTGGGACACAATCATGAAGTGGAACAAAATTTATTGGATATTTCAAACTTTTTTAACAAATAAAAAACTGAAAAATTGGGCGTGCAAAATTATTCAGCCCCCTTAAGTTAATACTTTGTAGCGCCACCTTTTGCTGCGATTACAGCTGTAAGTCGCTTGGGGTATGTCTCTATCAGTTTTGCACATCGAGAGACTGAAATTTTTGCCCATTCCTCCTTGCAAAACAGCTCGAGCTCAGTGAGGTTGGATGGAGAGCATTTGTGAACAGCAGTTTTCAGTTCTTTCCACAGATTCTCGATTGGATTCAGGTCTGGACTTTGACTTGGCCATTCTAACACCTGGATATGTTTATTTGTGAACCATTCCATTGTAGATTTTGCTTTATGTTTTGGATCATTGTCTTGTTGGAAGACAAATCTCTGTCCCAGTCTCAGGTCTTTTGCAGACTCCATCAGGTTTTCTTCCAGAATGGTCCTGTATTTGGCTCCATCCATCTTCCCATCAATTTTAACCATCTTCCCTGTCCCTGCTGAAGAAAAGCAGGCCCAAACCATGATGCTGCCACCACCATGTTTGACAGTGGGGATGGTGTGTTCAGGAGTGATGAGCTGTGTTGCTTTTACGCCAAACATAACGTTTTGCATTGTTGCCAAAAGTTCGATTTTGGTTTCATCTGACCAGAGCACCTTCTTCCACATGTTTGGTGTGTCTCCCAGGTGGCTTGTGGCAAACTGTAAGCGACACTTTTATGGATATCTTTAAGAAATGGCTTTCTTCTTGCCACTCTTCCATAAAGGCCAGATTTGTGCAGTATCGACTGATTGTTGTCCTATGGACAGAGTCTCCCACCTCAGCTGTAGATCTCTGCAGTTCATCCAGAGTGATCATGGGCCTCTTGGCTGCATCTCTGATCAGTCTTCTCCTTGTATGAGCTGAAAGTTTAGAGGGACGGCCAGGTCTTGGTAGATTTGCAGTGGTCTGATACTCCTTCCATTTCAATATTATCGCTTGCACAGTGCTCCTTGGGATGTTTAAAGCTTGGGAAATCTTTTTGTATCCAAATCCGACTTTAAACTTCTCCACAACAGTATCTCGGACCTGCCTGGTGTGTTCCTTGTTCTTCATGATGCTCTCTGCGCTTTAAACGGACCTCTGAGACTATCACAGTGCAGGTGCATTTATCTGAGACTTGATTACACACAGGTGGATTCTATTTATCATCATTAGTCATTTAGGTCAACATTGGATCATTCAGAGATCCTCACTGAACTTCTGGAGAGAGTTTGCTGCACTGAAAGTAAAGGGGCTGAATAATTTTGCACCCAATTTTTCAGTTTTTATTTGTTAAAAAGTTTGAAATATCCAATAAATTTCGTTCCACTTCATGATTGTGTCCCACTTGTTGTTGATTCTTCACAAAAATTACAGTTTCATATCTTTATGTTTGAAGCCTGAAATGTGGCAAAAGGTCGCAAAGTTCAAGGGGGCTGAATACTTTCGCAAGGCACTGTATATATATATATATATATATATATATATATATATATATATATATATATATATACATTAAGAACATTTTCAATTGTACCTGTTTCTATTTCAGTGGAGTTGCTTCTGACACTGTTACACTTATTGTCCAGTCCCGTGACAGTGACTGTGTATTTCTGTCCGCACAGTAAAGATGTGATGTTACAGGTGGTGCCTGTTGAATTGCAGGAGAAAGGGCGTCCACCGCTTGTTTCTACAGTGGCTGTGTAGGACACTGCTCCCTGACTGTAAGCCCACGAGACAGAGGCAGTGTGAGCCCAACAGTCCAGTTGTGCCTCCACATGTGTAGGTGCACATGGCACTTGTGAAAGAAAGACATTTGATCAGATATCATTTCACAATCCAGCAACTTTACTTATACAGCAGTAAGACACTCATTTCTGTATTTTCTATGTTATATAGTCTACAGTGCTTGCATGTGGAATTCCAATGTAAATAATAGGGTGAACCCACTCTTGTAAACATACCTGCAACAATGTTGTAACCTGCGCTCTTTGCACTTTCACACTGGCTCCCCTGGGCTGTGGCATACGCAGTGTAAGTCTGTCCACATTGCATACCGTTGAGGTTGCAGGTAGTATTGGTACCGCTGCATGATAGCTGGTGCCCATTTGCTCCTCTGGCAGTCAAAGTATAGGACACAGCTTTCTTTATCGGCATCCACGACACTGAAGCAGTATTACTTTCACAGCCAACTCTTCCCTCAGTTATAGTGGGGGCACACGGTGCTGAAATCAAGACAAAATAATGAACCAAGGCAAACTTGGAGACAATCTGCATATGCATGTTTCAATTCAGAGGGCTACTGCCTGGGCCAGTGCAGCGATCTTGAAAGTGTAATCCCGTCCACACGGCAAGCGTGTGATGTGATAGGAGATGTTGAATGTGGTGTAGTTGGTGGTGTGACCGTCCTGTCCCGTCAAAACGTAGGATTTTGCACCTTTGCTTTGATCCCAGGTTAGTGAGATGATGTTTGCATCACAGAACAGGTGCCCAACCACATTCTTCAGGGTGCATGGTCTGTAAGAATCCCATGAAACCATCATTATTGAGGTGAGTGTTTGAGTAGTGACTGATAATGATGTACGAAGGCTGATCACCCTCTACTAGAGGAAAGGTTGTGAGGTATTGAGTGCTATGGTATCTGTGTCTCAACTACAACAAAGTTAGTATATGCCAAATTCTAAAATTCATCATATATTCATATAATAAAGCAAGCTGATCTACAGTAGTAAGTGGCAATGGTTTTGGAGAGAGAGAAGAGTTGGAAATATATACATGGTAAAACCCTTTGGAATACCTCTTCAGATCTTTCAGTACTTTACAACTCACTAGCAACAATCTGAATGATCAAATCTATTGGTTATACCCAGACCGTTTACCATAAAAGATCAATTATTGGTAGGAATCATTCACAGCAACTGATATGCCAGTCTATAACACCACATTTGTTTATTTAGCTGATGCCTTTATCTAAGGCGACTTACAAAGACTAGGGTGTGTGAACTATGCATCAGCTGTAGAGTCACTTACAACAACGTCTCACCCGAAAGATGGAGCACAAGGAGATTAAGTGACTTGCTCATGGTCACACAGTGAGTCAGTGAGTGAGCCGGGACCTCCTGGTTAAGAGCCCTTTTCTTTAACCACTGGACCACACAACCTCCTATTTAAATATAAGTTAATGGTACATTTCACAATGGATGTTACCTGTTTTAATTTCATGGCCAATGCTGTCTGAACTATTGCAGTCTCCCTCCACTGCTACCACAGTTACAGTGTATGTATTCCCACAGTGCAGGTCTGTAAATTGGCATGTTAAATGACTTGTGTTGCAAGTGTGCGTGTGCCCATCATTCTCAGTTGCTGTTGCAATAAAGAGTTCTGCTCCCAATTCATGCTGCCAGGATACCGATCCAATGTTAGTTCTGCAGTCCAGTGTGGTTGAAACGTTAGTTGGAGGACATGGCCCTAAGAGATTTTCAAACAGCATAACATTAGGATGGTAGTTTTGTAACAAATGCAAATATGAAGTTCCTATTAGCGCACCAATATTGAGCTAATGCGCTAATTTTGATTGCCAGCTTGCTAGACAAACTTTACAATATGATGAACAAAGTGTAAAAGTACTTGATGCGAGTTGGAAAGCAGCACAAGGGGCTGTGGACAGAGGAGAAACCACTGGAAAATGAATTTTCTTTCTAGCAAGCCCCTTTCTCTTTGAAAACTGCTTGAGCATCTGCAATCTCAGTAGAGCTATGGAAGAATATATTGTTGTTTTAGCTGTATGGTATATATGCCAGTAGCTGTAAATATTATTGGAACTGTCTTTATGTTTATTCTATGATCATAAGGCTGTGTTACCTGACTTTATGGAAGCAGAAGAGCTTTGAGGGCTGCTGCATTCTCCATTCTCTGCTAGCACAGTTATGGTGTATTGCTCTGCACACTGCAGGCTGCCGACACTGCAGGTTAAGTTCCCAGTGGAGCAGGATTTTGTGAAATGATTCCGACCCCTTACTGTTGCCGTGTACGACGTGGCTGTAGATGATCGATTCCATGAGACGTGCACAGTGTTGGTTTCACAGTCCAAATCTCCATTGACGTTCGAGGGTGCACAGGGCACTAGCAAAACAATAAAATACAGTACACAGTATCGGTCACATTCTTTCATTTGAAATTTCAGCTGCCACATGTATAACATAAACCTAATGCTCAAGACCAGGTCTAATCTCATATATGCCAAACAGGCCACTTGGTTCCTATAATTTCAGAAGTCAAGAGAGGTTAATTGCACATACCTTCCTGAACTATTTCACGTTGACTCGGCTCACTATAGCACGTGCCATTTGATGACATCACTAAAACAGTGTAGGACTGACCACACTGTAGCCCTCCAATTTCACAGCTTGTGTCTGTAGAGCTGCAGTACTTCCAGATCCCATCTTCAGCTTCCACTACGGCACTGTGCATTTCCGCTCCCGCGCTGGGATCCCACAATACTTTGACAATTCTGGTTTCGCAATCAGTGTGGGTCTTGATATTCTCAGGGATACACGGCACTAAGATCAGAATGTGAAATATGTTTAGGGAGGCCTATCAAGTGATAGAAACCACTGTTATGCCTTCCTTTTTCAGCAGTAAAATCATTTAAATAATTACAATAAATTGAATACATGCGTAATAGTAATAAAACCAGTTACCAGACGTCATTTGAATGCTTTCTGATTTAGGACTTGCACATGTTCCATCATGGGAGTTTACAGTGACCATGTAGTGTACCCCACATTTCAGATCAGGAATGATACAGCTGGTTAACGTGGTATTGCAGGTCAGGTTGCTCCCATCGTTGGATTGCAGTGTAGCAGTGTAGGACTCGGCTCCTGGACTCTGATTCCACATCACTAAAACCAGACTAGCAGAACATTCCAGGAAAGCTTCGTTTACTACTGGTGCACAAGGAGCTAGAAGAAAAGCGATGTGGGTTATTCCTTCTATTTTGAAATCAACAAAACACACGAGACATAAGCTGCTGTGGTATTCTTGAAGGTAAAACTAATTATAATTAGATTATTATTTTGAATTTTCCATATTTAGTAAAACTTACAAGGAACATCAAACCGACAAACATTTCAGCTAGTGCCTTCAGCGGTGTACTGATGCATTAAAAAGCCAAAAAGGCCTATCCTTCAAGGAAGTGCTTATGTGTTCTCGTTATTATGGTATGCTAGAATGCTAGCTTGTTCACAGTTCTTTGATTTAATGTTACCTGTCTTAACAGTCACTGTGGAACTCTGTGAGCTGTTGCATTTGAGATTGGTTGCTGTAACATAGACAGTGTATGACTGCCCGCACTCCAGAGCTGTGATTTGGCACTGTGTGTCATGAACAACGCAGGCATGCTGGGTGCCATCTGATCCTTCAACAGTGGCAAAGTACATAAGAGCTCCGCTGCTGTAGCTCCATGACACTGACAGGGAGTCCGTGCTGCAGCCAGCATCAGCTGTGACGTTCGTAGGGGTGCACGGTACTGAAAGACAAAACAAAAATGGGAATCATTGTATTAAATTGTATTAAACAGGAAGGTACTTCTTCAGACAAGAAAGGAATTAGGATTTAGAATCAGCCTCCGCTACTACAAGTCATTGCATGAGAGGAAAGCAAGCAATAGGAATACAAAAGAGGGCAGAACGGACCGTACCTGTTTCTGCCACTTCACCGAGAGCTTGCGCACTTGTGCACTGATCATCTGATGCTATAATCCAAACGCTTAAACTCTCGCCGCACGGCACACCTGGCATGGCACAGCTGTTGGAGAAGGAGCTGCAGTTGTACCGCTTTCCTGTGTTGCCCGCAGCTTCCACCGTGTAGGACAGGGCCCCCGCCGCAGTGTCCCAGGATGAAGTCAGCACGTCGGACTGGCAGTCTGCTATGGTTTTCATATTTGTTGGCTCACAAGGTGCTGAAAGATACACAGCCCGAGTCAGTCACTATGACTACAGTATTCAATATTTAACTTGTATGTTGAAAAAAGAGTGCTGTAGGAAGCACTCCTGCTAGGGTACTTTACCTGTACGAGCTGTGGCAGGAGCACTTTTGGCACTGCTGCATTCCCCTTTCACTGAGGAGACTCTGAACATGTACCCCATTCCACAGTTTAAATCTGTGAAGAAGCAGGAGGTGTCTGTGGTCCTGCACTCCAGCACCGCCCCGTCCGACCCCAGGGCTGTTGCTGAGTAGAAGTCAGTGTTGGGAGTGGGATCCCAGTAAAAGAAGACAACATTGCTGTAGCAGTCCCGGTAGATGTCCAGGTTTATAGGTGCACAAGGAACTGAAAAGAGCAAAGCAGAGATGTACTTAAAATCACCATAGCTTCATCATTTCATTATCTGACGCTACCTCCTGTGTACTATCATTTTTTTTTTAACAACAGGGATTTCTTTTTATTAATCCATAGCTTTCATAATTAATTTATCTGTCCACCTTTGTGAATGTTTTCTTGCTGTTGCTGTCTAAGTTCCCAATCATGTTGCTGTTTTCATATTTAGTGGGTTGAAAGGATCAGAGGTCATTAAAGAGACGTTCTATGTCAGGCACTCATATATATGGTCCTAATCGTCTCTAATGATGATGTTTCTCTATGTGTTTCATTACTTTTGAGCCTGGTTGCATTTTCAGCACTTGGAGGAAATACTTACAAAGTTTTAATCTGTGGCTATGCCAAAAGCTGGGCTGAAGAGCATGATAATGTCAACCTCTCTTGGATAGGCAGTTAGTTTGCCCGGGCGGTCTTTACTTACAATTACAGCCAAAGAAATGCTACCTGTTTGAAAGACAGCAGTTGATTCCACAACACTTTCACAACCACCAGCCAGTGCAAACACATGCACAGTGTACTTTGCTCCACACTTCAGCCCCATGATCTGGCAGCCGGTTGTTTTTGTGGTGCAGGAGAGGGCTGCCGTCCCATTCTGAGTGGTAGCAGAGGCTCTGTATGAAGTTGCACCTGAACTGGGATTCCACGTCACCGTCGCAAAGCCATCGACACAGCTGTAGTTTGCTTGAATGGCTGAAGCTGGGTCTACACCTGTAAATGAGCATTGAAACAATAAAGCACATGGAACTAAAATAAAATGTGTACTGGGATAATACACAGTGTGTTTAGAAGAAAAAAAAAATACACATCTTGGGGGCTCCCGAGTGGCGCATCCAGTAAAGGCGCTCCACGTGGAGTGCAGGATGCACCCTATAGCCTGGACACTGCTGGTTCGAGTCCAGGCTATTCCATTGCTGACCGTGCTGGAGTTCCCAGGGGGCAGTGCACAATTGGCCGAGCACCAATGACGGCGGCTCCTATTGGTCCAAAAACCGAGATCCTGGGCCAAAAAACCACTCATCCCACACTACACTTTACATCTTACAATGCTGAGCTTCGATCCTTGAACTGGTAGTTCAATACAACCAACATTCTTTTTAAATGGACTCAAATAAAATACGGAACCAATTTAGTGGCCTAAATCTGGTTACTAAACCTTGCTTTCACTTTGAGCTGGTAATTCTGTTTTTGAATCATCATTGGACAGTCTACTTACTTCCAGTCCTATAAGTGATGTATGATTCCTCTCCGAAAATCATAAAGTTGTTGGCGGACCTTAATCCAAAGACGTAGTTGGTGCATGTCATAAGGCTATTGATGACAACAAAGGTATCTGTGGTTTTTAAAATCTCTGGGGTACTGCTGAGGTTCTCATTCTTATAGACGAATATTCCATACAAAAGGACCTTGTCCACTGGCTGCCAGTCAATACGCACTGCTTTCGAACCAATGTTCGAAAGAGTGGCACCTGTTGGCGGCGGAACCACTGGAATAAACAAACATTTTTTTTTTTAATTACGCAGGTTTCCAAGCAACCCCACACGACAGCCACTTACTGCCTCCTAATGAGAGAGAAATCAACATCAATAACCGTTCATATATTTTATTATGTTGTTGGGAACGTGTATTTCCATTTTAAAACATGATATCTGGTAATGCACTAGGTTAAAGAAAGTGTTCAGTTTGCTTGCCTTGAAGAAGGCTTCCTAGGTCATTTCACCTCACCAGTGTCTTCGGAGTCAAATGGGGAAACAGCTGGTTGTTTAATTACAGGAGGGAAGGCCCTGAAAGGTGGGACAATGGCACTCTCCAGGTGAAATGACCAAGAAACTGCAAGTCTAGCTCAAAGCAAGGCTTCTAAACAGAGATGTATTTAACACATTGTAGTGCTAGAGATTATTTTTACAATAAACATAGGTGATAGCTATAACATGTGTTTCTTTCAAAACTGCATATCTTAGATCTATATAGTGAACTGAAGTGTGCAACAGGCAAGATGTATAGAAATATTTTGTTTGCTGTAACCACTTTAACAAGCATGCATGTAAAGTCAATTTTAAGTTAAACAATGTTTTTATTATGTGTGTCCCTCCCGCCATAAGTATTCTCTATTAATCATTTTTAAAACGTTCTACGATGGACTGTTTCAAGCGTCTAGTTTATCATTATTAATAGTAGCAGAAATAAACAGCTAATTAATAATAACAGTCATCGGTCCAACACTGCAGGTTATTATGAACCAGTAAAAAAACTGAAAGGGTATTGATCTGAGGATTTATGCATGCGACGTGCTAAATACTAATATACTAACAACCGCTACCATGAGGAAGTCTACTTACATGTCGTGACGGTTTTTATTTTGCTCGGTGCCCCCAGGCCACCTGCGTTTGCAGTGTAAATATTCAGCATGTAGGTTATGGTCGGCTGCAGATTGTTTATTGTCCCCTGCAGAGTGGAAAATGTCAGGTTGTAGTTTTCGCTGTCTGATTTAACAATCAGGTAATAGCGTTCTGCGCCCGTCACTGCGGACCACTGCGCTCTGATCGCAGTGCTTGAGATGGCATCAGCTTCGATTATCTGAGATGTGCCAGGCACTTAAACAAAAAAGAAAACAAAAATGAAATCCACATAGAGGATATATATATATATATATATATATATATATATATATATATATATATATATATATATATATATATATATATATATATATATATATATATATATACACACAAAGACTTTCTTTTGTACAGTTGGTAATATACATACATACATACAGACATACATACATACATAATTTATGCTTAAACCAGAACAAAAGGTCTTCAACAATGAAAATAGGGCACCAGTAACGTTCATAATGCCAATACATTGATTCATTATCTTATTAATTCTTTGGCTTGGGGTTATTTCAATAGTGTTTTGAGGGATTCAGGTAAATAAAAGTTTTATATTCATGTTCTACACTGTTGTTGGTTTATTTATTTTTTTAAGCCTCAAAAAGCATTGTTTAAAACAGTAGAATGAATATTTATGAAATATTGGAACCTCTCTGAGTGGTCTTGCATTGAATCAATTGTTGTATCACAATGACCCTTGATTATTATATTGCATGGTTGTGGCTGAGCTTGGACAACAAAACAGAAACATTTCCTTAATGGAAGTCGGAGGGTGGAAATGTTTTCTATTATCCAGAATAGACCATCGAATCGCAACATTTGTGACTCTACCCCATGGAAAATCAGAGACAAAATCAAGTGTTTTGGATCTGTTGTCTTGCCCATTGTACTGAACATTACTTTTTTATATAGAGAATTGTGTAAGAAATTCCATGTGTATCTCAGAAATATTGCGGATGTTTATATTTTGTTGTTCAGCCCTATAATATCCAGATTCAATTTATTGTTATAAGTATTGCAAATGTGCGTTATTAATGTGGTGTATTTCCAAGGCCAGTGCATGCCACATGTGATTAACGGTTTTTAACATGACAGTACTTATATTTCAATAGATTTAAAATCAAATACGCAATAGAGCACTAAACATCACAAATACCATTTTACTACGTCTTTCAAGTACCTGTTGTCGCTAATTTCCAGGTAGACCCCACCACGTAGAACAATATCGAGGATTTAACTGTGACATTGTAAACAGATGCAGGTCTGAGGCCACCGACCAGTCTTGCTGTAGGTGATTCGGGTAAGAAGAGCACAATTGGTGCAATATTAGTACTGTTTACTACCCTTAAATCCAGAAAATAATTAACACCAGAGGCTGGCGTCCATTTCACCTGAAGCTCGGTTGCGGATGGTGAACTTATCTCCGTAATTGTGAGCCCTGTAGAAAAGTACACACAAAAACATATTTCAATTATTAGCCTAAATGTGGCATATAACCTTTAAAAAGTATAATAATAATAATAATAATAATAATAATAATAATAATAATAATAATAATAATAATAATTGCTATGGGGGTTGCTGTATTTATAAACAAAATATAATATTTATATTTAATTTGCGATTCTGCCAGTTTTGGTCGAATATTCTGTAGCCTACAGCCACAAGGTGGCAGGTTTCACTAAAACATATTGTTCCAGTAACACTGTTATCATGTAACACATACTGTAATATTGACTGGTTTTGTTTTTTTTAGGTTAATTGAAGGCGTTTCATTTTATTTATATTTATTCTTTTGGCACTCAGTATTTATTTTTGTATTTATGTTGGTGTTAAAAAATGTTTAATGTTTTTACTTAAATGCGTAATACATTATGTGGTTATAAACAAAGTAGTTAAAACATTTTTTTGTGTTACTTATACATTAACGGTATTCCACTGCAACTAGTATATAAACGCGCCTTTTGTACGATAAAAAAAAACGGACACTTTTGTCTAGAATTATAACTATCATAAATAAACACACAAGAACAATGACATGTCATTAAGCTAAGGAGGCTGTGTGGTCCAGTGGTTAAAGAAAAGGGCTTGTAACCAGCACGTCCCTGGTTCAAATCCCACCTCAGCTACTGACACATTGTGTTGTCCTGAGCAAGTCACTTAACCTCCTTGTGCTCTGTCTTTCAGGTGAGACGTAATTGTAAGTGACTCTGCAGCTGATTCACAGTTCACACACCCTAGTCTCTGTAAGTCGCCTTGGAAAGGCGTCTGCTAAATAATAATAATAATAATAAGCACTAAACATAATTTCAGTCATACAATGTAACAGTTTGTATTTGTATATAAAACATCAGCTATTAGCATTAATATCATAATAATAGTGTATAATTGGTAATACGCTGTTTATTTTGATTAGGTTAATAATAGCCTATTACAATAGGCAGCATTAACCTATTGATTGAAAACGTCGTATAATCATATTTAATAATGCTATAATATATATATATATATATATATATATATATATATATATATATATATATATATATATATATATATATATATGCAGTACCAAAATATTTATCCTTAAAGCTAGTTTGAGCTTCAGTATGTATATATAAAAAATAATAAACTATAAAACAATCAAATATTTTCACAGTAAACATAATGTACAACCTTATTAAAAATGGACCGCTACATCTTTTTTTAGATGTTTATATCCGCTAGGCAAACATTTGAGTTTTTAAAATGCAAAATGAATATATAATCCCATACTGTTTAAAAATCATATACATAAATGCTTTTGAATACTCAAAAATGCGTTGTCTTGAACCACTAGACTACGCAGCAGGAGGCTGTGTGGTACAGTGGTTAAAGATAAGGGCTTGTAACCAGAAGGTCCCCGGTTCAAATCCCGTCTTAACAACTGACTCATTGTGTGACCCTGAGCAAGTCACTTAACCTCTTTGTG
The DNA here is from genome assembly GCA_030684275.1 of Acipenser oxyrinchus oxyrinchus. Taxonomy (NCBI): domain Eukaryota; kingdom Metazoa; phylum Chordata; class Actinopteri; order Acipenseriformes; family Acipenseridae; genus Acipenser; species Acipenser oxyrinchus. Next base: position 23,171,709 of record CM060260.1, on the reverse strand, counting down.
GTCTTTCGGGTGAGACTTAGCTGTAAGTGATTTTGCAGCTGATGCATAGTTTACACACCCGAGTCTCTGTAAGTCGCCTTGGATAAAGGCGTCTGCTAAATAAAGCAAATAATATTAACTCACATACAATAAAAATAACAATAGCGACTAACAACAAATACCATAATAATTAATCAAACACTTACCGCTTGTTGGAAAATATGATATCTGAAACGAAAATGTAAAAACAAAACATAAATATCTCAGTAAAACAACACATTTCATACATTTTCAACGTTTTACATTATTTTAAACAAAATAATTACAATATATAGGTCGACGTAATTTACATTTACCTGAATTACAGTTACAAAAAATAAAAGGAAACCTAATGCACCTAAAAATCCCATCTTTAACAATGACTAGTAGATTTCAATAAGTTATATGCATGGGAACATAACAAAAAAAAAAGATGGTCTGGACTCTTTTAACAAGCTTGTAGAAGAAACTCTCTTTAACTCAGTCTGGGAGGACCAATCAGCATTGTATTAAAGAAGACAGGTACAGGTGCATTAAGAGAAGGACTTAAAAAGGCTACTCTTTTGTACACCAGGACCTCCCAGGAACAACCCCATTAGGTCACGTCACAAGTTCTAGACGTTTTCTTTAAGGAAAAAAAAATGACAGTTAATTGCCCTGTCGGAAATACTACATTTTGGGAACTGGTGAATATAATTTCGGGATTTCGGGGTTTTAAATTTGCAGGTTATCTTTCTTCTGTGTTTTAATTGTCTGTTTATTTGCATCTAATTTTTTTTGTTTGTTTTTTCCTAGATTGAGTGGTGTCCTGATAACCTACATTTTCATTTTCATTAGAAAAGTATATTTTAAAAGCCTGCTTTTAATCTTTAATTAAATCACACTTTAAGAACCCTTTATCATGAGCGTGGAAATCCCTCCCATACATAAATTTAATACAATAAAGAAGTCTGACTGTCCCCTAAAACACAAATATTGATCATTGGGTTTATTCAATAGCTGTCTTTTAATGGTTATTGGGTCAAGTAAGAGCCGTTGGATATTTTGACCCTTTAATAAATTGACAGCAGCACAATTAGATTAAATCAATATATGAAGAAGATTGAGTGGTGTTGTGCTGCGGGTCTGCCGCGAGCGGCGACCCCTGACTTCTTTGGGCAGGGAGCGCATAGCTTCAGTACTTCACGTGTAGAATATATATATATATATATATATATATATATATATATATATATATATATATATATATATATATATATATATATATATATATATATATATATAGTGCGTTGCATCTACTATTGTTTTACAATAATACTTCAATACCCGATTGTCTGAATTTGTAATGAATTGGTACACTTGTTAGCCCTTTCAAATACGTTAACTACTGTAGGTGATAAACTGCGGTTGTGTTGAGTGTTTGGGGAAATAGGGACGACAGACGGCGTGGTAGGGATGACGGAGGGGTGAGGGTAAATAAGAGCGACCCCTCACTTCTAAATATAGCAATACACCACTGAAGAAGAAAGAACAATTACAAACACTGCATTGGAATTGTTATTACTCAGTTTGTGTATAGTCAAAGAACAATCTACTTGTCATTTAAATAAATAAGATGTGTTTCCTGGTGTAACATGAATCGAAAATGACAATACAGACTATCCTTTTAGTTATATATAGACACCGTTGTATTGTTATGTCTGCTGACGAATTTCAAGCTCATTGGGGTCATGTCACGGAAGTTTATAATGAAAATGCAGCTAAAGCTGTTATTAAAGAAACATCTGAAATATCCCATAACATGGCATCTATTTGACAAGATAGGGACACCATTTTACTGTAAACCTTGAGGGGTTTTCTGGCTGTTTGGAGCCGGTGGCTGCTTACAGTTATTCCTGAACTAACTATAGATTTTTAATGATGCTACTGTACTAACTTTACAAGGAGAACATCTCAACACATATGGACACATAACCCAGTTAAACTGTAAAGAATAAATGCCTTTATTAAGCTTCTAATAAACACTTAATTGGTCCAATTAAGTAATTTAGAGTACAGTTGGAAGAAAAACCAGGAAGGACAGCGGCCCTCCAGGACCAGGGTTGAGTAGCCCTGCTCTAGCGGCTACTACATCCGTTCATTGATCTAGACCTACTCTAGCTGTTGGGAGGCTAGTAGGTACCTACTGGCCCATTCCTATGGGATGGTTTTCCTTGCTAATTGCCCATTCAATCAACTGATTATAATCAGATCGGGTGCAGAGTGAACCTTTGCAAGTTGATTTTGTTCTTCTTCTTGTGTGTTCAAATCACTTTATGTAAAGTATGTAACACCTTCTAGGAAGGTGTTGGCAGGACTATAAACTTTACACACAGGTCTACCCTGTACGCATATTGTAGCTGTAATGATCTTCAAGTCATACCTGAATAGACCAGGCATGTGTGTACTAGGTAAATACAAGATCTTCATAGGTTGACTGGGTGTTATGGTAATCCATTTCTGTCTCGTTGTTCATCAGGGTTTGTTGACAATGCATCACCTCCATTTCCAGAGGAGGATTTGGGTGAAACATCTCCCGCTGCATTACAGCAGACAGCAGTTCATCGGTGCTCTTATTTATTATTTGTTTATTTAGCACACACCTTTATCCAAGGCGACTTACAGAGACTAGGGTGTGTGAACTATGCATCAGCTGCAGAGTCACTTACAACTACGTCTCACCCGAAAAACGGAGCACAAGGAGGTTAAGTGACTTGCTCAGGGTCACACAATGAGTCAGTGGCTGTGGTGGGATTTGAACCGGGGACCTCCTGGTTACAAGCCCTTTTCTTTAACCACTGGACTACACAGCCTCCTTAATGAATGTCTGGATAATGAATGTCTGGAAGTGGAAAAGAGTATTCTACAGCTAAAAGAGAGGAGTTTAGCATTAAAAGAAGCTATACAGAAGGAGTCGCTACAAACGCTAAAGAGAATTGCAGATTCCACGGAGAAACATCTGCTGGCTGCTTCTTCTTCTAATTATTATTATTATTATTATTATTATTATTATTATTATTATTATTATTATTATTAATAATAATAATAATAATAATAATAATAATAATAATAATGTAAAGCCTTGTGATAAATAAAGCAGGCTCCCACAGGCAGTATTTTGTTGAGTGATTTATTTTACACATGCATTAACAAAATACGATATAAGTTCCTTGTTTCTTTATCTCCACATCTCTCAGCGCAGGCAGCCCCCTATATAATTCCCAACTCCACCCCGTAAACAATCCTGGGCAGGCATTAGTTTAACCGCAGGAGGTATTGTGCCTGTCCAGAATTGGTGGACACAGCCATACATACATGTACACCAACAATACAAACTAAAGAATGTGTAATTCCATTGTAATGCCATTTATGTTACTCTCAACGTAACTTAAATGTAGGCGAAACATAAATATAATAAAATATTTGGGGTGTAGCAGGTAGGCATATTTTGTCCGAATTTGTGTATCCCGTACTTGGCGTCCTGCAGCACTTTCAGGCGGTTGTTCTTGTCCTTGACGTTGCTTATTGACTTCAGGGTGTTCTTCTTGTTCATCTGCAATTGGTGAACTGGCACGCTGCACAATATTATGGAGTATGCATGCAGCTATGATGATTTTAAACACAGTTTTGTGAAGCATACTGTAGAGCACCCCCAGATTTGTCCAGCGCGTGAAATTGCATTTTCAGCATGCCTATGCAATGCTCTATGACCTGCCTCGTTCTTCCATGGTCTGTGTTGTATTTCTCCTCTGCCCTCGATGATGGTACAGGTGTTAAGAGATAAGGGGACAGGGGATACCTGCTGTCCCCCAACAGCCATCCATCGTGGAAGCCACCTCCCTCTCCAATGTCTTTGGCAGCACAGTTTGTCAACATAAATGCATCATGGGTACACACCTGCCATTTAGCATCAACATTTCTTAAAATAAGATCACTGTCACATATAATCTGCACATTCGTTGAGTGGTACCCTTTCTGACACACATAATGATATTCATTAACACTTGGTTGCATTTATTTCGATATGTGTGCCATCCACAGCTCCAATCACATTGGGAAAACCACAGATTGAATGGAAACCTTCCTTTATTGACTATAATTCCTGTACCGTGGGCCACGTAGTCAGGAGCTTGGTTTGTAAGGGCAGTAGCTACATTGTTAATGGAACGGCATACTGATGCCTTGCTCATTGCCAACGTATCGCCAAATACATTTTGGAAGGAACCGCTGGCAAGGAAACGTAATGAAACCAACACTTGAACTTCTGTAGACAGGGCATGATGTCTCTTTGTTTGTCTGCTAACATAAGGCTCAAGTAAGGTAAAAAGTTCATGGATGTCCTTGCTCGTTAAGTGGTACTTTGCGATTATTTCCTCATTAGATAGCTTGTCAAAGATGCTACGCACCTGTCTATTACTGTAATTTATGTGAGCTGATGCTTTTTGTATTTCTCTCTCTCTGTCGTAGATACACAGCACGCATCAGGGACGCCATTTGTTTTGCAAGCATACGTCAGAAAACTAGGTGAGACTGACCTTTCGTATTTATACAATGACAAAATTGGTGGTGATAAATTGAGTGGTGTGAGTATCGTTATATGGAAATGCAACTTCATTCGCATTTGCAGCTAAGAAGTAAAAGTAGTAGGCCTACGCACAGTCAAATGCACAGAGAGCTAAGATATAGGAAACAACACTAGCTTCATGGTGAGGCTTATACAGTTTAATAACTTTACCATAAAAAAATATATAGGACCCCTGCACCTTTCTAATTGATCTCAGGTGTTGATTATCTGGCATTCCTTTCACATAGGTTTCTAGGCAGGTGATATATCAGTATATTTTTGTTTTCATCAATATATCAAGCTGGTAATTTATACAAACCTATGACGCAAATCACAACCAACACTATAATGTGCATGTCATTAGTTTGAGTCGACAATGTGTTGGAATCATATTAGGCCCTTGAACGATGTATGTGTTTTGTTTATGGTATGTTAGACAAAGTCAATAATCTAAGGCAAGACAAATATTTAGATGCAAAAGACAAAAAGATTTTATTAGAGTTTGGATTGTACTGGTACAGTTTATAACAATCACATTCCAAGAAATAGCATAAGAAATTGAATGACATCAGATGGAAATGTGAGGAAAGCTTTGATTGACTGAGGTCATTTATCTTCATCTTAAGAACCAGAAATTAGAAACAGCTGTCTAAAATTAAAATGTTGGGGGTGGCCACCTTGGGTAGATAGGATGGCATTGATCATTCAAGAGGGTATGTCTGTACAATCTGCTGACTAAACATCAGGATTGAAACAGGAAGATGCAGCTTTTATATATCATCTTCCAACCTCTATTGTATAAAATACTGTTTTGTAGTCTCAATATTATATTTTCATTTACAATTAATCAGTGATTGGAGGGATGGCCTTTTTTACACAAAAGTATGTACTATATGTTGCAGGTACTTCTATTTTCTTGTATGAAGAAAAGTGTGTCCAGCCTTACAGTATTAAAGGCTGATCAATACATGTGTGGGGGCACTGCCATGGTCATTAATTAACTACTAGTATTACTAGAATCATTGTTTATGAAGTAATAAAAAAACACACTGTTTAAGTCTTCTTCCAAACTTCTCGCATTTCATCTGGAGCCTTATTTCTTGTTACTTGGTTACATTGTTCTAAAGTAGTTAACATTAGTGCAATATTATTGCAAACTAGGGACTGTGAAACCAACCATTTAAGTATAATCTATCTCTCTATATATAAACATTTTTTAAGAGACAGGTGCTTAGGAAGTTCTAATCTCTTATCTTTCATCAGGATGCCCTTGATTTCATTTCCGGTTGAGATTCTATAAATGAAGAAAAACAACAGCGTGCGCTCAACAGCATATGTATAGCATTGTCACAATATCTATTCATATGAGAGATCAAATGATAAACCAGGAAATACACTAACCAGCCACTAGAGGCTGATCACCAGAGTCTGTCCAACATTATTCAGGTTTGCATTGTTCAGAACATTCCCAAATTAACCTGTAGGGCTATCTGAAAACATGTCTCTCTCATAACACATTTGTATGGAATAGTGCACATTTGTAATATGCATGTGCATTTTATAATTTACAATGTTCATTTTTAGGGTATGATGAAACATGCAGAAGCTGGAAGTATACTAGAATACTGCCCATGCATTCCAGGCTGTTTGAAAGTAGATCTGGTGGAATTTGTATTTAAATCAAAGGGTTTCCTCAAGATGAAAAGGTGTAATGCTGCTACTGCAGACTGACGACAGGTGAATGACGAATGACATTAGCTGTTGACAGAGTCAAATTTCAACAGACAGTGCTGCTGGCAAAGGTAACACATTTTCCATGCGTTCAAGAAATTTAAATATGTTTAAGGTGTTTTTCGTGCTATAAAGGCATTGTATATGTTCGGTTATTTAAGTCCCAAGTATTCAAAAACATCCACTGCATGTTACATCAAGGCACAAGTGAAAATGAAAAAAATAAAAACATTGACATACCTTCCACTATTCCACACTTCTTTTTCCTCGATATATAACTAGAAAAGGAGATTGAAAAATCACATATGGATATTATACAACAGACAGTATGTGGTAAAATAAAACTGAGCATAAATAAATATAACACTGATCACAATTAAAAAAATTCTTCACCATTCTTCTTTATATAATCGCCATTTACATCATCACATCATTCACATTATTACCAGTACATCTATTTTTTAAATCAATCAATCAAAACTCTACTTTCCATCCAGGTCTGTATTTACATTGCTTCATGTTCATTAAATAAATAAAACACATTTTTATATCAATACATGATTCAACACTGTAATTGACTTACCCATTCCAACATTGCTTCCAGAACAGGATACTGTAATATAACATAGTGTCATTAAAAAAACACATTGAATATATATATATAGGTTATAAATATAGGGTTATAAATACTTTTGCCTTTATTTCAAACCTCAATGCTATGAAACATAGAAATATATGAACATGGAGCAGCTGGCAAACAAAGCTACAGAGCAGTGTGTACCTGAATATACTTTTCTCGGGCAGAATGTCACTTTGGATCCGTTACTGGACATGGGTGACACAACGACAGTGTAGACGTCCCCACAGGAGACCTCACTGATGTCACAGGAATTGGACCCTGGGGAGGGGGTGCAGGTGTAGTTGGCGTTGGACCCATACAGATCTGCAGTGTAATTGTGGGAGCCGCCAATAGCACGCCAGTACACTCTGATTGCATTGTTAGCCAGTCTGTACAGCTTCACACTGGAAGGACAGCAGGCACCTGTGAGAGAGTATATAGTTATACAGTATATAGTTATACAGTACAAAACTTAAAATAAATAAACATGATAAAATTACAATTATTCCACGCCCAACAAATTGATGCTGTGTGCATGTCTTACTGAAATGATAACTAGATAATGCACATCAATAAATCCAATAAACTGTATTAGTTTGTACATGAAACTTTAATGATAATAATTGTTATGGTGCTGCTCATAGTTTTGTGTTTTACTTTTACACAATATATAATGACAAAAAAAAAAGGTTTTCCATACTGGACGAGTACCCTTGGTACATGCACACTGATGTAAGGCCAGTGTCACTGATAGACTGCAAGGACACAGTATAGTTGGTCCCACAGGTGATGCATCCCAGCAGGCAGTGGGACTGCAGGGTGTGGCACTTAGCCTCTCCTCGGAGGGACTCTAGCATGGTCACGTATGACTGAGCCCCTTGTCCGACAGACCAGCTCACGTTGGTCATGGCTTGTGTCACCTGAGTGACCGTCAGATTCTGAGGGCAGCAGGGAGCTGTGAGAAAGACAAGGACATTCTTCTGTCAACAAATGCCATATTATTCTAAAAAGGACGAGAAAGAATATTAATCATATTATTGTTACTACCTGTCTCCAGTGGCACAGTGTAGCTCGGCAAGCTCTCTCCTTCAGGGCTGGTGGCAATGGCGCTAACGTAAAAGGTGGAGCCACAGGGCAGATTGCTGAATACAACCCAGAAGTTCCCAGAGCTTCTGTGGGTCCTAGACTCCGCCTCCAGACTCACCCCCCCACGAATCAACACAGTGTAATTGGCTTTTTTGTTGTCTGAGCTCCAAGAGACATTAAACGTGAATGGAGTCACCTCTGTCACCTTGATCTGTGGGCTGCAGGGAGCTGAAAGAAAGAAACAAAGCAAGAATTTCTGCGTGTTTATCTGTACTAGAAAACTAAGGTATTGATGTCTGGATTTTTCGCAGATTTGAACTTGATTGTGACAAACTACAACACCAAATTATTTGAATAAAAACTTGGTGGGTCCTGAGTATCTGCGATCTAATGACTCATTGATTGATTCATTTTCGTACCTTGCTCTTGTAAGATGGACTATACAATTCATTGACAATCAACTATGAGACTGGAAGTCTTTACCATTGTCTTCAAGGTAGCACAGAAGGTAATAAAACCCACCAGTCATTACGTAATGTGCCACACAGGAGGTGTTGCAGCCCCTGATCTCACTGCAGGAGGAGACGATCACGCTGTATCTGGTGTTGCATTTTAACGCAGACAGGGCGCAGACAGTGGCTGTATCATTGCAGTGAATCACACTGGTGCCATCGCCTGCCCTGGTCTCATACACTTCAGCCCCACGGACTGGGGACCAGGTGATCTCCAGAGTGTCACTGGACACAAAGGCTGGCTTGATGTCAGCTGGACAGCATGGCGCTATAAAAACAAAATATCATCATTTAGAAAGGATTCAAAAACATGGTGCAAACTATTACAAAAACAAACACTTTCTCTACTGCTGTATTAAACTATCAAAAATCTAATTTTAGATGATGCTTGTTTATTTATTACACTGAATTGTGGGTTGTTTTTGTGATGTACTTCTCTCCACAAACTAAGTTTGAATCCAGGACATTGCACTGCACCATCTACGCCCTTAAAATCCCAGTAACATGTTAACATCATTTACAAATAGGGTGAACACCAACTTTATGGTCCATAATATGCAGAGTGTGACTTACCAGTAGTGTAGTTTAAAACACTGCCTAAAGGACTCTGTCCAGCTGTGTTATAGGCAAAGACAGTGATGAAATATGTAAAGCCACACTGAAACTGATAATCACATGTGCTCTGCGAGGTGTTACAGAACACCTCCAAGCCATCGTCTCTTTTCACATAGACTATGTAGTATTCTCCAAGGGGTACTGTGGACCAGGACACTGTCAGGTTGCCAGGATTCACCTCTTCTATTCTAATGCCTTGTGGGGCACAGGGAACTGGAAATCAAAAGAGCAGTTAGAACACATGCATTTTGTTTTTATTATGTTATATAAAACAACTTCATTTTCTACAAGCAGTAAGGGTTAACCAGTGAATAAACTTCACTTGTGTTCATTTCTAGGAGGTCATTTTAATTGGTACTTAAACTGTTGATACAGTTATTACGCTTTGAAATGAAATTCCTTTCTTAATCAAGTAATACATGTATAATTTGTAAAAACTTGCTCAGCCAACAGGATCAGAAGCTATGCTATAGTGCATTAATGTTTTTGCATACAAAGGATGTTAGCTTGAATATACCTGTTAGGAAATTAGCAGGTTCGGAGGGGGAGCTAGGCCCTGCTTTATTGCTGGCTACCACAATGACAGAGTAGTTATTCCCACACTCCAGAGGAGAGATGGTACAGGAGGAGAACACCGAGGTGCAGTTCAGTCTACTGGAGCCCAGAACTGTGTAAATCTCAGCTCCCTCCACTAAAGACCAAGACACATCCACACCCAAGGACCGGCTGATCATGGTCAGCTTGACTGAGCTCAGAACTGCGGGTCCTGAATAATAAAAAATGGAAAAAACATAGCGGGCTTTGGGCAAAGGAACCGACGAACACCATTACACAATACTGCATTTTATCATCAGGACCATATTCATAAACGTAAAAAATGAAGCATATTCCTAAAACACACACTAACTATTTTTTGTGGCCCCAATTGGAAGGGATTTCATTATTAAACCTTGACAATATGTTTTCTTTTTACACTAAATGTATAATTCAAAATATTTTTGCAGTGAAATATCAATGCTCTTCTCAGAAGCAGCCTTAGCCCTTACTTGTAATCTGAGTGACTGAGAAGTCATCTCCCTGAGTGTGGCTGGAATCCCAAGCATTGGCTTTTATGCTGTAGGCGATCCCAGAATCCAGTCCAGAGAAGGTCATGGTGGTTTGAGAGGTGTTTACTTTAAGCCGACTGCCTACTCCATCAGCCCTCATGAGAGAAAGCGTGTACTCAACGGCCATGTACACTGGCTCCCAGGTCATCACAATGGAGTCATTGCTGGGGGAACTGGAGGAGAGTAATGGTGCAGCCAGAACTGTGGAAACGAGAATGCAGAAACGATTAATGATAGAAATTCAAATGAATGAAAAAATACAGATAAGTCACTCTCTATACCTTATATAATAGGAATTTGGATGATCTAAAACAGCAGCTGTATGTATTAAGCCCGTGCCGAACAATGATTTTTATCCAGGGGAAATACTGTATGGGATCATGTAGGTGTACCAAAGGTGTATCATGCACTGTAAGACTACTTGTAATAAATTCTTCAATAAATACAGCGAGTGCAAAGTAATTGCTAAGTGTCAGAAAGGATCAGATACCACTTTCTTTTAGGTACTTTTTACTCCTACATGCAAATCCAAGCACCAGTTCCCATGACCTCCTTATCTTCATATTGTGTGATGCATAAACCTGAGGTACCAGTGAATCAGAGCACAGTACCCTTTGTCTCACATTACCACAGCACTTACTGTGCCTTGACTAGATTTACTACGCTCTTGCTCCAATTTCTTGTTGGGATAGTGAAAATGAATGAAAAGATGTGCCTATATACAGAATGTGTCAGCAGGAATATTTCACAAAAGGTTCCTGTTTTCATGTATGGCACGAGACCTTGTGCATTTATATTATACTGTGCTGAACCTTGGCTTCCGCTTTTCAGATGATAATACCTGTCTTTGCTTTCTTGGGCAGTGAGGGCTGGCTTCTCCCTCCTGCGTTGACAGACATGAGGCTGATCATGTATTGAGTCGCAGGGTCCAGGTTCCTGATTGTTCCTGGAGAGTCAGTGACTGTGGTTTCAATGATGGATTTCCCATCTTTGGCTCTCAGGGTATAGCCGGTGGCCCCAGGAACTGCTGTCCATTCCACAGTGATGCTGCTACTCTGCTTTGAGTACGCCTGGTCAATGCTGGGCACATCAGGGGCTGCAAAATAAACAAATAAACAAGTAAAACATGCATTTATTTGGTTTTGCATCAACCAGCACAGCTCATTGAAATAATACAGCGTACATAGTGTATAGAATGTTGTTGCCTATTTGGTAATAAATGGCTTTTAAAAGGCTTAATGTAGGAAATACTCTAAGATATTTAAAATTATTACATGTTGTGTTGACAGGTCATCTTACAGTAATATTGAAAGGCTCTCCTTGTGAAAATGATTGCTATATCTATCTATACAGGCTATATGTTAGGATTACACATTGTTCCACATTTCTTGTACAACTTTAAACGTTTGATGCGACATTACAGTAGAAATGTAACTCTTTCCTGTCATTGCATATCTTTACCTGTGCGTTGCTCAATCTCAGAGCTTGCTAGCATGTTGCCAAGGCTGTCTATAGCTTCCACATTCACAGTGTAGCTGGTACTAGGGTTCAGGGAGACAATGGACCCAATGATTGTGGCACCATTGAACTGAACAAACACTGGAGTCCCTGGTACGGTTTTAGGAGTCGCGGTGACCTTGACTGAGTGGATTCCTGGAACCCTGGACCATCGTACTGAAATGCTTTTTGATGTCACTGTGTACATCGATATAGAAAATCCTGAAATAATACAGGTAAAACAAACATTATAGTATGATGTGAAACAGTCAGTAGTACCAGATAATGGTATACTTAATAAAGCAGCAATTGTATAAAGTATTACAAAAAAAAACAGAGAAGGGATACTTTTGTTATAATTAATGAACAATTATAATTATGAGAGGCATCACAGGCATTTAAATTGGATGGAAACTCAGTCCTAGCCAACTGTAAGCTACAGTTACAGTTATGAAGTATATAATATGCTATAATCATTATTTGACTAACACCATAACATTGGAAATTTAATTACTGAATAAAATTTATAGAACAAAAAAAATAATCCTACAAAAGTTTACTTTTTTTTTTTTTTACCTTTGTTGGTGCCAGCGATCTGTAAAATAAGAAGATTGTCTTTGGTTTGTTATCTAAATAATTTTTTTTCCAAACAAACAACAACAAAAAAAATCAATAATCATTTACAAGCAAAATTTTAATTCAAGTTATAAGTACGTTCACATTCTAGAATGAAAAAACATCAAAAAGCTAACATGTAAAAATTCATAGCTGAGATGTATTGCAGTCTGCATAGATCATGTTTCCTCAATGAATTTGTCTATTTATTCAGAAGGCAAAGCTCAAAGTCGCTGACAGGCTTTTGAAAGAGCCTGTGTTCTAATTCAGAATCCTTCTTTTTTTCTGAATGGCTTACTTTTACAGTAACATGCATTTACCAAACTGTTCTCAGTGAAATCTTTTTTTCTTTTTTTTTTTCTTTTTTTTAATAGTTTGATAAAGTCCACATTTTAAATTGTTAGTATATCTATTATTTTTAAAAATGCACAAACATATTTATTATTTATTATTAGTATTGCTTCTTACCTCAGTCATGCATATGCTTATGACACCAATAATCATACACAGTGCTAATCTGCTTTTTCCCATTCTTCAATATTATTTCTTCTTTTTGTCAAAGTATAAATGCCTAGTGGTGAAGCTGTTGTTTCTTGCTTTAAAACTTTCTGTTTAAACTGCTTATAATCATTGGCGTTTTACCTTGACTCACATTTTGTTACCTGTACAGACCTTTTCTTGTTCACTGTTTGTTGAAATAAATACTTAGGTCTTGTCCCGCCTCTTCAGATTTGACTGGCCTATCAGTGTCTTCCTATCAGGAAGGGTGCAGTATTAGGGCGTACCTCTGTTAAGAAAACTGTGTAAAACCACATAAACAAGGCCATAGCCAGCTATGAGGCACGGGCCTCGGTTAAAATCATAGTAATAATTATTTATGCTATGCTGCAAAAATAAAATGCATTTCTCACTGGTTGTGTGGATACATTAATTCCCAAGTCCCGCTGATATATAGCCTCTGTGCTCTTCAAAATCTTTACTGTTTATTTACTTATGTTGAGTGATTGATGTGTTTAGTTGGCAGCTGTCTGTATTTCAATTTTATATCAGTATTTAAAATATATCTCGAGTTTCTGGGTTTTTTTTTCTTTCTACTGCAGTGAACAACTTGCAGAATGAAGGTGGAGGATTAAAATGAGGCAAGTGCCTCTGTGATTTTTTATGGCTGTCTAAGGCCCTGAACATAATACATAGAGTATTTTAAAGTTTAAAGACAAAATAAGGAATATTTTAAACAAATGTATATTTGTATTGATAAAACAATTAAGGTTTTAGGCTTTTAATAGTGTAAAATATGTTAATGTTGACAGGTACTGTAGGTATATATACAGTATATAAAATGTTAAGTTCACCAATGCCCAACACTGGTGTATGCTTGTCAGAGCTGATGATTTGCTGGTTTATATGTCGGTTGTGCTGGTTCAGGAGATTTGGTGCTGGTTGATGGTGGTACTAGCGAAAACAGATCCATTAAAATCCTCTTTTCTGTAAAGTACTGTACTAAAGTCACCTGTTGTCTACAGTACTTATTTTACGGTTCATAGTCTCCAGCCAGTACATATTAGTTTCAATTCCCAGCTCACCAGTAATTGCTGGAATTTTCAGTAGGGATAAATTAATAACTCATAATGTTATTTAGGTACTTTCAAGTGCAATTTCGTTGTTTCTTGATATCATTTCATACAAACTTTCAATTCCAAAAACATTACACTGGAGCCACGTACCATTATATCTGGCTTGAGTAGTGCAAGGTACAGTATTGTGTCAGCGAACCCACGATTAGCAACAGTAAATTACCAATCAAGTTGCATCTGGAGCGCACGGCAAGTTTTTCTATGGCGCCGTTAGAGACATAATTCAAACTGACACCTTATACACTACACACTGAAATTGCACACGGTGCACACTGAAATCTCATACACTACATACTGAAACAGCATGGTGAACTCTTGAAACGTTATACACTACATACTGAAATCACATACGCTACATAGTGAAATTGCATACGCTACACAGTGAAATCGCATACACTACATACTGAAAACACTTACACTACACCAGGGCTACTCAACCCTGGTCCTGTAGGGCCGCTCTACCTACTGGTTTTTGTTCTTACTGTACGCTAAATTCATTAACTGGACCAATTAAGCTTCTAATAAACACTTAATTGGTCCAATTAAGTAATTTAGAGTACAGTTGGAAAAAAAACCAGGAGGCCCTCCAGGACCGGGGTTGAGTAGGCCTGCGCTACACAGTGAAACCACATGCGCTACACAGTGAAATCACATATAGGACACAGTGAAATCACATACGCTACACAGTGAAATCACATATAGGACGCAGTAAAATCACATACACGACACAGTGAAACCACATACGCTACACAGTGAAATCACATATAGGACACAGTGAAATCACATATAGGACACAGTGAAACCACATACACGACACAGTGAAACCATATATGCTACACAGTGAAAATGCATACACTATACCGTGAAATCACTTAAATTGCATATACTGTATTTGATTTGATAGCAAAGAGATGTTTCAGCAACAAAATACTTACAAACACCCGGATATTGTATTCATCCATTATTATATTATATTAAATAATTAGTAATGAGTATTGCTATATTTGTGCTATATTTATTTACAGCTATATTTTGATCCACCGGTTATAGTGAGTTTTACAGTTTATTTAGGGTCACGATTCTATAGCACCTTTGTGTTCACAAATTCTGTTTTTTTAATTAGATTTTTGTTTTACCCACACAACACAATCAACATGGCATTTTAATAAATAGACAAGAAATAAATTACAGATCTCTTACAAAAAGGTTTGCAGAATAAGTGGATAACTAAAGATGAGTTTGCTGGTTTGTTACAAAGTAATCCTATACGTCCAGTAGTCTATACATTACCTATACATGCCGATTTATTCAATCCACCAGGGCGTCCAATAGTGGCAGGAATTGATTCGGTGACAACATTAATAACATTATCTCAGTAGGCTCATTACCACATTAAAGCTTTAGTACAATAATTACCCTCTTACATTAAAGATACTACAGACTTTCTGAACCAAACCATGACAAATGATAATGTATAACCCTCAGATTCATTATGTTCTATGGCTGTTATGAGCTTGTATATTCGTGTTCCTCATAGTGATGGGTCGGAGACTATGCAATACTTTCTGGACAGGAGGAGGGAGACTCAGTATTTAATAGAATTAGCGGAAGCAGTATTAATGATTATTTTAAATTTGAGGAGCTATATTTACAGATTTAAAGAACTGCGATGGGTTCGTCTTTTGCACCTAAGTATGCATATGTATTTCTGAGTAGATTTGAGTTGAATTATGTATATAACAACAATCCCTATAAATCGCTTATGAGAAGTTGGTTCAGATACACAGACGATGTGGTTTTTTTTGGACAGGTAATTCATTAGAACTGGAAGAATTTGGGGTATACATCAATAATACTATGCCTTTTATTTAATTCGGTTTGGTTAGTGATCTCAATTCAGTATCTTTTCCAGATGTACATTTTATTAAAACATGAAAAGTTTAATTCCAGCTGTGTATCGAAAGGAAACAGATACAAATTTACTTTACTGTATAAGTTATACCAACTTTAAAGCAGAATTTTATAGCCAATTATTAAAAATAAAAAGGATCTGTACTACCTTAAGTGATTTCGAATGTCATGCTAAATATCTTTGTAAGAGATTTCGATAGATTGTTTATTCTTATTGGTATATTTGTCCAGCGATTTAAGACTAGGTAATGTCTTTCAAGATTCTCCTAGGTTTGGCTTTTGGGCTAAGAAGCTAGGGGAGCATTTAATCAGGGAAATATGTCAATCAACTACCTAAACAATTTCTTTTTAAGATACCACCTGGTCATAAAAGTGTAAATTGTAATACAATGATTAAAAATTAATACTTTTTTTTTTTTTACAGG
Source organism: Acipenser oxyrinchus oxyrinchus (assembly GCA_030684275.1). Taxonomy (NCBI): domain Eukaryota; kingdom Metazoa; phylum Chordata; class Actinopteri; order Acipenseriformes; family Acipenseridae; genus Acipenser; species Acipenser oxyrinchus. The sequence goes on along the minus strand of CM060260.1, from coordinate 23,155,337 downwards.
TAAACGATTGAAAGTTAAAGGTAGAATAACCTGTCAAACGAAATGTGTGGTGTATTTATTTACTGAAATGCCCATGTTGATTGTGTTACGTTGATAAAACAAAAACAGATTTAAAAAACAGCATTTGTGAACACAAAAGTGCTATAAGGAATCATTATTATTTATTTCTTAGCAGACATCCTTATCCAGAGCGACATACAATGGTTACAATCACATTATTTTTTACAATTATCCACTTATACAGTTGGATTTTTACTGGAGCAATCTAGGTAAAGTACCTTGGTCAAGCGTACAGCAGCAGTATCCCCCACCTGGGATTGAACCCACGACCCTCCGGTCAAGTCCAGAGCCCTAACCACTACTCCACTGCATCATGAATCGAATTCACTATCACGACATTTTAGACCAATGGGACAGGACATCTGCTCCCCTAGATTCTTGACCAGTCTAATATCCATTAACATAAGAGGGGTGGTGATCGTGATAAAATACTGTGTAGAAGCAAAATGGATACATATGCTTTGAACTGAATCTCTAGGAGGGTTAAATAAATAACTTTCACTGGTTCCATTTCTGTAATTGTATTGTTGCAAAATAATTAATTATAAAATAAGTTATTGAGAAACAACTGCTGTGTACTGGTTTACTGTAATGCTGAATAGTTACCTTTAAGAATTAATGAATTAACTAACTGTAATAATCACCAATAACGAGACACAAATGTTATTAATTTTGTTTGAATACACACTGAGCAAGACAATCGCCGCAACGCGCCTGTGCTTGCGTGTCTGCTGTTTAAATACATAAATAAATAAATGAAGAAATAAAGTAATCTTTTTTTAATTGTATGCAATTTCACTGTGTATAGTGCATGCGATTTCACGCTATGCGATTTCAGTATGTAGTGTATGAGGTTTAACTATCTATTCTAGCGTATGAGATTTCACAGTGTACCGCATGCAATTTCAGTGTGTAGTGTATGAGGTGTCAGTTTAAATTATGTCCCTAACGGCGCCTCATATTTTTCCGCTAGCAACTTTTGTTGACATTGCACCCGTGACGTCACCGTCGTGGGTTCCTGCAAAGAAGCAAGATGGCACCTGGAACAGAACACGGGCTGAAGAATATTCTTTGGCAGAGTAAGTTCTTCAGTAATGCTGTAGTTAGGATGAAGCTGTTTTACTTAAGTTACAATACTTTGTGTGTCCTTGGAGTTAAAAACAATTATTTAAAACAGTGTAGGTAATGTGTGAAATGAACATCACCCCCGTATAATTTAAATACAAGAAACTTACATGGTGTACTCCGTCTTATTCAGACTTTGACCTGCTCCAAACTGAATGATTGGATTTATATTTAAGGGGTTAAATCACGCTGGGCTGAAAATGTCTCTGTGGATATTTATAGAGGGGCAACTCCTAAATAATATTAATTTATTTTTTGCTCAGCCCAACACCAATTTCAGGGTCAAAACAGCTAACACACATGCCAATGTATGTATGTATTATAATTGACTAAGTAACAGTGTATTTAAGGTGTTAAAATCACGTCAAATTTCTCTGGATATTTATAGAGGGGCACCCCTTAAATACACTGTTACTTAATCAATTATAATACATACATTGACATACATGTGTGCCAGCTGTTTTGACCCGAAATCAGTGTTGGGCTGAGCAAAAAATAAATTATTATTGTTTAGGAGCTACCCCTCTATATATATCCACAGAGACATTTTCAGCCCAGCGTGATTTAACCCCTTAAATATAAAGCCAGTCATTCAGTTTGGAGCAGGTCAAAGTCTGAATAAGAAACGGCGAATAAGAAGCCAACTTCAGCCTCGTAATTTCTTTACACTATTTTTAAATCGTAGTTGTTTTTATTCAAGAGTGTTTCCTGCGGTGCTAGCTTACTATTTTAATCAAGTTTGTACTAATTAATCGATGCCATGTTAAAGTAAACACTAATTGGGCATTGCATTATAGTATGTTTTTTTTGTTAGACTGTGTAACTGCCTGCAATCTTACAATTTTGTAAAATTAATTTTGCACACAGATGTATTGCCCACATAAAGAGTTGCATGTATAAGCTCATTGCCTTAAGTTCAAAGCCCATGTTTAAACTGGAGAAACTGCTCTAGCAATGTTAATTAAAGTCATGCCTCAAAGCTAGTTTAATTAGACAAAGTGATACAAAAAATGAAAAAAAGTCTTTGACCTAGTGCTGGTGATTAAAATTTCAAATTACATGTCCTCCAAAAGTATCTGCAGTTGGGAAATGCATTAAAGTGGTTGGCTTAGGTAGACAATTGGCAGTCTATTAAGTACATTCTTTAAGAGCAGTGGAGCCCAGCCCTAAATATAACAAATAGAATGGGGATGGGGGAATCGTTATTTAGAGGCAGCGATTCTCAGTTTGTTTGTTTATTTATTTATTTGTTTTAACAACATGAACATCTATGGTGATTTAATTTGGCTTTTTGAATTTGCAATCATGGAAACAATTTAAAATTTGTTCTTGCTGAAAATCACTCTCTGAACACTGCTGTTGTTGTTTGTTTTCAGAAATAAAGGAAACCGTCATCGATGACCACAAAAAGCCAGGAGAATGGAGGGTATGTCTCGCCATGTGTGATGCACTGTAGTGTATCATGTGTCAAATAGAGTTTTCTGATGCATTCAGATCACAGCCACAGTGGTGCTGTTACAGGGCTTCACTGGAATGCAATGGATTATCACTGAACATGTGACTCAAACGCATTCCAGTGACCACATGATGTGTAAAAAAAACTTGAGATATGTTTACATTTACCTCCTTAAAAGTATTATCATTATTGTAAAATCCTCAGTTTTTTTCTGTCTTCAAAGCTACCAAATTCCTAGATTTTTACAGATTAATTAGATTTGGTGTGTATTGGAGCATTTCATTGTCTGGCAATGTTCCCATTTCTCCATGAAAATTACACATAAATAAAACATACTTACAACATAATGTATTTATAATTGTGGAATAGTTAGATTCCAGCATTAATCAATCAATTAACTGTATTGAAAAGTAATGTAACGTATGTGGTACAAAGATAATTTTTTACTTTTTCGATTGCTTCAGAGTTCGGCCTGATTTTCAGACAGTCAAGCATTGTTCCTACTTCCTACATGACTTATTTTAGCAGCGACCGGAACAGAATGCTATGCCATTTTTGGAACTGATTCGAACAGAACAGAACAAGGGTTGGCTGATTTAAATCAAGTCGATTTTAAATCACTTGAAAAAAAAAAAAGATTTAAATCATTTTTTCATTTACTACCTATTTTATATAGTTTCTCAAGGAAAATACATGAAAAGTATGTTTTAAAAACATTTTATATTAACACAAACATCTTAAACTCTTACTGTCTATAAACTAAAACTTTCAGGGTTGTATTCTGATCACAGAGCACTGTGTTAAGACCTGCTGAAACCAGGTTTATTTAGTGGTGCAATCAGGAACTTTAACAATTGAACACACAATAAAAAGTAAAGTAGTCCTAAGTAACAGCTGTGTGTGTTTGGACTGACAGAGAAAAAGGAAATCAAAGAAAGAAAAGTAAAAGAAAAGAATGACTGGGATGAGTGAGGGGGATTCTTCTCTGGCGTACTCCATCGCTAAATTCTTGTAGTTCACATTTAGAGGATGCCACAATGATAAATAATTTGTTTTATTTATGTATTCATTTAAGATTGAGTAATTTAGTTTGGTATGTAAATAAAAGAAATCGCCAACCCTGAACAGAACTAATACATGTTTTTAGTGTTGAACCAAGCTGTTCTTGCTGTATTTCCTGTCTTGAAGTTTGAAACATAAAATGTATCTTATTTATATATGAAAAGAAAAGTAATTGATCTGAAAACCCACTATTTTAATAATTAGCTACAACATTTTGACTTCCGCCTTCTTCAGAGAGAATGGTACAAATAGCTAGGTAGACTGATGTTATTTAAAATTTGATATGTAATAATAATAAGTATTTCCAACGACTGAGTATTCTGTTAGATACTGATTTTCCTTGGATGTAGAACCATTTGTAGTTTTTAATACTCTCCCTCTCTAGTATTTTGCTGTTACAGAACTTTTCCAATGAGAAGCTGTACTAAGTGCTAAATTAGTGTCTCTAAAATGATTGCATATACCAGATGTCACAAGCGTGTGACTGAATTCATTTGGGCAGTGAAGAAATTCTCAAAATACTGTAACTGATGCCTTCATCTAAGTAACTCTTTAGGTTAGGTTAAAATATGCTGCGCCAACACTATTTTATGTATTTTTTTCCCCCCAAAGCATTTTTACCAACAGTCAGCTTTGTGTTAATCGGTTAACTGTCTGGTAATGTCTGTACATCATGCTGCCACACAGCAAGGCTTTTACTTATTTATAAAATCTGACTTGGTTTTCAGATATTAATTTTGGATCACTTCACCACCAAAGTGCTATCTTCGTGCTGCAAGATGTCAGATCTAATGTCCGAAGGGATTACTAGTAAGTAAAGTCAGAATCATGCCTATGTCTTTGGTGCTCAATAGACTGGGGCCACCAAATGTCACCCAAAAGGATGACTTGTTATTACGAATCAGTAAGTGTTGCCAAAATCCACAATTAAATTTAATTACATTTAATTAATTAGCCAATTATTTATGGCAGTTCCTGACCTCATAGGAAGATGTAAAGTACTATTTAAAAATAAGTGATTGAGCAAGCATTTTCAAGTGCTGGGAAGTGGAAAAGTTTAGTAATTTTCCAAGAAGGTTTTTTCATATGCAGGTTTCTTGTAAATACTCTGCATAGAGAATCATATTATTTTTACTTCTCTTTATTACAGTTGTGGAAGACCTGTATAAAAACCGTGAACCCGTTCCAGACATGAAGGCTGTTTATTTCATTTCTCCATCTGAAAAGGTTTGGTAAATTGTTCAGTAAATACATTTAATATGTTGGAGATAGTTATTTAATTAATTATATTTAAAAAAGGTTTTGGACATAATAATGCAAGGTGCAAAACAGTATCTCTATCTTGAGAGCATTATGTGCTCCCTTAAATATTGTGTACTTGCAGATAGTGATTCATGTAAACTCCACGTTCACTAATTTGACAAGAGCCTGGTTGACACTGCCTCCATTTATAGAGCAATGAATCCTTTATCATAAATAAATCTGAACTAGTACTTGAGACATATCATTTTAGATCAGTGTACCACTGTGTGACTGTAAACTACCAGATACGGGTCTGTATAATTGAAATGTTTTTTTTTTTTTTTAAGGGTGTGGATTCACTTGTTAATGACTTCAAGAGCACATACAAGTACAAAGCAGCATATATCTATTTTACTGACTGTAAGTAAATTCCTGTAAAGAATATCTCAAATGAAGAATTCATTGCTTACTTAAGGCATTAACTATTGAATATCCCCAATGTTTTAGAATATTGGTGTCATCGCCAAACAAGTTTACAGCTTTTTTTAAGAAGTAATTATATATGCAAAATCTTTTTTTTTTCCAGATTGCCCAGACAGTCTTTTTAACAAACTGAAGACATATTGTGCAAAGGCGATACGAGTTTGTAAAGAGCTAAACATTTCCTTTCTGCCATATGAATCTCAAGTAAGTGCCCAGTCTTCAGAGGTTTTTCTTTTAATATTTAGCTACATGTTGCATTTACACAAGAAACATTTGAAAATGTCATATTTAACTCTCAACACTGCATACCTGCATAGAGGTCTTGGAAGGATAACTCCTCTGATAACAATAGATCAGTATTTTAAAATGGTGTACACCCATATCTGTGTTGGGGTGTGCAATGTAACACTGTATCATTCCATTGAGGCGGTCTGATGGAGAAATAAAAAAAGAGATAAATACGTGAGCAAAGCACATGTTTTTTAACGCATCTCCATCAATTCCCTGAGATACAATTACATTTTGAACAAGTCATGTTTTTCATTTTTTTATGTACCTTTTAAACTTTTGATTCTGTGTGTTTTCAGATCTCTCCGTAGTGGAGACAGCATCTTCATTCACTAGATTTATACTGTTATAGCACCTAGCCAAAATGTACTGCATGTTCCTTACTTGAGAAGTGGGATTATGTCCAGCAGAATATTAGTATTTGTAGAAGCAAAAGACATTTTGTTATAAATTCTGCAGCATTTATGTACAGTATTCTTCCTTTAAGCTCCAGTTAATGTTTTCCCAGTAATTAATCTGGTTTTCCTGGTAATGAATACAGTGTTTGGACACAAAAGCCAGGTTTGTAACATTATATAATAATAAGGCCCTTGAGGAGATTTACATTGTTAAAGGGGGTCCAAAGCTCTGTTTAACACTAGAACGACCAAGGTGGTCATTTTGACCGTTTGTGGAATTGAAATTTAAATTGTGGTGCGTGTGTTTAATATACAGAGCTGTGCTTTCCTGAACTTTTCCTAAATATATGTACTAATAATTCCCTGACAAAGAAAGAATCGCGTAGCTGCAAAACCTAGGGAGATAACATACTGTCATACCTATTCTGACCAGGAGCAGTCAAATTGACCGTTACATATAAAACATATTACAGGACATGAAGTTAAGGTCATGAAGGGCAAGGCAATGTTGCCTTCGTTGGGCGTTAAGATTCAGGGGCACCAAGGCAGTTCTGCAGGGTAAAAAGGCAAAACATAACCCAACCCAAGGACACCAAGGCGATTTTATACTCATTCATAAAACAACAAAAAAGAAATACAGAGAGCCTATTATTTTGATGGAATTGTAATTCAAACAAACACAAATCAATGTTTTCTGAGTGATTCACACACTAATTGTTACAAAAATAAAATATAGGTCTCTTTTCCATTGCAAAAATCAAATGGTACAAAAAAATCAAATTTATCATAATGAAAAAATACAAAGGGTAATTTGGCAAAAAATAAATACACAGGGTATTTTTTACTAAATTCGGTCACACACCACTGACTAATGTATAGATTAGACTAGAGGCTTAGATACAGCCTTAGTGATACAACAGCACTATAAGTGATTTTTTCAGGCAAACTGGCTGAAGGTTGACCCTTGGCTGGAGTGTAATAACGATAGTGGTCAAGTGAGTTGTTCGGTCTGCAGTGTATGCGCAACTGTAAGTCGCAGCGACTTAGTCTCTGTAAGTCGCCTTGGATAAAGGCGCCTGCTAAATAAACAATTAAAAAGAATTTTAAAAAAATTGTAGTTTGCTAACCGCTGTTACAAAACAAACAACGCGGCTTTGAAAAAAGAATTGAAATAGAAACTTCGTCAGGCAATGGAGAGTGCTCTGTATCACAGTGATGAACAGCTGGATGTAGCCTGCATTTATTTATTTATTTATTTATTTATTTATTTCTTAGCCGACGCCCTTATACAGGGCAACTTACAATTGTTACAAGATATCACATTGTTTTTACATACAGTTACCCATTTATACAGTTGGGTTTTTACTGGAGCAATCTAGGTAAAGTACCTTGCTCAAGGGTACAGCAGTGTCCCCCACCTGGGATTGAACCCACAACCCTGTGGTCAGACGTCCAGAGCCCTAACCACTACTCCACACGCTGCCCTATTTAATTTTCCTTTTTAATTTTCCTATTTTAATTTTAATAACCTTTTATGGCCAATAAAAAAAAAACTGCAGCTGACTTAGGCAAAAGTTTTATTTAACTGTCACCGTTCCAAGCAGGTTATCAGTCACATTTTACTAAATAATAATAATAATAATAATAATAGTAATAATAATAATAATAATTATAATAATTATAATAATAATATGAACTTACACTTGTCAAGTGATCCCAGAGATTGGTTGAGCCTCCGTGATACATCAAGTTGCTTGCACAGTTTGTTTTTTTTTGTTGTTCATCTGGGCATTTAACAAAAAAATCCCAAACAGCAGGGGGTTTTCAAGACATTTCTTTCAATACAGCTTACGCTATACAACGCTTTGCTGTCGAGACGGCGAATGAAGAAATTAAACTTCTGCCTCCGGATAACACAAGCTGGAGGGGGAGGGACGGACGGTGCTCAGTTTTTTAAATTAAAATTATTAGTGTTAGCGTATATTTTATATGTTTCAAACATATTCTACCATAGCACTTCTCTTACAATGTGTTATACACTAGGTATTCAGTACATATTTTACTGAAACACTACAACTGCTATAGATACCCCCCCAGTGCTTTGGCATAATATACCCTGCTTCAATGCACGGCAGCGGTGCCAGAGTTTCTACGTATAACAATTTGGTAGTGGATTTTAATACAATAACTTTTGTTTAAGTAATATGCATTGTACAAATCAAAAGATCGAATTTTTGCATGCGAGTGACATTTAATGTGTGGTTTATAGTAATCACACATTGTCAAACGGTTTCTGTTAACAGAAAAAAAAAAAAACATTCAGTGCGTGAATACCGCCTGACGAACCTTGGAAGGTTTAGAACTACCTTCGAATTCCTGGCTAGCGATCAAACCTTTGAAAACATCTCAGTATGGTCACCTGTTAAGCCTGTTCAAGGGAAGTTGCTACTGTGAAAATCATGACGGCCTTTGGTCACATGGTGTGGCAGCCATCTTGGATTTAATGAAAAGTTTGGACAATATTCAAAAGTCTTCTTCTCATGAACGGTAAATACAGCTGTGAAAAATTTTGTACATTGTGCGCTCATGTCCACGATTGATTCTACTTAAGGAAAAATGGATTGGTCACATGGTGTGGCAGCTATGTTGGATTTTGCGTAAAACACTTAAATAACAACTCCTCATGAGCCCATTGACATGAATCTTGGGTATACGTTATCTTTGTACTGTCCTCTAAAAAAGTTAGTCAGGAAAAGTTCCTACATCAACAAACATGACCGCCATGAGCCAATCAATATGGGTGACATGCCAGTTTTGTCAATTTTTCACCCTGAAATGACACATTCCCACCACTAAGGGCAGCTGTTTACATGGAAAACTCAGCAAGATAAGAAAAAAAATTCCTAAAGCAGCCATTTTTCGCTGGTACAGTTTTACTAACACATGTAACTTAAACAGTAATTACAGTGGAAAGGATTATATTTAGACGTACACATAGTACAGTATACAGACACATACTGTAAACTAAGAAAACATTTTTTTAAGAACTGTTCCAGCTGCATCCACGCGAAAAAAAAAAAAAAATACCTGCACTATGCTTTTTAAACTAACACAATCGAAACAATTAAATGCATAAAACATCAGCTTTACAAGTCACATGAATATAGTTTGCTTAAAAACCGTTCTATAATTATTTTTACGACTGAACTGTGGTCAAACACAGTCACAAATCCGGAATCTGTTGAAACAAAACCGTGTGTGTAACCCATTTAAAAAATGCATGTGAGAAGGGGAGGGGGTGGGCGACTTTGGGGCCGTATCTTTCATTGAAATATTTATTTTTGGTAATCAAATGTATAGGCAGAACGCTTCACAATTGCTTGCTCTATAAAATATCGTTGTACAGATCGCATAGTTATTCAAAAAGCGGACATTTTAGTATAATTCGAGCTTACCAGCTTCTCAGCCGTAATGCTGTTTGTTTACTTATAACCTTGTGGATATGCCGGCAATACTGATACACACAAAGAAAAAAAAATTACCGTCTTCTCGGGCTCTACACAAATTTTCTGTAATCACATTTTATTTTTTTTACAACGCTGTCGTAGCTGAACAGAAGCCAAAAAAAAAAAATGCACTACTCGTTTTACTGATTCGGCATCAGTTTTTTTTCATTTTATTTCATAACTACAACTTGATAGTTATAATTAAGACTAAACTGATAAAACAACAATCGCAAATTCTGAATATGTGGCAACGAAGCCAGGCCCCCTAGATAGCCAATCGTTACACTATTATCACTTTCTATTGCTTTACGAATGCACATTAAATTATAGTGGGATTAAAATATACAAGAACCAGTACTGTCTCTCTGGGTTCTGTTCCAGCTTCTTCTCTCCTCTGTCCTGATTATAATTCCTCGGCATAGGATTCGAGTGGTGTTACTCATAAATCGTGCACATGTTATGTCCTAGTAGCGGTTTGGTGACAATTACATATGGTGAATTGTGTATTTGCCAGGCACCCCTGATAGCCAATCGTTACACTATCACTTTCTATTGCTTTAAAAATGCAAATTAAATGATAGTGGCATTAAAATATACAAGAACCAATACATGCTGTAGACTTTGTTTTATATTGCAAAATTAAGAATAGGTCACCACACGCACACAAACTCAAACAGAGCGATTTCGAATTTAGAGCAATGTTAGCCTCTTAAATGCATTATATGCATTTCAAAGTATATGACTGCATGCTATTTAGAATTGTGTGTGCATCCAAATAAAATTTAAATTGGCTACTAACCAATAATTCCAATATTTGTGCCAAAATTAACACAGTTAGCACAGTTGTGATGATAAAGCTTCATCTATAATAACCAATGCGCTTAAATTTTACAATAACTGCTTGGAAGCCGTAAAGTTGCTCGCAACTCTAGTTATTATTATCATTATTTATTTTTGTTTTTTTTGCAGTATGTGTTGCAGCAAATATTTTGTCCTTTTTACATTGTAGGTGTTCACTCTTGATAATCCAGATGCCTTCCACAGTATTTACAGCACCCACAGGACTGATAAAGATACTACGCTTGAGAAGATGGCAGAACAGATAGTGACGCTGTGTGCAACTTTGGATGAAAACCCTGGAGTTAGATATAAAAGGTATACTATTTAGAAACTTAGTGGGGCTTTTAACCTACTCTTATTTTCTACAACTAATCCCAGAAAGCTCTTTCATATAGATCCTTTTTATTTTTATTACTATTGATCGATTAACCTTCTCACTGCCAACTGCTGTATCCTTTTAAGATATTGAGGACCCCATGTGACCAGAAAGATTATGTGCTTTCTTAACTTGGTTTGTGATTTTGTTAACTTTTAACAGTATAAGGCAAAGTGAAATTACTCAGAGGGCAACATAGTGCCATAAGATTATATTTGCATTGGTAACTGAAAAGGCTGAGAATGTCTTTGATATGTTTGAAGTGTAAAGATCTAAATTATACAAATATTGATATACTTTTTTATGTTCACAGGGAACCCTTAGATAATGCCAAGAAACTGGCTGAGTTGGTAGAGAATAAACTCGGAGAACATTATGAATTGGATGAAAAGTGCAAAGGAAAGGTTAGATCACCCACTGAACAGAGTTGCTAACATCTGCCTTTAAACTGTTTGTGCTAAGTATTCAACTACTGGGTTTTTTTGGGGATTTTTTTTTTTCAGAGCAAAACACAGGCACAACTTTTAATAGTTGATCGAGGCTTTGATCCAGTTTCTCCTATCCTGCATGAGCTGACGTACCAGGCAATGGTTTATGATCTGATTTCAATTGAAAATGATACATATAAGTAAGTTTGGTCTATTTTTTGTGTGTAAAAATTATTTTAGTGATCCAGTGTCTATAATATGATCTTTGTGTTTTTTTTAGAATGCTATGAATCTTTCATTAGGTAAACAGTAGGAAACTTGTCAGTCTTTCCTTTCAATTGTGGTATATTCATATTGTCAACTGCAGTGTAGAAAAACAGACTTGTCCAAAAAGTTTTTTGAGCCTTGTTATGTGATTCAAAAGATGTGTCTCTGCAGGTATCAGTCAAAAGATGGTGCCGGTGCTAAGGAAAAACAGTCTATACTTAATGAAGAGGATGATCTTTGGACAAAACTTCGGCACATGCACATTGCAGAAGTTTCAGAGTATGTGGTATAGTTTTTAATACAGCTGTGTTTATTGATCTGCTGATGTTGATGCAAACTATAAGGGGGTGATGTAAGTGTAGGCGCAGTGCAAATAATTGCGGATGGAAAATTCTAATTGCATTGCGGCCAGGCAATTATTTTTCACTGCGCCCAATGTAAGGTTAAGAGTAATGCAAATTACTCAACACGCACAAATAATGGTCTGCAATTATGATAACGAGGGTCTCAATGAGTGCATTGGTCTATTTAGCAGTCACACTTGTAGAGTTAGGAGTACAGAGAGCAGTAGTCATTGTATGACATTTGCGGAGCAAGAAAATACAAACCAAAAAAATATGTCGGAGGAAGGGCAGCAAAGTCCTCTTGGTGCACGGAAAAGAAAATAAAAGTTTTCTGAGAGTCCTTACGGCTGAGGTCACTCGGCATGAAACGCAGTTGTTTGGAAAAGCCTTGGCCAACATCATTTATGCTGGTAGGAAATTATATGTTTTGGCCTAATGTTTTTAGCATGACATCAAGAAATTTGCCTAGCACTGGAAAAGGTGGATTGGGCTATACCTCCAGACATTCCAACTGTGGTCTGAAAGGAACCAGAGGCTAAGTAGTGCAGAGAACACAGCATTTTCACATGTGCAGGGATAGCGGTCCCTAGATAGACGCTGGGGTCTGGCTCATCCCTCAATTCAGCTATTAGGTCTAGGATGACCTGCGGAGTGAGACGATAACGCTTTAGACCTTTAGACCGTATCCTCCAGCATCCCAAACAGTAACCCTGAGATTGAATATGCGGGGTCTTCTTCGTCTTGTTCTTCTCCTCCGAACGTGTTCCTGCCTCTCCTTAACAAGAGCCAAGTGTCGCCACAGCAGCCACCCTGAAGCCAGGTCTCTGCAGGTGTGTGCTTTTATACAGCTCTTCGTTACTCGCTTCTACAATGGCTTGCACCTTGTAAGAAGAGGTGTAAAGTTTTTGGAGGGTCAGCAAGTGCCTAAGTGCAAGACAAAATCCTTACATCACATTCTAACAATTGTGCCCGCTTAGTATCCAGATCCTGCCCATATTGATGAAATAAGGTAAAAGCTCTGTAATCAAAGCAGCAGAACATGTTAAAATACTTAAGGTGTTTGTCGGTTCATGCATTGCTTCTTCCCTGTTACAAGTGTAAATCAACAATGTTTAACATACAAAGATCATTGTGACTACATGATCCAGACATCATCATACAGAAATAATCTTGCAGTAAAATATGAGCAAAGTTCATTTATTTGCTCTTTTAAACTTTTTTACCTAACAGGAAAATCCCAAAACTTGTAAAGGAAATTTCTGCAAACAAGAAAATAAAAGACAACAAAGTAAGTGTTTATACTTTATTTTTCTGCCAATACGAATATTAAGTAACTAATGGTTTGATTCCCATTGCAAGCAGTGTTTTAGTATAGCACGTAAACAAAGGCTTCATTGATTCTAATGGGAAATGTCTCTTTCTCCCTGCCCTCCCAGATTACAATGAGCGGTTTGTCTCAGCTAATGAAGAAGATGCCTTCTTTCCGCAAACAAATTTCAAAGGTATGCAACGCCCCTGATAATGTTACACTTTGCATGTGTTCTACCTTTACAGTAAAATTTGTCTTCAGGGGGTTATGTAGTGACTTTATACAGGGATTGTGTTAGTGATATGATGGGAAAATTAATAAAGGCCTGATAGCTATGACCTGCTTTTTTAATGTATTATCTTAGGGTTTTGTAATAAAAAAACATTTGTGCCAAGCTATCCTTCCTTGTAAACTATAAATACGTAAAATATCCTAAAGCCTGTTAAGCGCTAATATCATCATAAAAGTAAATTATAACACATAACAATTTCACTGAGAGAATAGGAGAAAGCTAAATGAAAAAAGTAATTCTCCTATCTTAATGCAAGGCATGTGTATTAATTCATAAGTCACAATAAGTGGGTGCAAAGGGCTTTCTTTGGAGAGTACACAGTATTAGGTGGTATACAGAGCAAAAGGGAAGAGTGCAGGTGTTTAGTCTTGCTTATACGTCTCACTCGTGTTTCTATCATTCACGCTTCCTGTATCCCAAAGGTCAATCCCTGTCAATATATGGAAACCTTTATAGTCCAAATGCAAACGTGGATTCATTCAAACCGTAATTAAAAGTTGTAGACACACATTTCAAACATAGCGTAATACAAATTGCTTATTTTCTGTCCTACATTAATGATACAATAATAATACAGTAAGTTATCTCCCTATGAAAGACCTGGTCAATCTCTGTCTCTCTCTCTCTCTCTCTCTCTTTCCCTTTCAATTTGATATACCTCTATTATGATCAGCTCTTTATTAAGCAATTTGACCATTTTCTTTAGTGGCCATGAGTAGGGATATATACTTTTTAATATTTTTTTTTACCCAATATGACAGAAGTGGAAGGACGGACTGTGTATTATGGGATTTTATAGAAATAAAAAATAATTGTCTAAGTATGTTATAAACATTAATGTGTATTTTATCTTTCAGCAAACAGTCCACCTTAATTTAGCTGAAGAATGCATGAACCATTTTCAGACAAATGTGGAAAAACTTTGCAAGGTGGAACAGGTAAGAACTATGTATGCTTGTCAACTGACGAACGACCCCATCAGAAAACAAACTGAAATGTAAAGGAGCATCTGTTTAGTTGATCCGTCTAAATAGCGGCTTAACTAAACACAGAAACCAGGACGAGAAGACAGTTGGAAATTAAATGGCGATAGAGAACAGTAAATGCTTCTGCACACAAATTGGTGAGGGTATAGAATGTTGTGATCCTGTTGATGCTGAATCACTGACTACTTTAAGTCTACTTTAAGACTTGACAAAGTTTTGAGATCAGTCAGCTACTAAGGACCACAAGAGCATAGATCTCATTTGTAAATGCTCTTATGTTCTAGTGTCAATACACGTAACATTTTGATTACAATAAGGCACCAAAGGTTATGAAAACCAACACGGCAGTGTTTTTAAGTATATGTTTATATGTAAAAGTATCGCAATCGTAACACCAAATGTATTTCTAAATAGACGATTTTCAGCAGTTTTTATCTGTCAGATTTACTCTTTATCTATGTTATTCAACCCTCTCTGTATGTTTGGGAAGGTTACCTTAATGTTTTGTTATGTTGAAAGCTGTTGTTCCCTCCAGTATTTATTTCCTTTGTTGGCATGTATCTAGGACTTAGCTCTTGGAGCGGATACAGAAGGGCAGAAAGTTAAGGACCCTATGCGAACACTTCTTCCAGTTTTGCTACAAAAGCACTCCACTTATGACAAGATAAGAGCTGTTCTGCTGTACATATTCAGCTTAAATGGTATGAAAGATTATTTTAAATTAAAATAATTACAATTACTTAGTTAACATACTGATTTGGTTCATCTAGTAAGAAACATTGTACATTATTTTAAGTATGTAAATAATAGCGATCATATATTGTCCTTTAATGATTTAAATGTATTGTCTGTGTTGTAACAGGAACGACTGAGGAGAATCTAAGAAAGATCTTTCAACAAATTGACAATGAAAGTAATGTTATTTTAAACTGGGACCTACTCGGAGTCCCCATTCGTTCTTCAGTAAGTAATTGGACCAGGTTTTGTTCATAAATATGTTTGTAGTTTTAATATTGCAACTTATGTCTGGGTTATACTGCTTCTGATTACATGGATAGTAGCTATATTTACATGCTAAAAAAGTCAGATTGCACTTTTGTAATGTCAAAAATTTCTACACACATGCAAGACGACTTTCTCTGTCAATCAAGATTATCTTGAGCAAAAAAGTTTGTCCCACAAACTCAGCATGTTCCGTTTTCAACACCAAGCCAACAGCGATCCACAAAACTTTTATTAGTCAACAAGAAAATGTAAACGCACGCAAGAAAACAAAACTTGACTTGGCTCTGTGAAAATCTTATCTGGGATCGGCGAGAGCACAGAAATCCAGAAGAAATAATCTTTGGTTCTGCCATTTTTTCCCCTTGTTTGTCAGTCTTCTCAGCAACGTAAGATGACGAGGAAAGATCGCTCCCATGAGGAAACCTATCAGCTTTCCCGATGGACACCTGTTATGAAGGATGTCATGGAGGTGTGCTGAGTACATTTTTAAAAAGTCATGATGATGATGTTTATTTTAATTGTGAAACGACTAGCAGGTTTGGTGATTGATTGAAGTGGAAATTGGCAGGTGTTGGTGTGTGGTGGTCTTCAGCCATATTTCCTTGGTGGTCAATATGACATGAGCATTTTGGTCAAAGTGCACAAATCAAGTCTGTTGATGGTGGATTAAATGTGTTAATATTTAAAAATAACTGTTTTGTCTTATGAAAAAATAGATATAGTTCAAATTAAGAAATGTCTGCACAATTTAGGAGTGAACCTAATCATTTTAACAGGTGTAGCGCTAGTGACTACTATTGCTTCAAGATATGTAACCAAAGCTCTTTAAATCTAGGCCACAGTGTACAAAAATTAAGCAAATTGAATGTATCGTTAACATGAAAAGAAAACACTTACCTCTTGTGTTTTAACTACAAAAGAGCCCTATCTGTTTAAGGAAGTATGATTTAAAGTTATAGAAATGTGAGCTAAGTGAATTCATCTGCTTTGACACCTACTGGCAATTTGCTTGATCCTTGTACAGTTGATTTGGCATAATGCAAAAATTATGAATAGGCTGCTTGTTTTTTATTTATTTTTTGCTTTTTAAAGGAAATATGATATAATATGCATGTTCCTTTTTTTTAAGCAAAAAATGATATTAAATGTACTAAAAGGTTGGTTAAAGAATTGTATTTAGCTGTTTTTAACTTTAAGCTAAACCATACTCTATATATGATAGTGTTTCCTGAAAATTATGAATATTTGTCCACATTTGAAAATGTGCACACTGATAAATCAGGGTACCAAACTAATGGCAAGATTGTTGTAATAGACAAATATTTGATCACCAAAAATCCTTGAGCTTACCTATATATATATATTTTGTAAGCACTGCAATATATTAAAAATGTCTCCTCATTTAATGTGTGTTTTTTTTTTCAGGATGCTATAGAGAACAAGTTAGACACTAGAGAATGGCCCCATAAATCTGAATGCCCAGCAGCTTGGAATGGGTCTGGTGCTGTAAGGTATGCCATTATACTAGAGAGTGTAAATGATTATAGACTGTCTGCCAATGAAGATGCTCTTTGCTATCTGACGTGTACATATGAACAGTGAAATGTATTGTACATTTTATTGTCAACCAAGGTCTAACCACGAATTACTGAATTGTGAAATGTGCTATACCATTTTTTAAAGAAAATAAAATGGAGTCAAAGTAAAATTGTTATGGAATGTAGTTTGTACTGTATGTCCGGCAGTACTTTGTGTTACAGAACCTCTTGTCCACTCTAAAAGCTGCTCATGGGAAGACAGTCCACAAGAGTTAATAAGTTCAGTTGCACTTATTAACTAATAATGTTAATTTGATATATACTGTACTGGCTGTCACATTAGAACCACTGACCAGTTTTTAATTTTCCATACACAGTGCTCGTCAGAAACACAAGGGCAGCAATCAAGATGACAGACGGAGTGGTTCAAGGCTCATAGTATTTATAATTGGAGGTGTTAGCTACTCTGAGATGCGGTGTGCCTATGAAGTGACTCAAGCAGTCAAGTCCTGTGAAGTAATTATTGGTAGGTACATTTTGTTTAATTTAAAATGTAATATTTATTCATGCATTTTGTTTATTTTACTTTCAATTGTTTTAAAGTACATCTGAAAGTAAACATTTAATTAAAATAAGTATGGTATGATGATGGTGATGACAATAATAATAATAGTCATGTGTGATAACATTCTGAACTTCTGAATTTATTCTTGATTTGGTTTTACTTAAATATCTGTCACTGTTATGTTGTGCTTTCTTACTTACTGTATGTTGCCTACAGTGAATTATGTTATGGAATTGAAGGTAGGCATTGCGAGTGAAATATAAAGGTATCAATATAAACTTTCATTCATGATTTTTAATAGGATCCACACACATTTTGACGCCCAGAAGTCTACTAGATGATATACAGGATCTCAGCAAAACTAAAGGACCCATGGAAACTTTCACTATTATCGAGGAAAAAGCAGCGTGATGTTTCAAATAGTGGTGTAGTAAAGGTAATTTTGAACGAAAGATTACAGGGAAGGATGTTGTCTCCCTGATCTTATTTTTTGTAAAGTAAATCATTTTAAATGGGTTGACATAAGGGCTTTTTACCCTACCAGGTCATTCATTCCACAGTTAAATGGTTCTTGTTGGAAGTGATTGTGAGGAACAAGCACACCTTAGTGTGTAAGGTTTATGTGTAGTCTGTGTATATCTTCAAATACGATCTGTTTCTCTAATGTTAGCCTTCATTAATTTAGCAACTGATTAGCAATTTTGTTTACATTGTCATCATATTTTAATATGGATTCATGCTAAAGCCTGATAATAAATAATTGAATACTTTGTTAATGGACCCCTAGAATGAAGAGGTTTGTGTTTTAATGTTTTCTATGATGCTTTGGATTTCACTTACCAACTCACACATTTTACTTTTAACCCAAACCCTATGCAAAATTTAACTTTTTAAAAAAATATTTTCAACGTGATTTAAACAACATACCTGTAGATATATTATGTAACATTTATGTACTATAGTATTAAACTGGAAATTGTTAAATAAAGTAGCAATCACATGTGCATATATTAAGTATTAATATTTTATCTAAAATAAAAATGTTTTTTAAAAAAGTTACTATTTTTGTTTCTTATTCTGAAGAAGGCAGAACTATAATAGTTATTTCTGAGCAAATGTACAATTTCTGAACCTTGTACTCAAACGTCATGGCTCCATCTAGTGGACTTGCACAAGTGGTCTTGGTTTTCCAGTTCAAGGCCCTTTGTATTCCCCCTGAATGGATATGTATGTCCAGAGAACCACTTATCGAATTGTGATGAAACTTGCTAAGGACACAAGTGTGGCAGAATCTGGGGGTATATGGAGTCTATCTGTCTGCCTGCGTTTTACACATATTCTTGTTGTACACATGAAACAACATACCTGTGTCTGCTTAAATAATTATTATTATAGGCATAATCTGATAAAATTGGCATGTGTCTTTTGGACAACAGTGGGCTTATATAAGCATGTCAGTGATATTCAGTGACTCTGAATGCCAAATTAGAGCTAAAGGTAACACAATAAAGTAGGTCACCATGACCTACAACCATTGTATGCACTTGTAAAAAGTTTGACATAGACAGATTCTCTGAATAATGTGTGCTAAAGAATTAAAAGTTTAGGCAGTCATTTCTTTATTTTAATTAAAGCTACCATTGAGAAATGTAGTTTAATTTCTGGGTTGTGAAGTCATCCTTACGGTCTCTCCCTAGCAACCTTATAGACACCAGTAATCAGGTGGTATTTTTTTATTTTATTTATCACTGTAAAACCTTTGTCTATTTTCTAGATATTATTAGGGGTCCTAAAAGGGGGCGACTTATACACCGGTGTGACCTATAGTCTTTTTCCTGAAATTGTTGTCGCAAAAGGGGGACGGGGTGGGGGAGCACTTATACGGTAATTTAAAAAAAAAAAAAATGAATACATTTTTTAAAAATTATATATTGTAACTTTCAAAGGTGGAGCAGTAAACCTAATATCAGTTAACGATTGGAACAATTGATATTGTTTTCAACATAACTGGCTACCACAACAAAAACAAAACAAAACAGTAATTTAAGATTTCAGGACAAGACAACTGTACTTAAGAGAATAATGCAGACCTGTGACACCCAGTGGAAAAGGCAAACCTCTCAATAGAAACTTGAAAACTAGCAGTATTGTATGTAGTAACGTTAACAGTGAATATTGGTGTCAGATTTTCACATTAGCTTTGGGGTAATAGGTGGAACTGGTCCTCGGAGAATATGACAAGGTTCTGTGCAATACAATCTTTACCCTATTTTCTATTTAATAGTTCCTTTCTTTAGAATAGTCCAGTTTATAACAGTACAAATAGGTTCATTTTTATACGTAATGATATTTATATAATTTTAAATAATTAGGGCTTCTGATTTTCTTTTCTACTCTCCTTTAAGAATGAAATTCATACCGGTTAAGGCATTTGTGTATCTCAATCACAACTGAGAAACGTGTTAATAGTAGGGATGGGAATTTTAAACGTAAAAACTGTAAAGAAGTGGTTAAACGTTTAATAATATGCTAGACGTATAACCGGTCACGTGACAAATGTCACCAAATGCATATTTTTTTATGCATTCATTTTAGTAATTTATCATCAGTAGTCCGTCGCGCATGAGGGCGGATATTATAAAAAGGAAGGGGTTTGGCAATTGCCTCCAAATAGCTTTTCTAATTGGTGCAATAGAAAGATTGACACTGGGGCGGGTTTTTATTCTCGGTCGATCTGGCGCTTCACACTGTGTGTGTTCATGCCTGTAGTAGGCGTGATATGGTGTCAATTCCACGGCGGGGTAATAACGTTAATGACAAGTGTTTTTTCTATATTTAAAATAGCATCTCTAAAGTAAGCCACATTTGGAAGTATTTTGAGGAACGAGAAAACCATGGTATGTAAATAATTATGCCAAACAAAATTGCCATACCACAAAAACACAAGTTCAATGCTTCAAAATTTGAAATGAAAACATTCAGAATTATTGCGGATTGCTACTGATGGCAATAAAAAGCAAACATCCATAACAACATTTCCTATAGATTTGGCCGACCAGGGCGTGATCACGTTATCCCCTATGAGGACAATGCGTGTGAATCGTGAATGCAGCAGTTTTGATTATCCCAATACTGTGTTGACCCGTAAAACAATAACAGCAAGGCTGGAAAAACTTAAAGAAAATTGTGCTGCAGCTGTTCACACAAAACTTTCAAAGTGAGAAAAAGTTGCAATTACCACAGACTCGTGGACCCCATTCCCCAATCTTCCCATAGCTGGAAGGCTTTTTTCACTTTAAATTGTTCTGTAAGCTTTTGGACCGAATGGCTGTTTATGTTTAGTACAGTTTTTATTTGTATGTTGGAAATACTGCACTAAAGTAAAGGACCTCTGAGACACATTTCAAACAGGTAGGCCAGGCATCTCTCTTCACAATTTAATGTAAAGTTGTGTGCATATGTGAATTTGAATACTTTTTGTTATTAGAAAAGTCAGCGAATAACACCAAAAATCAGAAGCCCTAATTATAATAAACAGGAGTGTGTGTATACATACCTGTATTCTGGTACATTACTTTGATTAAAATCATTTTTCAGAAAATAAGGTTTATAATAAGTATATAATTCAGTAAATAGGTTTATATTGGTAAACAAGGTACTCTTTTTCAGCAGCTGGCTTGCCTATGAGTAATATAAACTGTCAAGCTGTTATGGAGCATTTGCTCCCTCTGGTGTATACATTTTGTAAACACAAGCTAAAATCACTTTCTGTCCTACTATTACTACCAGTAATAACTGAATTACCAGCACCAGTGTCTTTGGAAATGGTTATCCAATTGTGTTGGCACTTTGTATGAACATTCTTAATCTAGGTTCTCAGAATTTAGCTCATGTTGACCTAATTTGATCTTTTGTTATAAGAACAAAATACATTGTTATAAGAAGCTATTAAACATAATGACCATGTAGTACTACATACCACACTTGCTTATGTAATAGTTAAGTAATTTCCAGTTCAATTAAGTAATTTGAATTCAAGAAGGCAGAAGGTTTAAGTATCTTTTTTATTATGTCATTCAGTTTAACAAAATAAATGCTTCACTTTTTAGAAAAGCAACAGGAAATGTACTGGTATCTTTATTTGTAAATTAGTAATTTATGGATTTGATTAAGAATAAAACACTCAAATACATAACAAATGTATTACTTCATTTAGACACAACAAACACTAATGGTATAATATGATTAAAATATAGATTGATTTATAAATACTGTACATTTTGTATTAATTTGTAAGAATAATCAATAAAACTGTTGCATTAATTAGATTTTGACAATACTGTTAAGTATTATTAATATTATTTTAACATTCTTTGAGAACTCAGAAGTTAAACAGTAAATGAAACAACTAAAAAAGATAACAATTTTGGAACACATTCACTCCAATCTAAAAGCAGGTTGCAATACATTTGGTAGAGAATTAAACAGGGTGGACCAAAAGTTGCATAACATAGTAATTTCCTTTTTTATGCAATACCTGTTCAGAAGGATGGAATATTAAGTGTCCAAAATGTTGCACAACTTTTGGCAGAGAGGGCTTTTTTTCTGTTACAGATTTTGATAGAATATAGACTGATGTCAATGTGAAGAATATTGATAAAAGTATCTAAAAAATACATGCAGACTAAAACTAATATTTTCCATCCAGTTGAAAACAGTAAGGAGGAATTGTATCCTGTTTTCAACACATTTGTATTGGGCATTTTGTAGGTATTTTTTTTAATTGAATGTAAGTTACTTTAGGAACAAGCCAAGGAGAAGCTAGAGATGTTGCGGCGTGTGTCCGTCGGAACGCCTGTGTCTTTCATTCTTGCTGATTACATGCCCAGCCTGTATTTACTGTACTGATCAATGATTTCAGACCATACATTTTTCTGTATGACTCGGCTTTGGCGAAATCAGCTGAGAGAGTTTTTGCCATTCTGTCTGTGGTTCTCTTCAAGCTCTCTGCAGCCTCTATGGCTCTGTCTAATGTTTTGTTTAAATGTGCACCCTACAGAAGGAATACAATTTTATATTTTATTTCTGGTGTGAACAGAAGGGAAAAAAACAGAACAATGATTTATTTTAGAAAGAGCAATATTCAGGGAACTTTGTACTGGTACAAATACAATTATTAAACAACTCAAAAGTGAAATGTGACAGTTTACCGATTGAAATGCACTGACCATATATAGGCTGCTCTGTAAACTTCTTGCGTTAAGGTCAGTGATAGCTGTTGATCTTCTTGGATAGATTCTACTGGTCAGAAGGGACGAGTCTGATCGGGTGGAGCCTCTTCTATTGTGTGGGACTAAAGACTGCTGTACCATGTAGCTGTGGACAACAGCAAAAAAAAATATGAAAATAAAACATTCTAGCCATTGTATTCATTTCTCCTAGAGATGACAGAGCAGTTCATAATGGAAGAGGGCAGTATAACTGTAGGCTTTTCTACTGGGTACCAGTAAGGCTAACGGTTCATGGTTTTGTGTAGCTGCTGTACAGTGGTGTTTTTTTGTTTTTCTTTAATAGTTACCTTAGTGGCAAACTGCAGATTGACCCACTATTGCCATGCGATACAATCTTGTTTGAGTTTCTTCTGTACTGATTCTTCTCTTTAGAAACACTCTTCAGATCTTCTGCAGCTTTACAGTAAATAGTAGAGATAACAGAAATTAGAAAAAGCAAACCTTGAAACTTTTGACTAAAGATTATATTTATACTTATAGTTACCATTGATGTTTTGTCACATCAGTACAATTCATTTTGTTGTCATGTTACCTGTTGCACATCATTTAGCTATCTTAACATTTCAATAATAAAACACAGGTCACAATATTCAATTAACAAGTGTGCTGATTAATCAATTATCAAATAAATCCACACCAGCCATAATTTTTACTTACACGATGAGTGATGGCTTTCACTGTTACACAAGGAGTAGGACTGAATGTTTATCAATGCATTTGAGTGTTTCCATCGAGGGCTGCTGAAAGTTTAATCTTCATCTAAAAAAACAAAATGTAAATACATAAACCTAGACACCTTTCATGAAGACAGATTATTACAAATAATAAAGATAGAAAGATGGGGGCTACAGTATACCTGTTGACTGGTGTTTAACTAGACGTGAATCTTCATGTTCTTCAGAGCGGCTAGGTCTCCTGTAACTCTTTCTGTCCACTTTGTAATGCAGGGGCTGTAACACAGATGGTGAGAAAGAATGTGAAGAGCCTTCACTATCAGTACCTTAAAAGGAGAAGTACAGAAGACTGAGGCTTGAGAGATTTAGTTGATTATTCTAGCATCAGATTAAAACAAAACTCAGATAAGTGACCCACTCGTTATTGTATGATAAATTATGAACTGTTACAGAATTGCTAGCAAGAAAGTATGCTTCCCTGTAAATATTATATGGTAAAATAAACTATTCCAAAGTACAGACACAAGGTGTGCTGTGTAATTAGAATTGTATCTAAGATATGTATGTTGTGTAGCTAAAAAAGTTAAAATGTCCCCTTTAAATAAATGCCAGGTTATTTTTTGGTGTATTATTTTTACACTAAATGTAACATTTTCTGTAATACCCTCTTGGTTCCAGATCTGATGAAATCCAGTCTTTTTGAGGACTTGAATCCCTATTGACAGTGAACACTTTCTTATTTCTGTACTGCATATGCTTCCTTCCACTAAAAAAGAACCAATGAAAATAATCCAGTACACTGTTCTAGTCACTGCTTCACTGTATGTATGTTTTAGTATTTTTGTACCTGTAAGAAGCAACCTTGTTGTGTGATTGCAACCTTGCCCTATATCTCTTCTCCTGTTTGTGACTGGAGTTAGTGATGTCCATTCTCTTGGATCGCTGAGGCAGACTAGACAAACTTTCTTCCAGTTCTTTCTTCAGCCTTGATACTTCAGACTGAAGAGCTAGAATTGCTTCACTATGTGAAAATATTTCAAGAATAAAATCCAAAATCAAAGTAATTTGATTAAATAAAAAATGGCATACAGTAGATTACCATGAGGTTTTATTAAAACTTTTTAATTGCTATACTCACATTGCTGTAAAAGTAGCAAGTGCTTTCCTTTCTTTGACCTGTAAAGCTGGTCAATAAAAACTGCAGTTTAGAAGCAATGTTATCCACTTAATTCTGAAGAGCACATGGGTGGGAATCCTTATCCACTGTAGAGGTCACGTTACCCAGTGTTGGAACAGGAGGGCCACAATGCCATGGTGTGGGTAACAAGAGATGATCGTCCGAACTTTCATCTATGAGATGACTAGACAGTTTTGCAATACCTCCTAAAAAAGAGAGGTAGTGATTTCCTAACAGTTTTGTTCAAAATTAAAACCGTTTTATGTGATGTAATTTACCTTGCTCTCCAGTGGGATTACAGTCACTTTCAATACTGTGCGTCCAGGGGCCCACTGTGATTCCATCAGACAGATCAGCCAATCCAAGTGCATCATTCAGCCCTTTGGAGTCTATGGCTCTTGTGGCATCCATCTCTATGCAGGATGATGACACATCACTACCTGGGCTGCAAGACCTGGTTGTTTTCAGGGAAGGTGTCTGTTTTTTCGTAAGGACTGGAAACATGGACCTTATAAAACAGGTAACTATCATGTCAACTAATGTTTCAACTGTGCACCCCACATAGGCAGATGCTAATTGGAACTGCCTTTATTAAACAGATTACTGTATTATCTAGGGAACTGTTTTATTAATAATTTAGCTAGGCTGCAAGCATGTGTTGAATTAAAATGTAAGGTAAAGCAATTACATTTGGTGAAAGCAATTTTTACATGCTCTAAACCAAAGTCATTGTTGCTATTTGCTAAAAGTTGTTCATGTGGTTAATACATTTAATTATCATGTGCATAGTTAAAAATATATTTTCTTAATCATCTGCTCTCACAGATATGCAGCATAGTTTTCCTTTAGGACTGTCTCTGTTCAAGTCTGAAAAAAGGTGGAAAAAATGACCATTACTCCCTGAAACAGTATGTTTGTTAAAGTAAAATGGGGTTTCTACATGGCATCTATTTTTGAAGAGATTTGTTCCTCTTTTTAACTGAATAGGTGATCAATGTCATCAAAGCTGCAGTGGCTTACCTCTCTGTAGTTGTCTGATCAGAATGTGTTTGAAACACTGCTGTAGATGGGCGACCAGCCACAGAGCCTCCAATGCCACTGTCTGTTTCAGGGGTAAATATTCTCTGCTGTCAGTGCAAAATAAATCATTTGAGGTGTGAAACGAGCATGTTATTTTCACAGAGACAACAAGAATGACACACAATCGCTGTACATTTTTGGAAATAATTCCTTTTTTTCAAAACATGCTCCTTAGCAAATATATACAGCCTAACAGGATCATTAAATAGTTATAGCGTCATAAGATTCCCAGAAGAAAAAAATTGCATTTCTCTACCTCCAGTGAATCTGGTTGTTGAAATGAGCTGCCGTGTAGCTTTACAGACAGATTACATGACGAGCGAGGAAGACCTTCCAAAGCAGCACTGCAAGACAATGCCTCTGAGAAGCAAATGAGAGGTTGGCTAAAAAGATAAGAAAAAATAGGGACAATATAAGTATGTGTATTATGGACTGGCAGGTAATCTCCATAAAGATTTAGCCTCAGTGATAAATATACACCATGGAAACAATATTAACGTCACAAACTAGTAATTTTTTTTTTTTGTCAAGTTTTGTCACGTATTTTTTTTTTTTTTTTTTTTTTTTTTTTTACAATGCCAGTAATACTTATTGAAGCCAAAAGAGTTACAGTATGGGAGCATTCTAAGCATTATAGCCAGTACTTGCTGGCATTTTACAGAAATACACAGTGACCAGTATATGTTTGATTTAGTAACCTTGATACAAAATGTGACTTATTTTAATGATTTAAAAGCTGGTATTTAGATCTGCAATTGAATAGACCTTTAGATATGTTAAGGCTCCATCCAATTCAAGGCTTTCACAGTTTATATGGCAAAACTTCAACTGTATTAAGTTTCACCTCAAGGCACTCCTTTTCAAAACATTTGAGAAGGTGTGAAATGAGCACTTCTGTATACACAGGCAACAAGAAGGATGGTCTCACACACTCTCGCTGTATCATTTGTACTCAATCTACAGAATAAAAACAGCTTTACACTTACAGTTCAGGAGTCTACAGTCTGCTTTCCAGGGTATGCTTTGGTTCTGTAGATATTCCATTGCAGACAATATCTTTTGCTTTTACTGTTGCAGATGGATTAATACTGCCATCCTCATGCAGAGTAACATCCAAACTTTCCTGTGACATATCAGAACTTTCACAAAAATACCTGGAGGGTGAATATACAACACATGAGTAGCAGACAAGCTGCAAAATATACTGTTCAAGTTACAGGCTTTCCAAAACACAATATTTATATCTGTTGCATATAATCGTTGTTAAACCTGTGTAATAATAATAATGCATAGTGCTACAATGTTTCAACACTATCT
Source organism: Acipenser oxyrinchus oxyrinchus (assembly GCA_030684275.1). NCBI lineage: Eukaryota > Metazoa > Chordata > Actinopteri > Acipenseriformes > Acipenseridae > Acipenser > Acipenser oxyrinchus. The sequence goes on along the minus strand of CM060260.1, from coordinate 23,128,228 downwards.
TTTCTGTCTGAATCACTTTTATTGACCTCATTCACTATCTTGACCAAAGCTACTCATGTTAGATTAAACTACAAAAAAGATACATCTATTCAGCTGATTGAACACATCAGTCCAATGTAGAATTTAAACATGTCAGAGGACAGAGTGCAGCAATCTGAGGTGGATATCTATCACATATACATATATATATATATATATATATATATATATATATATATATATATATATATATATATATATATATATATAGCATAGCTTAACATACTAAATATGTTTTTAAGAATATGTGGTAAACCTACAGTTTATGTACCCCCTCCTAGCCCATTTTCTAGTAGGCTGTACATATTTTAAATGTATATGTAGCATACATTAGAATGGCTTTTGAAGTATTACAAGTTGGTTTGCAAATGGACTTTAATATAACAGACTTTCAAATGGCTTTTGAAAATGCCTACAAAAAGCTTCTGATTGCTTGTTTTCTAGTACAGCTGTTTAAATATTTTAATTGGAGGGATTTTATACAGGTAACAGGGTTGTAATCCCAATTTGGGCAGGCTGTGTGGTTTACTTCATGCAATGGTGCATGGGACGAGGAGATGGGCACAGCTGATGGCAATGGGGTTGATAAAGTATAATATGCATTATAAGGCTAAAATGCACTTACTGATGGACAAACCCCTTTTCTATAATCACCTTGTTCCCTTATATTAAACTTGCCCTTTCCTATTTGGAAGCCCTTAAATTACTGCTTTCAGGGTTTGTTTCTGTGGTTTCACTAACAAATCATAAAATGTCCTCATTGCTACTATCACTTTAAAGTGGAGTGGTGCTGACCAATGAAGTCTTTCAATAGATAAGAAGCATAAGCTTTAGTATTTAACAATTTGGATGTTGCCTCAAAACTGCACATCTTAATAAATGTATATGATGGCATAGTGAATAAAGACAAAGCAAACATTTTAAATATTGGACATTTCCATATTTAATTGCAATATTTGTACATTTAAGTTAAAGAATAGCAAAAGTGCTGTAAAGGTTAAAAAAACTGCTCCACACTGCTTAACATTTTCAGAGAAATTACCAATGAATGCCACTCAAATAACATAAAAAGCCTTTCAAATGTAAATACGTACGACTCTGTGCAGCAAATCACACGTCCATAAATTACAAAAAACAAACAACAAAAAAAAACATTTAGTCCGCCGGGTAACTCATTATGTAACTTATGTAAAGAATAACAATTATTTGTGCTGCAAGTCGTTACAAAGGAAATACGTTTTGGGGGATTGCATGTTAATAAATAATGCATATGACACTGCCGGTCGTCTGCTCCGAGATAATTCAGGTAGAGCGGGCGGAGCTAGGCTGCCATTGTTAATGTATCAAGCTACGCTTTACTGTCGACCAGCCAAATACTTCTAGGCAGATATCCCTTCTTGAAAGTAAACCATGCAGAAAACGTAGACAGTTTGCTAAGCTAAAGCCTCTCCACAACACTTTTGTTTCTGTGCTCTTTGGACATGATGACGTTTTAGACCGAAATCGAAACATTTAAAAAAAGCGTCTGGGCCAATGAACAGTACAAGTAACTCATTCTATCCCATTCAAATTTCTTTACAAAGGGGCAATTTTATTGATACCCAATGAGCATCGCTAAATTGTATTTACTTTGCATATATATCCATTCAATGGATGGCTAGTGTGAACATTTAAATCTCATTGGCTAACGCTTTGTTTTGCCGAGGCGGTGTTTGGGTTTCCTTCAAATGTATTTTCCCGATTGGCTACTGGACTGCATCTATCGTGCTCCGACTTCTAACTTCTGTCGAATCAGAATGGGCACACAGATTAAATGGCGGAAAGGGGTGAAGGCAAAACTTAACTGACATAGGCAAACTTTTGTGCCATGATCGGGACAAAGAGGGATTCTTTTTTATGAAGGGAAAAATAAACTTGTAAGAAGGGAATTAAAAGAACAAAAGCAAGATATTAAGTAAGTATAATTGTAAAAATGTGCTAGGGTTAAAATCTTCTTTCTTTTTTTGGAATCAATACTAATTCACATACTGATATATTAGTATTAGGGAAAATACATTGTTTGGACCTAGTGATCGCGTGTCTCATACCCTGTGTGTACGGTACAACACACCAACAAGAAAGAGTTTATTTGTTATTAAAATTCGTTTCCCTGCAATGTTCTGTAGGTATTGTGGGTGGATCAGGGGAAAAAAGTAATGCTACTGGTGCTAATACCTACCGGTAGTGCAACTCACGACCAAAGATCTTTACAATAAAGAGTTTATTTTAACCGGCTGCATTTGCCGAATTGTTGTTTATTTTTGAATTTATAGGAGAGAGGTGTGTCTGTTTTAGTGAGTTGAATGACAGCGACTGACTAAATTGATTGCTTGTTACGTTAGTGAACTGCTTTAGATAGCTGTACAACGGTTACATTGTTGAATGAGAGTAAAAAGGAACGTTAATGACGTGTACAGATCTACATTAAAAGTACATTTGCAGCAGCATTTTAGGCATACCTGCATCTTTTAAACTATATGGAGACAACTGGAACAGTATAAGAAAATGTCCTCATATAATTTATCTTTCTTTCTGCTAGTTGTTTGATTTGGATGGCTGTGTATTTGCGAGCTTATTAACTTAGTACTTCTTTGTTTAGTCTGTTCTGTCATGGATGAAACAAACTGTACAGTATGGCTGCGGTGGCCCAAAGCCAATATTAGACATGGACAAAATATCGTCCTGAGCTTTAACAAAACCAATCTCTAATGCTGATATTACCAAAGTACAATTGTATTGCGTAGTGCCACTATTTTGCTATGAAACAGCAGTACAGTAATAGCTTTTACAGTAATTCCGAGCTTTGTCTTAACTTCAACAACCTGGATACAACCTTTTATTTTCTGTGACGAAAAAAGTGACATTATTTGAAATGGTGGATGCTGCACATGGGGTGTTGTACAGTAAGTTTAAAAGGTAAACCCCTTATTTTTTAACAACAGTGTGGCTTGTGCACCGTGTTGTACAGTAGTTTATGGAGCATTGCTTTACTATAGATTTTGGAGCAGATAGCTAATCTGACTCCTACAAGGTGTAAAACCACAAGAATGAATTGCTTTGTGTCATCTTTATGTTTTTTTTTTTTTAGAACTAGACAGTTTAGCTCTCCTTTTACAGTAGCCCACATGTAGCCTTGGCTTTAAGCATCATTCAAATTAACCATACACAGGTCTTTATTATATTCAGACATTTAACTCAAAAAAGGTAGTACTGTAGTCCGTAAGGGGCTTTAAAATACTGTGTGAGCTGATTTTAACCTTCTAGCAACTTACTAGAATTCTGCAGTATACTACATTTACATATAAAAGCATTCCATGTTACTTATTTACACAGACAAAAATGAATCATACAATTCCAGTCATCAAGTTCTATCTGACACTTTTCAGTCTTGTGAAATTAAGTCATTTGCATGTGATCATCATTGAAGTGTTGTAGGTGAATAATGTAATCTGAGGTCCACTAGTGCAACTATACTGTATAGAGTATTTGGGTGGACTGTAACTGTCATACTGTAGAGCAATTTGTTTACTGCACTGATGTGGAAATTTAGACAGAGTGCTCAGTAACTGAATTCCATGCATATCTGTTTCAGTTGAATGCATTTAAGTCTACGTCTTGCACCACCTCAGACAGGTTGGTTTTAATAAAAACTTGACAAACGAGATAGCTGCATTAGTAAATACACTACAGGAATAGGTGCAGTACTGCTAAAGGGAGTGCCACAGAGTTTATGGGCAGGCAGGTTGAAACAAGCATTGACTGATTCACGACAATGGCATCACAAGTGGAGCATTCCCACTATCTTAAACGTCATTGTCACTCTACATATCTCAATTTCATCAATAACATTTTGATATTTTTTTTGTCACACTTCAGATTTGGAGCTCCAACAGTTCAGCAGCAGCAGCTGGGGAAGACGCATAGACGTGTTGGTTAAAGGTTAGTGTACCTGGCTTTGTGCTTTTGTGCTTCGTCTTACTGGGAGCAGGGTTTGCATAGTTTAGCTTTTGTGGTCGTGTTTTGCTTGTCGCTGCATGTGCTTGTGTTGTCTAATCGGCAGAAAATAATTGGTGGTCTTTGAATGGGAGATGAGAGATCATGCAGCACTGGTGTTAAGTACTTGTGCCTTGTGTGCTCGTGCACTGTCTACAATTGTGTGAATCCTCTCCATACAAATGTAGAGGATTACCATATAAAATAATATAAAAAGTACCATGCTCTCACTTAGAACTCATTGTAGTCTTGTTACAGGGCAGTGGGTATGCTTCATTTTCCTGACATGTAGAAGTTGTAATAGTTTTAATTAATTTTAAAAAATGCAATTAGATATTAGGCCATTCGATTCAGGTTAATTTTCTGAACATTTTAAACTTTCGGGTTAATGGGTTTTAAACGGTTTCAATTTTAACAAATTGGACATTTTTGTAACTAAACAGAAAGGCCAACCTCAGAAGCCATCCATTAGAGTTATGTTTTAGAATGCACTACTGTGTGACTGGAGAACACCTTTTAATAAATGTAGAATATAAATAACCTTACTGTACACATACTGCTATATAAACACTAAACTGACATGGTTAAAAGTTTAGGAAAAGTTCTAAACATTTAATACTTGGAAAATATTTCTAGTATAGTTGTCTACAAAAAATCTCCAAATTCTTCCAGTGCACTGCCTTTAAAAAGCTATCATTCCATCCCTGTATCATTTCAGCATCCGTTTTTGCTTTTCTGCTGTTTCATATCTAGTAGTGTGGCTTACATTAATTGGAGGCATGACTGGTGTGGGTGAAATTGGGGTTTGCAAAGCCTTTCACGGGTGTAATTGATATGCATCTGGAAACCTGTTGCATTCGGTCTGATGGCCAATGTGCCTAGAGAGGTTACTATTTATGAATCAGGACCCTACTAGAAATATGCATATGTTGAGCTATGATTGTGATAGTCTGTCGTGGTCCCATTTTATTTCTGCTGCACTGTATAGTTTTCATTGTCTTTCTGTGAAACCGGTTTCCATTGCTTTAATATGAATTACACTTGGCTAAATAAAACTATCAAGCTGTTGAAAGTGATGTTTTTGTTGTCAAAGTAGAGCTTTCTGCCCATGTGTTGCCCTTACATTTTACATCCTGCAGTCCAGAGGGGGTTTTGTAGCACGACTATTTAAATGATTCTACGCTGAGCAATTTCTCGTTCGAGAGAATGGACCACTTATCAAATCATCTACTGTTCTTTCTTTCACTGACAGCTTTCATGTACTGTTGGGGATAAAGCTTCTTATTTGTAGATTAAGAAAGTGATGACTGAAGGCATATGCAATCTTGTCTAATCTTTTAAATATTTTTAATGCCATTAGATGACATTTTACTGCTGTTAGCACTTTGTTTACCTTATTATTTTTTTTATTTTATTTTAACACAAACTTGTGAAAGTACGTGGACTGTACGAGATTAGCAGAGACCTGGGAAGTATAGGCCAGCAGAAAATGTAAAGGTGATTACCAAAGCAGAGAAATCCTGGTGAAACACAACATGGTTTTTAACCAGTGTCTTTCTGCAGACGTACCATTTTTATTATCAGTGCTTTTTGAGTTGTAGGATTGTGGGTTAAAATATATTTGAATCCCTGCAATAGTTGCTGGGTGACAAACTGGAGTAACCTTGGAAACTTTAAAATTGATAAATTAGGCCAGAAGCCAGGGCTCAGTATGCGTAGTAAAAGTGCATGTAAGCTCCATACCAAAATGCATACCAGTGAAATGTTTGCGAGCATTGTAGCCGATCAGAATTTGCTGCTTTTCGATGGTGCACGAAACCTGCATAGTACAGTGCTTCCAGAAGCCTCATTTAAGAGACTCTGGTATTTGTGTTACACCTCATGGCAGACAATATGTGCCATGGCCCTACCATTTTCCATGCTATAAATCACAGAATAGGCAAAATCCTTTAAAAAAGAGAAACAAGTAGGGCTGTATTGGTACATTCATCCACAGACCCCTACTGTGGATTGGGTCTGGTGTCTGTTTCTCAAGCCGTCCATAATTTAAAGTTTTTGAGTTACTTCAGACACAATCAGGTCAAGAACAGTAATTTGTCCTGAATATGAAAGGGTAGAAGCTACACAAGGGAAAGTGTGTTGTATGACCCAGAGTCAATTGATACCCAATTTCATTCCCCTTCGTTCCCCTTTTACACTGCAGAAGCTTGGTTTATTTATTTTGTGTGTGTTGGGATCCCTCATGGACGTAATGAAAATTTAACTCTGTACTCTACAGTAACTCTTGTTAAATCTCAATCAAATGAGGTGAAAAAGTGTATATATTTTAAGGTAAAAAAAATACAAATAAAGAGTTTGCAAAATAACTTGGCTTCATTATTTACAGTTCAAAAAGCCCCAAAGCAATTTTTTTAAGTTTGATAAATTAATTGACTTTATAATTGACGGATGCAGCTAAGCACAGTATAACAGGATTACTAAATTCAGTGGGCCAAAAGCCTGATGCTTAAGATATTCAAACTCTGATATGAAACTGGGAGCTGCACTTTTTTGCTCTTGTCTCTAAAGACTGACTTTCTGAAGTGATTCACAGCCACTGGGAATAAAGTCTGCACCCAATTAAACATCCTGAAGATGCTTTTAAATGTTCAATGTAAAGTCTTTGCGTCTTCATAAACTGACATTGCATAAACACCAGACATGGTTGTGTACTGTGCTTGGGGACTGTACAAATGCAGTGTCAGTAGTGATGAGTTCCAGTGTCAGACCCCATTCTGACTGCAGCGCATTGTAGCCTCCCCATGGTTACTGTGGAGTACTTCTGCCTTTGTCAACCACAAAGTGATTTACACCTTTATCGGCTCACTCACTCAGCCTGCTTTGCTTTTGCACATTAACTGGGTGTTGCTATGGTGCTTCATAGGCTTATGAGGCTTCAAACACAGCATCTTATGTTCCCTTTGCAGACAGGAGCTGGACGGACTGAAAGGGCCCTTGGAACAGACTGGACACTTTTCGGCAGAGGCTGGTGTTCAGTGTATCTGGTCCTGAAAAGGAATCGCAGTGAAACTGGATCTTCGGACCTAGCACTAGCCTCTCATGTAGCCGTGTTTTCAAACTGTTACTCGTTTACAGTTCCGGTCAGCCAGCACTGCCAGGCATTGTGCACTTAGTTGGATTTTTAGCACTGCCCCCTTATAATGCTCTTCAATGGATGCAAACCGTATTTTGGTTAGCATTCGCGATGAAGACCAATCCTTTCATGTTCGTTACAGGTAGGCATATCTCTCTCCATTTGTGTTTTTTTTTTGTATGCCTGTGAACTAGAGATCTCTTTTTTGTGATCTCTTTTGCTTTTCCATTAATGAAATGTTAGTAGTTTGTGAATTGTAGAATCAGATTTTTTTTTTCATGCAAACTTTCTAAGATTTTAAACTTTCTTAAAGATGCAGTGCAACACTGAAAGGTTTGTACAGTTCTGTACTATATTTCCTTTGAACTGGCTGGATTTTCTTTGAATTTCTATTCAAAGCTGCAAATGGGCATATTACAGGAACAATTAGACTCTGCAAGTTTCTTCCAAATTAACCTTGGTGATTAAAAAAAATGTATATATACTGTACATATATTGTTAGTTAAACACAGGGGTTAACACCCCCATTGTGTTTTCTTACAAAAAATTGTGCCAAATGATGCCAAACTTTACTGTGTAGTACATATGACACATACTACATATGCCAGTCAGCTTGCTGACTTGAAGAGGATCACAAGCACGGATTTTATTTTCTAATTGTGTATTTGCACTTACAGAATAGAGAGAGAATTACATTACATGAAAATCTGCAGATTTTGCTGCAGATTTTCATCTGAACTTCCAGGACTGGAAGCGGTAATCATTGAGCAATGCTCACTTCTCATCCACAACACCTGAAGCACCTTGCAGATTATTCCTGCAAACCAGTGTGATCTTGACTATCTATTGGGGCCCCTACCCTTGTGGTCATGCAGGGGTTCCTATTTTTCTTTATACCTGACTTGTACAGTAGAATATACTGCCAGTGTTTCTATTTATGCACTTGAAGTACAGTACTGTGCAAAAGTTTTAGGCAGGTGTGAAAAAATGCTGTAAAGTAAGAATGCTTTCAAAAATAGACATGTTAATAGATTATATTTATCAATTAACTAAATGCAAAGTGAGTGAACAGAAGAAAAATCTAAATCAAATCCATATTTGGTGTGACCACCCTTTGCCTTCAAAACAGCATCAATTCTTCTAGGTACACTTGCACAAAGTCAGGGATTTTGTAGGCATATAGTCAGGTGTATGATTAAACAATTATACCAAACAGGTGCTAATGATCATCAATTCAATATGTAGGTTGAAACACAATCATTAACTGAAACAGAAACAGCTGTGTAGGAGGAATAAAACTGGGTGAGGAACAGCCAAACTCAGCTAACAAGGTGAGGTTGCTGAAGACAGTTTACTGTCAAAAGTCATACACCATGGCAAGACTGAGCACAGCAACAAGACACAAGGTAGTTATACTGCATCAGCAAGGTCTCTCCCAGGCAGAAATTTCAAGGCAGACAGGGTTTCCAGATGTGCTGTCCAAGCTCTTTTGAAGAAGCACAAAGAAACGGGCAACGTTGAGGACCGTAGACGCAGTGGTCGGCCAAGGAAACTTACTGTAGCAGATGAAAGACACATCATGGTTACTTCCCTTCGCGAATCGGAAGATGTCCAGCAGTGCCATCAGCTCAGAACTGGCAGAAAACAGTGGGACCCTGGTACACCCATCTACTGTCCGAGAAGTCTGGTCAGAAGTGGCCTTCATGGAAGACTTATGCCAAAAAGCCATACCTCCAACGTGGAAACAAGGCCAAGCGACTCAACTATGCACGAAAACACAGGAACTGGGGTGCAGATAAATGGCAGCAGGTGCTCTGGACTGATGAGTCAAAATTTGAAATATTTGGCTGTAGCAGAAGGCAGTTTGTTCGCGAAGGGCTGGAGAGCGGTACACGAATGAGTGTCTGCAGGCAACAGTGAAGCATGGTGGAGGTTCCTTGCAAGTTTGGGGCTGCATTTCTGCAAATGGAGTTGGGGATTTGGTCAGAATTAATGGTCTCCTCAATGCTGAGAAGTACAGGCAGATACTTATCCATCATGCAATACCATCAGGGAGGCATCTGATTGGCCCCAAATTTATTCTGCAGCATGACAACGACCCCAAACATACAGCGAAAGTCATTAAGAACTATCTTCAGCGTAAAGAAGAACAAGGAGTCCTGGAAGTGATGGTATGGCCCCCACAGAGCCCTGATCTCAACATCATCGAGTCTGTCTGGGATTACATGAAGAGAGAGAAACAACTGAGGCTGCCTAAATCCATAGAAGAATTGATGCTGTTTTGAAGGCAAAGGGTGGTCACACCAAATATTGATTTGATGTAGATTTTTCTTCTGTTCACTCACTTTGCATTTTGTTAATTGATAAATATAAACTATTAACATGTCTATTTTTGAAAGCATTCTTACTTTACAGCATTTTTTCACACCTGCCTAAAACTTTTGCACAGTACTGTATATACTGTGTATGTTTACAGTATATAATACTGGTATACAATGGGATTTATACTGTAGCTTTTATGGTACAGCTCAGAATCTGAAATAAATCATTCGTACCACATTAAGCCAATGGTTATGTTGTAGAAGCCAGTAATCTTTTTTTACAGTAATTGCCTGCAGTTATATTTCATTACCTTTGACAGAGTAATGGAAATGCTTTCAGAATAATAAACTATTCTGTTTTTTTGTTTCTTTATAAAAGCATAATAAATGGAGAAGCTTTGGAGAAACACATACAGTGAATGATCATATGTATATGAAATCCTGCTTTGATGACCTCATTGTGTGCCGGGTTCTTTTCTGTACAGCACTACTGTGCACCTGGTGGAAACATAATGAGGTAATGCAATCCTCGGTCTGAGCCAATAAAAAAAGATTGGGACGCACAGTAGGACAAAATTACTGCTTTGTCAATATTTAATGGCACGCTGAATCATTGAGAGTAAGCATAGGCTTTGGAGAACTTGCAGGTGCTGCATTTCAAGATGATTCAGAAACAAAAGACATTCATACAGATGCAACATTTACAATATTCCAAGAATACAAACTGAAAGGATGTCCTGGTGGTGATTAAATTGATTGGGTCGCTGCATTCCCCCTCACAGACAAGTGTTTCTGTTGGATTTCATTCGGCGGTCCGAGGATACTGTACACAAATGTACAACCCTGATGTGGTAACATGATGAAGTCTTTCTTTAGTTCAGCTGGTAGGGATGAACCTCAAATGGCATAATAGAGATTCAGTACACCCACACTCACACTAAAGGAGAATTTATTAAAGTGTTCCTGCTACTGTGAGTGTGTCTGTGTGCTCAATAAAACACTTTTTTTCTTCTCATTTTTTCTTCATACTCACATAGGGCTTGGTTGCCATTTTAAAGACAAATTACCACCTGAGTTTTTGAATACAGGGTCTTATTATGCAGCAAACCATGGTAATCCCATTTACACAACTAAAGATTTTGTACAGTGTAGCAGTCCTAAAGCCTTACTGTTGTGATTTGAAAGGGGGCAGTACATGTTTGCAGTATGACTTTAGGACTTGGGCTATAAAGAGTTTTTCCTGTAGGTATAACCTGTAAAAATATAATTATAATAATCCTGTAACTGGCCAGAAGGTCATCAAATATTGTGTGCTCTAAAAGATGTGTTTAAAAAAGTGCTCTGTATACTAATAATTCAAAGTAGGAGGGTTCCTGTGCTTACATTTTCAGTTTAAACACCACTTCTCAAACCATTTGAGATGGGACTTTGCCCAGGTAAACATAACACACACACGGTAGTTTAAAAATTGAGGAGTGATGTTTTGATTTGTACTTTAGTCTACACAAGCTGGTAGTCTCAAAGAATGTGAAATCCACCTCTCTTCAGCCAATCAGAATGGTGGTTCGATCCAAGCAGTTGCGTAATTGTTCTGGTCCCACAGTGCACTTAGGGTTACCCTGGGTAAGCTAGCAGGTGGATTTTCAGATTTAGTTTAATCACCCGGATAAAGGTGTTTAAAAGTACCACATACTGTACTTTACGCCTTTTTTTTTTTTTTGTACGACCCTAAAATGTTTGAAATTCCACATCAATATTGAACTGTGATGTTTTTAACCTTTCAGATGTAAAGGGTTTTGGCCACAAATCATCTGCTGCACAACCTAAAAGCGAGGAAGAATTAATTGAAAATATCTCATAGGCATTGGTTGACTCCCAAATATTGTTATTTATATGAATGGAAAATCAACTGCGGCCAAAATGGTGCCCACACATCAGACAAACAAACAGAAAGGATTGAGGCTTACAGCTACACTAGTGCTGTAGCCATTAGTCAAGCCAACCTGTGTGATTGCAAGATGCACAACAGCCACACTTTCTGATCTGAGGCTGAAAAAGAATCAACTTTGAGGGGCCAGTGAGTAAAGAATGACAGCGAATACAGTATTAGGATGTGTGCGTAGTCTATTGTGGGGGCATTCACGCAAGCACCTACGCACGCACCCAACCACCCACACACAAAATGCCTGGGTGAGCTGCCACCGAAGCATATTGCTGCAGCTCATCAACTCTGCACAATAATTGTACAGCTGGCAACCTGTTCACTTAAAGTATTGAAGTGTGTATTAATTGAATTTGTATGTGCAGCAAGTGCTTCTCTGCAAAGAAACAATTTAATAGGTTTAAAGACAGTTGTAACAAAGCACATTAATATTCTCTAGAGCTCCTTAGTGTGACTATTATAATCACTACAGCAGCTCTTCTCTTAATCAGAAGTGACAGACTAACATCAGGTGCCCAAAGGACAAGGAGAAAAAAAGTCCTGCGACCAGATTAGGTAAGATTATACTTTGCATGCATGTCTGTGGAACCTAAAGTTACCCAGGGCAACATTGGCTAAAGCTGGTAACTATAACTGCAAAATAGATGCTTTGAACAAACCGGACTCCTCTCTAGGTATACTTCAAAATGAAGCCTATGTAGGTAATTAGAGGACAGGGGACCTTTATCTGTATGCGTTATGTGCATATACACAAGAAGCCTGTATTCTAGGAATATTCCCTGTTGCCATCTATGCTGGAAATTTCTGCGTGACCTGTGTTGGAGGCTAAATAATAAAACCAACGAAAAGCTTACAATGTCTGTGATGGGGATGTGCTTTGATTGTATACATCCAAAAGGCAACAGGTACTGTACTGCTTTGTTGTACGTTCTTAAGGAGACAAAATATATTTAAATTTGGGGGGGGGGGGGTCATACTGTAGAATAATAATGTAAGCGATTCCAGTAAAAAAGAAAAAAAAAAAAACAGGAATCTTTTTTTGAATGTCATGATTTATTTTTTATAAATTGCAATGCATACCTTTTAAATACATAGTGAAGTTGTTGGTTTTTTCTGGTGACAATGGTACAAATATTGCACTGATTTCCAAGCTTTCATATGCACTATTATGCAGTAAATCTGAACGGCTGTGATTACTGCTCTGTATCTTATAACCTTTTTTTTTTTTTTTACATTTATATCAAAGTTTAAAGTTGCCAATAGCAGTAATTGATCCAGTAATTAAACCCAGTACTGAGTAGGCAATTCAATTGCAGGGCTAAAGACCTGCATTCAATAAATGGCTTTCTCTTACTGCTTACTAAAATCTGATCTTTTAGGACCTTCATCTGTTTTAAACATTGGAATTATGCTATCATTATTATGCCATTAAAGCAGCTTCCTGCTTGTCATAAAGGGAAGGGAGTAATGCACTTGGGTAATGTAATACACAATGCAAAGCCTTCTAGTTGAAACTCGGTCAAAGAATCTTACAACATTTCTTTTAGTATTCTTACTGTACATAAAATACACAATTGAGGAGTTAACCAGATTTCAATCATTTTGAACGTTTTGTACTGTAGTAATTGGGTGTGGTGGTTTGTTTTTGAACCTTGCATTTTACAGGAATATGAAACTACAGTATCTTACAGTCCCGTCCTGCCCCCTCTCCCCCCTACTGTATTCATTCTGCACAGATGTGTGCTTTTAAGGAAGTCTGTATGAGTATTAAACCATTATATTCTGTTCAGCAGGTAACAGGATATGGAATAACAAACAGCAGCTTTTAAGAATTGTTTACAAAATGTATATTTTTTGTGAAGCAAGAAGAAAAAACATTCAAGCCCTCAGTCTGTTTTATAACAAACTGTTTTTAAAAAAATAGCTAGAATCCTTTTGTCTGCGGTGTCCATTTTCATGAAAGCCTACAGTAACATAGGGACTGAGTGATAAACTATGTATAAAACATTGCATCAGATAACATTGTCATGTGTCATTCAAAAACCAATAACCGCAGTTGCAACATTTGACCACCAGGAGATGTTTCGAACAACATGATTTTAGCCATTCTCTCCCTGCACATCCCTAATTCTGGGGACATGAGCAGTGCACACTGTAGCAACATAATGTGAGTAATTGGACAGCAACCAGTGGGTTTCAATGTACTACTGTTGAGGCTCCCAGCTTACCTTTCAAATCCACTTCAAATTTGTGTCCATGTCTGCTACCTGTATAGATGCATAGTTAAAGTGGGCTCTTTCTCCTTGCAGAATGGAAGCCTCCTGCCTTGAGCTGGCCCTGGAAGGGGAGCGGTTGTGTAAAATAGGAGACTACCCAGCAGGCGTCTCTTTCTTTGAAGCAGCGATCCAAGTCGGGACAGAAGACCTCCAGATACTCAGCGCTATTTACAGCCAGCTAGGGAACGCATACTTCCACTTGCATGACTACTCCAAAGCACTGGATTACCATCACCACGACTTGACTCTGACCAGGTACACAAAGCCATTTGTGAAAGCGACTTCTGGCAAAGCAAAATTATTGATTTCAGACTTGCGTTGCCACCTGGTGCCTACAGAGGGCATATTACTTTGTTATGCGGTGGGGGTTTAGGTTCTATGATGTCAATGGACAGTACCAAAGAGGTTGCAACCTTAGAAAAGGATCAACCAGTCGTGGTTTTGAATACAAAACATGTGCCCCAATGTTGGTCCAGTGATTTTTTTTTGTTTGTTTTTTTGTTAGGTTGTGAAATATCTGTCACAAGGTACAAGCCAGTGTTAGGTTGATATTATTTATGCTATTTTTATTGATTTTTATTTTCAGAACAATCGGAGATCCACTTGGAGAAGCTAAAGCCAGTGGTAACCTTGGCAACACCCTAAAGGTTCTGAGACGCTTCGATGAAGCTATAGTGTGTTGCCAGAGACACTTGGAGATTTCCATTGAGCTCAATGATAAGGTGAGTAGGTTCTTCCGGTATTGTTTTAAAACCTGGATACTTGCTTAGTAAGCAGTGCCTTGGTTATTTGAATACCTTGTTCTTAAACAAGCGTGGGTTGTGATGTGGTGTTATTAGTTTGCTTTTTATTAACTATTGATATAGGTGTGGGGAGGTATTATTCACATTATAATGTCTCTAGTAAGCTTGCACAATATTGCAACCTTTGAAACCTTTCTGAAACGCGTAAGGAAATATTAGACAATCTTCTTGAGAGAGTGTCATTTGTGAAATAGGTTACCTTTTACAACTGCATTGTATACTGTTGTGCGTTCAGGGTACAAAAATGTTTATCTTGTATTATGGTTCCTCTCTGTTAAAATTTGAACAGATTCCAAATGCTCGGTTTGAAATGTGTTTTTGAAATGCTTCAGGTCGGGGAGGCAAGAGCACTTTATAACTTTGGGAATGTGTACCATGCCAAGGGGAAAAGCATCTGCTGGAGTGGGGCTGATCCAGGGGAGTTTCCAGAAGAGGCAACGACTGCTCTACGGAAAGCTGCAGAATACTACGAGTGAGTCATGACAAAGACAAAAATATACCCAAAAAATCCAGAGAGTATACTAGGCAATACATTTAAAAAAAACAAAAAAAAACAACTTATACTTTTTATTTTTAAATTAAGGACAAATTTGTCAATAGTTAAAGAGCTTGGAGACCGTGCTGGGCAGGGCCGTACCTATGGAAACCTGGGCAACACGCATTACCTGCTGGGGAACTTCAGGGATGCAGTGATATCACATGAGCAGGTAAAAAAAAAAACACTGATAACCTCTGGAGGATTCAACTTGGACCTTGTATTCCATATAAATCTGCACTTAATTGTGAAGAATGAAAAATACTGAAGAATGGACCACGCAGCCTACATGTTGATTGTATGGGAGTATGTTATGCATACTTGATTCATTTTCTTGTGTGTGTTTTAATCCTTAGTCATCAAATAGAATGATGCAGTTTCTAGTGTGTTTTTTTTTTCTTTTTCTTTCGAAGAGGCTTCTAATAGCCAAGGAGTTTGGTGACAAATCAGCTGAAAGAAGGGCTTACTGTAACCTGGGGAATGCATACATTTTTCTTGAGGAATTTGAAATCGCTTCTGAGCATTACAAGTAAGTAAACCTGTTTAATGTAGCAATGCAGACGTAAGCCTACTACCAACATCTCAACAGAAAAAAAAATTCTGATTTGAAAATTACAATTTTATTTGCTAGCTAAAATTGATACCGGACCAGCTCTTGTCAGTCCGCCAGGATGTTGCTCGTGGAGATGAAGAAAGGAGGAAGTCCTCTCAAGACGGCCGATGCTGCTGCTGTTGCTCTGATTCACTCTGTCTTTGTTTTTACTGTGCAGGAAAACACTGCTGCTGGCCCGGCAGCTGAAGGACCGTGCTGTGGAGGCACAGGCGTGTTACAGCCTGGGAAACACATACACTCTGCTGCAGGACTATGAAAGAGCTATCGACTACCACCTGAAACATCTTATTATAGCCCAGGACCTCAATGACCGGTAAGTGTATGATCCTGAGGAACACACTGGACTGATGAACCAGACTTGCGTGCAGTTTGTCCATAAAGTGAAGCCTTTAATGTTTGTTTTTTGTGTGTGTGATTTGCAGAATTGGAGAGGGGAGAGCCTGCTGGAGTTTAGGAAATGCCCATACTGCATTGGGAAATCATGATCAGGCCATGCACTTTGCAGAAAAACATCTGGAAATCTCAAAAGAAGTAATGATCCAGAGTTTCTTGTGCTTTATCAATTTCATTTTTGTAACGTGGATGTCTTGAGCAGATGTTGTCACCCTCCTGTGGCCGTGAGAGCAGAGACTTTTGCATTTAATTTCCAGAGCTACCACTCTGTTGCCAGTCAGTGTAAATTGCTTTTAAAATTGTTTCTAATTCTTGCTGAATAGGAGACAAATAAGTCGAGATGTTTTATGATTTGTTCAGATTAATGGACCCTAACATTGAAGGTCTGACGATAGCCAGTATCAAACAGACAGTTCCATTTGTGATGATTTGCTTTCTCTTACATGCAGACTGGAGACCGAAGCGGAGAACTAACAGCCAGAACAAATGTCTCCGATCTTCAGATGGTGCTGGGACTCAGTTACCAAACCAACAGTTCAGTTCTGTCAGAAAACCACAAAGTCGATTTTGACTCTCACGGTAATCCCTTCGGTTTAGTTGGTGCATTCTGAAAAACATATATTCTGGATTGTTCAAGATGTTTACTTCATTTGCATATTCAATTCTGCCTCCGACCTTGGATTTTGAGGTCTGTAATGTTCATTACAAAATGATTGAAGTTTATCCTCTTGCTGTAGAGAAATCAAATGTTAATATTGTCTGTGCAGGAGCCAGACCAAAAGCCGGAAAGAGGCACAGTATGGAAAACATGGAGCTGATGAAATTAACGCCAGATAAGGTCAGTGTGTTTTTCAAACTTCATTCAGTCCAAAATTGCAACTCTCAGCTGCTGGGGTAAGAGCTTGTCACTGGTGTTAATGTTAACCTCCTAACATAGAGGATTTTAATATGAATCTAGTGCTGCGATATGGTATGGCTGTTGAATGTTCTCCTGGGTTATTTCAATTATCTTTTTCTATAGTTGTATGCTATTTGAGACACAGGTTACACAGTGAATTCCATATGGTTATCCAGTAAAATAAAAAGAAGAAAGAAATAAGAATTTACGCTGTTATGTTAACTCCTATCCTGCTTTTTGGTCTAGGTAGAAAACTGGAACAGCGAACTTATTACAAAACAACAGAAACCGCTCCTGGCTAAGTCGTCTGCAAAGCTTTTCTTTGTAAATCATCTTAAAGGCAAAAAGCACAAGCACATCGGCTCCTCTGCTAAGGTGCTGCAGGACACCACTAATTCCATTGACAGCGGGGCTGTCCAGGCCCAGGTACACCACAAGGTGAGCTTTTAATGCTGTTTTCTGTGCCACTTTATATTCCAATTGAGACCTTTAGAACTGGAATCATACACAAGCTAAACATACACGCAAAGGTGCAGCTGATGCAGTTGGGTTGCCTTAAAAATACATTTAGAAAGGGTAAATGTAACAAACATGTTGTGGTTTTCTTCTTGGATTCAGGAGTCCTTCTCCCTCAAGTACTCTCTAGCCTTGATTGAGAGCAGCTTGCTAGAACATGTGTTGAAGGTGAAGTGGTAGCACTGATGCTTGTCCCCAGTGACAGGACTCCCTTTATAGTCTCTGAACCCCCCCATCCGAGGAACAGTGAAGGTTGTACAGCAGGGCAGTAAGGGACGATGCTGAAAACAGACAGTCAATCAGGAAGCCTGGTAAAGACTGCCGTGTTTGTATGCATCATGTCTGTATTTTATCCAATTAATATTGTTGAACAGCGATTTGGAGAATTATATTATTTAGGAAGTATTGTTGACAACACTTTAAAAATCCTTTTACTACATAAACTCCGTATTTTGTTAATTATTTCCAGTGAATTTACTGTTGCCTAATCCAGTGATTGCTTGGTGTGAAAACGGTTGGTGCTGATCCAGAAAGCAGCAAGCACACTGGTTATTTATTCTGTGAAATGTTTCCTGCCTCTATAGAACATACCTTTTTAAACAGCATACTCTACAGCACTCCAGTTTTATCAACTTTGTGTGTACCTGCTTTGATGATGCACAATTAACAAGTCGAATGAAGCTTCATGTTAGCAAATTTTTAAAATCAAATGAAGTCGTTTACTGTTTGCTTCAGTTTAATTGTGTTACTAAAACTAGTTTTATTAGCGCACACTTTGTTTTAAACAGTTCAACTGAGTGCTAGCAATGCTGGGGTTATGCAAACCAAACTATTCTTTTATTTTTAAATTGTACTTGCTGCTATACAGTCAATTGGAGTCAAAGGCTATTATTGGTACTAAAGTCGCTGCATGGTAAATTTAAATCAAATACTATTGTTGGTAATAGGTACTCTGCATGGTAGATTGATATAAAATATGTAGCCCTCCTTTCTGGTAAATGTTCTCATTTTCCTGTGTTGATGAACTGTTAGTGAAATGCAATACAGATTGAAGGACCACAATATGTATTAATATGCTGAATAAACCTGTGTTAGATCGATTTTATAAATGGAGCCTATAGTGATGTTTCAAGTTTAATAATATGAATTTTTGGTCCAAGTTATAAAATCACCTGAGGAGAATACTTGTGAGACCAGTCCCATTTACAAATTATTGTAGGGTAGTAGAGATTTTCACTGTGGGTGTTTTTATAAGCAGAACGCCTACCTAGTAAAATATACCTAAAAGGCATAGTAAAGCATATTGGTAGATTTACTCTGCTTTTAATATACAATTTAGATCCTTTTTTTAATGCTGCAGTGTTTTAACTAGTGTCACTGTATTGAGCACTGAAAAGAAAACACTTAACAGAAACTTGGGAGTATTTGTGTAATATAGTAGACCAAATAACTATGACAACTGACATTTAATTGAATATACTGTTTGTACTGTATAAGACACATACAATTAGTTTGGATAATTGAGTCGAATGTAATTCAAGGATGCTGTTGTACATTCTATTTTGTCACCAGACCTGTCTGGGTAGTTTTCCTCCTACCTGCATGTCCCTGTGTTTTGCTATCTCTTTATTTTAAAGTCCTTTTAAAAGCCCTCTTTTCGCAGTTCTGTGTCGGCAGGTCAGTGCAAGAATGGAGGTGCTTCTTGTTGAGACTTTTTTTTTCTTTTTACCATTGTCACCATCACATCGGCTACTTTTAGATTATCAACGTTGGATCTCATACTTCAAAACAGGTTTTGAGACACGTGTCAACATTAAACTGCAAGGCTATGAACCGATTTTGAGTGCATGCTGAGGTAGCTTGGTTTTGTACATTATGAGCACCTTGTTAATGGTGCCGCTTGCTGTTTTGTGTTCTAGAGAGGAAGTCCTGACATGCTCGGGGACGAGGGTTTCTTCGACCTGCTCAGTCGATTCCAGAGCAATCGCATGGATGACCAGAGGTGTTCCGTAGACGATGGACAGAGCAGACTGTCTGTGCCTGAGGCAGTGACACCCACCCCACCAAGAACAATGCACAAATGTAAGCTGAGCCGCTGAACTGATGTATATCTGAAAAATAACTAAATGCTGTCATTTTACATGCATTGTACTGACAACGTAATCGTTTTCAGTTGGATCCATTCTCAATGAAGTTATCTTTTCAAGACCACTGTGCTGGTCAGCAGAAATGACTTCTGGATTTAATACTACCTTGAGTTTGATGTTTTAGTATGAGCTGGGCCGTTTTACTTTAACACATTAGTGGCATTCTTAAAAGAAACTGCTCAATGCCTCATCTATGTGCGTGTGCTGTGACCCGCAAACCGCTATTCTGCTGTGTTACAATCATATTTTACAATCTTACATTCAAATAGTTTCAAGCTAGTATTAAAGGTTACTATTGTATGACCCTATGCAAACTAAAATCCTAAAATGGATTTAATAACTTAAAAATAAATTATTTCAAAATGTTTGTTTCTCTTAATGGCTTTTAACATATGCTGTTCTTTTGCATATTTTCAGCCCATTCTGCATCTGTTGTTTCACCTCACACCAATCAGTTGTTGGATCTAGTAGTGAGCTCTCAAAGTCGGAGACTAGATGACCAGCGGGCGGGTGTTGGAAACTTCCCCGGCCTCAGACTGAACCAGCAGAACAGCCAGTCTGTCCTCAGTCATCTCATGGCTAACGCTGACAACAAGGAGCCAGATGAAGACTTTTTTGACATGTTGGTTAAATGCCAGGTTGGTATAATATATTAGTTTCTTCTATTATTTTCTTTATCATAGACCAGGGGGAGCATAGCGGAATCTGAAATAAGTCTAGAAGAAGTTTAGAAGCGCTGGTTATGTAATAACAGTGTCATTTAGAATGCACTCCTCATGAATTCTTACGTAATCCTACATCTGTTTCTGTAGGGTTCTAGACTGGACGATCAAAGATGTGCTCCACCCGCTCCAGCACCCAAGGGCCCCACAGTTCCTGATGAAGATTTCTTCAGTCTTATCATGCGATCTCAGGCAAAGCGAATGGATGAGCAACGGGTTACTCTGCCCTCGAACTCAAAACGCCCCAGCTCCTACTAAAACAGCCACTTGCAAGCTTAATGTTGCCCCCAAACTTTTAACATTAATTCACAAAGTGTAAAAGTACTGTAATAAAGAACTGTTCTATTTCATCAGTTCGTCAAGGAATGTTTACTGACCCAATAGTGTCCAGTAACAGGGAATGTTAATGTACCAATGTTCAAAATTAATTAAAATAACTGTAAATGTTTTTTTATTTGTTTGTTTTTCTATAAAATTCAGGATATCATTATTTGTAAGCTCATTTTTTTATTAATGTACATAATGTTCTCTTTCATTGCTGACTGTCTATTTAAGCTATTAGTCGACTCCCATTTATTAGAATGTAGCAAATGCTTGCTAACTGCCATTGCTAACGATTGGTTCTTTGTGGAGGGTACACCATGTTGAAATTTGAAGATGTATATTATTCGCACTATATTAATGGTACGCTACGTTTTGTTTCTTTACTGCTTCTGTAGATTGCCATTTTGTTTAATATTGCCTACCAAGAAAAAATAGATTAATTTACTGCCACAAGAAAACGTGTTGGTGTTGAGAAACAAGCCTTTTATACCTCTTGTATCTTTTGTTGTATTTCCAAGATTGAGGAATAAACCAATTTCTTCACACTACATTCAGTTACTTGGGCTTTCTTTCCTATTTTTTATGAAAATGTGTTATATTAGCATAGATTCATCTGAATGATCAGACCTCTTCAACATGATCCTTCAATGCTTACTTTCTAGATAGCTCTAGATTAGCTTTATTTATGTATAAAAATAAAAAAAAGCATATATGAATTTGACAATTGGGTTGGGTCTCCTGTGTAGGTAGCTTTACTATCCCATCTTCTGAA
The DNA here is from genome assembly GCA_030684275.1 of Acipenser oxyrinchus oxyrinchus. NCBI lineage: Eukaryota > Metazoa > Chordata > Actinopteri > Acipenseriformes > Acipenseridae > Acipenser > Acipenser oxyrinchus. The sequence continues at coordinate 23,106,762 of CM060260.1, read as the reverse complement.
CCGGAGTTGTCCTGTTGTGAATTGTCAGACACCTGGAAACCAAAACATTATCATTGCATCAAAGAAACACTAACCTGTACCACATCCATAGTAAGCATTCACCATTTATTAAAATGACATGATCATATGTCATTTAACATTCAAGTCTATAAAACTGACCAAACATGATTTTACATTCTTGAAACTAATACACTTGGATGGTTTCAATCTCTGATTCGAATACCTTACCTTAACTAGCACCTGTGAAACCAGCCATTTAATGATGTGCATTTTCAACAGCTTTTTTGATGGCGTATTTTATTGACAACCTAGATTTTTCTTTTTCCTGATCAGTCTAAAATCCAGCTAAAAACAGCACAGAAGATGCCACTTTAAGACACAAAGTATGCCGATCAATATTTGACAATATTTGACATACAACATACTGAGCATGTTGTTGGTGGGCTATGGAGAATGTTCCATACATTGTTTAAACTAACGCACAACAGCATCAGAATTCACGAGCATAAACAGCAGATTTGAATATAAAGGAATGTAGGAAACAGACAGGAGAAAAAAAATTGCAGTATCTGCATTCAGCTTATAGATTTTATAATACAAAATTGGGAGAATTTAAAGTGATGTGCTGTTTTGAACTTTGAATGACTCTTCTGTTTATCAATCTGTGCTGTCCAGTTCATTGTTTTTCATCCTAGAGAGAAAGATGACAGAAAATACACTTAAACATTACACCTGGTAAAGTAAAGGACAGCATTGCAATTTCCCAAAACCATTTTCATTGCACTAGTAACAATGCTTGAAGTCCTATTTTTTTTCTCTTGTAAAATAACATGAATACAAATTTAAATTAATATTATTCCTCCAATTTACCAATATAAAGCAGTTACACATATAGGACAGACAATAAGAAATTAAAATATACTGTAATAGAAACTACCATTTGACCAAGCTAAAATTATGTGATATTTCTATCATATATATATATATATATATATATATATATATATATATATATATATATATATATATATATATATAAAGGAATTGGACACAAAACTAGACAATCCTGTCAAACTGTTTAGTCTTGGATACAGATGACCCTGCTAACTAAGCAGTTACTATCAATCCTCTCCTATCTTCTGTCTTTCTCCTTGTGACTGAAAATGACTTTTATATTATACTACAAAATACATGTTCTGTGAGGGCTACAGACTGCAGGGGTTTGCAATGTGTTGTCCAACTCCTGTATAGGTTTGTGTGGGATACACATGCTGTTTATGGCCCATGTAAGTGCCCTAGACTTACATTCCTCCTTCGTTCTGTCTGTGGTGGCTTCATGCTCATTTCATTTGATCCCTCATGCTTCTTTTCATCTTTTACTTCGGAGGTGCTGTTAGTCTGCTGATCTCTTTGAGAGCTCCCTTCTCTCTTTTCTTTCGGGTTCTCTTTTCTTTTGTTCTCTTGCCTTGTGTCTACTGGTGCTGCTGCTGTGTTTTCATCTTCCTGTCCAGACAGATCTTCTACCTCGTCTCGAAGGAACTGCTCAATGGGTCTGTCAGCGGGTCCCACTCCTTCAATGTTAGCTTTGCTGTACCCGCGGCTTTGATTTCTGCGACGTAACTGGGCTCCACGTCCACCCCTGTGGTACTGAATCCTGCCCACTTCGCCCTGGAACACTGCATCACCGCCAGCCTGCATGTCTTGGATAGCATCCTCCCATTGTGGGACATTGTGCAACAGGGCAGGGGGGTGCGGGTCGTGATACCCCAGAGGCCTCCTAAAGACAATGTTCTGAATGACAGCCTGGGCACTGCCATAGACAAAAACCTGGGAAAAAAATTGGACTTTTTAATATATGATCTTTGCTTGCTTGCTTCTTCCAAGACTATAGAACTTGAAATGGAAATTCACAATCTGATGGCTAGTACATTATATTTATTACCACCAACAGCATGTGGGATGCTGCTAAGTAGTGCTTTTGCATGTTGCTGAATCAGGAATTTTCAGGATACACTTCTCTGGGTGCACCTAATGCACTGGACTGCACATGTTTGAAGTAGAAGCATGAGTTACTGTACTAATAAGTAGGGAAAAGTGTGATAAATAAAACCAGTGCACACACAATCTCAGACAACATGAAAGTGTGGATAAGATTATTGTGTTCCCCATGAAAACGTTCAGCAGCAATACATACCAGCATAGAAAGCACTATAGTAATCAGAACAGGAATCTGAAGTGTTATAGGCAGATCCTTTAAGAGAGCTCGGAGGAAGTCACTGATGCCTTGTCCAACTTGCTTAAATGGCTCTGTTATGAGACTGGCAAAAGTCACAGAAATTGCCTATAAATAAATAAATAAAAACAATCAGCAAATATTAGGCACAGTCTGTCCCAAATTTAAGTAGAAAACATTGCCAGTGATGAATTACCTTAATTGGAGAGACCAGTAAGATGGGATGTACAAACACAAGCTCGTAGTACTTCTTGCACGGGTCATCTTGTAGCGTCCAGGTACTTCTACACCACTCTGCAGTGGGGAAAAAAAGGAACATTTAACATTTGAAAATGACACTTTCCTATGCGTATGTACAGAAGTCTATATCGGCCTACTGAGTTGCGTAGAAGGTGGAGTAAAAAAAAGCTTGAATTTTAGCCACTGACCATTGCTTATCCCTGCAACTTCTCTTGCTATCTAGTTATTTCTTAGACAGAAAAGCACCGCAATTCTAGATTGCTGATGGCTCGATATACCTGTACTTGTCTGATGATATGCTATCACAGCATTTTTCTGCCCCTCATGAAATACTTTCTGCCCCCAATTGCCATTTGCGAGGTTGATCGACCACTTCTTCTGCCTTGGTCTACCCAAGCTGGAGTGACCCAAAACCCCAAATGTCAGCTTGTGGCTCCATGCACTCTGTACTATACAACTCACCCTTGACGTTATCCATCCAGTCTATTTTCTTGAGTCCACTGCATTTATCATTAAAATCCTCCCTCTTCACTATTTTAGAGTGGTGCTCAGCAAAGGCAGTCTACAATACAGATATGTTTAAGCCTTACTCAGAATTATATTTAAACTCATTACAAAAACAAATGAAACCAAAAATCAAACAGGTGTCAGTACCATGAAACAGTAGGTAACCATGCATGTGCCACTGGTTTTAAATGCCCATATATAACAGACACCTTCACTTAAAGGAGTTAATGATACTGGCATCAGCATAAGACACATACATGCTTCTCGACTAGAGAGTTTGCTCCTTAGTTGAATGGCAAAACGTTTGTCTGTGAAACGTTGAAACGTTGTATGTGAAAGGTTACCGACTTGTGTCCAACCTTGCCTTTCTATTCAATTTAATGGGCTGAGATGCCAAACACTACTGTGGTGCCCTATGGGAAAGAATCCTGGTTGAAACAGGATATGTACTGTCTGTGTTCTTTGCATTATAAGTTATATACTGCAGCATGAATCCTGGCTTGCGAGACATGTCATTTTCTGTAAAGTATAAAATACAAGCAAATAACCAAAATATTTCAAACAGAAGACCATGGGATATAGGAATAGTATTGCTAGTGCTTATAAGAGGCAAGACGTTTATTTTAAAACCTTTTTCAGTTAAACTAAGCCAAAGAGGAATTGCTCATTCTTAAAAGGTTGTGGTACCTTATAGAGATACAGCCAATTCCAGACAATGCTGACCATGAAGCAAATGAAAAACATGCGTCGGAACTGCGCCATCCAGGAAATCCGGGTCCATAGTTCAGTGCAGATCATAAACACAATTAACGCTGAAACTGCCAACAACTGGAAAAAAAAGAACCTTCTATTAGCTGAGTGCCTTTTTAAAGAATGCAAATTAGTGCAAGTAAAACAAGAACATTAAATATATACTTAATTTACAAATCAATACTGATATTCACTGCCAGTGCCATAATATTTTCTCTTGGAACAGTATAGTGCAGTACAGAGATTTTTGGACTACAAATTCATTCTCATAATCCCTGATATAAATTATAATTTCTTTGCATAAAAAGTTTTTATATTCCAATTTGTTAACATATACAGCAAACAGGCTCACTTGAAGCAAGGTTGGCAACTCCACACCGAAAGCATCTTCAAAGCGCCACTTCCAAGCTTCATAGTCGTGGGGTTTAAAATTAATCAAGATTTGACTGAGAGCTTCATCTATAACGCCTGGTTTCCAAATCTCATCTCTCAGAAACTTCCTGATCTCTGACACGGCCTGTCTTGTTAGGAGAACATCAGCATCGTAATGCACATCATGACCGACTTCATCCGGCTTACAAATAAAATTAAAAAAAAAGAATATAAATATTACATTAAAAACAACTGAACTGATAAATCAGGGAGTCTCTTTCTTTAGTGGAGCAGGCGTAAGAGAGTATGATTAATGTTTTGAGAAAAGGGTACAGTTAATTAGCATGGTCTTTGTTTTGTTTTTTTCTTGCACAACTTAAACAGGAGCTTGCTTTTTACACAGCAGCCAACAACCACAGCTCTTATTTGTTCAGCAAATCACAAATACAAAAATCCCTGTATTCATAAGAAATTATATTCCATTCGAAACTCATCTACAATATTTGTTGATATCATTTTAACAGGATAGGTAAATATATGTACATTAAATATACACTACCTACCACAATAGACTTTCTCAGGTGATCATCTCAAAAAATGAAATAAATAAAAATGACTGAAATACTATCACCTGCAAGACAAACTTCAGTCATTTCTACTTACCTGAAAAGGCATTTGAGATTGAAACGATTGAAAGATGGTGGACTTTTAAAAAAATATATTTCACCCTGTATGTGAATGTCCTATCGGTAACTTAATTTAAAGCATTCTTAAAGAAAACAGCACTTACTAAGCCTAACTTCTGGATGTCCTTCAAAAGCTTGTTGAGATATCTCTTGAAAACCGGGTGGCAGACACTTTGTGTTGGTGGAGCCTCAACTTTCTTTTTGTAAGCTTCAACCTGAAAAGTTCACAAACGTACAATCTTTTAACTTTTTAGAAACGTACAATCTTTTAGCTTTTTTAGAAAGAGAACACATCAATAAGACAGCACTCAGTGTTCTTGAATCATAACTGATAAAACTGGAACAGCTGTTATTGTGAAAAGGTACAGGCGTTAGATTGTGTAAAATGCTGCTTTTGTTTGTAAGGGACAGGGGAGTGGGACACCTACAGGTGAACTGCTGTGTGCACACCAACCTTCCTCTCTAAAACTGCAAGCTTGTTGCTGCACTCAGAAACGTCACGACAAAAAGCTGGCTGGTTTGGATCCGAGATGTATTCTTTCCTTTTAGTGGGAATGTTTTCATAGTTGGAGAGCTTAAAAAAAAACAAAAAACATTTTACATTTAGAAATGTACAACAATGTACCACACTTTTACCCTAAAAATCTTTAGACTTAAATGAGCAGTGCATTGGTATTCAAAAAATGTCAATCATTCTCTACAAATGCAGAATGACAGTGTGATTTGTTTTTCATTTAATTGGCTATCTTGGTGTATTAATGTAATTCCATTCACAATAAATGGCCTATCTCCAGTTTATGTGCTTTTCTTAGAAAATGAAAAAACATTTTAGGGTACATGTCAACAACAAATGTACCATCACAGTTTTTCAGTTTATCTATCTATCTATCTATCTATCTATCTATCTATCTATCTATCTATCTATCTATATATATATATATATATATATATATATATATATATACAGTACTGTGCAAAAGTTTTAGGCAGGTGTGAAAAAGTGCTGTAAAGTAAGAATGCTTTCAAAAATAGACATGTTAATAGATTATATTTATCAATTAACTAAATGCAAAGTGAGTGAACAGAAGAAAAATCTAAATCAAATCCATATTTGGTGTGACAACCCTTTGCCTTCAAAACAGCATCAATTCTTCTAGGTACACTTGCACAAAGTCAGGGATTTTGTAGGCATATAGTCAGGTGTATGATTAAACAATTATACCAAACAGGTGCTAATGATCATCAATTCAATATGTAGGTTGAAACACAATCATTAACTGAAACAGAAACAGCTGTGTAGGAGGAATAAAACTGGGTGAGGAACAGCCAAACTCAGCTAACAAGGTGAGGTTGCTGAAGACAGTTTACTGTCAAAAGTCATACACCATGGCAAGACTGAGCACAGCAACAAGACACAAGGTAGTTATACTGCATCAGCAAGGTCTCTCCCAGGCAGAAATTTCAAGGCAGACAGGGGTTTCCAGATGTGCTGTCCAAGCTCTTTGAAGAAGCACAAAGAAACGGGCAACGTTGAGGACCGTAGACGCAGTGGTCGGCCAAGGAAACTTACTGCAGCAGATGAAAGACACATCATGCTTACTTCCCTTCGCAATCGGAAGATGTCCGACAGTGCCATCAGCTCAGAACTGGCAGAAAACAGTGGGACCCTGGTACACCCATCTACTGTCCGGAGAAGTCTGGTCAGAAGTGGCCTTCATGGAAGACTTGCGGCCAAAAAGCCATACCTCTGACGTGGAAACAAGGCCAAGCGACTCAACTATGCACGAAAACACAGGAACTGGGGTGCAGGAAAATGGCAGCAGGTGCTCTGGACTGATGAGTCAAAATTTTATATCAGTCAATATTTGGCTGTAGCAGAAGGCAGTTTGTTCGCCGAAGGGCTGGAGAGCGGTACACGAATGAGTGTCTGCAGGCAACAGTAAAGCATGGTGGAGGTTCCTTGCAAGTTTGGGGCTGCATTTCTGCAAATGGAGTTGGGGATTTGGTCAGAATTAATGGTCTCCTCAATGCTGAGAAGTACAGGGAGATACTTATCCATCATGCAATATCATCAGGGAGGCATCTGATTGGCCCCAAATTTATTCTGCAGCATGACAACGACCCCAAACATACAGCGAAAGTCATTAAGAACTATCTTCAGCGTAAAGAAGAACAAGGAGTCCTGGAAGTGATGGTATGGCCCCCACAGAGCCCTGATCTCAACATCATCGAAGTCTGTCTGGGATTACATGAAGAGAGAGAAGCAACTGAGGCTGCCTAAATCCACAGAAGAACTGTGGTTAGTTCTCCCAAGATGTTTGGGCCAACCTACCTGCCGAGTTCCTTCAAAAACTGTGTGCAAGTGTACCTAGAAGAATTGATGCTTGATGCTGTTTTGATGGCAAAGGGTGGTCACACCAAATATGGATTTGATTTAGATTTTTCTTCTGTTCACTCACTTTGCATTTAGTTAATTGATAAATATAATCTATTAACATGTCTATTTTTGAAAGCATTCTTACTTTACAGCATTTTTTCACACCTGCCTAAAACTTTTGCACAGTACTGTATATATATATATCTATATCTATAGATATAGATAGAGATAGATAGATAGATAGATAGATAGATCGATAGTTGACTTTAGAAAGCTGCACCTCTCCACGTCTTCTCATAGTTTTTGAAGAAGCATCGTAGTTGAGCATGTCAGTGGGATCAATCCATTCCTCATCTTCCTTCTGCCCTTTCACGATCACCAGCACTCCACAGATCAACAGACTGATCCTCATTTTGGGACTGTGGAGAGAGGACATTATAAGCAACAGCAATACATAGCCGCTAGTAATGTAATGCCCGACCCAAATGCATCTTTATTCAAGATGTTGCATTATATCACAAGGACAAGATCCTGTATACAGTGTATTTCATAGTATGTTTCCATGCTTTTGGTCATGTCATATCAGCATGATCCATAATGTACGTTTATTTATTCAGAATTTTCGGACAATTGCGAAAAGAAAAACAATGTTAAGGTTGAAAGTACGGTGAATGTTCGTAAAACGCTGATCTTTTAACATTTCAAAAATCAAAATTAATTTAAAAAAGATTGCGTTCGTTTACAGGCGGTTCTAAATAATAATAATAATAATAATAATAATACGAAAGCAAAAGTTGTTTCTTAGATGCAGCTAAGAATGGTGCTGCTACACAACATCGTTAAATCGCCCACTTCCATTCTAACTGTAAATAAAATAAGCAAAATAAACCACTTTAGATGGCTATGCACTTTATAATACTATTCATAAATGTACGCCACTATAAAAACGCCCTATTAAAACACATAAAATACTTTCAGTCTTTTAAAAATATTTCAGCGCAAATGAAGATAAGCAATTTAACGTTCAGATTAAATAAGTACAATTTACAAGTTAGCAATGACCGACTTACGTCACTCCACCTTTTTTCGTGTTTCGAACTGATTTCCAGTTGGCACAACACAGCGATAAGGAAGAAAAAATGTGGATATTTAAACGATTATGGGAACTGTAGTTTTCTAACGATTAAATGATATGCATTTTGAATACAAGTCAGAGATAAATGAACTACAATAACCACCTCCCACTGCTCCACCAACCATCAGCTAGACGTTAAAAGTCCAAGAACCATCGCTGATGGCGGTAAAGAAGACTTGATTGGACAGATCTGCCCTCAGCAGTAAATCGGATGGTCGGCCATCTTGCTTAGGAGTGAAGTTTAATACTCGGTGTATTCAACGGATAGGATTTGAGACCAGAGATTTAATGACGGTCAATATGACAGGGAAACTCTCTCTCTCTCTCTTTTTTTAAAATGTACACAGAAAGTTTAAAAGATTAAAAAATATTTTATTTTCAGGACCCTTCTTCAGCTGTTTAAAAGGAAAAGTAAACACAGTGCAGTAAACTTGTTGTTATTCAAGAACTGTAACGTTGTTTGTGTATATATATATATATATATATATATATATATATATATATATATATATATATATATATATGTGGATGAAGGCTATATTTAGATCCTGAGCCATACGAAAAAAAAGGCATAATAGCACAGGAGTGACGTAAACATGTCATAATTCCTCATTGACACGCAACCCGCGGCCCGTTTATTGTCTGACTGCGGCCCAGTGTATTAATTCCATTCCACTTATGAATATATCGTATAGGTATTTTTACACTTTGTTGAATTGTTTTTTTCAAATTTTTCACATAAAAACAGCATACCGTTTTAATTCGTACTGCGGAGGGTAATTTGCTTCTCATCAGCTTGTCTCCAACTCATTTCACGAGTCTTCCTCACCTTTCTCACCTGCACAAACCCGCTGCATTGAAAGAACCCATTCCCAACATATCAACAAATCCATCATCATCTAGTTTATCAAGAACTTGGAGGACAGTAAGCTTCCTGTGAAGTATTAAAAGAAAACAGTAACCTGTGTTTTTATAAAACTAAAACTTTGTTTTGAGACAAAAAAAGTTCCTTTTTGCTTTTTTAATTGACAGACATACACCTAATTATTTTAGCAAAAAAATTGAAAAAATAATAAACTTGCAATTAGCAATTTGAGATCCTAGCTAAAGTTTGTTGATCTGCAGGAAATTGTTTAGTAGCCTACTTTCCTTGAATACATGTGGGCAAGGTTTTAATAGATATAGCTTTCAATAAATCAACCACAAGGTGTCAGTATTGCGACAAAAGAGATTACCATAATCTGAATTCCCATTTTATGGAACAACTTTAAAACTAACGTTCAAGCAAAGCAGAGTCAGATTCAAGTGAACTGTTCTGAAGATACGTTTATTAGCCCAACCAATCAAATGCCAGAACATATACAAAAGTAATACATATCCTTAGTACTTAAAATAGCTTCTCAAGAAAGTAGAGGCATGTAATAACATTTTTCCACACATATGTGTGTACAGTATTGTATGCAAAAATAATACCACAAAAGATTGAAAAAAAAACTAGGTGGCTTTCAGCTGTGCAATCGTGGTATTAGGACAACCTCCAAGAAAGAAGAAAAACCCACAATGCAAGACAAGTGAAACGAACAGTCTGTCTTGATTGATGTGTGATGTATTGGTTGACACTGCATCTCAGATGTTGTTTGTTCTTGACTTACAGGTGTGACATGCACCCTCAGGGTATTTGAAGTTGTATAACCACCCCATAAACCCATCACTTTCTATGTACTTCTGGAATGCCAAGTACAGACCTGCAAATACCTTTTGATTCTTTTTCCAGACACGGTTTTAGGTCTATCTAATAGTTGATCTTTCTTTGGTACCATACAGTAGTAATAGTATTTGCAGTAACACAAAAACACATTGCAGTTAAAAACATCCCATAATGTGCAAAGTGTAAACGTTGCTCATTCAATTATTACTGTAAATCTTCTTGAGAAAGAGGCAACAGGTGTAAGTAAATGAAGTGTCAAAGGCTTTTATTGAGATAACACAGCACTGTCAAGACTTCCATAATGCTATCACTTTTGTCACTTTGTTTTTTAACAATGTTTTTTTTTAAAAAAAAAGCTACTTATTGTAAGTGCACAGACAGTCTTCTGGTAAATATAAACAGAAACAAACTACATTACAAATAAATTAAATATAATAACCTATACCTTTAATTTTGGCTTTTAAACCAAAAAAAAACAACAACTGTACAATAAGAAGAGAAATCAAAACATTAATACAGTACGATCTGCATTTCTTAAGCAATAGCAATTTTGTTGTGTTTTATAAAGGAAGTGCAAAATTAGCCAATGGAAAGCAATAAGTGGAGTGTAATGGAGATAATCTGAAACATTTGCTCTTTTCTACAATCATGCATATGTGTATGCCATGCTTTTGTGCACATATTTAAACTGAAATATTTATATAAAACAGTACCCTTTGAGTACAGGCACTGGCTGCCATTTGAAACTGCAATTACATAAACTGCCTCGGGCTGCCTGCAATCAAATTATCCCTTCTACGGAATCCTAAACACATATGCATGATATACAAAAAGGGAAAGATATTAAAAACAATAAATGAAAAACTAACCAAATCTGTGCTCTATAGTTACTGGCCTTCTTATATACACACACAAATAGAATAGGATCTTTTATTCCCTATTAAATACTGACATTGAACAAGCTATTTTTTCACAAGCAGTATTATCAACTTGGACTGCAGCAATAAATACAACTTTGAGATCAACCACACTGATTCTTAAGAATTAATTTTTTTGAAAAATGTTTTTTTTTTTTTTTAAAGTTTCATACACATTTGCCATATTTACAAGGATGTAAGTGTAAGGAGTTTAGTGACCTAATTCTATAGCATAACGTTCTCCACTAACCATACCGAATACATTTTGCCAACCTATACAACAACTGTGAAAACAGCTTTGGACAGATCAGCTATTTCTAGAGCTTTCAAGGAGGAATTGTAAAACACAGAGAGACCCATCTATATAAATAAAGCTATTTATGGAAACTGATTGATCAAGGCACCAGATCTTTAACACTGCATGGTTTTAACACGCGGATTTATAAGGTTTTGCATCTTATTCTGCAGAAGTGGATTTCTACCACTTGAGCAGCACCCATTATATAAACCATTAGAATGATCCTACGTTAGGGTGTAGAAGTTGGTTAAAGTTTTGTGCATTGTTGCCCTAATTAAATCAGTTGCAGGCACAAAATTAGGGAATGCATTAATGAAACTGCAACACATTAATTTAGGCTTTTTTTTCACATGCACACTTACTAAAAAAACAACATCCATTTTATACAAGCTACATGACTATAATTAGTCACAGAAGCATAGATGCACGTGGAAGACTGAACGCACAGCAAAATAATTTAAACACTTTCATCAGCACAAGCAGAGCGCGAGACACACCAATATGTGCCACCCCAGGATTTGTCCACTGGATGAGTTTTGTCAATTTCAGTATTAACGTTAAACCTTTCCAGTCCATTCAGGTAGGAGTTTCTGTGCTTCACCTGCATAAAAGTGTTACAGTCCTATGCACTGTAAGTCCACAGGGTAACAGTTCTGTCTGCAGATGAAGACAAGAAGGACAGATCCTGTGTGTGCCATCTGCACTGTATCACCTTGTCCGCATGTTCCCCAACGACTGTGAGCGGAAGCTGTTTGGTAAGGTCTCCTAAAGGAAAGCAGGGAAAAAGAAAATTGATGTACATGAATAAGATGACATCTGGTGAAGTCAACTGCCATATCCCCAAGGCTGCTTCTCCTTGGTGGGGTCTGAACCAAAGTTTACCTTGCAAATCTGTGATCATGACTTTAGTGTCATAGGAGCCAGTCAGCAGGTAGTGCGCCCTGGGAGAGAAGCGGACGGAGCGGACGTCACTGCTGTGAGGGCGATAGGTCTGCACCATCCGGCCCCCTCTTATATCATACAGCATACAGCTAGTGTCCTCCTGACCCGTAGCCAGGAGACGCCCACTGGGGTCGACAGCCACGGATGCCACAGCACTGCCTGCAACACAAGCGATGGATTGGAAGCCTGGTAACATTGCAATACCACTCACATTATCTTAGGTCATCTGTTAAATGTAACAGACCGATTAATGGTTCAATGGTTCAATGGTTTTTACTTTAACTCAACAGCATACAGAAGAATGTAATCTAATTTATTGTAGAAGTTGAAAAAAAAGACAGCAGTGACCCCCTTGTGACAACACTATTTCACTTTACTGCAGTCTTTAAATAAAAGTAAATTCCTCATATGTAAATTCCCACATTACAAAAGTAAACAGTACCATTACTTGTATTTGAATTACTATTACTATTCCATTCACACTTTAGTCAGTTATTTCAATGTAATGTCTGAAACCAAACTCCGCACCTAATTTATGAATGAGTAAAGTATACCCTTTATTTCAGCTTGACTTAAAGGGTCAACAGGGAAAACAAAACTTGACTCTATTGTCAGAAGATTCCTACAGGACACCCTTTCCTCTGAAGTATGCATTAGTGGCATGGCTATCTTGCAAGCTCTTACCTGATCCATGCAAAGCAGTGCCCACGACTCTGACACAGCTGGGCACCCTCAGGTCCCAGAACCTCACCGTTTTGTCTTGTGAGCCAGATGCAATCATCCACCCTCCCCAGGTGTAGAGCGATAAAATGTGACCTGAATCCAAACAGGACAACATTACCAGTATTACATTACAAACAGTATTACGCAAACATTTTGCATATCATTACATTAAATCCGGTAATTACAATTATATTATTATTATTTGTTTATTTAGCAGACGCCTTTATCCAAGGCGACTTACAGAGACTAGGGTGTGTGAACTATGCATCAGCTGCAGAGTCACTTACAATTACGTCTCACCCGAAAGACGGAGCACAAGAAGGTTAAGTGACTTGCTCAGGGTCACACAGTGAGTCAGTGGCTGAGGTGGGATTTGAACCGGGGACCTCCGGGTTACAAGGACGTTTCTTTAACCACTGGACCACACAGCCAATTATATGCAATTACATTGAAACGTCCACATTTAAAAGAATACTGGAACTAAAAAAAAAAGAAGTAGTATGTTTTCCCTACTAAGCCTCCTACCTGTGTGACCACTCAGAGCGTGTAAGCCCTGCCCTCTCTGACAGTCTGTGGTGTAAATATTGCAGTCTCCAGCGCCAGCGCTTATTAAAATAGCTCCCCCACTTTCTGGACCTTCCATGAAAGCCAGGTCCCGAATTGTGCCATCATGCATACTGAACTCCAGATCTGGGCCTGCACGAACAAACAGCTGTTTAAGCAATGACAGAAAACCACAAGGCAAGGGGGAAAAGAATTTGACCTGAAACATTTTCACATTTCCGTTCTCTTGACCCACTCTGGCAACATTAGGAGGGAAACACTCAGCAGTCTTTTGAGGTTTTGAGGATCCAAGGTTTAAATAAAGATTGCAAGACTCCATATTAGGGTTGGACAATAATGACATTTTCAGCTATCGATTATCATCTGTAAATTATCACGATAATCGTGATTATTGACCAAATCAATAAAATATTTAAAATTCTTGTAATTTATCAAATTTATACTTGAGCAGCATGACAACCGCCAGTCTAAGTCACTGAGTATAGAACAAAAAAAATAGACAATATATTCACCGAGTTTTTAAATTTGTGGTGGGTGCCCAGAACAAACGTGAGTATAAAAATAGAACATTCAGCACACTGTTTACTTTATTTGTATATTCATATGACCTCACCTGTAGCATTGCAAGTTTCAGCACTGAATGGTAATACTTTTACGTATTTGTCATTGGAACCCGTTGCCAGCAGCTGTCCGCAGTGACTCCAGGCCACGCAGTAGATGGACCCCTTGTGGTGTTTGTTCCTTTTAAAGCGCACTGCAGGTTGCTTAGGGGTGCTATAAGCACTGCAGAAAAAAAAAAACAACCATTAACAATATGTACTCATTTTTATATATAATATAAATCATACTTTAAAATGGAATTGCTTTAGGCAGGTTATGCAAGAAAACAAAGTACTGTAGATAAGTATAGACAATTATAGTTATATAGTTTATTATTGTTGCTGATGATGATCATACCAGAGCACTAGGTCGCACATCAGTCAGTGGCTGAATTGTCATTTCACTGTCTACTGAACTGTTTCTCCATTACTTCAGACTAATAGCACTGACTGTCACAAATGTGCTATAATGACTTGTTTGAGCAAATATCAAAGATTCTACAGAATGTTTTGTATTTTTTTTTAGAATAGATTTCTTAGGAAGAGCGCCTCCTACCTTGGATCCAGTATCTCTGGGTAGGCACAGACACGCAGTGTTTTGGAATTGGAGCCCACAGCATACAACGCTCCGCTGGGATGGAAGGCAACAGCCCGGACAGCCTGTGTGTCTTCCATGGTGTTAATGGCAACAAACTGGGTTTTAGCTTTTTCACCCTAGACATTTAAGAGGCAACAACAATAATTTACCACCATGTTATCGCTTCTTTTAATAACAATATTTGCACTGGGTTTGTACGTGTTCACATTGTTCTGATTTGATTTCCATTAAGTACACATTTTTCCATACATAGTTATGCAAACCTCTGGTCAATTCATGTTTACAGTACCTATTTTTTTTTTTTCTTCTGTTTTTAGGTTGTGGTAGAAACAGACCCTCTCACAATCTTTTTTAGCAAAACTGTAAACAAGTTAGCAGCTGCTATGTTTTAGTACAGTGAGCATTCTTCCAAAATATGTTTCTATTATATATTTCTATATTATCCTCACCTCTTCTCTCCTTGAACGTGTTGGGGAGAATGCAGGATCCTCCGAATGCAGTGGCTGTGCAGCACGGTCTCGAAGCTCACCTACAGAGTTTGCACTGAAAAGGCAAACAAAACAAATGTATTTCTTAAATGACCTTACTAGATATCTACTATAAAATACTTTAAAATGTGACTGTGGAATAAACCACTGAATTCACCATTGGCTGCAGAATCAGCCCTGTGACATACTCCTCTCCTGCTCATCAATTGTTGTATAACTATTGCACCTTGTAACAAGGTCATGGTCCGAGCCTCCCCCCACCTCAATCACATTATTTACTCAGGAACACAGAGATCTTTTAAAATGCAAGAAACAGTCACTGTGGTAGTGTTATAAATGTTTATTTTGGCACTGGATACTGCACACAAATTTTGCAAATGACAACTAATGCTCACCGACTAGCAGGTTGTAAATACACTGACTGATATAATAATCCCCTCTCCTCTCCTAAGGAAAGACACTGCATTAAATAATCTCCAGCCACGCCTACTCCTAACAGGATTAATTGCACAATACATAATAAACCCACAGCTCTATCGCCAGTAGAATAACAATCGCAATAACATGTAGTTCAATATTACAGTAAGGTCCTCACCCTCACACACCTGTATTTATGTTTTTCTCTTATCTTATCTATATCCCACAGAGATGATTTTTTTTTTTTTTTAATAAACATACCTATGATTATGTGTTCATGATTAGGTCATGGTTAAAATCTCATCTTTGTAAATGCTATCACTTGTCTCATCTGTTAGCTAGTAATTGCCGATATAAATAGTTTTAATACAAAATATACAGCTTACCCTTGACACAAAAATACTGGGGACTCATCTAAGGAAGGTATCCCTCTTGCTCCAACTTTCTGGGGAGTGCTGGTGGCCACTTTTTGGCCTTCCTTCTGATGGCCATTTTCAGGAGTTCCACTGCCATCAGCAGGGCTGCAGTTTATATTGTTTCCATTGCACTGCGGATTGAGAGACTGCACCTCACCCCCCAGATCATCTATTCCAACATTCAGCTCCTCCAGCTTCTGAATAGACCTGCAGGAGAAAGACAACATGGTTCTTCCTGTTCTTCAAAATCCTATTTGCTGCTGTGTTTTTTGTGCTCAGTAAAGAACAGAGAACTACTTATTAATCTGATTCAGTTTTTCCGGGCTCCATTTCCAAATAAAGATTTTATTACTCTCATTTTAACAACTACTTTACTGATCTGAGAGCTGTTGAAATAGCCTACTGATTGTTGCATGCAACTGCAGAAATTAAAAAAAAATAATAAGAATAATTCAATGTGCACAATAAACACTACCTTTAAAAGTTAAAGTTATTCCCAGCCAAATTAGTCTATGTGTCCTTTAGTTTTGAAAGTAAAAAACTCATGACATACTGGTTACTATTTTTTGAGTACCAATAATGAATTTTATAATTAGGATGTTGCTTCGGGGCAGATTTGATTAAATTGTAGCCTAAAACTTCAAGTTGGACAGCTTATACAAGTAGAAGTAGTAATTTGCTACGTGCAGACAGGGTTATGTCTGTGATTTCTAGCAGTGCCCCAGTGTTGACCCCACCATCTAGAGGGGGTGTTAGAAGTCACAAAAAGGACAGCTGAATACCCCCAAGGCAGAGCTGTTAACAAAAGCTTATAAAATAAAGGTTTAAACGTGTAACAAGATAAAACAATAGTTTAACTAATTGCAAAAAAATAATATATAGTACATTCAGAATACAGTACACAACTAAACGTGATATGTGATGCTCTGTAGCGCTTAGACCTGTAACATGTGCAAGGAATACAGAGAACAACAATAACTAGATGGTAACTTTACAAGTAAAGTTGTGGGGCTTGCTTTATTGAGAAAGTGGTCAAAGTAGCTGATTTGTGTCAAAAGTCACATTGTTTATTAATTGTCTCATGCTTAGAATGTGCTAGAATTTGAAATTTCTCAAAGTTCTATGACAGTTAATTCAACAGTGGGAAGTAGCCTACTGAAAGACGTTGATGTGGTTACTAAAACAGCTGTACCTCTTGATTGATAGACGCAATTCCTGTTTTGATTTCATATTTGAATAGCTGAGAAGTAGAGGAAGATTTCATTTACTCCAAGTAGTTGTCTAACTTGTTGGGAAAGTGGTCAAAATGGAAGTTGTTTATAAAAAGTTAGAGAAAATTGAGTAGGTGCGGTTACTAAAACAGGTGTACCTCTTGATTAGTAAAAGTTATTTCTGTTTTGATTTCATATTTGAATAGCAGAGAAGTAGAGGAAGATGTCATACCCTCTAACTAGATGCAAGTTATTTGGAATCCTAATACCCAGAATCCTGCAAAATGCCTTTCAATGTAATTGGAATAAAGTACTTCTTCCGAAATCAACCCCCACTTGAATATAAAGGTAGCGTGGGAGGCGTAGGCTGACCTGTTGAGAAACTTCTCAGTAAGGTTCTGCTGTTGATCAAGCCCGTCCTCCTGGTTCACTCCCCCCTCCTGTAACATCTGCTGGTACAGCTGCCTCTGCTGCTCCTTCTGCTCCAGGTGTTGCTGGTAACGCATGCGCTGGCGATAGTACTCCTGGAACTGTTCTGTGGACTCGTGCAGCTGTGGAGGAACAGGAAACACTTGAGTTTTGATTACTCCACCGCTCTTATCTACTTCTGAAACAGAAGCTGTGGCGCAGGAGTACAACATTATTTTGGACAATATATATAAATACATATATTTTTGTTAAATCAATATATAATCTATAATCAACTAAATAATTGTCATCATTGGATTATAGCATTTTAGAACTTTGTGAGAATTCTGTGAAGGATCATTTATTTACTTATGTTTTCAATATTCTTTTTTTTAGAAATTACAGCCCCATTTAGATGGCATTTCACAGCTACAAATAATAATGCCATTAGTAGCAACTAATAATGTGTAAAGGAAGACACAATGTGACGAAAAGTTTAAATTAGCTTATACCACAAGTACATGACTAAAGAGAGACTGTGGGTCTCAAAGTGGTATTTTTCCTAATCCTAAGAAATCTGTGTTAAGCATGCTAGAGTGACTTCTCTTTTCCATATAAAGCATCAGTAAGGGTTGTATAATCCCATTGTCATTACAATTTAGTTGATTATTTAAAAGAATAAAATTAAACAATGTAATTCATTCCAATTTCTCTGGGAATAATCTGCGTCCACCTCTCCTCCCCTCTAAATACCAAGAAACACTGCGCTCCTTATCTTTTGAAAGGCAAATTAAGAGACTATTTACTTTGAAAGGTTTCCCATTACAGCAACATGATGAGCAAGTTCCTGACAAACCCATGGATCCTTATGGAATTCAAAACTAGTAGTAACTTTATCATAGCATACAGGACATTATTTTGGGGTCTGGTAGAAAGTTTGTCAAGATAATATTTATTAAAGGCATCCTTTCATGGTTTGCTTCAGTCTGTCACCACCACACAGTTTTTTGGCAACAGAATCACACACCAAAAGGGTGCTTGTTCCATGCCTTTCCCTTGATGTTGCTAGACAGTAGCTTTGGAAAGCATTTCCCTAAGTAGACTACACATTTACCTACCATTTTTAACTCTTCACATATGTATATAAAAAGAAAATGTCTGGGAGGTAGCTTAAAGTATTTATGAACGTGCTAGGAATGCAAGTTATTTTGCTTGCAGGACTGCATTCTGGTTTGGTTTGCATTAGAGGGCGTTGATAATAAATCATTGAAAGCACACAAGCTCCCTCACAAAGTAAATCTCCACCACAACCACACATTTTTACTTTATCTGTGTGTGACCTCACAGTGTCTCTTTAAGCTTGAGGTTTTGCACTACTGGCTGATGAGATTTTAACAGTGTCCTACCAATCAAACCACCCTCTGTGACATGTTGGAGTAGATAAGCCGACTCAAATTGAAAAATCAGTCAGAGAATCTTTATTTACGGTCTGCGGTTCAGATGTGTCCAGGGTCACAAGAGATTTAAATGATCAAGAAATACATTGGCTTACATTTAGAGTGTGGTATATCCTGGTGCATGTTATCAATCATTTAAGACATTTCATCTGGGTAAGTGATAAAGGCCCTGTTTACATTTAATTTATACTGTCCTTGGGGGAGGAAAGGAAAAAAACACATAATTGTTTTCATGTTGATTGTATTTATAGTTGTAGCTTCCAAACTTCATAAGGAAAGTCACTTGAAACTCTGCTGTGTCTCTGGGCACCAGTTCTTTCCATATGCCATGTTTTTTCACCCAAACACCAGCTCATTCAAGCTTTACTTGATATCCAAAGCAGCACATATCTGAATAGGATCCTTACAACAGCCTTATTCATTAGCAGTCATAATCCTCTAGGGAAGACAGTGCTGCAGCTGTTCCATGCTGCCTTTGTGACCAGTGCCTGTTCTTATTCAACAGCCAGCTATGCAAATAAGGTTTTCACAACGAGTGCTACAGGAAAAGAGTGAAAGCACTGCACAATAAACCAACCCCCTAAAGCACAATATGCTTCTTCAACTTATTCCTGAGCTCCATTGTACATTAAAATACAAAAAACAGTGACAATATTGGATAGAAATGAACCAATTGAAAAAATCTGAAGATTCTCTGCCAGTGCAGAATATTGAGATAAACAGTATCTGGAGCGTTCATTGCGAATCTCAAGTCATTTCCAGGCTGGATTTCATCCCCCCAGTTACCTCATTTTTCTCTGGTTTTCCTGGTCCTTGGCTTGAGTCAGGTGGGACAGGCTCACTCATTGGGGCTGGGGTTGGAATTGGACTCTCACACAAAGTCCGATGGCCACTGGAATTCATAAGTCCATCAACAGGCGTATCGGTCCTAAGAAAATGTATAAATAAATGTTGAATGACATAACTTTTCAAATCATTTAATAAATGAAGGATTTGTATACATGTAAGATTATTTAATTATGCTGATGATATAAAACTAGAACACAGAGGAACTAGCATGTGCAGTCTTATTGCAACTTGATACAGTAGTTTAAATGAATCATTTTTCTGACTCAGTCAGTGGAATATTCTCCCACGTGTACCAAGAGTAAATGTAGCAACCTCTGTGTGGATTAATTTGAATTTTAAAAGGGAAATCTTCTATGTACATTGTGGTTTGGCATTAGTACCAGTACTAACCTGACATGTTATAATTTGCATTTGACCTGCCAATCATTCATCCTGTAATGGGGCATTTTGTCCTGCTTAACTCCTGGCACTGACTTTGTACTCCTTGTATAGTTTTTTTTTTTTTTTTTTTTCTAAATCATCAAAATGTATTGCTAAGAGTTATGAAAGATCCAACACATTTCCTAACTGCTTGTGGATCAGATTGGAAAGATGTTTATTTAATCAGCATGAATACAAATGTAAAAGGGTTCCTGTATGGCAATGCTGGATAAAGATAGTCCTAGAAGTAATATAATTGTCATTGTAACCAGAGTTCAGAACATACAAGTCCTACAGCTTTTCAATTGGAGAGGAGGCTGAGACACCCAGTAGCACAAGCCCAGTAAATCTAAGCAGAAAATGCCACTAGTCCAACTACAACTTAATGTGCAACTATACCAAGTTATATCCAATTTAAATGGCTGCATAGTTAAATAAATAGCCTACCTCTCTGGGGACTCTTCATAAATACTGTGACAATCTGTGTTCTCTAGCATTAGGCTTCTGCTCAGGTTTTGACCCGCAGGACAATGGAAGTTAGCAAAGGAGTGAGACATTGCAGAAGTCTTGCTGCCCAGGTCTGTGACTCTCTTATCAGGATTGGTCAGTCCGTAGGAGAGGCCATCCAGCGCAGGGTTCAAGGAGCGAGACATGTAGGCATCAGCCGACTGTGGCCGCCTCATTGGAGATGATGGGTATGGAGAAAGCTTATTAATCAGAGGAGTCAGAAGGTCTGTGTGTGCAGCTTTTGTGGGTTTTACTAGCTTGTCCACATGAATGTTGAGCATTTTCTGCTCGAATGCACACGAGAAAATGCTGGGGGACAGGTTCTGAAGCCATGAGAGCATGCTTAAATCCAAGTCGTCGCAGCCATTGCCACAAAGCATGTCGATACCCAGCAGCACTTCGCTCTCGGTGATCTCCTCTTCAGTGGCCTTGCTCTGGCAGAACTCCACACAGCACTCGTAAAGCATCCCTTTAATGATCAGCTGGAAGAGACGGTTATTGCTGGCCTTGAAGCCGGCCTCACTTAGCTTTCTGTCGGCTGGGATGAACTCTGCAACCATGATGCAAGCCTCCTCAAAGCACTGCACTCGTGCCGTGCTAGGGTTCCAGTCCTTGAACTCTGCGTGGTTGGTCAGGCGAGGCAGGGTGAGCAGCAGGCAGAGTTTACTATAGTCGTCCTTGGAGGGGCAGTACTCCTCTAGGCTATGGAGGCACTTGACAGCCTCCTGCATTGTAAATTCCAGCTGGAATAGAACACAATGTCACAAAAAAAGTTTATACATCATTTTATGTTAAACTGTCAATTAGGCTTAACAAGTGCGGTAATGTGATAGGTCTGTATTTTGATTATTCTGGAGGGCTACAAGAATAACCTCAACAGCTCACAGTTATTACAGTTCGTGTCACTTGATAAATATTTACATAATATAAACTTCCATTAGAACAAAGTAAATTGTCTGTAATATTTAAGGTCAATGAGGATGGCTTGCATCATATTTCATTAATATATGCAAGGCTTTACAGCAGAATTAACTGTAATAGGTACAGTAGCTTGCAAGGGATTTGAAAACAAGTTGTTATAGTATCTTCCTCACTTTCCACCCATATTAGTCACACACAATTCACATGTGCAATATAAACCTTTACACACTGCCACCTTTCTATCACATTTTTAAAACCAAAAGTTCAAAAAGAGAAGGGTAAAACCTAGGCGTTTAGTTTTTTTAAAACATCTGACACAACAAGTCAGATGATGGATTAGGAAAGATTCCCCCTCCATGAGTAAGACAGTATACATTCATTAGGGCCATTCGACAGGAAAGCTAGTGAACATTTCTCACTAGATTAGACCATAGTTTAAAGAAGCCATATTATGCATTCTCATCTTTAAAATGCAAGGGTCTGGATTTAAAAAAAAGACACTTATAATTGTGGACCTGTAAAAAAAATGTATACACATAACTTTACACAGCATCTTTCAAATGGTATTGTTCATTGATATCATCAATGTTATTTGACTATTACTGTTAAATACCTTAAAGGGAACAATGAAGTGTATAAGACTTTAGTCTACATAATAATGAATGACTCTGGACTGCACAATACCTGACTTGAATTTAAAAAACATGTTCTACAGTGTAGTTATATTTCATAAACTAAACTACTCTCCTCACTTGGCTGTATATATAGATGCATGCGTCACTCACTCAGGGTTGGGTGTTTGGTGAGTGGAGAACGGGAGAGAGAGAGAGAGAGAGAGAGAGAGAGAGAGAGAGAGAGAGAGAGAGAGAGAGAGAGAGAGAGATTACAATCAGATAAAGAATAACAATTGCTGTCCATGCTGACCTAGATCAGCACGATTCGTGTTGTTTGTTTAGTGTTCGTCCACTGTCTGTTTTGTCTATTTATTTTGGCCAAAGTGCCGTTTGTTTTGTGTATAAGTGTTTTGTTTTGTTCAAACCTTTTATTTTATTTGTGTTAATAAAACACTGAGCGTCGCAGCGTCTCAGTTTTGCCCGCATTTGCTGTGTGTTTTGGTTTCATTTCCTGGCCTGACGTCACCCCTACAGCCAGCCTGTTCACAACATGTCACTTTAGGTCTAGTTTTCAGAAATAACATTTTAGAAGTATTTTATATCCTGTTTCTGATATCTCTATAGCACAGGGACATTCTGGAGTTGGGTTTATTTGATGAAACCATATTTTAGAGCTACACCTTCCCATTTGGGCACGGTTCCTTTTTTAATCAGCAGTTTAATAAGCGACTTACATGCAGGGGCTCGTCCTCTGCAGACATTGCGTTGTTTACACACAAGGCTTCAAGGAATTTCTGCTTCAATATTATATACCGGAATCTAAAGGGAAAGGAAAAAAAAGTCTCATAACACTACTGTGATTTTACAATTCTGCAACAAAAAAGTTTGGTTCCTTTTTGAGTGTTTTAGACGAGCCATGGTTTTCCACTCTGGTACTCCGTTCTTTTTTTTCTTAAAAAAATAAATCTTCGAGGCTACTTCTGCAATCTTATGTGCACGGAAAACCATGCTTAAAACAAATACTTAGTTAATCAAATTATACTTAATCTCAAGGTGCCGCCTTATCTTAGCTTATCCTACCTTATGTTACCTTATGTTAACATCAGGTTTCTGTATTGTAGTGATAAAAGGCAAGTAAGAAAAATATGATATCAGCTGTATTGTTATACAAGCAAGTACAAACATGTTTTGACATTTGAGGCCAAAGACTCCTCAACTGTAATTACACAAGTTATTTTTCAATATATGGGTTTAGGGTTCTTAAAGTACTGATGGGACTTTAAGTCCCATGAAATAAAATATATGCAAAAAAATATTTTCTCTTTGTCCTGTTCTCATGTGTACTCACTAAAGAAGTTCCTTTTTGAATTATATAACTTCATTTCGCATTCTTCAGCTTGACAAATAATTCAGGACTGAAAGGGTTAACTTTCCACAAGTAAAGACAGAAATCTGTATGTATGGCTATCTTACCAAATAAAACAAATCCTACCAAGAGCCTTTAAGCCACATACTTCTCAGTGTGCTGAAGTATCAGTTTCTAATTGAATTACAGTCCCTCATACCAGTCTTCACTCTGTCTCGGTCATTCTAGTTTTTCAGGAATGCGGTACTGAAATTGCTAAACAACGTTGTGACATGCATCAAGGTATTTGATGTTAAAACACTGGAACCAGTGGAAAACAAAGTACAACACATTTTAATATCACAGAGCCTCGTCATCTGAAAAAAAATATTCTGCTATGTCACATGATAATGAAGTTTGCTAAACAATTGCTGCAAAGTGTGTGCTTCCATTAACAATCTAATTTACCGTTTTCTATCAAACTTCTCCATGCATTCCAAGGGCTGAATGAACTGAAGAACCTCATCCCATTGGCCATCGAGTACCAGCTGTCTGTATAAAACAAAACAAAAATAGGGATAAGATACTACAGTTTGCAAATATATATACAGATTTTTTCTTTTTCAAGATGTTTTTTGTTGATCCATCTATTGGGAAAACATTCAAGAATAAAGAAAAAAAATCCAGATGAATTGCTAAATAAAACCAATGCTAATGGCAAAACTGTTCAAATGAGGTATTCGGATGCCTAGGGTTACTGCCGTAGTCTTTTTGGATAACTTACAGAAAGTCACACAAATGAGGGAAAACATTAGGTTCATCCATAAGTTTTCATAATTGATTTCTCTCTTTGTTGCATTTTATACTTCACCAATAGATCTGCCATGTATAAGAAGGACATTATTTATCAGTTGACGGGACAGCCGACGACTAGCACTCTACAGATGGCACTTTATGAGTTATTTCCTTTTAGACAGATATTCAAGTATCTGCCCGAAACACAAACAAAAGGCAAGGTCGGAACTTACAGAATTGGACCTTCGATAACACTTGCCACTACTGCAGGGGTATGCAGTACATTTAACTTACAATGTTGAAAAAGATATACAATGAAAAAAACTTCAGAACTTCTCCATGAGCAAATACAATCGTTCCTCCTCAATTCCTTACTCAGAAGATATACAAATTGGGAAGCTATATTTTCAAGCTTTCAACTTTACAGTACGTCCAAGTACATCTCAATCAATACGAAATACAGTAACCTTGAATAAATATTACTATAAGCTATAAAGCTTAGTGTAGAACTTTATAAGCATTTTAAAGCAGTAATCCAAAAGGCCATTTCAGGAAACGGCCTCTAATCTGATCTAATACCTTAATTAGCTGATAGGGGTTTCAAATCCAGACAGCTGTTGCTCTCCCAACAGGCTTTCTATGTAGAATTGTCACAACTTTAACAGTGCTATACTGTTGAGTTTGGGGTTCTTTTAATAATTACACTAAAACTCACAAAGCTTGCAAGAAAGAAACATGAAATCCATGACGCTGTTGACATTTTACAAAATAATTTAACCCCTATACCCATGTTTATAATCAAGAAGAACAATGAATTTAGATTAGCAAGTACTGTCTGTTGCTGGAATTGTTTAATTGAGAATATTTCAATATGATTTATAAAGAGTTTCAAATAAAATAGCTAATTTACTTTGAACAAGGAATTTAGTCTGCGGGAGCCATCAGAACCCTGGAAAACAGTTATTTGTGATGAAGCAGTTTGCCTTGGTTTTAATTGTCGGGGTACTCTTTCTCTTAATTGAGTTTATATGTCTCAATCTTTGCCAAAGTGAATACCCTCTATAATTTGGATTGCATAAATAGAGTAAATTTCAAATATAAGCCACAAAATGAATGGATACTTTGTGAGCATTTGGGTGAAAAAGTTTCAGAGAACGAAATTCACACTGAATGCATTTTAATATTGGTTAAAGTCCTTGGCCAAGCATTTGATGAACTCAATTTGAGTATTTAAACATTCTTCAATACACAACCTACCTGAGAAAAAGCATGTCGTCAGAGTATAGGCCATTGATGACCCCACTCTCCTTCTCAAGAGACAACATGCTGATATGAAGCTTCCGTGAGTTCAGAAAATCCAAGATCAGCTTGATGATCTCCACCTCCTTAATGTTTATTGTCTCTTCTGCTGTCATTATGTTAGCTTTGAAATGAACTGCAAAAAAAAAAAAAAACACTCCTTCTAAATGTGCAGTTGGACTTTTCATTTCTAAAACACCAATATTCAATGTATACCAAGACACAGTAAACCACTGTAGATAGGGCTCTTTCCATCCCATTCTGGTTTATGTAAACAGTAGGGGTGAATGATACACAATGTGTTTACTCTTAAGGGACAGCCATGCACAGAAAGCACTGGAGTCCGGAAACTAACCCTAGCTCCTCCTTTAAGGCAAGTTACCTTTGTCTCTTTGTCATAGTAACACAGAAAACGAATATTATTTATATATACAGTACTGTGCAAAAGTTTTAGGCAGGTGTGAAAAAATGCTGTAAAGTAAGAATGCTTTCAAAAATAGACATGTTAATAGATTATATTTATCAATTAACTAAGCATAAAGTGAGTGAACAGAAGAAAAATCTAAATCAAATCCATATTTGGTGTGACCACCCTTGCCTTCAAAACAGCATCAATTCTTCTAGGTACACTTGCACAAAGTCAGGGATTTTGTAGGCATATAGTCAGGTGTATGATTAAACAATTATACCAAACAGGTGCTAATGATCATCAATTCAATATGTAGGTTGAAACACAATCATTAACTGAAACAGAAACAGCTGTGTAGGAGGAATAAAACTGGGTGAGGAACAGCCAAACTCAGCTAACAAGGTGAGGTTGCTGAAGACAGTTTACTGTCAAAAGTCATACACCATGGCAAGACTGAGCACAGCAACAAGACACAAGGTAGTTATACTGCATCAGCAAGGTCTCTCCCAGGCAGAAATTTCAAGGCAGACAGGGGTTTCCAGATGTGCTGTCCAAGCTCTTTTGAAGAAGCACAAAGAAACGGGCAACGTTGAGGACCGTGAGCGCAGTGGTCGGCCAAGGAAACTTACTGCAGCAGATGAAAGACACATCATGCTTACTTCCCTTCGCAATCGGAAGATGTCCAGCAGTGCCATCAGCTCAGAATTGGCAGAAAACAGTGGGACCCTTCATGGAAGCGGCCTTCATGGAAGACTTGCGGCCAAAAAGCCATACCTCCGACGTGGAAACAAGGCCAAGCGACTCAACTATGCACGAAAACACAGGAACTGGGGTGCAGAAAAATGGCAGCAGGTGCTCTGGACTGATGAGTCAAAATTTGAAACATTTGGCTGTAGCTGAAGGCAGTTTGTGGAGGTTCCTTGCAAGTTTGGGGCTGCATTTCTGCAAATGGAGTTGGGGATTTGGTCAGAATTAATGGTCTCCTCAATGCTGAGAAGTACAGGCAGATACTTATCCATCATGCAATACCATCAGGGAGGCATCTGATTGGCCCCAAATTTATTCTGCAGCATGACAACGACCCCAAACATACAGCGAAAGTCATTAAGAACTATCTTCAGCGTAAAGAAGAACAAGGAGTCCTGGAAGTGATGGTATGGCCCCCACAGAGCCCTGATCTCAACATCATCGAGTCTGTCTAGGATTACATGAAGAGAGAGAAGCAACTGAGGCTGCCTAAATCCACAGAAGAACTGTGGTTAGTTCTCCAAGATGTTTGGGCCAACCTACCTGCCGAGTTCCTTCAAAAACTGTGTGCAAGTGTACTTAGAAGAATTGATGCTGTTTTGAAGGCAAAGGGTGGTCGGTCACACCAAATATTGATTTGATGTAGATTTCTCTTCTGTTCACTCACTTTGCATTTTGTTAATTGATAAATATAAACTATTAACATGTCTATTTTTGAAAGCATTCTTACTTTACAGCATTTTTTCACACCTGCCTAAAACTTTTGCACAGTACTGTATATATATATATATATATATATATATATATATATATATATATATATATATATATATATATATATATACACACACGTTACCTATTTATTTATTTATCTAGTAGAAAGATAGAGATAGATAGATAGATAGATAGATAGATATGCAATATGCAGATAGTTCACGTTAAACGTATTGTTTTAAGGTTTTACTTTAATTCTAACCATAATCTAAATTCAATATATACTGCGCACAGCTCCATTCAATAAAAACATCAAAGCCCGCATATATTCAATGCCTTCCATTAACAACTGTTGGTTTGTTTAGCCTAATGAAATATTACGGTCTTTTAAAATACAATAATTTAAGGCACATATTTAGTGGGTAAACATGTGTCTCCGTCCTATTCTGCGCGCTGCGAGGGATGCGACACAACGCTGGGCTCAATATCCATATTCACTTACTTAAAAACATAAAGGCTAACCAACAAACACAGTATTATCAAATACATATCTAAACATTAAATTACAAATAACAATTAACTATTATAATATATATATATATATATATATATATATATATATATATATATATATATATATATATATATATATATATATATATATACTAAAACAAAAGCAGCAAACATACTCTAGACCCGTACGTGCATCCTTATTTGAAGCAGCAAAACCAGCCTCTCACTTTTGTAAAAATAGACATCAAATGGATGTACCCTGCCCCACTAGAATTCTGTCTGCTTTTTTGAGAATTCACTCTAGACAGGGGGCTCATTATTTGGCAGGAAAGCGACAGAGCCTTCACTGCGCAGCCTCCTGTTCAGTTTCAACTGCGAGCACTATTTGGCAGGTTTCTTGGGCTGGTCTGAACCACTTCTTTACAGTTACAGTGACTATCTAGATAGCGACTGTCACGGTATACAAAAACAGACTCTGAATGCACACAACCCCCTTTTCAACACCATAAACTACACTGTACGATAAATCTAAAATACAGCCTTGAATATCGTGACAAATAAACAAGTGCTCAATTGTAGTACAGTGTGTCTGTCTTCGTTATCGTTGTAATTACCATAAAAAAATAAAACCATTGAGACGAAATTATCACATAAAACGCATTTTTTATATTTCGTACACCGGTCAAACTATCATCGGATCATTACGCAGCAAGCAATACACTCGACACATCCCGTTGTGACAGTTAGATCATGGAAAATAGCAGCAGAATAGATACATCATCATTACCATCATTAAATCGGTACCACATAAAACGTGGTGAATTCTCACCTCCTCAGCTCTATTAACACATGTATTGTTTTAATTTCCAGGCCTGTTTTACAGACAGACTGCTGTTTTGATTTGTGATTTATTTACTGTTTTTACAATCTCGGTTGCTTCTACCTTTTCTCTTGTTGTCGTCTCCCCCCACAGTATCTTCGCTGGTTGACTCTCTGGTTGTCAAGCGGATTGCACTGAATAGCCAATCACAGTCGAGCAATCTGCACCGGCATTTTCAGGACCCACATCCCTGGGCTGTCTTTGGGACTGCCTTCATTCCAAAGCCTGCAGTCGTGTACATCGTAGCACACAGGAAAAGGTGACTTTTATGATGCCAATAGGTAAATTTGCACAATTAACGAGTTCTGAAACTGTACTGATGTGTTGTGCTAGGCTGTAAATCATATGCACAGTCACGTGTACACTACAGTAATTCTTCCATAGTTTTCTTTTGTCCACTCTTCACCATGTTGGCAATGGCAGTGAAGTTTACATCTCCGACAGTTATTTTGGGTAGTTAGGGACACTTGCCTTCCCTCCTTCAATAAAAGCTTGATGCTTTTCGATATTCGTCAGTAAAGTTGGTTAAACGTCTGGGAGGTGGTGGGCTGGCGGGGGGAAAGCTCCAACTGAGTTCTATTCAACTACCATATCTAATATTTTGTGCTGTGCATATTATCTGTACTCGTTAATTTTATGATATAAAAGTCTGTAATACACTTTTATATGATGCGTTTTCTACAGTTTATTTGAGACAATTATTCATTTTGTGTAGGATATTTAAATTTACAGCTCCCCTGTGATCAAACGTTATTTCAATTGCATATTATTTCAAATGTTGGTAACCACGGTTCCCTTTCAATTCGAAGATGACAACCACTTTGCATACTTTCGGGATGACGCCTCCAGGTTTTTCAAGCCCCGTGCTTCGGTGGCCTGGGTGCCCCAACGCTCCACAACCTTGGTGCCTCGGTGCTTCGGCATCCTCGGTACCTCAAGAGCTACACGCCTCGGCACCTCGACGCTGCCCCAGATCCTCGGTGCTTTGGCACCTCGAGGACTCCACACCTCAGCACTTCGACGCCCTCAAGGTTTTTATAGCTCTGTGCATTGCACCCTCCCTCAGTGGCCTCGGTGCTTCGACACCCTCAGCACCTCAAGGACTGTACGCCTCAGCACTTCGACGCTTAAAGGTCTTTTTTAGCCTTGCACCCAGTACCCTCGAGACCTTCGTGCCCCTGGTGTGCCATAGCCTCAGTACCACAGTGTTTCAACACCCTCGGACCCCTGGTGCTCCATAGCCTCTGTACCTCGGTGTTTCGACACCCTCGGTGCCTCGAGAATTCACCGCCTCGGCGCTTCACCCAGCAATCCCCTCTGTGTTTTTCAGTGCCTTGGTGCTACACAGCTCGACACCTTGTTGACCGATATACGTACTGCGGCTAGTTGGACTACCCCGCTTACGTTTACCAGGTTCTAACAGCTTAATGTCGTAGATCCCTCTATGCCTTTAATAGGCACTAGGGTCCTTGAAGTTGCACGCTCACACCACCAACACTAGATGGCGGTACTGATATGTCCCTCAGCTGCTCTCCGCTCATTCTCCCTCACAATGGTTCTGGTATACTTTCTCAAAAGTATGCAAATTGGAAGTCATCTTCAAATTGAAAGGGAACAGCCTCTTTTGCATCGAACCCGCGAATGCAAGGTTGGCGGTCATCTTCTCTTTCAGGGAACCGGGGTTATATCTGTAACCTATCGTTCTGAGTGATAATGTAAATCTTCTATAGCGTGCTTTACGTTGTCTTTTACGATTTTTTCCCCCGTGTTTGTAATATATAAAACAGGTCAAATGTTGGAACCAAAACGACCGAGTCACCAAACTCAAGGCCACACACAGACTCTCAAGTATTTTTTTTTTTAAAGTTTACATTTACATTTACATTTTTATGAAAATGTTTCAAGAACAAACACTGCCATGTTATAAATTACCATACAAACTTAAAAAAAAAACAACTTCAGACCATTTTAAATGTGTCTGTCAATCTCAGGATCACACGGTTTCCTATATATCTATATGAATCAAATAGGTCATTTTTTACAATAAAGTTATACTATGTGTGTTTAGTTTTTGAGACCCTTTAGAGAAAATATACTGTAAATCCAATCTGGATATTAAAAATAAAATGTAAAAAAACACTAAAAACCCATGCAATTATACATCTTCCTGCCTGTGCACGGAGTGGAATGTGTAAATAACTGCCTAATAATCAGCACCCTGGCTTCCATCTTTAATGCAGGTCATTCTCAATGTAAATAATAAAACGATAGCACAGCAGATTTGGTTACCAGTATTGCAGCAGAGTGCTCTGCAACAAGCCAGTGGCATATCAATGAAATTATTCACCTCATGTCTATGCCAGTCTCATTCGTATTTAATTGTATAATGTTTAATGCATGCCTAATTGAATACGAGCCATTGTGTTAATATGTGTGAAAGCGGCCAGCTAAAGTCGACAACATCCTTTGTAGGCGATAGCATTATATGGGGAGGAGAATTTGGAGTGTGACAGTGATATGTTTTTTTGTTGTGTTTTTTTTTTTTTTTATATTCATTGATAAGATTCACTAGAACAAATGGGGTGCCATCTAGTGGTGAACGTGTAGAATACACTGCACTACTGCGTTCAATCAAATGGTGCTTGTGGAATTATTAGTGTAACTTCCAAACAAGCCTGATGTTTAGTTTGCAAGCGTACAAGAGAGAAGATAAAGGACAGTCCTTAATAATACAGACATAACCAATTACACAAGAGACAGCAACAATGTTGAGATTGCTATGAGGTTTGGGGAGTTTACAGTATGTGGTTTATGTTTTAACTCATGAAGGACTACTAATTCTCTATCCAAGTTAAAAAGAGCTAGGCAGATATGACTTGTAGGTAGAGAATGTCTGGTTTGGGTGGTTGAAAATGTAATTAACAAGAAATCTTTCAAAAATGTGACATTTTTAATAAAACAAAAGAAAACCTCCACAGCAGGCATGTTGCTGGAGTTTATACTAATACATACAGTACTGTATCAGAACTAACTTTAACTTGAATTTGATTTAAAACAAAAAAGATGGAAAGAAAGAAATGAAAGAACACGGTTTAAAGTACTCAGACTCCAAAGCGGATCTCTTCATCAGCGTAGAGTAAAAGTTTATGGCACCTTTTATATGACATTTTTGTATGTGTAGCCATTAAAAGGAATCCTTCCATAAAATGCTCAATCATAACTTGAAGGTAAAACTACAAAACTGTAGACAAACACAAATGTATGTCTGCACAACTTCAATTCTTACAGCGTTACCTTAAAAGGAAATGTAATGTTAAATGTCACATCTTTTAAGATTTCAACTATACCTCACATTCTTTATATATATATATATATATATATATATATATATATATATATATATATATATATATATATATATATATATATATACACATACAGTACTGTGCAAAAGTTTTAGGCAGGTGTGAAAAAATGCTGTAAAGTAAGAATGCTTTCAAAATAGACATGTTAATAGATTATATTTATCAATTAACTAAATGCAAAGTGAGTGAACAGAGAAAAATCTAAATCAAATCCATATTTGGTGTGACCACCCTTTGCCTTCAAAACAGCATCAAGCATCAATTCTTCTAGGTACACTTGCACACAGTTTTGAAGGAACTCGGCAGGTAGGTTGGCCCAAACATCTTGGAGAACTAACCACAGTTCTTCTGTGGATTTAGGCATCCTCAGTTGCTTCTCTCTTCATGTAATCCCAGACAGACTCAATGATGTTGAGATCAGGGCTCTGTGGGGGCCATACCATCACTTCCAGGACTCCTTGTTCTTCTTTACGCTGAAGATAGTTCTTAATGACTTTCGCTGTATGTTTGGGGTCATTGTCATGCTGCAGAATAAATTTGGGGCCAATCAGATGCCTCCCTGATGGTATTGCATGATGGATAAGTATCTGCCTGTACTTCTCAGCATTGAGGAGACCATTAATTCTGACCAAATCTCCAACTCCATTTGCAGAAATACAGCCCCAAACTTGCAAGGAACCTCCACCATGCTTCACTGTTGCCTGCAGACACTCATTCGTGTACCGCTCTCCAGCCCTTCGGCAAACAAACTGCCTTCTGCTACAGCCAAATATTTCAAATTTTGACTCATCAGTCCAGAGCACCTGCTGCCATTTTTCTGCACCCCAGTT
This sequence comes from Acipenser oxyrinchus oxyrinchus, assembly GCA_030684275.1. Taxonomy (NCBI): domain Eukaryota; kingdom Metazoa; phylum Chordata; class Actinopteri; order Acipenseriformes; family Acipenseridae; genus Acipenser; species Acipenser oxyrinchus. Next base: position 23,073,508 of record CM060260.1, on the reverse strand, counting down.
CCTGTGTTTTCGTGCATAGTTGAGTCGCTGGCTTTGTTTCCACGTCGGAGGTATGGCTTTTGGCCGCAAGTCTTCCATGAAGGCCACTTCTGACCAGACTTCTCCGGACAGTAGATGGATGTACCAGGGTCCCACTGTTTTCTGCCAGTTCTGAGCTGATGGCACTGCTGGACATCTTCCGATTGCGAAGGGAAGTAAGCATGATGTGTCTTTCATCTGCTGCAGTAAGTTTCCTTGGCCAACCACTGCGCTCACGGTCCTCAACGTTGCCCGTTTCTTTGTGCTTCTTCAAAGAGCTTGGACAGCACATCTGGAAACCCCTATCTGCCTTGAAATTTCTGCTTGGGAGAGACCTTGCTGATGCAGTATAACTACCTTGTGTCTTGTTGCTGTGCTCAGTCTTGCCATGGTGTATGACTTTTGACAGTAAACTGTCTTCAGCAACCTCACCTTGTTAGCTGAGTTTGGCTGTTCCTCACCCAGTTTAATTCCTCCTACACAGCTGTTTCTGTTTCAGTTAATGATTGTGTTTCAACCTACATATTGAATTGATGATCATTAGCACCTGTTTGGTATAATTGTTTAATCATACACCTGACTATGCCTACAAAACCCCTGACTTTGTGCAAGTGTACCTAGAAGAATTGATGCTGTTTTGAAGGCAAAGGGTTGTCACACCAAATATGGATTTGATTTAGATTTTTCTTCTATTCACTCACTTTGCATTTAGTTAATTGATAAATATAATCTATTAACATGTCTATTTTTGAAAGCATTCTTACTTTACAGCATTTTTTCACACCTGCCTAAAACTTTTGCACAGTACTGTATATATATATATATATATATATATATATATATATATATATATATATATATATATATATATATATATATATATATATATATATATATATATATATATATATATATATATATATATATATATATATATATATATATATCTCAGAACTTTGAAGTGAGTTTTGCTATACTGAAATTTAAGAAAATCTACTATTTGGTATAGGTTGAAAAAAAACACACACACACAAACACATCAAATAAGGAGTGCCATGAAATCTTAATCCATAGTCATTGCATGACAATTCAAGACATTTACAGAAGCTGGTTTTTACTTAAACCACAGACTGTGTTTAAAGATACAATCTGTATTTATCTCCAAATTAAAAACAACATGGTAATTATATGAAGTTATTCCTATACACCCGTCTTAGTTATCATCGGTAAACATTTTAACTGTATTTGATAAGATATTCTACAGTCCTGTGTTTATCACAGACATTTTCAAACCTTATCTGAAGCTGTGGATTCAAATCTGCTCCATAATACCTGTGAAATCCCTGTACATGCCTACAGAAACAATGTTCATATGTTTTGAGTCCCTCATATTTTTATATACACATATCTATACATTTCAAATGTTGTGAATTACATATCTTAATTCTTATACATGCATATAGAAAGGATAAGCCAATGATAAAAAAAAACATTTTTGGAGCCATCTCTCTCTCAAATGTTCAATGGTAATGGACTTTTTATACAGTTTTGACAAATATAAAGAAAACCTAAATTATATTTAAACATTAACAAAAAATGACAACAATGTAATAAAACCTAGAGGAACCTAAAATCCTGATCTCAAGACAACTAATAATATAAGCAATAAAAAGAAAAGCTTCGACTATAGTTGGCTTACTGCAGCAAAAACAAAACTTTGAAAACAGAAGTAAATAACACACCACTACTTTTGCAGATTCTCGATAAGACATTTACTGAAGGAATACGGACACCTCCACCTCACAAACACAATATAGCAGGAACAACATATCATCCCCTTAGTATTTATCTGATTGACAACACACACATGGAAATACATACCGGTATATCATTTCAAGAGTATGAAAATATAAGACAGGACATGGGAGGCCTGTGACCTGCAATCTATCAGAACTATATCAGGTACTTCTTGTTTTATTTTAACCCTATAACTTAGCTAGCTCCCATCCATGGGGGAAATTTAAAAAAAAAAAAAATCAGGGATTCTCTTTAGTAATAACATGCTTAATATGCACATTTATGTATACATAAACCTTAAGAAAAAAAGAAAATAAATGTGGCAGTAATGTTTGGCCAGATAAATATATCATTTTTGATGGATAAAACTTTCCATGAAAACATAATATGACCTACTAAGACATGTAGCTAATACAGCAATCTCTATGGCTGTTGGATACATGACTGGAGTTTCAGTATTAGTGAATTCCCTTGGTTTTTAAACTGGTATTTACAACTCTAAACCACATTTTAACCCTCCTGGAACCACTCATTTGCTCAGAACAGCCAAGTCTGGCAAACTAGTCCCACTGAATGTGAAAATCTTAAATGCCAAATATAATATCTGTAACCCGACATGACAAATATTTTTCATTGTATTTACTGGTATGTGTTCTTTAGTGTTAATGTAATAGACATTTGAATGAACTGATGTGGGGTGGGGTGGGGTGTGAATAAACTGATTTGGGGTGGGGGGGGGTGCAGGGTTGAGGTGTGAATACAGTGATTGATAATAACGAATCCTGTTAACGATGGACGTTATATGTTCATTACATTACTTGCTTGCTTGGAGTAGCAACAAAGGCTTGTTATACTATAGCTAGAGCTGAGAAGCCAAATGCATAACAAATATGTAATGAAACATATTCATTGTGTCTACTTTATTTTGTTTTTTTAAACATTCTACTGTGTAAACTTGCTGTTAAATACATTTCTAAAGAAACATCAGTTTTGGAGTTTGTCAGTTTTGCCATTTGCTATAACCTAGTTAATAAGTTAATACTTTTGTAGTGACGTCCTTTAAATCTACAGTACAACATGATACACTTTGTAAAGGTACATAGTACTTTTTAAGACCTCCCCTGATACCTTCAGGTTTTCTTACTCAACTCTTAAGACCAAACATATTTTTTTTTCTATCACAAAATAAGTAACAAGAGTCACTTGCATACAAAAACCTTTCATGAAATAACACCCTCAGAAACACCTCATGACAGTCACATACATAATAAAAAAAGCATAAGGCCACAAATGTTAACAGATAGGACTATTCAATCTATACAGATGAATGGCATTCAGTGCACCAAATTAAAACATATCTTTCGATTAGCACACACAAAACCACACACATGTGCTTCAATAAAATGACCTACTATTCAATGATCTCTTGTAATAAACACATTAGTGATATCCATTTAATAATTTTAAATAGTGTTTTACATTCCAGTTGTGCATAACGACTGTGTCCAGTTCGAACAAAAAAAAAAAAGAAAGAAAATGGATATAGTGTTATTGTCCATCGGCAGCTAAAAAGCCTTTTCCTAACGGTAAAGTGAAGTGCAATGTTTTCTTTAAAATTTTTTCCAAAAAACAGAGTTCAATCCACTAGGACTTGGAAGGCAGCACTTTTTTGGGCGTCACTGGCCTCTTGGCCCACAAGTGGCAGTAAATGGTAATTGCATCAACGCTGGCAGACATGGTTTTGGCGGGAATGTGGCTGAACTGTTTCTTGTCAGAGTTGTATTTGTAAAGCCCCTCTATCATCTTCCTGGAAATGGACTTTGGCCCAACGCCAGCCAGCTTGTTGATCTCCTCCATCTCAGGATAGTATGTGTACACCGACCTGAACTGACAGCCAGCGTCCCGGAGCAACACCAAAAAGTTATTGGCCTCTGATTTCTCCATTTCCTGTGCAAAGAAGAAGAAAAAAAAGGGTATTTCATATTTGTATCTCCAAAATCAAACAATGTTTAAATAATACTTTTTTTTTCCCTTTTAGGTAATGCAGGGATAGAAATAAGACTAATGCTATACAGCGGTTTCACCCATTCTAGGTTTTAATATGTATTTGATTAGCCCCACTGTATAGGTAACAAGCTCAGGTGTGTATTATTAAACTCATTGTAAAACCAGGAATGGTTTTACTTGCTTCACTGAGTTTGCTTTCCAAATGTTATTTGCTTCTCTTCAATAAAACATATACTGTATCTTTTTTTGATAAGGTGAAGCTGTATTAAAGTTTCTCCTGTTTGTAGCTGCAAGTGACCGGAGGTCCTTCTCAGTTAATTATAACTGCATGCCATATGTGATTGAAATCTCACAGGAACAGAGATGTAGGCATGAACACATGACAAAAATACTGTCAATATACATATATAAGTATACAGTATAAAATAAGGTGTACCTAAGAAATGGTGCAAATTACATTAAATCCATACAGTTTGCGATTTTAGCACCCAGCATGTCTGATAAAAGCAGACAAATACTAATTCTCATATAGGTTTTGTACACTTCGATAAGGGATTACTTAAGCATGAATACACTACAGTTTTAAACAACAGGTATTGTGTGGCTACCTTTCACTAGGTACTGCATTGTCTTACCTCTAAGATTTTATTCTTCTGACCTTCGTTTACTCTGCCAGCCAGGCAACAATGAGCTAAAGCATTCTGGATTATGTGTTTGTTAGACTTTGCACTTGGTTCCTTATACAGCTTTGGTCCTATGTACAGAGCAGAGGAAAACAATTGAACACACACATGTCAGGTTATATTTATTTAAGAGTGAATAGTATTCCACAAATTAAAGCATTGACATCTAAAATTAAGTACTGTTACCTACAGCTAATCATCTGTTTTAAACTAGAATGACCAGCTGGTGTTTTAAAGTTTAGAGATCAGCTGAGATCAGAACTGAATCGACTCATGTCAGAAATTATTGCATATAAAACATAATACCTTATAGAACAATTATTTCTTTGTCATAATCTAAAAACATTCCACATATACAAAATGCTGACAATAATTTAGTGCACAAGATTAAACAGAGGCTACCTGTGTACTCCGTATTCGAAGCCACTGAAGAGGTTGTTGAGTCATTTTCCCAGTCCTTTTCCTCATTGCGACTGGACAACCGACAAGGAGACAAAATCCCATCTGTGGACTCAGGTCTGGAAGAGACACGGCAATAATGATTCTTCACTCAACATTATAACCCATATATATGATATATACAGTACTGTGCAAAAGTTTTAGGCAGGTGTGAAAAAATGCTGTAAAAGTAAGAATGCTTTCAAAAATAGACATGTTAATAGATTATATTTATCAATTAACTAAATGCAAAGTGAGTGAACAGAAGAAAAATCTAAATCAAATCCATATTTGGTGTGACCACCCTTTGCCTTCAAAACAGCATCAATTCTTCTAGGTACACTTGCACAAAGTCAGGGATTTTGTAGGCATATAGTCAGGTGTATGATTAAACAATTATACCAAACAGGTGCTAATGATCATCAATTCAATATGTAGGTTGAAACACAATCATTAACTGAAACAGAAACAGCTGTGTAGGAGGAATAAAACTGGGTGAGGAACAGCCAAACTCAGCTAACAAGGTGAGGTTGCTGAAGACAGTTTACTGTCAAAAGTCATACACCATGGCAAGACTGCATCAGCAAGGTCTCTCCCAGGCAGAAATTTCAAGGCAGACAGGGGTTTCCAGATGTGCTGTCCAAGCTCTTTTGAAGAAGCACAAAGAAACGGACAACGTTGAGGACCGTAGACGCAGTGGTCGGCCAAGGAAACTTACTGCAGCAGATGAAAGACACATCATGCTTACTTCCCTTCGCAAACGGGAGATGTCCAGCAGTGCCATCAGCTCAGAATTGGCAGAAAACAGTGGGACCCTGGTACACCCATCTACTGTCCGGAGAAGTCTGGTCAGAAGTGGCCTTCATGGAAGACTTGCGGCCAAAAAGCCATACCTCCGACATGGAAACAAGGCCAAGCGACTCAACTATGCACGAAAACACAGGAACTGGGGTGCAGAAAAATGGCAGCAGGTGCTCTGGACTGATGAGTCAAAATTTGAAATATTTGGCTGTAGCAGAAGGCAGTTTGTTCACGAAGGGCTGGAGAGCGTACACGAATGAGTGTCTGCAGGCAACAGTGAAGCATGGTGGAGGTTCCTTGCAAGTTTGGGGCTGCATTTCTGCAAATGGAGTTGGGGATTTGGTCAGAATTAATGGTCTCCTCAATGCTGAGAAGTACAGGCAGATACTTATCCATCTTGCAATACCATCAGGGAGGCATCTGATTGGCCCCAAATTTATTCTGCAGCATGACAACGACCCCAAACATACAGCGAAAGTCATTAAGAACTATCTTCAGCGTAAAGAAGAACAAGGAGTCCTGGAAGTGATGGTATGGCCCCCAATGAGCCCTGATCTCAACATCATCGAGTCTGTCTGGGATTACATGAAGAAAGAGAAGCAACGGAGGCTGCCTAAATCCACAGAAGAACTGTGGTTAGTTCTCCAAGATGTTTGGGCCAACCTACCTGCCGAGTTCCTTCAAAAACTGTGTGCAAGTGTACCTAGAAGAATTGATGCTGTTTTGAAGGCAAAGGGTGGTCACACCAAATATTGATTTGATGTAGATTTTTCTTCTGTTCACTCACTTTGCATTTTGTTAATTGATAAATATAAACTATTAACATGTCTATTTTTGAAAGCATTCTTACTTTACAGCATTTTTTCACACCTGCCTAAAACTTTTGCACAGTACTATATATATATATATATATATATATATATATATATATATATATATATATATATATGATGGCTTCAGTGAGTTACAGGAAAATAATTTCACCTAGTGTTTCTGTGACGTCATAAATTACGAGACCGAAGGGCGATTAATTTATAAACTGTCACAGAAACCCGAGATGGAATTGTTTTCCTGTAACTCACTGAATAGGTCCATCTATTATTTTTTTTATAATACATAGATACCCTTGTGATGCCAATTTTAAAGAAGACGAGGTTCAGCAGTACAGTTTTTTTTTTTAACGTAGTGTTTCAGTGCTGTACAGACGTTCTATGTCGTTATCGGTTTCTCCAGTTTCTCGGAGATACGAATGTGCCAGCTTTACATCTTTTTCTTTAACGTATTCTGTTCTGTGGGTGTTGAGTGATTGAAAATTATATATAACCATACCAAAGTCCTACAGAGGTAGGTTAAGCAGGAAACAAATGATTGGTGATATGGAGGGTGTGGGGTGTGGTGTGGTGCGATGTGGCAGTTGGTGACTCCTGTAAATCAGTGATTTGGCTCCTGGGCAAGGCACCAGTGAAACCTTTTCCATTGGATAAAGAGTTCAGAATACTTGGTAGGCTGTAGTTTTATCTACCAAGTGTTCTTATAGTTAATGTGAGGTTAGCTACCTATGATGAACAGCCATCTTACACTATAGAACACAGAAAAATATGGGAAAAACCGGTATGGTTGTTGGACAGACCCTTAGGTACATAAACAATTCCCTTACCTTAAAAGAAGAACACACTTCCTTCAATCTAATAATACTTCCTATATTCCAACTATCAGTTTATTACATAATTCACAAGTTCCGTGTCAGGGTGAGGCCTGCAAAACTGTACTGGGCGTGTTATTTTGTAAGGGCACCAAGACCCACCTGATTGAATCTGTATTAGTGATATTATAGTAGTGTTACTATAAGCAGGAATAGGGATGGTGGAGTGACTTATTTCATATCAAAGGGGACTGACCTTGCCTTGTTCAGTTTAGATGATTTCATTAAGTAGTAAAGGTTTCCAGAGGCTACGCTACTGCTTCGGAAAATTCCAGAGAGGGGGAGACACAAAGAAAAAGAAACAAGGATGTAGGATAAAGAACAGGTCTGCGGGTGCTTGCGAGGAGGCATACACTTTCGGGAAAGAAAAAGTATGACTTTTTTGAGGCTCGTGCAACTCATGGACAGGGCAATTTTAATAGACTATGCTGATTTCAGAATATAAAGCCACAAAAAGCTTTCTTTTAAAGGGGCTCACAGTCATTTTAACTACGCATGTAGTGTACATTTAGTACAGTAATTAATTTTTAAATGTTTCTTAAACTATTATATTCATTGAATAAAAAGTTTCAAATGTTGGGGGTTATTTTTATCTGAAATATCCAGGCTTTCCTTTCAGCTTAGTATATTAATAGGCTTCAGCTAGTCATGCATTTATGAAGAAAAAGCTGCTTGTGATATACAGTGCCGAGAAAAAGTTTGTGAACCCCTTAGGATTTTCACATATTTCAAACCTAAAATGTTATTAGATCTTAATCCAAGTCCTAATAATAGATAAAGATAACCTGATTAAACAAATGACACAAAAAACATGATACTTTTTCAAGATTTATTTATCCATAAATGATTCAACATTAAATATCCATGTGTGAAAAAGTATGTGAACCTTTAGATTCAGTAACTGGTGGCACCCCCTTGAGCAGCAATGACTTCAACTAAGCGTTTCCTGTAACTGTTGGTCAGTCTCTCAAATCGGTTTTGAGGAATTTTGGCCCATTCCTCCTTACAGAACTGCTTCAACTCGGTGACATTTGAGTGCTTCCTTGCATGGACAGCTCGCTTCAGGTCCTGCCACAACATTTCGATGGGGTTTAGGTCTGGACTTTGACTAGGCCATTCTAAAAGGCGGACTTTCTTCTTCTGCAGCCATTCTTTTGTAGATCTGCTTGTATGTTTAGGATCATTGTCTTGCTGCATGACCCACTTTTGGTTCAGCTTCAGCTCACGGACGGATGGCCTGACATTCTCCTCTAGAATTTTCTGATACAATGCAGAATTCATGGTTGTGTCAATGACGGCAAGCCGTCCAGGTCCTGAGGCAGCAAAGCAGCCCCAAACCGTCACACTCCCACCACCATGCTTGACGGTTGGGATAAGGTTCTTCTGTTCGAACGCAGTGTTTGGTTTTCACCAAACATAAGTTTCTCATTGAGGCCAGAAAGTTCTACCTTTGACTCGTCTGTCCAGAGAACATTGTTCCTGAAGTCTTGTGGATCATCTATGTGCTCTTTGGCGAACTTCAGATGGGCAGCAATGTTCTTTTTAGAGAGCAGTGGTTTCCTCCTGGCTATCCATGAACACCATTCTTGTTCAGTCTTTTTCTGATAGTTGAGTCATGAACACTCACATTAGCGAGAGTGGCCTGCAGATCCTTGGATGCTACTCTGGGGTTCTTTGTGACTTCTTTGATGATTTTCCGGCTTGTTCTTGGAGAGATTTTGATAGGATGACCGCTCCTGGGTAGAGTGACTGTGGTCTTGAACTTTCTCCATCTGTCTAACAGTAGATTGGTGGAGCCCCAAATCCTTAGAAATGGTTTTGTAACCCTTTCTAGACTGAAGAGCATCAATAACTGTTTTTCTGAGGTACTCAGAGATTTCTTTTGATCGTGGCATGACGTGTTTCCACACACCTGTATGGTGAAGACCAAACTCACAAAGTTTCTGATCTTTATATAGGGTGGGGCCTCTCAAACTCACCCCTGAAGATCAACCTAATTATTTAAAACACTTGATTCTAATTATCCCCTTAATTAAGCTGATAAAATCAGGGGTTCACTTACTTTTTCACATACCCTGAATCTTAATTACTCATTGTTTGTCTAATTCATACATCATTTTGTTTCGTTTCAAAAGACATGAAATTGGTTAATATAAACCCTACTGATATTTAAGAAAAGACTGGTTTTCATTCAAGAAGGCTATCATGGTAAAACTATGGAATTTCCATAATTATCATATGGGTTCACAAACTTTCTCAGTACTGTACATGCATTCCACCTGCTCCGTAAACTAGACAGAAACATTTTCCACAAATCTGTACTGTTTAAGGCAGATATTTGATTTTCCAAATTAAATTATATATTTTTTAATTTGAGTTTCTCAATTAATCACAACAGATTGCTGTTAAATAAGCAATAGAGGAAGCAAAGGTATTAGTGGTGCAGATCACTACATATCATGCCTGTCTCTGGATCAAGGTGATTGCAGGATATTATTATGCACATGGAAATCCATACCATAACCCAGCTGTGCATGTGGGGCTGGTATGAAGGCGTCATGCCATAAAGAAGTCCAGTTTAAAAATCCCACTCCACAAGCAGTATCAACCGGGTATCCTTGTCCAATTTTACCTGCAGTATATTCGATTAAACAAGGAGAAAGGCCCATAAGGGACCCCTAATCTAAATAGTATTGAATGAAAAAGGAACCTTACCTGGGACTTCTCTTGCCTGATAGCATGCTCTCATTGTCTGCTAGGTTTAAGGAGGCCAGTGAAAGGCTAGACACTGAAAAAACACGAGGTCGTGAACCTAAATTAGGAAAGAAATTTAGCAGAAAAAAAAAAAAAAATCACAATTAAAAATAAAACAAAAAATAAAAATATGCAACAAGTCTGTTCATAATTCTTTGCACCCACCTACAACAGATTTGGTGTTTTCAACTATTACATATATGCACACATAAATCTGCAGCTTTATAATATTAGGCATATTATTTCGTTTAAATATTTTAATTTGCAAGAACACCATTTTGCTGCTGGACACAAACACAAATAGTTTTCTGATGACCATCAAAATGTTATAGAAACAGAAAAAACAGAAATAAAATATTGGTCTGTACCCTCTGGTTCATGCTTTAAATCGGTCTTCTAATATGATGACACACACTGGACTTTTATACTATTGTTATTGATTCTGCAAATCCAGTCACCACTACTTAAATCCAAATCAATGTGTCTAATTAAATTGACCAAATAACTAAAAGCATTCATCCGGTCACCATTCCAAATTAATAGTAAAGCAACTAAAAAAAACAGTACACTACACATTCTACAATTTTTTAAATGAACATTCCAGAGGAAGCACAATAACCTTTGCCAGCCAGAAAATATGAAAAAAACAGACATGATGAAAATATCAAATGAAAAGCTTTAAAATGATTTTGCAAACTAATATATATATTTTTTTATTCAGTCAAAGCTTTAAAAGGAGCTCCCAAAGCTTAAACGAGTGTGAGTGAAATATCTGTAAGGTTAGCTTCCAAAGCAGATTAGTTCATGAGAAGTTCGTTAAGTATTTTTATAGATTGAGATGAAGGCTTTCTGCAGGTTTAGAAATGCAGAGCTAATCAGCTTTATGCATGAATGCATACATGGATTGGGAATCTAAAAGTTAGATACTTTCCAATGATTTATCAAGAACTGACCAAACGCAGTTAGTTAGTGATGTGAGTGCGGTTGCGGATTTTGGAAGGTGGCACAAAGCAGGGTGATAGCACTGGCACAGAACAGACTCCTTGCAGAGCGTGGCCACATGCGTTACCTGCTGCAGCTCTGACGGGGGTTCTAGGCGACTCCATTATATCTCTATGCACAGACTTGGGACGCGGCCTTTTCTGCTTGGAGCTCGCAGGCCGAGGTTTTATCACCATGTCCAAGTCCTCTATCAGTTTGAGCTGCTTCCTCCGCAGGAACTCCTGCTTGATGTAGTCTCGCCGTGCCTTCTCATCCTCTTTCTTCTGACGCTCTTCTTCTGCTTTAATCCTGGAAAATGGTGGATGTTTGTGCTTTAACAGGATTTACCACACTCGGCCAGGTCAGTACTGGGATGGGGGACCCACTCCACAAGATAGGTGCTGCAGTGTATGAAGTGGTGTATGCAGCTTATTGGGGGGGACGGGGGCTTGAACTTAATCTCAGTAGCTGTGGCCACTGTGGTGCTGAAGGCTTTAAAATGTTAAATAAAACATTTATATGGGCATTAAAGAGTATGTAGTGGGGTTCCAAAAAATATAGCGTTACACGTCCCCATGTGTTACTACAGCTGTTTAAACAATGTACCTGTAATTTTTCTTTTCATTGTTAACATCCTGACAACTTTTTACACTTACAACTTTACAGTCTGCTTCAAAGATCTTTTAAAAATGGCCGCTCTAGTGCACTGATAGTGTAAGGACTATTGCCCACATTGTCAAACAGGTAACACAGCAATAACGATCCAGATGTGGTACGGAACAGAAAAGCCAGAGCACTTTTTTTTTTTTTTTTTTTTTTAAATGTATTGCTCTTTCTGCAGTGATTTAGAAGACAGATCTCAAACCCCAGTGGACTCGAGCGGACATTTTGAAAAAAACCTTTGAAAGAGACATTAAAAAGTTATAAGTGTAAAAAGTTGTCATGTTAATGAAAAGAAAAATGACAGGTACTTTATTTAAACAGTTGTAGCAACACGTGGGGACGTGTAACGCTATATTTTTCGGAATCCCGCTACTTACTCTTTAAACCCATTGTCTGAATTTCAAACTGGTTTGGCTAAATCTCTCTGGCGTGGCACACTTAAGCCCAATATATTTACACCACACAAGGGCATTGTTTGAGTTCTACCTAGAGAAACCTGCCTGGCTCCTGTAGACTTGTGGCGTCTTGGCACAGTCTAGTGAAAGGTTGTCGTTTGTGTTCCAGAAGAACAAGCAGATGCCCTACCTGGCCTCCTCTTTCTTCTGCTCCAGTTCCACATCCAGCTGCTGCTTTCGCTGCTGGTTCTCCCTCTCCCTCTGCTGTCGTTTCTCTAGGAGGGCCGCTCGCTTCATTGCCATGTCGTCTTCTCCTTTCTGGTCATCCTGTCCAAACAAAGAATAGCTGTCAGTAATTCCAACTCAGTCACAGGCATATCTAGTATACAACTAAACCATCAAAACATTTTCAGATTATAGTATGGATTATCTTAACTCAGGATGAGTCAAGTAAAAAAAAAAAATCTGGTTTTGAACCAAGTACACCTGTAAACAGTAATAACAATAATTACATGTTCCAAAAATCCTTGTTTTTGGAGTTGGTTTAACTCTGGCATATCCAGTGCTCTAAAGTGACATCCACAAAATGTTATTTCAGTTATTCAACAGCCACAGCTTTCTTGACATAAATCTTATTAAATCACTCACACCTCTCATATCTCGCCAAGAATACCAAGTCTTTAGTCTTAGTAGAGTGCTTCCATGACTTTGACCTATATTAATCATTATTTTATTACCAATAATTTAAAATGACGATATTGATTGCAAAGGCCCAATGTGGGGAAAATTCTTTGTCCTGTCATTAGGCCAACCATTAGGAAACGCTATGTGATTATTATAGATAGTCTATGCGGTATGCTGATGCATTTTTTAATTAAGTCATGTAAATGTAATATAAGAATACTCTGTTTAAATATGCATATGAATCTTGATGATATCAGTAAATTATTCACGGAAAAGCAAGATTCTGCAGTCATTTATTGCTTACTTTAAAAAAGAATCCACAGCACATTTTCTGCTCATCATAATAAATGTCTCCAGTACTGTCTCCCTCACCGGCTTCCTCCAGCACCTGCCCCTCTAGCGGCTTCAGCACAGAGAGAGGAACCTCAATCAAGCTCACAGTCTTAGTGCTCTGTCCTATAGGCTCCCTTGGGTTTTCAGTGTTGGGGGTAAGAATAAAGGTCTCTTTAACAGGCTGGGATAACACTTCTGAAACTGTCGATTCCAGGGGCTTGACCTCCTCCTTCTCCTCCTTATCCTCCTTCTCTTCCTCTGCTGGGAGCTGCTTATGTGCCTCCCCCATCTCTGAACCTTGCTCTGTCGCAGAGTCTGCTGGTTTAGGTTCCTGGGCAGAATACTTGTCTCTCGACTCCGATTCACCGGTGGGTGCATGGTCATCTCCGAAGTGCACAAACGACTTGGTCTGGATCTGGCTGGGAGAAAACCTCCGGAGGCGGGGGAGACTGTCTACCGACTGGGGACTGGTCAAGACACGGCTGAAAGGGGCGATTTTTAACTCGTTTGGTCTTTGAGTCCTTGGGGTTTTGGAGTGAAAAGACGCTGACTTTCTTCTTATGGCCTGAGGGGATCGATGAGAAGTCCTTGGGGATTCTCCGGCTGACGACAGGACCGGTGACAGAGAGCCAGTCGAGCGTGAAGTAGAGCGGAGCTCCCGCACTTGTTTCTGAGGAGATGGCTGTGAAGGAGAGATCCCCCAGGCTTGCTGCTCCCTCATCTGCATGATGATGTCCTGTTGCTGTGCTATGCGTTGCATTTCCTGCTGCAGGAAGTTCAGAGAAGAGTTCAGCTTCTCAATGGACTTGGTGTACTCTACAAGGTCTCCCTCTCCTATAGACTCGTCAGTGGGCGATTTCAGCCACCTGCTCTGAGCTGGGTCCATGTTATCTTCAGACCATGTATCCTCAATTTTGCATTTCCCAGGTTTTAGGGTATTATCCTCTGACATATTGGAAGACTGGCTGTCAGCTGATAGCTTTTCATCCTCTGAACCAATAGATTCCTCCCTAAGTGGCGATGTGCTGTCTCCTTTCTTCTTTACTACAGTCAGGAATGCTGTTCTCCCCATTCTCTGCCGGTGTCTTGTAAATGCTGCCTCTACCTTCTTCTTCTGGGCTTCAATCGCTCTCCTCTTCTCCTCTAACTTCATCCTGAGATGAACCATTTCTGAAGCCAGGAGCTGTGTGGGATCTCTCCCCTGCCTGACCGGGCTCTCCTCCGGTGTTTGAGCCCATGCCCCAATGTGTGGTATGTTTAGCTCTGAACTCTCTGGGGTTGTCTTTTGGGAGCTGCTTCCGCTGCTCCTGCCATCAACGTGGTTAATTTTCCTCAACTTCTGTTCTGCAAAACTGGTCATCTTAACTCCAGAGCTGGAAGAAGCACTGCTCCCAGCCTGGGACTTGGTACTTACTGAGCTCGGGCATGGGCTTGTGATGTCCCTTGGATTGCTTACTTTTAGTTCATAGTCGTGGTCCATGTCAGAATCCATGCTCACTGTGTAGTCTCTTAAAGAAGAGTCCTCGTCTATTGTTTCCTGAATGTCTTCTGTCTGAACATGAATCCCAGTGTCCACCTCAGTAGTGTCAGGGCTCATAGCCCCCTTTGTCTCTGCAATAGAGTCCAAGCATGGTTCCTCTGTGTTAAGTTTGGAATTAAAATCACCTAAATCCTGACTATGGAGGAAAAATCCAGTGTTGACACTATGCGGTTTGTCGGAATCGTGGATTATTTGCAAAGCTTCTTCAATACTTGGTGTCCCAGCGGGATTGCCATACTCATCCAGCACTGGCCCGTTTGAAAGTTTATACTGTTTCCTTGGATTAGCTCTTCCTGAATGGTTGTTGTAGAGTTCTGCGTCAGTTTGGTCCTCTGGGTACATTTCCTCTTCAATGCCTTCTGTTTCGCTCTGTCCATTCACTGGCTGGAAGGAGAGGTTTCTCTTTATGTTTCTTGGGTGTTGGAGTTTAAATCCTAGACCTTCATTGCTGAAGGATCTGGTCATCCCACGGCTCGGAGTGGTCAAGGTCTGCATAGTGTTCTCTTTATCAAAAGGGATGTCAAAGGACACTCCATGGACCGATGACCTGGGCAGGAAATAGAAATCAGGAAACATATTTTAAATGGATACCTTGGTTAATATATTCATGGGGAATAACATATGTTTGGTACCTATTAGAGTAAGACACATCAATCAAAGATTGTACACTACTCGAAACAATTAAGAGATATTCAGAGATGTGTATAGTAGCCGATTTAAATCCCCAAATCCTGTATTGAATTAATGCTAAAATCCCTCTATCACATTAAAAAATGTCCCAGGCTTTATTTCAATACAGCACTCTGGGATTTACAATGCTTAATATACACAACTCTAAAGTATCCCTTTGGTGCAGTGCACTTGTTATTTTAAGACTGGGTAAAACTTTTTATATAAAATAGATTTTAGCCATTTTAAAACATGATGTTACATATCCATGCACGTTTCATTAATTATATTGGCACCCTGAAGCAATGATTTAGCTGTTATCAATTTTTATTTTCCTTATAATAAATAATTGGTCTTGTGTACCTTTTTTCCTTAGGCCAGGTTCCAACATAGCCATCCACATAAGACATTGAGGAGGATCTTCTCATTGCTCCTAATAAAAGAATAAGTACAAATAACTTCAACTGTGAAAAGGGCAAACTAGACTACACAAAGAAAATGAAACATTTATTGAATGAACACATGCTACAATGTTTATATTGCTTATACTTGATTGTTTTCCATGAGCCAGGCAGCTTATATACAAAGGAGACCGGGGGCAGTCTGAAGCAAGTGTAACTCAAACTGACACATTGCTGCTGCAAACTTTCTTGTAGTTTACACTTGATTTTTAAGAGTTCAGGTACATAAGCAATTTCCTGTGGATTTGCAATAGAAGGCAACCCTGTTTGTTATTACCTGAAGCGGCATTTTGAGGCCGCTGCTGTTTGTGTCTAAGTGGCAGAAGAGACTGAGATGGTGACAAGCCTTGGCTTGAATTAAAAAAAAAAAAAAAAAAAGGGTAAGAATCACATAAAAAATAATTACCACTCAATTTTAGTATACTCACAATCAAAACTAATTACACACTGTCATTATTTATACACTTGACACTTAAAATAAATTGTTCATTAGCTTGGAGTATTAGTTCATTAGCTTGGAATATTAACCTGGCATCCAAGTCTGGACTGCAAGGACTCTCAGTAAAGCTTCTTTTTGTAGCATTCGAAATGGGAAACGTGGGTATGTTCCTTATTGGCTGAACTGCCTCTGCTGCTGGAAATAAACAGCATGCATTACTACAGTTATCTTCTGGAAAGAATAAGCAGTGTATAAAAGCAAACACAGTATACACTTATTCATGTTGTAGTTTATATTTTAGAACATGCCATTAAAAGTTATTGAATTAAGTTTACAGTTTTTAAGTAACTCACCTGTAACTAATACATAATACATGCATGTGTATCCTGCACAGTAGGCTAAATACTACACTGAAGAAGATTAAACATGTATGTTTGCTTTATGTTGGATTATTATACATAAATCAACACATTATACGAAGTGAAATGATTGCATTTTAAATGATTAAGTAATAAGAGCACTAAAGGAAAAGCTCACCATCAACATCGATGTCTATAACCCGAGGCTGTACAAAGGAAGGCTTCACTACTTCAAACCACCAAAACAGCTCTGCTATAAACACCAGGTAGTTGTTCTGTAACACAAGGACAATTCAATAGACCTCTTTAAAAATGACTTCTTGTTCTTCCCCACAGAAACAAAACCAGACACGGACAGGCCATGGCTAGTTGAATCTACTTCAAAACACAGGCCAGATAGGTTAAAAATAAAAAAAGACAAATTCACTGTTCATGGAAGAAAAAGACATAGGTCACATTGTAAAAGCACTGAACTTCAAACAGTAAAATACTGCTGTATTTAATTGTGCAATAACATTGTTTGTCTAGAAGATGACTCTGCTCACAGAAGTGGAGCACTCCAGATGTAATGGAAGCTCTATATTTAGTAATACATATTGTTGCACTAACAACCTAAATTAGCTCGGCTGTGAATTTTTGCTTCCGTGAGTTTTAAAATAAGGCGGCAATTCTCCCAATTACTATATTTGGACTGAAGTCATTGTATTTTGTATCTTGCTCTTAATTGTACTGTAATTCTTGATATGTATTTTATTTTGTATACAACTATAGCCCTGGGTAAGGGCGTCTGCTAAGAAATAAATAATAATAAAAATAATAACAAACAACAACAACAACAATATAAAAACCTAAAGGTTGCAGAAATGTTTACCTTATTTCCACTAATTCCCCAGTCTTCCCCCACCCCAAATATACTCTTAAACCTCACAAAATGTGCTCATAGTCCCAAATTTACCAGACTTATTTTAAAACCGTTTATACCAGGATGAAACTAGAGGGGGGATTCCCACTGCAGTGTTATTTACCCCTGGTGTTAAAGCACTAGTGTTAGAGGTGCACACCACAGACGGGCTTCACTAACGCTAACCCTGCAGACAGGCAAAGAATGAGGCCTTTAAAAGCCCTTAAAAAGCCTTCTGAAACCATTAAAAGCCTTTAACTCACGTTACTTCTGGGTCACTGTTACACAGGCATTATTTTTTTTATATGAGGACTCAGAGGAATATAAAACAGTGGAAAGCTTTTATAGCTGCTGAACTTGTAAAGTCACTTTAGATGTGACAATTTAAGGCCTTGAACACACATAGCTTAATCATTATTTATCTCTCATCAAACCAAACACAATTGGTCAAGTAAGGAATTAAAAGCACTTTCTGTGGAACCCACCCTGATAAATCAAAGTAAATATGACCTTGGAATATATGAGAAATTGCTGGTAACATTTTTTTCCCCAGAACTTTTTCCACCCTGCTATGTTTTCTGCACGGCGGGTTCAATAATTTGTTTTAATCAATTCCAATTCCAACTCCCATTCCCTTTTAATTAATTCCAATAAACACAAGCTTTATTGAGCAAACACACAATCAACTTGTCAAACACATGTACATCTTGTCAACAACACATGTAATTACACAATTACAATACAAATGTATGAAATCAATTCAACTTGCTGTTACATATGAATCCTCATGAACTGCTCAATTTAAGGTGACACCATTCTGGGCAGAACATTTTCCCTGTGATGCTAAAAAGCCTCTCAACAGCAGCTGGTGAAGCAGGTATTGCCAGGTACTTGCAGGCCAGCTTGACAAGGGTAGGGCACATGTGTCTGCTATCCTTCCAGAAAGCAAGAGGCTCAGTCAGAGTCATCTCCAACAGTTGCCTGAGTGAGATTCAGTAGTCTTGGAACTCTCAAAGTTAGCCCCAGTTTCAGCAGGACTCTCAACCCATTGTTTGCTCAATAAAGCCTATGTCGTAAAAGGGAATGGGAATTGGAATTGGGGATTGATTTTAAAAAGGAATTGAAATTGAAAAACAGGAATTGACCCCAACCCTGGTTTTCAGCATCAAAGTTTGAAAGCAAAATGAGTACAGAGAACACGCTGGCATTTTTAGAACCAGCCGGAGGATATTATTGTATTACCAAAAGTGCTATACCCTGCATCACCCTGTCACATAATAGAAAAGGTGTTTAAAGTAGTACGATAATGGCTGAATACAAAACAATCCTCTTTAAATGAGGCATAAGGAAGCCTGGCTTTGCGATCCACTAACATGGGATTACATTTTCCAAAACCAACAGCAGTCAATAAAAGGGCTTAATTGCTGCCATCAGCTGGAGAGCAGTTTTCCATTTGATTACAGAGCTGTGGCATTCACAAGAACCAAACATTCAAACCACAAAACTGAACTATGCTTTTGTAGCTGTGGTACTCGCAAGAACCAAACATTTAAACCACAAAACTGACCTATGGTTCTGTAGTACTGGCAGGACTTGCATGGATATTATAAGTTGCATATAAAACCATATTGTCTGTTTTTAGGTTTACAGAAGCACATTTAAAAAATGTACAATTCTTGTCTTTCATGAAATAGACACATGTTGTATTTCAAAGATTAATTTAAATAATGTTTTAGCAACTTTGCCTTGAAAAAAAAAAAAAATTTAAAATTGACAATATGATCTATATTTAAAACAAATGCCCAGAGTGAACGAATAGTAGACCTAGGTTTCAATTGTTACACACAAACAGACCACATATTTAAATGATATGCCAATTACAACAGTGCAGAGCATGGAGAAAGTGAAATGCTGCAGTCCAATTTGCCAAGTAGATATGCTTCTTTTGCCCATATAAAAACATAATTGTACCATTAAGCGTTCAGATTTACTCTGAGAAAGAAAATGTTACAGTACCTTCAGACTTGACTTCAAGGGTAGTCTGACTGATATACAATGAACAGAGACAATCCCCACATGGCTGTCTTTCCCTCCATCTGCCTGTCTACAGTAGCTGCCCATTGAAATACACCAAAATACACACGGACACATGCTAGTTTTACACTGTAAAACAATTAGGACCATTTAATAGCTATCCTTGTTTATTGGGGCAATTACTACAAATTCCCCCCCCCCCCCACCCCCCCAAAAAAAAGAAAACAAAAAAAAAAACACTGTAAAGGTTTACAAACTGGTCAGCAAGAATATACTGGCAATTAACATGCAGCTGGTATTAGGCAGTTCATCTTTTAGATTAGTTAGTTCAACATGACGGTGAATACCATAGGCCTATTCAGTGCAGGGGCCTCGACTAAATCCCAAGCACTGGGAATGTGCATCCCCAGCAAGGAATAAAGATGCACCTTTTTATGCTCATTGTCCCACTTCATATACAAGGCAGTGCTGTATATAACATTACAACATTTGTTTTATATAAAAGGCAATGTGTATTGAAATGAAGCACCACAAGAAAACCCTGCTAACTGGTTTCTTTAGACCACTATATTAAGAAAAATGAAAGCTAAAACATTTCTAGATCCACACAATGTGCACACCTCAGCAGTTCTGGCTGTATTTCGACACTTAAGCCTGTGTGTGTGAGAGAGAGAGAGAGAGAGAGAGAGAGAGAGAGAGAGAGAGAGAGAGAGAGAAGAAAAAGGTAGCAATGTCTTTTCTACTCAATTTTCCTCTGTTCATGTATGTGTCAACCCTGGTGAAAATTATACAATACATTCAAAACAAGATGCACTAACCAATTTACTGGATTAATGCTTGCAGCAGTAGAATAAAGATTTTTAGATGATCAGCTAAAAATGCATACCGGTACACACACACACACACACACACACACACACACACACACACACACAATCCATTTAACCAGACACAAATTTCTCCCACCATCACGGCTGTGGAACCATGACAACTGCATCACCTTGGATTATTAGATAGCATTTTTATGGATTGTTGTCAATAGGGACTGCAAGCTGACCACACTGAACACATTTCTACTGGAAAACAAAGTGATAGTACCAGAAAACGAGCAGAATGTAATCTCAGAAGGCGACTTTTTTGAATTAGGGTCAAGGTTAACAGTGCACGGTTCCCGCCAGTTCCTGTTGTCTGCAGAGGGAGCAGAGCCACAGACATGCACATCACCTTCTGGGATTCTTTAAGAACAGAATGAACAAGCACAGACACTGGTCCTGCTGTTGCTGCCACTGTCAATGATTATTAAAGAGGGAAAGACAGCAAAACACCACAGAACACTGGGCTTTAAAATAGTCTTTCAGTAAATTAACGGTCAGGGTTTACTTAATCTTGTGGAAAAGTATTCAGTGTTATTGATACCAAAAAAAGTGATTTGTTTTCTATCTGAACATAATGTTTGATTTTCATTTTAGAAATAAAAAAGTGCACAACTAGAGCAAATTCTTAGTAGAGGCATGATAATTAATAAAGTTCAGACAAAATTGAGAAATGCAATATTCTGAGTCAAGTTAACTACCTTACTGACTAAATAACTCAAACACATTGCATGCTAAACATGCATCTTCTATTTGCCATTTTAAGGTACCATGTGGTTCAAAGAGCTGGACTGGCTGAACTTGGGCAAGCTGAAGAGAAGCTAGGAGACTAGATTTAACTCACTTGTAATGGTCTTGTGTGCAGAAAGTGCTAGAAAGAGTGCAATGTTGTAAACTATTTCAACAACCCTCCTCACGTAGCCTGCTCAGCTTCTGTGCAATAACTACTGTTTCAGTTCCGTGGAATGTCAAAAGAAGTGACAGCAAAGCCAACTCTATTTCCATCTCAACAGACGTCAGTGCCAGGGTTTGAGTGTTCAAACAGGGCTGCATTACAGACAAGCCTGCTGACTGAAGAATCAGGCTTTATATTCCACAAAAACAAGTTTTAGAAGTTTATACTTGACCTCAAAATATCACACAGCATATAAGGAGCCAATATAACCTTACTTTCACTGCAATGCAATTTAATGAGATCAAAGCCTGCTTGTTTTTGTATTTTTTCATTTTCGATATCCAGAATCATGCTAGTAACTACCAGGTTCAAGAGCTGAAATGTTTTTTTTTTTTATTATTATTTTCCCTTAGTTACAAAGTAGACATCCTCCCACCCCCTCACCCAACCCCCTTCCCAATGATCCCTGACTCACAACCCATCAGAAAACCTGTCTCTTAAGAATAATACTTACTTTCTGTGATGCATCGTATTATATCAAATGATTTACTCACCGAGAAGGTTATTGTACAAAACATAAATCCATTTCAAGAAGTGCTTATAAATTACTGTACATGTCTAAACTTGAAAATACTCTCAGCAAGACAAAACCTGATTACAGATGCCCCTGCTGAGTTTACTACTGGAAATGAATTCTAATAGACAATACTTATTCATTGGCTTACTGTTCAGAATTTACAACTCATCTTGCAGAAGGACTTGTTGCAAATCTGCCTCAAACGCTCTTTACTAAAGACATAGTTTAGACTGCCATGCACAAACCTGTCTGCATGAGTGAAGTATGCTTCTTATGTTCAGTGGCTAGCTTTGTTTCATCTTTGTACAGACACTGCGGTAATTAAAAAGAAGGAAGTCTGATGAGCCTTACACACAAAGCAGCTTTGAAAAGTCGTATGGACTCGGCCCTGGCGTGTTCTGTTAATTACTTAATGCTAAGTTAATCAGGATCAAAAGGAGTGGTATCCATTTTCTAACTTCTTATTAGCTCTAACTATATTATCACTGCCACACTATTCCTGCTGCTTTCTGATACCTAGTCACTGCATGTGGTTTAGTTCAAACTCACTGCAACAGTCTAGCTAGAATCAGAACATCAGACCTACAGCAAAGTACCAGGTTACAGCTGCTTATCTAAAGTGTTGTATGAAACATCTGCATGTTATAGGTGCAATAAAATTGAGTGCCCCTGGCTCCTGGGTCCTGCTATAGTGGCAATCAGGATAGATAGACTCAGGGTTGAATAATCACAGACTAGGTTGTCTACTCTTTCATTTGTGATGTTGCTGCTGCTGCTGCACATGTCATTGTATATTGTAGTTTTTCGTTCTGTTTTAAAGTCGGTAACACTTGCACAAAGCCTGTATTAAAACAATTTATAAACCAAACGCTTTACTTACAAACAGAGTTACTGTACAAACAGACAGAAAATTAACATAAAACATCTTTATGTTATATATGTAGTTAGAAGATGCGATGACAGTTTTAAACTGTGTTGATGAAGGTGTTACAACTGTTGCCTTGTGTCTAAAATAACTCCAAAATAGAAAAAGGCTGTAAACTGGGCCTACCTTTATTGAGGAGGAGGCGTAGACCATGTCTTCCAGTGCAAAGTGGCAGCATCGGTTCAGGTTCTCCTGACAAAACTCCTGAATCAGCTGAAGATTATACAAGCTGTCTGCCAATGACATGGTTTCCTTCAGGCATATATCTGAATAAAAGTCAAGAGGGGGACTGGGATGTAATTACAGGCTTCAGGCAAAACTAGGTTTGCCACCCCGCCGGTATTTTACCGGACTGTCCGGTAATTTTATGTACTTTGACCCCCTGTCCGTTTTTTTTGGAAGATGTCTGGTAATTCTAAGCATTCTGATCTATTGGATATGTTCTTAAAAATGTGTTACAATAAACAATTTAATATAACATGTTGTGCTTGTACGAGTGCAATTCAAATACTATAACACAGCGGTGTGTAAATGCACCAGAAAGAATTGAGGTAACAACGTAGCCACCAAAACGCCGCATCGTTATGTTTTTCATGTGTGCTCACCGCTGTGTGTTATCTGGTATGAGCATGCGCTGCTGTTAAGTATGACAGCCCTTTGAATGAAGAAGCCAAACTATTAAGTAGCATACTGTAACGTTAAGTGTGAAACTATTAAGTAGCATACTGTAACGTTAGTCACAATGGCAGAGACAAATGAAGAAGTAGACAATAGGAGGGATGGGCGTCCGGTATTTTCAGTATTCTGTATAATTTCCATTTACAATCAAATGCATTTATCTTTACATACACACACATTATATATATATATATATATATATATATATATATATATATATATATATATATATATATATATATATATATATATATATTTAACTGGGTGGCTTTTACACGTTTAAACTTAACTGCGATTATTAGTCTCTTGCTGATATTGAATGATCTCTCATTCAAACAACGCAACTCTGCTCAGAAATTTGCATTGTATTACTGCAATAAGAATAAAATAAAACATTGTTGCATTTTATTCTCGTCCCCCCCCCCCCCTTCTTACTCTAACCTCTATATCTAACCCATGATGAAAATAAACTGTGCATTGATATGTTGTTCAGTTCCGTTGCTATAGTGTTGTCAGAAAGTATTTAAGTTATTTAAATAAACATTGCAATGGGTGGCTTGGTGGCGGTGCGCTTTTGCGCTTAAAGGCAACAAAGGTAATTCACTCTCTATTTGTATTATACTGTATCTGTTAAAAATCTTTCTTCACCCGGGTGGCTGTGGGCAGTTGACCAGCCAGGGCAGATGCCGAAATTACATAAAATTTGAAGCTAATTCATCACCTGCCCGCCGCAGCTGGGCACTTCACCAACTGTCCGGGCATTATGGCAAGTTAAAAGTCTTTCTTTGCCATCAGCCCGGCTGGCTGTTGGCAGTTGACGAACTGCCCGGGAAGATGCCGAAATGACATAAAATTGGAAGCTAATTCGGCATTGTGGTTATCATGGTTTTGAAACCCTTATTTTGGAGACAAAAGAGTGACGTGCTATACCAAGTTTGTCTTCGATAAACTGTCACAGCAGAACAGTTTTTCCTGTCTCCCACTAAGGAGCCAGCACTCAAGGCTACATGCTGTTCCAACAGCACTGTCTTTATTAACACTGTCAAATCCTTAATGTAGCAGAAAACAAGCTTTTCAGATGCACTTCTTAATGTGCATTTACTTCAGTGTCTGTCACAGACAGATCTATAACCCACACTGGCCTTCATGGGATTTGGGATTTTTGACTGGACTCTTGCCTTACAGTAAACGATATATAAAAATACATAATGCGAGTAACACCTGAGGAAAACAAAGATAATTAACATTGATTTGCCCAGCATGCAGCCACAAGTGTTCTTAGCATAGCATCCTATTAAGGATACTTACAAAATTAACAGTGAGACAGAACACTCAAGAGACGATTCAAAGGGATTTTTGTAGTTAAAAGCTGTCTTTAACAATAGCATCCCATAAAGTCAGGGATTTAGGAGAGAAAGAAGTCCTCTTTATAAAGACAGCTGTATTACCTTCCAGCTTGACCATTTCAGGACAGTAGAAATGGATCAACGCAGCAAGAGCTCCGCCGTCAGTACTGTCTTTCAATAAGTTCTCCACAGAGGGTATACAAGGCATTTGCCTTGCGAGTGCCTGTTCCTTCCTGTAGCGGGCCTGAAACAACAAAAAGTTTATTAAAAAAACCAAATAAGCACACTCCACCCAGTGGCCCTCTCACTGCACAGCTAATACATGCAGCAGTGTGCAACTAATAAAACAGTACCAATATTTGTAAACTTAAAATAGTTGCTAAATATCTGATACAAAAGAAAATAAGACACGTCTACACAGTGTACTTTTGCTGTACAATGTATAATATATACTACACAGTAAAACCTCTATCTAATGAATTTAGTGGCCACCTCCTTTTACCAGCCAGTCACGCAACAGATGCTCTGTTTTCAGTACAAGTTTGAATACATTCATTTAGTGACTGGTGAATTGAGATTTCAACGTACTCAACTGTACAAAGTATTTGTTTCAGGTCTGTTTGAGAAATGTCTCTATATTTTAAGTATTGAGAGAAAACATAACGCTGTATATTATCCATGTCAAGCTAGCTGTCCTTGCACAATAAACAATGTAAATGACTTGCCATATATTTGAGACTTACTGGTGAAAGCATTAGAACAAGGCAGAATATGGTAGGCTTAAACCAAACAGGATGCCTGTAGTGTTGTTTGCCACACAGGACACTGTGTTTAGTTTAATGCAATGTACCCACAGCGGACATCCATGCACAACCCCCACAAATGAAGAATATAGTGAAACAAGTAAAAGCTGTAGGCCAACTTACAGGAACCAGTTTCCAATACCATTTGGTTGGAGACTTCAGCAGCAAATAAAGCAGCAGAAAAGAAAGGGTGACAGAAAGGAAAATGAAAAACGATTGTCAGAAAATTCTGCACGAGTGATGCGATCAGCTTGCAAAGCTTCTGCCAAGCAAGACACATTATGATGATTTTTTTTTTTTTTTTTTTTTAAATCAGTAGCATAATATTTATTTACCAAACAATCCTTTGCAGATTAAAAAAAAGCCACAAGCTTTCCTTTTTAGATATTTCTACACAGCTTAACATTTTAAACTCCATGCTGCAGGGTGCCTCTTTTCCAATGGGGATAGCAGCAGTACCCTACAAACAAATGCAGTGCTGCTGTCCATAGCTTCCATATCTTTAAGCAATGACAACACCTTCCAATTTGAGGTCAGCAAAATGATGCAGGTTCTATTCATATTTTACACCTTATTACAGGATACTAGCCAGTTATGGTACTATTCCCGAGGACAGGAAAGGGTTATTATCAGAGTCCTAAATATGAAGAAACAAACCAAGTTAGCCCGGTGCTGAAGGAATTCCACACCAACACAAAGGACCTCTGTCTCGATTTGCCCTGGTCCCCAGCCTGCATTAGGAACTCAAATCTTTTAAACATTTTAAGCAGCAACATTTCCACAATGCAGCAAAGTATAATGTTATCATGCACACGCATGCCAGCGAACCCTTGTAAAGTTCAATTCATTAGACAAGCATGACTGCAGTCGATTAAGCATGACTGCAGTCGATTTTCCATTTGTGTTCACAAAAGCAATGGAATCAACGTTAATATGTGCATGTTCACAAACCTTTTTCATAAGCAGATTATTATAATCGTGTACTGCTACGTGCAGCATTTGTAAAATGGAATACTAGATCGGTACAAAACCACTCTTCATAGAAGCCTCTAAAGTCTGGCGCCACACAGGGCTAGTATCTGAATGAAATGTGTCGGGTGCATTTCTATCAAGCAGTTTTAAGTGGCATTATACACACTTCACTTTGTCTAGCTCTGCTGACAAAACAACAAGTTTAGACATGACACACTAATCTAATTTTCCAACTAACTTAATGTACTGTAGTTCAAAAGGTCCCATGACATTTACACACAAAATTAATTGACTTTATATCTAATAAATGTGGATTATAAAATGGAACAACATAAAAATTAAAAAAAATTTGTTTGTAAAAACATAATATACTGTAAAGCAGTAGTGTAGTTGAAGGTATATGCAGGTAAACAGTGTTTACCCACTTCTCATATAAGGGATACAGAGTTTACTCATTTCTACTCTCCTATGCAAATCCTGGGTTAAAAGATATTTTAATGGTGAACGTCTGGTTGTGTTGCTGCATGCGAGACTGACAGCTGAGAGCTCTCAGTCAGAACTGTTGTGCGAGCAGGATGCGTGGCCACTGGACTGCATGTTCTATGTGTGTGTGTGTGTGTTCTGTGATTGGTTGTTATGCTCTGTTAATGTTCTGTTGTTTGGCACACTGGACCTGCAGGACAGTGCTAGTAACCTCCATCCTAGCCCGCGAAAGGACGCTCACAGAATTGTTCACGTGAAGCGTAGCATCCGGGACTGGGACTGTTCACATGATGTGCATCTGCGAGGGAAAATAACTGTATGGGTTGACTGAGGGCCAATAATGTATCTGTTCAACTCCACCAATCAGGGAGTTTAACCACTTTTTTATTTTTTTTATTTACCACTACACCACTGCTGTAATGGGCTTATAAGAAAATACTTGACTACTTAGTTATTTTTCTGCTTTTCAGTCATGGCCCTGTCTTACACAGAAACAGGCAGTTCAGGATTGTGTGGTGGATTCATGGTGTGAACCAACTACTGCTCACTTTGGGATAACAGAAAACACCAAACCTATTCTGCTTGTGACGTAAACAGCATTAATTCACACCCTGCATAAAAGGTTAGCTAAATATAAAAAATAGTATGCTAACTGTCACTGCTCCCCTCAGCTATACAGCACTGAGCCTCTTCACATCCCAGGTGTTCCATTACATCATCATAATGCTCACCTCCATAATGCTCCAATTACAGCCAGGCGTGGTCAGAAAGCACGTAAATGGGATAATATGTGCAACGGGTGGATTAGTTGCTATTGCCTAATATGTACAGACGGCTATAAATTACCATTATGGCTTTTGGGTTTGGTAGTGCCAAAGGCCATTCAAAGGAGGGAAAATTTGCAATATTTCTCCCTGCAGATTACAAGCAAGGTTAGGAGAATTTTACTGCTAAATCCCTCGCTGTCAGGTAGGTGTGTTCAGACCAAGTGAAACATTTTCTCAGTGGGGAAGTGAATGGTGAATTGTGGTCACTTCACAGTACAAGGCTGTGGAAACTTTACCCTTTTGCTCTTGTCAATGTTATTGTCCTTTAATACTTAGAGGTCAACACTGGAGAGCCAGCTTCAGTGAAGCAAGCAGTAGCGTTTCTGCAGTGCGACGGGTCAGACTAGCATCACGTTCATGAACACCAATAGCAGTAACACATACCTTTTTTTCCAACTAGCCACTTGAAACGCCTCCTGAACTAAACAGCTGGTCTGACACGTTATACATACACTATAAGAGGAGTAAACAAAGTGACTTCTGCTATTCTTGTTGCTGATACTCCTACTAAATGTTGTTTTTCCAAGCAAATATGCCCTTGGATATTACCAGTACTCCTGGAAACTAATAACACATACATCTCAGAGCTTAAAAATATAACAGATAAACTCTAAGTGACCCTCTCTTTCACACAAT
The DNA here is from genome assembly GCA_030684275.1 of Acipenser oxyrinchus oxyrinchus. Lineage (NCBI taxonomy): Eukaryota > Metazoa > Chordata > Actinopteri > Acipenseriformes > Acipenseridae > Acipenser > Acipenser oxyrinchus. The sequence goes on along the minus strand of CM060260.1, from coordinate 23,044,835 downwards.
GAGACGTCACATGTGGTACGTTTATTGCTAAGCGCTCACAAAGTTTGCTGTTGAGCCAAGATTATGGGATCATCTTCGCTCTAAAACAACTATTGTAGATTACCTTGCCTTCAGCAACCAATGCTATTGTGTAAAATACAGTAGATCCCTTTGTTGCATTTGGTTGTAACGTTTGGAGAGTTTCAGTTTTGCTGCTGTACAGTAGAAACGTAATATTGCAGTGAATCAGTACTAACTGTGTGATGACCTCATGGAGCAGGATGGAATGAACCACAACAGGAGAGGGATTAGTTCTGCTCACACATCAGCTTCAGAGTAACTGAGACGTGCTTTTGTTTGAGTCACTGTCTAGACGTTATCAGCAGTTCTCAACAATCTCATGCCAGCAATAATATCATACCATTATGGAAACATGCTTTGCTTTCTGCTTATCAAAAATTCAGGAGGAAAGAAACCTCAAAACAGCTCATGCAAATTCTACATTTATCTGCATTACAACCTTTCTGCCACTGGTGGGATTTTTGAAAATTTTTTTTAATGTATTTATTTATTTTTCTTAAAAGAAGCCCACATCCATATAAAATGTATGCACATTTAGGAAGGCACTATTCATCTTCAACTACTGTATCTTTCTGATAACCTTGGCTTTGGTATCCATTATCATTTAATTCTGTGTGTGTGTGTATATATATATATATATATATATATATATATATATATATATATATATATATATATATATATATATATATATATATATAATGCTTGAAACATTAGTGAATTTTGAGTAATCTTTACAATAGCCTGCTATAGTCAAATCCCATAAGAGTTTACTTAGAACTTCTGTTTTTTCTGTGTTGTTTCAAAACAGACTGCTGCAGTGTGAAGCCAGGCAGCGGGGGCTGTAATATCACAGTGACATGTTAGTTCAGGCAAACTTTACAAGTGTTTTTGTTTCCATGGTATCAGGACTGCTAGTGCCAAAGCTACCTTGGTTTAGCTGCATCTAACACACAACTGGCTCACTAGGGAAGGTGAAAGGTAAAAACAGTCACTGCAGTTGTGCTAATCCTAAAGTGACTAACTTGGGTTCATAATAGTCTGTATTTTATTTCAATTGAGCTCTAACTACATATTGGTTTCTACTGTACAGTATGTAAACACAGCACTCACTGCCAGTTCAGTTCATGGTCATTCTTCTGGGAACATAAGGGTTCAGCAACATGTTTTAATGGTCTGGTTGGAACTATAACTGAAACAACCCTGAACCTCACTTAACATTAGCCCTACCCCAAAAATAATACTCAGAAAAGATGCCCATTTATTCATCACATTCCACTCAGATGTTACCTACTTCATCAAATACACAGGTTTTGTATAAATTGGGGTAACAGGGTAATGACTCATTAATTTAATGTTAAAAGGCAGTTAGGAATTTGTTTCAAATGAAGTCTGCTCACCGTTGGACCACCAGTCGTGTCTGAACACCGCAATGCTCTCATCTTCTGCTCCTGCATAATGATATCTTTCAAGTGCTCGTTAACCTAAAAAACACACATATATTACAAATCCTAAAACATTTAGGAGAAGAAAAATCCTGTACAGTGCATCTGAAATGCTACATACACAGTAATATGTGAATATGCACAACATTTTACAGTAAAACTGTATCTGTAATGGTATCTAACAGTTTAAGTCAAAACAGACATTTACATAAGCATGTAGTGCCACCTTGGTTTCCTACAGTATAACTTGGCAGTACTGCATGCTTTACGATTGGTCCAGTGGTTAAGGAAAAGGACTTGTAATCAGGAGGTCCCCGGTTCAAATCCCATCTCAGCCACTGACTCATTGTGTGACCCTGAGCAAGTCACTTCACCTCCTTGTGCTCCGTCTTTCGGGTGAGACGTAATTGTAAGTGACTCTGCAGCTGATGCATAATTCACACACCCTAGTCTCTGTAAGTCGCCTTGGATAAAGGCGTCTGCTAAATAAATTAATAATAATAAGCTCACAAGAGGCCAAAAGTAAATTTGAAAAGAAAATATACATTAGTACAGTAATTAGTTACAATGAACCTTAGTCTACTTTTTTTTTTTTTAAATCACTACAGCATATTAATATATGTGCTTTGCATGAAACAAAAAAGATAAGATTTACAATGTAAATCAGCACTTCAAATGACAGTAAAATCAATACTCTATTAAGTTTCATGGACTTTAGTGTACATGCCAGGCTATGGGAAAGCAATTTTAGCATATGGAATTCAATAGCAGTAAATATGTGACAAATCAGAATCTTTTTCAAAGATAAATCATGCAGTTCACCAATATGTTATCATAAACCATTTCAACTTCTAAAAGCTTGATTTGAAAACTACAAAAAAGGCAACCTGCATTGCCAGCGTGATTCAGACAAGCACAGTCTATTAGTCGAGCATGACAGCTACATTAGTTATCCACTTTGCCCAGTGTACTGCAGAGAAAGGATCTAAGAAAACAATTTAGAACATCAAACAACTTTAATTCTGATTTTATGCCATTATATTTATACATTCATTATTATTTTTAATTTATTGTTGTTTCAAAACACTCAATTTAAATTCTTGAAATAACTCCAGATGCTTTATTCAAGTGTCTGCAATCAATGCAATCCAGGTATGATTACATCCTGGCATTTAAAATAAACTTTAATTATAACCCAGACTCAAAGAGCTTGATTATCAAAGAAATAATGTGCCATTGAGTCTCTGTGGGCTTATTGCATGCCTCTTCAAGCATTCAAGGCCAACATATTTAAAACTCATTTTTGCATTTAACCCTAATTGGCTGCCTGTTCAGGCACGATCGACAATTCAAGGTGTACACTAATGCACCACTGATACCGTAACTCCACCCATGCGCCACGTTCACAAACTGGCACACAGTGTAAATCCAAGGTTGTCCTTGGCTAGTCTTGAACTGTAATCTTTCTGCTTAGAATTCATTGGTGGTAATGATTGTCATTAGCAAGTTTTGTGGTTGCAATTACAAGACTTCTTAAAAAAAACACTTCAGAAAAGAACTTGTGTACCTCTGGTTTCGAGTGATAATCAGGCTGTACCCCATCACATAGCCAAATTCACATCATGGTTAATGAGCTTTTGTAATTAACTGAAATGTATTGTCTTTCTGACGCAACAGGAAATAAACAAAAATAAATAAATAAATAAATATGAATCTAGCACCTATAACCTTCTCCTGCAAGTAACACCAGAACGTTACGTACCTTATTCACCCAGCTCATGACAGCATCCTCAGTGTCGTATGGCAGCTCTGTGTCTGTGAGGGCTGAAAACTTCTGAACACAAGCAACCACCTTCTCCACACTCACCATCTCCACTGTGTAAGCCATCATCAAGGTGTCAATCATGGCTAAGTGAGCACTCTGCAAAAAAAACCCCAAAAAAACAAAAAAACAACAGCCTTTAAAATATGCTCTAAACACATGACATTGCATGTGCTGGTTTGTTACTCACAGACACCTGCATTAGATGAGTGATTTAAAGCATAACTGTACAGACAGAGGCTCCTGTTTTTAGTGGGTTTTTTCCAGGAACACCACTTGCTTTCTCATTTAACTGTCTGTGTCAATAACTTTGCTTGGATGGCTGTACAGAAAACAGCATTTTAATACCGTTGGGCTGCACATAAACTAAAGCTTGCAGGACAAAGAAACAAACAAAAAAATAATATATTTTAATGTAAAATATTGACAGGGTAGGATAATACAGTGGGTAATTAAAGCTATATGTCACTTACTGCAATATCGTAACAGTACAGCTGCTGCTGCTGTCTTCACTGCTTACCAGACACAGTATAAATTGGAAGCTGTGTCACTGTATTAACAAACCCCTAAATGAAGTGGAGTCACCTGCATGAATTACAGATGGCAATTTCAGTGGTTATTAGAGCTTCAGTGCTGTTCAAATGGTGTTAAAACCAGGGTTATTGGAAGTAAGCTTTTGGAACACAGTGAATTCATAATTGTTAATGCAGCAACACCCACCCACTGAAACCCACGCAGAGAAGATACAACCGTGTCCATTGAGTCACCAACCAAGTCCAGCTTTACAAGCAGGCATACCTCCTCCATACAAACACGACAGACAAGATACTACATTCATCCTGTCCTTTAATGCAATTAACACAAAGCTCTGAAGCTGGACATGAATTAAGCTCATAAAAACAGAGCCATTTTCTACATACAACAGTCTGTCATTTGCCATTGTACTTCATTTTCTGACTGGCTGTTGAGTTTAAACATGAAACCGTTCAAAACTGAATACAATACGATTTTTTATATTTGAATACCAAAGTTCTCCAATCCTGACTGTACAGGAAATCCATTCCCCTTCACCCCGGCTGAAATGTGCTCTGCTTGTGTGAAATCAATGTCATGGATAACATGTGGGAAACGGTTTACTTAGAATTAGCTGCTTAGACTTTTATGTCCTCCAGATCATTTGAACATGAGAGAAGACAGAATACTTGAATGTTCACTTTCAGGTTTTATTTGTTCCTTCCCCTCCCGTAAAGTCATTTTATTTTAACTTTACAAGAACAATGCTTAAGCATAAGTAATAATTGTTGTGCTATAATTAAGCAATGTTAAATCCTACCTGCCCTGAACAGCACTGTAAAGACATATTCATCTCAATCTCCTAACAGTAGTGCAGTGTTTTGACATTTATTTAAATTTGATTCAATAAAAGAATGTGCACTGTTTTTCTTCATAAATTACAAAGGATAATAATCTTAATAATATTTAAATATATGTAAGGGATCATGTACAGTTACATCTCATAATTTCCCCTTCTTTGAATGAAGAATTACGTTGTTTCTTATTCGCTTTCTTCTTATTTTTTTGCCATTCAGAAGAAATAAAAATGTGCTGGTGACAATTTGGAGTACCTAGCCTTGAGAATCTTGCCTTCCGTTTCTTAGAAGAGGAAATGTATTGCAGTCCTACAGCATGCTTTAGAGAGTGAAGCTTCTTTTAAAGACGCTGTCTGTTCCTGCAAGTATTCCTTTCAATAAGGCCTGTTGCGGTTACACCCAAACGACAGCTCTGATTAATAAATGCTCCTTTTTTTAACATTTTTAGTGCAAACCCGAGATGCCAGTTAAGAAGGATCAATACATGAACACATTTATATTTCAGAAAGCTGTATTGACATTCCCTCTTTCGAAGAAGCCTACTGAGAGAATTTAAATGTTAAGAAAAAGCTATGCTGAATACACCCTAGAAAGCAGATTAGTGTGTTGCAGGCTAAACTTGTGTTTGAAAATATAAAACACTATGTAATAACTTAATTTCATAACAAGCTTCTGCATACTTGAATGCGAAATTTAATAAAAAACTGTCTCAATTTCTTTCATTAGCATTAATTTGAATTCCAACGGTTTCGTCACACTAAACCAACTGCCTCAATTTTCAAAACATATTTTCAGCCCAAGAATGGACACTGCTTCCCAAAAATGGCTCTATTGTTGTCATGGTTATCTGATGTCGCAAGAATGAAGACATTTATGTGACACACACTCATCTCGCTGCATCCACCTCTCCCTGAAAAATACAAGACACCAGCAGAAAAAGACTCCAGGGTTCCATAATTTCTGATACTGATTCATCTTAGCATGTTTTCCATTCAGATGTATACATACATTTATGAGCTCATCAGTTTTAAGACAAAGGAGCTTGTTTTCTAAGGTTTGGAAATAACTGTGGTATAAATCCACCGCTCACCCATGTGAAATATAGGATCATTATCTAAATGATGAATTTACAGTTAAACGGTAGGACATTATACACTGACATGGTCAGCTTTACATTTAGATTGCATATTTAGAACCTAGACTGGGAACCCTGGACTAGAATGGCTCTCCATGGTTGACTCAGGCCTCCCATGTAAGTGCACTGCACTGTAATGAACACACGACACCTCTGCTGACATCTCTTGTAATTGCTGCGTTTTTTTCCACTCACTCAAACTGGGTTGCAGTCATTTTCCTTTTTTTCCCCTCCCTCGCAGTTAAATCCGCTCATTTGGTTGCGATATTTCGGTGAATCAAGCGGTTGCATGTAATCTGAATGAGCTGTCTGAATGTAATTCACTAACTGGGAAACCTCTCCCCAATTTGGAATGCCCAATTATTATTTGTATCCCGGTTCACCACTGCAACCCCCTGGCGACTCAGGAAACAGAGGCTGGAACACGCGTCCTCCGAAAACGTGCTCCTGCCAATCTGTCATTTTTCGCACTGCGGATCCACAGCGAGGCCACCAGACCTGTAGTGCTGGAGGGCAACACACATCTGATGGCTCCACTGCAGAAGCGGCGGCGCCCTATCAGCCACAGGGGTCGCTGGTGCGTGGTGAACCGTGAATTCTCCCTACCCGGTGGCACTTTCGGCTAATTATGCACCGCCCCTAGGAACCCCCGGTCACGGACGGCAGTGACATTGCCTGGATTCGAACCTGCGATCTCCAGGCTATAGGGTGCATCCTGCACTCCACGCGGAGCGCCTTTACTGGATGCGCCACTCGGGAGCCCTTAAGATGAGCTTTTGTATTTTGCTTGCAATGTATTATACAAAGTGGTGTCTGTCTATTTAGGCACTCCTTTCATTCTTCAAAATACCGGAGAGAACATTGGTAGGCGAGCAGCTCTCTGTCAGGACATACAGTACCACAGAATGATCCAACAGAACCGCAGACATTATTTTATAAAATTACTACAGAGTGTAATATAGTCAGTCAGTCAATGCCTTGTTTAACAGGTGCAAACTGGAGCAAAAGCTGAGTAAATCTGAACTTAAAACTCTGCACTCCTTTGCAGGCCTTTAATTGTTCCTGCAATGGTGAGCAGAGAGCTCAACAATAGGAATTAATCACGTTCGCAGTCCAGTGCCAGTCTTGCAGCTCCGGTAGCCAATTGTGCTGCAGTGCCCAGACAGCAAGAAGAGGCTGCACACGCTGCAGGAAGTGACCAAAGAACTAGTCAATGAATAAACAATTAACTGGACAGAACTACATTGATGGGCAAACACTACATTGTTTTTGCATTTGCTCTATCTTGTTCTTTTAAGTGTGAACGGCGGTTTTCTGGGTAGGAATTCAATTAAATATTCAGAATAAAAGTATTAATAGTTAATCCACAATTATAACAAGGTCATTTTTAAAATGCGAAATAAAACACATTTAATAAACCTGTTATGAAGCAAGGCACAATAATGTAATGTTTTTAAAACTAGCAGCAAAATATTTAGATACATCTTCTTCCTGCAACTCAAGCTTATAGTTGCAAGTTTTACATCATTAAATTAATTTTGGTCATCTCAGAAAATGTACTTGCTTCAAAATAGGATTGACTTACTTGAAGAAAGTCTGTTCAGGCTTAACTATATCCAGGGGGGGGGAAAAACATTGTCCTGGGTTGATTTTTTTATCTGTATTTCTCCATCAGGGATGCATCATTAAAGAAAGCCTTGTTGCATTATAATAACATGCAGACCCCATCTTGGCAGCAGGACAGACGCAATTAAGTTCCATCTGTTCTGTCCTGTTGCTGTTTGACAAGGAGCTGGCTTCCTGAATGAAGATGCTTGTATTTTCAGAGCAAAGGGACCGGCGCTCTGTACAAACAGCACTCCTTGTTTGTTTAGAGAGTAAGATGGGAGTGTCTCGCACTGTGAGCCGCATTCCAGACGTGCCAGGACCCTGGAGGCATGTGATGCTTGGTTTTATTCCTGCTCACAACATACTGTATAAGCAAGAAGTCACCTGAACATTACCACTTTGTGGAAAGTCATTTTGGTATTGTTTATATGTGTAATTATATACTGCTAATGTAGGCTTTGTTTTAAAAAAAAATGTCAACATTTTTTATTGCATTACTTATACTAGAATTGAATAGGGTATTTACTGTACCAGGGCAAACTGCCCATTAAATGACCAACTTAAAAGAAACAGTATCATGTGATACACAATAGTGACATATACATTATTTGTGCTATAAATGCCATTGTCATAGTTATCATTTTAGAGCTACTGTAGAGTATTTTAATGATTATTCTAAACATGACAGTCTTCCTTCTTGCCTGAGCAGCAGGTACTGTAACCATGGAAACCCTGCACTGTGGGTGTAGAACACCAGGCGGGGCTGTCATTGTGCCCTACGGCAGGGGAGGGAAGGTATTTGGCTTTCCCTTCCTTCATTAATATTGCAGAGGTCACCACATTTCAATCTTGCATTAATACCTGTGCTTAAAATAGAAAGAATCACAACTGCTTTGAACTGTAGCATTTCATATAGACTTCCTCTACACAAACTGGAACAACCTTATTCACTTTACCAGCACGAGAGGAGCATACTGATTACGGCTATCTGCAGCTTTCTGTGGTGCTTCTAAAGTCAGTACTTTGTGTGCACTGTTGCAGAATACAAGCGTGGCAATGAAGAGAGAAAGCATAGGCATTCACTACATAAATTCCACTGGTTTATGATCCTCTTAACCACGGAAAATACCACAGAATACTCTGATAATAATGATCCAGCTAAGTGACACTCCACTAGTTTCTATAGCAACCATGTATTATACCTGGTACAACATTCATAATGTTAAGTATTGCATCTTTTATGAGGAATTGACTGTAGCACAGTATTAATAATACAGCTCTTTCAGCAAGTTACTACAGCGAGACTACCCAGGATAACAAATTCAATACATTATGTTAAATCCTAGTACTGTGTACGACTGTCGTAATAACTGCATTTATAATCAACCATGCATTTGTTAACAATTTTCACATCCATAGTTGTACTCCATACAGATTGCTGGCATGTGTTGTTAATCTTCAGTTTTCCACAAAACCATAAACAGTAATTGGCTGACCTGGTGCTATCATTGAAAAAGCTCAACACTGTTTTAGTAAATACAACTACATTGAAGTCAGTTTCTGATGAGAAATAATCCCATTCATATGAAAACCCTTTCTTCCGAGTAGGATTGCCCACAGAATGAGAAAATACTTTAATGTCAGAGTATGCAGTGTTAAGATTTGTATGCTCTTTGTTTGAAACAGTAAAATTCCTTTAAGAGTCCCTGCAAATCCCACTGAATATCACTGTACAGCAGCTGTCAACTTCAAAGAATGCTTGTTCACAGAAGTAGGTCAATCTGCATGCTGCTGTATTCCATGATGCAAAATACATTAGTTATTTTGTGTTGTCTAATGCAATAACTGTACAGGTCAGAAAGAGTCTTCCACAGATGGGAAGGTTAATTGACAGGGAAAGAATGCATTAAACTACCTTATAAATGTGAAAGGACTTGTGCCTGCTTCTGTTCAAGTGAAATACACCATATCTCAAATATGCTTAACCAACACCACTGAATATCAAAGATATTAGATAACAGATCAAAAATGTTTGATCTAATATCTATATTCACAGAGTTACACAAGCTACAGTATTTTATTAATATATTTTTACCCTTCAATTCTGACAATTATAACTGAATTGGGCCCTTGGTATGTTCTTATACCTACTTAAAAGCTAACATACATTTATTTCTTTGTTTGTAATAGTTGTATTTTTTTTTTTTTTTTAAACAAGCAAAGCTGCCACCCTCCCAACTCACGGGCCCCTCCACCCTCCTCATACAATGAAACAGACCTGGACTTGCCTTTATATAGCTGCAGTTGTTCTGGCTGGACTAAACCTCTGTGTTAAAATTTTGCATTGCATAAGGAGGGATTGAAATCTACCTTATATAGGTCTAGGTAATTTACTGCAAGTCAGGGTTTTTATGTGATAAGCAAGTACAGATACATTAAAAGATACATTCGTATACTGCTGCAAAACTAAACAAAGTACTTTTGTCTTAATCAAATTATAATAAAAATATTTTAAAAAAACACACACACACACACACACACACACACACACACACACACACACACACACACACACACACACACACACACACACACACACACACACACACACACACACACACACACACACACACACACACACACACACACACACACACACACACACACACACACACATTAACCATGCTACAAATATTCTAGTGAGCAATATTTAATACCCCTGTGTCACCACCATGTCATTTGTATCTTTAGTTCAGTATTATCAATGACAAGGGAAACATTCCAAAAAAAAAAAATTTTAAAAAAGAGGAAAGACATTGCACAGGGCTTCTCAGTACACCAGGTCCCTATTTTTGTAACATTTACCCCCAATAGCCAGTTTAATACACCTGCACCAGTGACAGGGTGAATACCATAGCTCATGGAATGCAGCAATTCTTCACACAATGCAGTCAAACAGTGAAAGGGGTTTGGATGCATTTAGGCCACGTACACACGGTTTGTATACACACACAGTTCCGTTACAAAGGGCAGTGACAACCGCACTAGATAATCCTTTCCAGAGCAAGTATTGACTGCGGTTATTAATTCAGTTTGGTTAGTTATTGCACACTAAATGTGTGTGTTCTCAAAGTAACTATATTCATCCGACTAGGGAACAACTATACTGTACACCAAAAGGGCATGAAGTTCAGGTCATGAAGGGCAAGGCAATGTTGCCTTCAAGCATGGAACATTCAGGGGCAGCAGGGCAGTTCTAGAGGGCAAAAAGGCAAAACATAAATCCAACCCAAGGGCACCAAGGCGATTTCACACTAATTCATAAAAAACAACAAAAAAGAAATACAAAGAGCCTATTATGTCGATGAAATTTTAAATTCAAACAAACACAAACCAATGTTTTCTGAGTGATTCACGCACTAACTGTTACAAAAATAAAATACAGGTCACACTCCCATTGTAAAAATAAAATGGTACAAAAAATCAAATTTAAAAACAACAAACATTTTATAATGAAAAAATACAAAAGGGTCATTTGGCAAAAAATAAATATTCAGGGTATTTTTTTTTTTTACTAAACTCGGTTACACACCACTGACTAATACATAGATTAGACTAGAGGCTTAAATACAACCTTAGTGATACAACAGCACAAATGAGCAATGTCAGTAAAGGGACACACCTCGAAATATAAACTTCGTCAGGCAATGGAGAGTGCTCTGCATTATAATGATGAACTGCTGGATGTACATAATGTTAGATGTTTACATTTGAGAGACACTATATTAGCTTCACAGTTCTTAATTTACAGTTGCAAAGGATTTACAGTTTTGTTACGGTGCATTGCTAGATACTCAGGGGCAAAAAAGGTATGCTGTTTTTAAGCATACATATTCTAACCCCTTTCGTGAAAGCACACCTTTTTCTAGTTAAAAAGCAGAACTATGTAAGGTAGTGAGAATGTATTACACAAAAATAAATGAAAACAGAAATCGATGCACTTCTCAAGATTGTGTTTCGTCCACTATTATGTTATCTCTCCTATTCGTTTCATAATGCAGGGAGCTGCGACTTGAACCATGTCATAGCTACTTGCTCAGTTTTTTTTTTGGAGCAAGAATTTGTGTTCATTTTTAGCGTTAGTGTATTGGGGGAAATAACACAGTGACACTGCCAGCGAACACGTGTGATTGAAAGTTCTGGAAGCACGGTCATATTGAGCTCAGTCTAACAGCGTCCCTCCCTCCATTTGCCCGTTATTTACCAATGATACAGTCTTTCTCGTGGCTTACTGCTGGGAGGTGCACAGTAAAAAGAATGGCAACAATAATACATTGTGGTAAGGAGTCATTTTCTTGCAGGACGAGATTAGACAGAATTCAACTGAATGTGATGGAATGGGCCAGGTGATGCTGAGCAAGTTTGTGAATGGGTTGCAGATCAGATGTGCTGGTGCTGAGGGACACCGGAGGCAATGACGGAAGGGCTTACAGGCAACTTCTGCCATAAGTTTTTTTCAATTTGCGGCAAGCAGCTTGGGCACTGCGACAATTGCCACCGGTTATTTTGCACCTTGCAACAAGCTAACAATGAAAGAATTTTTTTGCCATTAAAGCTCAACCTTCATGTTCAATGTTTGTATTTTTAAAAAAAATGAGATTTAATGGCATCCATTTCCTACATTCTTCACTAAAATGAGTCTCCTGTGCACAACTTTATTGACTGTCCAGCTTGCTTGCATTCCAAAACCAGCTCAAAAATATCCATCAAATAAAAAATAATAACAATCAAAAAGACTTTCGACAGTTCCACGGATATGATCTACTTTCACAATATTTTTGTTGTCCATCAAATGCTACAGGATGTACAGGTACAGTCCCTGTTGCAGCATGTATTCTTCAACTTGTGTTCAAAGACTTTAACCTAATCAGTCACTGTCTTGAAACCCATTCAGCTAGTGCACTCAGTCTAACAATAAAACACATAACTCAACATTCTGTTTTTAATTACACTGTATTAGCTACAGCTATTAATGTGAAAGCAATATACAAACATTGCTTTTGTACATTAACCCTCAGCTACTGATCACAAAAGAAATTATTGCCTCAAAAACAAGCACAGCATTTTATCTCAAGCAATTATCGTACACGTGCTCTTATTCTAGTGGGGTTGGTGTTCGTTTACATGCATGCTCAAGGTTAAAAGGAAATTCTACTTTATGCTACTGTAAACTTCACAGAGCAAGCAAATATACCAATAGAAATATTATTTAATTAACAAGGTGAGATTCCATTTATGACCTCATCACTGTGGTGGTCAGGTGATAAGGACATGTGCTCCTACAGGGTTTCTGGCTCTGTAAAGCTTATCCATTTAACAGTACTTTTCATTTTAGATCTTGGAACAATCTGGATTTGTTCCCTATTTCCACTGATATCTGCACAGCTGTCAAGTACAACTCCAGGCCTGAGAAGCTACAGTTTAAAGGATGCTGATCACTCTTGTGGAGTGTCACATGAAAAGGTTTTTTTTTTCTTTGCAAAACCAATGAGTGCTGCATGCATTGCAAGGTAAATGGTCTTCAGCATAAATCTCTGGGTCCAAGGAACACAAGTTCAGAATCATTCTACTCGGAATGAGAATATTGTAACCCTCATTTTGCATCTCTGGAATATGTACAAAAAAAGTAAAAACTACTACAATTAAAAAAGCTCACACGGCATTTAGCCAAATATACCCTAAAACCACACCTCTTGGTTCTAAGACGAGATTCATCAGAAGACTTAAAGAACAAACAACAGGATTATGCTGTTCCTCTTGCAGCATCAACCTGTCCCTGCTTGCTTTGTAAACACCATGGTACAATCCTCGAATGGTGTTATTTGAAATAAGGTGCCTCTCCTGTACATACAAAACCATCCAACGAAGAGTCACTATTGCACTGTTTACTTTTACATTGTTTAGCTTTCATTTTTCAGTGGGAACCTTTTTGTGTTATCAGAGCTTTAGTACTGCATGAGAGAAAAAGGTTACAGAATGATATCCCTAAAACAATACTACAACCATTCCGTATTTCTACATGTATTCCTTTATACTTTCAACCCCTTTGGATTCTAGAATGCCAGTGGCTGCCCTTCTTTTAGATTCTTAGAAAGCCTGTTGGAACCCAAACTTACACCAAAAAAGGCTCCCACCAATCCCACCATAGGATCTGAATTGTGCCTAGAGCAACAGAAGTCAGAGCTAAACTCCTTAACTGATCCGGACATGCTTAAATCATACCAGGAATGCTACACAGTTTCAAACACAAATCCAGGACCAGTCTCCACAGAAGGTTTCTAATTTGCCACTAGTCAGACAACAAACAACTGTGGGAATAAAAGCACTACAAAGTAGGCACTTCAAGGGTGGATAGAATCCACTGGTGACCTAAACAAATGGACTGTTACTGAGTTTAAGGACATCCCTATCGGTCTGCTACAGAGGAGTCTTCACTGAATTACTGTATGACAATCAATAGACTAAAATAACATGAAAGCCCTTAGATTCTTAATTCTATACACATTGACACACATGTAGTTCCAGCATAAATCATACAGAAAATGCTATGCTCGAGTCAAGCAATTACTTGCATCAACCAAGCTCCACAAGGGATACCATTTAGCCCTAAAGAAATAATTTGCTGTGGTGTTATTTTGTCAGCTCTACTTTCTCAACACATTTATACACCTGAGACTCAGTTCTTTCAAACTATGCCTATTGATGTACACTGCACGGTCTATATGTAAAATAGGTCACAGCACGGGAACAATGCTCAATATTTTAAATCTGATCTCAAGTAGGGACCTCGTACTGTTTTTCAAGGGTGATGGCTTTTTAAAATTTCCACTTACAACACTTCTGGAGTTTATTTAGGTGGGCGAGTATTAAAACATATGGATTTAATAAGACTTGCTTCTTTTAATTGGCTCTCCTGCTAGTCGTTTCATTACAGTAAATAAATGCTACTTCCTCTGGCCCGTTTCTCTTTTAATCCCAGTGCTGATAATGGAGGCTACAATGAACTATGCACGGTCAGACCACAGACAGATCTCGAATGGTGTTCTTTGAAATAAGATTTTCCCACAATAAGTTCTTATAGGCTATTTTTCCATATCGTATCCAACGGATTGCAAATTCAAATCTCTGTTTTTCAACGTTCACAGCATGGTACACCAACTGAGCAATTTATATATTTTAATTTAAAGTGACACTTTAAAACAACCAACCAAGCATATTAGATTTATCTTGTCAGTTCCTGGAGGGAACCAAAAACTGAAGTCTTTCCTGCCAAACCCATGCAATCTATTACAAATACAGACACAACCCTAATGGGAAGCTGTTCATTACACCAGTAGTAGAGCCCCTGGAGACCTGCCCTACAGACACACAGGTGGCATATCCATTTCCCTCTAATATAACCAAGCTAAGAGATGTTCGGCTTTTCTGCTGTTTAATATTATTATTATTATTATTATTATTATTTATTTCTTAGCAGACGCCCTTATCCAGGGCGACTTACAATTGGTACAAGTTATCACATTATTTTTTACATACAATTACCCATTTATACAGCTGGGTTTTTTACTGGAGCAATCTAGGTAAAGTAGCTTGCTCAAGGGTACAGCAGCAGTGTCCCCTACCTGGGATTGAACCCACAACCCTCCGGTCAAGAGTCCAGAACCCTAACCACTACTCCACACTGCTGCCCACCTTTATTACCTTTATTGCCACTGACACAGGGAGAGCTCTTGAGCACCACAAGATTCATCAGACAAGGACCGTTTCATACTGTGGTTGCCGATAATTTTTTTCCAATAAAAGTGATCTGGTCATACACAGGTTCAAAACCAGAAACAAAAGGGCACCCAGCCTTTCTGCCAATATTTTAGAAAGTTCTGAAAAATATAGCGTTACACGTCCCCACGTGTTGTTACAACTGTTTAAATTTTTTTTTTCATTGTTAACATCCTGACAACTTTTTACAGTTATAACTTTAACGTCTGTTTCAAACCTCTTTTCAAAATGGACACTGTAGTGCACTGGGGTTTGAGATCTGTCCTCTAAAATCACTGTAGGAAGGAAAAAAAAAAAAACATAACAAGTGCTCTGGCTTTTCTGTTCCATACCACATCATGGATCGTTATTGCTGTGTTACCTGTTTGACAATTTGGGCAATAATCCTTACACTATCAGTGCACTACAGCAGACATTTTGAAAAGAGCTTTGAAACTGACTTTAACGTTATAAGAGTAAAAAGTTGTCAGGATGTTAATAATGAAAAGAAAAATTACAGGTATGGTATTTAAACAGTTGTAGCAACATGTGGGGACGTGTAACGCTAGATTTTCCGGAACCCCGCTACTTACTCTTTAAGCAATTTAAAAGCATCTGTTGGGCAAGGAGATATAAGGCTCTATTCATAAAAAATGTAATGAGCTGGAAATAATCCAGAGATGAATCGCAGTTAAAACTCATGGTGGGTGTTTGAATCTTTTAGGTCAATGAAAAAAGATTACAGAGCAAGATGTTCTACCTGAGAGGCATCCCATACTTTCGATTTCAAAGAAAGTTTCACATTCTCTCCTGCTTATTTTCTTGCCGGATATGAAATGCAGAATCCAACCCAAATGAACCTCGCCAAAAGTGACAAAAGTTTTTCCGTACAGCACAAGTGTTTGATTTCTGTCATGTTTGTGCGATGAGTAACTGATTTGTTTAGCAAAGACATCATAATTGTATTTAGCTCTTTATAATAATAATCCCACAAGATGGCACTGCTCTCGATCAAAAATAAAAAAATAAAAAAACAATGCTATACAGTGCATAAACTGGTTTGTCTGAACCAAGTACTTTAAATCTACAGGCACTGCAACAATACCAAATCATTAGACAATATGAAAGTTTCAGACCCACAAAGTTCCTTGTGAAGTGTTCAGAATATGCATAGTAAAAGTAGGAGAAAGCACTGACCGCAGAAAGAAGCACCATTTGGTTATTGAGTAGAATCCATTCTAAAAGCCACAGGCAGCCAGTGCATATCCGAGAACTGTTGCAATGTGTTCAGGGGATTTAGTTAGGACCCTAGTCTGTTACTGAGACTGGAGTGAGTCGCTTAAAACTACTTAACAGAGATTTGCATTGTTTGCATATGTTACAGAGCTGCTGCCAGTCCACTGAACCAGTAAATCATAAAGAGGAGCGTATACAGGCTGTCTGGCCCTTATACAGTATTTTATCACTCCTTTACTTGTGACAGTACCAGGACACAAACTAGGCCCGCTGGACTGCCAGACTGTCGTGGGAGAGTGCTGTATAATTCCCAAAAGCCACATGGTTCCTCAGAACCTTAGATATTTTAGGGTGAACACTTTATCACATCTGCCTAATTAATAGAACCGTTATTTAGGTCACCCCATTGGAGTACCACATACAGTGTAACCTCACATTATTACAATCGCAAACAAGACACAATATTTCTCTCATGCACTTACTGAAACACTACTTTAATCCAAATATGGTGAAGTAATTAGTTTGTTTCCCCTAGTTCTGCTGAACCATCACATCTGGTAGACTTGCTACTGCAAAATTAAACTGACAGTAAGACAGCTTACCAGGCTAGTTTATTATGTGTCTTCAAACAGACTGGTTTCTAAATACATACTGTACCAGCAAGTGAGACTGATGATAATATTTTATATTACCCCCACTGCTAAAATATCTATAAACCTACATTATCCTCAGAGATTTACACTGTAATCATTTTACAGTACAGTGGTTTTTATTTTCTTTTTTACACATGAATTGAAAAATCTTATAATTTCAACCTGTAAAGTAAAACTGGAACAAGCTGTACCCACTCGCTTGCAACTCTGTCTTTTGCCAATTGAAATGTTACTTTAATGGAATAAAGGAGCCTTAAGATTAAGAAAAAAAAAAACCCACCCCCCTTCAATTGAAATCTGCACAGGCTCAAAAGCTGTGATGAGATGCTTCAAAAGTGGCAATGCAAGGTATGGCAGGGCTGTCAAAAACTTCAAAGTCCTCAAGCTTGACATAATGAGCATCTAAAATGAAGAACTAAAGCAACCGATCCAGTGTAGCGTCTCTGCACCAAACTGTTTCATGTCAACGGCTGTCCGTTTGTTGGTTTAAACAAGAAATTGGGAAACATTCTCCATTCCCTGTACAGTTCATTGTTACATTATTACTGTTTATGCATTAAGCTCTAACAAGAAATATAGCATTATCTATGTGATGGTAAAGCTGATGTTACAAAGAACAAATCACAGGAATATTAATTAGTCAGTAGAGAATATTCTCTGCATACAAATGCTGTTACCTAGAATGAGAATACAATCTATCTCCCATTATTTAGCACTGTTCAGCAATTCCAACCCTATCTAATAAGCAAGGCAACAAATCAACCCTGTGGGTATTTCAGGAGTTCCAAGGCAGTGATAGAATTCCCTTCCTGCTACTGTAGCTTATTCTCCAGGCCCATGACTAACGACTGAACATTTTCAATATCCTATTTGAATTATATGTGAGGGGCACACAGACCTGGATATAGGACTTCACCTGCATAAATCTGTTCAGAACAATTATTACAACAATTGAAGACCATAACTTATACACAGTACCATATATTTTCAGCAGTGTACCCATTCATTTGTTTTCATCTCTCCAATACATAAAGCCATCTAGACAAGTACAAACACAAGAGAAGCCATACCGCCCCACACCCAGTACAGGAGGAAGAACTGTAGCCTTCATGTAAAATGAAAGATAAGCATTGTATTATTATACCTTCAGAATATTACTAACCCTTCACGACCTCCAAAAGGAAAACACCACTGCTTCTGGAGGGGAGTTGGCAGACTGTTTCTTTATAATGGCTACTGCAATCCAAGATTTACAAAGAATCCAGCTGCCTTCTAACATCCTAATATAAGGCCAGCTTAAATCTGAACCAAATTAATTAAATCACACAGAAACAGCACACTGTTTCTACAGAGAGCATCAAAAGAAACTTATCACTTATATTTGAGCATTAAAAGAAACTTATCACTTATATTTGGATAAAATTCACTAAATGTGATTGAAAAATGACAAACTCTGTTTTAGAGCTGGTGCAGTGACTTTTTATTGTGCTGATTAACAATTGACATATTACTGTCTAAAGTTATGGGGGACGGGGGATACTGTGAAAGTCACAGGCTAGTAGCATGTGTTGCCACCGTTGGAAGCAATACATCTGCGACGCATGCTTTGCACCAGGTTTCAGATGTTGTCTTGTGGAGTCCTGGCCCATTCCTCTTGTAGTGCCTGGATAAGCATCTGCCTGTTCAGTGGGCTCCGAGCCCTAGAAGCCACACTTCTCCCAGTTTGTGGCCTGTCATTGACAAAGCGTGTCTGGTTATACCGTCTCGCCAGGTTTGAAATTGCTGGCTGTGAGCACACAAGATGGTGAGCCACAATACGCTGACCTAGTCCAGCCTCCAACATGCTGATTGCACAAAGGCGCTGCTCTCTTGACAGACGTGGCATATTGGTGTTTTTATTTATTGCTTTTATTCAAGCTTGCAATTAAACAGCTGAAATCACTCCATATCCAGTGTCCAATCCACTGTCTTAAGTGCATATGCTTCAGTCATAGTCACTCAAGCGTGTCATGGTTAAGCATGAATGATCGAGTGATTATTATTATTTGTTTATTTAGCAGATGCCTTTATCCAAGGCGACTTACAGAGACTAGGGTGTGTGACGATTAAAAAGAAAACAAAAATATTGTGAATGTCCATCATTTATATACTTTTTTTTTTTTCAAAAATAAGTGTTATAATAGTGATAAGTTTCTTTTGATGCTCAGTATATTATACCATGCTAGACAGTTTTAAACAGATTACTTTAAAACACAAGTTGGAGGCTAATTAGAAAAAAGATTTGACTGTTAACTGGGGTATGTTTCTCCCCCTTTGCATAATAAAACATCACCTGCCACGCAGGATTTCAAACTTCAACCATATGCTTATATGCTAGACCAACGTTGGCTGGATTTACTTACAAGCAAATGAAGCATAATAAGGAATACAAATATTTGAGAACCTAGAGATGTTGCCTGTCTTGTTGGTTTCCCTCTGAGTGGAAGCTAATACTCTGCAGGTGTTGAAATGTGGTTAATTATGTAAAGAGAAAATACAGTGGTGGTTCAGCATGTCACTTCTCATTTAGCTAGGCTAAGCTGACAATAACATCCCTGCATATTCGTACAAATCAATACAGCACCAGTTGTCACCTCCAACTTACTATGCTGCACACTATGGGGGATTAGAGGGATATAGTTACACAAGTAACTGCTCACATATCCCAGAAGGGTTATTTCCTGGCTTCACTAGTTAAAGTACCATTTTTGATCAGGCAATTGTAGTACGGTAAATTCTAATGCAAGCAGATCAATAAACCTCCTTAGGGCAACACAAAACCAAACATTTTAGCATGTGAGAAGTGGAGGTCATAGAAAAAAACAATTAACAAGATTCTGTTAAAATTAGCTTCTCACAGTGGCAACAAATTACTTAAATTGAAGTCAGTGTTAGTCAATTAAATTGCCTTCAAATGAAAAAAGTTGAACAATGCCAACAATTATTTAAGGCTGTTAACATGCAAAACAGTACACATTAGTGGTAGTAGAAATAGACAGTGGTGTAGTGCTATATTTAAAAGTGAGGGGTCGCTATTATCTACCCCACACCCTACAGTATTTCTTATATATGGGTCTAAAAATAAGAACTGTTCCAATTATTACATCTAATTGTAAAACACTGACACCTCAGCACAGCGTTGATACAGGTTTCCTTCACCTCTCTGCATTATTCACACCTGTTGTTCCAGACCAGGCATGCTATATTCAAACTCTTTTCATTATTTCTCTCAAGGGTTTCTTACAGTTATTGTATTCTTTGATATTTGGAGGGGTTATACACATGTATATCTCCATTTATAAAATGGCTTGGATAAATTAAAGTACTGTGATTGGCTGAACAAGATCACATGACCGTGTGATAATAATTGTCTTACCGCATGGCTATGACATCGTAGACCAACTTACTTACCTGATCTATTAGTATTACTACACCTTAATACTAGTAACAACTATCTAAACAGTGTTTCTGTAGGTAAAAATGGCAACATACCACTGAAACAGCATTTAAATCACTCAATCTTTTTTTTTTTTTTTTTCCATCTGTCACTAAGAATTACAGAAAAATTGGCAAATATACTGTGGTATTTATTTAGTCAGTGAACAGAACAAAGACAACTCCAGGGCAAGCAGTAGCAGTAACACTATACAAAAGCCATCTGAAAAATTACCACGGAAGTCTCACTCAGCATGTAATATACTGTATATGCAGCAGCGGCATCTACTTATTAAACTAAATATCGCCTTATAAAACTGAATAGTGAGTATATGATGTTTAGATTAGACACAACAGATACATCTCACCACTACCCTCCGATTTCAGAAACATATTTAAAACAAAATTAAAATATCTCCTGCTCTCTGCTGACACAACTGTTGGGCTTTTAAACAAGGTCAGGTTTGGCATAGAATTCTATTGTGCTCGCCGCGGAGGAGAAGGACTGCGGCACTGCGCAAACTGACACGGAAGTCGTTTATTATTATTATTTTGTTTATTTAGCAGACGCCTTTATCCAAGGCGACTTACAGAGACTAGGGTGTGTGAACTATGCATCAGCTGCAGAGTCACTTACAATTACGTCTCACCCGAAAGACGGAGCACAAGGAGGTTAAGTGCCTTGCTCAGGGTCACACAATGAGTCAGTGGCTGAGGTGGGATTTGAACCGGGGACCTCCTGGTTACAAGCCCTGTTCTTTAACCACTGGACCACACAGCCTCCTTAGTCCATATATCATCTAATGCTGGTTTACAATCTAGGGAAATTAAGCCAGTTACCGGCATTGGTGTGAAAACAGCCTCAGAAATTATTGGTCAGCTTCTCTTGAAGACCACAAAGCCTGAGTAGGATAATTTCCTACAAAAAAAAAAAAAAAACACTCAGAAGCCCCTCCATCGAGTGCCAGTGCAGTGCAGTGTTTGGCTGTTACACGAATCCTCCCTCAGGACGTGGGAAATCAGTCTGCTTTCAATTAACAAATGTCATTTCATCTCTAAACATTTTACTATAAATGGCAATGTTCAATGTAATGTTTATGGCAAATAAAAAAAGTACAAAATATGTTACAATCAAACAGTCTTCAGGGACTTTTTTCTCAGTGGAAGGATACAAAATATATTTCTTATTTTTTTCTTTAAAAAAGCCAATTGGTGTAATTATTAAAAAAAATATATATATATATTAAAAAAAGTAGCCATTTTATAAGCGAAATAACCCACTCCAGGGCGTGCGGTAAGAATTGTCTTACCGCACACCTTGTCGTGGGTTATTTCTTACATATTAATAGGAGAAAAACTACACGTGAAGCACGGAAGCAATGTTCTCTCTGCCCAAGAGAAGTGAGGGAGCGGCACTCCCCTGCGACCCCCCAGCACTACACCCCTGCAAATAGACAAAGACAAGCTTACCATGAAACGGTTTCCTTTGAAAATCTCCTGTTCACAACTTAAAAATCAGTGTTGTAGAACATGTACCAATGTCTCTGCGGGTAGCTGTCAACATCATAACTATTTACAGTTGTGCTGTTTAAAAGTTCTTTACATTTTCCTTTTAGCACCCAAGTCAAATGACTTGTGCTCTTTCCAAATCAAAGTTTTAATTCTCAGGAGCTTCCATTCAAATTGTCAAATGAGAGTGTTTGCTGGTCTGCACTGTGCTCTGACAGCTAAAACCCTGTTCTTCTGGTACACAAGATACAGGTATTGTAATTGCAATTGCTGCAAGTTTTGCGAAAGCAGAAAAGATGTTGGAATAGTTCTCAATAAAAACCCTGCAGGCCTCATCTATGGTCTTAAAACCATGATTTTTGTCCAAATTCTTGGCTGAGTGTAAACAGGTAAGATGCTCCGATAAAGACTACGGAGTCGCTCTAATACCGGGGATGTGTGCAGTTGTACATGGGATACTGAGACCTCTGCTGCTTTTTACACATTGCATTGCATACAACTATTTCATAATATAAACAAAATGATTGGATAGGGATGAAAAGGGGAATTGTGGGCTTTACATCATGCGTTTTTGTGTTTTATTAAATTGTCCCATGATATGATGCAGCATTCTGCGTAAAAGCGACCTCTGGAGATGGCACCCTACAAAACTTCAAACAAAATCTGCATATATTCATTTGAACTCCCCCTCCAAGTAGAAATTAAGAAAAACAACTACCAAGATTGTTCAAAAAGTGGTACCTTTGGTTAGAAGTATTTAGCATCCCATCATCGTCAGTCCCTAGTGAGCAGGTATTCAGTAATGCTGGGCAGATTGTAAGCAAGTGCCAGTCATCGTTTAAATAAAACAGAATGGACACTATCTTGTTCCTTAACATAATTAAAATATCAGCCATGGACAACACTCTTGTTACTATACTGCTGTGGACAGTGATAACTTTTTTTCTCTTGATTGGTTGTTACTCTGACTGGTTATGGAGTTAAACAACTTTTTTTTTTTTTTTTTGGACTTTGTAAAAAAAAAACTACTATTTAATATATTTTGTAATTAATATATGCATACACGGATTTAATCAATAATATGCATAATAGTTTTTAAAGCGTTACTAGCAATGTTACACAGTAATCCACAGCTCCACATGTATTACTGCATTTTTTTTACCCTTTCATAGCTTTTTTTTGGAGAACGATATAATCGATAATGAAAAATTAGGCCTCGCCCCAGCCTTACAATTATTATGTCTCTAAAATATAAATTCCTTTTCCTTTGCAGGAATTGGAAATTGATTTTAAAAAGGAATTGGAACCTAAAGAAAACACCTAAAAGAGAACAGATAGCCAAGTCAGAACTCACAATCTGAATGGGCTTCTTGCGCAGGTCCCTCTCAGTAACCAACTTCTCCTGGTCTGTGACATAAAGTCCCTTCTGTGCGAGCGCCTGGATGACAGCATCGTGTCCCAGGAGTGGCTTGGCTGCATCGCTCTTGAGAATGAGGCTCCCAGCGCAGGCAGTACAGCTCAGCTGACAGTAGCAGGTTCACCACGGGAGGCTTGGTGTGCACCTGCTCGTACTGGTCTGTGTAGAAGGGCTCCTTCAGGTCCTCTGGCACATTGTCTAGAGAACACACACACACACACAGAACAGCCATTAATGCATAACACTTTGAGAGGAACCTGCTTATCTACAAACATCTGCTCTTTTCTGCAGATATAAAAACTACACACACCTATGGTGCACCTCATTACATACTCTTAATTACCCAGAATTCCTGCAAAAGCCTGTCAATATTCAAAATAAGAAAAACATGACTGAACAGTACGTCACAATATGAATCACTGTATGTATGGGATTCTAAATCTATGCAAAAATATATTCAAGTCTGAGCTTTCCAGCTAAATGTCTAGTACTTGTTTCATGACTGAAAAAGCTATCTATACTTAATGTTTACACTTTATTTTGCCAGATAAACTACAAGATGACCCCAATGAGTTTCTCTGTGGTACATCTATGGTAAATTGCAATCCCCTGAGCTTTCAGGCAGTTACTATGGCAGCTGAATTAAACCAATACTGTTCAATGGGTTATGTTTCACTTTTATTAATAATGACCTTGATAATATATTAGGGAACACAAAGAACAGTCATGTGAAAAATTATAATAATTGTGTAATAAATGTTTAACCTTGAGCATTGGAATTCAGGGAAAGTAGAGCAAGTATTGGGAATGTCCTAACCATATCACTGTGTTTCACTGTGTTGAGTTGTGCATATTCTCAAGGAATTCCTTCTGAATATAGTATCACAATCATTTATTTTTATTTTTTATTTCTTTATTTAACAACTGAAATAGGGTAAGCATGTGCAAATATGGTGCTTGTGACAAATGCAGGCCTTGTGACTTTACTGCAGATTATAATTATCTCTGATTAATGTGCTGCACTTGCTGGAAAACAAAATAATTTCAGTCAAACATAGCATTGAATTTAAACTTAATAAAATAAGTTGATTTTAAATTGAGCTTTTTGTTTTCCCCCATTTTATTTTTTACATTTTCCAAAACATACTGAATGGTATTGTTTACATAATTCTAATACGAGGCAAACATATACATTCCTGACTAAAGACTACATCTAAATTTTAAAGATTTTTGTTAGAGAGAAAGCAACATTCAACTTAGCTAAGGAAAAAAAAAACAAGACAGAGACTACAGCTTAACTGCTATTTTGTTTTAAATGCTGACATTCTTATGGGTTTAAATCAATGAAGTTAATCATGCTAGCATGGCAATGGTTTAAAACTATTACTAGAGGTCTTAAGCATAATCTGGCATTCAATTAAAAACATATGTACTTGATATACAGCGTATAAATAACAGTATTGGAATATAGAACTGTATCATATAATTTCATACCTACATGTGTGAGTTTGTTTGTTTCTCTATGGGCCTAAATATCCTGTTGATACCCAAGATAGCTACAAAATGCATTTGTTACAATGTACTGCATGTGGAGGGAAAGGGAGGAGGAAATCAACTTAGATTTACATAGAACTTTTCACAGAAATTAACATCCAATAAAGTTACACAACCACTGAGCAACCATTGACAGACAGCCACTTTAAACTCATTGTTTTTCTACACAGTACAGTAGCTATACTTAACTGGTTTTAAGTCTTATTGTCAGGTCCAAGGAGAAGCCTCTAGTTTAATAAAACCAAAAACAGAAATATACCTTTACACACTTTATTTCCTTAAAAAGCATGCAGGACTACAAATATTAAAAATTAGAACATGAGGAATAAGAATGGAAAGAATAATGTCTTATTACTGACTTATTAACATTACCACAATAAAATAATAAATCATATTTATACATTTTAGGGCTATGGTATCACGATTCGCCATGGTTTAGCTCATTAAGGTACAGCCAACCCCAGCGTGTAGGATCAGTGTATACTTTGTTTAAGGTCAACAGGAAAGGCCTTCCCATGTTCTCTGTGCAGAGCAGACAGGAAGTTGATATGTAGTTTCCAGAGGAAAACAAGCTACAGTAGGCTATAAATGCAAAGAAAAAAGTAACAACAATTAGAGAGAGCGAGCAGAGAGAGAGAGAGAGAGAGAGAGAGAGAGAGAGAGAGAGAAATGTGGCTTTGAGGAGATTGAAGAAACAAAACAGCAACTTACATGTACCCTTTCCACTGAGACGTTTCAATTCAACGCATATTTCTGGATACATCTCCACAGGGTTTGAAAAGCTATATCAGGTCTCTGTTCTACTACTAAAGTTTGATGTACTTTCTGAATGCAATTTAACCTTAAAAATAGTGCTGAATTTAGAAATACAAAAAAAAGCCTACAATTCCATGACAAACGTTTTGACTGTCTAAAAAGGACATTGAAAAAGACTTCTAGTCGAAATGTTTGTTTTTGAATTTTAGCTTTATTTAGTTTTTCTAAATTCAGTACTATTGAGTGTTTCATTGTTATGGATGATCTGCATCTCAGAAAATGCAAAACTATTTATTTAATTTAAATCTCTTTATAAAATAAATACATAAATAAACAAATGTATAAATCACATCACGAAAAACATTTTCTGTGCTTGGTCTAAACACAGCCATGTCACATTTCTTCTAGGAAGTCTGACACAGGTATAACTGACTTCATCAAGCAAGCAGCGTATAATCAGTGTGCTTTGAATATCCACAGGATCTACCGAGCTACAGCAGGGGGGCTATTTGTAATTGGGACAAATGCTGTCAGTCTTGGTATTTCTGTTATGTCACAGATGTTATGAAACAGTTCTGCTTAGTATGTGTAAAGACTAAACAACTGTTGTGCTAGTTAAAACAACATATAGAGCTACTAACTCTTATGTTCAAACATACAAAAACATGTAGTTGTCTACAATTTTGAGATTAAAAGAGGTGGCTCTGCAAAGCATGTAGGCATGCTTACAGCACACAGTGTCAAGTCTACCTGTTCACCTGGTATATTGTTTTACATGATGCAAATAGGACAGTTCATCTAAGCAAACAGGATTCTATATCTGTCCTGCTTCCCATGACACCAGCTCTTCATCAATCTGTCGGCAGCTGAAACATCTGCTTCTCTGCATTTCCCATCTGTAGGACTAATACAGAGGTTTTTTTAAAATAGTCTGCATGCAATACTGGAACATAGAACACGTGAATTCAATTTAATGTATACCACTGTGTGGTGCAATACTACAGATAAATCTTGTGGACTATGGAATTTGTTTTTTTTGATTACTTTCTTTCATTGAGGAACAAGAGACCCATACATATGAATTTGGAAACTTGAACATTTTACATTAACTGGGTACATAAATGCTTGATTTCATACATTTCTACTTAAAAGGTTCTAAAGTGCTTTGTTTTTGAAGTTCAAGCCTAAGAAAAGAAGAGTCTAAAGTCATAAAACTGAAGGCTCTAGAAGAAATGAGCATCAGTGTAAACATACAGAACCGAATGCTGAACCAGTCACTTCAAAATCAAATAACATGGATGTGAAGGACAGGACTCAAACTATAACGGTGCCTCACTCCCATACTGTGAGGATGTGTCTCTTCTACTGTATATAAGCACATTGGGAAAGTACTTCTGATGTGGGCCCCACACAAAAAGCAGAATCTGCCACATGTGGAAAGCCTGCATTACTGGGTATGGAAAATGAATGCAACTAAAAGTAGTAAAGTCTAAATAGATTTCTGTTAAGGATTGTAGGCTCAACTGGAAGTAATGATTGTATTGGGTACGTGCCCAGTTGCTTTGCTTAGCTTTTTTTATACAAGCTAAGAAGGAAAACTTTGAACTTATTTCACTGTGGGGTAAAATGACTACCTCTAATATTTTCCATCTCAGTACTGCAATTGTATTTCACATATAGTGATTAGGGGTGCTATCGTAGCTTCTGTTTAATTTACTAAATGTTTAGATTTAAGAATAAAATAAGTTTAAAATTGAACATATTGGTAAATGTTTGTAACCCATTACAAAGGCCATCATTAGAAGCCCTATCACTTTTACTGCAACATATATCTGGGTACAACTGTATGGGTACAGCATTTCTGTGTATGAAAAAGAGTGAAATGTTGAAGACCAAGGCTAACACCTAGATTTGGCTTGTAGATTTAGAATTGTGGAGAGCTATTTCCATGATGAGGTAGAAGGTGTTACTGAACACTATTCTAAACTGAATTACTGTTTCTTGTTTCTAGCATTCCTGTTAAAGGTACCTGTAAACATGCAGATGACCTCAGTCTTTATTGGTGGCACCAGGCTATTTTTATGCAGTTGAAATATGGCCCTCATTAGATTTCAGAGCTGGATCATTTCCCCTGCTTAATTCCATGAATCTAACATTTGTATTTTTTAGGGTGTACTGAATCCAATCAGACTGGACTCTGAGTGTAAGCTGAACTAAAACAACTATGCAAAGGTTAAAGTCAAACTGTTACAAGATATATAATTACAGTAGAGTGGTATTTTCCATTTCAGTATAGCACAGCTGTAAATCAAGCCAGAAATTCCGTTTTGTGCAAACCAGTAGTTACTTCTTGCTAAATCAAGCCCTGGCAGCAACAACCTAAGTGATAACTTTGTATAACAAAAAACATGAAAGCCTGGTTGGTTACTTGGTAGAGTAGTGCTGTGCTCTCATGCTGGGCCTATATCTAAAAGTCTACTTGGCATTATATGCAGAAAATACAAAACGGCAACCGGTATCACATATATAATTATAACTCTCTGAGGTTAATCCAGCACAGCAAATGAAATACTGTATAACGCCAGCCCTCACGAGACCACTTCCCAATAGCATTTAGGCACCTATGGTCAACGTCGGCTAAAATTTCAATAATGTTTAAATTAATTTAAAAAATGTACATAAATGTGGAAATATAATAATATATGAAGCTATCAAAGCTATTGTATAAGGCACATTTAAAACAAAACAAAAAACAAAACAAAAAAAAAAACTAAATAAATAATTAAATGACTGTATGTAGACATTTTCAATTGCAAAGCTTTGCCACAAGTGAATTGCAGGCATAAGTCTTGGTAAACATACCTAAACTAAATCACTACGTGCGACTGCGTGCATTTTCCAACACGGTAGACTGTGAAAACAGACGCCACTTACCTGTCCCAAATGCTTTGGCAACCAGCCATGCCAGACTACAAGAGATTTTAGCCCTGGAAAAGTCGTATTGATCAAAGGCTTTTATGGCTGGAACGATGAAAGTCTTTCTAATCTCCCTGCTATCTGCGGCATCGCCCATTCTAACACCTCAGATGGAAATGCCCGTCTCCTGAAACCAGTATATGCTTGTCAAGCAATGGGACCTGATGACATCCCTCCAATGGAATTCAATGCACCTAATTTGACTTTTGTTTGCTTATTTTATTATTAATTTTTTTTCAAAAATAACGTTTTCTGTACAGATACAGTTGATCTTATCTGAACAGCAGCGCTTCGTGATTGTGTTTTTCCAATTAGTATTCCATATGTTCTCGCGTGTTCAATTCAGCTGGCAAAATCAAGCAGCAGCAGATTCCGTTGCATTTTTCATCCATTCTCTCTGGCTTTGCCCCGTGTTTTTTTTTAAATTATTATTATGTATTTATTTGTGGAAAGACGCATATCCAAGTTATCCAGTTTCCATTTTAAAATCGTTCTTTTCCATTTGTGGATGGATATGTTTATTTTAATTCCATGTTCTTTTTTTCTTTGGATTTTTATTTTCCCCCTTTCCTTACAGAAATCCCTGACGTTGCTGCGGTTTTCCTGCCGCACTGTCTCTATTAGGGAGCTCGTCCTTTGCGCCTGCGTAGTCCGCCCATAGCCGACGCCAACCCTTTTCTGCTCAGTACAGAGCTAATGATATTGAAGTGTCACAACTTTAGGTATGAGACTGCAGTACCCTAAACTACCAAATAAATAGTCATGTGTTGTTTATAGCTGATAGATTGTATTGTATTTATATGTTTTAGTCTGTTATGTCAATATACTGTTTAGTTCTTACAATTTCTTGGGGGATGATATGTATGTCGGATACAATTTAGCGGTCTCCTATCACATAATGCAATGCTAAATTAGCCAAGCAAATACGTAATACACAGTAATTCAAGGTCTCTAGTTTTTGTGTTGGTCACTTTAAAGGGTATTTCTCCTAATTAAGGGCTGGAATAAAGCCATTGAAAGTGGCCCATTAAACCAGGTTACCATTTCATTTACTTCGTTATTTGTATGATACGGGTTACATAACGAGAGACGTTGATGGTATATTGCCTTTGGGGGTGATCGAGATAGTCTGCTGCTTACACAGTGAGCATGTGGCACACAGGTCAACTCTAATGGAAAAACTACATCTCCCAGAGTGCTGTGCGCACCCTACATCAGAGATGCGACACGTTTGGACTAAAAACAAGGAGCTCCTCATTTCGTGTTTAATTAAAGGTGACACCAGCAATGCTGTAGACATAGTAAGTATGTGCATATATTGCTTTTTATTAAAGAGTACACTACAATTAAAACAAAAAAGTATATCTGCTGAAGGTGTTTACCTTTGTTAATATTATCAGTACGCGACTATGGCGGTTATTTGATAGAATACTTTAGTACAGTATAAACAATTTCTTTTAAGTTTCCTGAGTATTTGTTCATCATATTTTTGGTGTCTTTGGTGCCAAGACTTGGTATGATAGATCTGTACTGAAAAAATATGTAATCAAATATCCATTGGGGTTGTTCATTGTACCTTATCACCGCATCAGAGGAGTTACGTGTACGTGTAGCTGTGCAGTACATGTCTGCAGTTAGCTCTACAGCATTCCAGTTTTTGCACCTGTGATTTAATGTATCTGTCTACAGAGCCCCTGTCTTACCTTTATTAATTCCATAATTTAGGGTTTCAGCCTGGCTGTTAAAACATCTAATATTCTGGTGTTTGATTCGCTTTGGCCTTTACACAACACTCAGTAGTTTCAACGATAACAATGGCCCTAAAGAAAAACATCAGGCTGCTTTAATACGATGTTTAAAAAAAAAAAAAAAAAACACATTCTTAATTTGGAATAAATTGCACTTGAAAGAAGCAGGACAGTTGACTTGTGTGTCATTGTTTAGATAATCTACAGTTCAACATCACATGGATCTAAATTTGTAGATCTGATTCATTAATTTTTATTTTTTTATTTTTTTTTATTTTTTTATTTCAGGATACAAATGTTTGTTCCAAGGTCTCTTAAGGTAAAATGCTCTTCAGAAAGCACAGATCACCTTCCCAAAAAACGTAAAGCATCTTCTGAAGATGCAGAAGATCAACGGACGGACTGCACCTCTACAGTGGATAATTCAGAGGAACAGAAAGAGCCAGGGCAAGGGCAGCAGAATCCTAAAAACACCTGCGAGGAACGCAACCAGGAAAGCGCAGAGGCACACGCACAAGATACTGAAACAGGCGGTTCTTCTGAGGAAGAGCCAGTAAAGGCTTTCAAGAAAAGCCAGAGGTGGCCAGAGCCTGGGGAGCCAGTTTGTGTTTTATGTGGTCGATATGGAGAGTATATCTGTGATGCAACTGATAACGATGTTTGCAGTTTAGAATGTAAAGCTGAACACCTGAATCGGGTTGGTGTAAAACTAGAGGCAACTGACGACAATGTGGAAAACGTGTCTTTAGCAGCGCCTGCGAAAGATGACAAGTTTAATTTTACCTACAGAGAGGATCCTTTTATATCAAGTCTGACGGAGGAGCAAGTTGAAAGGCTGAAGCAAGAACTAGGAATTGTAGTGCAGGGCCAAGATATCACCAGGCCCATTATAGAATTTGAACACTGTGGCTTCCCAGATCATTTAAACTGCAATCTAAAGAGAAGGGGTTATGAAGTGCCAACCCCCATCCAGATGCAAATGATTCCTGTCGGGTTGGCGGGAAGAGATGTGATAGCCAGTGCTGACACAGGCTCAGGAAAAACGGCAGGCTTCCTGCTCCCTGTTCTAGTGCGAGCTCTAGAGGAGGTAAATTAGAGTTCAGTTGCAGACAGGAAGAGGCATGGTGGCTGATTAACTCCAGAGCTCCTAAAGTAATTACAAGGAAAACTGAGTGTGCTCCACCAGAGAGAGAACTTTCATGTAGCTTTCACAAGAGAGGCTATAGGGCGCCAGTTTGTTTGACACATGAAACTTGTTTATAGTTATAACATCCATTGTGAAAATTCTTATAGCTTAAGTTGTCTTCAGACAAAAAAAAAGCATCTTAAAAGTTGTACTATACCTTGATTACATTTTTACCATGATTTTATTTTAAGAAGAGTAATAGTAAAATTAAAGTGAATTGCTGTATTTTGTACTACCATAGTGTGTGTCATATATATATACTATATGTATGTATATATATACAGTACTGTGCAAAAGTGTTAGGCAGGTGTGAAAAAATGTTGTAAAGTAAGAATGCTTTCAAAAATAGACATGTTAATAGATTATATTTATCAATTAACTAAATGCAAAGTGAGTGAACAGAAGAAAAATCTAAATCAAATCCATATTTGGTGTGACCACCCTTTGCCTTCAAAACAGCATCAATTCTTCTAGGTACACTTGCACAAAGTCAGGGATTTTGTAGGCATATAGTCAGGTGTATGATTAAGCAATTATACCAAACAGGTGCTAATGATCATCAATTCAATATGTAGGATGAAACACAATTATTAACTGAAACAGAAACAGCTGTGTAGGAGGAATAAAACTGGGTGAGGAACAGCCAAACTCAGCTAACAAGGTGAGGTTGCTGAAGACAGTTTACTGTCAAAAGTCATACACCATGGCAAGACTGAGCACAGCAACAAGACACAAGGTAGTTATACTGCATCAGCAAGGTCTCTCCCAGGCAGAAATTTCAAGGCAGACAGGGGTTTCCAGATGTGCTGTCCAAGCTCTTTGAAGAAGCACAAAGAAACGGGCAACGCTGAGGACCGTGAGACGAGTGGTCGGCCAAGGAAACTTACTGCAGCAGATGAAAGACACATCATGCTTACTTCCTTCGCAATCGGAAGATGTCCAGCAGTGCCATCAGCTCAGAACTGGCAGAAACAATGGGACCCTGGTACAGCCATCTACTGTCCAGAGAAGTCTGGTCAGAAGTGGCCTTCATGGAAGACTTGCGGCCAAAAAGCCATACCTCCGACGTGGAAACAAGGCCAAGCGACTCAACTATGCACGAAAACACAGGAACTGGGGTGCAGAAAATGGCAGCAGGTGCTCTGGATTGATGAGTCAAAATTTGAAATATTTGGCTGTAGCAGAAGGCAGTTTGTTCACCGAAGGGCTGGAGAGCGCATACCTAATGAGTGTCTGCAGGCAACAGTGAAGCATGGTGGAGGTTCCTTGCAAGTTTGGGGCTGCATTTCTGCAAATGGAGTTGGGGATTTGGTCAGAATTAATGGTCTCCTCAATGCTGAGAAGTACAGGCAGATACTTATCCATCATGCAATACCATCAGGGAGGCATCTGATTGGCCCCAAATTTATTCTGCAGCATGACAACGACCCCAAACATACAGCGAAAGTCATTAAGAACTATCTTCAGCGTAAAGAAGAACAAGGAGTCCTGGAAGTGATGGTATGGCCCCCACAGAGCCCTGATCTCAACATCATCGAAGTCTGTCTGGGATTACATGAAGAGAGAGAAGCAACTGAGACTGCCTAAATCCACAGAAGAACTGTGGTTAGTTCTCCAAGATGTTTGGGCCAACCTACCTGCCGAGTTCCTTCAAAACTGTGTGCAAGTGTACCTAGAAGAATTGATGCTTGATGCTGTTTTGAAGGCAAAGGGTGGTCACACCAAATATGGATTTGATTTAGATTTTTTTTCTGTTCACTCACTTTGCATTTAGTTAATTGATAAATATAATCTATTAACATGTCTATTTTTGAAAGCATTCTTACTTTACAGCATTTTTTCACACCTGCCTAAAACTTTTGCACAGTACTATATATATATATATATATATATATATATATATATATATATATATATATATATATATTATTTGCACTTGCAATTAGGAGAGGAGAAGTTGCCTTGAAGCTAATATGTCATGTAGTCTGGATTAAGGTAATTGAAAATCTTGACATTTTTATATCACTTTCACTGCTTCCCCTCCACAATAATCAATACTTTATTTCTGTGTAATTAAAATAACAAATGCAACTACAGCCCATTACAGAATCTGTGAAGGCAGCTCCAATGAAGCGCTGCATCTATATAGCTCTGTGGTTGTTCTAAATTTAGCCTGTAAAACTGTGTAGTTTAGCAGTATTCTGGTTAACCATACAGAATGTTAAAATAACTTATTTTTAAGACTATGTTTATATTCCACATGTTTTTTATCCCTCTAGATCATTTTTAACATGTGGTTTATGTTGCAATATATATACGTATTTCAGGGCGCAAAAATAACCGACGGTACTGACTGCAATTGCCGTGCTGCCCAACCCGTTTTGCCGCAATGCCTCTCCAAATTAAAAAAAAAATTGTGTCAAAAGTTGCCCCCGTGCCCGCCGTCATTGCTGCCGGTGTCCATCACCAGCACATCTGATCTACAACCCATTCATAAACTTGCTCAACGTCAGCTGGCCCGTTCTGTCACAATTAAATTCTGTCTCGTCTAATCTCATGCGAGAAAATCACTCATTATTATTCTGTATTATTGTTGCCATTCTTTTTACTACGTTCCTCCCAGCACTAAACCACGAGAACGACGTATCATTGCTTAATAAAGGGCTAACAGAGGGAGGGGTGCTATTAGTATGACTGAGCTGAGTTTGACCGCGCTTAAATTCCAGGGATTTCAGTCGCAGAGATGTTTTCTGGCAGTTCACTGCAGTTGTGTGGCGTTTCCCAACCGTGAGCAATGCCAAACCAGCAATGAATTAAAAGAATAAGTATATATATATATAAATCAAAATGTTCCATAGGACACCATTATACTAAATCAAGTAAAACGATCTGTTTGCATTTGTGAATATCCTTCAAATATATATACCGTATATATTTTAATGTACAGTTTAGTAAAAATCACCTATCGTATATCACATTACACAAATGTATTCTATGATCATATGTGGTATAAGGAGATCTGATTCTATGCTTAAAATTTTGCAATACTTTCAAACGCAACGTGCAATACGCATTATAACTCCTTTTGGGTCTTCAGCGTATATAAATGGCTAATTTTATATGGACACTTCAATGACCGTTGCTGGGTTAGTCCTCCGAAACACCCACGCTAAATATAAACACAATAAATAAATAATTAATTTTGTTCAAATTCTCACACAAGGAGCTAGTAGCTATGATATGCGTTATGAAACGAGTTGAAGAGAACACTAGTAATCGAAACACGGCAGTTCTGTTTTTTAACTAGTAACGTGTGCTTCCATGAAAGGGGTTCGAATGTGTATGCTCAAAAGCAGCACTCCACTTTTCTCTTGAATCGAGTTTCCAAATTGAACCATTCAGCAGAATGAATACTATGGCCCCCATTAAATTCAAATGCAGCTTGCTTTATTATTATTATTATTAATAATAATAATAATAATAATAATAATAATAATAATAATAATAATAGTAGTCGTAGTAGTCGTTGTTGTTGTTGTTATTAATAATGATTATTATTATAAATGCTATTAATTGCTTAGCAGACGCCCTTATCCATCCTTTATCATTTTATTTTTTTGACAAAAAAGAATCACTTCCATATATTCTTTTTTTACTTTTTATTTTCAGATCATGCAGCAATCCCTGCTTAGATAATGAACACTATAGACTTGTATTTCTTTTTTGTTGTTTTATGAATGAGTACGAAATCGCCTCGGTGCCCTTGGGTTGGATTTTTGTTTTGCCTGTTTGCCCCCTAGAACTGCCTTGGTGCCCCTGGATTTTCATGCCCACCGAAGGCAATATCGCCTTGCCCTTCATGAACTTTAATTCATGCCCTGGTATTTGTATTCAACAATTATGTTATGTGATGCAATCTGGTTCCCACTCCTCAGGTACCTGTTGTAGTATAGAGCTACGATGAATATAGTTTTTTTTAAAAGTCTAATTTAAAACAGACCTAACAATTAATTCAAATTGAAAGTCACAATCTACGGTTGATGATTTATTATCAAACATTTATTTACAGAGACAAACAAACACTAACCATGGACCAACGTCTCTCATCCTTACACCAACCCGAGAGTTAGCAATACAGATCGAGAGGCAAGCTAAAGAGATGGTGATGGGGCTGCCTAACATGAGAACAGCCCTCCTGGTTGGGGGGATGCCCCTGCCTCCACAGCTTCATCGTCTCAAGCAGAGCATTAAGGTGAAATGCACACCATCAACAAATAAGACTTCCACATGCATGGCTTTACATTATGTTGAGCATTGTATTATTTGTGGGCAAATGGAGTATTTAAAGTGCCTTTTGATTGTTCAGCATAACAAAATTAGTGTCCCAAGGGCAATTTCTTATTAACCCACCACATGACAATCATCCAAAGTACACTGCTGAACTAAAACTTGTAATTAGATCTTTGCATTGAGGTTTTGTACATGGTTAAATAACATCTTATATATATGCATGTGTATATAATTATAATTTAACTAAGCAGTGATACAAGGAATGTAATAGTCATTTTATCTTATTCTTGTCTACATTTCTATGGTTATATAAAATAATAATTGTAGCTATAGAGCTAAAATGACATCATTTTGTCTTTCTTACAATTTGTGTTTCTAATGTCTCTTTTAGATCATTATAGCCACGCCTGGTCGACTCTTGGAGATTCTGAAACAAGAAGCAGTCCAGCTACATGGAATAAAGATTGTAGTAGTTGATGAGGTAGGTAAATGATAACTTTAAAATGTCGATTTTGAAAGCTCAGTGTAAAGTATTACCTTACCACCTGTTTATCTTTCTTTCTTTAGGCTGATACCATGTTAAAAATGGGTTTCCAGCAACAAGTGCTGGATATCTTAGAACAAGTTGCAGAGGATTGTCAAACCCTGTTAGTGTCTGCCACAATCCCGGCTGGCATTGAGAAGCTTGCCAACCAGCTCCTGCGGAACCCAGTCCAGATAACCATAGGAGAGAAGAACCAGCCCTGTTCCAACGTCCGGCAGATCGTCTTGTGGGTGGAAGAGCCGTCGAAGAAGAAGAAATTATTTGAAATTTTAAATGTAAGAGCTGATTTCTTATCTTATCCCTCTCAGCTGTCTTTTTGTGTGTGTTTTTTCTCTCTGGGATCTTCTGTTGTATTTACTAAAGAAGTATGGGCTAGATTTGATGTTTTGCTTCAGTGCAAAGTGTTTTTTTTAATTTTAATTATTTATTTTTTTAACAAAGTTGATGTTGTAAGCTTACAATGAATACTGTTTAGAGGGTGGAAAATCCTACTTGCCAGAAAGAAAATCGAAGCCAAGAAAGACCAAAATCAACAACTAATCCCAATATAGCAACCCTCGTCTTAAAAAGGAAATGGGTGGTTGTAGCAGAGTAGTGGCAGGAAAGAGACTCAGAGACTTATGAACTACAGTGAAGAGCACTGGATGCACACTTCAATAAACAAAATAACACAAGGGCCAAAATAAAGGTTTTAATAAAACACCACAAAACTTTTTCCAGGCAGGCCAGAGCCTTCACTAAACTTTTACAAAACAATCCAGCAACACAAAAACAACTCCCTCTCCACAACCAAAGCCATTCTGCCTGATTTTATGCAGGTGGCCGCTCCCAATTAACACCAATCTGCACTAACTGGAGAGTCGCCACACCTGTGGTTGCTGACAGAGCTATTAACCCCGTCTCTGCCACAGTGGTTCAGGGAAACTCAATGGGAGCTGAGCCAAGAGCTGGAAGTGCTACTGATATACCTTGTGACTCTGAGCAGCATAGGAAATTAGTTTGTTACAAGAAACCCAAAACAAAAAGATACATGCTAACTTTAAATAAAATGCATTTTTATTGTAATGCAAAAATCTATAGATGCAGGTTATTGTTGCACCTTGCATGTATTTTAAACAACTTGTTATACAAAGCCTGACAAGATGTATTTTTCTATTAATCTATGTGGTTATTGTTTGAACATTGAAGGACAGGAAACTGTACCACCCCCCAGTGCTGGTGTTTGTGGACTGCAAACTTGGAGCGGACCTGCTCTGTGATGCAATTCATAAAGTAATGGATCTAAAGACTGTGTCCATTCATTCCGATAAATCACAGATAGAAAGGAACCGTATATTACAGGTGGGCTTTATTTATTTATTTATTTATTTACGGGGAAAAAAAGTTTGTAAGAATAGGTATGTATTCATGTATTTTATATTTGTTATGATATATCCATGTGCACTTTGTTTTGCTTCTCTCTGCATGGTCACTCTTTTATGTTGGAGAGAATTTGTTTAAGTTTCGTCTAACTCTGATGCAATTCTTTTAAAATACATTTTACAGGGTTTGCTTCAGGGAGAGTATGAAGTGGTGGTCAGTACAGGAGTGCTTGGTAGAGGACTGGACCTTGTCAGTGTTAAACTGGTTGTAAATTTCGACATGCCTTCCGGCATGGATGAGTACGTTCATCAGGCATGTAAAACACTTCCTAACATAATATACATAATTAGGCCCAGGTACCAAAACATACATTCACTGTTTGACAGAGATAAACTAATTAATATGGACCTGTTATTTACAGTATACATTTTTTCTTGTTTAATGTACTTCGGTAATATGCTTGCTAAGTCATCCCATTTGTGCCGACCATTTGTTTTGTTTTGTTAAACATCAAAATTAACTGACTAGAATTCAAGGCAACTCCTTTACCAGCCCGCAGGCCTGTAGTTACACTGACGTGTTGTCTTGTTTTTATTTTGATTTTCAGGTTGGCAGAGCAGGAAGATTGGGTCACAGAGGCACCGCCATAACATTTATCAACAATAACAACAAGAGGCTTTTCCTGGAGGTGGTGAACCGAGTGAAACCAACAGGCTCCCTCCTCCCACCACAGCTCCTCAATTCCCTGTACCTTCACGAGCAGATGAGAAAGGAAAAGCAGAGGAAAAAGCATGGCGAGGGTAGCACTGTAACAAAGGACAATCTCATGGACATTATCAGAAAACACGACAGGAGTGCAAACAAGAAACGGAAGTCCTAGAACTCGGCAGTGCCAATAATGTAATATATGTTTTTTCAAGTTTTCAAAATAAATGGCAACCAATTAATCTACAATAATTGATTGTTTTCTGTAAGATTATGTCTTAAACATCTTTGGTGTTTATACTCAGAATGCTAAAGCTGGAATGCGCATTGTTTAAGCATAACTACCTGACCAGTCTTCATCTAACTGATATATTTTCAGATTTTTTTTTTTCTAATTGAGGTCTAGCCTTTGCTGTCAGTGGGTATATTCCACTTATACATCAAATGCTGAAACAGCATATTAATAATGTGTCATCTAGTGGTGAAGTTAAGTTATTATTATTTATTTCTTAGCAGACACCCTTATCCAGGGCGACTTAAAATTGTTATAGGATATCACATTATTTTTTACATACAATTACCCATTTATACCCTCCGGTCAAGAGTCTAGAGCCCTAACCACTACTCCACACTGCTGCCCTGATGGATCAGTCCATTTTAATAAGGGAGTGAATATGAAGCAGAGTAAGAATATATAATCAAGCAAATTGACAAGAATGCAACATTTGCAAGTTTTAATAATGTTTTTTTTTTCTTTCAAAGAAAGGAAACATGAAATCGGTCTTATGATGTTTTCATAACTTTTTTGCTGGTTTAATAATTCACTATGAAAACTTCATAGAATGTGCAATTTTTAAATGACATTTCTTTATGACAATACAGCAGGTCGAGTTCTTTCAATGGTCAGTGGTTTAATTTTAGTTTATTAAACTATTTTAACGACATAAACACACTTTTTAAATTTTTTTTTAAAGAACAACTGTTTACGAATCGTGTCTTTAAATTACCCTTCTTACATTTTAAAAGTTTCTTTACTGAATTCATATTTGAGTAGGCCTATGCTGTCTTCACAGTGGGTTTGCCTAAAACAGGTGAAATCACTCTGGGATGGGGCAGGGTTTGTTATGGTTACCATCACAGAGAGTGAGACCACTTCTGTAGGTTTGTTTTGCATATGATGTAAACAACCAGAAATTTCCAATCATAGAGCAGCATAGAGATTTGAAACTTGGAAGCAG
The DNA here is from genome assembly GCA_030684275.1 of Acipenser oxyrinchus oxyrinchus. NCBI lineage: Eukaryota > Metazoa > Chordata > Actinopteri > Acipenseriformes > Acipenseridae > Acipenser > Acipenser oxyrinchus. Next base: position 23,004,932 of record CM060260.1, on the reverse strand, counting down.
GCCCATGGAAAAGCGGGAAGTGAGTTCAGACAGCTTGGGGGTGGATTTTTTAGTATTGAAAATTGTTTAGACATATAATAAGCAACTTTGTTGTTTATCTCCAGCCAAAGACTAAATAATAAATAACTGCTGTTGAACTTTCTTTCTGAAATAAAAAATGCCGGTAGCTGTATATTGCAATAGATGTATCTTTTCCTTCTTAACGCGTTTCCTCATTGTCCACGAATGGATACATTATTCACAATATTATGTAAACAACGAACGGTCGGTACTGATGTGACAAGGTTATTGTTAAAAAGTCACAGTTGCTGACACTAACATTACAACTAGGGTAAAATGCTAACAAATTAGAAAGTATAATGTATGAAAGTATAATGATCATGGGTTTAACATAACCACTTTGCGAAAATAACTTTTCTAAAATAATACACATATTACTGTACATAAGTGTAACATGCGTTCATTAGTGTTGTTCAGAACATGTCAAAATGGACTTCATCACTCCGATGTACACATTTCTGCGGCAGAAAACAAATTAGCATTGCGGGTGTTGCGTAACCATTTTGGTTATGCTGTAATTGTAGTTCAAGAAATTTTTTCAGGGGGAGGGGCTAGTGAATGATTTGCTTCTCAATAAATGTTTACAATATGTATTACAGTTATGTATATTTGTCATGTTAGGGTTTAACTACAAATTTAACTTGATTTGCAGAGAATTGTGTATGAAATCTGAAGAAATAAATGGTTGCTCAAAGGCGTGAAACGATCTACTAATTTTTATTTTATGCAAAATTTGGAATGAACTGTGTAACATAATATTTTGCCAATATGCCTGTTTACACTCCCACAAGAAATCACACTGCTCTTTTTGGGTGCCTCCAATGACCTAAAAACAGTTAATTGAGTAACCTTTCTAAAAGCAACAAGAAACTTAAAAAACGTGAGGGGGGGAGGTGGGGGGGACAGCAAGAGTATTGGGCAGTCCTCATTGGCCCTGGACAAAAGCAAAGAGATTAACAAGACATATGTAGTATCTGCTGGTAAAAGGCTTGGTGGGACACCTGGCTCACCCAGATCTGAAGTTAGGCTGATCCTTCAGAGAAGAAAAACAGACTACAAAGGTGCACAGAATGAGAAAGAGCCTGATGAGAATGATGAAAATAAAGTTGAGGTTCCAGAAAAAAGGCTTACATTGCAGCGGTGGACAAGAACAGGTTCCATAGATAAAAGCAGCCCAGAAAAAGACGAGATAATAACTGAGAAACAAGGTGAAATTACCAACTTAGGCTCACAACAGCACACAAATAATAAAGTATTGTTTGTACCAGATGCTAATAGCAAAACCCTGCAAGTTACATCAGTTAAACGATCAGGGAGTTTGAGGGATCCACTCTCCAAATTCACACCACGAACCAAACCTGCCCCATCAACACCAGGACAATCGGTTGGAAAAGTTGGTGAAAAACCTATAAAGTCTTTACTGAAAGTAATCGCTGAACCTGCTTTGAACAAATGTGTGGGACCCAAAGCAGAAGGTTTGAACAAATTATCTTCAACACGTACCAAAAGAACACTAGTTTAAAAAATGAATGCAAAAGATATTGTGAGAGAATCCATAAAACCGGCAAACAGGAAGTATGGTTGTTTGGAAAGGCAAAGAACGCCTCTACAAGCTAATGGGGAAAGTGTCAAACCCACAGCAAAATGCGCCACTCTTCAGGACCACACTAAATTCCTCATTGGAACTCAGGGAAGAAGCTTGTTATCCAACCTGCAGGTAACAAAGCCAGCTATTGGTGCAAAATCAAGGTATGGAACACCTGGTAAAGGAATTTCATCAAAGGAGGAGATGACCAAACAGAGTACAGCGTGGGCCAGCATGGAAAACAGTGCAGTGACAGTGGCAGTAAGGGTGAGACCGTTTAATAACCGGTACACATACAAATACGTCTGTATCTATTTAAAGGATTTTACTGGTAAATATTAGGGATGGGGAGTTTCAAACGTTTAAAGTATAAACTGTAAAGAAGTGGTAAAACATTTAATAATATGCTAGACATATAACCGGTCACGTGACAAATGTCAACAAACGCATATTTTTTTATGCATTCATTTTAGAAATTTATCATCAGTTGTCCGTCACCTATGAGACTGCTCTTGTGCGACATTAAGGGCAGATATTATAAAAAGGAAGGGGTTTGGCAATTGCCTCCAAGTAGCTTTTCTAATTGGTACAACAGAAAGATTGGCAGTGGGCTGGGTTTTATTCTCGGTCGATCTGGCGCTTCATTGGTGCACTGTGTGTGTTTATGCCTGTAGTAGGCGTGGTTTCTGATTTAAAATTGCATCTCTAAAACAAAAGAAGCCAAGTGGTTTTTTCTGAGTTTGTTCTATATTTAAAGTGGCACCTCTGAACAAAGCAACGTTTGGAAGTATTTTGAGGAACGGATGAAAAAACTGTGATATGTAAATAATTACACCAAACAAAATCGCCTTACCAGAAAAACACAAGTTCAATGCTTGACAGTTTGAAAATGAAACATTCAAAATTATTGTGGATGGAGTTACTGATGGCAATAAAAAGCAAACATCCATAACAACATTTGCTATAGGTTTGGCTGAACATTGGGCGTGATCACGTTATCGCCTATGAGGAAAGTGTGTGTGAATCGTGAATGCAGCAGTTTTGAATTCGATGAAAGATTATCCCAATACTGTGCCGACCCATAAAACAATAACAGCGAGGCTGGAAAAACTTAAAAGAAAATCGTGCTGCAGCTGTTCATACAAAACTTTCAAAGGGATAAAAAGTTGCAATTATTACCACAGACTCGTGGACCCCATTCCCCAATCTTCCCATAGGTGGAAGGCTTTTTTCACTTGAAATTGTTCTGCACGCTTTTGGACTGAACTGCCGTTTACATTTAGTACAATTTTTATTTGTATGTTGGAAATACTGCACTAAAGTAAAGGACCCCTGAGACACATTTCAAACAGGTAGGCCAGGCATCTCTTTTTACAATTTAATGTAAAGTTGTGTGGATACGTGAATTTGAATACTCTGTTATTTAGTAATATTTGACCATATACAATTAACTTACACAAGGAGGCCAGCATTGTATTAATTACTTAATATGTTACTTTTTTGTGTGTTAATTTGGCATTTAAAATAGGACTTGTGGCAATGTTTGGGAGGTTTATGTACACTAATACAGTATCTAGAGGAGAGGAGAATTGTAATGCTCAAGTACTCGAGCAGCAGTATCTCAAAAATCCCACAGAGTGTTTGAGGGGTGCAACACCTGTCTCTTTGCATATGGTCAGACTTGATCTGGGAAGTCATACACTGACGTATTCGTATTCATAATAGGGACCAGATTTTCTGTATGCGAGTCTCCATCCTTTTTAAAAGTGTTATTGGTCTTTGTATTTCTTTGATTTTTTAAATTCCCAATTAGTTTCAGAGAGGAGGCAGGGTTTATACCAAGATTCTGCGAAGGTCTATTCTCCAGAGTGGAAAAGTCAGAAAACCAAGAGGTAATAAGATGTCTTCCTAATTAAATAAATCTGATGTCCTTCTTTCTTTTTAGAATTCAAAATAATTGACCACACTGCACACTCTGGATAAATGTATGTCTAATACGTTTTGCTTCCCTCTGGACAAATACTTCAAACATTTGAAGCATTTCCCTGAGGACAGTATTTTAGTTATTAATACCGCTGGCCATCTCTCATGGGAGATACTGGACTAGTATAGTCACAGCCATAGGAATGTGTGCTTCTGTGTCAATAAAATAAATGTGAAGGAGAAATATAACTCTGTTACACTGATATCATTTTATGATTGGGGTTTCTTCAACAATACCTTCCACTATAAGCCACGTCGGTCAAAGTCACGTTAGCCAACTTAGGTAACTCAGAACATTTTTGTGTAAGTTGGTTCCAAACTTAAAATTGACCATTGCTATTTTTATGTATAGGTTTCATATTGTCTTGAAATGAGCTATTTTGAAGTTTTCATGACTTATTGGTAGTAAAGGATGAATATGGTCAAAATAAGCAACCTGTAAGTACACAAGTAAAACACTACAGCTTCTTTGTTTGACTTTGTAATGTTGTTGTCAGTTTTGGGACAATGTATAGTATCCATTTTTGTCTAGTGATGTGTTTATTTCATACAGTATTATCCATGTGTAAGTTGATATTTTAAACTATGGTTTTAATTCAGACAGTCCAATATTCTTATATAAATATAAAAATAAAATAAGACATGCAATATGTTTCTTTTGAGCTGATATAACTGATCTCTCTTTTCACAGCTCAGAGTAAGAGAACACCCAGTGTTTGGACCATGTAATGTGATCATGTAATGTGTATTATGTACAACATACCTGCCTATGTAGATAAGCGCTGGGCTTTTTGACAAGTCCATTATCTACCCTGGCATTCTTACAGAACCATAACCTAAATACAGAAATCAAAAACTAAAGTATATTTAAAGGGTTTCATTATCAACATTTATGTGTTTACATTTTTGCTTCTTCCAGGAATGTAGTAGGCTCATTTGCCGATATTCAGGTGAGTGCTATAAATAGGCAGAGCTTGGTTTCTTCTTTTTTTTTAAATCCATTTTTAATTAATTTTTAATTAATAGTTCCAACCCTCACATTCTAATTCTCTCTTTTTCCCCAGAGCTGGCTTGAGCTGGGTAATAAAAAGCGAGCCACTGCTGCCACAGGAATGAATGATAAGAGCTCCAGGTCTCACCTTGTCTTCACTCTAGTCGTGACTCAAACCAAGGTGACCTTTCATTAATGAAATGCGTTTTTAAATAAGTTGAAGACAGGCTTACATTTTTTGTTGGATACATACAAAATAGGCCTCTAACTTATGTTTACCCTAGATGGAGTCACAGAGTTATAGAATCACATTTCCAGGTTTTTTCTTATGACTGAGGCTCCAGGAAGTTTATTGTATATTATCATTTTCTAACCAGATAAGAAAGTTAGCCAAGTTATATACTTTGTTTCTATATAGTTTTGCTTTAGGATACATTATTTTATATGATAGTATCATTGTGTAATTAATGAAAGTACCCGGAAATGGGAAAAATGGCATATGGATGGCTATAGAATTAGTTAATAATGAATAAACTTTGCTTCCTCATAGACTGAGTTTGTAGAAGAGGAGGAGCATGATCACACGATCACCAGCAGGATAAACCTAGTGATCCTGGCAGGGAGCGAGCGCTGCTCCGCAGCACAGACCAGCGGAGACCGGCTCGAGGTAATCCACAATAAGGTTAACGAGGATACCAAGGCTAAATTAATCAGAGGTGGGTCACTGTTTACTAACTTATCTGGATTTATACTACCTGGGAAAATAACAGGACATAAGAACTATTTGCAAATATTGTCACTAGAGATGTAACATTGTGTCCATCTAGTTATATAGATTCCATATTTTAATTATATTATATGGAACAAAAGCAAGGTTAAGATTATTAAAATTTTGAATATAATATCAATGCACTGCCACATGCTACCACAAGTGGGTAGTGTCTAGCCATAACAGTAAAGTTGTCTTCCAAGTACTGTATGCACATGGTTTGGGAGGTAACTACATCTGTCATGTTATAAGAATTTTATTCTGGAAATACTTGCTGCCTTACAGAAAAAATAAATAAATCAATTGGAAACTGGGAACTTGCTAGAGTTCATATTAAAAATGTATATACATGTTACATTTCCCTTTCAATTGGTCCTATTTCAATAAACACATGCAACCTACTTAATAAACCCTAAATATTTTTCTCAGTTAAATATTTTAGTTGTTCTACTTCATGTTTTTTATATTTACTTAGAGCTGAAAGCTGAAGTTGAAAAGTTGAAATCAGCGCATATGAGCATCCAGGGCATTGAGCCAGAAAAATGTAAACTGTTCAGACAAGAAATAGTGAGTCTTAAAATGCAGTTAACTCAGCAGGAGAGGGAAAGGGCTCACAAGTATTCTTTTATTTCTTTTTTTGATCATTTGTTAACAACATTAACACAGGCCTGAAATCAGTTAAGATGCTGGAGTGAAGCAAGTATTGAACTGTATTTAATGGGGTATATATTATACCCATATATATTATACTAAGACACATTTATACTACAACACATTTAAAATGAACCTACTGAAGTATCAGTGGTTTACTGACCTTGTTAGCTTCTGGTTAGATGTGATATTGCCCTAAAGGCTGATCTTTTGCTATCAGTACAATATAAATAATTGTATTTGTATTATTACCCTGCTCTTTTTAGAACTTTGAAAGAGAAGCTGGAGCAAGCAGAAAAAACAGAAGTGTAAAGAGACCAAAGAGTTACAGATGTCCCTTTGTTTCTTTGTAATACCGTATAGGGCAGCTGGGATTGATTCTTCAAATGTTTATCATGTGTTTTTTTTAGCATGTGCAGTTAATTTATTTAAAGTATATGTGAAAAATATCCTGGGATTAGAAATTTACATTACACCAACGTTAATGATGTGATTTTCCCCCTAAATTTGTTTATTTATGTAATGTTTTTTATTTTCTTTAAACAGAAAGCTGGCATTACATTTAAAGTAGATAACCTTTTGCCAAACCTTGACAATCTCAATGAGGATCTTCAGCTTTCAGAAATGCTGTTGTATATGATCAAAGAAGGCAGACCAAAGTCGGAAAATATAAGTCAAATTTAGCACACGATGTAAATCTTTCTGAAGCCCTTATTGCTGACGATAACTGGTAAGTCAGGTGCAATTTTTCGTGCGCATTTATAAAAAGTCTATAATTGGGTAACTGTATAACGAAAGTCAAATTAATTTTTATTCTATGGTTTTATTGAGAGTAAACAAAAAACACACATGATTTCTTTCTCTGTTGTCTTGCAGTGTCATTTCAAACGTAGCTGGTACAGTAAGCCACACTCACAGTTAAAGATGCAAAGACGTATGTAAACGGAATGAATCCTTGTCTTTGATTCAACAGTCTTACACCATGTAAGTTGTGTGTAATTCAATTTGTGTTTATCAAGTGATGAGCACAGATTATTAACTGTTGAGTTGCTAGAATTTTCTGTTGATTAATCCATCGTAATTTCCCTTTTGATCCGGTGTGTTTTGTAGGGGGACAGAATTATTCTTGGAGGGGACCATTATTTTTGATTCAACCACCCAGTTGAGGTGCAGAGTGGGAAAAGAGTTTCTTTTTGGACTGGCCCAGGGAATGGACCCAAGGACTTTGAGTTTGCAAAAAATGAATTATTATCAGCCCAAAGAGCACAGTAAATACATTATTATTTGTTTATTTAGCAGACGCCTTTATCCAAGGCGACTTACAGAGACTAGGGTGTGTGAACTATGCATCAGCTGCAGAGTCACTTACAACTATGTCTCACCCAAAAGACGGAGCACAAGGAGGTTAAGTGACTTGCTCAGATTCACACAATGAGTCAGTGGCTGAGGTGGGATTTGAACCGAGGACCTTCTGGTTACAAGCCCTTTTCTTTAACCACTGGATCACACAGCCATGTGAATACTGGTGTTTTTTCATATGACCTGCTCTGTTTAGGAATGTGCTGAAGACACCAAACCAATACTAAGAGGTGTATTGTTTATATTGCTGTTTTAGGCTCGAAGAAGAGATTGAGGAAGCTTGCATGAAAACCAAAGAAGAAATGATACAGGGAATACAAGTTGCCAAGGAGATGGCTCAGAAGAAAATAAAATTAAAGCTTTAGAAAAGGAATTGGTATGTTTAATTGTTTTTCAGAATATGTGTAGTCCTCAAAATAATCTACTATTAAATATATAAAAAGCTAATATATCTGAAAACCTATATTCTTGGGATAGAATGATTTGTATGTATATAGTTTTGAAATTGAGCATTGTTGCCATTTAAACAAGTGGTTTGGTATTTCTCCAGGGGGAAGAAGCCTGAAAGAAGAAACTCCAGGAACTTAATAACAAGAAAGCTGTCAGTAAAATTGAGGAGCTTCAGAGTGTGAAAACACAACTTGAATTGAAGGTGCAGGTGAATAAAAAACGACTGGAAATGGAAACTCTAGCTACCCGACAGGTATGTGTCTGAACTTTGACTTAACTGTACTGGGAAATAAATGTTGTACAGTAATATGTGCTTTACGTATTTTAGATATTTATTATTTAGTCATTCCTCTATGCTTTATTTCCTCTCAGATCTTGACACCTGTCATTCAAAAATTATTGAAGCTCTAGAAGCAGAAAAAAAGAAAATCGTTGAAGATTTAGAAAGGATACAGCAAAAACATTTACAAAAGGAAAAAAGAGGTGTTCCACAAAACAGTATGTTTTATGCTTTGTTAAATGTTTAACAATCAAATATTATTATTAAAGAAAGAGGTTGGAAGTTATTTGTGAAGTTACTATTCTCAGCTATGGATGTTTTGAAATGTTTTCTTTGATTACTTTTATATACTGCCTTTCTGAAGCGATTCACATATTTAAGTTATGGAAAACATAACGTAAGGCTATGAACTATTTAACTATTTGTGTGTGGTTTTGGTTATTAAAACACAAAATCAATATTTAAGACAAAGTCTCCCTTAACACATGTTGCATGCTGCAGAATTTAGAATATGAAATGCAGAATATTCTGTACGATATTCTAAATACATATTCAGACTACAGCATATCTTTAAATTATATTGCTACACACACACACACACACACACATACACTCACACATACACACACAGAGACACTCAATTAATAATTGTATTTCCAAGCGTTTCCAAGTGTTGTTTGTTTCATCTCAGTTGCAATGGGACTAATGAAGCTGTCTGTGATGATCCAGGAAGCAAATGCTATTGGCAGCAAATTGAGAAAACAAACTGTTTTCAGCAGGCAAGAGTTATCTTGTTGTATTTATTTACTCTCGGCAGGATGGCCCTAAGTAGACGCACCATTTAATTTAGGTCACAGAGGGGTCCTTGAGAACAAACAAATAAAACCACAGTTAATAATTGTAAGATGTATTCCAGTGTTGATACAGTCCCCATGCTGTCCCAAAAATCAATGTTTTAATTATTAAATATAAACATGCATTAGATTAACAGCATACTGTGCCTGTGTTAATTTAACAGACATGAACCATCTGATAAAGAAAGTGCAGATGATAAAGAACTGCTCCAAGTGCAAGTTCAGAACTCCAAACTGGGAATCACAACAGTTTGGAGCCTAGAGAAATTTGAGAACAACCTAGCAGCAATGAGAGAACTTGATCAGGTAAGCAGGCTGGAGAATTAGACACCCTGTGCCAAGCGCATAACCTACAGAAAGTTAACTGCATTTACAGATATTGACACAACTATGATTTAAAGGGTATATAAGGACCTTTTTATTTTATTGTGTTACATGTTTCCATGTGTTGCTACAACTGTTTACGTAAGGTGTGTGTATTGTTTTAAATTTTTTTGACCACTTTTTTAAACTTTTAAATTGCATTCGTGTACCTATATGGACCTCTCAGAACTACATTTCCCATCCTCCTCCTGCTCACTGGTAAATCCATCTGTTACATATGCGAGCAGGAGGAGGATGGGAAATGTAGTTCTGAGAGGTCCATGCGGGTACATGTTGCCAACTTGAGGCAGGGAATCCATTTTAAAAGTTTTAAAAAAGTGGTCAAAATGTAAAAAAATAAAAAATAAAACAATACACACACCTTACATAAACAGTTGTAGCAACACATGGGAACATGTAACACAATAAAATAAAAAGGTCCTTATGTACCCTTTAAGCTTAGATCATTAGATTTTAGTTGAAATTGTTTCCTTACGTTAAATTCTGTACACGTTTATACTTTTTGTAGCTTTTTACATTTTCTTTTAACAATACAATCAACACATCTCTGTGTCCACATCTGACGCCATTGGGTAAATGAGACAAACAAACAGTAACTGCCTTTTGTCTCTAGAAGCTTTCCTTGTTCAACACATTAACATTCTGTTTAAACGCATTGCATTACGAATTTCTTTTATTGTTCTTATTTTCTGAAATGTGTCTTGTTCGAACTTGAATATATATTAATGTAAGATTCGAAGTTGGAAATGTGTTCTGCATTAAATAAGTGTACAGTTTTTTTTTTTTTTAATGCAGCAGGGGAACAATCTCATTAAAACACTTTAAGAACACTGGATTCATTGCATAATGAGCACCATGACTGCAAACCCATGATAAGCACCTCTGCTTTAAATTATGTTTGTTTGCACACTGTAGAAAACCCTTCGCTCTCCAACATGTGACTGAGAGATAGGAAAGGTGCAAAATTGGAGGTGGACAGCTTGAGAAGAAAGATATAGTTTAGGACAGCTTACGTTATCTAGGTGCAGGCAGATACTGAACAGGAGATTCACTGCAATACGCGTTGCAGACTGATTAGCAGTTTCAAACACAGTATAAAATTATTTAAGAAAAAGAATATATGACTAAATTTGTTTTTTTATATTAGTTGTATGGCAAGTCAACAAAACCATGTACATAGAAAACAAATTAATTTATGTGTTGGTAGTCTGTGTACATTTATTTAAAGATACATTTAAATGTAAACTTGGTGTTTTCATATTGTGCTCTGCTTTTAAATACCTTTTTTTATAACAGGACTGGTTTCAAGCCCCCCATTAACACTAATTAAGTCAAGGTAATAATTGGTATTCCAAAATTAATGTTAATCAGGGTCTGTGAAACCTCAGGATAGAGTTTTAATTCACTGACTAAAACCACTTTCTCCCAGGGAAATGTTGGTTCAAGAGATGACAATGTGTTTTATGATCCCAATGACGAGTGGGCTTCGTCCACATCATCCTCTTTTTCAAGAAGGTAAAAAATACTAAGTAATACAATAAAAGTATTAGTAGCCTTATGCAATCCCTAAAAGTAATATAAATTACCAGTATTAATTTAGAGTTAGACTGTCTACTCAGAGGTACTGTTAGTGGTTGGTTTTGAGCCAAATTAAACATCACCAACACTGCTTGCTCCAACAAAAGCTGCCTGAGCCACTCTTGGATGGAAGCCGAGCATATATTGATGCTGTTCACACGATGTGCTTTTCTGTCGTCAAGAAATAAGTCAAACGTTTTTTTGGGTTTTTTTTTTAATAGTTAATTTGCATTGCTAAGCTACTTTTTTTTTTTGATGGGTTTTACTTTCTGCTTTTGACAAATAAAACCTTAGCAGTAATTACAGTAGCTATGCAGTGGTCTTTAGAAATGAAATGTCATTTGTTAGATTTGCACTAACCAAAATATTTAATACAGAACTCCAATCCTTAAAATTATATATATATATATATATATAACTTAAAAAAGCATACTTTAACAATATTATATTAATACGTTAGAACTGAAAACACTCCTCAGTTAATACTGATGGATCACGGTACTTTCAAACTTTCATGAGCAATATCATGGAATTTTGGGCTGTATGATGTTAACACTATTATTTGATTAGTATTCTACACTGTGTAGCTTGCACATATCTTTTAAAGCCAATAATTCAGGTTCTACATTGACATTTTTTTTTACTAGGAGCAGGAGTCTTTTAAAAGGCAGGAGAATCTCAGGACGACTCTATGAAATAAGAGTTCATCCAATTCAGAGTCTATGCAACTCCCAAAATTCAGGTAATGTTAAATGGCGATCAAGATTATTGTGGTCTTTGTACTGTATTGTTATCTTAAGGCAAGCTTTTGGAAAGTTGGACAAACAGAACTCACAAAACAAGCCACAGCTTTCCGGAATTTCTACTGGTTGCCGTAGTAATGCTAGCAGAATCATCATTTATCAGTCTGCCCAAGTCAGTGACGCTAGTTAGCTATACAACTACAATGCTTCCTCTATTACAAGAGTGAGAAATTTTAAGGCCCTTTTATTCTGTCTATTAACTCCAGATTTACAGATTCCATTAGCCAGAGTATAAATTCTACCATTTTCTAAAGTCTTATGGCAGCAGGAATGTTAACTGTATTAAATTGTGTGGGCTAATCATTAAGTAGCTTCTCAAGCTCAGATTTGTGGACTTACCTTTAACCCTTTCATTCCTGAATTGTTTTTGTTGAGCTGAAGAATGCAAAACTTTATTGAGTATACATGAGAACAGTACAAAAAAATATGTTTTTTTACATAGATTTCTACACTACATCAGACTGGGACCTAGGAGCCCTGTGAGGTTCCAATGTGATATGTACAAATAAAGTGCTAAGATAAGGTGGGACCCAAGTAGTTTTGTATTAAAAGTGCGTATCATGATTTGTCCTTGTATTTGAAACAACAGTAGTGTGTGTGTTTTGTTTTCTTTTGTCATGTTACATTTTACAAAGCATTTTTTTCATCTTAGGTAAAACTTAGAAGTCAAGTAGACAAACCTAGAGGTGCATGCTTTTAGTGAAATCTAAAAACCCAATCTTAATAGCTGTTCATAGTTTTACACGTGATTAAAAAAACAGCATGCATGAACAGAAAGCATTATTTCTTAAACATATGTTATGCTTTCCCTCTAGGATTAATTAATAACACCCACAGTGCACATTCCAGCGTCTCTGAATCAACGTTGCCTCGCATATGCAAAGAACTGATTGGCTCTGCAGTGGAAAAACTCAGAACATGTGGTGGGAATGAGGAGAGCCTGCCAGACAGATTAATATGTGATAAACTTACCATTCACACAGGAGTTACTGCCATCTCTGACTTCTATGAACATCTAGATGATGAAAGCCAAGAAAATTGTAAGCAAACCCTATTGTAGAATACAGATGTTTTTTCTGGCTTGTTTTGCTGGATTTGTATCTTGAAAATAAGTTAGTAAAATAGAAGGCACTGAGGATAATACTAGCTCAAGAAGTATTTTTAAAATGTCCTTTATGGACAAAATTCCACATGTGAACTTCTGTTTTTTTTTTCTTTTTTTGTTCGCTTTGTTAGTGTTTGATTGACTGTAATTGTGAAACTCAATCACAGTTGATAAGGGTGACATCAGCCTTTGACAGAGTGGCCTTTTTTACAATGCAGTGGAATTCTGATGTCAAACCATGTTCAGGTTCTACATTGACTTGCTTTTTTTCTAGGATGATTCTATTGCTTTGCTATATTGTGCCAGTTACAACTAGACAGGTGTCAAGTTCTAAGGGGAATGGAATAATTGATTAGTCATTGATAAGACTAGGCATTCAAATAAATATCTCTTGAAAATGTAAAATTGCTCTTTCTACACTAAACATTATCTATTTGTTTTTCAAATGTATAATTAGTACCATATTACAGTAAAGAATTCAGCTATTTATCCCAGACACACATAAGCAGAAGTGAACGCTTTTATAGTACATTAAATAATTGCTTTATTCAAAATCCATATTCTCTCTCTCTAGCTGTTTAATGCATGATTGAACCTAATTGGTTTCAGAACTTGTTACCATTGTGTTTTTTTTAGGGATGCGATTTAGACATTTCTTCAATGGTAGCAGAAGCTCTAAACAAAAGCAGCCAGTCTATAAAAAGAACAGTTCAATTAATTGGCCAACTTGCACTTGTAACTGGGACAGAATTCCTCACTGCAGAACAGAGAAGCAAATGTGCAAGAACTTACCAGATAAAATGATGTATTTTAATGCAAAGTCTTTATGTACAGTATTTTTGCTTTTTTTTTTTTTTTTACAGCAGTAGTTCAATATTTCTTAATCTGTCATTCCAGAACTGGATTGCTGTTCCACTTTATGAAAGAGCATGCAAAGGATTAACTAGTCTAGACGATGGGCTGCACCAGGCAAAGGGGGTGCAAAGTGAAGTTCAAGCAATATTCCCTCAATCTGAGGTATGGAAATCAATTCATATTTTTATACGCATTAAAGCAGTAGGATCAGACACAAATTATCAGCAGTTAAACCATTTTGGTTTGGATCTGCTATAGCAAAAGACTATACAACCCTGTTAATTTACAAGTTGTTAGGACAATACTGTATGTGTTGCCTGTTCACCTGTAATGAAACTATTTTGGTTGAAACCGTATCCCTCTTTAAAGCCAGTCTTTATGAGTTTAATTAAAGATATAAAAGAGGAAAGTGGTTTGTGCTCTGCTACCAGCTGCTTGTGTGGAAGGAGGAGTTGCCATTTCCATCTTCATGTTGGTAGCAGGTAGTGCGGCTGACCTTCGAGCATTTTCTGTGTTGCTTGGCGACACTGACCTTTCCCTCCTGGCAAAAACATGAGAGACACTGAGAGGTATTTAAAAAAAGACAGCTACTGGATTTGAGCAAACTTTGATGTTTTAACAACTTAGTATACAATATAAAAAGTTAAGATTTGAGTTTGTTTTGAATTCCAACTTGAAGATGACATTTGCAGAACAAAAGAAACATCATTTTAGATATTCTGTTTTCTGGAGAGTATAATCTACATAAAAGATTGTTCAAGTTACTTTGCAATCTTCTTGTACTTTTTATGTAATTATTATCATGCTAACAATTTACAAAGACAAAGTAATATAAATATTTAGATTTTTAGTTCTCATGGGTAAAAAGAAGTACATTGTCAAATTTTCAGGGAATGATTTTATTAAAACAGTCTTGTTGATTGTACAGATCCCCCACTGATCTAATAATTATACTTAAATATTCAGCTTTTGCAGGCAGAGAATAACATTTCAGTTTTAACAACATCCATCCAGAACTATATCATCAACTCCGGTAATCCGGTAAGAACAACAAGATGATATAAGCTGCCTAGATGCTGATTTAATGTTTCGAAGTATAATTTATATGATGATAGGCGCTCATAAAGTATTTAACAGTGGTTCAATTGCACTTACTTTGCATGGGTTGTCAACATTAGAATCTTAAATCCAGCCAGGTACCACAATATGACACGCAGGCAACTGGTAATAATTAACAAATTGACTTGAATCGACACCACCAAACTCCATTTAATTTGTAAGTGAATTAAAGACCTAGATTAAATCAGTATAGATCTGGAAGCTAATTCAGACAAAAGTGCACTGTTTAAAAATTGCAAAATGCTGCAGCTGTTCTGAAATAAAATATGGTGGTCCTTTCATTACTCTCTGCATAATGGATTCTATCATTTCTCATGTCGGGTTTCCAGCTTGAATCTGTGTTTTGTAATAAGAACACAGTTTGCATACTAACACGTAAGTTTTTTAAATATATATATATATATATATATATATATATATATATATATATATATATATATATATATATATATATATATATATATATACACAGCACAGTGAATTTGAAAAGAATGTTTATTTTTAATGTAAACAATTGGTCACAACCAAAAGAAATGTATTTTAGGAAATCATTTCTGTTTCAGCAGGCATGACAATTGTGTCTCTTATAAATTCAGTATGTGATGTACAAAAATGTGAACTGTAATTTTCGATTTACACACAGTCTATTTTCCTATATTACTTGGTTATAGTTGTTAAGTACAAGATTGAAAAAACAGTTGATTAATAACATTTTCATAGAAATACGTAAGCAATATTCTAAGAAGTCAAGTTCATTGTTAGCAGAATTACTGTGCATTTACTGATCAGTTCATTCATTTAGATGTTTTGTAATACATGGATTATTTTATATATTTTTTGATGTAGGTGTTTTAAACAATTCACATTTCAATCCAGGGTTAATGGGTTTATTTGGTTGCCAAAGGAATTTAATGGTGCTGTTTATAATAGTGTGATTTATGAACCCTGGCAGATCCAATACAATGAATAAACTTTTACGTGACTTATCTGTTTTAACCATAACAAAGCAACTGTCCAAGCTGCCCAATTAAAATAAGAACATGAAATGCATCCACAGAATAGCATTGGAAGGCTTTTTTGAGCTTTGTATTGTTCAGCGCAGTATCTATACTGTAAAGGCAACTTCAGTTTATAGGCTCCTTAGAAAAGATTATTCAGAAACAATAACATTTCAAAATCAGAATGCTGTTGTAGTTAGATTGTGGGTCATATTCATAAAGCATGCTTATCTCTAAGACGCGTGTAAAAAAAGAAATGTAGCTGTGCTTAAATCCTGTGGTTATTTTGAGTTGCTTATTCATAAAGCATGTTTATCTCGGCACCCGCTTAAGTCTGTGCTAACTTTTTGACACAGCTAACCAAAATACAATAGAATGTGTTAAATAAGGTTAGGGCTTGTTTAAATCTTGTTTTAAGCTCTTGCTGTCACATTTATGTAGAGCTAAAACAAATATTCATTTTTCTTTTTTTTTTTTACCTTGCATTACTACTAATTATAAATAATCAAATTTACAATTATTAAAAATTTCATGACTTATTTTTTGCAATTTAATAGTATATTAACCCTTCTTCAGTGGCAATGAGGTGCAAAAACTATTGCTGTTGAATTTATCAAATTTATTGAGAGCATCAGGCAGATCCAGCCTATTGTTAAAACATTTTAATCTCATGGTTATTGCACTTGGTTTTTGGCATGCTGAAGTATTTTGGTTTGATGACTAGGATCTGATGGCCTGACCACTCAAGCTTTACTCTTCTTATTTATTCTCTAAGAAGAAAACATTTAGGGGCTCAGTGCTAAAATGGAACAACGCACATCATGGCTAGAGAATCCTGTTCAGTTCATACTCAGTTCTAGCAGGGACTCCCTCATGACATCAATAACATTTTTTTTCCTTCCGAAGCACTGCAGTGCACAACTCAACTACAAGACTTCAGATACCTTGCATGAAAAGTAGCTCTGCAAGAAATGATTTGGAGTCGGCAGTAAACTCATTAACAGCAGCTTATGATCAAATGCAAGGAGAAAAGAAAGATCTTTCCAACACGCAAGATAATATGAGAAAGGCTGAAGAAGGGAGTTTCATGAAACACTTGGGGAAAAGAAGGGGTTCACAGGACTGAATATACATACACACCTCACACAAACTTAGCATGTTTTTCACCCAGTGGGATTCAGTGGGTTTAAATACTACGGCTGTAAATCTATATTTAATAAATGTTTAATACTTTTGTATTAGCCATTTTTTGTAAAGGGATTTTGTCTACAAGGCAGGTCTGCCTCAAGGTACCACTGACAAGCCTGCTATAATGTTACTATTTTACGACATCCACTTTGAAAATATTAATATTTTACTTTAGTTTTATATCAAGTTTGTTTTCACACACAATATTTAAGTGTCATTTATCAATATACTATGCATGACAACACCTATGCAAAAATCTGAAGTATAGATAGAGGTAAAAGTATGAGGTACTTTTTCAGTTGGGCTGAAAGTCCAACCACATCATATTGTAAATCATCTGATGAATAGTATTGGGTCTTAGATTCAGAATTGATGTTGGTAAACCCTTTTTTAATGAGTAATGTTGAGAACTTACAGTGGGCTAAAATTCTAGGAATGCTGTATTTTTTCTGTAAAAAAGAATTCCAAGTTTGATAACTAAATGTCTAGTCTTGTACAAAGCCCCAGTTAAGTTCTGTGACTTTTCTTAAAATATAAAAATAGGTTGTATCTAAACACTTCACAGTGTATGCAATGTTTTTGGTATGTGTTAGTTTTCATGAATATGGCGGTACATACAGTTTATTATAAAGTTGTATTAAATATAGTACAAATGTGCTTTTTCAAGGTATGGTTTGTGTGGTATTCAAAAAAGGAGTATACGTTGAGAAGTAAAACTAATTTGACGTTATTTTAAATGATTTAATTTACTATACAAACTATTTGTGGAAAAGTGTTTTTAAATGTATGGAATATTATAACAATGTATACTGCACTTTTTCATGTGTATGCAAAACACACAGGACACTACATAATGCTGTATTAATTTATGTACCTTATATAATCATGCATGGTTTGAAATATCCTGCCTGAATGTACATAATAAATATTTAATAAAAAATATTTACTTCAAGAAATCTTGTACTTTTTTTAACAGATCCCATAGCTTAGTGGGATGCAAGTGCAGTCTTACATGGTTGCTTTTGGACTAATTATGCTTTTAGATGCTGCAGTAAGTCAGGTAGTTGGTTCATATCATGACTATTTAAAAAAATAAATAAAATCAAAGCATACCCACATTAATGTAACATTTTACTATAGTAGGGGCCTCTTTGGGACTATACCAACAGTGCACAGACACTATCAGAAACAATACTTGATTCTTGGTCTCTCTTCCAGTGAACTGTAGCTGGTCCCCGGTTTTGTTTAATGTATTTTATTTAAACTTAAACCAGGATACCTACTATTAGCGTCAAGATTCTGAAGATGCTTAATTGGATTGGGATCTGGCGACTGCAGGTCAAGGCAGGTGTAAGTTCTGCTTTGGTTCCAGACCATACTGACAAAAACAAGCTCAAATAACATTCATAAGACATTTTGACAGGAAGACCCAATGCATAACAAATGTGAATTAAAAATAACCGGTCAAAAGTGATAAAATCTTACTAGCTGAAACCCAGTAGAAGTAGTCCAGACCAACCAGTCCAATTCAGACCATTTAAAACCAGTTGAGACCACATTATTTCAGTAGGAGTTTCTAAAGGGGCGGTAATATTCTAATGACAACCATCAGAATACCAGTAGAGGTCTACTGGTGAGCAGTGTAAAACCGTTCATACCTACAAATTGAGACCATTAGAAACCAATTCATAATTTCTACTGGATTCAACTGTAATTTCCACTTGGGTGACCAGGGATATGTTAATAAACATATGAAAACAATTGCAATTATTTTGAAAAAGACATTTTAAAAATACAGCAATCCAGAAACCGTTGGGAAGTAAGGCCTTGTGTTTTAAACCCCACACCCTGTTGATTGACATACATTGCCATGGTTACTGAATTCTAAAGGAGCCAGCTGTAAACAGTTGGAACTGCTAGTGTTTTTCTACTGCATGTCTTTATAAAGCCATTGTAATTATATGACTTCAGTGTTGTGAAGGCAGACAGGGAGGTGGAGACATAACTGATAGACCACGTGCAGTTGCTGAAAGGATAGCCCGATGCCTAATACAAGTACAATAACACTTTCATGCAAAGTTTATAGAGCTGAACGCTTGCCGCTAGATGTAGTGCGGACTTTTCCGTTTTGTACATGAGTCCTTTTTGGGATGCTTTCCAGTTGCATGTCCTGTCAGTCACAGACTTGCAGCCTGCTCCATAGTTCTCTGCAGGAGGCGGTGTTTTTTTTGTTGTTTTTTTTTACCACAGTAATTTAATTCTCCGCCACTGATGTCACTTAGGAGGTCACTGGATTTCTACAGAAAAACCATCTAAACGTGTGCTGGTTAATCTGAGCAACGCTGGAAGGAGTGCTGCCCGGGAATATTAGTGCAGCGCAGAAGCAGAATCTGGATGATGGAAGAAACAAACGTCGTTATCGAAATGGAGCTATTATTTTATAAACTAAATCTTAACTGAAAAAAAGTAAATACAATACAAATACAACTTTCCTTGACTGGTCTGTTTGGCTGCTTTTAAAATATAAACAGCGCCGGTAGGTGGAAACATCAGCGTCTTGCGTTATGCAGGTGATAAATATATTTATAAGTAAGTTGTTACAAATAGTTATGTTAATAAATTAACGAACGACATGTTTTTCTTGATTGATGTATGAATTACTTTGAGTAACATGTAAAAATGCAATTTTTGATTGCATTATGAACGTGCGTATTTCTTAATATTATTTTATTATTTTTATTTATTTATTTCAGTATTTTTAATCATTTCACCTGCTTTAACAAACCTAATTTGAGTCATTAAAACAACCCCTCTCGTTTTACAGGAAAATGAAATGGTTTAAATGTATCTACACAAGTTTGTTTGTAAGTATTTCGGATTTGTATTAATCAAATAATCAAAAATGTGTGGCTGATTTGTAGTATCACACTCACATAAAAAAAAAAAAAACACTTTAATGTTTGTTTGTTTTTACAGGTTTTGTTTCATCACTGTGCTAGTGAAGGTAGGATTTATCATTATATTCAAACCTCAATTCCAGTTTTAAATTATGTCTAGAAAACGTTAGGTTAATTACAATAACCCTGGTTCCCTGAAAGAGAAGATGACCACCAACAACATTATGTATGGGATAAGCCTGCCCATTGGGTAGGTAATTGCTGAGCTCTCTATACCAGAGCTGCCGATAGGCCCCTTCCTGGGATGATGCACTCGGTCCCGCCCATCGAGGGATTAAAACCGTCATCATGAGGAAGCCATTTCTCTTTTTCCATCGAACCCGTGAGGGCCACCAACGACATTATGTATGGGATAATGTATACCAGAGCCGTCGGGATGCATCAGAACCGCATAACTCCAGGGTTAGCGGTGTCAGCTTACACCCTCAAGAGCCCTTGTGCCTAACGAAGGCAGGGCAGGATCTACCACATTAAGGTGGTAGAACCTGGAGAAAGTATGCGGCGTAGCCTAGCTAGCTGCAGTACAAATATCAGACATCTAGGCCCCTCTGAAGAGGGCACAAGATGTAGCCAACCCGCTAGTGGAATGTGCGGCTTGTGTCCACAAGGGTCGAAAACCAGATTCTCCTGGACCACCTGGGGGCCACTGGGAGAACTGACGCCTACTCTAACCGGACCTTTTCGAGAAAAGTTGGGAGCAGCGGTATAGGTGGGAAAGCATACAAAAACGCTTTGGGCCATTCGTGCGCTAGGGCGTCTACGCCGAGTGGACCGCCTAAGCGGTGGGGGCAATGCGTCGTCTCTGCCAAGGCGAAGAGTTCGCCCTGCGCCTTCCCGAACTGTTCCCAAATGCGCTCCACTACCTGAGAGTGGAGTCGCCACTCTGAGGAGGTCCGCTGCCCAGTTCACCACTCCGGGAATGTGCATTGCCCACAGGGACAAGAAGTTCCTCTGAGCCCATGTCAGTAGCCTGAAGGCCATGCGATGCAACGCCGGGGACCGTAGGTCACCCTGGTGGTTGATATACACCACCACTGTCGTGTTGTCCGTCCGGATCAACACATCTGTACCCTTCAACACTGGGAGGAAGTGGTGGAGAGCAAGGGAGACCTCTTGCAACTCCAGCATGTTTATATGCAGGGATGTCCAGCGGTCTGGCCAGGATCCGCGTACTCCTCTGCCTTCCCAGATCGTCCCCCAACCCAAGTTGGAGGCGTCTGTCATCACCACCTGGCGGTTTAACACTACTCCCATCCACACACCTTTGTGTAGGGCTGCCGAGCACGCATGAGACACAGTCAGCCGACTGTGTCTGTCATGTTTGGTGTTGAGGTGGAACACATTGAACTATGCTTGTAGCGGGTGCATACGAAGCAGACCCAGCTGAATGGCCGATATAGCTCTGGCCATCAGACCCAATAGGTTCTGGCACAATAGGAGGGTGACCTGCGATCCCTGTCGAAACAGGGAGAGGCAACCCTGGATAGCTGCAACTCTGTCGTCTGACAGTACCGAGGCCTGGAGAGGGTCTGCCATGAAAGTATTTATGATACCTCGAAAGGGAGGCGGTCCCAAGTGGAACTGAAGCGCGTAACCGTTTTACACGGTGGTGAGCACCCAGGTGTCCGAGGTGCAAGCGCACCAGTACTGCAGCTGTTGTGCTGAAAAGGGAGTCTGAGGCCGCCAGCCTTCAGGGGCCCTGCTTGGGCTACTGAGGTTGCGGTGGGGCAGTTAGGGGTGGCTGTAGGGCACTTGCCCTGGAAACGCCTCCTGGGATGCTCGTGTGTGGGCTGGCCACGTCCTGCATTCCCTCTGACTGCCAGATGGGCACGGTGTTCGCTGCTGATGTGCCTGCGCCTTCTAGAGAGGCAAGCAGTGCAGCCTGTTTTAACACGCTAGGATTGGGGAGAGCACACTGTTTACAAGGCCCGACTTACCGAGATGGGCGGGCCTACGCAGCCGGCAAGGTCTATTCGACAGCGGGAATGTGGCAAGGCCTAGCCACGTGGAGGAGAGCACGGCTGGAAGAGTCACTCAAAAGTGGGGATGCGGCAAGGCCTAGCCCCTTTGAGGAACTGTACTCTCAAGAAAGAAATAGACAACCACTTGCAGGTGACTGCATAGGCAGTGACTCACACACGACAGACAGATTACAAAGAGCAGCCTACCATGCAAGTGTGGAGGCCACTGAAAGACAGAAAGGCAAAAGGCTCGGTCTTTTCAAAGTCATTGATTCCCGGAAAGCGGCGAGCCAGCTTTCAGCACGAATGCAAGGGAAACACAATTGATTCGATTTCGACTCGAGAAGCTCTTTTCTATCAACACGCTCAGCTCAACACAGAGGTCTTACCGTACCATCTTGAGAAGGAAAAAGAGAAATGGCTTCCTCAGGATGACGGTTTTAATCCCTTGGTGGGAGGGACCGAGTGCATCATCCCAGGAAGGGGCCTATTTGCAGCTCTGGTATAGAGAGTTCAGCAATGGGCAGACATATCCCATACATAATGTCGTTTGTGGTCATCTTCAAATTGAAAGGGAACCAGTGTTAATTAGAGACATTGTAATGTGTCTGTGTGTGTTGTAAAATATTGAGTGCAGAACAATAAATAATTTCCATGTGCTAAATACCAACAAAACTGCCACTCATATGTCACAATGTCAATGTTATGAATCAGTGCAAAACAAAAAAGTATGGTGTCTAGGACGATCAATATGACAATTATATTTCGCCAGATTTGCAGTTGACATTTGACAGCAGACATCACTTTGCAAACAATGATTCCTACTTTGAGTACATGCCTGGTCCGCTTCAGTGGAAGGAAGCACAATGGGCCTGTCATCAAAAGTTTGGATTCCTTACCACGGTGGCAACGATGCAGGAAACCAGAGAGTTGAGCCACTTTTTACGGACTCACAACATAACTGATTCATTTTGGATAGGAAGGAAGGCAATGGATCATTTAAATGGTGAGTTAAGTGTTAAATGGTGAGTTATTTTTTTTCTGGCTATTCATTCAGTATATCAGTGTGCACAACTGCACTTTGTTACTGTATTTCATGATAACATTTTTTATATATTTAAGTAACTTCAAATATAATTTTCCTTTTTTTTAAATGATGTATTTATTTATTTACGGCACCTAAGTGTTTTGGAGTTCAGAAGTGGTGCTGCAGTTAGGTTAGATCCTTCTAGAGCCTGTGCCATCTAGTGATCTGTCACTTTGGATCCTTTTGGTTTTGCTGGCAACCATACCGCTTACTAATTTAAAGACATTTTGGCTGATCTACTGTTATTATTATTATTATTTGTTTATTTAGCAGACCCTTTATCCAAGGCGACTTACAGAGACTAGGGTGTGTGAACTATGCATCAGCTGCAGAGTCACTTACAACTACGTCTCACCCGAAAGACAGAGCACAAGGAGGTTAAGTGACTTGCTCAGGGTCACACAATGAGTCAGTGGCTGAGGTGGGATTTGAACCGGGGATCTCCTGGTTACAAGCCCTTTTCTTTAACCACTGGACCACACAGCCTCCATGTATATGTATATTACATATGTCTACTGTATATTACATGTCTGGCAACTAAAAATAATAATTTTTAAAAAAACAATATTTGAGCAATTGCAAAAATATTGGATTGATTGCAAATGTCATAAAAAAGAGAACAGATTTATTTATTGCTATTGCTTTGTATTTGTCTCTTCATTCACAGTGTGCCTTACTGGCCCTTTTTAACCAAATTCTTCTTCCTAGGTGTTCTGGAGTTCTCTACTAGGACTGACCAGAAGCATGCAAGGATCATGCAGCAGTTCCCTAACATGCAGTCTGTGACTGTCTGTGCTTACATTCAATTTGATCCAAGTTGCTTGGGAGTGTCCACTGTGTTCTCTTATTCCATTCAGTCATTTATTAATGAGTTCCAGCTTCGTGCTAACATAGTCCATGGGGAGCCTATCCAGTTGGCTTTGCTTGTACATGGTATACACAGCCCTTATTCCCTGGCTGGGGATAATGATGGTCTTTGGCACTTTGTGTGTGTTAGCTGGACCCGAGATGATGGCAGGTGGGCTATCTCCATGGATGGAGCTGTCATCGGTTCTGGGGACAAGCTCTTCCTGTCTGATGACATTGGCCAGGATGGTGTTTTCATTATTGGTCAGGACCAGGACACTTTTGGCGGCTCCTTTAAGAAGGAAGAGTCTTTCACTGGAAACATTACACAACTGCACGTGTGGAACCGGGTGTTGAACTCCAGTGCAATTCAGTCCATGGCGAGGGACTGTTCAGTGATTTCAGAGGGATTATTTTTTACATGGAACTTCTCAGCACTTCAACTCGAGCCCTCTTTGAAGATACATTGGGTATTTTCTCAGTGTCAAGGTGAAGTTAGGTTAAGTTAAACAAACGTGTTAGAGAGCCTCATTCACTACTTGGAAAAATTAGCCTACATTTTATGTACAGATGAAAAATAATGTTTTAAAATTAGGCCAAAAAACACAATAGGAATAAACAACTTATGCATGCTGTCTGCCATGATAGACAAACTAGATTTATTTAGATTTACCCTTGATTCAGAGCTTGAATCCCAGTGCACTCATTTTGTTGCCGTAAGTAACTTACTGAGTCCATGGTCTTGAGATGTGTTGATGTAACACCTCAGCTAAAAACATTGACTTAAATGAGAGATGCTCAGTAACATTCATGAACAAAGGTGTTTTCTTAATTTAATAATGGAAATATGCAGTAACAAGTCATCATTCTCTTTACTTCTATAGATAACAGAAGCCAAACTGTTGGCCAAATGCCATTTGATTGGATAGATGGAGGGTCGATATCATATCATAACTTCTCATTAAATGTCAACTACATGCCAATTACTGGAGAATGTGTGACCATTGACCCTGTAACTGGAAGCTGGGGTTTGGAAACCTGCTCCAAGCCAAAGAGAGCCCTCTGTCAGTATGACAAAGGTACATTCTCACAGTAACATGCAGACTGATTTAGTCTTTTAAAAATTCTTTCATGTGTTTGTGCCAGTAACAGTAACTTTTTAAAACACCATTTTTTTTTTAGATGTATACGATCATCTGCAACGGTTTTCTTTAATACCACAGACTTCATTTTTTTTTACTGTGAGCAGAGAACCTCTTGCCAGCACCGTAAGTCTGTTTGGTTTGATGTGAAAGGTGTAGTAATTAAAGTTTTAGCTTTCTTAGCTTTATTTTTTATTAATCATAGCTAAAGATTCCACCTTATAGATTTCTCAATTGTGCTTTGTGTGTTCATCAGGTGATGGATGAGCTTCAGATAAACACCACAGGGATCCTACGAAACCTCTCCAGAGTGAACAGTCTCACTGGAGTGCTGTTGAAAGTTTTGGATGAGAACCCAGACATCCTCACCCCTGCTGACCTCCTCTACCTTACTCAGTTTATGGGGACTGTGGTAGAGCTCGGTGTTGTGGAGATGGAAAATGTCTCAGAAACCTTTGTATCTTTGGCTACCAACTGGTTCAAGTTAGCCAGTGAAGTCATTGATACAGGACTCTCTGCACAGTGGCTGGAGCTGACTGAGCAGGCGGTAGGTTCTGATAATAGATAATGCTTTGTGCTTAATAAATTATTTTTACAGCTAAACGTTTTGCATCACCCTGCAGAATTAACTAATTTTGCTTCATAACGTTGAATGAAACCTGCTAAATAATGTTATGTTAACATATTGAATTACATACCGTTTTGTAGTTTTCCATATTCCTAACGAAAAACTGTCAAAAATTGAATAATGTGAAATTTTGAAATCTAACATGAAATACTCAACTACTTTTATGGCTTCCATAGACCTTTACGATATAATTTAGTAGTTTCTTTGATTACATGATGTTAAATAAAAGAAATTATGTTTTTATTACGTCTCAGTCCTAAAATTCTAGGTGATGCAGAATTTTTGACCATTTCTTTTTGTATTTTATTACTCAAAACTTTTTTGTTAAAATTACAAATTTTCTCTTTACCCAGGTGATTTCAGGACCATTTGCAGTGATTAAATACATAGATAGCTTGGCTGTATTGATGGCTGATACACTGTCGATGACGGGAACGAGCTTCACCTTGTCAACAAAGAACATAGGTATCATGTATTTCTTCTTTCTTTTTTTCAATCAGTTGGCTGTTACTTTAGATACAAAGGAAATAAGTCAGGCCTCTTAATGTAAGAGAAGCAGTTCTTCTTGAGTGGTCTTGAGCAGGTTTGACTATTCAACTGTATATGTGTAGCAGTCCTTGAGAATTGCCTAGATTGTACTGACACCTGCTGGAATTAATTAGTATTTGTTTTATATAGTGATCCTATCCATACATTGGGAGCTACAGTGAGTTAATAAAATAAAACATAGTAACTGTACACACATTTTTTCTTTAAATGCCACTCTCAATGTATACACTTTAAAAAATGTTATTGTTTGGATTGAAAACCTGATGCCTTAATGAACACATATGATTTTAGGATATTGTTTAAGAAGTAGTATGGGTCTATACTATGTTTTTGGTCAAATAAAATATGTATAACAAATAATAGGCAACAACAATGCATAATAAGGCAAATGTAGGGGCAGCAATGCATTGATACAACCATTGAATGTATATGACACAAAATGAGAATTATTCAAATGGTACGTGGATACATATTTTATACTGGAACGTTTTTTTGTTTTGAAATCCCCAGACTTGCACATAGAGCCCCAGACTTTGTCCCACTTGAGTTGTGGCTGTGTGTTTAAACCCGGGACCCTCGGCAGTCACTCTGGTAATCAAGATGAAATACAGATCCCAGATACTGAGGTGTCAAGGTTACATGCGATAGGTAAGGAACTGCATTGTATACAGGAAATATCTTTTATTTCTTTTAAATACCCTTTTCGTATTCTATTCTATTGGGTTTCTTTAAGAAGCATCCCAAGAAAAGTTGCAAGTCATTAGGCTGGCTGTGGTGATGTATTTCTGTATGAAAGAATTGTTTTCATGAGAATGTTTTCTGTTTCCCTACTGTATTTGCTAGGATACAGAGAACTTACATTTATACATGTATACTACAGTCACCTTGTGGACCTTCAAGCAAATCTGTACCAAGAACCTGTCTTGCATCTGCAGAAGGCAGACAGCCGGTAAACATTACTTCCTCTTTTGACTAATGTCAGAACCTCAACCTCAGTTCTACACTTTTTCATCCCCAGTTCATATTTGTTTGCAAACTGAATACCTTTCCTCAAACATACCATACATGAATTTACAGACTATGGAGGGGAACATAAATTTACATAGATTAGGTTTTAAATATCACACTTTAAAATTAGGTTTTAGCTGGTGGGAAAATGAAAATGTTGATGGGGATATATGCAATTACCTGATTTATTTATGGACCTGTGATAAATTTGAAAAATAAATACATTGAAATGTCTTTTTTTTTTTGTGAGTGTTTAAGGCTACAGACTCACACTACTTTCTGGAACGAGCAAATTAATAATCCAGGATTCCTCCTCAGCATTGAATCTGTACTTACCTTCTTTGTATTTCCAGTTCACAGGTAGGTAGACTCACAACCGCTGTTATATCATCGACAGTGCGAGATCTCAGTACAAGAAGGAATATTCCGGTAGCTGTTCATTACACATTATCACATGCAGAACTGGTAAGAAACTCAGTCTACAATAATGACATCTTTAGACAGTCCTTAAATACTTGTACTAAATAGATTAATCTCTATTTAACATATTTGTTTTTCTCTTTAATTTTAGGTGGGGTATTCTCAGTTTCCTTTACCAGTTTGTGTGTTTTGGAATTTTAGCTTGAAGTAAGTGATGCACTCTTCAATTTATATAGGACTATATCGATCTATCTATCTATCTAATAGATACAAAAATATAGCAATGTGTACAAACTTTTAAATAGCCTTTTCAATGCCCCTAATGAAATGGGAATTCATATTTATATATTGTTCTGCATATCTGAAGAATGTGAGGGAAAAAAAGAAGTTTAAAACCAGTTTAAACACGTACTTCACTTTTGTATGGTAATGCATGTTCTGCTATGTCTCTTCAGTGAATGAAGTTGTGATTTTAAATTGTTTTAGGAATGGACATCAAAAAGGATGGTCAAGTGAAGGGTGTCAGGTGATGCGCTTGGGGTCACAGGTTACTTCCTGCTTTTGCAACCACACAACAAATTTTGCAGTGTTGATGAAATTTATGGAAGTAAAGGTACGTCTTGTATAGGCATTGTGAGATGATAGCTCCTAAACTTTAAAAAAAAAGTTTTGAAAAAATTGTTAGCATTTTAATGTATTAATTGGTATCCAGCGAAAGACCTCCGCCTTATAGCAGTTGTCAATCAGTTTTTGGTGCTCTGCAGATAGCGAGTGAAACTTTTCTTTAGTGTTTAGTTTAAAAAAGGACAAACTGTTTACATCCCTTTCTATCCATTTTGAGTACAGAGTGGATTAAAATTGAACTTTCTTAAAGCAATGTTGTGGTTTTATTTTCATGTAGTACATTTTTGTTAAGAGAATCTATAACAAATATATACATATTTTTTTCAGCAAAAACTCCCACTTCTGAATATTCCCTCTTCAGATCACACCACGTCCTAATAGTAGTACTAATATTGAATTGAAAAACATTAAGATTAGCGATTTAGTTCATTTCTCCACTTGCTGTTTTGTTTTGTTGCTGGGGTTTGCAGTGGAGCCCAGAAGAGGAGAGTATTTTGACTAAGCTGACTTTCATTGGGTCTGGAGCCTCCCTCTGTGCGTTAGTGATGACCTTGGCGCTCTTCACAGTGCTTGAGTAAGTGTTTTCCTGGGTATCTTTTTAGATAACACTTATCCTGGCATTGTCTAGTGCACTATGCTGAAATTGAGATTTGAGGGGTACATGAAGAAGCAAGAATAAGTGCAGAACAGTGTTATTGTCACATTTTTCTTTCTAATAAGTTTACTTGGACAGTATATTCAGTATTCATTATCTGTGTTCATTTAATTAGAATATTTCTGGGTATAACTTTACAATACACAACCACGTAATACCATGGTAATAACTGGGTAGCTACAAACATTTCCTGGTGCCGTAACTACTGATACAATTGTACAATTACCTGCCTGTGCCATGGAGTTACCATGCAAATACCTTAGGTAACAATATTTTGTTTTGGTAATTTCCATGTAAGACCATTGTTCCTACTGTAATAGTCAGGAATAAAATCCTACTTTGTTCTAAATGTGCTAAAGAGCTAATCTAATCCTCATTTTGTGTTTGTCTTGTCTGTAGCATTCCAAAATCTGATCGGACTTCCATTCACAAGAATCTGTTCTTAGCTCTGATTGCTGCACAGGTAGTGCTTCTGAGCAGCGGGTCAGCCACAAGCAATAAGGTCTTTTTTTTAAAATCAATACACTGTTTTTTTTTTTTTTTTTATGAATTCAACTTTTCTCACCGGGTTATTTCCATGAGGTTTACTGTATTGTTTTCATGGGGCTAGATGTAAGTTATTGGTTAAAAAAAACTAAAAAAAACTGATTGCATTATGTTTTTTATTATCCTCCACTATGAATGAGAGCTTGGTTTATATGCATGTTGAAAAAGCTCCAATATGGACATGGTTGTACATAACATTAGGTTTTCTTTCCTTCTCCAAATAACCCTCTTTACTCATGTAAATGTGAGAGACATGAAGTCTGTATTTACATAATGCAATCAGTTTTATTTAATGTATTTTTTACTAAAATGTCACAACAAATGATGCATTGTAAAAACTGTCTGGGGACAACATACCAATAAGTTTCAGAATTAAATTTAGCTATTTTCCCATTTAAGTCGGTTTTTGGGGTTTAATATATAATATTAATATTGAGCTACTAGATTTCAATATGTCCATTATATTTGTGCCTATAAGACACAATTATTTTTTTCAAAATAGATGTATTTATTAAGCTGAAAAGAAACACATAAAGCAGTGTTGTGAATGGTTTTTGACTCTGGCACTGTGCTGGATGTGTGGTGTGCAGGTTGCCCTGCTGTTTGACTCTGGTACCTAACTGTGCTGGATGTGTGGTGTGCAGGTTGCCCTGCTGTTTGACTCTGGTACCTAACTGTGCTGGATGTGTGGTGTGCAGGTTGCCCTGCTGTTTGACTCTGGTACCTAACTGTGCTGGATGTGTGGTGTGCAGGTTGCCCTGCTGTTTGTCTCTGGTACCTAACTGTGCTGGGTGTGTGGTGTGCAGGTTGCCCTGCTGTTTGACTCTGGTACCTAACTGTGCTGGATGTGTGGTGTGCAGGTTGCCCTGCTGTTTGACTCTGGTACCTAATTGTGCTGGATGTGTGGTGTGCAGGTTGCCCTGCTGTTTGTCTCTGGTACCTAACTGTGCTGGATGTGTGGTGTGCAGGTTGCCCTGCTGTTTGACTCTGGTACCTAACTGTGCTGGATGTGTGGTGTGCAGGTTGCCCTGCTGTTTGACTCTGGTACCTAACTGTGCTGGATGTGTGGTGTGCAGGTTGCCCTGCTGTTTGTCTCTGGTACCTAACTGTGCTGGGTGTGTGGTGTGCAGGTTGCCCTGCTGTTTGACTCTGGTACCTAACTGTGCTGGATGTGTGGTGTGCAGGTTGCCCTGCTGTTTGTCTCTGGTACCTAACTGTGCTGGGTGTGTGGTGTGCAGGTTGCCCTGCTGTTTGACTCTGGTACCTAACTGTGCTGGATGTGTGGTGTGCAGGTTGCCCTGCTGTTTGACTCTGGTACCTAACTGTGCTGGATGTGTGGTGTGCAGGTTGCCCTGCTGTTTGTCTCTGGTACCTAACTGTGCTGGGTGTGTGGTGTGCAGGTTGCCCTGCTGTTTGACTCTGGTACCTAACTGTGCTGGATGTGTGGTGTGCAGTTTGCCCTGCTGTTTGACTCTGGTACCTAACTGTGCTGGATGTGTGGTGTGCAGGTTGCCTGCACTGCGGTGGCTGCCCTGTTGCACCTGTTCTTCATGGCAGCATTCACCTGGATGCTGGTGGAGGGGCTTCTGCTGTGGAGCAAGGTGGTGACTGTGAATCTGAGTGAGGAGAGACGCATGAAGTATTATTACCTGATCGGCTGGGGTAAGAACAGCCTGCAGTTTTACTGCACTTTCATCTGTATTAAGGCAGAGTCGTTTTATAATGAGCATGTCGTACACAGGGAGTCCTAACACCAGTCAGTGTTTTAACAGCTCTTAGTGCAATTATACCTTGTAAGCTGTACTGCATGCACACATGCATCTTGTTTTATGCATGTAAAATAAGCTTTGGTAAAGTGTATTAGCTTGTCTTAATGCTTTGCCAAGAGTAATGGTTTAATTATACTTGAAATACAGGTCTCCCTGTTCTAATAGTCAGCATCACCCTGGCTGCAACTTCAGAGAAATATTCTGCAGATGGGCATTGCTGGCTGAGTGTCAAAAACGGAGTCATTTGGGGTTTTGCAGGCCCTGTTATCTTTATTATCATGGTAAGAGTGCCATAAAACTGAACCAACACTATTAAAAATCTATGTTCTTATAATACCAGCAAACACCATTGTACTTTCCTCTGTATCCTTTGAAACAAGGACTTTTAATATATTTTCAATAATCTAAAAAGACATATGCTGTGTGTGTAGCACACAGTTTGCTACGTGTCTTCACACTGCAGTAAGTAGCTGTAGTATGGCATAATTTGTAGAAACTTGTTGGAATTGAGCTATCTGCAAGTTATGTGATGTTGAAAAACTCCCACATGTCAATTTGGGAGTAGTATTTATGAATGTAAATGTTCACTGTGAATGTACTTTTGTTTTGCAGGTGAATATACTGGTCCTCACACGGGTGGTATTGATCACCTTATCCACTGCTAAGCGGAGGGCAATAATGCTTACTGTGAACAGCAGTCCTGTTGAGCAAGCTTATGATCAGATCCGGTAAGTCCAAAGTGAAACCGAAGCATGCCACTAGGGGACAGCATTTACTAATACAATCACAGAAACCATTGATGAACAGCCCTAAAAACTCTAAAAGCACCTCCAGTGTGTCTTGTATGTGAACCATCTGCTATGTACAGTATGTGTAACCTGTTAAGGAAAGATACTACAAATACATTAGTATTAAAGTATTTTATACAAATGATGTATCATTCAGTACCCTTTTTGCACTTTTACGTTGGAAATCACTTATTGTAAACTTCAATATGCAATGTGTGTTATCGGTGAATCAGTTTCTCTTATTGGCTGATCCCCTAAGAAAATGCCTGAAAAGGGATGCCCAATTATCAGATCTTAGGTAGCTCAGTAACAGATGTTCATTTCTGATTCAGCACTGGCTATTTATTCTGTAGCAGTTCTCCACTTGTGCGACACTGGTGCACCTGAGAAGGTTTAGAACAGGGTAACTCCAAGTCTGAATAGTATGAGTTTTTATGACATGTATACATAACTGAACATGGTACATTTTAGTTTTAATTTTAGCTTAAAACCAAAATGTGCACCGATATCAACAAAAGCTGCTGTTTCAGAGTTGAGAACAAAGCGTTCAGCACAGGGGTTAGAAGGGTTAATCCAACAAGATACTCTACCTCAACAGAGGCCAAAAGTACAGTATAACAAGCTATTTAAGTAGTACTGTATTCTGGATATAATTGTCCCTGTGTTTTGTGCCCAATATCTAGCCCTGATTGAGTGATTATTGTTTTCCAGGGCTGCTGTGAAAGCTGTGTTAGTGCTCTTACCCATCCTGGGGCTTACATGGCTGTGTGGAGTACTGGTACCCTTCTCTATAGTAATGGCTTACATCTTTGTGCTTCTCAACTCGCTGCAGGTACGTGGTTCTCCACTTTCTGTGTTTCTTTTTACCTCGCCTCCAATTTAAGGACAATTCTAGCTGAAAGAGACAATATATACAAAAATAAACTAAACTAACCATAAAGTAAATCATTTTCACATTCTGAAAGCTGTTTACTCAAAATTCGTATTAAAAATGCTTATTTATAATTCTAAAATTAATATTTACAGGGCCCTAAATTAAATGTCTATGTTGTTCCTTTTTTTTACAAAATGACAACATTCCTTGCTGACCTGGTTAGGTACATTATATAAATACTTTATACATGTACTTATACATATACACATAAAAAGTAGTTTCGAAACGCTGTTGTGAATAAATATGCGGCAAGTGGTCCGTGGGTAAAATCCAAACACCAAGGTGGTCCCTATGTTGAAAAAGGTTGGGAACCACTGGGGTAGACTGCTAAACCAGTTGCAATGGTTAAAGACTGTTATTTTGCAGTAAATGTAAATGTCTGTACATTTAGAGAAAAAAAATATTGTAAACTAGAAAATGTACATTTTCTGAAAAACAAAAAGAAACCCCTGTTGTTAATTATGGTTACTCTTTTTTAAAAGTGTATTTTTTTATTTTGAATAAGGCCTGTGTATTTCTAGGCCAGTGTTTAAGGAATTGAAAAAGTTATTCTGGATGATAACAGCAGAGACTAAAAAATCCAGCAAAAACAACAAAAGCCCCTTTCACACTGGCATGCTCTACCCGGGTCTGAACCTACGAGTGTCAGGACCCGGTGTCATGCGGGTCGGCTATGTGATTTCACACTGCTTTTGATAAAGCAGGGTTGACCTGGGTGACAGACGCAAGTAAACAATACACGTATCAATGCCCCGGAAGCAGCTTGTTACAGACGCTTCCATCCAAGCTTCCCTGGATTAAACCGTCTGCCCAAATGTTGATTAGAGCAAATGGAGGTGGCTGTTTGTTATTGGGTCTGTTTATGAACGGCTGTGATGCATTTTGTCTCGCACAGCCCGGGTCAAATCATGTCGACTGGGACCAGAACCCAGAGAAAAAAAAAAAAGAAACTCACAAGGCACTTTTGAAGCTTTACAAAGCAGCTGCCAGTGCTGTAAACAGTTGCTACTTTTGAGGGACAGACTTGCTACAGCAGAATCAAGATTCTTTTAGTTTGTTTCTGTTGCTACAGCGAGCACTTTTAATCTCTGTTGTACTGTACTTGAGAGGAAAATACAGCATAATGTGCAGTTATAGTTGTGTCTTGAACCATCTGCATTTGTACTAGAACCATATATTTATTAACAAATCAATACATATTTAGCAGAGACAGATCATTAAGAATTAAGTTATAAATAGTTCCCTTTCTCCCTTGCCTAATTCAAATTCTCCATCATCACAACAAGAAATCACTGTATTCGTTATGCATATGCAGCATGTTTTTATATCTTATTTACTTCCTTGAACAGGGTGTGTTTTTTATAACTTTAAATGATATAAGACAAGGAATTCATGTTTGGTTTTCCTGTTTGCTGTGTTTGAAAAACGACTGTACTTCTATGCACTCTCACTGTATTTTACACAAAGGCACTTTTGAAATAATTTATTTTGTAAAACCACTGCATATTGCAGCTTTACTAAGAAAACCACTTCCTGTCATTTCTTAAGGTATACAGGAGAAACTAGTAGCATGATCCAATCACAAAGAAGTATTTCATTGAAAAAAAGGAACAGTGCTTAAATGCCAGACCCGTTTCCTTTTTCAATCAAAATGATACCGCTATTTATATTTAAACATTCTACATGGCACTTTAAAAGTTAATAATTTAGGGGGGCTCCCGAGTGGCGCATCCAGTAAAAGCTGAATCCAGGCTATGTCACAGCCAACTCGGTGGGGTGGGGGGGATGCAAAATTGGGGAGAAAAATCAGGGTAAAAACGTAGCGATGACTAAATTAAAAAAAAAAAAAAGTTAATAATTTAGTATGGGAAGAACATAATTTATCCTGTCATAAACAAATGGAAAGTTACAAATTGATATGACTCATAAAAACATTGTATACCGGGTAATGCAGAGGAAACCTCTGTGTCGCTTTCTGTGATGTTTTTAATTGTTTAGGTAGTCTTTGTGTGAGTACATGCCAGATTTTCCAAAGGAACTCCAACAACATAGAATACTGTCCCCTGTGTTCAATTTAAAATGGATTCATCTGTTTTTCTGCTGTTTTATTGATCCACGTGTGTCTAAATGTTACCCTTGAAGTCTGTGTCTGCTCCACAGTTTCCTTGTAAACACAAAGGTTGCAATGATTTCCTTTTTCAATTTAGTACAACACAATAAATAAATAAAAACACATTAAATAAAATACTGGTACACACAAAGGATAAACAATAAACTTAAACAAACAAAAATATATAAATGCCAACATTTAGTGGTTTTTTCTTTCGGTTTTTGGCAGCAGTTCAGCAATTCGGGTACCATAGAAGGCTATAGGTTTGAGCTTTGAATGTTGGTAACCTTACCACTCATCCATGCTATTATTTAAACTGGGGTCTAAAGTAGAAACTCTAGCCATGTCCTAGTGTTCCATTGTGCATTGAAAAACTCCTATAACACATTTGCTGTAATATTACAATAATATTACAATATATATATATATATATATATATATATATATATATATATATATATATATATATATATATATATATATATATACAGGTCCTTCACTGACCACAGCCCTGTGTTGAAACGGAATAGCAATTTGTTGCTAAACGATTCAAAACCGATACCGTTCTCTTTTGTAACCTGATGACTCATCATCATCAAACTCAAATTCAAATGGTTTATTCAATATTTTCAAAATTGATCGAAGTAATCTGCCGCTGCTGCTGCATTTTTGAACGTGTGTCGGGGTGCTGTGTTAATAACCATTGTCCTAAAATTCATTCTCTTATTCATAATTACAATTAGAGCCGCTGCTGCATTTTTGCCGTATGTAGAGTTGCTTTGTTAATTTAGTTTGTCAGTCTACTGCTTTTCTCTTATTCTGTTCATTTCATATGTTACCGATGCACGTGCGTCATGACATAAGTAATAAATACATTTGTATTTCTTGGTGGTCAACTCTGTCTTGGAGAACACTTTGGCTAAGAGAACACTTCACATGCTTCCCAAGAGGTATTCTCTTAGCCAGAGCTGAAGATACATATTTAAAATAAATGTGCGTATGTTGGCACTCTTAAAGATGTAAACAATAAAGCAGTTGAATGGTAATATTTTAAACATTACTGTTTTTAGGAAGTCAATTCATGTGTGGTTATGGTAGTTTCCGTATCTGGCCAATTAACCCTTTCTAGTTGTGGGCCTGCATTTTTAAATCAATACAAAGACATTGTCAGCAAACTCTGTGCTTGTAGTTGGTAGATTGTCATGTTTTTTGATCAGTTAGAGCTATATTGTATATAGAAATGATTATAATTATTTATGGAATTATGGAGTTTGAACTATAGTAACATATGAAGTGACATATTTTACAGTTATTCATAACAAACCCAAATTGACTTCCATTAATAGTAAACAGGAACATATTTTAAAGTGTGACAAAACAACGTAATGCTTCCAAAATATTGAAATAGTTAACAAAAAAAGCATACTGTATCCTACAGAAGAAGTAATGAATATAATTACATTGGTATTTACCAGATGGAATCTATATTATTAAGTTTACAAAACTGCCACTAGGAGGCAGTGTCTCATTCCAGTCAGTGGTCTTTTCAGAAACCCTTAATTACATTCATAATGTAAATGGTAAAGATCCTAACGATTAACCCCTTATTAAATACGTATTTCTAGATAAACACACATAGTATTGTATTCCTATTTCCCATAAAATGTATGGTGGGTAAATCTTGTTAACCTTGCCACTGTGTGTTTCTATATACAGTGTAGAATATTGTATTGGGTCCTGTATGATCTGGTAGAAGCTGATATTCAGAGTGGGATTGCCAGGAGGGGCTCACTGGCTGCTCTGACCTACAGTGGTTGAAAATCAGTGTGTATCTTACACAGCACCCTGTAATATATTAAAGTTAAATAAGGATAATCAAACAGTATAGCAAATTTTAACGTGTAATATATTAAAGTTAAATAAGGATAATCAAACAGTATAGCAAATTTTAACGTGTGAACTTTTGGATGGAATCAAATCACATGAAAGTCATCATAAGGCTTCTACATTCACAGTGTTTTAAAAGTCAAAGCAAAGTATCTGCAGACATGTATCGCCCTGTTTGGGGCTAATTAGTGCAGCACAACTGTACTTTGACTGGTGAAATAAATCCCAACTCCCATAATTCTGTAGTTATTGCTTTCTTTCACCTTAGCTCGAAAGCTACTTGTATTTACTTACTCTACTGAGCTTTTCACCAGTCAAAGTACAGTTGTGCTGTACTGATGAGCCCCAAACAGGGCAAAACATGTCTGTAGATACTGCGCTTTGACTTTTAAAATGCTGTGAATGTAGAAGCCTTATTGCGACTTTCCTGTGGTTTGATTGGCTGTTATAATTCTGTAGTTATAGCTTTCTCTCACCTTAACTTGAAAGTTACTTGTGTGTATGTATATATATATATATATATATATATATATATATATATATATATATATATATATATATATATATATATATATATATATATATATATATATATATATATATATATATATATATATATATATATATATACTGTATATGTATTGGATTTTATTTTTTGAGTGTACACAGTTTAAGAAAACAGCTATGTAGAAAGAAAAGTAAACACAGTGCAGTTTTTCAAGAATTCTGTCGACAACATCATTATGTCAGAATAGAATGTTCATTCTAAGAGGTTCCAAAGTTCCTAGTTTGAAGATGAACTCACATTCCCTCTGTTTCCGAGCAGCATTTGTTCCATAGCTCCAACTGATGTCTTCAGTAATGTGATTATCATTGGTGAAATGTCGGGCTACTGGAAATGCAGTGTTGTTGATTCGACTGCTTCATAAATGTTCCACAAAACGGTCTGCAAACACCGTTTAGTTTCCCCAATGTGCAGTTTGTTGCATTTCTTGCAGATAATGCAGTGTACTGTTAGTGGTGCATGTAAATGAAATGTGTTCTTGGTGCTTGTTTGCAGCCTAGTTGGTGGGCGAGCAGTGATTGGAAGTGATTAATGAGGGTTGTGATAAGAGTGTAAAGAGATCAGTAGCAGTTTATCCTGCACTCAGCTGCTACAGCTGTGCCTGTTCACTCTTCCTCCCCTCGGATCCCTCTGCCTGGCAGCCGTGAGTCCACCCTCTTCCCGCTGGTATTTCGGAAAGTTGTTTGCGTGGATGCCAAGATGCCTTTACAGAGGCAGCTGGGCTAGAGCCATGATTGTGGTGTATGATCCTTACCTTCGATTTCCCTTTAAACAAATGAGGAAGAGGTTATTTTAAACTGGAGACCAAAAAAAACACCATTGGCTAAGCTTCCCAGACAGGTGTCCAGTGATCTGCTGTGCACTAATAACCTGTTGTAGCAATGTGACTAACCCGCATCTCCAATTACACACTAAATGTTTTTCATGTGCTGCATGACTTGAATTCTTTAGCATAACGAGCGTTATATTACTCGAACAAAACCTAGCGAAAACATTTCTTCCATTGCCGATATTTAAAAATAGCTGTCATGTTAATGAAGCCAGCATTATCATACATGCCCACTTTGTCTTGTAAGAAAGTAGCTTAAATGTTATAGAACTGAAATTTAGTTTGTCAAAGTACCAACCTCCCACCCCCTCACTCCCATCAGTATTTATGGTACCACTTAATTTCCTTAACCTGTTAATTAGTTAAAATAATTGCATGTCAGAAACTTTTTGACGTGCTGTGGTACTTAAGCACTCTTTTAATAGTTTTTTTTTTCTTTTTTAAAATCACTTTGTCAGAAGACAATTTGTAACCCAGTCCTATGTGAGATATTTAGAATTAGGTTTATGTTAATAATTATTTATAAAACTATGTAAGTTCCTTTTTTATACAGGTTGTCTATTCACTATCTTGATTGGAGATACATGCCCTAAAGCTGCTTAGATCTGAGGCACAGTTGTTTTAATGTAAAATCTAAATTGGTAACTACAATACCAATTGTTGGGTTCATGAATGTTACAAACAAATTGTTGTGCAACTATAAATAAACCTTATTCCTTTTATTTTAATAAAAAAATACTGTTATAGTATAGTATTAGGGGTATACATAAAATAGTGTACAATATTTAATGCAATTTAATAATAATAATAATAATAATAATAATAATAATAATAATAATAATAATAATAATAATAATAATAAAGAAGTATGTGCTCGACATTATTTTATTTATTAAAAAAAAAAAAATCAAGCCAGAAAAAATCTTGTAAGGGCAAACCTAAGACACAAACTTAAGGATAACAAAAGAATAAACTTAATCAGAGCCAATTTCAAATTCTGCATTGATATTATCCTGTGAGAAAATAATCATGTTGAATAATGTGCTTCCTGTCAAACAAAAAGAGCATTTCAGCAATGAACATAGCCAAAGAAGCTTTGTTCTAAACTTGCAAGGCATTTATTTGCTTTATAATTACCTGTCAACTCAATGTAGTAATGTCTTGTGTCATACAAAAGCAAACCAAGTCATGCTATATAAGCAGAATGTTCTGGATCACATGACCAATCCGATTATGACTTCATGACCCCTGTTATAAAAACATGACCCCCCCCAATCGGCAGGAACCTCAAACACCAAAATGGCATGTGGAGAACAACTGTTCTGTTTATACGTTAACCACCTTAACATTGATGCCTGCAGAACTTCCTTGTGCAATATGGATGAAAGAGCACTGTCTCTCAACACGTTTGTTGTGTCGTAAATTACTGGAAACATATGTGTTCAGGAATATTTCCCTTTAATATAGAACCAGGTTAAAAAATATATTTGTGATTCCTTTAATTTGAAATTATTTTTGAAAGGAGCAATTCCTGCTAACGTTTCAAGAGCACAAGTTCACAGTAAAGTACAGTAAAAAAAAAAAAGGACAACCTATGATGTTTTTTGTATGATGCCAGTGTTTAAATTGGTATGAGATAGACACCAGCCTATGGCTGTTTTTTATGTTTCATGAATTTGTTTTTGTTAGGTTTATTTAATGTACTTTTGAAGCCAGTGGTATACAGTATAGGATGTCAAATCCTGTTATATTTTAAATATCATCCTAAAGGTGACAGAAAAAAGAACACATAGCCCAATAATATTGTACAGCCCTGTAGCCTTTTGACCTTCCTGTGAAGCGGCATTCTCATGCACGGCGGCCGTTCGTGTGTCATTTCCTTCAGTGCTAGGAGCGTTTCTTCTCCTTAACAAGTGTTTACAGAAACGTGTTGGTTCTTATTAATCTGTTTCTCGTCTTCCCAGTCTGCCAGGGTGTGTGTGAGGTGGGAAAACTGGCATTTCTGACAGCTCTGCACTACTCCTGAGAGCGCTTCAGAATGCTTACATTGAGCAGATGTGGTTTGTACTTGTTATTCTTTGTAATTACCGTCATTAACTGAAAGCATGTGTCAATCAAATATATTTTAAAAAATCTGTTTTTCTTATTGAATTTTCAAATAAGATACACCAATTGGTACAGCTTGATATATAATACTTAAATTCTAATCTTCTTAAATTAGTGAAGTGCTTTGTCATTCCAATAAGGCATGACAGAATAAACTTGTGATAAATCTTTATTTTATTATTATTTTATTGGATTTTAAACCATTTGTAATACTAATCTGATAAATCCCTGTTACACTTTCCTGATTTTATTGATACACTGCTACTTAGCTTAACTTTGAAGCTGTAGAACCAATAACTCACCGAAATCTTTACCGACACTTGGGCTAAGCCCTGCTTTACAGTGATTTAACATCTTCTTTACTATCTCAATGGTCTAGAATTCATGGGGATAAGCTACTGTAATTAGGGGTATGCATGGAGTAGACTGTGCACATTATGTATTGATAATTTAGCAGGTTCTTGTATATTGTTTCACATGTCCATCGGTAACACCACAAGAGCCAACATCTTTACAAAGTGTACTGCTCTGGCTTTTGTTTTACTGGTAGAAAATACCCCCGAGAAAATCCCTGAAACTAAGCACTGTGAGTTAAATTAAAGTAGAGCTGAGTGTAATGATGGGTTCGGAGCACTATTTGTTCTGCAACAGTATTTTATCAACAGGAATGGGGAGTAGAGTGCTCATTTTGTTGCCGCAAAAGTTAATTTTTGCACACCATAACAATTTGGTTTACTTCCCCCTAATTTCTTAGAAGTGTCCATCTCTTGACAGGATGACATTTTAATATTTTCTATTGCAGTTGGATGTTTATAAATAGTATATTAGTGAAAACTTGTGCATGTTATACCTATAAATATAAGAGACTCAAAACAAGAAAACCAAATAATTATGCAACTTTGCTTTCACCTTTTAAGAGCATTCAAAGAAAATGAAAAAGAATGAAACAATACATCACTGATTGAAAAAAAAAGACAATTAGGAATGTGGACTTGCTTTACATAGTAATGAAAAAAAATATATATACAAGCTTTCTACCTAATAAAATGTTTTACAATACTATATCAGCCTTGATTGGAAAATAATGCTATTTATCCCAGGATCTAAAAAAATACTGTAATTCACTGTTAGAAAATACCATTGGATATTCTAAGAGCATGCTGTACTTAAATCCATTTCCGCTGTAATTATTGTTCCATCTGTAGCCTTTTAACATTTAAAGAAAGATTCTCCATTTTTGTGTGTCGGTCGAAACTTTGCAATTAAAATATTTTCGGGATTGACAAGAGGGTCTCATACATTTTGAAGGGGCACACCAAAACGTCAATCGGATTGCTTTGTATTTTTTAATTAAACAGGTTTTTGGCATATTGACCGTTCTTTCCTCAGCAAGTTCAAACAACTCATTTTGTATCAATTTTCCATGCATATGTTTTACTTGGCTCTTCAAACATACAGCCAAAATGATCTTGTTTTAAAGTAAGTTTGTTTATAGATCATTTTCTCTTTCATTCTTCTACACATGTGCGCCACAATTATTTTTGGGAGTATAGTTACAGATATCAAAGTGGCTGCAGGCACCCATATGTACAGCTATGGCTAAAAGTTTTGCAGCACCCTTTGGAATGAACTCATTTTGCATCACAAAGTTGAATGAAACCTGCTGAATAATGTTATGTTAACATAGTGAATTACATACCGCTTTGTAGTTTTCCATATATCTAACGAAAAACTTACAAAAATGTGACATTTCGAAATCTAACACGAAATACTGCATATATCATTTTGTAGTTTCTTTGATTTACATGATGTTAAATAAGATATCTAAATTATGTTCTATAGTTTTTTTTTTTTTTTTTTTTTAATTGCCTCAATCCTAAAATTCTAGGTGATGCAAAACTTTTGTCCATAACTGTAGTTAGTCTAGATGAGTTCAAAATCAGCAGAGTTATGTTGAAAAAGATTACAGATATTTCAGTATTTTAATGGAAAAAATGAAGATGAGAAGATTGAATGCAAGCATTTAAGTTAACCTACTTTTGAGGGAGAGGCAATACAATTTCATGGTAAACATTTTTATAGACTCCA
This sequence comes from Acipenser oxyrinchus oxyrinchus, assembly GCA_030684275.1. Lineage (NCBI taxonomy): Eukaryota > Metazoa > Chordata > Actinopteri > Acipenseriformes > Acipenseridae > Acipenser > Acipenser oxyrinchus. The sequence goes on along the minus strand of CM060260.1, from coordinate 22,962,421 downwards.
TTTCACCGGTGCTGGCAAGGTATAAATATGTAATATCCAGAGGGTGTAATATTTTTTTGTCACATTTTCAGTGGAGTCTAGAATATACATTGGTGCACCGTTGGAGGAATATTGCAGGAATATCTGTTTCTAGCTTGTTGTTCCTCTTGGCTGCTTTTCAATTGGATTTCCTCAAGCAGGTCCAAAGCTGTCACCTTAGCCAGGCTCAGTTAGCTATCACCGCTGGCCCTATATTAAATAGGTGTTTCAGGGCTAAGTTAATAACTCCAGCCTTTCTGACTGATCACCGCCATTCTCACCATATCTGTTTAGCTTAACCATCTCCTGTGGGACGGGGACTTTTGAGTTTGTCTCCCTCTGTGTCACGCTCTCCGAGGTAGAAGTGTTTTTGTTTTCATTCCTTGATAAGGTTATAGTACATGGGGGAAATCCAGTATCTGTGGTATTGTTGTTACTTCTCATGCTTCTGAATTGCCACTTTAATCCCAAGCCCTTGTTATTGCACTCAGCAGTATCTGTTGCATTTGTCAAATCTGATATCCTGTTGAAAGTGATGATTCAAAATGCAGTCGTTTATTAAGATAACAGGGCCAACGAGAATTCTGAGATTTCTGGAGGTGATGCTTTGAAGTGAGCTTTTGTTTTTACTTCAGATTTCTTGGAGGAATATCATGGCTTGTGGTAAACAATCAACCAGCTAATTAGAGCCAAAACATTTTGGTATCACATGTTAACAAACTATACTTTTCATAGAACATTTTAAGACACTTTTTTATAGTATTATTTTTAATATCGGTAAAATAAGAACAAAGAACCTGCAAGTGATCAGTGAATCAGGTTTCATTTTTTATAAAAGTAGATTTACCTATTTTAATTTTAATTAAAAAACAAAACAAACAAAAAAAATCATATATATAAATAATACTGTATATACATATAAACATATTTAATACATATGTATATATTTAATATATAAATATATTTTCCATTAGTTGTAATAAATAACTATTTATAAATGTTGAATAAAAAGGTACATTTGTGGTTTAAAAGGGAGCTTTTGGTGATACTTGGCTATTCAATTTTATTTAGTACTGTAAAATTAAGGAACTGTAACGTTCATGATGGTTCATGATCAGTTTAATATTCACTCAATTTAAATTTCTGTTTATTGTTTTATTTTCTAAAGTTGTATTCAGTATGTAACTTTTTAGTTTTGGCAGCAAGGACTCTACATCATTTTTGGACATGTTACAAATTTCATATAATTCCATGTTCTGCTATACATCAAATGTACAGCTGCAACTGACATCCAGAAAAATTTTAGAGGCTGTGAGCAGTTCAAGTTAAAATTATGTATACAAGCTAATTAAACTGTTTTTGTGTAAAAGGGTCAGAGACATTAACAATTCCTTATATAAAGTGTGAACTTTTTCACTGCAGTTTAACCTCTTTGTCTCTCATTGCAGTAATTGGTTCCATATGCTTACATTTTCCAAAACTGCTTGAAACAGAAATGCTTGAATTGTGTAGTACAAAAGAATTGAAAATACCTGTATTGGTTTTATATTGTTGTCATTTTAGTAGCAGAGCAGAATTTTTTTAATACAAAATTCATAATTTTGTTGTCATTAAATTCCTTTATGGCAATATTGCATTGTTTAGGAATCTTGGAGCATCCTGGCAGTTGAAAGAGGCAGTGTGTGTTTGGATCACTGTGCAGCTAAAATTCAGCAATCTATTGTTTCATGTGCAGTTTTTCAAAAACTAACTGCAGGCGTTCTGCCTTTGTTCAATGTCTGACTTCTTAACTAAATAAACAAAAAAGCAGCATAGAAAACAATGGATCATTCCATCGATTTGATATAATGAAGTAATAAAAATAGGAGATCATTTTAAGAACCCCCGCGATGGAATCACTGTGTTAACACATCTTGTCCTTTGTTTTACAGTTATATGGTTTATCTTTCAAACTTTAGATTCTGTGCATTTTAAAAAACATTCTGTTACATACAATAGCAGAGAGAGAGAGCAATATGGGTTCCATACTGTATGTAGTAGACATATTAGTATTAGTGCACAGGAAAGATTCAGAATAGCGAGTTACAATTGATCAATGCCATTCAAGTTTCTTTTATTGCTATTGCTATATTGGAGAAAGTTGTTGAATTAAAGGTTTTGTAACTCTGCTTATTTTCTAGCACCATAAAGGGGATTCAACTAAACTACGCTATATTGTGTAAAGAAAGCAAAGCTGAAAAACTAACTTTTTAAGTAAGCAGTTTAGACTGTCCTTTTTTTGTGTATAGTTCAGAATATTGACTTTCTTAACAGTCAGGGCCAGACCTGATATTAAACATGAATACGTCTGATTACTGAAGTAAGTTTTCACATAACTGCTACCATATGTTTGTGAATTGCAAAGTCCGAAGGCCCTAATGACGAATACTGTTGCAGAGCTTCAGATAGAAATGTAATTTGAACTTTTTAGAGGTATTCGGTATTGAATTATTCAAATGGTTATTACTATATTTCACAGAGTTAGCTAAAAAAAAAAAGGAGTGAGTCATGTCAAATATCATCAGTTTGCTTTACTGTTTTGAGTGAATTGTTATATTAAAAGTGTACATTTTGTTTTTTATTCTATTTTATTTTTTGCTGCAACTTTGCAGAGGAACAACTGTGTTTGTTTTGATGTGATATGTAAAACATGCATAACTGCATGTCAAGCAGTCAAACTGAAAAAGCATTATTTCAGTACTTGAAGCATGAGGTTCAGCAGTGGTTAATAGAAATTGAAATAGAAATTGAAATGACACATTTTATAATAGCCCTCAGCTTAGAAACCTTTTAGTACCTTAAAATGTGATATTATTTTATCATAAAGCTAACAACAACAAAAAAAAGTTTACTGGTTATGGTTACAATCTAATCTGTATTCTGATTTTCTAATCTTAAATATATTTTTTAGCAAGTTTAACTTTTTTTTAAACAGTTGAGGAATGTGGATAACTAATGTTTTGTGCATTAAAACATTGTGCTTTACGTGTGTTTCAACGGGTTATCATCTCAGTTTTAGTCATAATGAACAAGACCTGACAGACATTAATAGAATGTGATGTTTCATAGGGAACAGTCTTTAAAGTGGTGACTCTAGGGCAATTCTGGAGAACAGACTTTGCCGTCAACTTCCCTGAAGGAATCAGACACAGTAATCATTAAGGAATGGTCCCATATCCCACCAGAACAATTTAAACACCTTATAGACGGGTCACGTTGTATAAATACTGTCATAACTGTTCTGATACTACAAATATTACACTTCTTTTAAAAGCTAAATCTTTACCACCCACCCAGTACCATCTATGGTAATTGTTCAATTTGCACATGTTCTTTTTTCTTTCAGCTATGTTTAAGTCATTATCCATTTATATACGTATGTATTTGTTTCTGTCTTAAATGCAGTTTTAAAATATGTTTTATATATATGTTTGATAATGTAATACTTCTTTTGTGGTCTGATTTAGTAAAACAAACAAACAAACAAACAAACCCTGCTAAATCATGTCAGACACAGATATTTTATTGAAACAAATGATTTGTATATTTATAATAAATTATATCTCTGTTCTAGTTACATTTAATAAATATTTGTGTCATACGATAACATGTATCACTGTGTGTACATGTTAATAGGTAGATATTCTTTTTCAGCACAGTTCTAAAATTATATACAGTATATTTTATCTACATAATGAGCAAACCATACTCAGTGCTAAAACTAATTACAACATTTTGACTTCTGCTTCTATTCTGCATTTTCTTTTTATTTCTGCCATGTAACTTAAATGAAAGCTGATAACTATAATTGCAGCCTGCAATGGCTAAAACACTTAAGAAAAGTAATTGTTTAATTGTAGATAAAAATCGGTACATTCTTTTGTTTATTATACCTCAGGAATTTTTTTAGATATTTTTTTTTATTAACCAGTTCATCCAATGCATTTAAAGATATAATGCATGTTCATTTTTTTCTGTGAAATAATGTTGCTTTGTAAGCTTACTATGAGAGAGAATTTGGCAGATTGTGATATCTGTGGTCTTTTTGAGTCTGTCAAAAATTAATAAAAAGAAGCCCAGTCTCCTGTCCTTGATGTATTTTATTTGTGCCAAATGCAGAAACCGTTGTATTTTGTCCAACTTTTCATATTTCAGCCAAGGATAGCTTTTATAGAATTGAATGAAAGGCTTGTACAAAATGGTTTATTATGGTTTTCAAGGAACCAGCGTGGCCTTACAGGCAGGACTTTTCTGTGCTGTTAATGATGAAAAATTCTCTGACAATATTGTGATATATAGAAGGTGTATGACAACTTGTCGATTTTTATCGATTTGATTTAGTGTAATGTTTGTTTTCATTTCACTCATTTTGTTCCATACATTGTAATTATTAATCTCAAGCAAAGAAATGGATCCTTCTTAAACATACTTGGACTTTTTTAACCAGTGATTGTATGAGAAGCATACATTTGTCAAATTAACAATTTGATTTTATAAACAAATTGATTTAGATGAAAGTGTGAAATACAGCAGAACCATGTTTTTCTTTTGCAATGACTCATTGGAAATATAGAAACTGCAATATAGACACCTTTTGGTTACACGAGAACTGACCATTATAAAGATATTTTAACTTCGCTATTTTAAGTATTAGTCAATAATCAGAGTTTGCACCCCGGAGGATTAACCCAGAGCAGATTTTTAACACCTTTGAGACTTCTTTCCATCACTACTCTTTCAAGTCCATTTGGTATAATACTGTTGTCAGAAAGCATTATATATTTTCTGTGGAAAACAGAAAGCTGCCCTCCACTCTCCTTGCCGAGACACTGTGTCCCCTTAATCATACTTTTCATTTCAGTACATTGAAATTTCTGTTACCAAGGACAACACCATAAATAAAAGTGTGAAATTTGTACCTGCAGCTTCCTAACTTTGTGCATTAAGGGTAAGACAAGAAGAGAGGGTGGTCATCTGTGAAAATGTATAATCTTTTATTATGTACAGCTGGAGCAGGGAAGTAAGTAAAAACGTAAAGGCAGACATCCATAAACTGGAGCACAAGATCCTAAATGAAAAGTAAAGTGAATTTCTGTATCTTGTCACACAATAATGAGAAGCTAGGGCTCTTATTCATTGTGGTGTACAGTGCATTCACTCTCAATCTAGGTTTAGCAGTACATGCTTCCCTGATGTATAGCCTTAAGTTTGAAAAGAAATATTTGTGCTCTGCATAATGGGGGATTTTGAGGGGGGATACACTACACTCGGGTAGATTCTATAAAAAGGTTTATAGTACGCTTCCTTACTGTTATTATTTTAATCAGCAGTATTTTGACTGACTATGTTAAACTATGACCTTTCTCCTTTCTTTTAGTTTCTGCATACCTTTCAATACCGTCTCCATAGGGGTTTCAAATGTATATTTTTGTTAATGTTGTCATCAGGTTTATACCCACAGACTCTATCAAAACTCTTGAAGGGCAGCTGTGTTCAATATACTTAACCCTAGAACCCCATCCAGGGTATTGTGTACCCCAGTAAATGAATCTGCACCACCCACAAAGACGAATTGTGTCCTGACTACTGTATCATTTAGTTTGAACTGTAGAATATGTATAACAAATGTAATCAAAATAAAGTGTTTTTTTGTTTGTGTGCATTACTACTAGCCTGTGGGAAGAGTAATGAAAAAATAAGTGCTTGGTGTATTAGAACATATGTAGAGGTTTCAGTATGATGGTAAAAGTTTTCTACACTTAATGTATGAGGCAGCTTCTTTATAGGCTAGAAGAAAAAGAAAAAACAATATTATGACTTTGTGGCTTGGGCTGTGAATTGGAAGCCAAGTACGCTGTACAGGCCTGTTTTTTTTTTACAATTTATGGCTGTTTTGGAATCGCATATCAAGTGTAGCCTGTAATTAACATATTGTTTGACATTGCACAGCTTTGAATTCAACTTTTATATGGTTTAAGTATGGATACTTTTGTGCATGCTACACAAAAATGTATGAACAATTTAAAATTTAACTGAATTTTAGCTGTTTACATTGGCTGGGTTTTCAAGCAGTTTAGAAACTCCAAATTCTCTCTTCATTGTCATGAGAATGTGACGTAGCACTCACATATCACGCATATTCCTCACGCTATAGGAAGTGCGTGGCCAAAACATGATATGGCTGGGTAAATCACATTCTCACGCTAAAAAGCTGTGCAAATTGACCAAAAGCTATTATTTTTACATTTACTTACATTATTTTTTACACATTCTTTTTTTCATACAATTACCCATTTATACAGTTGGGTTTTTACTGGAGCGATCTAGGTAAAGTACCTTGCTCAAGGGTACAGCAGCAGTGTAAGATACATCTCACCACTACCCTCCGATTTCAGAAACATATTTAAAACAAAATTAAAATCTCTCCTGCTCTCTGCTGACACAACCGTTGGGCTTTTAAACAAGGTCAGTTTGGCATAGAATTCTATTGTGCTCGCCGCGGACGGGAAGGACTGCAGCACTGCGCAAACTGACATGGAAGTCATTTAGTCCACATATCATCTAATGCTGGTTTACAATCTAGGGAAATGATGCCAGTTACCGGCATCAGTGTGAAAACAGGCACAGAAATTATTGGTCAGCTTCTCTTGAAGACCGCAAAGCCTGAGTAGGATCATTAAAAAAAAAAAAACACTCAGAAGCCTCTCCTCTCCATTGAGTGCCAGTGCAGTGCAGTGTTTGGCTGTTCCACGAATCCTCCCTCAGATGTGGGAAATCAGTCTGCTTTCAATTAAAAAATGTCATTTCATTTGCTATAAATGGCAATGTTCAATGTAATGTTTATGGCAAATAAAAAAGTACAAAATATATGCTACAATCAAACAGTCTTCAGGGACTATTTTTTCTCAGTGGAAGGATACAAAATATATTTCTTATTATTTTCCTTAAAAAAGCTAGTTTGTGTAATTATTTTAAAAAAAAAATGTAGCCATTTTATAAGCGAAATAACCCACTCCAGGGTGTGCAGTAAGAATTGTTGTGGGTTATTTCTTACTTAAATATATGAATCATACCCATTTTAAGTTTATTTAAAATCCAATAAAACAAAACAAAATAGTAAGGTAAATAAAAAGAAAATAACCTTGACTGACTTTTCTTTTTCTCCTAAAAAGTGCTTTTATTTTTGTTAATATTATATTCTTCATTTAGGATATTTCTGCCAAAATGATTAGAGGTAACAGCTTTTCCCCTCCATTTTGTTCTGCAGGGCCTCTTCATCTTTCTGATATATGGGGTGTACAACACCGAGGTAAGTCTGCATAGACTGTCTCAAGGCTGACAGAGTGAATGAGAGAAATGACAAGTTCCTGATCGCGCCAACTAAAGGGACGAGGTGGCGTTCCACTTGAGCGTCCTGCTGCCCTTCATGCTTGGACTAACTTATATGCACCCAGACTCACCATTAAACACTGACACCTTGAGTAAAGAGGCAGTCATTTCTCAATAACATTGGCTAATATTTCACTACCTCTTTAAGTTTTTAAACTCATGGTCCTCAATTTAACATTTTGACATTAGGCTTGCAGGACTGGTAGCGGCTGCTGTTAGACTGTTGCAAAAATATGCAGGGCAGCAAACGGGAAACATTTAAAAAAAATATATCTTTAAAAGCCGCAGTGTCGCACAATTATGTTCCACATTATACTTAACATTGCTTGGTGTCTATTTACTATTGTTAATGTATTATTTGTGTAGTTGTTTTAGAAAGAAACCCGTGTTGACCATCCAGTCCCATTGAAATCTCTTTCCTCTACATCACTCTATGACCAAAACAAGAAATGTTATATGACATTTTAAAGATGTATTATTCAGCTAAATGTTTTGAATGAACTAATTTTGCTTCATAAAGTCAAATGAAACCTGCTGCTTAATGTTACGTTAATATATTGAATTACATTCCAGTTTGTAGTTTTCCATATACCTAATGAATCGTGCGATATCATTTTGTAGTTTCTTCGATGACTTATGTTAAATAAATTACCTAAATTATGTTCATATCTTTTTTTTTTTTTTTTTTTAATTATGTCTCAATCTTAAGATTCTAGGTGGTGCAAAACTTTTGGCCATAGCTGTAGTGCAGGAAGCAAAAAATTACAAAAAAGTGTGCATTGTGTCTAGGCCGAACTATACTGTTGACTGATAAAAGATGACTATAGTGATTTTAGAAAGTATATGTACATGAGGGGGAGTCGAGATGACAAGTTATATTTGGTAATGTGGGTCTGCAAGTTCCATTCCTCCTTAACAGTACTAATTTAGAAGTGTAATCAATCAATATTTATTTTATATAGCGCCTTTCATAGTGGACCACAAGCCTTTAAACATGCACACTGGCAGAGGCAGTGTCCCTGAGTCATCGTGCTGTTTTGACACAGCAGAGGTTCAGAGCTGACATTCCACATTGTAAAATAAATCATTGTCACATTCTTGCTTAAGTGGCTTTTTTAGTGTATAGGAATCCATTTTCTAACTCCCAAGTTCTCCTTGACCCGGGGTCTTCACAATTTGTGAGCAACCCGTGTATGCCCTATGATTTAGAAAAGGGGGTTGTAAATATGAAATGCAATCATTTCTGCTATCGTTACATTTTAAGACAGTGTTAACTGTGACAAAAAAAACATGGACAGTTTAACCTGTGACACAAAAAGCACAAATGGGGGATTGTTTTTACTTTAGAGAACAATTTGAAAAGCTGAAAGGAATGATCTCAGATTAACAAATATTAGTCATGGAGCACCTCTTATTTTGGGCAGTGTCACCTTGCCCATTCATATTCAAATTTTTCCTTTTTTTTGTCCTCATATGGGCATTTATTTAAAATTACAATACAAACATATTCAACATCCTCTTTTGGTTATAATAGTTTCTCTGTGGCATCCTGAATGCTCAAGATGATTCTATGTAATCAGAAGAGATTATCATATTGCATGTATAACCATAAGTTGGGAAGAAATAGCTCATACATTAGATGTTATCTCTAAACTTTTCCTTTGTGTGTGAAATTTAAATAGTGAATCTTGACAAACAATGTAAAACTCTAAACAAAACGATTGATTAAGCTTATATTTGTTACAATGAAACACTTCCTAAAAACAAAAAAAGTAGATAAACAATAGCTAAGCGCCTTCATGATAATGATAGTTTCCTTTAAAAACAATGCATATATATATATATATATATATATATATATATATATATTTATATATATAATAAAATGCAAATATATATCAATTAACAAAATGCAAAGTGAGTGAACAGAAGAAAAATCTACATCAAATCAATATTTGGTGTGACCACCCTTGCCTTCAAAACAGCATCAATTCTTCTAGGTACACTTGCACACAGTTTTTGAAGGAACTCGGCAGGTTGGTTGGCCCAAACATCTTGGAGAACTAACCACAGTTCTTCTGTGGATTTAGGCAGCCTCAGTTGCTTCTCTTGCTTCTCTTGCTTCTTCATGTAATCCCAGACAGACTCGATGATGTTGAGATCAGAGCTCTGTGGGGGCCATACCATCACTTCCAGGACTCCTTGTTCTTCTTTATGCTGAAGATAGTTCTTAATGACTTTCGCTGTATGTTTGGGGTCGTTGTCATGCTGCAGAATAAATTTGAGGCCAATCAGATGCCTCCCTGATGGTATTGCATGATGGATAAGTATCTGCCTGTACTTCTCAGCATTGAGGAGACCATTAATTCTGACCAAATCCCCAACTCCATTTGCAGAAATGCAGCCCCAAACTTGCAAGGAACCTCCACCATGCTTCACTGTTGCCTGCAGACACTCATTCGTGTACTGCTCTCCAGCCCTTCGGCGAACAAACTGCCTTCTGCTACAGCCAAATATTTCAAATTTTGACTCATCAGTCCAGAGCACCTGCTGCCATTTATCTGCACCCCAGTTCCTGTGTTTTCGTGCATAGTTGAGTCGCTTGGCCTTGTTTCCACGTTGGAGGTATGGCTTTTTGGCCGCAAGTCTTCCATGAAGGCCGCTTCTGACCAGACTTCTCCGGACAGTAGATGGGTGTATCAGGGTCCCACTGTTTTCTGCCAATTCTGAGCTGATGGCAATGCTGGACATCTTCCAATTGTGAAGGGAAGTAAGCATGATGTGTCTTTCATCTGCTGCAGTAAGTTTCCTTGGCCAACCACTGCGTCTACGGTCCTCAACGTTGCCCGTTTCTTTGTGCTTCTTCAAAAGAGCTTGGACAGCACATCTGGAAACCCCTGTCTGCCTTGAAATTTCTGCCTGGGAGAGACCTTGCTGATGCAGTTTAACTACCTTGTGTCTTGTTGCTGTGCTCAGTCTTGCCATGGTGTATGACTTTTGACAGTAAACTGTCTTCAGCAACCTCACCTTGTTAGCTGAGTTTGGCTGTTCCTCACCCAGTTTTATTCCTCCTACACAGCTGTTTCTGTTTCAGTTAATGATTGTGTTTCAGCCTACATATTGAATTGATGATCGTTAGCACCTGTTTGGTATAATTGTTTAATCATACACCTGACTATATGCCTACAAAATCCCTGACTTTGTGCAAGTGTACCTAGAAGAATTGATGCTGTTTTGAAGGCAAAGGGTGGTCACACCAAATATGGATTTGATGTAGATTTTTCTTCTGTTCACTCACTTTGCATTTAGTTAATTGATAAATATAATCTATTAACATGTCTATTTTTGAAAGCATTCTTACTTTACAGCATTTTTTCACACCTGCCTAAAACTTTTGCACAGTACTGTATATATATATATATATATATATATATATATATATTATATTTATTTCAAAACATATCAGATATCTAAAAAGGGACTGTGACAAGTATGTTAATCTATATTCAAATGTTGAATATATCCAACATTTGATTAGGCTTGGATTAAATATTATATATTATATATATATACCGTCTTTATATACAAAGATCAGGAGACATATGCAATATGCAAAAGCAGGTTATCATATATATTAACATAATTTATTAAGCATGCACTAAATAAGAATGGTTAAAAACAGTTTAAACTGTTCAAAACACAAAGCCAGAGTGATGAGTTTCCTAAATGAAAATGGAACTGGGCAGTGTCATAAAACCAGTATGGAAAATCTTCAGCCAAGAACCATCCAGCTATAAATCTTAAAGACCTTTTATACATATATTCCTTTCCTTCCTATATCTTGAATAACAGAGGAAATGCACAGCCATGGTGTATACAGATCAGGCATAGCAGATGTCACAATCAATCCACAATTTGTTTCTCAGAAAATGATTAAGTTAACGTGGAAGCTAATGTTTTTCTTATCTAATTGTAACATGTTGGATTTTATATACATCTACTGTCTGGGTTGGCTAGATACGACATTGTTATATTTATCAGTATAATAATATAAACCTTTGTAGTGTGAACATACTGCATATTATTTCATTTACACTGTAATTCTTATTTTTTATTTATTTACATACATTTTTTTAGTAAACAGTTTCCATTATTATTATTATTATTATTATTATTATTATTATTATTATTATTATTATTATTATTATTTATTTATTTATTATTTTTACAGAAAAATAAGTACTTTTTAAGATAAAATAAATTTCTAGGAGTTTAAATTTAAAACTATGTAGAAAATATTTAGCTGTCAGATTGCAGTTATTGTAATCCTGAGGTAATATTTCATTGCTAGGTGTTCAATATGGGGTCCACTTAATACTGTTCTGTTTTGTTAGTAAGCCCATTAGCTCTTGCAATAACAGAGTAATACAGTTTTCAGGATACATTTGTTGCTTGCCAGTTGTATTAAAAATTCACACAGCTTCATTAGCTCAGTGTGACAAAGGCGGTTAATCTAAGTAAGTATTTATCAAAAATTTGTCTTTTGTTGATACTGCATTTTATAATGTACCTAATAAACAGGGCTGGCATGAAGGAGTTTGGGGTATAGCCACGCTTGCTTTGGCTTATCTACCTAATGTACAGTACAGTGCGCAATTTCAGAACTGGCCGAGAACGAGTCATGGGGAACACAATGATGCAAAAAAAGTGAGCTCTGTTGAAGCTCATATGGTTTGCTAGCATCACTGAACACAAAGCTGAGCGAATAGGATGAGGCCTCAGACACACAGCTTTATAGCTGATCCTAGTAAATGAACCTTGTGATATGCACAATGGGCTTCAACAGTGTACAATATGGGATTAAAAACAACATGTATTGCACAGTATAGGAATGGAAATAAAGCAAGACTCCCATTGCATAGCAGTTAATTACATTGTAGGTATTGCTCTGAACTTCAGCAGTCACAGTTAAAGACATTTTTGAAAACAACGAGAAAGGTTTATGGTCGAAACGTTAGTCATTACTGTCAAAACTCATAATCCCAGATGTGAACGGAATGGCTCAGACCACACTGTGTAAGTAAATGCTAGCAATGTTACTTTTTAATTGTTTTGTGCAAATCTGCTAAACCGGATTAGTTGAAAACGTACACTGATCAGTCTCTGAGGGGCTATGACCTTGAGTTTTCAACCAAGGTGTTTGAAGCAGGAGATACTGGTTTGATATCTAAGCCCATCAGTCCAAGCGGCCATGCTGGAAGGGTGTTGCTTACAATGTCCTTGCTGGAAAATTAATGAACAGCCCTGGCATTTAATGCAGCAACACATCATTTATTCATATATACACCTAATTGTTTTCATTTATTGAATTGATGTATCGGTTGTATTGCTTCAGTAAAATATGCACTGAATACCTAGTGTACAAGACAGTGTAAGAGAAGAGCTATGGTAGAATATGTTTGAAACATACAAAATATACGATAACACTAATCATTTTAATTTCGAAAACTGAGCACCGTCCGCACCTCCAGCTCGTGTTATCCAGAGGCAAACCTTTAATTTATTCATTCGCCATCATGGCAGCAAAGCGTTTTATAGCGTAAGGGTATTAAAGAAATGTCTCGAAACCCCTCTGCTGTTTGGGATTTTTTTTGTTAAATGCCCAGATGACCAAAAAAAAAGTTGAATGCAAACTGTGCAAGCGACTTGTATCATGGCGGTATAACCAATCTCTGGAGTCACTTGACAAGCGTAAGTTCATATTATTATTAGTATTATTTATATTTTTAGGAGTAGTAAAATGTGACTGGTACCTACAGTTGGTGCTGCTGCAATGCAAGCTTACTGTATATATCAATTACGTGTAAATAACCAATGTGTATTTTTATTTAAATTATAAAAAACATGATTACTCTTCTATATAACATATTTTTAAACTACCTGTGAATGTTTGATTCCATTTATATGGATTACCTGTAAAATAATAGGATTTTCAATCAAATATAAACTAGTAGCTGTTGTGTCACCAGTAAATTATGCAAATGAGTACCATTGAAGGTTCAAACCTTCCTTCGGTAATGTGTTCCGAACCTTCGAAGGTCAAAATGTACCCTTCGTTGCAGCCCTAGTTTTAAGGGATGGGTTGCTGGGTCTTTTGTTTCTCTACATCAACTACCTTGGTTTAGTGAATACAACGCCAATCTGTTCTGCAAGAAGACAGTCTTCAATAGCTTTATCTCTGGAGCACTCTGCAGTGTGACAGATGATAGCTTAAAATAGTCTCCTTAGTTTGCAGGAACTATGTGTCACTTTCAGGTCCCATTACCCTTGACAAACCTGTAACATTTTTATTCTTCTGTTTTCTAATGCTTATTGATTTTAAGCTTTTTTTAAGCTTTTTTCCATACCATAATTGGGGTTATTTAATTTCAACATGTAAGAAAAGTAGCCGTCTATTCAATATACATTATCTTTGAACAGTACAGTATGTTTCGTTTTCTAGGTACGGAGCACAATCAACAGAATTAAAGAAAGAAGAAGAGCTCTGAACTTCTCGGTAAGTGCTTGCATTTATTTGAAATTGCTGAGGAATTTGCTAAATAGGTTTTAAAGTAGGCCATTCATTTTCCAATAATCCTATGAATATTATTGCATAGATGTTGCATGTTTTATTGCATAGATTTCCATTCTCTCGTGCGATGTATACAGTACATGACAAACAATCATTGTGCGTATCAAATATGTATAGTGAAGAAATCACCTTAATCCTGTCAATGACATCTGTACTGTTGGGTTACAGGTTTCTAATCCTAGAGGAGCTGTCCCTTGGCAATAAACTGTCAGAGTAGTATTTATATCTGCAGCAGCTCCCAGAGATCACTTAGGCCTGCCTAGTGGTTTAAAAGTAGTTAATGGCAGCCCTGCTATGACTTGTCCCTTATGAATGATCACATTAACGCGACCCGGGTTGTCGTGGTTTATGAGACATAGCAGTTTGTCCCAGTCTTCCACAGCAACATCAAGTAATTTAAAATGAAATGAGACCATTTCTAAAGGCAGATTGATTTGAGAATATTGCCTGTTCTTCCCTTTGACCCCTTGACAAGTTGACACTATAAAAATTGTGACTTGTAAAAAACGATTGAACCAAATATACCCAGGTAGCTGATATATTGTTTGTCCATATTATCACATACCCCTATAGGGCTGTGTAGCAGTCTCCTAAATTCTAACTACCCATTTGAGGCATGGAGAAAACCAAGAGTCGCAGGCAGCAGTATTATATTTATATACAGTAACTATGTACATTTTTCTTTATTCATGAAGTGTCCTTTGGAAGATGTAATTCGGAAGTCATTTATCTAAGAAACCTGCACTGCAGACAAGCTTATTACTCCATCTCATATATACAGGAGAACACTACAATGCAATGTTTGGAAAAAAACATCTATTTTGTTACACAGTCATTCAAAAGTAAATTCAGGATCTACTATATAATTATTTTTAATCCTTTTTGGACTTCCTGATACCTGCATTACTCTTCTACTACAAAGTGTTTACTTTTATTCAACACAACCCATCATTTCAGATTCTGTATCTGTCCAGTACTAATGCTGGAAAGTGTTCAGTGATTTTGCCCCTGTAATCAATGATGTATTTACTGCTGAGTTTCCGCAGGGTCGGTGTGGCTGGGGTAATGTGTGTGGGGGGAATATTGGGTTGGCAGGGAAGGGGTTAAATTCCTCCCTGCCAGAACACACTTGGGAATGTGACTGGAGCCGTAAATTGAATAAATGATGATTAATTTAGGCTGCAGTCACAGGTGTATAAAAAAGGGTGCTCATGGGTGTTAATGTTAGAATTAATATTGGTGATAGAGGTGAAGGTGCGTGTTGATGTGCTGTCCTGTAGTGTCTTGTTTTTGTGTAGACCTTTTGTTTGGCTCTTGAACTTGTTTATTTGTTAATATATTTGATTGAGTCCGATATTTGTTAATTAAACGCGCGCATTTGCGCTTTAAAGTGCAGCTTGTCTCTGAAAAGGTAACAGCTTAGCCGTGACGCTACTCTGTCACATGTGGCCCCTAGAGACTCAAAGCAGGACTGCAGTTTAAATAAATAAATAGACAAATAAGTGGAAGGCTGGTACGAACAGCAACGGCAGTGGGAAGCCAAAGGGGCTCTGCTTTGCAGAGCTTGTAGGGAGCATTGAGCACCATAGAAAAAAGTGCCCATATGAAGACCATGGCTTCATGGAGGCCTACGGAAAGGGTGAGGTTGGGGATGCAACCGATTGGACCAACAGCCACTGCCGTCTCCACTGCCAGAGAGGGTCGCCATCTGCCTGGAGAAGGAAAAAAGGGAGGAGTGGCCTATCCCAGAGGCAAGTGAGAGAGGAGCGCCCAAGAAGGATGAGCCGTTGCCAGCATTGCCTCTGCCGGAGTACACCACACCCCTGCCAGCTGCACGTCCGGGGTGCCCCGCACCCATGCCAGCTACACTTCAGGAGGACAGCTGGGACACCTACCTCAGTGCTCTCGAGTTGATGCCTCGCCTGCGGGGAGAGGGGGCACTTCATGGTCAACTGCCCCCTCCAAGAGGGGAAGGAGGAGGAACAGCTGCCGGAGTGCCCCGTGCTACTGTTAGCATTGCCGCTGAGGGGAGGGGGTTGGTTTTGAAGGGGGGAGGTGGCCAATTGTGGCAATGTGTGCTTTGCACAGGGGAGGTATGTGGCAGGGTGAAAGCCCTGCCGGGGTAATGTGTGTGTGTGTCTGGGGGGGGATATTGGGTTGGCAAGGAAAGGGTTAAATTCATCCCTGCCAGAAAACACATGGGAATGTGGCTGGAGCTGTAATTGTAATAAATGATTATTTAGGCTGCAGTCACAGGTCTCAGCTTGGCCGTGACGCTACCCTGTCACAGTCGGTAACACTTGAGGTACAGTAGAAGTGATGAGTAGAAATGAACTAGAATTAATTCTAATGCATAGTGCCCAGTTGTTTGATAATGCATAATAAGCTCATCTATGGCTCACTTTAACAACCCATTGTACATGGGAAGCATGATCATGACTGCTCAATCTTATTATGTAGATTTCCTTGATCAGGAAACCATCTGCATAAAATGCTTCTTTGCGTAGCCCCGTAGGCTTTATTAAACATAATACTGACCAGGCTCCCTCGCAGTTAACACCTGCTGTATGACCTCCGTGACCTGCCACTTGTACACACAGTGCAAGATTGCTTTATGAAATAAAGCTGTCAGTAGCACCTACAAAATAAAAAACGATCGCCTTTCAGTACCTGGTGCTCAGAACTCTGACAGCAATGAAATATGGATTTAAATTGGAAGTAGATTGGTTTTTGATCCTAATTCAAGTTTTGACACGATATCGGGAGAAAAAAAAGAGAAATATACTTTACGCGTGTAATTCTTGGAAGCCTCCATTTACATGTTTTTTTTAGTTATAAAATGTACATTTGATCTGAAGTTTGCTGACTTCTCTTATATGGTTTTCTTTCTGTCACGACTGCCATCTTGGTGTGATGGAGGAGGTATTGAGATGCAAGCAAAGATAATTGAGCCAATGTGTCTAATTCAACTTAATCAAACAAGCAAACAATAGCAGGGACAGAAACTTGTCTTACATCAGCAGCAAAATGGTTTCCTTACAAAAAAGGTTTAATAAAGTCAGACATTGCAGCTAGTTAAATATATACTCTTCTCTAACCTTAATTGAACCTTATTTTAACTTAAACCATTCACCATGGGTTGGACTTTGTATGCTAAAGCTAAATTTTAATTCAGTTATATTTGGTTATTTCATTACATTTGCAGTGTGAAGCACTAAATTGAAAAGAAAAAAAAATCACATGGAATGCTAAAAAATGTTACTGGTTTTGAGTCTCCTCCTTGGCCAAGCTCATTGCCAGGCACTGTCTTAGAATAGAAGATATTCTGTCATGCCTAATACCAGACCCAAATCAGGCACAAAGCATGTCTAGAAAGACTGATTTAAATGAAGTCTTTACTGTGCCTTAAAAGCGAAGTCCAAACAAAACCAGGTGCGTAGGTCTCCAAATGCATGAAGTAATTAAATGTCCAAAATGATCCGCACACTGCTTTTGAAGAGTGGCAATAATAAACCACTACAAAATCTAAATTATGTGAAAATTATGTGAAATTATGTCTTTTATTAGTAGAAGAACAGGCAAAAAAAGTGATATAGTGCAAAAAGTGCTCAGTGCAAATGTTTCGGTCGCATGACCATCCTCAGTGCTAGCGAATGAAGAACACCTGAGTATTAAGATCTTAATTCATTTAAAGATAAATATCAGAGGTCACGTGTTCAATTAAAGACAGAACAACACATACACAGACCAATTCATATGTTAATATAGTGATAGACATGAGAGGGAATATATTATTAAATACTATTATAACATTTAATTATAGGACGAGTTACAGAAAAATAGCAAAGTTAACAATGGCAGAAATCAGTTAAATACATCATATTACTAATTATTGGATTAAGGTCTATTGATTAGACCATTTAAATTCATGTAAATCTACTAGAGCCAAAATAATAAAGATGAATAACACCGATGTTAATATTAAAAAAAATATGTAAATACTATATAGACAAACATTAGCAGCCATTGAGCCAACAATAAAGCCAACATACAGAAGCAATAAAAAAAAAATATATTAATTATATATTATAGGTAACATGATAATCCAAGTTCTTCATTAATACCTTCTGGCTGTACTGTCTTGAGATAGAAGATCCATTTTGCTTCACATTGAAGTACTTTTTTATTAAAGTCTCCCCCCTCTGCGAGACTGAAATAATCTTGATATACCACAAAATGTTAAATCCGAAATGGAAAGATTTACCTACGCAAAATACATTTGGTAAAGTGCTTTAAAGGTAATAGCCTTTTTAAGTTCTACTGTAAAAACACATATAAGCAGCAGATATTATTGTACATGAATGGTAGAGTTTACTTAAGGTGATATATATATATTTTTTTTTAAAGTAACCTAAAAGAAAGTTATACTTAGCTTGCAACAGTTTACACAGCTGCTGTGATAGTTTAGTTCAACAGGCACGCTTCTTCGTTTCTCCTTGTTTTTCTTTCCAGCGTCCTGCGGTATTCTGCTATATCCGATCCCACGTTCCACTCAGCTTCACATTTTCAGTTCCTGCTCGGGTCACTTTCCTTCAATTCTTTTTTCTCTATCAGTTCTTTCTCTGTCAGTTTCTTTTGTTTTCAGTTCCCTATTTTCCCTCTCACAGTCCGTTCACCATTCACTCTCTCATCGCTGTTTGTTTTCTTTGTCTGTGTCTCTCCGTGTCTCTCTGTCCTCTTTCATTTTCCGTCTTCTTGTTCTTTCTCGTTCCCTTCTCGTTTCTTTCTCGTTTTTTTCTCTCTCTGTCGTCCGGTTCCTCTTATTTAAGGCGATCAATGTCGACCCAGGGGACTTTTTCGACCTGAAAAAAGAAATAAGGACCAGGGGTCACAAATGGTGATTAGATAAAGGGGAATTCAGAACAGAAAATAGGAGGCACTTTTTTACACAGAGAATTGTGAGGGTCTGGAACCAACCTCCTAGTAATGTTGTTGAAGCTGACACCCTGGGATCCTTCAAGAAGCTGCTTGTTAAGATTCTGGGATCAATAAGCTACTAACAATCAAACGAGCAAGATGGGCTGAATGGCCTCCTCTCGTTTGTAAACTTTCTTATGTTCTTATGTTCTTATTCGATAACTGACCAATAAAGTCACCCGTATCCCTTAGATATGAAGGTAATTTGGTAGTTTGTTTTCTTTGTCTGTGTCTCTCCGTGTCTCTCTGTCCTCTTTCGTTTTCCGTCTTCTTGTTCTTTCTCGTTCCTGTCTCGTTCCCTTCTCGTTTCTTTCTCGTTTTTTTCTCTCTCTGTCGTCCGGTTCCTCTTATTTAAGGCGATCGCTGCCGCATATCTGTAATTACACAGATAGTCTGCCGGTGTGTAGTTTCACCGGCCCAAATGGGAATGCTACTGCTGCCAACAAACTCAAATAGTGTGCATGAAAAATAATCAAATAATTTCAAAATAATCAAACACAAGTGAAAACACACAATATTCATTGCTCAACAATAAATCATACGTGATAGAAAAAAATATATATACATAACTAAAAAAAACCCACACACCTCTTCAGTGAATAAATTAAATCATAAGAACATAAGAAAGTTTACGAACGAAAGGAGGCTATTCAGCCCATCTTGCTCGTTTGGTTGAGAAGTGGTTCCACCGGGGAGCGAACCCAGGGCCTTCTGCGTGTAAAGCAGACGTGATAACCACTACACTATGGAACCGAGTTCCATATATACATACAAAATAAAAATATCAGCAGCATTAGAACATTAGTCACTTTGTGACATGTACGTCTTTCCTCAGGATGGCACTTTCATGTTCATTAATGCACACCCGTAGTTGTCTTTTGGTTTTACCAACATATTGTAATATACAAGGGCAGGAAATTAAATACACTACGAAATCAGATGTGCAGGTAATAACTTGTGAAATCTTGTATTCTTTAGTTACATGACTTGTAAAGGTTTTACTTTTAATAGCATTGCCACAAGCTGCACATTTCTGACATGTAAAGAATCCGTTTATGACTGTACCCCAGTTTACATTTCTAGCTGTATCTTGAAAAAAAACGGCTTTAACAAGAATGTCCTGCATATTTCTGCCTCTATAGTGTGTAAAAAAGGGGTATAGATTGAAATATTTTTCTACCAATAGTATCAGTTGATAAGATATGCCAGTGTTGTCTAATATTTTTAATCTCATGACTGTGTGTAGTAAAAGTTGTACAACAAATGGAAGATAATTCTTTGTTGTTCTGATTCACATGAGGATTTACATCTACGTTCTGAACTTTGAAGAGAGTTTTATCTAACCAATCTCTTGGGTAATTCCTAGATAGAAATTGGTCATACATTTTGCCAACTTCAGTGTCAAAATCTTCAGATTTAAAATAAATTTGTTTAAGTCGCAAAAATTGACTATAAGGGAGTCCCCTTTTGAGTGGTACAAAGTGACAGCTAGAAACATGCAGAATGCTGTTTTTATCAGTCAGTTTAGTATACAAGATGATATATAAAGATCCCTTATCAAGAGATACAGTGGTATCGAGAAAACTAACCTTGAAAGTATGATATTCCAAACTAAAATTAATAGAGGAAATCAGACCGTTCAAATAAGCAACAAATGCTTTAAGTTCTAAATCGGTGCTGGACCATAACAGGAAAATATCATCAATATACCTTTTCCACATGATGATCTTATCTATGAAAGGATTATGTCCATATATATTATTGTATTCGAGAAGTCCCATAAAGAGATTGGCGTAGTCAGGTGCAAATAAAGCTCCCATTGCTGTGCCCTGGATTTGTAAATAAAAATCTTTCTCGAAGAGAATGTCATTTTTAGTGAGAACCATATGCGCCATGTCAAGTAGAAATGCAGTTGATGTCTGGATGTCACTTCTTCTATCAAGATAAAACTTAAGAGCACTGAGAACATCACCGTGTGGAATATTGGTATATAGACTTACACCATCAAGTGTAGCTAGAATAACATTTTCATTTGGTAATCTTACATTCATCTAGACAATGTGGGGAAGCTATAAAAATGGCCAACAAGATGCTCGGATATATTGTGAAAAGTGTTGAATTTAAATCAAGGGAAGTAATGTTAAAACTTTTCAATGCATTAGTAAGACCTCATCTAGAATATTGTGTTCAGTTCTGGTCACCGTGTTACAAAAAGGATATTGCTGCTCTAGAAAGAGTGCAAAGAAGAGCAACCAGAATTATCCTGGGTTTAAAAGGCATGTCGTATACAGACAGGCTAAAAGAATTGAATCTATTCAGTCTTGAACAAAGAAGACTATGCAGTGATCTGATTCAAGCATTAAAAATTCTAAAAGGTATTGACAATGTCGACCCAGGGGACTTTTTCAACCTGAAAAAAGAAATAAGGACCAGGGGTCACAAATGGAGATTAGATAAAGGGGAATTCAGAACAGAAAATAGGAGGCACTTTTTTACACAGAGAATTGTGAGGGTCTGGAACCAACACCCCAGTAATGTTGTTGAAGCTGACACCCTGGGATCCTTCAAGAAGCGGCTTGATGAGATTCTGGGATCAATAAGCTACTAACAACCAAACAAGCAAGATGGGCTGAATGGCCTCCTCTCGTTTGTAAACTTTCTTATGTTCTTATGTTCTTATTCGATAACTGACCAATAAAGTTACCCGTATCCCTTAGATATGAAGGTCATTTGATAACAAGGGGTCTTATCATTTTGAATTGTAAAACATGTACTGTAGGTATCTGTTTGTGCTAGTTGTCCTCAGCTTTTGCAGCCTGGATAGAAGGTGGGACCATCTTGTCTGGGACGGGGATTGCTCATCCCACAGATTGGAAAACATCTGTTGCTCCTGGTTTATTAGGACTTCTCAATGCTGTAGGGTTGTTGATTACTAATACAATTTCTTATTAAATAATCGAGAGGGGTGTATCTATTTGAATGTATCTAAAACTGATCAATCAGCAATTCACTGCTTGATGAAATTGGAAGAGATGAATTGCACACATGTACAGCTGCTACAGAGATAAACAGGTGACCTCAGGTTGAGCAGCAGTCAACAGCTACTAGTTAAGCAGCACATTCCCTGGGACCAGTTATCCAATCATAGTGGAGAATGACCAAAGGAGGCCTATATTCTGCGTGTTTCTTCTTTTGAATTTATTATACATGTAGAAAGGCTGCTGCTGGTGTTGGTGTGGGTGCTGTAAACATGTGTAACAGTTTATTACTTCCCTAAATCAACCCTTGGAGCAGAACCATCTTTATAGGTCATAAGCCCGTGCAGCAGCCTAGGTCCCTCTGCCGACTGTGGACACACTTCAACCAGATGTCACTCGATCAAGTCTGTGTGCTTTCTTTCTTTTCAGTGCCAGCTCTTTCTCTTCTTGCTCTCCTCTGACGTCAACCCCTGACCACCTTTGTTAGGACTGGGCCCCAACACAGGTTTATACAGCAATCTAGCTGTCATTCCTCATAACTCAGCCTAAATGACATAGATATAACCCTATAAACGTATACAAAAGATCAGGACTTCATTGGGAACCTGCACCCAATGACTAAATACTATACATACATGTTCTCCCCAGTGCTGCCCTGTATGTTTGACTATATACACAGTGTCCAGGATGCATAAGTTTAAAAGTATTCATGCTTAAATTTTTCAATCAGGTATACTTGGGTTCATTGTTTATTTATTTGTGTTTTTCTTCACAGTTTTCACATGTACATAATTACCTGTGAGGAACAGCTACAAGTAGAAAAGAGTAGACCATTGATTTTGTGGGGGGGATGGCAGGGGGTTGTTATTTAGGGAACACAATGATTATCTAATGGCTTCACCTTGTATCGCAGAGTCTCTGGGGAACATGCATTTAGATCAACCAATTTACATCCTTTTACTATTTACTAAATGTTTATTTTTAACAAATGAATAATCCATATGTTTTAAAGCCGCTAATGATACACTAATTTATTTAACAAGTGTTGTTTTATCTTGTAGCATTTTATGTTCAGTTGTAAATAAAGGGAGATCCATGCAGTGGTGTATTCTGCTTAGACCAATGACACAGCTTTTGCCTAAGCAGCTTATTCTATGTCCTATTTTCCATATAATATAGTAACACAAATACAAGGAACGCCTCACGTTTGATGAATAGGCAATCCTCAGGAAACACTAAACCAAAAGAGTCTTATCTTGGACATGCTTGTTCCCTTCATAGATATTTCCTGAAGAAATGTTTTCTTTTTTATTGTACATCAGTATTGTAACATTTTTGAGTTACGTTTTTGCCAAATAACAGAACAAACAACAACGGTGATAAAGATATTTAATGGTTTGGGGTATTTTATGAATTATGGATTTGTTTTAATATTTCCACGGTTATTTGAAGGGTAGTGATGGCCCAATTAAATTGTAATCCTTGTGTTTATATTCTTTCTTTTGTTCATTAGGTAAAATATTTAGATTTTATTTGAAATAACAGTTGTATTCTATTGTAATTTACATTTTCCCTATATAACCAACAATACAGAGTATTTTCTTAAGTAATGTATGCAACCATATTTAAAAACAAACTGAGTCATTTGAGAGTGATTTATGAATACAAAATTGAAATACAGAGCAGTTAATTGCTACACAAAGCAAATAGAAAGTTATTTGTTTCATAATTCTAATTTGTGTTTGTCTAATACGATTTGGAGTACAGTTTCAGTAGCTTTGATGCAACCATCATAAATGTCTTTGTATCAAATGGGTGATATGGAATACCATGCTTTGAATGGAAATGATACAATACTAATTCAGAAGGCCCCATTCTCTTAAACCACAATGCTTCATGTAGATGTGCAATAGGTGCTGTATACAAACTAGCATGCATACTTTATATAAATAATGAAAATATATTTGTTATCTACTGTCGACTGAACGGTTTCTTTCTGTGTTTTCTTATGCCTGGTACAGAATTGTGCTAATTCACGACCATCCAGCTCCGTGACCAGCTCCAGACCCGCCAGCTCCCCGGCTCTCGGACTGCAGGACCTCAGCCACGACCTCGGCCTAGGCAGCCACTGTGCCAGCGAGCCAGACCAGCAGAACATCTCCAAGCCAGACAGCAGCATGGTGTATGAAAACTCAGCTGCCACCAGTGACCGTGAGTTCACAAGTTGTCTCAAAATGACTTAATACATTAGCAATAATTTATCGATTTTTGTCTTGGTGTTTACCCTACATGCTGTGGACTCCATTCAATCAATCTTTTAACAAGGGGAAACATGTTAACGGGGAAACACGTACTGGGAAATGATAACATGCGCTACCTGTCCATTATGTTAGGACCTGAACTTACTATTTTAACTTACTATGTTCTTGACACAACTAATTAGATATTGAAAAGACTTTTTTGCTCGACCAGGCTTATAATTAGAAATGTTCTTGTTTTTAAGTAGATTTTGTGAAGCGCCTTATGTTTGCTATCAGCAATGGAAAACATTAAGCTTCAAAATTAGCAATATGTACTGCATCTGCAGCTTTTTCAAACGTCATAACTCAATTAACTAGCTGGTTAAAGTGTTTGGAGATCAGATTTTGATGCAGATTTCCACTCCCAACTTTCCTGAAAGAATGATTGGTATCCTTTATGTATTCTCACTTGTCCCTCCAGAACAATAAAACAGTCTTGCAGTTACATGAAATCAGTGCCACCCTGGCTGCGTATGGTGACTTCACAACCAGCTGACAGTGATATGATGGGTGTTTTACATTTTTTGGACCTTCCTTTGTAATAGTACACCAGTGGTATAATTTGGCCCTTGAACTGGGAATAGCCCCCTATCTCCAGGTACAGGAATTTCTGTTATGTCTAGTTTGAAACAATGTAGTAAACAATGAAAACATGAAACTGAAAAAAAGGTATATATTTTTCGCTCTTTTTGAATGGTCATTAAAGACAGCAACCAGTGGCCATTTATTCTGTGGGTATTTCTGTCTGCTGAGGCACATCATGCATGACATATAAAATCTTACTCCAGCACTACGTACAATACAAATATTGATTGCTGGCTATCATTAAAGGCATCATTACTGGCCTGAATAAATATTGTCAAGATGATGCTAACTCTCCAAACTGACTACCTTCCAAGCACGATCGACCACAGTAAGTTAAGAACATAAACCATGTGCATATATTTCATTACTTCTTTGGCACAAATAACTAATCATTCAGTGTAGACAACGTGTAATAAACAAATGCAACAGAGCCATGATTGAATATTTGTTTTTAATATTGAGCAATTTATAAAACCTTCAGTATTAGGTACCACTATAACAAAGAATCTTGCACAGCTATAAATTATATGACAAACTGAGAACATCACAGCATCTGCATTCAGCAGTTGCTTTATGCATATTGAGCTTGGAATACAGCATGGGCTAGATACAGTAATAAATTAATTTTACTTACAATAGATGTTGCGAGAATTGTTAGCTGATTGTTGTGTCTCTAATGCACAAGGTCATGTCATTTTTAAAAATCTGTTTGACTTATGTATGCTTTTGATCAGTTTTCATCTTAACATCCCCAGTGAACATCATTCACAAAGCTAAATTACACGAATTGTTGTGTACAGTGGTGTTAAGAAACGCTCAAGGCTTCGATTGAATTTTATATTTAAGAAAAGCATGCCTTGTAATTGAATATTGGTTCATATTGTGTTTTTACGATCGGAGCATAAAGAAAGCTTGTAATAACCCAATGCTATTATTCTTCTATTACTGTTGATTTAAAAAAATATATATATAATTAGCCGTTGATGCCTAATTAAAGCACAAAGTTGTCTAACATTTTCACACATCAGTGCCTGTTGTTTCTATATCACTAATTACTGATCGTAAATTACAATTCTGACTCCCAGACTGCAGGTAAGTATATAAAGGATATAAATGGCAAATCTTGAGGTGTTCTAATACATTTGCCAAGTATGAATTTGCACAATCTCTCTCTCTCTCTCTCTCTATTTTCAAGTGCTCCAAATTTAACAAAATATGCATATTACATGTAGTTATTCCACATTTACAGTACTGATGACTCCTAATTGTCTGAGCTTGTGAAGGCTATGTTTTGGGAATATCTTCTTGTTTTTTTTCAATGAACCAGTTCAAAGGGATTTACTTTGAGATATGAACACTTATTTTAAAGTGTTGCCACAATACAGTAGTTTAATTTATTACTAAACAGAGTCAGACGGAGCCAGAGTTCACCAAAATAATCTCCCGGTAGGACTTTCTAACCAGTGATGACTGATATGGAGACATGATCGTACCTTAGGGATCGGGACATTCAAAATAAATGTGTCCCAAAAAAAAAGCACTTTTAAAGCAGCTACTTAATTGGACCAGTAGATTTTATGAAGTAAGCAACCAAATACACATAACAATGAAAGTATGATAACAGAAATAAGAAAGGTTCTAACTTTATGTTAAATAATAAAATTGATTCCTCATGGAACTATAAAATGTATGCCTATCCTGGCTTCTGACTTCCCTTCTTTGTCAGAAATGTAACAGAAGTGTGTGTATTTAGAGTATACACAGGAATTTCCACTGGATGAATTTTCTCCTCTACTGGTTGTTGTCACACACGTATCATTTCTTGTTTTTACACCCATGATAAAAATGACATCAAATCCATGCAACATAATTTGTGATTTCAGTTCCATTCAAATGCAAAGATCCATTCAAAGCATTCAAATCAGCTTACCTAGAGGACCATCAGCATCAATTTCAAACCCTGAAAAGTAGCATCAATTTCAAACCCTGAAAAGCATAAAGCAATACATGTAATTTTGTTTTAATACATTTATATTTCAATTATTGGACCTGACTTTTTCAGAATTTGCTTTAGGGCAAAATGAGCATTTTTTCAAACTTTTTTTTTTTTCTTTTAGAATCTTAATGTAGAGGTAAATAAAAGAAAATGATTTAATATATATATATATATATATATATATATATATATATATATATATATATATATATATATATATATATATATATATATATATACACACTACCGTTCAAAAGTTTGGGGTCACTTAGAAATTTCCTTGTTTTCCATGAAAACATACATGAAATGAGTTTGAATAGGAAATATAGCAAAATGAATAGGAAATATAGTCATTGACAAGGTTAGAAATAATGATTTTTAATTGAAATAATAATTGTGTCCTTCAAACTTTGCTTTCGTCAAAGAATCCTCCATTTGCAGCAATTACAGCCTTGCAGATCTTTGGCATTCTAGTTGTCAATTTGTTGAGGTAATCTGAAAGATTTCACCCCATGCTTCCTGAAGCACCTCCCACAAGTTGGATTGGCTTGATGGGCACTTCTTACGTACCATACGGTCAAGCTGCTCCCACAACAGCTCAATAGGGTTGAGATCCGTGACTGTGCTGGCCACTCCATTATAGACAGAATACCAGCTGACTGCTTCTTCCCTAAATAGTTCTTGCATAGTTTGGAGCTGTGCTTTGGGTCATTGTCCTGTTGTAGGAGGAAATTGGCTCCAATCAAGCACCGTCCACAGGGTATGGCATGGCGTTGCAAAATGGAGTGATAGCCTTCCTTCTTCACGATCCCTTTTACCCTGTACAAATCTCCCACTTTACCACCACCAAAGCACCTCCAGACCATCACATTGCCTCCACCATGCTTGACAGATGGCGTCAAGCACTCCTCCAGCATCTTTTCATTTGGTCTGTGTCTCACGAATGTTCTTCTTTGTGATCCGAACACCTCAAACTTAGATTCGTCTGTCCATAACACTTTTTCCAATCTTCCTCTGTCCAGTGTCTGTGTTCTTTTGCCCATCTTAATCTTTTCTTTTATTGGCCAGTCTGAGATATGGCTTTTTCTTTGCAACTCTGCCTAGAAGGCCAGCATCCCGGAGTCGCCTCTTCACTGTTGACGTTGAGACTGGTGTTTTGCGGGTACTATTTAATGAAGCTGCCAGTTGAGGACCTGTGAGGCGTCTGTTTCTCAAACTAGACACTCTAATGTATTTGTCCTCTTGCTCAGTTGTGCACCGGGGCCTCCCACTCCTCTTTCTATTCTGGTTAGAGCCAGTTTGCGCTGTTCTGTGAATGGAGTAGTACACAGCGTTGTACGACATCTTCAGTTTCTTGGCAATTTCACGCATGGAATAGCCTTCATTTCTCAGAACAAGAATAGACTGACGAGTTTCAGAAGAAAGTTCTTTGTTTCTGGCCATTTTGAGCCTGTAATCGAACCCACAATTGCTGATGCTCCAGATACTCAATTAGTCTAAAGAAGGCCAGTTTTATTGCTTCTTTAATCAGCACAACAGTTTTCAGCTGTGCTAACATAATTGCAAAAGGGTTTTCTAATGATCAATTAGCCTTTTAAAATGATAAACTTGGATTAGCAAATGCAACGTGCCATTGGAACACAGGACTGATGGTTGCTGATAATGGGCCTCTGTACGCCTATGTAGATATTCCATTACAAATCAGCCGTTTCCAGCTACTATAGTCATTTACAACATTAACAATGTCTACACTGTATTTCTGATCAATTTGATGTTATTTTAATGGACAAAAAATGTGCTTTTCTTTCGAAAAATTTCTAAGTGACCCCAAACTTTTGAACGGTAGTGTATATACAGTACTGTGCAAAAGTTTTAGGCAGGTGTGAAAAAATGCTGTAAAGTAAGAATGCTTTCAAAAATAGACATGTTAATAGATTATATTTATCAATTAACTAAATGCAAAGTGAGTGAACAGAAGAAAAATCTAAATCACATCCATGTTTGGTGTGACCACCCTTTGCCTTCAAAACAGCATCAAGCATCAATTCTTCTAGGAACACTTGCACACAGTTTTTGAAGGAACTCGGCAGGTAGGTTGGCCCAAACATCTTGGAGAACTAACCA
Organism: Acipenser oxyrinchus oxyrinchus; assembly: GCA_030684275.1. NCBI lineage: Eukaryota > Metazoa > Chordata > Actinopteri > Acipenseriformes > Acipenseridae > Acipenser > Acipenser oxyrinchus. Next base: position 22,933,384 of record CM060260.1, on the reverse strand, counting down.
CAGTTCTTCTGTGGATTTAGGCAGCCTCAGTTGCTTCTCTCTCTTCATGTAATCCCAGACAGACTCGATGATGTTGAGATCAGGGCTCTGTGGGGGCCATACCATCACTTCCAGGACTCCTTGTTCTTCTTTACGCTGAAGATAGTTCTTAATGACTTTCGCTGTATGTTTAGGGTCGTTGTCATGCTGCAGAATAAATTTGGGGCCAATCAGATGCCTCCCTGATGGTATTGCATGATGGATAAGTATCTGCCTGTACTTCTCAGCATTGAGGAGACCATTAGCTCTGACCAAATCCCCAACTCCATTTGCAGAAATGCAGCCCCAAACTTGCAAGGAACCTCCACCATGCTTCACTGTTGCCTGCAGACACTCATTCGTGTACGCTCTCCAGCCCTTCGGTGAACAAACTGTCTTCTGCTACAGCCAAATATTTCAAATTTTGACTCATCAGTCCAGAGCACCTGCTGCCATTTTTCTGCACCCCAGTTCCTGTGTTTTCGTGCATAGTTGAGTCGCTTGGCCTTGTTTCCACGTCGGAGGTATGGCTTTTTGGCCGCAAGTCTTCCATGAAGGCCACTTCTGACCAGACTTCTCCGGACAGTAGATGGGTGTACCAGGGTCCCACTGTTTTCTGCCAGTTCTGAGCTGATGGCACTGCTGGAAATCTTCCAATTGCGAAGGGAAGTAAGCATGATGTGTCTTTCATCTGCTGCAGTAAGTTTCCTTGGCCGACCACTGCGTCTACGGTCCTCAACGTTGTCCGTTTCTTTGTGCTTCTTCAAAAGAGCTTGGACAGCACATCTGGAAACCCCTGTCTGCCTTGAAATTTCTGCCTGGGAGAGACGTTGCTGATGCAGTATAACTACCTTGTGTCTTGTTGCTGTGCTCAGTCTTGCCATGGTGTATGACTTTTGACAGTAAACTGCCTTCAGCAACCTCACCTTGTTAGCTGAGTTTGGCTGTTCCTCACCCAGTTTTATTCCTCCTACACAGCTGTTTCTGTTTCAGTTAATGATAGTTAACATATTGAATTGATGATCATTAGCACCTGTTTGGTATAATTGTTTAATCATACACCTGACTATATGCCTACAAAATCCCTGACTTTGTGCAAGTGTACCTAGAAGAATTGATGCTGTTTTGAAGGCAAAGGGTTGTCACACCAAATATGGATTTGATTTAGATTTTTCTTTTGTTCACTCACTTTGCATTTAGTTAATTGATAAATATAATCTATTAACATGTCTATTTTTGAAAGCATTCTTACTTTACAGCATTTTTTCACACCTGCCTAAAACTTTTGCACAGTACTGTATATGAATAAAAAAGGTAATCAGAGCCAGAGTGTTTAGTGTAGACGATTTTACAAAAAAAGAAAGCACATTAACATTAATTTAATGTTTTGTGTCTGTACTGTTACTTTTGTTCAAGGAGCAGGTCATTGTCAAGCCATTCGCAACAATTTCAATTTCATGCATTTACACAATACATCTTTTGATGACATACTAAAGGATTTATGGGCTTCTCACAATCTTAAAGCCGAATAAAAAAGGCATTTTGATTAAATGTGCACCTAGCAACACAGAAAGCTGCAACATTAAACAGATCATAAGTTGTGCCAATAACAACCAGATTTCTTCCTTTGAATATATTTTTGCTTTGTATTTATTTTCTTTCAAACCTCACTGAATAATAAATCATGCTGGCATTCTGCAGTTAGGCTGGTACTGTTCAGCATACGTCGTTTTGTAGGATCAGGGATATGTCAAACGCTGTAGGCGCTGAAAACTGATTTTTAGCACAAACTATAAACACAAAAATAAATAGCAAGTCTATTTGTTATTTATTTACTTTGTATTTACATTCCTGTCAGTCTCTTACTCATTGCTTCTCTCTGTGTGTTTGTGGAGGCATCTAACTGCTGGCAAGATAAGCTGTGGAAAATGTTAAACATTTAGTAGAAAATATAACCATTGTAAAATTGCTGTCTTAAATTGTCAATCACACAAGTATACACCATGGAATGGAATATAACATCTGTAATAAGTCTTCTGACTCATAGTTCTTACATTTTATAATCAAACAGGAATGTATCATATACCAAACAAGCTGGAGAACACTGAAACTGTACTGTATTTGTGACTCAATACATAAGCCTGATACCCAACTTTACAAAAAAGTAAAACAAAATGTAATGAAAATATGAATTTTGATCAACATTTAAAAAAAAATAAAGGTGAATATATATATATATATATATATATATATATATATATATATATATATATATATATATATATATATATATAAACTGACTTAACTGCTCATTAATTCAGTAAACTCAGGTATTTAAAGAGTAAGTAGATGGTCTCCAAAAACTATAGAGTTATACGTCCCTGTGTGATGCTACAACTGTTTAAATAATGTACCTGTCATTTTTCTTTTCATTGTTAAAATCCTGACATCCTTATTTTTCAGAACCCACTACTTAATCTTTAAGTTGGAAGCACATTTCTTTTTTCATCTTTTATTTGTGGGGCCAACCTTGTGGAACCTTACGTGAACCCATATAAAATGTGCCCTCAGTGTATGCAATTGATAATTGATATGAAACGCATCTTACAATGTATGTACTGTATTGGTAATGTTTTGCATTGTGGAAATGGAAGTTGTGGCATAGAGTACTGAGTTGTCAGTTTTAACAAACTAAACTGTGAGTTTACATCTGCTTAGGAAGCTGACTGCATCATACAAACGATTCACAGGTTCTGATAATAGAAACTGTGATGGATGGTCATAGTTCTTGAGTGATTTTTTTTTTTTACATTAATTTATTTTCTTATTCGCTGAAGCATTATGCCTGGAACTAAGGTTTGGTTCTGGGTGAGGTAAAAAAGGGTAAGCCACACTTCACATTTGGAGGAGTACTGTCTGTAATGTGTTTAAGGAGGCCATATCAGTGTCATGAATGACTGATATACCCATCTGAATGATCAAACAAATGGTCTTGTTTTGTTGGCTAGGTAGTGAGGTGGGTTACCAAGCTGTTCCCTTCTGGAAGCCTGGGTTCACTGATACAATAGTTATTAAGAACTGGACTTGGAGTTATTTGTTAGCATCTTGGTAGAAGCTTTTATATTTCCACTTTGTGTTCCATTCAATTCCTGACATTCCGGGTTGTTGTTAGATGAACATGTTCCTGGTTTGTTTTTTAAACGTTTGCCATCTATTATTGTGGACTGGGATGAGTATTAAACTGGCATGCTGTACACCAGAACATAATGTCTGCTGGATTCAATCCCTACATCACTTGCTAATTTATGCCAGATGCCAGGTAAACAGGCACACATCTCAAGGGAATTATACAGAGTGCTTTTCAATAACTTGTTACCATGGTGGTTCAACACCAGTCAAGTACGAGCTGGCAGCATAGTTATATTGCTTCAAAGGATCCTGGTCCAGCCTATGCATCTGGCAGCCGGTAGAGGTTTGAAATTGCAAGACCACTCCAATATAATATAAATTAGAAGGCTTCTGTCTGCTGTAAAGCCCATAGCACATCAACAACACTTGTAGTATCAATTTACACTAATACCACTACTTAACAGAGAAAATGCATAGATATGCAATGAACTGTGCTGGCTCTAAAGAAACCCTGGAGGCTTTGATTTTAGTGATGGGTCAGATGCAAGTTGCTAGTTTTTCTTAGGTAAACCATTACGTAGCCGCTAACATTTAACCTCCTGTATTTAACTGATGAATCCAATCAATCATATTGCGCTGTATTTCCTAAGTATTTTTGTTCTGCTCTGTCTGACTCCTCTGACACAGCTCGTCACTTTGGCTCCAGAAAGTAATTCCAAGAGGCACAGGTAGCTTGATCTGACAGGACTTTGAACCAATGGCACGTCAGACACTATTCTTCGGCACAGGCTGTAGATCAGGGCAGGAAGGCTGGCCGAGCGACTGTGGGTGACAGGGGAATAACATCCCTTTCTCCTCAGTCGACGGGTAATAACTCCTGCCTCTCCAGGGACAGATTGAGAAAGGCAGTAGCCAGGGGCTGTGAAGCAGGGATGCTTAGGAGAATTGAAAGTTAAAGAAGCAGCAGGGGACATTTTTTGTGGGGGGTAAAAAATAAAAAGTCAGGATAAACTAGCAAATGATAAATCTTTTCATTTTCCTACAGCACAGCATTTGCCTTTTTTTAGATACTTTCACAACAAACGTGTGCATTCAAGACGCTGGATTAGAGAAACTGTTTTGTTGTTGCTTTTTTTCTTTTAAAGTAGTCATTAAAATAACTTAAAATAAAGGCTCATAATTTATAGGATATGAGTAACATCTGAGAATCTCTTGTTGGTAGCTTGACAGAAATTCATAGTGAATTCCAGTGGAATGTTTTTGCCGGGACAGCCTGGCAAAGTGCTGGGTCTGCTTCACAATGGAATCCAGTTTTGACTGTTTTACAGGGTGATATGACTTGCCTCAGGGTCAATGTATCTGAGCTTGTATTTGAAACTGAGAAATCCTGCCTCTCCCTCCCTCGCGCACACACAGGGCCAAGCTGCCTCCAATAAGATTGCTCTGAAGCTAAAAATCCCCAAGGGCATTTTTTATAATAATTTTATCAGTTCAGTCTGGCTTATCGAATGTCTTTAATAGGACATTTACAATTTTTTTTTTTATTATTGTCTGCATATTTGGATAGGTTCTTCAACTCTTCTGTGATCTCATATCATTTATGACTAAGCCAACGATTTTGTCGTCACGGAAATCACGAAAATTGTGAATTTGAATAAAGTCTGTGAAATCTTGGAAGTGGATGTAAAAACACATTTGATTAGGGTCTTCCTTTATTTCCTTTAAACATGCAGTGTGTCATGCACTGAAAATACAAATCTGCGAGTATCTCTGTAAACTGTTTGGTTGTGTATGCACACAGCATTTACGTGTAGCTATGTAGGTCAGCGAATGAGATTGCTGAGCGAGCAAGCATGTAAATGAGTGACAGTTAAAATACAAAACATTTGTGAGTGAGCAGTTTTCTGTAAAAACAGAAGAACAAATGCATCGGAGAACAGATGCTAATGACTTATAGAGGCTTTCTTTACAGCATGCTGTTTCAGAATCGTGGAACTCTCTACAGCCTGGTTCATACTTCTGTCGCAGATGAATGCGATTCATCAGGTACAGACAGTAATAAAAGCTGTGCAGCTTCACTATTTGCTGTACAAAGGCTGCATCGTGTCGCAGCACTTTTGACTGCAGAATGTGGTCACAGCTGTTGTTCATACTTTAAATACAGACTGCATTCACGAAATTAGATAAATTGACATTTAAGTAGATTTGCTGAGTTTGGTGCATCAGTTCTCTCAACCAACAGAACCCGAAAGGGAGAAATTCAAACATTAATTAGAGAGATGCGGGTATGTGACAGTGAGAGATATTTCAGGTGAAAGGTTTAACAATCTGTTAAGGCTGTATGCCTTTCCCAAAAGGACACACGTCTCAAGATTGTAGAAGATGTCATTACGACTTGTTGCACAGGGTCGGAGAGACCCTCAGCTCCCAGCAGAAATGATGTCGGAGTCTGAAGTATGTGCTGTAAGTTGTGTACTCTAAAGCAACATTTAAACTTATCAGTAGTCAAAAACAATAGTCTTTATATTATTGGTTTTGGTGTACTATTTAAAAGCTCTTGTGTATGTTGATGTAGTTAAAACTACATTATTTGGTGACCTTTCTTGTTTTTTTTGCTGCACCTCGTCCGTGAAATATACTAAAAATTACAATGCCAAAATCGTAGCCTTGTTTATGACATAATGTACTGTAATAGGCCAATTTTATTGAAAAATACCTTTTTCCTTTGCAAATAATATGCAATGGATTTTAAAGGGTATTTTACACATTTACATGAAAGTTCAAACCTAGTCATATGCAAGATTTTAGACCAAAAGTTTTATAAAATAATTTGGTATTCATTAGCTTTGCTAGCCTTACTATAATGTTGCCATTCATTATTTGTGGGTGTTATATCCTCTTTCAAACTCCAGAGGAATAGTCAAGTCTGCATAGCTCTGGTATTTAGATAACTAGATATACTGAAGAGCAGTTAAACTGCTTTAGGCAAGCACACATGTGACTGCCAAAAATAATCAGAAAACAAAGCTTGTTCATAATATATATTACGCTCCCCTTGTTATACAAAGTGTGGTGTCTCAGGTAGCCTGATTGTGTGTGCTGTGACCAGTCGTTAGTAGGCTGTGCTTTACTGAAGGTGAAAGAAGTGCTCACTTGAGCTCATTGAAAAGTAGATGTGACAGTAAATTTTTCATCCTGAGATGGGTGATCTTGTTATAGCAGTCAGGATAGGGGTCAGGGCAGTCCTGTTGATGATTGAGGAAAAGAGAGGTAAATTCATTCTGCTTCAGGCACTTTGTCAAGTGCCAGTAGCTTACCGTTGAGAACCAGTCACCCATCACAGTGTTACGGCCTCAGAGGTCACCCCTTGTACATAAATCACTGCGCTGCCTAGGCTGCAAAACCTATTGCCGCTCCTGACGAAATGGAAAAATAAGAGGAATGCTGGGTTCCGAATTGAAATGGCTCTGAACGTCCCACCACATGTTGCTGTTTAATATAATGCATGCCTCGATATTGATCACCGGGAATCAAGCCATTAAAATGTGCCTTTTTTTGTTTATTGGAATGAAGCAATTAAATGGTTCACTTATGCCAGCCCCTACCTTTTCTGATGAAAACTATTGATTTCTTGCCACAGCTTTGTAAGCGACAATGTTTTTGATTACTCCTGACAAACCTCCTTGGAGTGTTAATTAAAAGTGTACCAGATGAGCAGGTGTGGGAGATCATTACAACAGCCCCTCTTTACACATCCACGCTTCATATTATGTTGCCTTGCATAATAAATGGGACACCAGAGAATGGAAAAACTTCATCAGCAAAAAATACAATGTAAAGAAGTTACATTAGCTTTGTTGTGTTTTTTATATTTATAATGTATGTATCTGTATACATATTGGTAAAGAATGATATGGTAATACAATACAGACATATTACAACATTGTGGAAGGAAGTATATTTACAGATATTGCTTTACAATATTTTTACATAATTAAAAATAATAATAATAATATTAGACATACTTCTTACATATGTTAAAAGAATATATCACGGTTGCTCCCGAGTGGCGCATCCGGTAAAGGCACTCCACGGGAGTGCACGATGCGCCCTATAGCCTGGAGGTCGCTGGTTCGGGTCCAGGCTATTCCACTGCTGACTGTGGACGGGAGTTCCCAGGGGGCGGCACACAATTGGCCAAGCGCCGCCCTTGTGGGGAGGGTCTAGGTCGGCCAGGGTGTCCTCGGCTCACCAGCAACCCCTGTAGACTGGCCGGGCGCCTGCGGGCCTGCCTGTAAGCTGCATGGTCCTCTGACGTTGTAGCTTCGAGGTGGTTGCATTGTGGGCCCGCAGAGTGAAAAGAAGTGGACAGTTGACGGCACAGGTTTTGGAGGACGCGTGTGCCCGAGTCAGCGCAGGTGTGGCAGCGGTGAGCCGGGTTGAAATAAAAAATAATTGGATATTTCAAATTGGGGAGAAAATGAGAAAAATAATTGGCTATTCCAAATTTAAAAAAAAACAAAAAAATTTTTCAGTATAAGCATGCTAATAATGTAAAAAAAATCTGTCTGTATGCTTTTACTGTATCAGTTGGTGGAACTAGCTAAGGTAGCTTCTACTAGTGCTGAGCCAGTGTGCTTCAAAGGATCCTGGCTCAGCCTATGCTTCTGGCAGCCGGTAGAGGTTTGGAATTGCAAGACCACTCCAATATAATACAAATTAGAAGCTGGAGGTTCTAGCAAAATTTGAAGTTAAGTGATATTTTCTGATCAGAAAGAGATATCATATGTGGCCATATGAAAACATTGTTCTGAGATTCATGGGACTAAGAAACCTGATCACAGTGCTTCAGTGTTATGCCTTGTTAAACACTGATGAGCATAGTTAGCCTGTAGAGGCTCAGGAAGGGTGTTGGACAGTCACAAATACTGTATATAACAAGGCCAACCATTATATATTGTGTAACAGGCAGGTTGAGGGATGACCAATCATTATTTTAATATATTTATAGAGAGCATAGAAAACAGCTTTCATCATTTTAACTTGCTTTGGAAAAAAACATACAAATACCAGTGGTATTGGATTGGACCATGGGGAGGTCACACCTGTACTGTTCTAGAAAGCTATTTGAACGTAATCCCCATGCCCAAGAGAATTCACTTTGTGTTTTGTCATGGCTGTATGTTTCTCAAATCTGATTAAGGAAATCTCCCAGTAAAGTTATTATTTTGTGGGGATATTTGTTTAAATCCTTGGACAACTGGTTTTGGTACACATGTTTTTTTTTTAACATTGCACCATGTTTTAGAAACATAGTATTATTTATTTTTCTCATATCCATTTTTCTAATCAAAATACCATTCCCCTTGCATAATAATCATTTTCTTTTGAGAAAACAGCAACTTACATTTCAAGCAGCCTAAAGCAGTGCAGTCGATATTATAATCTAAAACACATTTTAAAATGTCGTCATATATTTTTGTAATAATTACCTATGGCTCTGGACACTGTCACTGTGGTCAGTTATTTAGCAGATAATGACAGCTACATCTGCTGTTAATGGTAAATAATAACATATACACCTTTTTAAGAGAAAATAAAAAATACTGAAATACTCAAATGACACTGGTGCAAGAGTAACGTGTTTGTAAAGTTGAAAAGATTCCCTTTCAGTAGGTACAGCATTATTATATTGTTTCAATTGTTAGTATACCCACTCAAGCAAAACATTGTCCAAACCCTTCCCAGCTATTTTGTTTTAAAACACCTTTCCTTTTTAATGTGGCACTGTGGCAAAGTGGTTTGCAGTGCACAGGTGTAGTGGTGATGTGAAACAGAAGACAGACAACAAAGTTCACAATCCAAACAGGTTTTATTTTTATAATCCTGGTCTGGTGACCACAAAGAATAATCCCAATGTATTGCACTGTTCCAAAACAACGGGTTGCAGTTCCGAAATAATAAGACAAGGTTTGTAAATAATAAGCACAGTAGAACACACACAAAGACACACACGTTCACAAGTCCAGAGTGAGTGCTATAGTGCTTGTGGTGTAATACAATTTATCCGTGTACAATGGTGCAGTGTTTTCCGGGTTTAGTGCTGGCCTTAAGCGACAGCTCTGGATCGTGTTAGCCATCTAATAACAACAGACAGGTAGATTTTTAGACACGACAAAACAAACAAAACACTCACGATAATTCACAGTACTCCTTCCAGTTCAGCTTAATCATAAACAAAGAAAGGGATCACCTTGGTACGTCCCCTTATATACCATCAGTCACGCCTCCTTGGTTAACCAGTTCAACTGTTTCTCCTCCAATCCAAGGTTGCCACATCGCTTCCCTTCTGGGGCGATGACTTGGTGTACCGTAGCTCCACCCCCTTTCTAGATGGCCAACTTCTACCTAACCCTGGGAATTAATTGTCAGGCCATCACGTCCAGGGCACTCTGTTCCCTTTACACAGCGCCCTCACAGGTCAGGAGGGAGATTTATAACCAAGATTCATTCTTTCTCTGTCATATGCACGTTAAGCAAACAAGACTCTGTCTGAGGATTTCTGTTACTCTTTATTCTCTGCTCCATATTGATAATAATTCCAGCTGATGCTCTCTGAGATGTCTGGAAGAACTTTGGCATAGTTTTGCTAACCTTTCAGACAGTAAAAAGCCCCAACTCATTTTGATAAAAATGCCTGAGGACGCTGGCGCCTTGCTATTAAGGATACAGGCGACCATGCTGTGATCTGACAGATCATTCTGGAAAAAAAAGAAAAAACGCTGAAAAGGTCTGTAAAGGTCCCCAGAGCCGGACAAGGCACTTTGGTTGTACTGAACATATATCAACTCTCACCCGACGGCAGTCAGTGTCAGAATGAACACAATGGAACATCCAGATGGTCTAAACAAAGTGCACAATTGGTTTGATGCTATTAAAAGCCGTTTACATCCACTATTTCATCTATTTGTTTTGTGTCCCAGATGAGGTTCTTAAACCTTTCCTTAGTGTGAACTATTGTTCTTTCTTATTACATTTTTAAAACCATGTTTAAGAACAAAACCCTCATGCTTTGAATGAGCAACAGCTGAATCATTTTCAAGGGAAGGGTGGGTCGCAGAAATTCTGCTAAGATTCACGCACCATCCTTGGACATGAAATAACTGACCCTGGAAAAGAAATGGATGACACTGTAGAGTAATGTACAGCTTGAATATACTGACCTTTTATCTCCCGGACCAGAGGCTTAAATGCAGATTAGACAGATGAAAATATTTCTCATGTGATGCACATATATGGTGATGAACAAAATGACTTTTGGCAGACCCAGCCCATCCTGAGTATATGGCTGTGGCGGAGTGTCCCGCCCCTTTGTTTATTATTTATTTATATTATGATTTATGTTTATATTACGGCGAAAGCCGATATTGTTATTGTTTTGAGTCCCCTGTGGGGGACACTGCTGTTGTACCCTTGAGCAAGGTACTTTACCTAGAGTGCTCCAGTAAAAACCCAACTGTATAAATGGGTAATTGTATGTAAAAATAATGTGATATCTGTATAATGTGAAATGATGTATAATGTGATGTCATGTAACAATTGCAAGTCGCCCTGGATAAGGGCGTCTGCTAAGAAATAAATAATAATAATTTAACTAGCTGACAGTCACGCATCCTTACTAAACTCGTGCAAACTATGGCCGAGGGGTAATAAGGTAATTAACAGCTAGTTAACCCCTCGGCCAGAATATAAAAGCCTGTAGCTGTCCACGCTGAAGGAGTAGAGTGTACAGAGGAGAGTACGGGAGAGCGAGCAAGGTGGGAGAGAGATTTAAAAGCTAAACAACTGCTAAGCGTGCTGGTTTTACCCCAGCTTGATACTTATTTGTTTATTTGTATTTGTTTGGCCAACGTGCCCTTTTGTTTGTGGTGTTTGTTTTGTTTAAATCTTTTGTTTGTTATTATTTAATAAAAACACTGAGCGCCGTACGCTGCAGTTTTACCACTGCCATTCATTGTTTTGGTTTCTGTTTCTGTTCCGTGACGTCACCACCCACACACCACTCAACAGCTCGGTCACAATGGCATTAATCCTGACAAAAGCCATTTAAGACCTGCATAATCATGAAAGATGAAGAATGACAATAGAGAACATCAAGGGAATTATACTTGCTGTCAGCTGTACTTGCGTGGTAGGACTCCAGCTCTGTTTAATATTAATAATAATCTCAATAACAACTGGGATTTATCTTGCATAATGTGCTTTTTCCAATAAACAAAGGTATTGGTTTTCCAGTGCTACGTGCTGTATATTAATACTTTGGAAGACGCACTGTATCAAAAACAAACACAAAAACCCCCCCACTATGAACGTTTCCACTTAGGTCTGCTGTACATTGATACATGGGTATGACAATAGCTTTGGTACTAGTAGTGACCCAGGCTGATTTAATTGGGCCATTTCCTGCCTTTGACATGCCTGGGCAAACTTAATCGGCCAATTTTTTACTGTCTCAAGACATACAATTGAAACCTAATGGACATGTGAAACACACAGGGTAACCTTGGAAACATGCGATTGAAATGTAATGTATTAGACACAGCTAGGAGGACTTGAAGGAACAAATTGTGGATATAGAGCTAATGATGTAGTAATTAGAGGTCTTGAATCCAGCAGTTTGGTTGTGATTAATAAATTAATCAGTACAATATCAAGGATTATTTCATTTATCATGTTTCTATTTTGTAGATATCAAACTTCATGAAGGTGTTAACAGATATTTATGATTGTAAACCCAGTTTGATCTATCTGAATTATTTAACTAGAATAATGCACTGTTAAATGACAGCTGAATTTACAAAATTGAACAAATAGATTTATCCCCAGAGTACTGTTATTTGAATTAGACCCTCTGTCAGTCTAATCAATCAACCAAATATTTAGTTAATTATATTACATACAGTATTTATAAAAGTATTGCAAATAATTGTTCAAAAGCCCCAATGCATTGTAAAAAAGAGAAAGGCTTCTGAAATCAATTCAATCAATCAATCAATCAAGTGTTATATGATAAATTGAGAGATTTTATGACAACAGTAACACAGATATTAACTAACTATAATTTAGACATATGGCTGTATAATTGTAGTGGAACTATATGAGTAATATACATTGGCTCATTGAAAAAACACTCTGAGATCATTTATCTTGTGATCTCAACATACCATTATAAAATGTTGAGATCCTGAGACCATTTATCTTGTGATCTTGACAAAACATTTTGTGCGACTGTCCTTCATGATCCACCATTGTAAATGGATTGTTATTAATTCAACTTGAAAAAAAGGTTTACAAGTTTCCATAGTTACTTTTCTTTATAGTACAGCATATTCATATTATAATTAATATTGGGTAGTGGTCTTTAAGTCATCGGATGGATTGTGTCCAATCTCTGGAGCGACATTCCTGGACATTAAATAACTATGACTTCCAGTTTTCCCATAATACTGTATTGGACCTCCTTAGCCATGGACAATGTTTCCATCTGCATTGACATTAATCATAGCTTCCCTCTAAAAAATAGGTGGAAGCGGTTGACCATGAGCCAAAGTTTTACATAATGATAGGGGCCAGTCAGTCATTGACTTAGCACCCCTTAGCCAGGTCATCTAGATAAAATCTACTTTCTATTTATTGTACAAGGGTTTTCCTATTTAAACAGAGCTGGTAGATGAATTGAAAGAGCAGTTCAACTACATTAGTTTGCCAGCAGCCTTCAGCTGTATTTCGTGCCTTACAGTTTTCGGCACTATAATTTAATCTACCTGTTGCCAGTAAGATGAAGGATTATTTGCCTGATGATCTTCACTGGAATGTTTATTCAGACATAAGAAAAAGTAATTGTATGCTCTTCTACATTCTTTGTGTTGTCATTTACTTGTGCTACAGTATGATTAGGTCATATTACAGGATTAAGTCAAACCAATTAATAAGCAAGTGGGGGAAGTTGTTATATTAGATATCATGCACAACGCCACACATGCAATTTTACAAATATAACACGCTTCCTTTTACATATCTTTGGAGTATTTCTGCAACTCCTGTTATAGTATTTTTAAGCTATTCTTAATTTGTTTTTGTGTAGAACACTCTACACTTCCTAATTATAATAAACAATGAAGCCTGTTGAGCCCGAGTTCACTGCCCTTAAAAACAAATCAATGCTGTTATACACCATTCCTTTATAGAAAAATATCTTGAAACAGGTTATTATTTATTTATTTTACTTTGCTCTCTTCAGTGGTAGTTTCCACAGTTGCATTTGTTCCATTTCATACACTACTGAAAACAAAAGCTGTAGAATATTGTGACACATTGCACAAGTAATTTAACCGAATCGTTATACACAGGATTCAAGTATCATTGAATAAGTATGGTACTGATTTTATGCCTGATTTAATTAAAAATGTTCTTTAATTGAAATTAACTATTCACAGAAAGGATAGCCACTGGTGCAGCGTTTCACTTTGTTCATTTGTTAGGAGTAGGAGTTCCTTATTGGGGCCAGCTAGCTAAGATGAGAGGTTTATTTTGTTATCCTGGGCCTATTTACTGCTGTTTCAGGTCTGGGTCCATTTAAATCTTTTTTTATAAAGGGTTATTCTTGTCTCTAGCATGCTCCCGTTGGATCTAGTGGTGATTCAGTGGTATTGTTTCTGATGGTGATATATATTAGAAATACTTCTTTGCTTTTACTTATTTTACTCGCCAGGTGACTAACAATTTTTGATCTTGTAGTTTATTACATTTCCATAATATTGTAATAGGTCATGTACAATAAAAGCATACAGAATGAATTCAAACAAACAGTGAGCATTTCAAATAATCAAGCTGTGATGACACCATCAGATAAAATATGAGGAACAAATGTTTTCTTTTGCTGTAATGATGGAATCCAAATTAAAGTTGGTCCTTTTGTTCAGTATACCGAACATTTTTCATTTCAAATTGCCCACGCTACCGTCAGCCGAGAGCCCTTGGGTACGGACGTTCAGATTACTAAATGTTCAATATTTTGGGGTCCCAAATATTGTTCTCATATGTGGTCACAGGTAAAGCAAGTAACGCGTTTCACAGCCACATTTATTTGCTCTTAACAAACCTGGTCTTGTGACCGAGCAGGATAAACACAGACCTTGCCATTTGATTGCAACCTATTTGATTTACACTAAATATATTGGCATGCCAGCAGCAGCACAATAGTTCCAACACACATACAATTAAACATGGAACAAAATATCATGTATAAAGATAGAAAACTGGAGCTCGAGGGCAGCAGCTATGAGGGCTTATTATAATGCTTAATAGATAATAGGTAAAAATGACCTTTTTTCACTATAGGTGTTTTTTTGTTTTTTTTGACGTGTTCTAATAAGAATGATATGAGAGATGAAATGTTAAATGATGGTCTGGGTATCACGTGCTCCCCACTATTTTCAGGCATTTAGAATTAATATTGTAGACTTATTGTCTTTTCACTCCTTCTCTTTCTCAGGGCAGCTATCAATCCCTAGTCTGCCACGAGGGCCAGTTGAAGACTTGCCTTGCTTCGCTTTGGGCTCCTTAACCCCTGAACAGGTAGAGTTGATCATCTCATCCCTGCTTCCTTTACCGCTCACCTTGTACCCACTGTCAGCTCAGTTTGATTTCTTCCAAGATAATTGTAGATGAATGCTAACATGCCAGAGCTGTCAAGAAAAGGCAGCTATCGGAGTTTCAACTGCTGCTTGGTTTGCTCTCCTTATAACTCTGCCCCTGGAAACCCAACGCTTCCATGTTAAAATTCAGCATGTGTAATAATGAAAGGGAATAATTACATGCTCTAGTGTGAATCAGTGTAAAGAAGTACAAGCAGCACCAACATATTGAAGAAGCTGTACAATAAAACAGATAGGAGTGTAGAACAATCAAATTGGACTTTCCCTTTAAGATCTTTTGAGCAATTAATTTACAGCCTTCAGCCACCCGGTGGTACTGTGTGCAATGAATAAAACATCATTCAAAGAAACCACAATATTTGGCAAGTGAATACAGAACAAGGTACTTCTGTTGTAGGCAACACTGCACATACAGTCCAGTAAGAGGTGCCATGCCAGTTATTGTGATGGTTGTTTCGTGGTGTGTAATGTGGACCAGTGTGCACTCAGCTGAGGAAAGGTATACATCTTCATTTCCTTCCTTTTTACTTACTTTGCATTTTTTACTATGCAGATATTTAGATGATTTCCCCCATTTCCTGATGTGACTTTTTTTTTTTTAATGTTGCTTTAAATAATGCAGACAGTATAGCAGAACAGACTGCTGCCATGAACTAGTTTTGTAGATCTTAGGGGTATCAGGAGGTGCTTTCAATGGGAATTGACCAACTTCTTTAAAAAAATATATATATATTCAGGATGGGAATTAATGTATTGCCATTATACAAAGCAACATTGAAAGCTATACCATGTAAAATAATTCAGTCATTTAAGGATATTGTAGTACTAAATCAGATTTATGCAACATAATGTTACAACTAGGTGGGACTGACCTACAAAGACATCAAATGACTTGCCAAATTTTCTTACTCTGACCACAGTACCTAAATTGAAGTAGTCGAAAACAGCATAATTTACAAAAAAATAATTCCAGCTGCACTGTGCAGGAGTAGCCAGGATTTGTACTTCTACTTTAATGATCCCATAGTATGTACAGGAAGAGCAGGGACATGGAGGGTACCTCATTGACAGAGAGATTGCACGCGATTCTATCCTATCAAAATGCCAGCTGTTGGGCGACAAAAGTGACATGACAAGGGCCAGACCCCTTCTCCAGCTCAGGCAGTGACTTGAAAGCCATAGTGTCAGTCCAGAAGCAAGCTGCTGGGTTTCCTGTTTTGCCTGTGTGCAGTTACACATCCTGACCGGGCTGCCTTCAGCTGCAGGATTTTCCGCCTCCCATGGGATCTCTTCCCAACAAGACTAATTATTTATTATTGGAGTAAACTGTTGGAATGCTGTTAATTCCTGTTTTAGTTCACACCTGCAAAACACTGTCATTTTTTGAAGAAAGACAACACTAAGGGTTGCAACTGCCACCATCACAGCTAATCAAAAGATGCTTTGTTGTGTATAAGATTGAATTAAGGAGAGTAGATACCCAGGTTTAGCTGCTCAAAGCTGCCCTATCGATCATGTTCCTGACCTCAGGTTAACAGGAATTAAAATGGGCTTTAGCAACTCTAATGCGCTTTTACAGCCCTGAACACAGGCTGTGGGGGGAATCTTAAGCTTTATTCTCCTCTAAATGGTCAGTCAGTTGCCTTACAGGAGCTGTAAGTGTCTGCAGTTTGAAACATTCAGGGATCCAGCTTATCACATTTTAAATCATACACGGAATTGAATGGATTTCTATAAGATTTGCAACCAGAACGCACTTGAACTGATTAATGTTGAAATAACAGGAGCTTGGACAAGCATTGAGGCATTTTATTTCATGCTATGTTTAGAAAGACTAAAATAAATACATTCAATGACAAACATTTTGCTTGAAGTGTTTTTTTTCGGTATCTTTATTGTGGTTAAATTCATGATTTATTTTTCAACAGTTTATCACTATTTGGGGTTTATAATAATGGGCCAATTTTATTTGAGTTTACACTATCAGTGCAAAGTGCCCCCACATTTTTACCTTCTATCTGCACCTAACTTGTTTCTTACTGAGTTGTTTCTTACATTAACATTGCTTATCTGTTTGCAGTACCTCAGCTTAAAGTATCTATATAATGTTTCAGAACACAGTGTTCATTCCTTCGTTTTAGATAATCATGAATGTGCCACAACCACTCCTGTTTGAATATCCTTATTTGACACAAAGCTAATGTTATTTCCTGTGGATGTGGCAACACATCCAGGGTTAAGCTGAACATTTGGCTCAACTTATCTGTCACAAAGAAGGGAAGAAGATAATTGAAGTGTTTTGTTCTTGCATGTGAAGTGCTATATGAGCCAAATATATTTAAAAATACTATTTTGTATTATGGTTTATGTGCAACCGTTGTCCGGATGGTTTTGATTGAATTTGAATTAGGAATCGGGATGAAAAATATCCTCGCTTGGCCATGTTAACTCTTTACTCTCTAGAAACTACCTTCATTCGTTTCATAGTATAACGTAGCATAATATTGTACCCGCAGAACTAGACTGCATCTCCTCACAGAATACATGCATACATAAATGTTCATGTATAGCTCCTGGGGTGCAATAGCACATTTATTGTGTGTGAGTGCTGGTATGTGGAGTGGCAGACTGGCTCCTGGGCTGCAATATTATGGATGGGATCTAATGTCTATCAGCTGTTGTTCTTTAGAGTAGGTTGATCAGCTCTAGTAAACCAGGGTGGTAAGCTTTATCAGCATGGAGTGATACAAGTGGCAATGCAAGTGGCACTCCTCACACAGTACAATGGAAATTGAGCTATTATACAGCTATGGCCAAAAGGTTTGCATCACCTAGAACTATATGGTCTTGTATTTAACATCATGTAATCAAAGAAACTACAAAATGATATCGCAGAAGTCTACCGGAAGCCATAATAGTAGTACAAGTAGTACAGTATTTCATTTTAGATTTTGAAATGTCACATTTTTCTCTTTTTGACAGTTTTTCATGAAGTATATGGAACTACAAAGCGGTACATAATTCAATATGTTAAGGTAACATTATTTAGCAGGTTTCATTCGACTTTATGAAGCAACATGTGTTCATTCTATAGGGTGATGTAAAACTTTTGGCCATAGCTGTAGACTAGTTTACTGTGTTGCAGATGAGTGTGTTTGTGAGTGGAGGGAGCTGAAGAGATTGGAAAGCAAGATTTGAAAAGCTGTATAGACTAAGCAGTGAGTATTATTCTGAAATTATTCTGTTACCAAGCTTGCTCTTGTATTTATTTTTGAAAAGTGCAAACATGTTTTTCTAAGTACTGTACTATAATTTGGATTTCCCTAGCTATACTATATGTTTCAGACAAAAATACTAATGTTTAGTATTTGTGTGAGTCACAGAATTTCCTGCCTCTGTCATTCTGGATCAGAGACCTGGGGAAGATGGCACCCCCCATGGGGGGAAGTTACAAACTGAACACAACAGGAAAGCTAAAAACAAACCCGATATCATTTAACACCAAATCACTTCCTCCAGGGCTCACTTTGACTTGATTCAGGTTTTTGTTGGACACAAATCTTGTTTTAGACTCTTCTGCCATAAAAAGGTTGGTAGTTGACAATCAAATATATTGTTATATAATAATATCATGGAAATTCAATTGTTCTGCTAAAAATACTTTAAAAAAACACCTTGTAATATAGTACAGGACTATGAGATATCGTATGAGTTAAATCACCATATTGTAATACAACAATTCTCAACCTAATTATTTTGTATAAATAAATAAATTAAATACAGCACATGAACCTGTATATCTGGTTAAAGGACTCCTCTGAGTTCCTTCTAACACATGTTTGAGGTACAGTCCATAACATGATTGAATCCAAGAAAAGTTTAATAAGACGATACAGGTCCAAAGCTTTGGAGACTAAGCAGTACATGTCTGTGGTGATCTGAAAATGACTCGGTTGTGTAAGCAGACTTAAAACATTTATCTCGAACACACAAAGCTGATGTGTTTGGTATTCAGCATATTCAATCTCTCTTCTCCCTCGCGAGTCAGGCAAATATTTATTAGCTGTTTTCAGCAGAATTGTGAGGGAGGAGAACCTCATATTGTCTCAGTATGTATCTGGACATTTACTGCAAATGTTTTTAAACTGTTTTTGTATTGTGTTGCTGATCCTTGTGTCTAGTAACGAAAATAATAAAAACAAAATTCACTTACCTGTTGTATCGGGACTGGAGGCCTGTGGTTGGGAGCGTCCTGAACAAACAAAAAACAAAAGAAAGGTTAATCAAGAGTACTGTTTAGATAGTTGGTTTGGAAGGGTGCACACTTCCAGAACAATGTATTGCAGTACTATTGTTAAGATAAACTTTAAAATGAACAACAGTTATTTTAATGTGCATGTTTTTTGATATGCTATGGTTTAGGTAACCTGAGTTGGGTGTGGTGGTGTGGGCCTCCATCTTGACAGGAAGTGGGGAACCAGCCATGTTGGTGAGGGAAGCTTTTATTGACTTCCCTGGGTACTGACTTCCTGTAGCAGGGCAGTACCTGTAGAAGATATTGAAAGGGGGGATAGCTGATTTTAATTAAGTTTCCCTCTGGTTGTTTTAAAGCATAGTTTTAATGCACGTGTTAGATTAATGTTTAGTTATATATATATTGATTGATTTATGTTTCTTTTTGAATACTTTGACATTTATTATTGATAACTGTTTGTTGGTTTGTTTTTATATAACCACCTGCATAATGGTTTATTCTGGGGGAGGGGGAGGCCTACAAGGGTATAAAGGCTGTTAGTTGGTTCAGTCAGGATCTTCCTGTTGTGTAGATTAGAGGGTAGTTTTGCAGCTCTATGGTTGGACTCAGTTATTGGAGTCAGTACCTGTGATTAGGTGACTATAAAGAGTTACTTTTGGTTTCCACTTTTTCTTTCTTTGAATTGTTTGATATTTTGTTCAATTAGTTTTTTTTATCATTGTTGTTAACTAAAAATAATTGGTTTTACACCAAACTTTTATTATTATTATTATTTATTTATTAGCAGACGCCCTTATCCAGGGCGACTTACAATTGTAAGCAAATACATTTCAAGTGTTACAGTACAGGTAATACAATAAAAGCAAGATAAATACAATGACAAGTTCAAGCAAGTACAAGTGTGACAAAATACAATTCAATACAGCAGATAAGTGACAGTTACATCAAGATATGAATAAATACCAAATACTACAGTTTAAACATATGGCAGATTACAGTACTCTGAAGTACAGGATTAAATGCAGTAAAATAGGGGGCAGGTAAGAGTAAGTAAAGCAAATTTAAGGAAGGGTGAAAGTGTCCCAGGGGAAACAGAGGAGTTCTACAGGTGCTGTCTGAAGAGGTGAGTCTTAAGGAGGCGGAATGTGGTCAGGGACTGGGCCGTCCTGACATCTGTAGGTAGGTCATTCCACCACTGCGGAGCGAGGGTGGACAAGGAGCGGGCTCTGGAGGCAGGGGAGCGTACAGGAGGTAGAGCCAGTCTTCTAGTGCAGGCGGAGCGGAGAGGTCGAGTGGGGGTGTATGGAGAGATGAGGGTCTGTGATCCGTGTGCTTCCCTGCAAATTAACACCAGCCGCTGGCTGCACTCTCCAACAAGAATGAATTATGCAAGTTTCCTTTGAAGTAAATGCATTTAAGCCTTGTAGTTGTTGTATCATGATTAGAAGGGTGGTCTTAGTGATAAGCAACTCATCTTTTCAAATTAAATAGAGGTTAATATTTTGGATAGATTCCATGCCTGGTTACATATGTTAGTCTGTATGTTATTCCATATTATGTTCTCTGCACTCCTTTATGTCTGTAGATACTATATGTGTGTACAGGGTTTCTAAAATCACATCACTCTGCAACTCATATGCATTATAAGACAGAAATAACTAGAGTAACTTGATATTTTGGCTTTTGTGTGAGTTTTAAGCATGAGATGCTGTACAGCCGAGTTAGAGAATGGAAATGTGCAGTTTTATGGTAAGATGTTTCTGCTGCTCTAAAGTAATTAAATGTGAATGGGATTTGAAAAGGTGCCCTTGGATGTTTTGTTGTGTCACTTTACAATACCTTCTACCAAACACAAGCTCAGTATAGGAATGTATATCTGCCAAGGATAAATGGTTGGACTAGAAATAATTGGATATTTACTTGTGTATTATTACTGCAGCATTTAAATCACAATGAAATCACTAACAATACATTGAAAATCAAAGGCATTGCAATATTATCCTTCTAAACACTCAATACAACAAATACTTCACAGTGTAATTGTATAAATCTCCCATGCTACTACACTCATTGGGTCAAAAAGATCAGGGGGACTTGGAAAATAACTTTTGAATTGAATTTTCACATCCAATATCCAAAGTGCTTATGTTCTAAGAAACCACTTAAAGCAAGGTTGGGGTTTGCATTTAACTACACTGTAGGCATAGAAATAAGGTGGTATGTACAAAAGCTAATTAAGTGCCTACCTATATCTCAACTGTGCGTGCAAGACATCTTTCTGCCATAATTCCAAGAAAGAAAATGCTGATGATGTATCAATACGAGTAAGAAGCTATAGAGGCTAAACAATAAACAGCCCTGTTTCAGTATGACCCTGTGGAAGGGTGGTGGACAATTCACTGGCACACAGGAGACAGAATTTTATTTGTAAAGCCGCTCAGGCGCACTGTTTTATTTTAGCCCACAGAGGGCACTGTTGTCCGTGGCCTGAATACCAGCAACAGTAATCAGGTCCACGGGAATACCAACAAAGGTAAACAGTTCACAATGCTGTTGCACTCAAAGCAAACTATTTCTATGGAGAACAAGGGCATTTTTGTCCCGGAGTTAGTAAATCCTATTTGGCTAGAAACAAGAATTACCATGCTGAGCTGTGAAGATAGTCTCAAGAGACAATGACTCCCAGCAATTATGTACCAAAGAGACTTGCAGTGTAACACAACCAGGTCCCAGCACCATCCAATCGTGGTAGAGGTAAAGTGAGAGAAACCCAAGCAGCATCTTGTTTGGACCAAATTGAAAGGTTTTTTGGAAGGGGTTTGGAAGACATGGCCATTGGTGCTTGTTTAAAGGTTTTTTTTTGCTCGTATAGGGACATAGGTAACTCTAATTTCAGTTAGGAGCAGCAGTGAAAGATATACATAAGCTTCTGGTTACATCTTGAGATAAAGAAGAAATACAGCTCTTTCATCTGCTGGTCACAGAGTGCTCTCATTATTGAGGCGTACTGTGTTTCTATGCAGTCTAAATAGCATCCTCCTATTAGTAAATCATTTTAGGGGCTACAACAGAGTGCACAGGCTTAATATAACCTGACTAAGAGAAAACAGTTAAAATAAAGAATACTGGACCAGTACAGTATGTCGTGAATAAATGAGGTTTGATTTGAAAAGCTCACATTTAGTTTAGAATGGGCTTTGAGTCATGATACTCACTTAATAGCTAATAAAAATTGATTAAAAGGTGCCCAAGACCCACATTTATAACAGCACAACTTTAGTTAATCTTTTCGTAACTCAAATATTGAGTTTTTGTTCCGAAATGAAATTTCTTTGTGCAAATAATAATTTATGACGTTGAACTTTTTGTATTTTCATTTTATTTGTTCTTTTGTATTTTGCATTACACTTTAACGCCAGAAATATCCCCCCCTATAGACATTAAAGCTAGTTAACAATCCATAATTAACAACAGTGATTGAGAGCTAACAAAAATAAGCCATTCAAAAACCAATTCAGACCAGCTTTAACAGTAGTTCTTTTTCTGGAACCCACTTGAGTGGAATTAGCCATGTTTTCAAACTGTGCTACTTTGAGTCAATTTGTTTTACAGTTGTTCTAAGACCAGCTTTTCATTCCTTTGTGTGTATATATTAGTGATTTATAGGGTTTTCTTTAAAGAGAAACTACCGTTTCCTTCTCAATCGTGAACTCCAGCTATTGGGTTTCACAATATTTACATTCAAAGCGGACTTTTAAAAGGGAGTCTTGCTAATGTTTATAAACGGGTATGGGTAGTGAGGAAAATGTATGTTGACAGACTCGTTGGCTCACTAAAAGGGCTGGTTAGTCTCCTGGGGACTGATGTCAGTTCTTGCTGTAACTTCTTTGCTCAGGAGCAGACCCAGCGGAGTAGCTTTGCTGTAATCTTTGTTGTATCGTGTTACGGCCTCAGTGTGCTGAGAGGGAATGTTGGTGGTATGATGGTGTTTCCCTGTGCTCTGAGTATTGATTAGATACACCTGCTGTACTCAGCGTTCTCTTGCTGCAGCTTGGATTGTGTGCTTTGTCCTGTTGGAATGGGCAAAGGCAGTCGTAGCATGCGCAGGGGGCTGTGCTATAAAGGGAAACAACGCCGTTTCAGCGCTAATGTTTATACCAGCACTGTTAGAAAGAGGTCACTTGTGATAAAACCCTTTACATATTCTCATGGATATTTCAGTAGCTTCCTCCTGTACAGTGTGCTGATTGGTGTCTAGTGGTCTTTACTGGTTTATAATGGGCCCCAGTGTTTATTGGTAAATCCTAGTCACTTTACAGCTTGTTCAGTAACCAACTAGAAAAATGTGTGTTATTAATTTCAACTTTGGTTCGCAAACTTGCCTTTCAGTATGACTCATTAACAAAGGTGCATTTAGTAAGAGAAAAAAATACACTATGGTTCTATGGTGCCATTTCAGTCAAACTGCAGAGTATACTGTAGAGTAATGCAAAGGAAGGCACAGATAAAGAAGGTACATTTCAAATTACTACATATTCTACTATTCAGTGTTTTATATAGTAGTTATAGTTAACAGCCAATCAAAATACAAAACATTAACTGAAAATATACTGCGCCTTTGGGAAATTTGACTGAATGTCGCCAAGGAACAGGGAACTAATTCAGGTGATGTATTTTTTTTATCCAATCGATTCCTATACTCTAGTGCTCTGCAGTCCACCTTATTGCATGCTTGATAACCACATATAATTGTGAAACCATTTGTGTTAATACCACCCTTTTACCATGATGGTGGGACTCTTACCTTAGCATCAATAGATCTTGCATGTAATCGCCTGCTAGTAGATTTCAATTCGGGTCAAAGCTCCTTGCATAATTCTGATATTGCCTGTAATGTGAGGCAAAACCTTTTAACAAACATGTCCTCTGGGAAACTCTCTAAATTTATTCAGGGTCTTATATAGGGCGGAGGGGTTTTCCCCCTGCCTAATTCTTGCTCTCTGTTGCCTTCTATGTAATCAAAGAATGGTAGACATCTTTCTACCTTTTTTCAGTCAAACCCTTTACTTTGTATTTCACCATTTAATACTAGAATTGCCGCGGTTACACTCATACTTCAAACCGCCGCCGGCAGTCATTATGACGGTTACATTTTAAACAACATCAGTATTAAAATGAAAGACAAACTATCAGATACAACTCAAAAGTTTTATTCAAGCACGTCATATCAAACATCTGCACAGCCGAAATCCTGTATTTAAATGAACAATTAAACATAAAAGTGTTTATTTTTTAACTTACCACATGTAAAGCACAACTTAAAAAAATGAAAAACTGTAATAAAATAAACATTTCAAAAGAAACTAGTGTGTAAACAGGTATATGCACATACAAAACTGTAAAATGAAAGTTGTTTTTAATTTAAAATGAAAGTAACATGTTTTGTCTTGAGTGTGAATCCAGGTTGCGCTGCTGCAGCCTGCAGCTACTTTGTAGTTTTCTGATTGAAATGTTTCTGCCAAAGTGCTGTAACTGTACTTCTTGATTCTTTTATCCTAACTGTGTGCTGTGCTTTACCTTTTGAATTTTAAACATGCCTAATTCTAAACGTAATCGATCTAGCTAATGTTAAAAATATTACAGTAATATTGCTTATTTCGCCCCTGTCTTGAGTCAACGCCCCCCCCCCACTTTTGCCTTAACATGAACTCTACCCCCCTGGGGCGCTGACTCGGCAGAATCCGGTATTAACCAACATCCCCAACAACTGTGTTCAGTAATTTTCCAGTTTGCTGCAAAGTCACAGCCTTTAAAACCATCAACTAGTCATCAGGAGGAGTCAATTAGGACTGGCCAGATGGAAATGCCTTTTTTTGTTACATACTGAACAAAGACAAGCTAAAAGTAAGCCATATTTTTGTACCATTACAGTGAACCGTAATTTGCAGAGGGTAAAATCCCACGGGAGTCAATGGGATAATAGTCACTCCATGAAGGCTAACTGCTGTGGTGTAGGGGAACAGAGATCAAACTCCCAGGCTGCAAGGGGGAGAGTGAGGGCACACATTTTAAAAAGGATTGTTCCCTCGCCAGTATATATCCTGCCCTCTCTTACTGATCCTGATGAGAGAATCCAAGTGCCTCAGTTAAAGGTTTGTTTTTTTGGTTGTGTGGCGAACGTAAATGGAGTAGAGGTGAAGCATAAACATAGATAACATTACTGGCCTTTAATAGCTTATTGTATTTGGTAGCAGTATACAGTCGTAAAACTTGAATGGAACAATTTTGCTCCATAGCCAATTCACAAAATCTTTAATTATTAAATAATGTAGCAGGTGGCAAGGGGGGTACATTACAAAATGGGGGATTTTCTGACCTATTATTAAGCAATAAAACTATGGTTTCAATTCTAAACCATACATTTTAAGGATAGCCTTTATTCACTCAATGCATTAGCCCACAGTGTACAATCGTAAGTCTTTTAAAAGAGGTAAAAACTTGCAACGTGCAACAGGTGGCTAAGGGAATTACAATAAAGATAAATTACCCGACTACAACACCCTTTTGTTTCAAAGAACACATGGGACAATTATGTTTTAGCAGCAAACAACAGTGTGGGTTAACCAGGCTTAAAAGTATTGGTGGATAAGCAAGGACAACAAAATAATACTTAACAATTTATTTAAAATACAATTTCAATAAAACAAACATTAAGAAATACAGGGAGGGATATGTCGTATAGGGGGGAGGAGAGACAATTTTTAAAAAATCATTTAAACAGGAAGAACTGGAGGGACCTTTTACATTTTAAAATTATCTTTTATTATTTGTATTCTTTTCTATATCTAGTTATATCATAAAAATGCTGTACCTTAACATCGTTTAGTCTGCAACTATGGAACGAGTGCACCGTTACATCCTTTCCGCCATCTGCCCCTTATCCCGGATGTGTTGGGGTACAGTAGACAAATTATACACATGCTGAATGTTATTTTCTGCAACACATTTAAAATACCCTTGCTATGGAGCCCAACTTCATAATGAGTGCTTGTGGTAATCTCCTGTTGGTACATGAAGGCTTCACATACCACAGAGAAAGAGAAACATTGATGACTTCATATTGGAAGTGTACAGAGTACGACGCGTTTCATTGTCGTGGTCGCGTTAAGGTTGAGGGGGGTCGTATTGACGAAGTCCATGAAGTGCACAATCACGTCCCTAATGATGCAAGGATACAAGCAAGGAAGGTGCTGAATAATATGAAGCAAAGAGCCCGTGAAACCCAGGAAGGTACGCAACAAGTCCTGACGTCAACTGTTTTTCAGGTGTGAGCCCCTGTGCGGGGACAACTGCCCTCTGTGGGGAGCATGAAAAAAATGATCCAAAGGCAACGCAATCGGCACCATCAAGCTCCACCAGTCCCCAACAATTTGCAGAATCTTGTTATCCCACGCCAATATACCACTACACCAAATGGGCAGCCTTTCCTTGAGTTTGACAGTGGCCTGGGAGATGACCGCATCCTGATGTATTCCACTGCTGAAAACCTAGAATACATGCCCCACTCTCCTCACTGGTCTGCAGACAGGACTTTTAAAACTGCACCTCTGCTGTTCATGCAGTTATACACCATACATGGACTTCGTCAGTGCAGTGTTATCCCGACCATCTTCATCCTCCAGCCGAACTCCTTTTAAAAAAAAAGAAGTCTTATATTATCATACTTAGCTTGATTCATGGGCTTGCAGCGATCCTGCATTTCTGTCGAAACTGGTGGGTTTAATTTGTTGTTGTATTGTTGTTGTCTGTAGCAGAAGAGCTGCTAGTGTGTTTTGAGAAGTGAAGGTGTGTTCAGCACGCAGCAGACTAGATGCACTCGTGTGATACTGTGTGTGATACTGGAACTCATTTTGACAGTATACAAGTAAGCGTCTTTCTGTCCAGTGAGCTGTCAGAATGTTTTAAAAAAATAAATAAACCTCAAATTCATTTTTAGTGCTTTGCTCCATTACGGGTTCAGTGACTAACTTTCTATTTAAACAATAACTGCACTCAGTCACTCAATCCAATGTTGCCACGGCCGGGATTAAAGTACGGTGTGCTGAAAGGCACAATACACAGCAATGCAACTAACGCGCATTAAAAAAAAGAAGTTAACTGCAATATAATTGTGATGTACATAATTGTCCTAGCCTAGACTCTTCCTTATGAGAATTGTGTTGACTGTGTTGTTAATGACAAGATCTTGTGCTGGGTGGCAGTATTACAAGTGGTAGCTGCTATAGGTCAATGACAGCTTGACAGGCTGGTATTCTGGGTGACAAGAAGCAGCTCTCTGACCTAACAGATGCAATCTAGTATTCCCTGTGCTGCTTCCATATTCCCTTTGATCGCTACATGCCTGCTGATGATGTGCTCTTGCTGTAAGCATGTCATTTTCATTTAAGAGAGAGGCGGCTTCTGACATCAAGTGGCTGCTGTCAGGGCCAAGTCTTGGCTCCGGAGTACATAGGAACTGGCTGTCTCTAAGGAGCAAACAGCAGACAAAATAAATGATGTTTCCCATTACCTATCTTGTGTTGTGAGCAGCTGTTTATCTGAGCTTTGCTAAGATTCTTTTCAGTGAACAAAAAGTGCTGGATTTTCTTCCAGTCCTTCAGGGTTCTTTATTGATCATGGGAGCTGATGTACTATAACTACTTACTACCACTGTGCTCTACACATGTGATACAAATGTGGGGGGGGGGACTATTGCAAAAGTAAACAGGCTGATTTTAAAAGCTATTTAGTTAAGTGTGAAAAAAAAAATACTTAAAAAATATTTGTTATATTGTGTATCTGTTCTCCCCTGCAGAAAAGGAATTTAGCAATGAAGACAGCATCGTGCTACACAGTCCTGATATTGTTTTGCCATATTGCATTTGCAGTGTCACGAGAATGTGTTTTTATTTGTTTATGAAGAGCTGCTTTGTTAACTGAATAAATAAATATCCAGTGATAGATGTTCAGAACTGCTCTTAACAACTTATATAATCCTTTGTCACTTGAAATGGATATACATATTTAAACCAAGGGATTCTGTCCTTAATATGAAGAATCTAAAGGTGTGCAATTAGATTTTGTTATTGCCTTAAAAGTTAGTGAGGACCGTGTTTTAAATAGACTACTGCTTGAACATAAAATGTTATTAAAATGTTTAAAGTTATATAATTAATTTAATTATGAGATGTAGTGAGCTTTGTCAAAAAAATAGATGGCCCTGCCTTGTGCATTCACCCTCTAAACAGAGAATCCCCATGTGACTGGTTTATGTGTTATTCAATATTCCAAATAATTTTAAATAGTTTTATTCACAATGAGGTAAACAGGGCTGAAAGTAGACTCTCCTTTTATTTTATTTTATTTTATTTATATAGCTCCTTTAATACCACAGTATCTTAAAGTGCTTTATAGGTCAGTTAAAACAGTAAGCAGTATGTACAAATTACAAAGTAACAATAAATAATAATACATACTATGTAATAATAATACATAATAACAATTACAAAATCTAAATAAAACAATTGGAGACAACAGGAACAGGAATAAAAATGATAGAACACAAAATTACAAAAATATGCAAATTCAATAGATTAAAACAGTTACATTTGTAAGTCAAGTTAAAAAAGGCTAAACCATAAAAGTAAGTATTTCATATTGACCAAAGCAGTAGTTTCTGAATCAGATTCAATAAGTACTGAAGAATGGTCACCCATTGCTCTCTGACGATTTAAATATCTTCTGATACAGTATCTTCAGGTGGTAGAGTTTCAGACTCAATGCTGGTTTATAAACGATTACAATTATACAGTAAACAATCTGTATTCAGTAGCTTCAGATTTAAAAGCCATTTCACATTTTTCACGAAGAAATATTTTACATTATCTCTTCTGACATTTACATTGCTCGGTCCTTCATCATGTTTAAGTATCCATAAAATGTAGGCATTAAAATATAAAAAAAAATTTTAAAAAATAAAAATCCAATTTTAATACGTAACCTTGTACCATATTTATGGATGCTCTAAATGCATTTAATGGGGTGGGTATTCAAGTGAAATGTAATATTGTATTCACAGAGCATGGTTGCCTGCTAGGTTCACAATCCTGCTGCTCCTAAAAACAGTACACTTTAACTTTGCTGAAAAGAGCATTAAGCAGTGAGAAGCCTACCTTTAATTGTTCATTGAAGAGCTTTAGGTCTCTAACTTAACAATGCAGAAACGTACTGTGCCAGGCGAGTGTAATGGTTTGCCTGTAGGAGCTGATACTTCTATCTCTTTTCACCTCCATACAAAGGTAACTTTTGTTACTTGGCATTTTCTGTTCTTTGTGGTCTCCCAAGCCAGTGTGGCACGGAAGTCCTCTCCTACAAAGAAGACAGACAAACGACAAGATTACATTTTTAAAATACCTATTAGGAGCAATTTTAAAAGGATGACATGTTTGAATTAAATGTTCTATCTCTTTTCTAAATGGCTTTTTGAAGTGCTTGTTTGTGAGGTTTTCAATAGGACTTGGCCTTGAGTCTTTTATGCCAAGTCTTTTTGATTTAAGTGCTGGCATAACATTTACATGCTGAAGAGACCGAATGACTGCTTTTCTTTTTTTCTTGAAAGATCAGTTTTCCTAAGCTGTGCCTTTGTCCTGTTAATTAATGGAATGTTGGAAATATTGTCTGCTTCAAAGTTAAGATTTAACTTAAGCCCAAGAACACTTTTAAATGCTGTGTGTTTTTTTATTTATTCATTTTTTTAGACAGATATATGATTCAGGGGGCTAAATGGAAACGTTACAGTTTTTAATAGTTTTAGGGCCCTATTTCATTTATCATTTATACAAAGGTTCAGAATAATGATCAGTTCCAAAGCAAATTTTGACACCTTGAAATACTATGTAAAGAACCAGTTGCTGATAATTGGTGGCAATAATATTGTTGAAATGCATGTTTGTGTTTTTAATTTGTTTTGGCTTAGCTACTGTATGTTAAGAATTTCAGATTCATATTTTTTCATTAGTTTAAAATTGTGCCGGAGAGTCTAGATTACAGTAATGAAGAGTTATTTACTGAAGTGTCTGGATCTAAATACTGAAATGTTAACCATTTCTGTTTTCATCCAGGGTTACTAAAACAGAATGTCTAATCATGAAAATTGGAATTACATTTAAATCTAGTGTCTTTTTCAAAATGAAGCCATTAAATGTGATATACGGTATGTTGTTAGGTTAATTGTGATGATGTTGGTGGCCCATAGTATACAATGCATTAGCTCACTCTTTGTCATGCCAGATTTATAAAGGGGTAATAGCTAATTAAATTATTCCATAAATGTTACCAGTAGTGTACTTCCATTCGCTATGTAGGTCTCACGAGATGTTTTTATTATATCATTAAAAAAAGATATCTGCCACTTCCTTGGTCATTTCACCTCAGCAATGTCTTTGGGATGAAATCAGGATGGAGGAAGAAAGTATCTCAGTTATTAGTGGAAGCATCTGGTTGGGGGGTGAACATCTCTCCACCCCTACAATGCCTTCTTTCCTGTCATTAACCAACCAGTTCCTCTAATGCCTGACATACTTTGCGGCCAGTTGCATGCTTTGATCCTGAAATGACCTATAAGTATAGCAGCCTACCTACCTCAAAGCCTGTACACTGACAGTTTCTTTTTACGACTACTGTATCTATATCTATAGCTATGTCAAATGAAGAATGATTGTCATATTATACAAACCACTTGGTAGGGTAGTTTAAATAAAACTCTTGAAAATCTCACATTATACATCGAAAACAGATTATTTGGATTATGATTGCAAATTGCAAGAACTGGATTTATATTATACAATGTGGTACAGAAGAATCTAACATTTAAGAATGGTAATAATGTGTATTTGAAAATAAAAT
Source organism: Acipenser oxyrinchus oxyrinchus (assembly GCA_030684275.1). Taxonomy (NCBI): domain Eukaryota; kingdom Metazoa; phylum Chordata; class Actinopteri; order Acipenseriformes; family Acipenseridae; genus Acipenser; species Acipenser oxyrinchus. The sequence continues at coordinate 22,902,322 of CM060260.1, read as the reverse complement.
ACATATGCAACAATTTAATAATACATAATTATGTGTTTATGGGTTCAAAAAGAACTGATTACAACTATAAAATACAGTAGTATTGCTGTAACGTTTAGCAATATCCCACAGATACTAGATGTATCCTGGGTACAATCCAACACATTAAAGTCATACATTGTTTTTTCAGTAATATAAAATTAGATTTGTACAAATGTTCTTGCAATGATTTTGAAGAAAATTAAATAGATCCGACTCCTGTAATAAAAATGGAAGTATGATTACAATGGATGTAGATATAGATTTGTCCTAAATGTGTTCTGTCCTAAACCCTAATACCATCGGTATGGTTTTGGAGTCAGGTTTCGGCTTTGTTCACATGCCTGGTAAACAGCACTAAACATCAGTGTAACCAATCCCCTTTTTCACATCAATCCCGTTACCATCTAGAAGGCTGAGAGGGAAGTTTCAAAGCTGAAATTGGGAAAATCTTTTGGGAACGCTGGTTTGGATTCCAGGCTAAAATAAATTGGAAGCAGATGCCACAGCTTTTTCTTTGTCTATTATTTTAAGCATCTTTCCTTTTGCATGGAGGGGGTGTCTGTTGTGCTATAGTAAATAATTACAAGCCAATATAATTGCTTCCAAAATGCAAGCTATTTGGTATACTGACAGCTTCTTCTTTGTCTCTCAAGCCATCACACATGTCCTCAGGTAGATGGCCGATGACAAACACAACATTATTATTATTCGAGTGCTCACATTTTTGACTTCTTCATTAAGTATAGGACAGTCCATCGGAGTTGTGTTTATTGATCTCACAAAGATGTTTGAGCTTGTCAATCATGGACCACTGCTTTAGAATTTTATTTTTAACAAGTTACCTCAGGCAACTAATTATGCCAGCGTACGTATGAATGAAAAATATCATATGTAATTCATATTTTCTTAATGTGTAAAACACCCAGTACACAGCATATATGGAGTGTGTGTGTGTGTGTGTATACAGTACTGTGCAAAAGTTTTAGGCAGGTGTGAAAAAATGCTGTAAAGTAAGAATGCTTTCAAAAATAGACATGTTAATAGTTTATATTGATCAATTAACAAAATGCAAAGTGAGTGAACAGAAGAAAAATCTACATCAAATCAATATTTGGTGTGACCACCCTTTGCCTTCAAAACAGCATCAATTCTTCTAGGTACACTTGCACACAGTTTTTGAAGGAACTCGGCAGGTAGGTTGGCCCAAACATCTTGGAGAACTAACCACAGTTCTTCTGTGGATTTAGGCAGCCTCAGTTGCTTCTCTCTCTTCATGTAATCCCAGACAGACTCGATGATGTTGAGATCAGGGCTCTGTGGGGGCCATACCTTCACTTCCAGGACTCCTTGTTCTTCTTTACGCTGAAGATAGTTCTTAATGACTTTCGCTGTATGTTTGGGGTCGTTGTCATGCTGCAGAATAAATTTGGGGCCAATCAGATCCCTCCCTGATGGTATTGCATGATGGATAAGTATCTGCCTGTACTTCTCAGCATTGAGGAGACCATTAATTCTGACCAAATCCCCAACTCCATTTGCAGAAATGCAGCCCCAAACTTGCAAGGAACCTCCACCATGCTTCACTGTTGCCTGCAGACACTCATTTGTGTATGCAGCTCTCCAGCCCTTGACAAACAAACTGCCTTCTGCTACAGCCAAATATTTTAAATTTTGACTCATCAGTCCAGAGCACCTGCTGCCATTTTTCTGCACCCCAGTTCCTGTGTTTTCGTGCATAGTTGTCGCTTGGCCTTGTTTCCACGTCGGAGGTATGGGTTTTTGGCCGCAAGTCTTCCATGAAGGCCACTTCTGACCAGACTTCTCCGGACAGTAGATGGGTGTACCAGGGTCCCACTGTTTTCTGCCAATTCTGAGCTGATGGCACTGCTGGACATCTTCCAATTGCGAAGGGAAGTAAGCATGATGTGTCTTTCATCTGCTGCAGTAAGTTTCCTTGGCCGACCACTGCGTCTACGGTCCTCAACGTTGTCCGTTTCTTTGTGCTTCTTCAAAAGAGCTTGGACAGCACATCTGGAAACCCCTGTCTGCCTTGAAATTTCTGCCTGGGAGAGACCTTGCTGATGCAGTATAACTACCTTGTGTCTTGTTGCTGTGCTCAGTCTTGCCATGGTGTATGACTTTTGACAGTAAACTGTCTTCAGCAACCTCACCTTGTTAGCTGAGTTTGGCTGTTCCTCACCCAGTTTTATTCCTCCTACACAGCTGTTTCTGTTTCAGTTAATGATTGTGTTTCAACCTACATATTGAATTGATGATCATTAGCACCTGTTTGGTATAATTGTTTAATCATACACCTGACTATATGCCTACAAAATCCCTGACTTTGTGCAAGTGTACCTAGAAGAATTGATGCTGTTTTGAAGGCAAAGGGTGGTCACACCAAATATTGATTTGATGTAGATTTTTCTTCTGTTCACTCACTTTGCATTTAGTTAATTGATAAATATAATCTATTAACATGTCTATTTTTGAAAGCTTCTTACTTTACAGCATTTTTTCACACCTGCCTAAAACTTTTGCACAGTACTGTGTGTGTATATATGTATATATATATATATATATATATATATATATATATATATATATATATATATATATATATATATATATATATATATATATATATATATATATATATATATATATATATATATATATATATATATATATATATATATATATATATATATATATATATATATATATATATATATATATATATATATATATATATATGTATATATATATATATATGTGTGTATATATATATATATATATATATATATGTGTGTATATATATATATATATATATATATATATATATATATATATATATATATATATGTATGTATGTATATATATATATATATATGTATATATATATATATATATATATATATATATATATATATATATATGTATATATATATATATATATATATATGTATATATATATATATATATATATATATATATATATATATATATATATATATATATATATATATATATATATATATATGTGTATATATATATATATATATATATATATATATGTATATATATATGTATATATATATGTATATATATATGTGTGTGTGTACTTATAGGTTTTTGATGCCATGGTAACTACACTACACTCATTTATTTCTATTTTAATCTAATAATGTGTTTGCGGTGTAATTTATAACATAGTTATAACAGGAATAATTGATTGTTGCATCACTTTCAGGCATCATGTTATTAAGTCTATTTATTTATTTATTTTCCTTTATTCTTCTGTATTGTACATTATATAATTGTATTTCTTCTAAAACTACAAATGGTAGGTCATTTATGTTAATTTTTTTTAAACTATTGGTTATTTTACTTTTTTATTTCCTATATTTGTAGATGATTCTGTATTTAAAAAAAATAAAATAAAAAATTGCCTAAATTCTGTATCCAAATAGTCATTGGAAAGTATAATTATTATTATTTTTTAATATGTCATCCACAGAGCTGTCAAGAGGATCTGACGCTCCCCAACATGCTGGACAGCACAGAGGACGGCTGCAGCCTTCACGTTCCCATGGATTTCGACAGTTACTCCTGTATCTCCAGGAGTGCTGCACCCCACAAGAGATCTGGCTGCTTATATTTAGACTGATCTGCTTCAGATATTGTTAACTTTATCGTAACTGTAGCTTAAGCCATGTTTCCACATGCTTGCTAGCGTAGCCCCGGTGCCCTTTGTCCTGCTGTTTTCACACACAGACATTTCCAACCTTTGATTAGCGCTTGGTTTGTCAAATTCTAACATTTTTCCCTATTAAGTATACCTTAACTCAAACAAAGAAGCATTCTCATATATGGTGTCAATTTGCTTCTATTTCAGTTTTAAATCCTTGCAAAGTAGTATGTAAAATACTATTAATATAAATGCATTTTTGCCACAAGCAAACATAATGTTGGGAACGAGAAAAGGCTGTAATTTGTCTCATCTGATGCAATCTAATGTCATAAGGGGGACTATCTAATTGTTTTTGTTTTAATTGTCAAGTGTTTTAGATGTTACTGCTTCACCCGGTAAATTACTCCATGCATCTATTACTCTGTAAAAAAAAAAAAAAAAAAAAGAACTTCCTATCTTCTGTTCTGAGACCTTTACCCAGCCACCATTTTGTGACCATAATATTTATCTAAATAATGTTTTTGAGCTTTTTACATAATTATTTATCTGGAAATGACACACTGTAACAACTTTTGAGTTTGACTTGCTTCTTTGCAGTTTTGAAAAATTGGCATTTCCTATTTTATCCTTTATGTAAAGTTCCCTTTTCTAAAGGTTTCTGGCTTTTATGACCATTATCTGTTTTATCGTTGAGTTACAATAATAAACTGGGCTACAGTATATACTTTAAAAGTAAAGGTTTAAACAGTGATGTATGCCAGACTATTGCAATTATTTTAAGTGCAGACTGTAGAGTTCTATATTTGCATTACCTGTGGAGTTTAAAAAAGAATAGTGGCTGCATTAAGTAACTGAGCCGCTCAGAGCAACCCAGTGAAAGAACCCAGTTAACAACAAGCTCAGTTCGACTCCTCCTGAGCAGCTCAGAGCGCTACAGGGCAGATTTCATCAGTGATCCGCTCAGAGCAACCCAATGAAAGAACCTACTGAACGACAAGCTCAGTTCGACTCCTCCTGAGCAGCTCAGAGCGCTACAGGGCAGATTTCATCAGTGATCCGCTCAGAGCAACCCAATGAAAGAACCCAGTTAACGACAAGCTCAGTTCTACTCCTCCTGAGCAGCTCAGAGCGCTACAGGGCAGATTTCATCAGTGATCCGCTCAGAGCAACCCAATGAAAGAACCCAGTTAACAACAAGCTCAGTTCTACTCCTCCTGAGCAGCTCAGAGCGCTACAGGGCAGATTTCATCAGTGATCCGCTCAGAGCAACCCAATGAAAGAACCTACTGAACGACAAGCTCAGTTCGACTCCTCCTGAGCAGCTCAGAGCGCTACAGGGCAGATTTCATCAGTGATCCGCTCAGAGCAACCCAATGAAAGAACCCAGTTAACGACAAGCTCAGTTCTACTCCTCCTGAGCAGCTCAGAGCGCTACAGGGCAGATTTCATCAGTGATCCGCTCAGAGCAACCCAATGAAAGAACCCAGTTAACAACAAGCTCAGTTCTACTCCTCCTGAGCAGCTCAGAGCGCTACAGGGCAGATTTCATCAGTGATCCGAGTGAACAGATACATTCTCACTCTGAGACGTTCAGTTACTTAACGCACCAATGTAACAAGTTTATCAGCACAGGACAACCAACACCGCTGTCGGTGGTGCATGAAATCGTATATACTGAATGATATAAAATAAGTAAAAACTTTAAACAGATGTTGCAAGTGAATTCACCACTGAGTTTTATGTAAAGTATCAAAATGCTTTTATATAAATGCACTGTATCACTAAATTCAACACAAAATGCACTGAATATAAAGTGTTTGTTATTTTTGGAATCTTCACATGCTTTAGTTCTTTTCTACAGTATATTTACTTTAGAGGTAGTGTTTGCAATCATAAATAACAAGTTAATCAAGAGCAATGACTGTAAATGTTTTCTGTAGGAATTAACAATGCCCGTTTTCAAACGATGCCAATAGCCGTGCTTCATTACTAAAGGGAGATGCTGTACAGTAGCTTTGGCCTAGAAAAGTTTTTGAAAAAAGAACTGTTGTGTTCTCACAGCAAGTTACTAGTTTTCGATGCTAAACACTAGATTAAATATAGAATATTTTATCATATGAACATTAAAAAAAGCATTTGATGTCTGGGAACATGTTTTGTCTGTTTTTCTCCATTTTAAATGGTATAAGATGCCAAAATTACATTGGACTGTACATTACGCCCCGTTAGGTATGGCCTAGTGAACCAGAGAGTTGAGCACTGGGAAATCCTGATTTTAAAACATTGCCTGTGTTGTTCCAGAAAAAGTCACCTCACTTCGGTTAGACAATCCTCTCAAAAGGTAACTAAGCAGAATGTCACTGGAAATGGGAATGGACAACAAAGTTGGGCAAATCTTGGTGCTTTTTTCCCCCCACCTAATTCCCCCACTTAAAATACATTTTGAACTTAGCTTTGTACCATCACAACAGAAACCATGGCACTTTGTTATCTCCACCTTAAATACAGAGTACGTATGTCAAACATAAATATCAAATTGTATATATTACAGTATTTATACCACTATGACAAGGCTTACTAACGTCCATGTTGTTGTTCTATTCATCACTTCTAACAATAGTAGCAGTATTAAGCATTTCATTTGGTGACGGATACAGCGTGATATGATAGTATACTGGTATAGTTTGACCTCCAGAACTCTGTCCTTTTTTCACTAAATGAATGTGCCCATACTGAAAAATAATATACAATAAATATATTTCAAAAATATATTTTAAAACATATTGAAATATGTTTACTTGAATTAAAGTATGCTTACATATACTTTGAAATCTGTTGGGAATATATGTCAAATATATTTAAATATCTAAATTGTCTGTTAAACAAAATATAAGGGAACATATTTCAAAGTATGCTTACATATACTTTGAAATATATAAAACTACATATTTTTACAACATCTTGATTTATATTGTAATATTTTTTAACATTACTGTTACACATTCACTCTACCCACAAGTAATGACAGATTCACCAGAGTTAAAGCAACCACGTTTTATCCATCAAAACCATACAACTGGCAGAGCATAACACAGCTCAGGACATTTCACACACAGTGTTGAGAGACAGGAGGGTCACACCAAATGACTCACACTGTACAGTAACACATCACACTTACCCAGACAGAACAGGACGGTGGTACACACAAGGGGAAACAATAACACAAGGGTTAACGTCCGAAAAGAACAGTCCACTTCTCCATTGAAGCCGATAGAAAGTCCAGCCGCTCGGTCCCAGCATGCCTGCACCGGCCATATGCTAATTAGGTCCCCGATTCCTTGTACTGTGAGTTAATGTCATTTATAAAGTTGTTCTGTGTCAAGGCAATAATGACTTGTGTGTGATAATATAAAGTGTTAAACTTCTTTAGGAAAAGATAAATTATTATTTGATTTCCATTACATGAGAGTAGATGTTAAAACTTCATGCTGATTTGAAGTCAGCTCTTGCCAAGATAAGCACCAACTAAAACATAGCTTTACAGTAAACTTATGTAATCCATCTGCATCTCCATCCATTTGCGTTTCTTTCCATCTGATGATGTAGATATCTTTCTCCATGGATCAACCACAGTGCGGTCTCCCCAGTGCATCAGCATGACAACCAGCTAAGTAGATACATCTCTGGGGTCTTCAAGTGGGAACCTTCCATCCTCTGTGTTTTGTTGACTAGCCCACGACACCTCAAGAAGGCTCGACAGTGATTCTGGCGTCCCAGCATCACCCCCCTCCGTCCCTCACTCAACTCAGCCCAGCTTGCTTACCTGTACATCAGCGTTGCTTTCTTTCTATTGTGCTTGAGATCCCCAGCCAGAATCTTTCTGTCTCAACCACAGCCAGTTGCTGATCCTTTCTGCTGCTTCAGATAAGTTCTTCACTGTGCAATGCAACTCTTGGCCACTGAACCCGATATCTCTGAGAAACCGGGTTGTAGAGTGTGCCACAAATCCTCGACAACCCACCTTCACTGGGTAAACCCGGACTCTCCATCCTCACTGTTCCCCCCAGCTAGTTGGGCATACCAAAGTTAATGGTAAGGAATTCAATTTAGAGCCGGGACAACATTTTAAAAATTGTTAAAATGCACTAAAGAAAATGTGTTACAGAAACAGTGTGGGCACGCAACGGCATGCAAAATAGGCTTTTTTAAAAAAAAAATTCTTAATGAAAATCCAAAATATATTTTGATGAAATCCAAAATACATTTTAGAACTCTGCCATCTATAAAATAAATCTTGTATTCTTGTAGGAATGTACTGCAATATATTTTTTAATGTTTTCTGAAGTATATGAGAATATATTTAAAAATATATTGCACTACACAGCATATATTTAGGAAAGAGATGTCAATATATTACTAAATATATTTGTATTGCTTTGACATATACTGCAATATATTATTTTTCTGTATGAGTGAACACTTGCGTTGGCTTTCTTTTGAAATCATCCTGGCATTCTTGACGTTCTTACAGAAAAGAAAAATTGTGTTCGTTGAGAGTCAAGGAATATTAAATAGTAGCCCAAGCCACTTCTTAAAGGAACTACAAAGACAACAACAATACACTGGGCATATATTTATTTATTGAAATATGGGGGAAACAATCCATCAGTGTAAAGAAACTCTTGGCAAGAAATGACATGACAATGTGTCATTCCAGCAGGTACAGTCAGATCACTGAGCTAAGTATCTACACACTGAAGAGGAGAGGAGTCATTTGAAATCCAAGGCAGGTGCAGACCATTTGTAACTCAGAACATGTGGACAATTGATTGTCTTGTTCACACGTGAAAATAGAATACAAAATGATAGTCACAATAAGAAATCAGCTGAAGCCAAACATAATTTGGTGTTTGCTTTCCAAAAGGAATCGTAACATCTTAAAGGTACAGTAACTGGGATTGTACTTTCTGTAATGCACTGATGTGAAGAAGAATCTATTGACAATAAAGCACACTAAATTGGTGCAATGTTAGTATTACTTATTTTAGGGATGTTGCCACTGGAAACGAAGACAAGAGTCTGTTAACAAATTGAACAGACTGATAATAAAGCTGTCACTGTATGACCTGATTTTTTGTTTGTTTATGAATAGTTGGTTCTGTTCATTACCTTAAAATTGGCATACTTCCCTTCTATCAAGAACATTTATACTATGTACAAATATTGGTGCATGTTCCATTCCCCTTATTAAGTTTGTTTGATAGTACTAGGAAAAAAAAGGAAAAAGGAAAAATTCTTTAATTTTGGTTACCGTATTACTCTGTTCCATGGACAATTTAACCAGGACATCTCTGCCAAAAGATAAAGCTGAGCTGGTTGAGTTTTGGTTAAGGTCTTTGCAAGTAAGTAATTGCGGATGGATTTGTGAACAGCACTGCTTTCCCAAAGTTCTGTAAGACACTGCCAGTATTCCTAACATTGGAAATCTGGAGTGATGACACCAGGCTTAACTGGCTGAAGGGCCAAGTCGCCATGTCAATTTGAAACACCTCACTGTTCTGATCTGTTCCGTTGTAGTGAGGCATCATGGAACTTGAGAAAATAAAATCTACAGTCTTTGGTATAGAATATATAATGCACAGGACAAGTCTGAAGGGTAAGAATGAAGCTTTTTTTAAATTGTGTGTAGAAAAGAGATGCAACAGCAAGTCACATCATGTACAATAGATTTAAATACGGTAATTTTTCAAATTTACAGTTGTAAGATTCATAGGCATTTAATCAAATTATAATTTTTTTAAGCCCATTGCTATGTCCCTGAACTGCGTTTAGCAACTATCTTCAAAACATGCCACAGTAAACAAACATATTTGGCTTTGATATTCTTCACTCTATCATACACAAGGATGAAACAGATAAGCAATAAATTAGTATCATAATTGTCTAAGAGTCGAAACTGTGATATACAATATAACTTTAAACTATTAAAATAACAAAGCCAACAGTCCTACAAACATGAATAGCTGATACTGAAGAATAAAATGTGTACAATCTCAACATGTGATCATGAGGCCAAAAAATCTAATTAGTATTAAGTGAGATTACTTTTTTTGATTTTAGTGTCTCACGACATAATTGTTGGTGAAAAAAAAAATGACCAATCAAAAAACCAAATAAAAAAAAATAATTAAGAAAATCATTGCTTTGCAATTTGCATCATCACATTTCTCTTCCACAAGACCTAACATGTGTAAACACCTTTTGCATCTTCTGAATTGTACAACATTAATACTTTTATATTCTTTTAACATTTCAATTCACATCTGCACGGCTAGCTAGCACGGTAATGAAGTAAGGCAAGACTCACCTAACTGTGACATCACAAATTTATATAATACTGATATTTAAGTTTTCTTTTCGTTTTTTTGTCATCACACTTTGTTCTGCAGCAGGCTTTGGTCTAGTACTGACAGGGGCAGTAGTCCTATTTGTGGTCATGTGATGTCCATGGCTGCCTAGTTTTGTCTTGAGGTGTTGTGTAGCTGTGTCAAATATTCATGAGACCCTGTTACCAAAATGACTTCTAAATTGGTCTCACTCCTTTCAATACCAATTACCAATAGCCTATGATTCTGTTCTGGAGTAACCATAATGTTTGCACCTAAAAACAGAGAACAGTAACAGCCTCCTTGGCTGCCTTTGTTTTGTCATGGAGACTATTGAAAGATAAATGTATCTCATATGCTTGTAAAATGTGGCCTACATTGAGCCAGAAAAGGGAACACTGCCCGTTTAAAGTAACGCGAAACATTTGTATTTTTTTGGCTGCAAACAAATGTCTACAAAGGGTTCAAAGTGTATATCAGTCTGTCCTTGCAGTTTCTGAAGGGCCTCCTATGTAGAGCTCTGGTGGTCTGGACGGAGACAATGTACAATGAAACAATGGAGCCCATCTTCAGATCCTTTATCAGGTACTAATGACAATAATCACAAATCAGTTGTGTCATTAAGAAAATGGTCTGACCACCAGAGTCCTGCATGCCTTTTTATAAACATAACAGGCATTTCCTCCGCTACAGAAAGCACGGCTATGCTTAGGCGTAAGTGCACAATTCCCTCATCGGTTTGTTTGCTTCTTCAGTTCTTTCAAAGTTCTACTGTATGTTCAAACTCACTTTGATCAGAATGATGTGTCCGTTGTATCAGTAAGACTTGAGTCTCTTTACCGAGGATGAGCAGCGATGAATCACACTGCTGTCATAAAATTGGTGGCACCCTGCATATCAAGGGTCCCAGAAATTCTGTGTCTCTAGCATCCGCAAAAAAAACAACCTTAAAAGCAGACAGGAGTTTGCTTGATGCATCACAGTTGCTGAGGGGGTACCTCAGAGGACTTGGTGGGTTGGGAGGAGGGGTTGGATACCATGTTGGGTGATGGAGGTGAAGCTCAGGCTCGTTTTGCATGCAGCATCTCTATCAGCAGGTTGTTGCAGGGCACGTCTCCATTCAGGTGCTTGTAGTAGAGGTACTCCTCAGCCTGCATGCTGATTGCACGGATCTCTGGCAACTGAAGCAGAAGCTGCCCGAACTTGTCTGTTTGTTGAGGGTAGTTGCACATGATATAGTCCAGCAGAGCTGCGTTGACTTGCTCCTGAACACTCTCCACCAGATGGAAGCTCTCCAGATTCTTCACGTCTAAGATTAGAGAAGCACACTTGTTAGCACAGTATTATACATCAATACCTCCAGACTGTATGATTAAAGCCTTTATTGATGTGGTGTTAATTCAATTCAAATAGATCCATACAGTGTTCACTCTATTTACTGGAGTTTTTCTCAAAACATTTCTCCCCACCTAAAAAGGTAATTGAATTGGGCCCTAGATTGCCCTAACACTGCAGCTCTGGAATTAGTGCCATTTCATGACACTAGATTCTGTTAAGAAGCAAAACTGGTTTAAGTGACTGCAGATATCTGAAATTTATATTTGTACCGTATGTGCTTTATAATACTGTGTATGTACAGATTTAAAGAAATTATATTTAAATACCTAATTTATTAAAAAAAAATGAAAAGAAGTGATATCCTAATGTGATGTGGTCAAGCAGCTGATGTACTAGAAAATGTATCTATCTCTTTAAATATTAAACCATAACACCACACCTGTTTAATTAACTTTTATTCAAATAGGATTTTCTCATATGCACCTATTTCCAGAATAATTTAAGAATCATCTTGCAGACCTAAAGGTGAAGACTCTCTGTATCCTACAGGAATAAAAGTTAAACATGACTAAAGATGTTGCAGTCTAAGATATGGCAATCTAATGAATCCCTAGTGTTGCCCTTTATTTAATCTGGCATAGACAGTGCTGCATATGATCTTTTATTAATTCTTTTGACCCCAGGTTGAATTTGTGTTGGGAAGCCCTATGCAGTTAGTTCTAATCAAAGCTGACAAGGTTCCTGTTTTTGTTTGACACTTCCTAATGATTCTGAAAGACTCTGACCTGCCTGGCCAGTGCTAATGAACCATCTGGCACACTCCAGTGGCTCCCAAAATAATCAGCCCAACCACCAGCTCCCGGAGAAAAGAAAATACATCAGTGACTAATGAGCTTTGGAAAATGAAAAATGAAAATGAAAAAATAGTCCTATCACAAAGGGTATATAGTATAGGGCCATGCCTTAGGACCTCCATGTGATACATTTGGTCATGCAGTGAGTGGTTGTGCGATATATATATACAGTGCTCCCTCGCTATAACGCAGGCCTCGGGGGACACACAATATGAGCGTTATAACCGAAGAGCGTTATAAACGGGGAGGGGAGGGGAGGGGAGGGGAGGGAGGGGTGGGGGCTGGGACACATAACACACATCTGACTAAAATACAAAATAAAATAACTCCCTCTCTATAATGCACATATAGTGAAGCAAAAATATAACTTTGCATTGTAACGATCCCGGTTCCTGCAGGCGGGGTTTCTCACAGGCGGAGGTGGGACACGAACCCAGGACCTCCCTTGAAGGAGCATATATCGGGCTTATGTCTTTTAGATCTACCAGCTGACCCCTACCCCGTTCACACTACACTATATATATTCGGTGCACATGCATATTTTAGTTCCCATTAAAGAGAAGTTACTGCAGTAGGTCTATGTGAAGCACCATTCACCACTATTCAGTCTTGGGCATAAACTGCCCATTGTACAAAATAGTGTCTTATGGTGTGGATTTGGTTTTGGTGGTTGAAAGTCACATAGTTAGGCTGACATAAAAATGACACCTTTTCTAAGTTAAATGCAGCCTCTGACTACAACAGCTCAGGATAACAAAGAAAGGTCAGTACATCTGGTAACCCCAGAAAGCATATTGCTTCCTGTAAGCTTGGTGATGTCAGTCGACAACCTCAGAAAACACTGTAAATGTGTTACTATGCCTATAAAAGTACACGATTGTACATCTGATCACTATAAATCACATGGTTGTACCAATTTAAAGTTACATTTACATTTAAGTTGATGTGTTACTGTGTGAAATTCTTCAAACTCCAAGGAGATTGCACTGGCCACTTGCTAGAAAACGTAAGCTAAGGTAATGAATCAGGCTACTCACGTAGTAGCCTCTTGGTTTATGGCTCTTGGGATACACTACTCAGTTTGGAACTTCTTTACCAATAACATTTGATCTCAATGTTAAATCAAACAACCTATGTAAACACAGTCAACTTGTTTCCCTGCACATTAATTATCTACAAAGTGAACTCCCGCTTACCCACGGCAACCAAATCTCCACGGTAACCAAATCTCCACCTCTGAAAAGAGGTCTTCACGGGTCCAAATTAATCAACCCAACCCGATCACGAACCAACGATTATTTACCAGACCCGACCCGACCCGACCCGACCCGACCCGATGTAAAATTCTTGTTATTAGACCCGGATCCGACCCGGCCCAAAAAAACTGTGGGACACTTTCCCTTTCCCCAGCTTGGTATATGCACTGACTAGATACAGTATTAAAACAGTGCTTATCCAGTCAACCTGAAAATCTGGCTGAACTACAGACAGTGTTTATTCCATCATGAACCTACACAGAGGACTGTAAAATTAAATATATGTTTGTGTAAAAGATACAAAGATAAATACATTATCTGAAAATCAAATGAATTGAAGTACGATCTCGTAAATGCGTGATTTTATTACAAACCTAACACAAGAGCAAATGGAACTGAGATGTAAAATTTGTGTTTTGCAAAACTTGTTTTCCTTCTTTGTCCACAATAACAACAAATGATCTCCAACTTCAGTTATGAATGATACACTTGCACATTCGTTTCCAGGGCACCTTATATAAATGGTATGTCCTCACCAGTTAAGCTTTTTTTCTTTTTTTTATTGTAGTAGATAACAAAAACAAGTGATTCTAGCCACTATACCCAGAATAATCCTGTTCTGGATACGTCAAGCAAGAAATATATATATATATATATATATATATATATATATATATATATATATATATATATATATATATATATATTACAAGTAATATGCAATCTACTATAATAAAAAGCTTAAGAGATATGCTTTTGTTATTAACTTTATTAACTTCATAACATTTTAGCTCCAATTGCTACTTAAAAAGCACGAAAACCCCTATAATCTTAGTATTACTTACTTTCAAAAAAATGCTTCACCAGTCAATGTTATTACAACTTTAGAATGATCCCAAACGTACACATTTTGCTACTGCATTTATAGAGATTCAATATAAATGATATACTGTACTGTATTTTTAACTTCTCTTCTCAACTGACTGCACACATCAAACAAGCTTGTTAATCATTAATTATGGCAAATGTACTGTGGCCTAAAGTGAATTATACTAAAATTATGCATGTCATTGTCTACAGCGATATATTAATAAAGACATTATAGAACTGCTTTATCTATATCAGTGCTCATTTTTATCTGTTTTAATTCAGTCTTGTTTCCCCACTAGAAATATACTGTATTTTTTTTATTCAGAATGATTGGACAGAATTACTGTGCTAAATCAGTTTCCCTAGTTCACAAACGTACATGTATCCACGTAATCTGTGTAATTCAATGTAATGCAGTCTATGGAATTAAATTTGAGCACAAGAACGTATCACGTTAATCAGTTTAATGCTCTTTTGTATCTTCAAAGGATAAATGTTTCCTATTGCAATCCACATTTCCATAATAATTCATATTTTGAGCTTTATTTGGTTTGTGACAATGTAATCCTCTGTGAAACAATACAATATCTACCACCCATTGTCAACTTTAATAAATCATATAAATGATAATGTACAATTAATCTATCAGATGGTTCTGAGGCTATTTAGGGATGAGGTGGGACCTTAAAACTACAAAGATTTTCATGGCATGTGCATTGTTGTAAAAACTTGTTTGAGTGAATGTGTTAAAATGTGTTATTGCTGTGTGGAAAAAAACACAGGAGTTTGATCATGTCTCTAATACATTTTGAAAATGGTATTATCATTCATGACTGCT
Organism: Acipenser oxyrinchus oxyrinchus; assembly: GCA_030684275.1. Classification (NCBI taxonomy): domain Eukaryota; kingdom Metazoa; phylum Chordata; class Actinopteri; order Acipenseriformes; family Acipenseridae; genus Acipenser; species Acipenser oxyrinchus. The sequence continues at coordinate 22,887,065 of CM060260.1, read as the reverse complement.
ATCCAGAGAGAAAAGCAGGTTATAGCTTATACAGCAAGTAACAATCTCTTATCTCTACATTATTCACTCAGGGACTAATTATCAACTTTTTACATGAAACAGCCTCTATGTGAGCACACAGAGGGGTGCTGTGCATTTCTACATCATGGCTGAAAAGTAAACCCCTAGGTCTTGTTGAATATATTGTTCCTTTGCCTAGTTATTGCAGCAGCCCAAGCTATAGAGTGCAATATGTACAACATATATGTTTTCTTTTTAACAAGAAAGAGTTTTAAAATCCCTATTTGTAAGCAAAGGAATGGTGCTTCTATGGAGGGCACATATGCATTTTTAGGTCTCCAAACTTTTCTTTCTTTTTTTCTCTCATGAACATGTTGTTTTTCGAAATTCAAGATGTGGTTCCTCTCAAAATGTGACGTCGATAACTTCATAAATAAATGAATAATACATTTTAGAAGGGATTTCTAATTCCCCTCAAACAAACGTCCTCGATAAATAACATACACCATCTTTTTTGACCATTCAGAATGCAGAAAATTATTTATGGCTATTTTATTCAAAATTTTTTAATAGCATTTAGTTTTAAAATATCTATCTGTACATTTTATTTTACAGAACTTTTACCCACGCTAAATAGTTTCCCTTTGACATGAGCACACAAAATCATGACCAATTTCTTATGTTATATACAGGTTCAATGACAAAGAGCTTTGACTAACAAATTCCTTTTACCACCATATGTTATGATGCTGATAATCCTCTAATGACTCACATAGTCAAAAAAGGTTGAGAACTTTAGCTGTAGTGTGTGGTCATCCTTTTGCTGAGCAGCCACTTTGTGTGTCTTTAAGTATGACACTATTTCAGGGTTTCAGCTACTAAATCCCTTTGCTAGTCTTGGTGCAGATTTAATAAAAAATGCTTCTAAAATGCACTGTTTGCCCCCACATATACTTTCAGAAATTAAGGAGGCGCTGTATAAAGGTATGTATTAGTGCTGAAGTATGTGGCAAGATTCTGGAAACAGCTTTTTGCAGGGATTTTAAGTACAGGAGACAATTTCATGTTCTAGTTATGAGACTTGATTGACAGGCTCCTAGCTGACAGAAATCTGTTAAAGGGCATTGTATAACTCTTTATGAGGGCAATAAAATATATTTTCCTCTCTGATAAACACTGATTGTATTAAGCAGTACCTGTGCCCTTGTATCACAGAATTAAAGCCAATTACATGCATATCTCATATTGTCAGGGAGCAATGTCCTACAGGTTGTTGCTGATGAATACTCATGAGATAGTACACCCTCGGAATTTACAAGTCCGATATTTGAACTCTAAAACGAATACGTGAGACTAACTGATCAATAAAATATTTAGTATAAAAGAAAAAATGCCCAGTATGGAAAATTGACAACTGCATTTAAGATTACATGGATAGAATTCAAATGCTTAGGAGACAAGTGCAGCTGCTGACACACTAAAGCATATTCTCAATTCACATAAATTATATTTATGTGTTCCTCTGTTTTTATCCTTAATATAAAAATGCTGACAAATCATATTTAAAGAAAAAAAAGAAAAAGGGAGGTCGGCTTGCACAGCAATTGAAAATAGCAACATGTAAAAACATAATTGCAGTGGTCTTGGAAGATTTAAGAAATATAGTGTTTAAGTAAGTTTATGTAAAAGAAAAAAAAAAAACCTTCAGATGGCAGCAACTTACTCTATAAAGTTGTGTTATCTTAGACGTTTTTTTGTATTTGATGCTTAATAAGGCACAGAAAACTGATCTCACCCAAGCAGGGTGGCCCACTTTGCAAGAAGTCCTGTTTCATTGTTCACATTTGTCTAACATATAGTAGCTCATCTATCACTTATTTTCTTACAGTACCTGGTGGAAGCAAGGCAGCTGGTATTTGAATACAGTGTTTACCTGGAGAGGGATTTCTTTTTAAACTGTTTTGAAATTATTTTAAGAAAAGAATGTGCACTCTTGAATGGTATATGTAAGGAGCGATGTTCAGAACTACAGTACACACCCCTGTTTCTTGGGGTTCCAAACTGTGTGTGTGAGTCAGTATTTGAAATAAACTGCTACTGAGTTTTGTCCGTGTGTCAGAATAAAGGATAAAGGCTCAATTTGCTTGCCTGGTCTGTCTGCACTGTGGGAAAGGTGGTGGGTTAAAATGAAAGAGAATTAAACAGGAACATCCAGTTGGGGATATATTAAATCAAATTTAAGCTCCAGTTGTTGTGCTAAGCATGTAGTGGATGTGTGATGTAGCCTCAGGACAAGTCCACTTTTTCAGCAATTCGAATAAAGGGCAAAAGAGCCTCAGGTATAATGAAATTTACAAGAGAAGCTCACACAAACATTTCTTGTTACAAATGCTCGCTGAAAGGCACTCTTCACTCCCCGAGTTGGGAAATATATTTACATCTATTTATTCTTTTGTTATCGAGATGTATTATTAATGGTTGTGAGAAAGCAGAGCGCTAGTGTAGGTGATACAGTATCAGGACATTTGAACAGGACATTTCATAACCCTCAATGTTCTACATGTAGCTATGTTTATCTGAGGGTATGTCCTTGCAGAAACATTCAAATTAAAATCAAATAAGTAAAGTAAATGAAATAAAAACACAATGTAAATGAACTGGTACTGATACAGCCTGTGCGTCAGCAGGGATTACATGAAGGAAAACTGAGCATCAAGTTTTTTAGAAGTACACTGATATTTCACGTATTTATGATTAATACATACTGTTCAGTGTGACGCTCGTCAACGGGGGCATGTTATACACATGGGGGGGTCATACGCAAGAAACACTATCATATAATAGACACTTAACTCAACACCACACACTGTGTGGTTTTCACTGACTCTGACTTTGCAGAATAAATGAATTTTTTTTCTATGTGCAAATATCGGGACTTTCTTCCTGTGCATCAGGACGCAGGACGTTTGCTAGGAAATCGGGACTGTCCCGACCATATAGGGACTGTTGGCAGGTGTGTTAATAGACATCTACAGTAATTCCCCTAAAAAGAAATGCAATAACAGAGTAACAGTTGGATATCTTGGTGGCACATGTCACCAAACCCTGAGACATAACAATAAACCTAACTCTAACCCTAGGCTGAACCTGGCTTTTTCACACACAAGCAGTAGATCTATTGGTTTCCACTCATTTGGTCAGTGCTGTCTATGAAAAAAGACTACATTCCTGGCTGATAGTGGATTCAGTGTATATGGATAAATTGGACCTTCAACACCAGCCAGCTAGTACTTACAAAGGAAGCCCTTTTTTAAATAGTAGTGCTTAACAAAGAGAGACGTACAACTGAGCACTATAAGGCTCTATAACACCCTACAGCATGTCGCCCAATTCCCTATACTATTGATTCATGCAATATTTCTACAGTAAATACAGTACTGGTGTTCAAACTGTAAACAACTTCTCAGTGTAACTCCCTTTTGATCCAGTATCTGAACTGAAGAAAAACTCCGCTGGCACTTTATAACACAGACATCTTATTCAGCATTAGTTTTATAACTAAATAAATACTAGGCCTATCTTTCTTAATGTATTTACTTTTTTGCTGCGAGAGGAGCTGCGGCTTTCTCCGGGAGACAAGATGCTTCAGCTTTGCTTCAGTCGAATCTGGGGCGAGCCCATTCCCTCTTCCCCTCTCCTGACCCGCTCTCCTTCTAGCACTTGGTTTGCTTGTCTGTCGCTTCGAACTGAACTCCCGACCGCTGTTTAGCCAGGCTATTTATAGTTTAAAAACTGCTAATTAAAATGATCCACGAGTGGGAATGTTACCTTTTTTTTTAATATAGCATTGATTACATGGTGCTTTTTACGTTTTTAATCACAGAAAGTTACATTTTTGCTTCACTATATGTGCATTATAGAGAGGAAGTTATTTTATTTTGTATTTTAGATAGATACAGTGTGTTATATGTCCCGCGGCACCCCCCACCCCCTCCCTCGTTTATAACGCTCTTTGGTTATAACGCTCATGTGTGTCCCCCGATACCCGCGTTATAGCGAGGGAGCACTGTATTAGGAACTATGCTGGTTTGCATTCAGTGAAGTTTTCAGAAATTATTTTATATGTGTGTGAGCTGGGGGAGTATGGGGAGATGTTTAGGATAAAGTGACAGGAAATCATTTGGGGGTCAAGTATCCCCTCTTCATACAAAATCCTGGAGCAGCAGAAAACCCACCCAAGAGCGAAAGCGCTCACCTAATGAGTTCAATAAAGGCAAATTCCCATCGACTTGTTTTTTTTGGACACATTTGAATTAATAATTCATCAGTGAGCTTGGGGATGTATATTTTGTGTGTGAAGGACAGTTAATCCATAGCGTATATTTTCTCTTCACATCTCCAAGTTTTTTTAAATTTCATTTTATGATGATGTAGGTATAAAGGAAAAAAAAGTCTGAAGCCATCACATATATTTTTAAGTGATGCAAATCTAAAATGGTTGTCAAGCAGTCATTGTAGCAAGCAGGAGTGTTTCCTTAAATACACTGCATTGTTTCCATGGGGGAGGGGAAGATTCAAAGCGCACCTGTTACTAAAAGACTAATGTTTTAATTATAGTAAGTTTCATCTTTCTACTCCATTTGTTCTTTCTGTCTTATGATTTTGTTATTCATGGGACCGGTAATATGAGACATGCTTATATATGGACCAACTTTCTCAAAAAAATGTAAGTATGTTGCTTTAAGTAAGGTTACTGGATTACAGGTACACTTCTTGATTGGTTATGACATATTTTAAAAGCACATTAATATTTGAACTGGCTATTGATGACTTACAGTTAGTCGACATGGACCTTCAAAACAGTATATATGCCAAACTCTCTGGCAGCGCAATAGGATGCTGCTGCCCCATTTCTCCACTTATTCCTTGAACAGCAGTTTACAGATGGCCCCAGCACAGAAATCCTTCTGCAGGATCGATACAGAAATGACAGGTTTTTTTATGTAGAGGTTGTGCAACCCCTTATCTCTGTTTGTGTGCAATGTTTAAATAAGCCAGGGCATGAACTGATCAATAGAAACCCGACAGTAGCCATTGCTCTTTCACTGTTCAGGTAATTCACACTGTCATGCACTTGGTAGAAGGAAACTATGACTGACACATAAGGCATGGCATTTATTTTGTATCACCACCCCTGTGCTCCTCACTGGATTGGGAGATCTCCACAGGGCTGGCTTGACAACCCTTTCTTGTCATCTGCAGTTGGCTTTAACTCTTCCTTGAGGCTATGGAGTGCCCTCCTAGGTAACATTGTGTCTCTATTACTGAGATAATCCTGGTACCCATTTATAATATACAGTATTGGGCTATTTGTAACAGTAAGTGTATGTAAATTACTTTAAACATAACTACCAGTCCTAACCAAGGCTGGCAATTAAGTAAATTAAGGCTTTATATTTGAATACCCAGCCTTGCGTAAGTCTTCCATCTTTGAAAGATGTCTTTTTCCACTATATTGTTTCTGCACATACAGCGGTCTCCTAGAACATGAGTCTGAAGACCGAACTACTGGCAGAAATTTGTATTTACATTGTAAGCATCAGTAATCTGAAACGACAGGTAACTACAGTGCTTCTTAGCTCTGAATAATAAGCAGCGAGCGAGGTGCTAGCATAGCATAGCGCGGCACTCCACATTTTTTGCACCTGGCAATAAAAGTTCATTATTGATTTTCCTGTAGCTGCTTGTAACTGTTATTGTTGATACATCAATAGCTGAAGGAAAGCACAGTGATTCACAGGAGGCAGAGAATGTGAAAATACAGGATACCCTGACATTAAATCACAGAATTATCCCCGGAATCGATAACACAGTTACAACAAGTCTCCAACTGCTTTCCATGAAACCGGAAAGTGCTGGAGGAACAGAACACTGCTACACTATCTTGTGAAGCAATGTCATGTTCTCAATAATGCTGTCCCTTTTCAAGATGAATTCAGGTTTTTTAACTGAGTTAACTTGATCTAAACTAAAGCGTTACTCTTTTAATTGTTTTGCTTGTTTAGGCCATTTACTTGTTTCATCTGAAAAAAGTAGCTCCAGATAAATTGTTAGGTGGAAGAGCCCATAAAAAGATTTGAAATAGTATTTTACAAAAGCATTTCAGAATGATACAGATAGCAAATTGAAAATAAGTAATTTATCTATAACAAGGATGCCCATGAGATATAAGTAGATACTGAAATGATGCCCGGTAAGGGAAAATTACAGTAGTCATCCATTAGTTAACTTGCTTTCCATTTTGAAATATCACTGTACAAAACATAATTTTGCTGTCCTATGTTTAAACATTATTCTCAAGGTTAATCTACATGATGTTATGAAATCAGTAATACCTGATGCTCCTGCTAGAACTAAACAAGATGGAATTCCTATCCGCATACCTGGGTAAACTATAATGTTTTGAGGTCAGGGTATTTTCACCTCTGGCTCAGATATAATCAAAGCATCCTGCTATAGTACCAGATAACTCTGACTCATGTGTGAGATCTGGAGCATTTAAGCCATCATTTTGGCCCCAAAAGATGTAATTTTTATAGTACAAAAACTATATAGTTTGTACTATGTAAGCTGACTGGTATGCTTAAAACCTGGACCAGATTACATATGGCCTACTTATTCTATACCAGCTACAGTACAGTCCATGAAAAACAGTCCATGTCGGCACCACAATACAGAGTGGCTGTAAAGCATTGTGTCTATAGAACTCAATCACCAAAAACATCCACAAGCCTTCCTCATGACAAATGCTCTGCACTGAAAAGTTATTCCACAACAGCAGCTTGAAGTGGCCACATGGTACTGCCGCCATATTGTATACATAGTATGCTGTGCATCCTTAATCTTGATTTTCATCCTTGGTAGCTTTGGTCAGTGTCCCTGGACCCAAAGATTGAGGTCAAACAGGTAGTTCTGCTTCAGTTTCTCTCATTTTGAATGCCTTTTATTTCTTTTATTTCCTTAAGATGATGATGTTTGATGACAGATGGTGAGTTATGTGCTCCCAATGCACAGCCAGGCTCCCCCACGTTGTTTTATGTGTGTATTGATTATACTTAAACCCAGAACTTTGAGATGACTTATAGCCAGTCACTGCCAAACTGCTTTGCTCACTAGAAAAAACTACTCCTATTATCTTGCATTTAATTAAGACGTAGCAGCAGTTTTATGCACCATTATTCGCCCCAGTCTGGTCTCAGAGGTGTAAATATTGAACTGTCGCAGATCCTGAATGCTAATCAATCCCGACCGAATTTCAAATGATTTCATACATTTCAGGAAATGGATATTTGCAAGCATTATTCTCAGATGCATACATTACCCAACTCCCTTGCACATTATGAAGAGATGTGCATTGATTTTGACAAGTGAAAAACACATTCCTTCCAAATTAGGTTATCATATCTGGGAATTTAAATATGAAAAAAAACAAAAACGACAGAAACAACAATTTCAAGTTTGTTGTTTCAGCATATCGGCAAGTGACCCTTTCTGTGGAGGGGCAGGAGCTCAACAAAATGTGAAAGAAATACAAATGGAAAAGCAAGGCTTGTTATGCTGAGGGCTTGACTAACTCCCAAGCCAAATAAAATCATGTAAGTGAAGCAAGTTTTAAATTAGGCTATTGGTACCAGTAGCAAGTGGAACAGGCAGGGTTGCGTGATACACAGCCGTTACGGATTCTGTCATTTCCCCTGTCCCCAGCTCTTCTGCATTGTGGTTAAATTGCTTGCTTGCTGTGCACAGGTCACTGGTTCGAGCCCAGCCTCTGCCCTGTTACGCAAGCACAAAAATGATTTTGGGGTTCAATCATTTAGAGCAATGCTGGGCTGCTTGACATGTTGCTGTTTTAAAACCACAAGTAAACAAGTAAAACAAAAACAAAAAATCTGCTAATGTCTTCATTGGCATAGCTGGCCCTCTTCCCATGAAAGATAACTATGTATGGAAACTAAAGAGATACTGTGGCTGAGATGATGTAATTAAAAAAAAAAGAAAATCTGATCCCTCTGTAACAGGATGATCCTGGAGTGAATAGTGTGAAGGCAAAATAATTTGAAAGCAGCACAGGGTAGATCAGTTTCAATTCTGCTTCCAAATATGTCATCCGCAGGGAGCACTAAAAAACTGGCCTGGATTTCTTTGCCTGTTTACTGCTGACCGTTTGTGACAATGCTGCTTTTTCTTCAATTGCATATGACAGCGCCTGACCCGTCAGTGGTGGGGTTACATCAAGTTCCACAGACTCAATATTTAACCCTACTAATCTGGAATACCAAGTGGCATGTCTGTTTGTTATTCCTATCTATAAAATAAAGGATGAACACATCCTCTCTACACAATTCAACACGAAAACAATGTAGCTCCAACAAGCAACGCTGGGTCTGTGGCCTGGTAGAATTGTACACTCTCTTTGTTTTTGATTAAAGACTGTTGTTCATTGTTTGGTGCACTAAGTAAATGACCACCCTGTACCTCCAAGTTCGAACATTGAGTGTGCATATGTGTGTTTGTGTGTGTGTGTGAATTATTTGTCCATTGATAAAACCTTCAGGTTTAAAAGGTAGAATATTTGTTTATGCCCTGACAGTGATGAGAATGGGGTTCCACTTGTTCTTTGTCTGTCCTGACTTTATGTGCTGTACAAAGACAAGTTGCTGTGTGCAAGCCAAATAATGCCTAACCTCCTCTTTATTGGCACTTAGCTTTAAAACTGCCCCTCACTTGTTGACACTGACGGATCATTGAGAAGCTAGTGTGCTGCAGAACGTGGAAGAGCAACACGACACAAGATACATCACCCAAGGGAAATGCTGCTTTGATTTCCATTAAAAGGGCTAATCTGTAAAGTTGAGAAATGAGGAAAACTTCCTCAAGGGTGCAAGACTGAATTCAGGCACACATTGATTCCGGCCTCTGTAGTGGAAGTGACATCATTCAAAATATCAGATTTAACTATTGCAGGAGCTCCAGCTGAAGTCACCAACCGCAATGTCCCAAGAGACTCAGCACTATGCAGAGAATCATTTGTAACTTCCATTGCTACTGTATTTGGCATAGTTCTCCAAATGTTCTTTTTTTGTTGTTTTGTGTCTGCTGTTCTACAGCAGTGTGTGTTTTATTGAGGCGCGCATTCAAGTTTAACAATATTAAAACAAATTGATATGATGTTGTGGCGGGGTACACCCCACCCCTGTGCGTATTTGGTATTTGTTGTATTATTATTGTTATTGTTTCTTTCTTAGCAGACACCCTTATCCAGGGCGACTTACAATTGTTACAAGATATCACATTATTTTTACATACAATTACCCATTTATACAGTTGGGTTTTTACTGGAGCAATCTAGGTAAAGTACCTTGCTCAAGGGTACAGCAGCAGTGTCCCCTACCAGGGATTGAACCCACGACCCTCCGGATCAAGAGTCCAGAGCCCTAACCACTACTCCACACTGCTGCCACTATTATGGTTTAAATGTATTGTTTAGTGTTTAACACATGATGTGTGTTGTTATTGTTTTACAGCCTGGATGGGGTTAAAACCCCTCCCAGCTGAAACTCTGCATAATGCGACCATCTCAAAAATTAATCAAGTAATTACCAGTTGAGAAATGGCCATATATATAAAAGCGAAGCCGCCGCTCCAGCTGGGTAGAGAGTTGGAGATAGTTTCGAGAAAGGAGACAGAGAGACAGTAAGAGTTATAAAACTAAAAATAATTGCTACTTGTGCTGGCTTTACACCAGCACGATACTTGTTCTAATTATTGTCTGTTTTGTTTTGGTCATTGAGACGTTTTGTTTGGGTTTGGTGTTTTGTTTGCTGCTTTGTTCAAACCTTTTATTTTATAAATATGCGCATCAGCGCTTCATACTCATAGTACTGAGTCTGTCTATTTCCAGGACATCATCACCAAACAGACCCTCTTATTTTTTAAATCCCTGAGTATATTTTAAATCAATAATTCTACAAAAACATCAGAACCTTGTTGACAATCAATATTCTCAGCTATGGGCTATTGAAACTTTAAGTCATGCCCACCTATGCTTTTGTACTCTCTACTATCGAATTTGGAGGTAACTAATAGATAACGCCCATAAAAAATAAGAAGCCAGAACTAAGATGGGTGATAAGTCTAAAGTGTAGATTGTTTTTTACATTCTTTGTAAAATACATTCATATGTAATAGCTTTTTATTGTATGTACTGCACCCAAACACACATGTAGAGATGTGAATAAGTGTAGACAATAAAGATACTGTGAATACCAATGAAAAAATATTAAAAAACTACATTGGCTAAAAAATCAAGAAAACACTCAAACAATTTTAAGAGCTTTTTTCCCCCACTAAATGGACGGAACCAACACAATAAATAAATAAATAAATAAATAAATAAATAAATAAATCATAGATTTAATGTTAAGAGGAAGCTAAGCAAGAATCCTGTTTCCATGGAGCCAGTAAATATCTCCTCTAAGTCCTCATTTTAGGACACAAAACACTTAATGAGTGACTCATACAGTATACTCAATGTTTTTTTTTTCATGAGCACAGGTTTGGTCACTTTACTACAAATATCACTTTGTTTGAAAAACTATGTGTACTTTGATCATTAATGGAGCAATTTTCAACTAATAATACCATATGAAAGCATGCACAGTACACAATCCACATTTGCTTAGGAAAATGTAGCTGCACCTTTAACTGAATATTCCTTAATATAAAGTGTATTGTAGACTTTATACTAAGGAATATTCAGTTAAAGGGGGCACATAAAAATTAAAATAAAATTAGTAAGTAAAATTGTGGAAAACATAAAAAAGCTGAGAAAACAGCCAACCATGCTATTCTCAGAAACAACCATGACTCCAGGAATCCCTGACTGACAATGAAGGTGGTGATACAGTTGGAGCTGCTGAAAGTATGTAGGGTTAACAGGTGGGGCCTCTCCTATCTATATAACATCTCAAATTACAATTGTTAAAATAGCTAAGTTGTAGAGTATTGAGCATACTGTTACAATGTCATGTTTTCAGTGAAATGATTTTCTTTAAAATAATTACAATCGTATTGCTTCAACTATAAGGGACAGTCGTCTTTTATATGAATTCAGTCAACACTAAGTAACCTTTAAGTGTCCACATTTCACACAAGCTATGCAGTAGTCATCACCCCCTTGCCACAGAAAATAATATCAATTAAGAATTATTGCTGATTAACAATGCTGTTTAATTAACATCAATTATTAATTAAATTTAATTCCACTAGTTCCGAGAATTACAGAGAAATAATTCATAAAACGAAAAAATAATTAAACTCCAGTCACTGTGTATAATCAACATATAGATACATAGTACATAAAATGTGTACTATTATGGAATATTGCTGACATATCTACTTTTCTTGTGCCATTGTGTGGATAGGAATAAGAATAAACTGTGAAATTCAGATGTGCACCGTAACATGGCAACAGGCATAAATGGAACGGCTGCTTCGTTCTGATTGGACCATATTCAATTAGCATGACAAACCGGATCGCACAACTGGCAGTGACGTTGCTGCGTAGCAACACACATTTCCGACTTGATGTTTACACGATCTTACAGTGCAGTCAGTGAGTACTGGCACATTGTGTGTAAGTAGTTAATCAACATTTTGAAATAAAAGTTTCCTTAAAATTTTAAATAAGGAAACAAAGCGCCCCCCTCCCGTCCCCTTGGATCTAAACACCCCCCCTATGGCTTCAGAGCCCTTTGGGGCGGTATCGCCCTGTTGAGAAACACTGATCTAAATAGTCTGGGTTGGGTTAAGTAAGTATCTGCTGTTTGCTTAGCTGTAAGAATCTCATTCGTGATGATAAAGGTACACATTATTAAGCAGTAACACTAAAGATAAATAGATAGAGAAGTAGACAAACACAACTCCTTTTGTATTACATATTATACATGAGAAAAATTAAAACGCTTCAAACACTGACAAAGACTACTTGTTGAAATGTTTACTGCATATTGTAATGAGTGTACACATTACTGTCTAGTGTTGTCTCCCAGCCATACCTAACAAACCTCTGCTGTTGTATGTTAGGTCCTAATAGTATTGTGTGTATAAAGTAGAAGTAAAAGTGGTTGGCTTTCCAGCACTCTATTTGAGTGGCTGTGTTCATGAGAATTCTAAGCATCACAAACTGTCCATTGACAGACTTTTTGGGCTTCAGCTTCAACTCACCTAGGCTGAAGAGCACAAGGAACTTGAGGCACACAAACTCGCGCTGGTCCAGCTGGAGGGATCGTAGCTTGGCAACAAGCTCCTGTGCATGGCTCAAGAGGTTATTCAGAGTACCACCCGCCTGGGACGCAATCACTGAGTAATCCACCTGAACAAGACAGACAGAAAGGTAGAGAGGGAAAATAAGAGACTGGTGTTGACATGACATTTCTAAATACAGGTCAGAATAAGTTTTGCTTAAGTGACTGATTACAGTACATTGTGTAAATACCTTCTAAACTGATTGCACACAATGTGCTTCTTTAAAAAGCAGTCTACCATCTAAGCCAAGCTATTTAATATCTTTATATAATTTATAAATACTGTATATATCTTCCCTTAAAAAATGTTACGTGCAGTGTAGCGTACACTTAAGTATAGGCTCTATTTAGTTTACTCTATTTAGGCTCTTTAATTATTAATCAAAATGTTAATGTTCTTTGTCTCTATACAGGCTAAAGACAGCTTACCAAAATGGAGATCATGTTAGCCATAGTGACGTGGATACAGTAGCGGACAATAAAAAGAACAAGGAGAAACAACTTTGTGGCAGTATTCTTGCTTCTACTGTGTACACAGTATTTTTATCCAGTGTCTTTCTACAGCCCCTGCAATTTTCATCTGTGGAGATATCCTGCCTGTACTGAGTACATTGTATATATTATCACCTCAGCTAGAGAGGGGAAATGAAGCAAAAGCAGCAGCAGCAGCATAATCAAGATCAAATAAACAGAGGTGCTGCGTTTTTGTCTTTCTTTTCCTGGACACTCACGCTATCCATGAGGGTGAATCTTAGCAGGCTCCCTGAGCTCCAGGGGCTCTGACAGCAGGCCTCTTGCAGGCCCTGCGGCCCACAGCTACTCTTTCAGGTGCACTTAATATCTGCAGCAACAGCATATTTGTCTGGGAGGCAAGTCCTTAGCTGCCACTCACTGTAAGCAGGCCATATTAAATTTTTATATTTATTGACAATTCATTAGCATAATTGACTGCACTAGGGTTTCTGAAAAAGGTAGACTGCTGCCTCCTAAGCACAAGAATGGGTCCCCCAAGCAGGATTTGCAATTAAAAACGAGGCAGATTAGAATTTATTTATTGTGTAAATATGATGAGTGGAATTTTTTAGCTTGAGCTGGAGAATTTGAGATGCATACCAGCTCTTTATTTCAGTTTTTTAAGGGAGTAAAACATTATGAGTCAGTGAAAAGCAGACCCCCAAAGGTGTCAATCAATTTACATAAAATCAGCTGTGCATGAAATAACTTCAATGAGCAGCCTTCTTTCTCTCTTCCACTGCAGGACTAAAATAACTGTGCTTTAGAGTACGGAAAATAATGTTACACTCATAGTCAGGCTTTGGTCAATGACCAACAAAAATAACCATTTCGCGATTTGAGCACTGACAAATTATCAAAGAATGAAATTAAAGGTTATTTTGGTGTTTGAGCAAATTATTTTGCTCAAATTGCAAAATGGAAAATATCAAACAAGCAAAGAGCGAAACACAAAGGAAGTGACAGCTTCTTCGGTCTTTGAGTAAAGCGGTATAGTCACATTGCAAAATGTACTTTGAGCAAATGGACAGTTCCCGAACAGATTTTAAAGATGCTGCTCAATCTGCGATTAGCAATTAATTGCATGGTGTTAAAAATGGACAGCAGGGCTGGTAGGTGACGTAATCACAAACGAAGACATAAGCCCGATATACGCTCCTTGCAAAGGAGCCGGCTCTTTTATACAGCGGTATCGGCGCTATACTTTAGTGCGAGAGGTCCCGGGTTCGCGCCCGCCCTCCGCCTGTGTGGGGATTGCCTCGCTCTGTGTGAAGTGCTGCCTGCGCTAACTGAGATTGTTAAAATATTATAAGATTACTGTATACACAGTATTTAAACTGCAAAATCATACGTCAATCTACGTTTGTCAAATCAGTTTTTTAAGCAAAAGAAAGAAAGAAAAAAGAAAGAAAAGTATGCTTACTAAACATTTATAATAGTCTTTTAAAAACTTCCACTTTTTAGAAAACAGGTGTTGCAGACCTGATCAGCACCAGAGTGTGCCTGTGCAATAAAGACGGAGACTGCTTTTTGACAACATAAAAAGCCTTAAATGTTTTTATTTTTTAACATACAAATCTCTGGATTTGTTTTTGCAAGGCTTGCTGCTTTGGCATTTAGAATTGCACTGAACTCCCTTACACACACAGAAGCACTTCTTTGTTTGACAGAAATGAAGCCTTGCATAGCAGCAGAAGCAGTTGCTGCTGCTGTACGAAGAGAAAGTTTGTACAGCATCCCCCAGCAGACCGAAGACTGAATAAGCTGTCTCTTCTTTTATGTTTCCGTACTTTGCTTGTTTGGTATTTTACATTTCCAAATTTGATTATATCGCTTTACTCAAAGACCGAAGAAGCGGTCTCTTCTTTTGCATTTCATTCTTTGCTTGTTTGATATTTTCCATATAAGAAAAGCCACAAAATAAATTCAGAAATTTGTATATTATTGATTTTATTTTGTATTCCTGCAACATACTAAAAATAAACCAGTGGTGAACCAGTATTCCCCCCATGTAAAATGTGGATGAATGTCTTTTAAATTGGTTTTCCTGGTCAAAAAAAATCTTACAGAAACCAATATTAATTTCCACCATCCATAGCAGTCCAAATAGAAAAATGAGGGGCTTCGTCTGAGTTTGTTAACCGAGACTGGCCCTTATGTACTGCAGTAAGCCTTATGAAGCTCCCTTATGCTCCTGTTCAATTGTACTGCAATATATCTACTGTGTGCCCTTAGAAGAGGAGATTGTTCATTGTCTTGATAAAGCCTAGTAAATACTGCCCATTGATTTAATGTTAACGTAGAAACATATATTGAATTTCCTGTAGAGAAGTCTATTGCATGCACTGTAGAATTGTCTGCTAAGGGTTTCAAGATGAAAAGGTTTTGATTGAAAGTTCCTCCAGTAACCTTATATTAGTCCGATTTCCAATAAATTCTTATAGGGTTTGCTTCAGCTCTGCTACAGGCTAGCAAAGGGGATTTGTGTCCATGGCATGTTTGACTGGAGCTCATTGGGTGTAATGTTTCGCTTCATTTTTGAGCTAATCCACCTCTGAGTATAGTGCAATTCCAGAATGAGGAATATAGCTGCATGTTCAGTCACACTTCTGACAGCCCGCCTGCACAGTCCCTCCAAGGAACCCCATAATATTTAGATTGAAACACAAGTCAAATGAAAACAAAGGCAGCGTTTCTGAGGTTATCTGAGCAGCCTACCCTTTCTCTGGTACACAATAAAACTGTTCATCTGTGTAATCCTGCACTAATTGATCATTTGTGTTCAACAAATACGGTTTTAGGTAACGGCTCCCATTTTTTTTTTTTGATGAATTGTGAGTTGCAAGATGATTGTCGCTCCTTACCCACTATAAAATAATAGAAGATAATGAACAGGTCGAGAAGTGCCCTTCTCCCTCCAGACCGCACAACACCAGCTGTTCATTAACCAGAATATGCAAATGGTGAAACATTCCCCTCTCCGCTGCTGCCCTGCATTACAAAGCCTTGCTTGCTCATATTTCTCAGCCTGCGTTTTTTAATCATACTCAAATAAAGAGTGACAGAAGAGGGGACTGCGGACTGGAAGTGGAGTCATATGTAATTTAATCGGGTCCTTTGGTAGAGAGGAGAAAAGATGACGAGAGTTGGGGGAATGAAATGACTCTTACTGTATTAAACATACTGAGTGAAGGGGGGGTGGGGGAGTTAGACAGCAATACATACGCTATTTGGAGTCTTGGGTATAAGTGTAACTCATTTACTCAGTGCAGGTCCCTAAATGACATGTATAGCATGAAAAGGGAATATGTGGAATATGTATTGCTGTAGAGGGTGTTTGAATGAATGCATTTCTGCAAGTCCTCCAAACACCCCTTAAAATGACCTGGAAACTTACAATACATCCCAATTAGACGTATTTTAACAATGGTAATAGTCTTAGAACTCTTAAGATTTATTTTTTTCTATAAACCACCTTCAACACTGGTTAACCTGCAGTATGAAGCCTCTAAACACAATTGATTAGAGGTATTTGGTTATGTGAGGTGGGGTCTTATACAAGCCCTACAGAGAGTCAGTATGTACTGCACTTTTGTGCCAATGGACTTGGTCCGAACTTGCAAATTAAAAAGTTTTGTAATCTGATATCTTGGGTGTCTGTTCCAGGAATGTAATCAACAACAGCAGGCTTCCCATCCAGATGTAGAGGAATAACGATGTGAGATGGAACCCAATTTTTGCATTTTAACCTAATAGTGAGTGCACCAACTGGCGTGTTTGAATTCTTAAGTCTGCTCCTCTTTTGAAATGATAATTAGTACTGCTTAAGGCTGCTCCGTACTGGGTTAATGGAATTAAAAAACAAAGATTTCCATCTAACTACCTAATTGCTGTTTTCATCACAAAATGCTATTGAAATACATAGCCTAGAACATAATTCTAACAGTGATTCAAGAAAAACATTATGTTTATAATTATACATAATTTCTCATATCTGAATCTATGAGACATCATCTTACAGACATCTAAATCCATATCATGAGTTAATTCAAGAATTATGGTCCATAAATGACAGTGAGGTGACCTAAGGGAATTTGACTGAAGATGTTTATGTCTGGTTTATTTTGTTTAGTGTTTCTTAACACACTAAGCCATTCATGTACTTACTAAATACTTTTTGACCTGCTATACACTTTGAACATAGCTGGAGAAAAGACATACAGTAGCAACAATTGTATTGCTTTTAACACAGTACACATACTTCTGCACAATATAATGTTCTTAAAGCTACGTCTCAATTTTCAATTTATTAATAGTTTATGTCTGCATTTACCTGTTGCCCGGTAACCAAAAGGATTGAACCTTCCTTCCCATGTACCACTTGTCTGAAAATGTGATCTAAAATTAACAGTTCACTCCAGCAGTTCTGCAGAAGCTTCATTTGGTCATCAACCTGGTAAAAAAAGGAATAAAATAAGATTATTTCTTCAATATTAATAGGTTAGTGCCTCACAAGTTTCTCTATCTTGTGCATTTTGACACGTATCAAACTGAGATGGATGCTCTCAAGACATATGTCTCCATTTGTCAGTGTTACTAATTCATTTGCTCTCCAGGTGACGTCACCCTGTGCAATCATTTATTATTAATAATGATTTTAGTTACGGGTTATCTGCAAAAAGTCAGCTCCCTGTGCCAATAAAGGGACGATGCTGACGTTAGAACAGAGGGAGTAAGAGGGTGAACAACAGTGCTATTGTCAGTGCTAGCGTTCTTCCCACACCGCAGAGTGTTAATTATTACACACTGTAGCCACCGAAAGAAAGAAGGCATTGAAAGGAGCGTGCACAAAAATGTGGACAAATGTTAAACTGTTCCCCATTTTTCCCCAGAAACACTATTTTGTTGTTTCTCTTATCTCTTCTGTGCAATCTCCCTGTAGACATTGAATGCTATTTCACCAAACATGTTTATCCTTTTGGCTCCAAAATAGGAACCCCCTCAGTGAAATACTACTGTAGACTAGATGTTAGACTACTATTAAGTCAAGAAATTTGCTAAATCAGTTGCAACTAGTGTTTGTTTTTTGCTATGAGCCAGCTAATATCAACAGCCAGCTATTGTACATTTTAAAACAAAAGTTTGATTCCCAGTAAAAGTCTCCTATTCAATTAAGATTAGGTAGGCATAAACTCTGGTGCTCAAATTCTATTTTCATGGATGGAACATGCCCACAGCATGCAGGAAGTATTCAGTGTTGCAAGCCACCTTCTTGTAAGTGGTGATAGCTGGCATTCTCTGTATTGTGTTGCTCTTATACAAGTAAAGTCCCTCTATGAACAGTCATGTTTACAAATGACTAAGAAATGACTAGGAGAGAGTTCTCACCCCTCCTGTATTTAAGGCACTGTGTTTATTCTGTTGTTTCTTTTCACATTTCAATGATAATTATTTTGACGGGGGCAGTTGTTTTTATTTTTTACAAAGCCTAAACATGACCAGAGAGGATGGCTCAATCCAAGGCTTATTTGGTCTACACTGAAATGAAAACCAAAAACATCTTAACTGTCCAGGTTAACTGATAGCTGTAATCACAGGGGCAGCATGGACCAGGATTTACACTGGAGAGTAAGAATTATTTTAATTTAAAAAAAAAAAAAATCTTAAGTTTGCTATACAGCTAAAGTGAAAACGTTTTAGGTAATGATCACCCCTTTTTTTATCTGCATCCTAAATGATTTCATCTCCATGGAAAATGCGTCTAGAAAATGCGTCTTTGCAAGCAGGTTTAAGATGTGTCCAAAGTCCACATTGCTAGTTGTTAAAAGTTGTAAGTACTGTAGTAGGAAAGAGGCTATATGATGAACATTGCAAAATGCATTCTGGATTACACATGATTACACACCTCCCTGTGAGGAAAAACACAGGCTGTATTCAATTTCCAGTGTTGCAATCGTGTGCAAATACTGCAGTTTGTGAATACGCAGTGAGCCAAAAGTCAAGCAACATTCTTTACTTTACCAAATGTTCTCTTTCATGTAAACTGAACACATATTCTGACTGCATGTGAACCATATCTCCACACATTATAATGAATACCCTTCAAAATAATCAATAACCATTGGTAAAATGATCAGTATTGTATTGACTTCTCAAAATAGATATGGATCTCAAAGGAATTCATTTATAGCTGAGACTTTAATGCCAGGGATCTCTTTAGCTATCTGTATATTAAACTGCTTCTGACTAGGGGAACATGTTTTCTGATCCTAGCATAATTTGGGTCTCTGTTCTTTAAGAATCCCTGATGTTGGTAAGTAAACTCTGAGCTATGCGTGCAATCTGACTGTTGAACAGGATGGTTCGCTTACCACACTTTTACCCTCGAGAATCCTCTCTCGGCATAACTGCTCCACAACTCCACAGTTGCCTTCCTGAGAGGCCTGAGTGTGGAATGTGTTAGAGGCTCGAAAAAATATTACTAAACCTCTTCTCTGAAAAAATGTTGCCCCTTATATTTTAATGGATGTACTGTAATGCTGTAGTCATTGACTGATCAACCACAGAAAACCAGAAAAGATGCATTATTCCTGGCAACTACTTTGTTAAAGGAGCTATAATTACACATGTGAAAAAATACACTTCATGATTTTAAATCAACATCAGTTTAAAAATGCGTAAAACAAACATTACCATGCAGTATAGTCTTTCATGTATGTATTTCAGTATGCTCTGTATGTGTAGTATATTAAGTATGTACATGTATTTATATTAATGTGATATGTTTCTCAAGTAAGTTCAGATTAATTTATTTCTTAACGTGCAGCAGACAGGAGTCTTGTTTCACCTACTTCAAGTCTAATCCCCTGGATGTGCTACATACTTCAGCTGATAGGCCAAACTGTGACATTTCTCTATGCCTCATCCCAGGGACTTGTAGAGTAAACTTAATTCAAATATTATTTGTATTGCTGATACACAATAACCCTCACTTATTATTTATTAACACACTGTATAAATCAACACCGCTGGCAATTGTGCTCATTTATAAATAATCTGCTGTGTAATAGATCAAAAGGGCAGTTAAAGTACAGCACATTATAACCCCTGTATGTGGTACACCTTGCTGACAGTTACTGGAGTTTTCCTAGTCCTTGATGAAAGTGTTTTGAAATATCTTATTTGTGTCATTGTATATATATATATATATATATATATATATATATATATATATATATACAGGTAGTGGACAAAAAATGGAAACACCAATGTGAAGACACTTAATAGGGTGTGGGCCACTATGGTATCCCGCTCTGTGGAGTTCTTGGTGGACCGCTTTTGATGAAACAGGCTGCTCGCACCCCAGGTTGAAATTTGCAGTCAATTGATCTGCAGTTGCTCGCCTGTTTTGCCTTGCACTTCGAATTAATGCTCGGATATCACAATTCTGGAGTATGCGCTTCCGTCCACTGTTGACCTTTGCTGATGATGTCTTTCCCTCAGAGTTCCATGCCGACATCACCTTAGACACCGTTGCTTGTGAAACATCAGCAAGCTGAGTTGTCTTGGTCACTGAAGCTCCTGCCAAACGCGCCCCAACAATCGCCCCTCTTTCAAAGTCACTGAGATCTCCTCTTGCAGCCATGCTAGCCATAATTATAGGCAACCAGGCCTGTCCAGCATTTTTATACATGACCCTAAGCATGCTGGGATGTTATTTGCTCAATTAACGCATGAGCCACACCTGTGTGGAAGCCCTTGCTTTCAATATACTTGGTGTCCCTCATTTACCCAGGTGTTTCCATTTTTTTTTGTCCACTACCAGTATATATATATATATATATATATATATATATATATATATATATATATATATATAATTGTAATAGTTTTACAAACTATTTGCTGAAAGAACAGTCAATAAGCTTTGATGGGCATTTGGAGATCTACAGTCAACTTGGGCAACTTTTGTCCCCCTCCCAAAATAAACAAATAAATAAATACAAATAAATTATTAAAAGTTGTTAGCAGTAAAAGCACAAAATGTGTTGCTCGCATGCCGGTGTATATCAGTGAAAACCTGCACTGGAGGCCCTCATAACTCATGGCACAGGTGTGCAAAGCCCTGGATTACTATATGCAGGCATTGGGACAGAAAGATGCTGTGGTGAATAAAATTCTACTGAATCCTGAATCTATCTCTTAAGGCTTTCCTGATTGGCTCCACAGGGTCAGAAACTATCAACCTCTGTTTACACTGAAGCTGATTGATTGTGGGAGGGCTTGGCTGATGGACTGGCGGATCAATACAACTGAAGCATGCAGATTGATCTGTTCCCACGGTGACCGCATTAACAGCCTCCAGAGTGTAACCCTTGACCTGCGCTACAGACTATATTATATAGGAAGCCAGTCTTACCACACTGAAAAGCAAAGGTTCCGGCCTTCTATTAATAAGGATGCTGTTCCTCTGAGGATACCGCTGTCTGCCAGGTTGAAGAGGTTTCTGATTATCACAAACACTCTATTCATGTATAGTCTAATTAACTCAAAGTCTTCGCTTTACTGCTTTATTTGACAACATGGTTCTTGTTTATCTTAGTGATCAAGGATTCTTCAACTGCTTCCAATTTCATCCAACAGCAATCAAAACACACGGCCTATCAATAAACGTGTGTTCATGATGAATGCTGGTTGATTTAGGTTTTAACAAAACAGGTGTGTTGAGTCTGTCATTTTGCTTATTTAGCAGACACCTTTATCCAAGGCAACTCGCAGAGACTAGGGTGTGTGAACTATGCATCAGCTGCAGAGTCACTTACAATTACTTCTCACCCGAAAGACGGAGCACAAGGAGGTTAAGGGACTTGCTCAGGGTCACACAATGAGTCAGTGGTTGAGGTGAGATTTGAACCGGGGACCTCATGGTTACAAGCCCTTTCCTTTAACCACTGGACCACACAGCCTCCCATGAATGAATTGCATTTGAATAACTGGCACTTATGAATTGAATTTGAATAACACGCACAAAGTTTCTTCATAAGCACCTGCTTAAAAGTATAAAAAGTGATATTAGTATCTAAGTAAACTATAGAGTTATCTGTTCAAAGTTCAATGTCTTAAAACATTTTATTAAAAAGCAAGGCCTCTTTTGGTGAATGCTTTGTGGGACACTTCTGTTATAAAATATGAACACAAGTGAAGAAACTTGTTTGTCTAAAAAACTAAAAATCTATGAAATGTCTTTAAAATCCCAAATCGTCTCCCTTTCTCTGATCTTTCGTTCCATTACCACTGTAAATTGGGTGCATGGAACCCCTGTAAACTAAACCAGCATTGAAGTGAATCTATCGGGGATGAATAATAAAGTCTATGTCTGAGAAGGGCGCAAATGCTGGTGTGAGAAAAAGGAAAAGATTTCTCTTGGTTTCTTGCAGTGGGAAAACTTAAGCCTAACAGCAGCTAAAACCATAAGAGCTTTTGAGTTAAGTATTGTAGTGCCTTAGTTATGTGTTCATAATAATTTAAAAATGACCTATAAGCCTCCAACAAGTAATTCCATGGCTTACATCTAAGAAGCTATCAACTAATTACCAAAAACAGACCCAGACGAATCAATTATTCAGATGAACATTAGGCTCTTAATATACATACAGGCATGGGAGAAATATTTCCCTAAAGTAACCTGCTACAGATATGCAGTGAGAAAATAATGCATTGCAAATTTTAAATGAGGTCTAACTGCAGACTTGGAGTATTGATCTTTAGCAATGTGCACTCGTGAATCTGTAAGGAACTGTTCTACATTAACCGACCCTGTCAGGAGACATTTTATTGAATGCATTGTTTTATTTGATGTAGGAATTTATGCTTTCTTTATAACAAAGTGTGCAGTTATATTTATGTGCTCTTTGAATTGTTTATTTCATCTTTTTTTTCTATTAATACATTACCAGAGAGGCTGTACCAATATAACTGATAAACTCAAAATGGCAATACTATGCTGTAGATTACAATACTATGATGAATGTTAATTGTTCATAAAATTATATATATATATATATATATATATATATATATATATATATATATATATATATATATATATATATATACAGTATATATATACACTTTCTCCATTACCCCATAATCATTCTCATAAATATTTCAGTGTTCACATCCAATAAAACACAGTAAGCCTCCTTCTACTTTCTATTAATCAGACCTCTAGCTTTGAACTCTGTTTCGCCATGTCCTTGCCTAGTAACCCATCACACATAATTCCACAATTAATATGTAACTCTACTGCTGATTTACAAGAACCATGTTCACTTAATTGCCCACAATATAGTGCAGTCATTTCATACATCCCTGTGGTTCATCTCTCTTGGGATATCTCCATTGGGTCTTCCGGTCTGTTGTATCAGTTTTAAAATGTTTATAGTGTTGACTGCACATTTAGAAGAAAATACATTTTCATGTCTTATGTTTTATTTTCTTTCTTTGAAAACAATTGTCATTAAAATAACCCTGATCCAGAAGATTTAGTGTTACCATCCAAGCAGGTCTCCCGTCCACAGGTTTATATCTATATGTATACGTTTAATTTTTTGTAGCAATGTTTTAATAATAAAGACAACATTTTTTTTAATTTGAAATGAAAAATGGGGTTGATCACTTTCTTTAATTATAAGATGACCTTGCAAAAATAAGTTTCTGACGAGTGTGCTACCAAACCTGTCTCTGCAGCTGTTTGACAAGTAAGAGTTTGAAAATTATACTAAAGAACCTTGTCGTAGTGGAGACATCTGATACTATATATATATATATATATATATATATATATATATATATATATATATATATATATATATATATGCTATAACGCAAACAAATGTAAATATTTCAAAACACAAATTCAAGTTTGCCATACACTGTATAAATATTTCCTTTAGCTCACATTGTGTATTCCCTGGTTCGCTTGTCTCTATTGTTATCTATTGTCTTTTGACTTTTTCTGCAGCGCTGCTCTTAAAATAGTCAGCAGTAAATAGATGGCAGAAATAGATGTGAACAGACATCTGCTGACAGCCATTGACAAACACCTCTGACACGCCACTGACCCCTGGCACGCTAGTGAAGATTTAATCAAACACAGAGAATTAAGTCTGTAGAAATGGGTGTAATTAGACTTTTCAATGGGCTAATTACATAATAATGGGTGATCGGTGTGGTGGCTACAGTACTTTAATGTATGTGTGGTTTAACAGAAAGGAAACTTCAGTTGACACACTGCTGAAATGGACCCCCAAAACAGCTACTGCCCATTTAGTCATAAAAAAAGTGTTTAAGTCAACTGGATCTGATAGTTTACTAATTGAATGCTTATTTATATTTGCAGTTTCAGCAATAAATAATATCTTACACTGGTTACACAGAAATCTTTAAGTATAGTGTACATAAACATAAAAGTAACACTTTATTTTAAAGAACTTGATCAAAGGTCCTTAAAGAAATAAAAAACTAATAATTATAAATAATCCTTATCTGTACGTCCTTAAAAAAAGGTCACAATGTGCTTTAAAATACTAAAACACTTCTTAAATAAATTGATTTAAAAAGGTTTTGGAACTTGTTAATGTAAGTACATGGAAGATGTATGGATTACAAAGTTTTTCTGCCTTTTCCTTTGATTCCTGCTCTCAGAAAAACCTGAGAGCACTAAAGGCACCATTAATGGCACTTTTCTAAGGCCAGTTTATAACAAGCAGCATAAGCTGCCAATAAAAAGGCTTTCAGACCCTAATCATTATTTAATACTGAATGACCTGACATTTGTGATGTTTCCAGTAAAAATGGGATTGTTGATAAATGCAGCATCAATACTGTCTGCAAGGCTTTGAATTGAGCATCAGAAAAGAAAGGACAGATTTCTTCAGGAGTGAATGTTTGCAAGAGGATGTTGTGCTTTTCAGAACCAGTAAAAATGCTTATTCCCTGTGGACAGCCCTTGTGAACACTGGGATGAGTGTCTCTTTGCCAGGATGAGTGTATCAGCTCTCAGCCAGGAACTTGTAGTTCATGACAGCCTTTTATCCCTCATCAAAGCAACAAGTGGATGAACAGACTCTCCTGCCTGCTAACACTCCTCCTTCATGTCTCTCTGTAGGAATTCATCCCCTAAATCTTTCCTTTTAACAAGTGCACACATTTCCTTCCTCCTGCCATTTGAATCTATGAGGCACAGAGCAAGGCTCTCTCCCTCTTCTTTACTATCAAAGCCTCACTTCATTAGTGGGGTACTGTATGGCAGTAATTGTAACTAAAGTCAGGGTACCCTGTGTTGTGTACATTGTCGTGTTACGCTAAACACGCTTGATCTTATGATAGGGGTTGACTGGCCACCCTAATTCAATCTGCACAACTTTTCACCCTTCAAAACGGCTGCAAAAGGGGTATCTCAGATAATAACAACAAAATGACAACAAAATAACAACATAATGCTATGATTCGAGTAGTCTCAACCCCCTTTAAATGAATGTACTTAGTTAAATAACAGGAATTTTATTAATATGAATATAAACATGCCGAGTTGGCTTTTTCATTAGGGCACATAAAATCCTGAAATACAGAACCCTTTGTACCCTTTGTGACAGAAACACAAATGACCAAATTATTTATGAATGAACAGAGGCCTCCTGAACCTCACTCCTGCTGTATCACCTCCTGATCAAACAGATATTGTTACCACAGAAATAGCAACACCGAAAAAATCCAGCAGCCTGCCAAGAGGCTTGCCCAGAGCCCTCTGCTGAGACTGCATGTGTGAGAGGTTAAAGACAGCTCAACAGAACAAAATATGCAAGGGAGCAGGCCTTACAAAAACTCACACACCATCTCCAATTGTAAAGGCTGGGAAGTGGGGGATCATCTATCAGTGGACAAATGTGGGGACTAGAATGCTGCTCCTCAAATGAAATAATATATCTCTGGAAGCCTGTGCCTGCAGTACGCCTGAAGCCCATATATCAAACCTGAGCGGCTGATGGATACGCTCCAGAGCTATTAACCTTCCACCTGTTTCCCCTTGTCCTTCACGAGGAGCCCCTGCCCTTGATGCTGCTCCCTTCCCCTGTTCATCTTCTTTCCTGGTGTTAATGTAAAGCAGGGGCCTGTAGAATAATTCAAATGCAATGGACCAGGGACATGGTTACAAATCTCTGCCAAAGCCGCAGTAACTCATCGGCAGTTTGTCAGAAGTGTGCTGGGTGACCTCACTGACAACACTCTGGGTATATATTGTCTAGAAGTACAGAGATCAGACCTAACACCTCTTATTAATGTCCTTTTGAATGAATAAAGAATCATTGAACTGCTCTGGAATCAAATTAAAATAGTAAAGATACCAGTATATTCAAATTACAAAATCATATATTGGATTTAAAAGAAAATGTCTAAGTGTCATTTTCAGTTACAGATCACTTTGGATATATTAAACTAAGAAATCAAGAAAAAAAGGCATTTGAATACAGTTTTAGTTTTAATGTTCTACTACAAAGAAGTAAGCATACATATAACGCATGTATAAATAAATTAATGCTTCATTTTACTACTATACCATTGTCTAACTCTGATATACTAAATATAAATTGCAGTTTTATTCCTAGACCATCTTTGTAAATCTACTGCCAAAGTATCACCAAAATATGCAGTAAAAAAAAAGTGGTTTTTAAAATGTTATCTTAGGAAATCCAGTTTTTATTATGTTCTTGACCATGGAACGTTACATATGCTACAGTTTTATAGGGCACAATGCGAGATAAGAGGTTTAGGTCTAACCGCTGCTACCTCAAAACTCTCTAAGGCCTTTAATACATTGCTAGTTTTTCCTGCAGCTGTTTTTTCCATAACGCTCTGCCTCTCTGCTGGGTGCAGGCCTAGAAACAAGGCTTAATACAGTCCTCCTGACTTAATGGCTAGTCTGGTATTGTCATTTCAGGCTACTCTTTTTTATAATTCAAAACAGTCCCCCAACGGTTATGAAATGGTGAAAATAAATACTATAGCTGTACGTCAAGTGTCAAAATCTTGCATGACTGAAGAGGTGAGTTTTATCAGGTCTTAGGACTGAATATAAGCTAGCTATTTCTTTTTTTTATTAAACAGTTATGCCAACCTTTAGGTGGACAGTCTATAAAAATATATATTTTAATGAGAAAAGCAAGCTACAGAAAAAAACAGATTTAAAGTTACATTTTGAAATATTATGTATGCCGGTGCTCAATCTGCCCATTTCAAATAATACCTGTATAACAAATCATTAATGCACAATGTATTGTGTTAAAAACAAAGTATACAAACATGCTATTACATAATTAAAATATATACAGTATATACAGTACTGTGCAAAAGTTTTAGGCAGGTGTGAAAAAATGCTGTAAAGTAAGAATGCTTTCAAAAATAGACATGTTAATAGATTATATTTATCAATTAACTAAATGCAAAGTGAGTGAACAGAAGAAAAATCTAAATCAAATCCATATTTGGTGTGACCACCCTTTGCCTTCAAAACAGCATCAAGCATCAATTCTTCTAGGTACACTTGCACACAGTTTTTGAAGGAACTCGGCAGGTAGGTTGGCCCAAACATCTTGGAGAACTAACCACAGTTCTTCTGTGGATTTAGGCAGCCTCAGTTGCTTCTCTCTCTTCATGTAATCCCAGACAGACTCGATGATGTTGAGATCAGGGCTCTGTGGGGGCCATACCATCACTTCCAGGACTCCTTGTTCTTCTTTACGCTGAAGATAGTTCTTAATGACTTTCGCTGTATGTTTGGGGTCGTTGTCATGCTGCAGAATAAATTTGGGGCCAATCAGATGCCTCCCTGATGGTATTGCATGATGGATAAATATCTGCCTGTACTTCTCAGCATTGAGGAGACCATTAATTCTGACCAAATCCCCAACTCCATTTGCAGAAATGCAGCCCCAAACTTGCAAGGAACCTCCACCATGCTTCACTGTTGCCTGCAGACACTCATTCATGTGCGCTCTCCAGCCCTTGGCGAACAAACTGCCTTCTGCTACAGCCAAATATTTCAAATTTTGACTCATCAGTCCAGAGCACCTGCTGCCATTTTTCTGCACCCCAGTTCCTGTGTTTTCGTGCATAGTTGAGTCGCTTGGCCTTGTTTCCACGTCGGAGGTATGGCTTTTTGGCCGCAAGTCTTCCATGAAGGCCACTTCTGAACAGACTTCTCCGGACAGTAGATGGGTGTACCAGGGTCCCACTGTTTTCTGCCAGTTCTGAGCTGATGGCACTGCTGGACATCTTCCGATTGTGAAGGGAAGTAAGCATGATGTGTCTTTCATCTGCTGCAGTAAGTTTCCTTGGCCGACCACTGCGTCTACGGTCCTCAACGTTGCCCGTTTCTTTGTGCTTCTTCAAAGAGCTTGGACAGCACATCTGGAAACCCCTGTCTGCCTTGAAATTTCTGCCTGGGAGAGACCTTGCTGATGCAGTATAACTACCTTGTGTCTTGTTGCTGTGCTCAGTCTTGCCATGGTGTATGACTTTTGACAGTAAACTGTCTTCAGCAACCTCACCTTGTTAGCTGAGTTTGGCTGTTCCTCACCCAGTTTTATTCCTCCTACACAGCTGTTTCTGTTTCAGTTAATGATTGTGTTTCAACCTACATATTGAATTGATGATCATTAGCACCTGTTTGGTATAATTGTTTAATCATACACCTGACTATATGCCTACAAAATCCCTGACTTTGTGCAAGTGTACCTAGAAGAATTGATGCTGTTTTGAAGGCAAAGGGTGGTCACACCAAATATGGATTTGATTTAGATTTTTCTTCTGTTCACTCACTTTGCATTTAGCTAATTGATAAATATAATCTATTAACATGTCTATTTTTGAAAGCATTCTTACTTTACAGCATTTTTTCACACCTGTCTAAAACTTTTGCACAGTACTGTATATATATATATATATATATATATATATATATATATATATATATATATATATATATATATATATATCTATTTGGTACACAATATAGGCTTGGTCGAGATGTCTATTGTGTGAAATGGCTGAGGAAAACCTTGGCTTTTACATCCTATCTTGTAAACAATCAGCCATTGCCACAATGCTGAGGTGATCTCTCTCTGGGCATGAATCATTCCCTGCATTCTTTTCAATCTGCAAACAATTACAGATGGGAAAAGTGCCACACCGTATCGACACTGACAACAAATGGTATTGTCCAGTGAACATCTGTTTCCGACTCCCACGCTGTGCACTGCAGACGGTGGCAGCATTTTCCAAGAATTGTGAAAAGCAACTAGGAGCTGTTTTAATAAAACTTTGATATGTTAAGACCATTAAAGGACAATGCTCGTCGAGAATATCAAAATAGATAGTCACACACTGTCAAAGTTAATGCAATTTGTGGTATAAAAATCTTTTTAAAAATGTAATTTAAATTTAAAATCATACATACTTTTATTGAATGTTTACACTATTTGGTTTCTTGCTCAAAATAAATAAGTTTCTTCAGAATGTATTACATTTATTTTGATAGTAGGCCTTCAATTTAAAAATACTATTACATTGCAAGGCAAAAGAAAATACATACAGTATATTCTGTCTTTTCACAAAAAAAATCTGTGTTTTTAAATCCGAGAATGGTCCATGTTTTTTTTTTTTTTTAAATGATACTGACAAAGCATAAACTCAGCCAGTACATGCCAAGAAACCTCAGTTCTATTAAAATACACAGAATGAATACCAATTACACATTTATAGTCCCTTATCCAAAAGAAGGGAACTGTGTTTTTTAGAAAGCATCTTTTAAAGCAGCATGCCACTTTACATGTCTCTGCATTATGTTCCATGGAAAACAATAGGGGATCCTCTTTACAAATCCCATAATACCAACATATTTACGATTTCTGAAACTAGTCTGAACTGATGGAAAAAAAAAATCTTTAAACACTTTTGCCAGATGCTTTTTTCTCCCATTTCTATTTGCAGCAAACTCCTTTTGTTCATAAGTGGCTAATAATAGCGGAATAGCACTATATGTATTTATAGTTGCTTAGCAGCTCAGGCTTTCAGAACTCTTTATTCACTTATATTTCCTGTGATTATACTAACCTAACCTAATTTCTTCATTACACGCAGAAGTACTTGATCCAGGTTTTAGTTTAGATACAAACAAAGTCCTGTGGCAGTTTCTCTATAGGTGTGACCTCAGTAAATGTTTGATATGCATTATCCTTTAAACATAGTATTTATTTATTATGAACCCAAAATGGATGCAAAATGGTCTTGTGTTTGTACAGTATGCCTCTGCCACACAATGCTTAACCATGCCTTGTGTGCCCTCACAGAAATCAATGTATCTTTCAGAACTGGACTAAAGCTTGTATAATGTAACATTTTCTGTAAACTTGTTGGCAACTCAGTTATGGAATGATGGTAGCTCTTCGGTGCTGGAGTTACAGAACAAAGCACACATTTTTACTTTAATTCAATGAAAACGGTTATAGGCTACTGTAAAATGAACTCAAATGAAATCTTAATCCTGATTATAAGCACTTGATTTAGCTGGTCAGTGTATTAATGGCTATTAAAATTGTACATTTAAATGAGTGTTCTTCGCTTGCACATTTAAACTGGTCCCCAGAACTCAAGCCCTTGGTTCCTGGTGATCCAATTAAACCTCTATCCCCTTCTCAAAGCTGTACCTGCTGATGGCTGTATTCAGTATCAAAGAATCTCTGATGATATAACACACGACTAACCTTTTGAATTATGCCAATTTTTTAATTTCTGTATTCTTATCAAAGGCCATATTTTGGTTGCCTGTTGCAAAAGTGTAGGTTCCTAGCCAATACTGTATTATTTGAAGCCCTATTTATTTTAGTGGAATTGCCCAATGCTGTTCCAATTCTTCTATTATTAATCCAGTCTATCACCAATTGCCACTGCCTAACTCAATGATTTTTCAACAAACAGCTTAACAATGGCTGTAGAAGCACATATTATTTTTAGACCTATGTTTTTTAAAATGATTCAGTGCATCATCTGAACATCATTTTATATAGCTCTGTGTTGGTTAGCTTACAAACAAAAGCAGGCTTAGGAATTAGTGATTGTTCAAAGGTTATCAATATATATATATATTTTTAAAAAATATTTCATTATCAGAACTAAAAAAATGCAGCAGGGCTTCACATTGAAGTGCTTTTAGAAATAAATACATTGCAACTCTAGCTCATTATTGAGATATAATCATGCTTTATTATTTACTAGTTGGAGTCGGATTGGGCTTCACATGCAAGCACAAGCAAACAAGAATCACATAATGGTAAGTATATGAAATATATGAAATTATTACTTTTCACAGGTTTTTACAAAGGAGGATACGGACAACATGCCCCACATGTCGACCTGTTCCTATCCAGTTTTAAATAACTTTAGTAAAACAGAGGCAGAAGTGTTAAAGGGACTAGGAGCTCTTAAAATAAACAAATCCCCTGGGCCGGATGAGATTCTCCCAATAGTACTCAAAGAAATTAAAGAAGTTATTTACAAACCGCTAACCGCTAACAGTCTCTTGACACAGGGGTTGTACTGACAGACTGGAAAATTGCAAACGTAATACTGATACACAAAAAAGGAGACAAAACCGAACCAGGTAACTACAGACCAATAAGCCTGACTTCTATTATATGTAAACTTATGGAAACTATAATAAGATCCAAAATGGACAATTACCTATATGGTAACAGTATGCTGGGTGTGTCAGCATGGTTTTAGGAAAGGGAGATCGTGTCTAACTAACCTGCTTGATTTTTTTAGATGGTTTATTTGCGGCAGCAGTGTGGCGTAGTGGTTAGGGCTCTGGACTCCTAACCGGAGGGTCGTGGGTTCAAACCCAGATGGGGGGACACTGCTGCTGTACCCTTGAGCAAGGTACTTTACCTAGATTGCTCCAATAAAAACCCAACTGTATAAATGGGTAATTGTACATAAAAATAATGTGTAAAAGAATAATGTAATTGTATGTAAAAATAATGTGATATCTCGTAACAATTGTAAGTCATCCTGGATAAGGGTGTCTGCTAAGAAATAAATAATAATAAGTAGTTCTTAATGATAAAACATCCAATTGTTGTTATTTAGCATCCTTCTTAAGTGTAACAAAAATATTCAAAAAAACAATTGAAAAGGTGTAATTTTGTTAATATGTCCGTTTGGTAATTATAGAGAAACTTTCTATTGTAGGATGAGAATAGCATACGGCAGTTGTCAACAACAAATGAAAAAAGAACACTGACAGATTTCTTCCACATTAATAAGACAATGGGCAGTTTGCAAGAGCAAAAATACAGTACTTTAGGCTGTCTCATGTAACAATGTTCTGCCCCGTGAGACATCTCCACAATCTGAATGGCGCTATAAAATAACTGTCCCTTTGTTTGTTATTAGTGGGAATCCTGTGCATACT
This sequence comes from Acipenser oxyrinchus oxyrinchus, assembly GCA_030684275.1. Taxonomy (NCBI): domain Eukaryota; kingdom Metazoa; phylum Chordata; class Actinopteri; order Acipenseriformes; family Acipenseridae; genus Acipenser; species Acipenser oxyrinchus. The sequence continues at coordinate 22,854,656 of CM060260.1, read as the reverse complement.
ATGTGATACAACCTTGCCAATTACAATATTAATAAATCAGAACTGACTCAAATATATCTGCATGTATTTAATATAAAGTATAGCCTATGAATATGATATATAATAAACATTCCTCCTGTTTAGCACAATGGAGGCCATCCAATTTTTCAGGATACTATTGGGTTATTTTTATTGTTGTCTTATGATGTCAAAAGTCATTACATTGTTTGAATGAAAGGAATCTGCATTTTAACATATACTTTATATATGACTGTTCGAAATATTCTTTTTTAATTTCTAGTCCTCATTCTTGCAATTTTGCAGTTTTATCCCAAACTAAAATCTCCTCCACTCCTGCTATCACTTAGTAAGGAAGCCTGTCTGCTTGTCTTAAACAACTACAAATAGCTTCCTTTCATCATATCTGTTGGTTACATTTCCTATTTGATAATTGTACCAGCACAATCCTAACCGTGCACTCCTTTCAAGTAACCCACTTGGATTTGATTAGTTAGCCTAAATACTGTAATATGTTTTCAGCACCTCTAGGAACACTTTTGTGATGAGGTGCTTGAGGCTGCAGGGCAAACTTCCAACACATTGCCTGTACGTTTCAATGACCTATATCCTAGTATGTTACAAAACCTAAATAAAACGGCAGTTGAACTTAGAGCAGAAAAAGGCCCACAAGGCAAATTTTCATCAAACGAGAGTTGACTTATAACCGTGCCAAGAAATACAAACTTCATAGAGTAGATTAGTAAAGGTAAATGCTGACAAAAAGCTCAGTGAAATAAATGTACTGGTGAAAACTGATAACATCTTAAATTGGACACTATCACAAGTATTATAATAAGTTTTACAAAATGGCACCCCAGAGCTTAGCAGTGTCAAACTAAATCCACAGAGACTCTGTGTAGAAGTGCAGTTACGGATTTGATTAGAAAGTTACAGAGCAGAACTATTAAAAAATACTATTCTCAGTGTCACTGAAGGGTGAAAGCAATTTTAGGGTTCTCTTTTTCTGTAAAGCTGCCTATGTATACAGCTGTACATAATTTCCTCTTCTACATATTACTAAAATATGTTGTTACATTAAGGTAAAATGTTTTTTTTTCTTCACAAAAATCTTTAACAAGCACGTACCTTGAGCTCTCTGAAGAAGATGCTGCTCCTGGCCCATTCAACAATGGAAAACAAGGTCTGGTCAGCCATTTTACACATAAGGCCAAAGGTGTTGAGCTTTTCGTGCTTGCCCCTGCTGGCCTGTTCATGCTGCAGGTAAGCCAGGATCTTAGCCTGGACTTGGGGCTCATCTGGCTCACATTTCAAAAGTTCCACTATGAGATGTGGGAAAGTAGGTGGGGAGCTAGTCTGGAACGTGTCCATGTAAGAGTAGCCCATGAGAGACTCAGGAGAGCTAGTGTAAGGGTCTGGGTACTCAGATTTGATGGTGCGACTCTGAAAGTGATTGTAAGCCTGGTAACTTTGGAGACTTGCATGTGGCGGCATTGCCATGCTAATTGGAGACGTCACAAAGGGGCTTCGATCATAGTCTGTTGGGGGCAAGGCAGTGTGGCTTAGAGGCAGGCCCTTGGAGGCAGAATGAATGTTCTGAATAGCCGAAGATATCGTCAGGTCTGTTGGCACAGTCTGTATCACATGAGACATGCCTTCGATTTTAAGTCCATTCGCTCTGATTAGGGCTTTCTTCTGCTGCTTCAGCGCCCTGTCTCTCTTGTACATTGGACCAAACTTGTTTCGACCTCCTCGCATGCGATCAGCCCGCACCGCTGTCAGAAAAAAAAGCAAGAAAAAAAAATGCTTGGAATCTAAAGATATGTCAACAAAAAGCTTTAAGGAAATCTGAACCTAAAAGAGAAACACAATTTGAAATAATTTATAAAAATCCAATATTTAATTTATTTTTAAAGTAAGGCTGATAAACGATAAGCAATGAGCAGAGCCGGTCAGAGAGATTATGTTTAGATTTTTCTGTGCTGGGGGTGCATGTTAATTATTCATGCTTAATTATTTCTCTTTTATGCTGGAAGTGGCGTATATAAATTCTCGCACACATTTGCAACGTTGAAGGAGAAGTTCCAGCACACCATTTCCCATGTGAAAAAGAGGACTGATTCGGCTGCCCAGTGATACTGTTATGGCTTCTAATATCTCTGGAATTAAAAATAATTAAAACAAATTCAGCACAACGGCAGCCTTGGGAGTAATTTTAATGGTCTCTGTCACAGCAGTGCCTATCACCACCGTGTAGATCTAAGGGGCCAACAAGAAATTTTTACAGAGTCCTTCTCGGCTAATGGTGACTACACGAAAACAGGAACCTTTGACAGCTCTGTGACAAGGAGAGACTGCAGAGCGTTCTGCTGGACGTTAAGTTTGGAGCTTTTTATCTTAGCATTAAAAATGTATCACAAAAACCTTGTGTATCCATTATACATTATTGTAAGGACTTTAACTATTAATGATTCCAGCCAGCAAAGTAATTCATGGGCTGAAAACTAATAGTTAGCCCTTCTGGGAAAACACAATTAGATCTGACCCTGTGAGTCAGATCACGAATGCATGTTTTGGTTACGTTTTTTTTTTTTTTGTCTAATTAAAAAAGGTTATTTACATGCACGTCATACAGATTTGTCTGCAGCTAAAAATGAAGAATCTGTCTCCCTGTTTGCTCCCCTTTTCCAAATACATAGAAAACTGGCATACTGAATACAAATGGACAATTTAGTTATGCTAAATGTTTACTCCAGCAACATCACTAAATGGTCCTATCTTAACATAGCATATTTATGGTTCCCATGTATTATGCAATACTCTCCTTTGAAGCAAGTATGGAAATGTATACTAAGGCTAAATGTTACTTATCCTATAGTGTATATTGTTACATGAAGGGATATAACAATCATTTTCAGAAGCAAACCTCTGTGTATAACGCACATGACTGAGCCACCTTGGGTCACCAAGTATAATGCATCCCTCTTGTGTAGTCCTGTTTCATAATCATCACAGCATACTATACAGTTACCCAAGTAAACTACATACCTCATATAGAACATGTATAATACGCATATAATACACAGGAAGTCTCCCAAAATTTGTAAAAGCATGCATGTCATTATTATTATACTTATGGTACAAATTCTGTTATTTACGTAATATAATAAATAAAATATACACTATCTTCGACGTATGGGGGGAAACCTATGTTGTATATTAGTGTAATGTATAATATAGTTGTCATATAGTTTCCCATTATTATTGAAATATACAACACATCAACTAAAAATAAAAGTAACAGAATGTACTAAAATGAATTTAACTGAAGTATGATGCACTTATTTCCATGCAATTGATCTTATCTGAAATAGAAATATTATACACAATAACAGTTTGGTAGATGTTGTTATTAATACAACACAAACTTTCATTGTGGAAGACACCAGCTTATCGCCTACAAAAATATTGCAATTAACCTTGATGTAGAGTTCACTTAAAAAAAACAAACAAGAAAAGAACATTTTGGAGTAAAATATTTTCAACACAAGACATCTTTAGCTCAACATCCTTTTACATTAACTGAAAAACATAGATACCACAGATAGATAGCTGTCTCCATTCGGTATCTCTGTTTATAATATTGTTGGAATTTTAACTGTCTCAGTTTTGTCTGTGAAGGGGTAAATTTACAGATAGTAGGACCTGTTACATATTGAATTAACATTTCCTATCTGCCTATTAGAAAGAGGCAATTGTTCTATGTGTTTCAACCCATCACGAATAATAGGTTAGGAATAGGATGAACAATGATTGGTTATGGGTGAAAACGAGTGAGTAGTTATTCTGCATGCCATACGTGATAAAAAAGTGAACTTTTAAGGTTCTTTTTTATTTTGTTGAATCCTGTTGCTAATGTATGAAAATGAATCAAAAGAATAAAAGTCCAAGACATGACAGCCAGTAATGTATGACAATGAATCAAAAGAATAAAAGTCCAAGACATGACAGCCAGTGACATTTGAATGAGGCCTGCCCTACAGCAAATTACAATTACCTCTAATTTATTAGATTAATAAAACACCATTTGTTCAGGGATGAGTCAAAGTCAATAAAAAGTGCATATCTAGTTAAATAAGCAACACATTTTCATTTTTCGGATTCCAGTTGAAAGGAATTGTATTTTTCTATGGCTACTTGTTTGTCTTGCGTGTCATACACGTCATTTCGCCTTATGGGGAACACAGCTAGAAGCACACAAAGCAATTGATTTAATGAAAAACCATCCTTACCTTCCAGCTTCATTCCAACAGTTAGACATTTCTGAAAGCGACAGTATGGACAACGTTTCCTTTGTGTTTTGTCAATCTCACAGCTCTGGTTTTCAATACATGTGTACCTTTTATTATTCTGAACTGTGCGTTTGAAGAAACCCTGTAGAAAAGAGAATCGTTTTTGCGGCATTTAAAGAATATAATTTTTTGTTGCTGTTATTATGCCACTACAACAATGCATCCCCTAGTTTAGCAAAATGTAATCCTTTACAGAATTCTAAAAAAAAACCCAAGAAAAGAAAATCTTAAAATAATTGTATCAAAGTTAATGTATTTGCAAAAACAGAATAACATACAGGTACTTACTGTAGGTTCATTATTGGATAAGCTTTTGTCTTACCCCCCCCCCCACCCCCACCCCCATATTAATTCAATATAAACTCAGACATATTTAATAAATTAGTATTAACTTTATAAAAGTGTTATAGCCCCCTCCCAAGTTTTGACCAAAATCCAATTTCTTTCCCTGGCGGCGTTGGCAAGTAAGGATCTGGTAATTCTAAAATAAAGATCTTGATGATGGTGATGACATCTTAAACAATAGCGAGATGACAGGTTTTTACATTTACAATGCAGCCAATTTACACGCGGGGATACACACAGAACATGATGTGCGTGTTTCGACTGCATCTGTTCTTCATTCTATATCTGGAAAAGAACAGTATCAATGATAGATGGAACTATTTCTAACCGAGTGGAATACTGTTCAGATTTCTGACAAAGGAAAGTGGTCCTGTTAAGTATTTAGAAATGTTTTTTGTCAATCTATTACAGACACAGTAGACACCCCTTTTTATCTGAACCACTCTGGGAATATGGAAATAGTTCCATGAGTTTGTAACAATCAGAGCTGTGCCTGGTGGGAGCAGTCCTCTAGTCCTGATGAAAAGGCATGTTTACTTTTCAGAGCAACTATATACATGTATTTGTAGTAGTATCTAGCATTTAGTTGGTCAGACTGCAGTCTTTACATTTTATTTATAAAAGGAATGGCAGCTTGTCTTGTTGACTAGACTGATCATAAATTAAAAGCCAATAAATGTGGATAAAAAAGACAGTCAAACCTTGCAACTTTCACAAGTAAGAAGCCCGTAGTGATAGCCAGACACCTTATCTCCACAAACGGGACAGAGCTCCTCCAGGTCTTCATTGTAGGAGTAGTCCATCATTTTAAATTGAGGGGCTGCAAAGCACAGGTGAAACATTAGTACATGAGGTTTATCAGTTTAAATGAGACATTCCACATTTTTCCCCCCCAAAACACAATGGAATGTAGAATTTACCACAAAAAATAAATAAGATTAGGGAGAACGGAACAGAGAGAGATCAATTGTATATAAATACAGCTGCAGAAAATACAAGTCACATTTTTAAGTGGCTTTGAAGTACAGGAAAAAATTGAATTTATGAATAACAGAATATTCATGTACTGTACTGTATCATACACACACACACACACACACACAAGCATACAACTGTGGAGTCACTGGGAGACAAATCGTACCCAATTCACCAGCTCAAAAACCTGTTGTTTTTTCTCAGTTAGAAAAGAGTAGCCTATATAAAACAAACAAACAAACAAACAAAAGACTGCATTATTTAGGGTAAACGACAATAATATATTAGAAAACGGCAGAAAAGCAGGTACCGAACTTTTTAAGAGAACAGCGGGATTACTTGTAGAAAAATATATCTATTGATCAAGTATCAAACCAGTATTAATTTTTTTTAAAAACTAAAAAAAAAACTAATGCACCTACTCTGAAACCAGAAATAAAAAAAAGTTAATAAAATGCGGAATGTATATATCGCTTACATTAATTAAGTGCGTACTATATATCATTTTAAGTTTAATTTTTATTTTATTTTTTAAAAGGAAAGACTAAAAAGTAGTAAGTAGTCTATGTTAAAATTAAAAATAAAGAAAAAAATATTTGTTTTCATTTACCATTTCTACTATACAGTACTAACAACAGCAACAACGGATGACACTTGGAAATGATTTTATAGAGCGCTGTATCTGTATTTCAGATCGAAAACAGTTAAAAACAGTATCATGCACTCCAGGTATATTTCTTAATTGAATTAAAATGCTGTAATGTAGTTACTGGTTAAATGTTTTATAAACAGCTGTCTAACTAGTAAAAGAAAAAGCCACGAGATGAAGTAAAAGACAGAAATGCCTATCTGCATTTGAGCGTTATAGCAACCATCAGGTAATACCCAGGAAGTGGCAACGTCGGTTTTACTGAAATAAAACAACATCTAGGCTTTTGATAATATATATATATATATATATATATATATATATATATATATATATATATATATATATATATATATATATATATATATATATATATATATATATATATAGTGTGTGTGTGTGTGTGTAACTTATGTCTCGAAAAGCTGTTTAAACAGATTTCATTATAAGTTGTGACAAC